>CM050413.1:17854132-19204132 GCA_027564155.1 Gymnocypris eckloni scoliostomus | reverse complement strand
ATATAAAACAAATGTTATATTTGAGAATATATATTTCTGCGATTAATATCACAAATTATCTGCTGTGTGTGTGCATATATATATATATATAATTAGTTTTATATATACAGGTGCTGGTCATATAATTAGAATATCATCAAAAAGTTTATTTATTTCACAAATTCCATTCAAAAAGTGAAACTTGTAAAATGTATACATTCATTCCACACAGACTGATATATTTCAAGTGTTTATTTCTTTTAATTTTGATGATTATAACTGACAACTAATGAAAACCCCAAATTCAGTATCTCAGAAAATTAGAATATTACTTAAGACCAATACAAAGAAAGGATTTTTAGAAATCTTGGCCAACTGAAAAGTATGAACATGAAAAGTATGAGCATGTACAGCACTCAATACTTAGTTGGGGCTCCTTTTGCCTGAATTACTGCAGCAATGCGGCGTGGCATCAGTCTGTGGCACTGATCAGGTATTATGAGAGCCCAGGTTGCTCTGACAGTGGCCTTCAGCTCTTCTGCATTGTTAGGTCTGGCATATCGCATCTTCCTCTTCACAATACCCGTAGATTGTCTATGGGGTTAAGGTCAGGCGAGTTGCTGGCCAATTAAGAAACTTGACACTGGACCTCAAGCAACGTGGATTCTGTGCCTCTCCTCTCTTCCTCCAGACTCTGGGACCCTGATTTCCAAAGGAAATGCAAAATTTACTTTCATCAGAGAACATAACTTTGGACCACTCAGCAGCAGTCCAGTCCTTTTGTCTTTAGCCCAGGCGACGCTTCTGACGCTGTCTGTTGTTCAAGAGTGGCTTGACACAAGGAATGCGACAGCTGAAACCCATGTCTTGCATACGTCTGTGTGTAGTGGTTCTGGAAGCACTGACTCCAGCTGCAGTCCACTCTTTGTGAATCTCCCCCACATTTTTGAATGGGTTTTGTTTCACAATCCTCTCCAGGGTGCGGTTATCCCTATTGCTTGTGCACTTTTTTCTACCACATCTTTTCCTTCGCTTTGCCTCTCTATTAATGTACTTGGACACAGAGCTCTGTGAATAGCCAGCCTCTTTTGCAATGACCTTTTGTGTCTTGCCCTCCTTGTGCAAGGTGTCAATGGTCGTCTTTTGGACAACTGTCAAGTCAGCAGTCTTCCCCATGATTGTGTAGCCTACAGAACTAGACCGAGAGACCATTTAAAGGCCTTTGCAGGTGTTTTGAGTTAATTAGCTGATTAGATTGTGGCACCAGGTGTCTTCAATATTGAACCTTTTCACAATATTCTAATTTTATGAGATACTGAATTTGGGGTTTTCATTAGTTGTCTCTTATAATCATCAAAATTAAAAGAAATAAACACTTGAAATATATCAGTCTGTGTGGAATGAATGTATACATTATACAAGTTTCACTTTTTGAATGGAATTAGTGAAATAAATCAACTTTTTGATGATATTCTAATTATATGACCAGCACCTGTATATATGCATAATTGTTTATATTTTTTATCAGGGTGTGTCAGGATAGAGATGACACGCTTCGTCTGGCCTTTCATATCTGCGGGGGAGATCTTGGGGGTCTCCAAGGGGTTGACCCCAGTGTTGCGCCCAGGCCATGAGAACCCCAGATGGGTCAGAGTCTGGACAGGTTAGGGCAGATGGAACATGGAACCCTGATGGCCACAACCCACCAGGAAAACAATCAGAGCCACTGTCAAGGCCATCTACACCTGCTACCAGAGCAGAAATTAAGAAAGAAAAAGAGATAGCGGTTCATGTAAACCGATAAAAAGAGGAAACAGAGAAAAGGTGACCAGTGTGCCTAAATAGGAAAAATATACTAAAGGTTACACAGAGTAAGAGGAATCGTGACCTGAATTGCTATCATGTCATAGGTCATGACCTTTTAGAACATTAATGACCATGCTCTCAACTTTAACATAGGTCAGAGTGACAGTTTGCGACAGCCTCATTTATTCCTCTCTTTATCTTCCTCTCCCTTGCCCTTCGGGGTTCACTTTGAGGAAGTTAAACTGAGCCGGCGTCTGTTTAAGAGTCTGGTTACTACATCTGATTTGTACTCCCTCATCTCATGTTGTCTTTATTTTCTTGCTGACATTTCTTCACATCCGTCCACATCTCTGACATCTCTGCCGTGTTTACTTCCTCACCCACTCATCGCTTTCTCTCTTGCTCTATCTGTCTCTCTTTCTCTCTCTGTAATTGCAGTGGTGCGGTGCAGGGGCTGCTCGTCTGCGCTCCAGCTGGGCAGATTAGCATAGATCTCCCACGCAGACACAGTTGACCTTCACTCCACCAAACACTTGTCAAAATGCCAACCATAATTACCCTGGCCTCTCCAGCTAAAGTAATGGCTTACATATACCTGACTCACTCTTTGCCACCAATTGGATGTGAAATATATTTGAGTATGTGTGTGTGCAATGAGATTATTATGTGTGTGTGTGTGTGTGTGTGTGGGTTGGACTGTATCTTCTCGCTGATCGTTTATGAATGTTCAGCACAAGTGTGCAATAATTCATATCTCATCAACTTTTGACAATCTACTAGCATTTCCTTAAGGATTTTGATTGACTTCACTGCTTATGTAATTGTGCGTTTCGCAGACCATTTAATGCAGATTGTTGATATTAAGAGTTCATGGTTTGCGCAGTTATGTGAAGTGCAGCTGAAGAAGAAACATATTCCATTTGTAGCATGTTTAAGCATCTCATGCCTTTCAGAGCCCTCTAAAATGAGCAAATATTTACTATTATATAATGCAATATTTGAGATGTATATGTAATAAAAAAAAACATCAGTGGAGAAAGTGGTGTTGTTGTGGTATCTATTGACATTATTTAGCTGGGTCATGCTTACCAGAGTGAAAGTTTTGAGACTGTGTGTGTTCTTACTTTTCTATCGGTCCATTCGTAATGTCCTAGTTTTCCTGTGGATGCATGAGAGCATTGAAGGACTCATGAACTGAGAAATCAACATTCCCTTGATCTTTTGGCATGTAAGAGGTCACTTTATTATCACTGTAAGTTTCAGAACTCAAAACTTCCTCACCAGTTTAAAAACAGTTTATACTGAAGGCAGTCGTAAATAACAGTTTATAGAAAATACCACTCTATGATGTAATAGTGTTGCTAAACCCTGCCTGCTTCAACATCGCTGCCTATTTATCCCCACCCACCAATTCGTGCATGTAGTAGGTAAATGACAAGAGAGGCAAACACAGGCAAACACTTTTAACTTTTTCACTTCGTTTTACTGTAGATTAATTTACTAACAAGGCACAATTTGATGCAGTTAATATTGAAACTAAAAGACAATGCTGTGCCAGCTATATTGGATCTGGCAGTAATGTTGCAACACACAAGTGTGTGTTTTTATTACATGGTCACTATTGCTTTGTCTGTTATTACAGATCATTTGAAATGTACTGAGTATTTTTTTTTATTTTTTTTTATCTAAATCACAGCAGCGTCCACCTAGGATGTAGGCTGTCAAACATGTTATCCAGTCCAACGTGATCTCATGATAATTCGTATGATTTTACGTAAAATGTGGTTCTATAAAACGTACATTTACTTACATTTTTACAGGCACTAAAACGTACAATACTGATGTATTTTAATCATTGACGACATGGCCCGATTTTGAGTCTACAATCCGCCATGCCTATTCAAACAGAGCGTTCTGATGAGGTGGGTCAAAACAGAAAATAAATAAATTATGTTTTGATGTAAAAATCTTGATAACTTTATTAGTGGACCTCAGAGAACAGTACAAAATAAAAAACAAAGGCAGTTCAAGACCCCTTTAACAGATACCTTTCTTCAAGTATTAAAGGAATAGACGAATAAGATGAAAATTGTCATCATTTACTCACATTTATGTTGTTTCAAACCTGGGGTGCATTTCCCGTACAATGATGTAACTCGCTGATTAAGCATCTTAATACGATGCAGTGTTGTGCAAACGAACTAGCTAGTCACAACTGTTTCCCGAACACGGTCGCATCTCTGTCGTTTGAATCACATTAGTTCAACAAAATAGGGCCATTGTTAATGATGTCACACGCATGTGGTGGGGTAATAACTTCTGCTATTTAACTGATTAGACATCTTTAAGATGCTACTGTATTGAACATGGCACCTGATGACAAATTTATTTAAAAAAAAATGTCCATGTCATTTTGCTTTATTTGATGTTTGATTTATCGCAGGGTCTCTCTAACATCAAGGGGGTTACCCTTGCGCACTCTTCAAAAACTGTGGTTATTGAGGATGCACAAATATACATACTTTAGAATGCATTTATATTTAGACATAATGGAACATATAGACTGTACTGCATGTTAGCTTGCTTATTGTGCCAAAGGGCATCATTTATTTGAGCCCATATGTCTTGCTAATAAGAAACTATGCTTCTAACCAAAGCTGTAGTTCCAACCACGTAAGTTTGCGACGCTGATTGCGAATGTTTGAACTTTGGTTTTGGGAAACACAGAATCTTTGAACTATTTTGGTTATGACGAAACATAGCTGGCTAACGATGCTTTTGGGAAACGCACCCCTGAACGTGTTTCTTCTGTTGAGCCAAATAACAGTTAAGCAAACAATTGATGGGAGCTACTTATTTCAAATTTTTTTCCATTCTGAGGAAGTCAACAGTAAATAGTTTGATCACCAACATTCTTCAAAATACCTTATTTTGTGTTCAACAGAAGATAGTAATTGATACAGCTTTGGAACAACTTGAGGGCATGTAAATGATGACATTTTTATCTTTGAGTGAAGTTTAAGTATTAATAATCCTCACACGTCTGGATGATCATGCACAATTATTGACTTTTAATAAATGAACACAGGTTTTGCCATCATCACACTGGCCGTCAGGGGAGTGTGTACGCAGTGAGATGCAGTCATTTAATGTCTCTTCACGTCCTCATTAAATAGGGACTGAATCACAAGTGTTGTTTGGTGTTAACTGGCTTATGCTCATATTTTCGTAGATTTTTTATACATTTGAAGGCACATTACACATTTGTCTTCAAAACACATATGATAAAAATGTATAGCCTGAATGACTAAGTCATAAAGTCGCTTTGAATAAAAGTGTCTGCTAAATATATCAATGTAAATGTAAATGTAAAACAAAACCTCTAATGTAGAATGACACCCTCGTTTTAGCCCATTGCTGCCTCTGTGAGTTTAGTTAATTCCTGCCCTTCTTAATTTTCCATCTATCTCTCATCTTCCCGTTCTCTAATTCCCTCTTCCCCTGCTTTCTCACACTCCGTGTGTCTCTGTTCCCCTCATTCGCCTCCCACCCCTTTCTCCTTCTCATCCTTGAATGCCCTCCTTGGATGAGCACACTTGTGATCAAAAATTTCCCCTGTCTCCTCTTCCTTAACAGGCTGTGGGTGAGAGAAAGACAGAGGAACAGAGAGTGATAAGGTTTTCAAACTATACTAGACATTTAAAAAGGCATAAATTGATCCTGTTTAGATTTGTGGATCCATAAGTATAGATTTTTTATGTGAATGTGTCTGTGGTAGAGTAGTAGAGGACATTTTCATCCTTAATGGACAAGGCAGAGTCTCAGCTTCACCTGTCAATCAAACAGCACTCTGGGCACATACTTTTTCTCTTTTTTGACTTGAATTTGATGAATAGAGTGTTTTTAGTTAGGTTAATTTTTATGCTACTGTTCTTATATTGTGTACAATACCATTCAAAAGTTTGGTGTCAGTAAGATTTTTTAATGTTGTTGAGAGAAGTCTCCAATGCTCAACAATCTACAAATACAGTAAAACTGTAATATTGCGTGCAATATTTCTGATGTCATTTCTGAATTCACTGGGCAACATATTGAACCGGATTAGTCTTTAATCGTGTTTGGGGTTTCAAAGCATGAGTCCTGTCTGTCCAATTCTCAACAGCGATTTCTTTTCTACGAACTTTTAACGGCCAAAAAGCTTATTTTTAAATTCTGGGAATATAAACCGCCACCACCCTTTTAGCTGTGGCTTGACAAACTTACAAATACATTACATTTTGAGCATATACCTAAAACTTGGGAACCCTATATAAGGTATTTAGGAGAAGAAGGCCGAGGAGACTTGGAAGAGAGAGATGTTGAAGTAATATGAGTTGGATCTAAGATCCATGCCATTCTTTTAGTATTCCTCCTTGTGTGGTGCTTATCAGGCAGACAGAGTGAAAAAGGGTGGGTGGGTGAGTAGGTGAATGGCCGGGTGGGGGGGTGGGTGGAAAGTTTTTTGTTTGTTTTCAGAGTTTCTGTATGTTAGAAAATATGTGCATATGCTGCATATACAGTGTACTCTTAGATGGCATGCACATGTATATGATTAAGTTTATCATATTTGCAGGTTTGTACATATGTATGTATACATATATATATATATATATATATATATATATATATAGTATATATAGTTAATTATAATTAGTTTTTTTGGGTTATAGTTTTTGTTTGCATAAGAAAATTTGGAGGAACTTCTGATTTGACTCTATTAAGCTTATATAATACTTATACATATTACAAATACTACATATTTCCCCAATAAAAAAAATAATAAAATAATATATGTCATTTGATTTAAATAAATAAATACTACATTTAACTGTAAAAAAAACAACTGTAATATTGCAAATCATTATTACAGATGTTAAATATTAAATATATAAAGCAGCCGGTTTAGGTTTTTCTATACTTTATTCCTTTGATTGTTAAGCTATATTTTCTGCATCATTACTCCAGCCTTGAAAGTCACATGATCCTTCAGAATTTCTAATATGTTGATTTGATTCTTAAGAAACATTTCTTGAAATGGCTTGAAATGTTGAAAATGGCTGTGCTGCTTAATAATTTTTTTTTGTGGAAACCATGAGATACCTTTTTTGGTAACACTGTATTTTAGGGTCTCTTAACTAGTTGCTTATTAGCATGCATATTACTAGAATATTGGCTATTTATTAGTACTAACTAAGCACATACTAATGCCTTATTCTACATGACCTTAATCTACATCCCTAATCCTACCCAACACCTAAACTTAACAACTAACTTACTAACTATTTATAAGCAACAAATTAGGAATTTATTGAGGGAAAATTACTTGTTAATAGTGAATAAGTATTCCCTATTCTAACGTGTTTCCCTTTTTTCAGGATTACAAAGTTCCAAAGAACTTTTCATTGAAGTAGAAATCTTTTGAATTAATGTTAAAGTCTTTTCTGTCATTTTTGATAAATGTAATATTCTGAATAAAAGTATTAAAGTTTAAAAAATTATCTTATTGACCCCAAACTTTTAATGAATACATGGTTTGGGATCTACGGAAGAGGATTAGGACCAAGCAATAATAAAAAAAAATACACGAGTATACTCTTCCACTTTTGGTGCGCTAAAGAAATGACAGCGCATGAGTTATCAAATTGATGTCACTCACGTTTTATTGATACATCTGGCCTAAAATGTAGTGCTGTCACCTTGTGTTGACATTGTGAAATAAGCTTCGGGCCGTTTGAAATTCATCCACGGACCGTATTTGGCCCACGGACGGACTTTGGACACCCCTGTCATATGCTATTTACAGTGAAAATGGTTATATGTACTATTTACAATAAGTGACAACAGCAGCATTTTAGATATGTGCTTTTTACACTAAGTGAAAATAGCCATTCTATTAACGTTATGTAAAGTAGCAGATCTTTGCAATAAGTGTAAATTGTAGCTAATTAGATGTTATTTATACTTATAATAGTGGCAGACTTTATTTGCACCTCAGTATTGTTGTACATTAACATGATGCAATAGTAACATTGATTTTATTTATTGAAATTATTAAATAGATGCTGCCTTATTGGGAAAACAAAGCCCTCCCTATAGCCTGCCTAGTGCCTACCCCTAATTAATGCATTATTATTAAACACTCGTTAAGCAATTAATTTCCACTTTTCCGATGTGATACGTGATGAGAAAAGGAAGAAAAGCGAGTTTGGCAAAATACGAACTGGAACCCACTTGATCTTATCATACGCTACTTCCCAGGGCATTACTCTCCTACCCACCGCACGGCAGATGCTGAATAATGCTGTCCACCGAGATGAAATGAACATGACACGACTTTATTCTCAACCTTTTCTCATAATTTAATGAGTTTATTCTCAACATTTTATTTAGACTTTTGCTCGAAATTTAATGATTTGAATGTCGAGATGGTTTTATTTGTTTTATTATTGCTTGGCCTTAATCCTCTTCCATAGGGATCAGCTGGACTGCATTATAGCATTATATTTAGCAAATAATCAGTGTCAGTACTTGAGTTTAGATTGAGATTACAAAAACATGAAATATAAAAGAAAACCCTTCCATAACCTGTGATTACAGATGAAAATATGAGCCAGTTTATATGTGTCTTGCTTTTTTCTTTTTCACCATCAGCTCCATTTTGTTAATTTGAACCTGTGTCTGGCTGAGTTGTCGGTTTCTAGACTATAGCTCTGTGATATCATGTAATCACACTGGCGGTGATTTTGAGACATTATGCAAGCCTTTGATTAGGTGGCATGCTGTCCTCTGTGCGCTTGGATATGTGTCTAGGCTTTTCTCAAAGTAAAAATCCTGAGTTTGAAAGAGTGTGAAATTTGGGCCGTGATTACAACAATGTCAGGACGTGCCGTACTCTGGGCATACTGTATGGCATCTCGATTAGGGCTTGGGTTTTTTGTGCATGGAGCTTTATCCGGCTTTGAAACTGAGAAGTGAAGTGAAGGAGAGAAAGATTTGATCAGCTCTGTGATCTTTTCTGTGTCATGGCCTGTTCACACCAAATGTGGCATAAATTGTTGACCGAAGGTCTGTTTACACCAAGGCTGAAATAAATAGTCACTGGCCTACATGAAACTAAAATTCACTCCTGTTCAATAGGAGCTGCTGTTTGAGAAACCACACAGAGCAAGCAAGAAAGTTGAAAACTCTGTCCTGAACTTCTTGACTCTAATAGGCCTGTCAATGCAGACATGTTAATGTGTGAGATTAATTCATTAATGCATTTTCTTAATAGTGTATTATATATTGTCTCTGTTCTGCACTTTTACATACAACATCAGTTTTTCTGAGAGCATCTTCACCTGTCCTGTGTCTTTGTATATTTGCACATACATTTTACTACAAGTGTAGTTCTCAACCGCATTCTGAACTAAGCAGTTATTTTAATAAGGTACAGTGATATTCATTTAACATATTCAGTAACTGAACACAACAAAAAAACAAGTACTTCAGGACCGTCTTCTACTACAAAATAGCGTTAGCACTACTAATATGGGAGACTGTGTAGAAGCATGACCAAAAGCTAATTTCTTATTGGCTTTCATGACTAGTGTGAATAGGTCAATAGGAATCCATTGTTTTTCATGATCTCAGACATATATAGCAGTCCTACACAGTCCTACATTTGTACCATGTGTTTTACGCAAGCTCACTGATATCTCTCAAACCGTTTCGGTCCAGACGAGGCGGTCCCCAGTCTGGGCAAGGTGGCAAGGCGGTAAGCACTCACTGTGTCAACACAGATTTGTGGAGAGGAACATCAAAACAGTGGCAGCCAGTTCGACAGCCGGCCTGAGCTCTAGTGTATTGGTGGAGGCTCTGCCCGTAGATGGGGATTAGGAGAATGTGGGCACTGTTTTTGTTTGCTAATTCCCCCAGCGAGGTATTTGTGGAAAACAAGCATGAATAATATCAAGTGATTTGGGCTTGATGAAGACGAAAGTGTTGGCAAGTGTGAGAGATTAAGGAAAGTGACAAATGAGACAGGCTGTCAAAGAGAGAGAGACTACACACTGCTCTACAGAGACTAAGCAAAGGTAAACACAAACAATATTTTCATTTTATTTTACCCATGATGCCCCACTATGTTTTTTTGTGTGATTATCATACAGTATATTAAAGGGGTCATATGATGCTATTTTAAAGATAATTATTTGGTGTATTTGGTGTAACAGAATATGTTGATATGCTTTAATGCAAAAAAAATAAACATTATTTTTCAAATACTGTACATTTTCGTAGGTCCTCTATGCCCTGCTTCTCTCAAACGCTTCGTTTTCTACAAAGCCCCTCCTTCCGACAAGTACATTCTGCTCTGATTGGCCAGCTGACCCAGTGCAATGTGTTTGGCCGAACACCACAAGCACGAGTCGGAAATATAACGTCCCTTACCATAATCGCAAGCTGCAGCTTTCAAGTTAGTTTGTTCAAGCCCGAAAGGGGAACAGAGTCGCATGACAGACACAGTGATGATGCTCGTGTGTATTTGCAGTACACAAGCCACGGTTCAGATGATTTCTTATGGGCTGTACACTCCGCTGTGATATGACTCTGTTCCCCTCACACTCACACACGACGCGATATGCGTAAAACTCTGCATTTGGACAGTCAATAGCAAATACTTAAACTAATGACAATACATACAATCGCTGATTCAGAAGTGCCAGATTGTCAAGGCAAAGTAGGAATTGACCCTTAAAAAAAAAGCCTTTGTGCACAGCCAGCCTTGTATTCTCCTAGTTTCACAAAACTGTCGTCCATAAAATGCGTTGCACAAATTCGAAAATTTGGGTTGTGCTGTTCTTTTGTTAACAAATTTTAATCAATGATTTCTAATTGCATCTACTTTCAGAAGGCCAAATAAAGTGCTTTTGCTTTCGCATAGAAACACAGCTTCTCCCCGACACGGCTGCATCAACACTACTGCGGTTACTGAAACCCCGCCTTCTTTCTTTGCGTGAACATTTGGGCGGCATTATGCAAATATTTCCACATCATGGTGTAGATATGTGGGGGCGTGTTTTAATGAGGCGTTTTAGCCCGGTCTGGATCAGCCTTCTCTTTTAGATAGAATACATCCTTTTGTGGGAGAATTCGAGCTTTGTAACTGCAGATCTTATACATGCACAAACAGCTACACACAACACTAAAGAAAGGGAAAACAAGAAATTTCATCATATGACCCCTTTAAATAAAGCTGTTTTATAATAGTTGTAGAGGTTTTATGTGACAAATGTAAGTATCAATGTCACCTTTTTCTATGTGAAAGAAAAGTGAATTTAGATGCATTTTGCAGTATAGTTCTAATTATTTTCGTTCAGTCGATATTTTAGATAGAGTTACTGGTCACCATTTCTGCTAGTAACTTCTAACAGGGCAGTAAGCCTACCTTTCAAAAGGGACATTTTACAACAATTTTACACTCACATCCACACCCAATAATTCTCAGTCCTTCTTCAAGTCTTTTTCATTCCATTAAGTGTTATCACAGTTACAGTTACACAAACAATGCATTGTTTAGTTTTTTCTAACATGAAATTCAGTGGAAATGTTGCATAGTTTATATGTAGAAAATATTTCCTTGAACATTTCTCCTTGATTCTTTTGTATGTATTATTTTTCTGTGCGTTACAGGTGTGTTCTCATTATTTTATCTGATTATGATATAAAGGGTAATGATTTGATTACAAAACAACTCTCAGTGCATCTTGTCTTGTAATAGTTTTAGCAGTACACACTTTTTTAACTATTTAAATTACTCATTAAGGACATCATGGCAGATCCAATAGGCTGCATTCACACTAATGCACAGATTTTTTTGTCTACATTCCCTAAAGACATAATGACAGTTTAATTTTGGTGTCAGAAAAAGGTTTGAGCATTGTTTTTTTTAAAGTTGTTTTATGGGATTTTATGCTTTATTGGACAGGACAGTAGAGAATTGACAGGAAAGTATCTGGCGGAGAGAGAGAGGGGATTGGCAAAGGACCTTTGAGACAGGGATCAAACTCTGGTCGGCGCGAGCACAATTACGCTATACATCGGCACACTAACCACAAGGCTATTGGCGCTGACAAATTTGAGGATTCTTGCATTTTTAGTGAATATTAGTGAATAGTTGTGAAAAAAAGAGTTTCAGTATGTTTATTTGATTTGTACTGTATTTTCTTTTCTAGGGAGGTTGATTTTTTCTTTCCAGGAATATGATATTGATAGGCCTTAAAGCTGACCTCAGCATAAAAAGCATTGACAACAGGATCCCACCATTAGGAAAGTATCTGTCATTAATTATTCAGCCACTCAAAAATTCAGTAACATTGAACAGGTTCTTGTCAAATTGATATTCATTATCTGTTTCTATACATCAGCATCTGCATCCAGTAGTACTCGAGCCACCACACAAACGAAGATTGATAATATTAAATGTATTTATTTCATTATTTTGTTTCTTTTATAAATATTGAATTCCCCCACATCAGCATGACAAACGACCTCTTGCAGTAATCCTTCTGTATTATCACAGCGGATAAACATATTCAACCCAGCATACATTTAAAAAAAATCCATGCACAAAATGTAATGATGGTGACACTCACATCATTAAGGGAAGAGTTTCACGGTAAATTATCACCACATGACACATAAAAATGATTCATTAATGCTATTGTGGGAATCTGAGTCCAGCATCCAGCACCACAGACACCACAGTGTGAGTGAATGAAATGAATCAAAATGGCACTCAGTGTCAGAAAGGTTATCAACCCCTGCGGTAGATAAACACATGGCTGTTCTTTGTTTCATATCAAAACTTGTACTGTTTAAGTGCTCGAGTCCTTATTTTGCCTAGTATGTTTTCTCTACATTTCTGTATTTCTCAAATCTGTGCCAAATATGATTACATCCTGTTTTAAGGTGAAGTTGTTCTCTTATGAGTGAACTACAGGTGCATCTCAATAAATTAGAATGTCGTGGAAAAGTTCATTTATTTCACTAATTCAACTCAAATTGTGAAACTCGTGTATTAAATAAATTCAGTGCACACCGACTGAAGTAGTTTAAGTATTTGGTTATTTTAATTGTGATGATTTTGGCTCATATTTAACAAAAGCCCACCAATTCACTATCTCAACAAATTAGAATACTTCATAAGACCAATAAAAAAACTGTATATTTTAGTATATTGTTGGCCTTCTGGAAAGTATGTTAGTTTACTGTATATGTTGATAGGGGCTCCTTTTGCTTTAATTACTGCCTCAATTCGGCGTGGCATGGAGGTGATCAGTTTGTGGCACTGCTGAGGTGGTTTGGAAGCCCAGGTTTCTTTGACAGTGGCCTTCAGCTCATCTGCATTTTTTGGTCTCTTGTTTCTCATTTTCCTCTTGACAATACCCCAGAGATTCTCTATTCTCTTTGGGGTTCAGGTCTGGTGAGTTTGCTGGCCAGTCAAGCACACCAACACCATGGTCATTTAACCAACTTTTGGTGCTTTTGGCAGTGTGGGCACGTGCCAAATCCTGCTGGAAAATGAAATCAGCATCTTTGAAAAACTGGTGTAGTATATCAGAGACCGAATCAGAAAAATTTAAGATGCGATCAGAACATTGAAACATGAGGAGCCGAATTCCTCAAACAGGTGAACAAGACAACGGCAGGAAGTCGTAAATCAGATCCCTAGCTCCAGCCCATCTGAATACAGCCTAACCAGCAAGCCTCTTTCACAGAACAGCTTGCAACATTAAAACAAAACGAACACTTAATGACAATTACAACTCGGAAGGAGATTTACACTCGTTTTTTTGTCACAGCCTAAACATTACAAGAGCTTTACAGCCCAAATGATACACAATTTGTAATAAAATAATTGATTAAGGTTCTTTATAAACTTCCCATTTCTGCTTTTATTTCCTCCAAAAATGTCCCCAGCCAATTCCGTTGGCCTTGTCCCAAACCGCATGCACTTCAGTCATGCAGGCAGTCATACAGACTTAAACAAAATTTTTTTCAAGAAAATAACAACACAAATTTTTTGGGAGGTAGTAAATATTATGCTATAAATGCTGTCAATGGAATTTAACTTGTATTAAACCCAGATTATTACTTTATAAATTAAGATGAGCTTTTTCTAGAGATCACAATTATGTTTATAGTTACTCTGGAAGATGCACTTAAACTCTCCTGGACAAGAGTGCATAAAAGCTCAAAAACAGATGATTAAAGCAGTTCAACCTCAATTATCCAACCTGGTTAAAGGCAAAGCGCTATTTGCTATACAGTCAGACAACAGTTAATAAAAAGGTGTAAATTCTGTCACAACACTGTGATGGAGGCGTTCGTATTCGTGGCCTTACACCAGCGCCACACTAATTACCTGCCTGAAGGGTGCTGTGGAGAGAGTGGCCCTCTGGATATTTTTCTACTTCACACAACACCTCTCTTTTCCTGTCAACACACCGGGGACACATCCCTCTCTCTCCTTCTCCCTCTCTCTGACGCTCTTTCCATCCATCGCTTCGGCCGAGGAGGTGTCACATTATCACCTGGAGGTGTAAACAGCCGAAGAATTACCTTTTCCAAACCGATTTCTCACATACACACACACACTTTCAGCACACACACATTCAGGTACCTATATAACCTGTCTCTTGTCCTGAGATGAGTCTTTCTCTCGCTCGATGAATTTGACCACATATATTTTTGCTCTTAAATGATTCTTAAATGTTTTACGCTTATTCCAATTCTCTTTTTACCATTGCTTATACTTAGAAATACTTGTTTGTCTTTCTCTGTATGTATGCACCTCTCTGTCCTGTCTTTCTCCTGCCTGTCTCACTATTTTTGGTCTCCATCTTTTTCTCTGTCCATCTTTTCCTGATTCTCTTTCTTGATCTGATGGATGGCTCACAGAGGTGAGAACTCCTCTGATGTCGTCAGTCAGTGTCCTTCGCTGTCAAAAAGCCTTATAAATATCATCCTTGCATAATGCATATCTTGCATATTTTCCCATATCACGCACACATTCCCATTTTTTTTCTAGTGTAAATCTGTTTACCGGATGCAAAGCTTAGTATGCATTTATCTCATTCTATACTGATAAATGTAAACTTAGCTGAAAGTATGTAAATAGTGTTCTGTAGAATCGCAGATTTGCTGACATCCATAAATATATTTAAACATAAAAATAAGTTTGAGTTTTAAACTTTGTTTCGAAAGGCAATGTCACTGATTTTAAAAGACGGTTAAAAAAGTGAATAACTATTTGCCTTGAATTGCCTTGTGTTTGACAGAAAAGCTCAAACATGAAATCATTTCCATAAAATTCTACAGTTCTCTCTGCTTAATTCCTCTATTGTTTTTGTGCCTCGTTGCTAAATAACATGTCTCCTTGTTTCAATGCTCACAATAACAGAATAATAGTCTTTTAAAAGAAATAGTTCTTCCAAAAATTCTGTCATCATATACTCACCCTCATGTCGTTCCAAACCATGACTTTCTGAAACTTTCGGAGCCTATTTTGAAATTTTCTTTTATTTAATGAAATGTATTGGGCCCTGAGGGTAGCTATAACCTGTTTTTTTCCTATTTTGGAGGGGAGAGTGGTGTGTGTGTGGTGTAGATGTGCCATAGATGCCGGTACATGGATTTATAGATGAGGCTGCTGTTTGCAGCTGGCTGTTTGTGTGTTTACCGTTGTTTCCCATTGTGTGTGTTTGTATTTGCCTGGGTGTTTTTCGACTTTGCCAGACTGTGTAAGCTCCTGCAGTTGCTCCATGTGGTCTCTCTACTCTCTGGCAGTATTGCAGGGTCTGATGTTGGCAGTTCTGCTCTGCCAACCCCGGCAGCCCTCAGCCAGACAGAACACTAGCCACATTCATTACACATTCCATGAGACACTTGCCAATGTCACCACCACTACATGCACTGAAAGAAAGCTTTATTGTTATTAGCAGTAGAAAAATTTGTAAAATAATCATAATTATTTATTCCTTTCAGTAAGTTATAAGTTTTAATAACATTGATGTACTCCAAAGGAATAGAGATAAAATTAATCATGTTTGAATTTGGCAGGTTTTGTGACATGAATGTTTTTTTAATAGGCAGTCATTGAAACTTATTGAATAAAGCTTGGTTTATATTTAGACCATTCCCACGTAAAAGTGGTAGCTTTTCTTTAAATATCTGATCTCATCTAGATTTGTAATAAAATAAGATTCATTCACAATATTATGAATTATAAAGAATCATTTGCAGATTTTTTTTCTTTCTGTTTCTAACTTTTTTCTAACTAAGACTATATCAATATTGACTAAACAATGTGTAAATGTTTAATGGATAAACACTACAAAAAGTGATTTCTTTCTTGAGTATTTCTGCCTTGTTTTCCAGTAAGAATATCTAAACATTCATAAATCAAGATCATATACTTTAAGGTTATATGTCTTGTTTTCTGAACGATTTGTCATATTAAGTGAGTTTACATGTAAAAGTTCATTCAAATTGAAATAAATATTTTTTATATAACAATATATATATATATATATATATATATATATATATATATTGTTACCCCATCGGCAGATATTTTTCTTGTTTTAAGCTGAAATCCATTTAATTTTGACACTCTTGTTAGGAAACAAGACTTAGTCATTTTGGATCTCAAGTAAATGTGTCTCGATTTAATGATGTTTAGATATTTGTACTGGAAAAAAAGACAACATACTTAGTAAGAAAGAAAATATTTTCTGCAGCCCAGCCAAACACATTAAAAGCTGCATAAAGTAAAACTTATCTGAACATATTCAAACTGATCAGCAGCGACCAAGCCCCTCACCTTTTCAGTCTCTCATCAGAAATATATAACATATTTCATATTTTCATATATATAACATTTTCATATTCTAAATAACAAATTTAGCTTTTTTTGTTTTGAATGTTTCTGAGACTGGCATTTATCATGCCATTAAAAGCATCGATTCTCACTGTCTTTTGCATCTGATTTAAGCATGTGCTTATACTGTACTTAAGCTTTAAGTGCATTTGCTTATTGTAAATCCTGAATAATAAACTCTCAGCCACCCACAACCTCTATAAAAGGGCTTTTTAACCCCAGTCTATGCATCTTGACGATATGAATCATCATCTCCTCATCAGACATAAAAAAATCTACGTGTTGATCCTGAATTGTTCTTGACACTTTGAACCATTAAACAAACTTCTCAGCACTTGATGCACAGACAGTGAAAGGTGATGAATCTATTAAAACATATATGTACTGTATACAATCTGTGTTATGTTGTTGTGCAACTTTTACATATGGGGTTTTAACTAACTATGCCATCAAATGTATTCAGAGGCTCAAGAAATGAGCGTTTAGTCATTGTATCTAAAGAGGTATGAATTTCTGTGCCATGAGAAGTACAGAAGAAAAGTGCAATTGGTTTGTTTCTGCAGCCCAATTAGACATTGAACTAATGGTGTTAGTTTTTAAATAATGGTAGACGGGAGAGTCTGAAACTTGTTATGAAAAGATAGATATTTGGCCTGAGTTCTAGCTGATAGTACTGTGCAGTACTTATAAAGATGAAGAAGTGTGGATGTAGTGAGAACTGGATCGATAGAGGAAAGGTCTGAACTGAGTGACTGAGTGGTACAATTTTTTTTGTGTTTTTGAAAGAAGTCACTATGGGCAGCATAGGCTGCATTTATTATATTAATAGCAAAAACAGTAATATTGTGAAATATTATTACAATTTAAAATAATAGTTTTTGTTTTAATATATTGTAAAATGTAATGTATTCCTGAGCAAGCAAAGCTACATTCAAATCTAATATCAGCAGCCATTACTCCAGTGATCCTTCAGAAAGTATTCTAATATGCTGATTTGATGATTTAAAGAAACGTATATCATTTCTTGTTTCTAATCAATGATACTTTACTGTCTATACTATACTAATTTTTACTTTTCTTTTAGTCATTTAGCAGACGCTTTTATCCAAACGAATTACAAATAAAAAAAAGTAACTAAAACTTTGTAAAAACTCTATAAATACTATATATACACATTTAAGAAAATGGAGAAATTAAATAAAATGACAAATGCATACAACAACATTTCAAAACTAAACATTTAAATGAAAACTAAAAATAAAGCTAAAAACATTTCAAATATTAAAACAACAAAGGCTATGAGTATAAAAATGATTCTATCATGACACTAAGCCAAACACCCATATATATATATATATGTGTGTGTGTGTGTGTGTTATTTCATTTCCATGTAGTATGTTGAAGTAACGTTACTAAAATAACTCCAATTTATTAAACTAAAACTAAAGAAAATACCTATAAAGACATAATAAATTCATACATAATATATCTAAAATTAAAATAGATAACAAATCAAATGGCAGTAGATTATCAGTAATCCTAAAAAAAGAACACTGTCAAAAACACATGCTAACAAACAACAACTTACACATAGTAAGATTTGGTTATAAAAACTAAAACAGAAGTGAAACAAGCGGTAAGAAAGAGGATAAATAAAAAGCGATACTTATATCCTTTGACAGTGTCCCTGCACGGTAGAGTCGATGGTCTTTACACTCTTCGGTCTTCTCACGAGGAGGTCTTCACGCGAAGGCTGCCGTGACCGCTGCCGCGGTAAACTACGCTTTTTATACCCATCTAACAAAATACTACTCCAATTCAGCTGAACACACTTTCCTGTTAATCACAATAAACAGACAATAAAGTGCCCGACAAGGGACGCGATATAGTACGAGACCAAACGTGATTTCAGCACGTCTCCACACTGTAAACAAAACAAGCGTTTCCTAGCAACAACAACTGCGTTGAACACTAATGAGACAAGTAAATACACTTACTAGTTGATTTTAACTTCCGCTGATAGACTGCTTCTCTCAAAGAGTATTACTTTACACTTCTGTCTTCTGCTGGCGCTTAAAAACAATTTCCTGTTAATCACAATAAATGACCAAGCAAGCGCCCGGCACTGACAAGGGACGCGATAAAGTACGAGACCAAGCGATGATAATAACAGCTGTGCTGCTTAATATATTTGTGGAAATCGTTGTATATTTTTTTAGGACTTTTAAAATTAATTTATAGTATAAATATTCTATAACAATATTAAAGCCATTTTAATGCATCCTTGGTAAATAAAAGTATTTATTTAAAAAAATGCTAATTTCCTCCTTCATGTTAACAGTGATGTACAAATTGTTTGAATTTAACTCTTTAATTTGTCTCTTAACTATATCAGAACATTGAAATAATTCTTAAAATTACTTTGTTAATAATTAAAAGATCCAAATTAAATCATAACATTTTGCTTTCATAGATAACCGCAGTTGTTGGATCCTTATTTAGTAATGTCGCTGCTTATAAAATCGAGTTTTGGAAAGTAGAGTGAGTGCTATTTGAACAGTACTTCTCAAGCACAGCCGGGGTTTCCAAACTCAATTGTCTTCCTCTCCTTTCTCTGCATATTAAAAAGCATAGAGAGCTCAGCGTTAGAAGTTCTTTATTTTAACCAGGACTTTCTTTATTAATAAAACTATCACATCTGCTCTGCAATGCTGTGGGTTGCCACTGAGCTTTTATCTCTCCTGAGAAACAAAAGGGGAAATTAAGCTCTGGGGCGGCCATTTTCAAACTTCAGTCCAACTAATGACTAACCATGCAGAGCTCTCCAAAGCCGTCTCTCCCTCCCTCCCTCCAGCTAGACTTATCACTGTGCCGTATATGATAACATATTATTAAAATTTCTTCTCCCAATATTACAGTTGCTCATTATTAAGGCGTAGCAGCTGAGAGGAGACAGGAGAGAAGAAGACCAAAATGGAGGGAGGCGTGTGTTTTGGAGGCTGAGGTGGGATGTGTTTGTGAGCCACAAGGTCATGAAGGGGTTCAGTGATTAATGCATTTTGTGGTATGTATATATGTGTGTGTGTGTTTGTGTGTGTGTGTGTGTGTGTGTGGGTGGGTGTTATGCAGTATATCTGATAGGTGTCATTTTCAACTACACCGCTCTCTTTTCCTCCTCTCTAGTTGCTGCTTTGAGTGACGCTGTGTGTGATTTTTAATGACAGCTGGAACAAATGGGTTGTAATGAGGTGACCTTGCCATGTAGTTTGTTTGCCTCACCACTTTCTCTCTCATTCTCTCTCTCTCTCTGGCCAGAGGGCCATGGACCGTGTGTTTGAAGCAGTGTGAGGATGAACCAGCTGCAGGGGAAGGTAATGAAGCTTTTGGTAGCGTGGCAGGTTGGCACCAAGTCGCTGATGCCTATGGCAGGGTAGTCTTTGTTGGCAGTTAGTTTTGTACATGTTTGTCTGTTTTGTAGATTTTATTCTTCCATCGGGTCAAATATATTATCATGAACCCTTTGGCACATATGGATGCACAATTTTATGTTTGTAGGCAGCAGACAAACTATTATGACTTATGGGCATTTACTAGTTAAAGGGATAGTTCACTCAAAAATGAACATTCTATCTTCATTTACTCACCCTCTTTACTCAACCCGCTTCATTAAATGAGGAGAGGGGGAGCACTTTCTTTATAAAATATTGATAACAATTTAGTATAGGGACCAATTCTAATTAATGACTATTAGCTAATAAGCTTATTAGCATGCCTAATATGAACATATTTGCGGTTTATTCGTACTTAACAAGGACATATTCTACATCCCTAATCCTGCACAATACCTAAACTTAACAACTACCTTACAAACTATTAATAAGCCGCAAATTGGGAGGTTTTTAAGCAAAAGTTGTAGTTAATGGTTAGTTAATAGCAAGATTTGCGCCTTAAAATAAAGTGTGACCAAAATATCTTCTTTTGTGTTCTACAGAAGAAACAAAGTCATACAGGTTTGGAATAACATGAGGATGAATAAAAAGGGACAGAATTACATTTTTGAGTCAACTAACTTTAAAGGTGCCATAGAATGCATTGATACAGTATTTTAAATTGTTCTCTGATATCTACATAGAAGGTATGTGGCTTTGGTAAGTGCAAAAAATCTCCAGAAACGATTTTGCATGTCCATTTACCACCCCAGGATTTCTCCCTAGAATTAAACGATCTGTTAGTGGCTTATTTGGCAGGGTCATGAATAATAATGAGCTCTGCTCTGATTGGCTGTTTCACAGTGCTGCTTAATGTTTAGCTCTGCTCTGATTGGCTCTTTCACTGTGCCGCTCATCAGCAACAAGGAAACACAGGGAGGAAAATATATATTTAAATATTTTCTTATGTTCTGACAAACTTATGTTCAGATTCGCCTGTTTTTCAGGGGTCTTTTTTAATCACGAGATTTACACAAGAAGGAGGAAACTGTGGTGTCTGAGGCTCACTGTATGTCATTTCCACGTACAGAACTGTTATTAATTAACTATGCCAAGGTAAAGACAGTTTTTCGTTCTATGGCACCTTTAAGAGACAGTGGTCAAGACCACACAGATAGATGTGTCATTTTATTGCCCGATCTATTCCCAACTGGCATCAGTTAAATCAAATTCATTATTTAAATACCATGTTTGCAGCATCGATATTTATAGAATAAAAAGTGTCCTACACTGTTTATTATTGTGATTCATTGCCAGTAAAGCTGCTTATCTGTCCAGACAGAGCTCAGGATCTGAGTATGTGAAATCGTATTCACACCCCATACCTCCTACTGCTTTAGTTTTAGCCAAAATGGACATCCTCCCGCTGTGTCTCAGGGCTCCCGGAGGAAAAAAGCTGCAGCTGGCTACCAGCTTGCCAGATCTCACTTCCTGGATGTGTATATTTGGCTTTGTGACAGAGAAGCCATCGAAATAAATAAATCTGCTTTGATTGTTTCTCAGTGATATTTACACTGATAAAAGTGAGGATTTTTCAAAATGGAGCTGATTTTGATTTAGTTCAATATTTACAAAACATTATTTTTTGTATTGTGAATTTGCTTGCATCTAGTTCAGTTGTTACAAAGGCTGGTGATAATATTAATTACTTTAAATTATTATTATTATTGTGAATTTGATAAGTTCTTAGTATTTGGTTTGTCCCCATTTACTTTAATAACAGCAGCACTTGAGCTGAAGTGAACTCCACAAGTATATGTAAAAACTTTGGACCTTGAATCATCAAATAATGCAGAGTGTCTTATTATTACGTAGTAACATTTGTATAAAATTTTCGTAATTCCAAAATGTTCCAAAACATTTTTTGTGTTTCATGATTTTGTTTGGCTGCTTTCAGAGGTCAAGTGAAATCCTCAGTGCCAAAATAGACGCTTTTGGTAATAAACCGTAATGGTAATTTGGTAATAAAAGCAGAATTGTAAGTTGTTTGAATCTGGATGGAGTAGTATTTCATCATTCATTCTCTGGGGAGGGGAGGGGGTGCCAGCTGCTTAAATCAGTGTGAAAGATTAGCATCACCATCTCCTCTCATTTGACATGCCTATATACGCAGTATTACAGAAGTCACAACCTATTAATCAATGTGTGTGTGTGTGTGTGTGTGTGTGTGTGTGTGTGTGTGTGTGTGTGTGTGTGTGTGTGTGTGGTTTATGCGGACACAAATTTGTATAATGACATGGGTATGACATAGGCATTACAAGGAGAAGGTGATTTATGAGGACATTTTCAGTGTCCCCATAATTCAAAATGCTTCTAAATCATACAGAATTAGTTTTTTGGGGGGAAAGTAGAAATGCAGTCTCCTGTGTAGAGCTAAGTTTATAGTCCTAAGTTTATGTGTAGGGTAGGTTTAGCACATACAGTTTGTATAGTATAAAAACCATTACGCCTATGGGGAGTCCCCGTAAACCATAAAAACTAACATGTGTGTGTCCGTGTGTAACAGATAGAGAGAGTGAAAATGTCCAAGCTCTTCTCAATGTGTCAGTCTTATCTGTGTTTTTACAGTTTCTCTATTTAAATGTCATCTAGAGTTTGAACATAAAAAGTCTTATGTGAAGTGGGATCATTGTGTGTATCAGTGTGTCTGCTGGTAGGTGGGTGGCTTCATGCTCGTATTTGTGTGTATTTGCGTGATAGACTGTTGAATTTGGTTGGTAACAACTGGAGATGTGTGTAATGCTCCATATCCAACAACAGCCTTTATCTGAGACAAAGTCACATGACAACGAACACACAAATGCGAGGATCTGAATACAGCCGTCGGCTCTAGAGTCATTAAGAGTGAGCGAGAATGATTTCGTTCTATTTCAGAGGTTGCCAGGCAATTTTTAGGCCAATCGGGTAATGCATCCTTACCTCACCTCCCTTCTAGACCAATCAGGTATTGATCACGACTGATGATAAGAAAGTGGAAAAGCTAATAAATAATCCGGTTGGACGATGCGTGAAATAGATTTCAAAGATTTTCTGCATGGGCATTTGGTTGTTAATAAACAGATCCTGACAACCATTAAGTGTACGCTGGAAATAAGAGTTGACAGTTCATATGTACAACACCCATTCTGCACTGATCCAGCTGTGAACAGCCTAATGTTTCACTGAGTCTTTCTTTATTTCTTTCTGAAATGAACAGTTTATGTTCAGCTGAGTCTCTTGTATTTTTAACACTGTATTTGCAGTATGTTGGTATATGTTTATTAAAATATTGTCTATTAAAGCCAGATTCTGTTACAAATGGATATGTACTGATAAATACTCTACTCTTCAGGTCTAATAAAATGAGTCATGACAATGTTAGGTCAGTTTAGTTCAACGGGTAAGATAGGGGAAAATGCCCCACTCTAGAACAATGTGCAATTCAATTGTAACAGATATAGATTTAGCATGTGCAGAGAGATTATGCATCAGCCAATGTGGTTTTAAGGGGATTAAATAGAAACGTTTGCTCATTTACTTCATAGCACAAAATGTAAAATTCTATCATGACGACTCTCTGAAGATTTTAGCATGGTAATGATATGACAGTGTTAATTTATTTAGTATTTAGTAATAGATCTTCTACACTACTGCTGCTGGATTGCTACTGCTGTTGGTTATTGCTGTAGTTATAGATTATTTCTGCTACTGCAAGCAAGTACAGGAACTTGCTACTGCCAATGCATACAGAGATTCGTTGCTGTGAGTATTTTACACATACTGCCAACCTGGTCTCATAAAAATGTGTACCTCTCTGCACTTTTTAGCGAGACCGTTTTTACATATCTTACTGCACGTTTCGCCGCAGTTACAAAGAGAAATGTCCACTGAGTGGCGCTAAAACAGAGGTTCAATACGTGAACCCTGGTACATTTTTATTATGTTGATATAGGCACGTATTGCTGTGTTTTTATTAAGTTTCTTCAGGAACGTAAAAATGTGTGTTCTATCGTGTTGGAATTATGCCCAACAAACCAACCCTAAACCTACTCGAAAGTGTTGACAAATGTAAAACTGATATAAACACGTATTTGTTGATGTAACCATGCTATTTGAACTTCCTTATTTGAAGATTTGAACTCTTATGTCGAACCAGTTACACAGGATTCGAACCGGAACAAACTGACCATCCATGAAAACCCATAGATGTGAAACTGGATATGTGCGATGCTAACGTTCAAAAGCATCAGTTTTCAAATCTCCCAGCATATTAATATTGTTTTGAAGTCATAACAAGATATTCTTCAAGTTATTGTGCAAAAATTACTATTTTTAAATCGAAACTCTGTAAATTTGTGTGAAAAGGAATAAAAGGCGTCAGAGTTTTACTGCCTCTAGTGTTAATTTCTTTTGGAAACTGCAGTGATATGTGCTTATTGGTGCGAATTTCAGGTATCGCTGAAAAGTGCACCCAGGTACATAAATGCCATGAGACCAGGTAGCATACTGCTGCTGCACAAATATCACATAAAATAACCTGTAGCAGATCTATACAGGTGAAGCTGGGGAAGGTGGAGGGTTTCAGAGGAACTCTGAACGCTAAAAAATGCTTGCGTGGATGCTAACCAGCCATTTAAATGTAAAACAGCAAGCTCATTAGCTGCATAACATGGACCAATCAGCTTGTGCCAAGTCGTTTAACACTGTGAATGTCATCAGATACATTTAAAGGGGTGATCGGAGGCTAAATTCACTTTCAAGTTGTTTGAACATAAATGTGTGTTGGAAGTGTGTGTACACATCCATTCTATAATGATAAAAATCCACCCAGTGGAGCCCTGTCAGAATGATGTAGTTCAGTACAATTTCACGGCTAAAGTAAACATTAATGCTCGTCACCCCACTGAAGAGAGGGGCGGAGTCAGAAGAGTCATGAGCATTTAAGGGGTCATGGACTAAAAACAGCTTGATGAAAACCGAGCTGATTTTGACAGGGTAAAGAAGGTGTTTAATACACTACCATTGAGAAATTTAAACCAATGGTAAAGACTTTTCATTAAGACCCTAAAGAATCATATCAATTTGTGGAAAATGGGCGTCCAATGACCCCTTTAAGAACCCATTAACTGTACACCCGCCCAAACCAATATTTACCCGCATAATCAAATTCGAAACCACCCAATTGGGAGGGAACCCGCCCAATCTGGCAACTTTGGACACGGCATCACAAAACGGTGAGGGGCGTAACATTTCCGTCTCGTGCTTGAGGTATTTCGGCCAATCACAATGCACTGTATAGCTGGCCAATCAGAGCAGGCCTTGCTTCTCAGAACCATGAGCTTTGTAAAAATCGACGTGTTTCAGAAAGGTGGAGCATAAAGGAGCAATAATAATCTAATGTATGTGGAAAATAATGTGTTTTTAACCTTAAACCGCATAAACACATTGCATTACACCAAATACAAAAAATAATGTTATTTTTAGCAACGTCATATGACCCCTTTAAATTAAAAGCACGCAAACATAAGTGCTAACACTTATCAACTATTTCAAAGGAAAATAAGTAATCAAAATGTGAATGGACACATTGGATATAACCATTATCACCACTCAGCATTTGTATTCAATATCCTTCACAGTTTATTTAGTGATTGTGTTTTTGGTTGACTGGTTTGCACCAGGCAGTTTGCTTACTTGGCTGTTGCCAAATTCTGATCCGGATCTGCTCACTGTTGGCTGGTTTTTGTCTTCAGAGCTGAACACCATTGATGAATAGCTTTGATTCTAAAGTATGGCAGCATCCCACAGTTCAGATCACAGTATATGCATTCGCTTAACTGCGTCTAGCTCTGACTGCATATGGTCAGGTCACTGCTGCGGTAACCATATCAAACTACTGACTCTTATTTTTCTGGGCGAGGCTGTATTTCAATGTTTTCTCCAGGTCTGCAGGCTGAGACTTGGTAGTGAGATGTAAGACACAGTCTGTGTGCCTTGTTGCTGACTGATCAGCTGTTTGCTCAAACACCAGCTCTTTATTGCTGCACCTCTCATCTGTCAGTCGCTTCATCTTATTGTTTCTCTCCCCTTTCATCTCTGTCTCTTCGTCCCTGTTTCTGCCCTTCCATCTTCATTCAGCACCTATCTTTGTCTCTCCTTCTCTCTCTTTTTGTCTTTCCCCTCCTCTTTTTCTCTTTCAAGGTTTCACTCTTTTGCTTACTTCCACTATCACATCTCATTTTCTCTCTAATATTCATTGGTGGACTCGGAGCAGAAGGTTTCTTGCTTTGATTCCATCTCGTGGGCTTATCAAAGGCAGGCCAGCACAATGTCATATTACTATTGAAATACACAAGGACGAGACGCATTACTGCAGGAGAAGAGATGATTGCTCGCTTTTTAAAATGGGTGGGGGGAGAAAGCGGTTTGAATTTGTGCTTGTTTTCCTTCTGAGACACAACAAGCCCTGTGTCCATGATACAAATGAAGCAAGATTGTAATTTCATGTTGAACGAAAGGGTTGGATTTAGAAGATATGCTTGTAAACACACCTATTTGGGCATAGAGAGTGAGAATTCAACTCCTGGACATCTGTTTGTAATTTCGGTGATTTCTTTCCTTTTATAAAAGCGATAGTCTAAATACCTAAATACTGCCTGGATGAATCATGTTTGGAGAAACTGTACAACACAAAAAATCACACATCTGTGATAAATGTTGCATGTTTCTGTCTTTCTCAAAAACCACAAAACTTACTAATTTACCTGTTAGTATATGCATATTGCACATTAGGGCTGTTATGTTGTCCCGTTTTAATTGCATGATCACTGTGACCAAACTAATTCACAATAATATTATTATGATATCTATAGAAATGAGAAAGAAAAAATGCAGTCAATTTCTTTTTCTCTCTCTCTCTTTTGGCCAATGAATCACAGTCAAAATGGAAAGTGTTTGTAACCATAATTATACAAAAACTTTGAAAAAGATTTTGCCGACTGGTGTGTCAAGCACTTCATCTGTTATACGGAATCCAAAAAACTCCTACATTAGCGTGTTAACTTTGTTTGGGCACAAGTAGGGCGTCACACTTTTACCTGTCATCTCCAACAACGTGATTCTGTGCGTTAAAGTTGTAGCGACTAGTGTTGAGGGTAACGCATTATAAGTAACGCGAGTTACGTAATAATATAACTTTTTTCAAGTAACTAGTGAAGTAACGCATTACTTTTTAATTTACTAGAAAATATCTGAGTTATTTTTTCAAAAATGTAACGCCAGTTACTTTTTTCCATTTATTGACTGACAGTGCGCTGTGTGAACATGATCTTACTGTAGTTCTTATCTAGACTAAATCTGAATGTGTATTAATTCATCACACTTGCAAAAAACAGATTCAGTATTCATCAAAATTAATTAAAACAGTGAAATGCAAACTGAATTTGACGCAAACCTGCAATAATAAAATATGTTAAACAACACAAATATTTGTAATCTCATTTTACTAACCAATGTGTTTGCTGCTGACCTTTGATGATCCAGTACAACCATACTAATAAACAAATATTACTTTAGATAAACTAACAATTGTGCTTCGTTGTTGTTGTTTTTTTATTGCTGAAGAGTGTTGAACCTTCTTTTCTGCGTTCTACTGTACAGACGTGAATTTACTCTTCCTTCAGCCTGAGGTTTCATTGCACTTTTTGGTGTGAAAGGCTTTTACATTTGCTATAAATAGAATTCCTTGTATTAAAAACAAACAATCAAGCCCAGCTCATATTTAAAAAGTAACGCGAAAGTAACGCAAAAGTAACGTAACGCATTACTTTTTATAAAAAGTAACTAAGTAACGTAATTAGTTACTTTTTTAGGGAGTAATGCAATATTGTTATGCATTACTTTTAAAAGTAACTTTCCCCAACACTGGTAGCGACACACTGCATTGTCATACTTTTTTAATTTTATGGTGGGTGGCAACCAGTGTTCAGGTGCAGCACTGCAGCCTACTGTGTTGGAGTGTAAACTAAATTGTTTCAGGCAATGAATTATTTAGAATATTATCATATGTAAAATAATAATATGTAAAGTAGCTATATGAATATAATTATTATACAAATGTAATATAGTTGATTTTGTAATGATTTTTACTTGTGTAAAGCAGTGTATACTGTAACATTTTATATGTTGTCAATTATAGTGTATGTTTTTGTGCATTTCCAACTATAAATAGCGAGATCCGGCTATTGCTGTTAAGAACTTAAGGCCATGCAATTTTATGATTAAGAGAACAAAGGTGACAAATTAAAGTAACGCATAGCCTCTCGTGGCTTGTTGCATAATTTTAATTCACAAAATCTGTTTTGGATTGTGGTCTGTGATTTGGATACTGTGCCATTCACTTTTAGTATCTGCGTTTTTTGCTTATTAACTCCTAGTTGCCAAAATTCTGTCTGCTAATTGAATGACATTTGCTAAACATTTTCTGCCTGTCTGCCTGAAAAACAAGCATCCCTCATATACCCCACCTCACTCCTTGTCTCTCTCTTTTAGTTTTTCTCTCATTCTCTGTGATAGATACGTATAGACAGGCTTCATATGTGGTGGGTTTGGCATCTGTCATGATGTCTGCTCTAATTCTGGAGTGATTGCTCGATAACGGTTATAGCCACGTCGGGCAGGCACTTGTCATCATCTCTTTGCTTGCAGCCATTTTCATTGGCAGCCATGGAGAGGGATGGATTGATTGGGTGAATAGGTGAGCAGAGGAAAGTGGGTGGTGAGATGAAGATGTGATATTAAAAGATCCATGAGCGCTTTCTGGAAAATGCTTTTTTCTGTCATTCTGAAACGGCATTGTGTTTTTACAAACAGATTGGGGAAAGGCATGATGGGATGGCCCTCATTTCATACACAATCTCTCAATCACTCTTCCTCTCCTCAGTAGAATGAAATGGATACACACACACCTCAGCTCAGTATAGGATGATGAAAACAAATAAAATTATTTTTGCTAAATTTATTCTTACAAAAATATGGTTGCATGATCAAATTTTGACATTGTAGTATAGTGCTGTTTGAATTTGCTGCCAGTATCTAAAACATATACAACTATAAATGCTTTCATACTAGAAGTTGTTTAGTTAAATTGAACAATGTCACCAGAGTGACCAAAGTTAATTTATCAGACACACACTGTAAATATATTCACAGTCTTTATCAGGTCAAATGGTTCTGTTGACTTGTTTACATTTTACTGTCATGCTCGACTTTCTGTTTAAAGTGGGCCACAATTTCCAAAAGTCCTTTAGACATCTTGACTTTTGCAGGACAAGCGTAGAGAGCTTATGAGAGAGAAGTAGCACTTGTTTCTGATGAGTAGTGTGGTTTAAATAAAATCCCCTGGTTCAAAGCCCACAGGCAAATCAAGCTTGATTCAGAGCCAGACGAACAGGTTGTCCTTGTTCCCTGTCCAATGAATCTTTGGATATAAATTGTTGTTTAGGTACATTTACGACCAAGTTTTGGAACAAATGGTATCACTGACAGACCTGTTTCAGCTTAACCCTCTGGGGTCGACAAACGCGGATACGCGTTTTGTGGTATCTTCTCCTGATAACGCCAAAAACACTTTCAGTTTTGATCGTACAGATAAAAACAATACATCAATCTAATCTGTAAAGGCTCTACTTTTATTTGTGTACACACAGAATAACAACAAAACTTTGTGCATTTATAAAATAAAGAAAACAAACAGGGTGCGCTGTCTGCCGCCTTGGTCTGCGTGATCTTCATTTAGAAACTCAAACTCAGCAAATACTGCACAAAGAGACATGAGAGATATAGAGTATCTCACGGACGTGAGTACACCCCTCACATTTTTGTAAATATTTTATTATATCTTTTCATGTGACAACGCTGAAGAAATGACACTTTGCTACAATGTAAAGTAGTGAGTGTACAGCTTGTATAACAGTGTAAAATTGCTGTCCCCTCAAAATAACTCAACACAGTCATTAATGTCTAAACCGCTGGCCACAAAAGTGAGCACATTCCTAAGTGCAAATGTCCTGTGGTCTGATGAGACCAAGATACACTTATTTGGTTCAGATGGTGTCAAGCGTATGTGGTGGCAACTAGGTGAGGAGAACAAAGACAAGTGTGTCTAGCCTACAGTCAAGCATGGTGGTGGGAGTGTCATGGTCTGGGGCTGCATGAGTGCTGCCGGCACTGGGGAGCTACAGTTCATTGCATTGCTAAAGAAGCTGAGGGTGAAGGTGATGGACTGGCCAAGCATATCTCCAGACCTAAACGCTATTGAGCATCTGTGGGGCATCCTCAAATGGATGGTGGAGGAGCGCAAGGTCTCTAACATCCACCAGCTCTGTGATGTCGTCATGAAGGAATGGAAGAGGAATCCAGTGGCAACCTGTGAAGCTCTGGTGAACTCCATGCCTAAGAGGGTTAAGGCAGTGCTGGAAAATAATGGTGGCCACACAAATTATTGACACTTTGGGCCCAATTTGGACATTTTCTCTCAGGGGTGTACTCACTTTTGAGGCCAGCGGTTTAGACATTAATGGCTGTGTGTTGCATTATTTTAAGGGGACATTATTTTAAATGTACACATATACAAGTTGTACACTCACTACTTTACATTGTAGCAAAGTGTAAATTTTTTCAGTGTTGTCACATGAAAAGATATAATAAAATATTTAAAAAAATTTGAGGGGTGTACTCATTTCTTTGAGATACTGTGTCTATAGAAAGCTTGAATAATCTACTTTTAAACTAAGCAAGTCTTATCGAAAACAAATATTTTGTGATAAAGTAATCTATATGAAACCAACGCGATGTCTAGTCTTTCACGCCTCCTTTCATTATATCTAATACCACGCATTGAGCGCTATAGATGTTATAATCGTCCCGTGAAGCGTGCGGTATGTAAACGCCCACATCACAGCAAGTTCTCTTTCATAGGTAACTCTACACTGCGTAGCTTAGCTTTACGCATCGAACGCCTTCGCGCGTGACCGAGTCTGAGCCCATATAGAATCACGCCAATTCATTGGCTGATGGCGCGACGCCGTCTCTGACGCAATGACGCGTCAGGTCATACTGGTGAACGCCATCCACTCCTCAGATTTCTCTGCCTTCACGAAGCGGTCATATTACCCTTCGTTGTTGCGATTCTGACCCAACTTACCTTGCGATCACCATCTGCACTTGGCGACTGCCTCAGTGGAACTTCGTTCTCCTCGCGGTGAAGTGCCATGGAATATCGCCGTTGTCAACCGCCGCGTGCCGATTCATCACTCGCTATGACCCGCACAGATAAGTAAAACTATATGTTTCGGGTTCACGCGCGGTTTATGGGATTTGAATGTAATTTGTGAGAATCTCCGTCTCATAACCCTCCGCCTCGGCTTGAGGTGTGTGAAAAGGAGTCATCCTTTTCTTCCCGTCGCTCCGGAGGCCTCGCGGCTTCTCATGAATCCGCGGCCTCTCGTGAATCCACGACCTGGGTTTTGGATGTTTAGCTCGAGGAGATGGAGAGTGAGCAGACAGGCCTCGCCTTTTCTCTCCCTCCCTCACCAGAGATGCGCAATTCACCGGTTGAATTCACGCAAGATTATCTGTTTCAGCCCGAGGCACGTTATACTGTTTCCTTCGGGATGGATTATGTTCTGCTAACTGCGACCTCCGACTCCGAGGATTTCGGGCCTAGTTTAGCAGATGCGCTACCGCTTAGCGGTCAGGAGGCGCGGCCTTCACCGGCCCATTCTGAGCTCATGGACGTGCTTTCGCGCGCCGCTGAGAAGCTCTGGCATGGATTGGACGATGAGCCCCGCGACTCTCGCTCTTCGAAACTCGACGAGCGGTTTCTTAGCGGTGTAAATTCCAAAATGAGCGGAGGTAGCTGCTGTTTTTCGGTTATCTGCATCAGGAGATTTCCAGATCCTGGAAACAGCCTTTTTCTTGCCGCCTTACTAACGCGGCGGCCGCTGACTTCACCAACCTCGTGGTTTCGGTGGAGCAGGGCTATACCGCCATGCCATGTGCAATCGCTCGCTATGACCCGCACAGATAAGTAAATTATATGTTTGGGGTTTATGCATGCGGTTTTGTGAATTAAATGTAATTTTGTGAGAATCTCCGTCTCATAACCCTCCGCTTCGGCTTGAGGTGTGTGAAAAGGAGTCATCCATTTTCTTTCCCCACGCGCTCCTGAGGCCTCCGCCGCGATGAATCCGCCTCCTCGTGATTCCGCCGACCTGGGGTTCGGATGTTTAGCTCGAGGAGAAGGAGAGTGAGCAGACAGGCCTCGCCTTTCTCTCCCTCCTCACCAGAGCATGTGGCGAATTCACCGGTTGAATTCACGCAGGATTATCTGTTTCCTAGCCCCCATACGATGGCCATCCTTCAGGCCTACCGGGCGGACGCCTCAAGGAAATCCGAGGGACTGGTCTGACTCGAGGCTGTAAAGGAGCTGCGCAGAGCCACTGACTTAGCTCTCAGAGCCACTACACACCGCACGCGCCTTATGGCGGGTTCGGCCGCAAGCGCCATTTGTGGCTAAACCTCAGAGGAGAGCCGTTTCACCGCCAGGGCGAGGTCAGACCACAAAGGCGTTTCTGCCTGCTTCAAAAGTGCTCTCCTCACTCAAAACCGTCACAGCCACCCCTAGGGGCTTGGCGTGAGACAGTTCATCCTCTTTTATTCTCGGTCTGGCAGTTGGGGACGCGTTGTCTTCCCCGCTACAGTCCGTCCCGCGCCGGGCGGCCGCGTGTTTGGGGACACAGTCGATTCTCCCCTGCAGCGCTTCGGACCTGCAGGGGTTTCACCGCACGGGCGAGGTCAGACCGCCAAAGCGTTTCTGCCCGCTTCAATGTGCTCTCCTCACTCAAAACCGTCACAGCCACCCCTAGGGGCTTGGCGTGCGGGTCGAGTTCATCCTCATTTATTCTCGGTCTGGCAGTTGGGGGACGCATTGTCTTTCCCCTGCTACAGTCTGTCCTTTCGCCGCCGGCGGACCGTGTGTGGGGACACAGTCGATTCTCCTGCAGCATTTCGGACCCGTGCTGGCCACCTGTCAGTCCAGCACTTCACACTCCATCAACCCGGACAAGGACGCCAAGGGCTCTCCTTCGTGGCGGAGGGTGCCGCTGCTCACGATTCAGTCCGGCTACACATTTCAGTTTGGGGAATGTCCCCCCCGCCTCGACGGGGTTTCAACTGACGGTAGTGAACAGCGCCTCCAAGGCTTCTGTTCTACAGCTGTAGCTTTCCTCCCTCCTACAGAAAGGAGCGATAGAGGAAATACCGCAGTCGGACATCGAACGAGGGTTCTTCAGCCGAAGGGGTACGGCGGCCTGAGACCCATTCTGGATCTACGGCGTTTGAATTTTTCCCTCTACAAAGGGAAGTTCAAGATGCTGACGATGAGAACCATCATGTCTCAGGTCCAGGAGGGAGACTGGTTTGTCACCATCGACCTGAAGGATGCGTATTTTCACATCCAGGTCGTTCTAAGACACAGGAGATTCCTTGGTTCGCCTTTGGAGGAAGGCTTACCAATACAAGGTCCTGCCCTTCGGCCTGGCTTTGGCCCGAGGACATTTACCAAATGCATGGATGCTGCACTGGCCCTTTGAGGCTCCTGGGCATTCGTGTACTGAACTATCTGGACGACTGGCTCATTCTGGCTCACCCAGGGAGCTAGTGAGTCGTCACAGGGATATCGCTCGGCCATATCCATTCTCTTGGCCTCAGGATGAACGCCAAGAAGAGTGTGCTCTCCCATCTCAACGAACTGTGTTTCTAGGAGTTCGTTTTGGATTCTGTTCAGATGCAGGCCCGTTTGGCTCCTGCCCGGATACCAGTTCTTACAGCATGTCTGGCCCGCTTCAAGCTAGGCCATCATGTCTCTGTAGGTACCTGCCGCAGGCTGTTGGGCCTTATGGCAGCAGCCTCCCTGTGTTGCCCCTAGGGCTGCTTCACATGAGGCCATTCCTTTAGTGGATGAAGGAGCTGAGGTTACACCCCACTGTACCAGCTACCGCCTTATCAGGGTGTCGCGCAGTTGCTGTCGACACCTGTTAATGTGGCGAGACCCGTCCTTTCTCCAGAGTGGGGTGAGAATGGGTGCGATCCACCGTCGCCATATGATCACGACGGACGCATCAATGACAGGCTGGGGCGCGGTCTTCGAAGGAAGGCCGGCGAGTGGAGAGTGGAAGGAAGAGTTCCTCTTTTGGCATATAAACTGCCTGGAACTCAGGGCTGTCTTCCTGGCTTTGAAGTATTTTCTCCCCGTTCTCGGGGGGTATCATATCATAGTCAGGACGGACAATATGGCGGTTGTGTCCCACATAAACCGCCAAGGAGGTTCAAGGTCGCGCACCCTGGACAGGCTTGCGCGCCATCTTCTCCTTTGGTCCCAAGACAAGTTCCTCTCTTTGAGGGCGGTTCACGTTCCGGGAGTACTGAACCTGGCGGCCGATTTTCTGTCGAGACAGAAGCTCAAACCGGGAGAATGGATGTTGAACCGTCAGACGGTATCCCAGATCTGGGATCTGTTTGGCAAAGCGGAGGTGGACCTTTTTGCTTCTCAAGAGTCATCCCAGTGCCCGCTCTGGTTCTCCCTGAATTTCCCGACGACTCTGGGCATAGATGCGTTCGCCCACCCATGGCCGAATGTCAGTCTGTACGCGTTTCCGCCAATAAAGCTGATTCCGGCAGTACTATGCAGAGTGAAGGTGAGCGGTGCCCGCCTCCTTCTCATAGCCCCATTCTGGCCCTCCCAGACCTGGTTCTCGGAGCTAACTCCCTCTTGTATCGGCCTCCTTGGGAGATTCCGATCAGGCGGGACTTACTGTCCCAGCTTCAGGGCAAGATCTGGCATCCTCAGCCGGAGCTCTGGAAGTTGTGGGTATGGCCCATACAGGGCCAAGGGCTGTGATTGACAGTTTGCCTGCCGAGTTCAGGATACCATAGCCAGTGCCAGAGCCCCGCTACTAGGAAGCTGTACTCTTCCAAGTGGGCGTCTTTGAATCCTGGTGTTTGACTCGTGCAATCGACCCAGTTAACTGCCCTGTTGGTCCAGTGCTGGAGTTTTTGCAAGAAGGCTGACAGCGGGGCGGCTACCACCCTTAGGGTTTATGTAGCGGCCATTGCAGCTCGGAGAGAGCTGGATGAGATCCCTTGGGGAGACATCGGATGGTCTCCGCTTTCATGCGTGGGGCCAGACGCCTTAGGCCTGTTCGCCCACGGCAGTTCCTTCTTGGGACTTGTCAGTCGTCCTCGAAGGACTAGTGACGGCCCCTTTTGAGCCCTTAGAGTCAGCTTCGGATCGGATACTGACTCTTAAGGTTGTTCTTTGCTGGCGCCACGTCACTGAAAAGAGTTGGAGATCTGCAGGCTTTCTCTGTCAGTGAGACGTGTATGGACTTTGCCCCGGGTCTAGTCAAAGTTACCCTGCCCTAGGCCGGGTTACATTCCCAAGGTCTTGTCCACGCTGCTTCCGATCTCAAGTGGTCACGCTTCACTCTTTCCATCTCCCTCCCTTTGCTTCAAGTGAGGATGAGAGACTCTACTTGCTCTGCCCGGTCAGGGCATTGAAGCTGTATGTGGATCGCTCCAAGGTTTGGAGAAAATCTCCCCAGTTATTGATCTGTTTTGGTGCTGGTCGCCGCGGGCTTGCCACGTCAAAGCAGAGGATTTCTCACTGGGTGAGAGATGCCATTTCGCTGGCTTACGGTAGCGGAACCTTCCTTCACCTCTTAGTCTTCGGGCGCATTCTACTAGGGGCGTAGCCTCCTCTCAAGCTCTTTTTAGAGGGGTACCCCTGGAGGATATTTGTGTTGCGGCAGGATGGCCCTCTCCGCACACCGTTGTCAGGTTTTACAACCTTGACGTTGATACGGCTCCAGGTTCTCAGGTCCTGTCTGTTTGAACCGACCGTATGTTGTTGGTTCATTATTGGGCCAGATAGGCAGCATTTTCAGCTTGGCGTGTTTAGTATATCGTTCCCGATGCGTAAAGCTAAGCTACGCAGTGTAGAGTTACCTATGAAAGAGAACGTCTCGGGTTACTCGCGTAACCCTTGTTCTCTGAATAGGGAACGAGACACTGCGTTCGCTGCCAAGCTCCTCACGCTGCCGACAGGGTTCTTTTCGGCAGAGAAATCTGAGGAGTGGATGGCGCGTTCGCCAGTATGACCTGACGACGTCATTGCGTCAGAGACGGCGTCGCGCCATCAGCCAATGAATTGGCGTGATTCTATATGGGCTCAGACTCGGTCACGCGAAGGCGTTCCCGATGCGTAAAGCTAAGCTACGCAGTGTCTCGTTCCTATTCAGAGAACAAGGGTTACGCGAGTAACCCGAGACGTTTCTGTGAGCATGTAAACAAGATGATGTTCACATTATTTTGAAGCAAAAACCCTAGGCTACAAGATCCAGTTCTCAAAAATCTTGTAAACAAATGTTCTGTATGTGTTTTATGGCCTTACTTCAGTGACTTCAAAATTTTTGTTTTTCACAAACGGTGCATAAACGTTTCTTTCTCAAAAACACAATCATGTACATAAATGCTGCTAACATAGTATTGTAGCTCAGTTTGTGCTGTTTACAGTGTTATTAGACTGTTTTATTAGTCTTTAGCCATTTATATAACTGAGAAAGAACAAATGTCAGGGTGTTTCAAAACTTCTCCAGGCCCCCAAAACACCCTCAGACCCCAGAGGGTTAACTGTTAAATTTGTGAATATTGTGCAAACATTCACTCTGGTTTCGCTTGATATGCAAGAGAGGTTGAGGAAGCCAAACTTTTCACCATAGATTAGGGTTATTTTATGTTTTGACAAGATTTAGTTTTTTTCAAACTAAACATTTCAGATTAATTTTAATTGCATTTAAATTGGCTATTTATGTCTTTGAGGGGACTTTCAAAAATGTGATCTATTAGTACAACGGAGGCTGTGGAACAGCTGGAACATTAAGAAATGCATATCTGGAATAAAACTGTAGTGACTGATACAATAGCCAATTAAAGCCAGTTGAAAAACAACTTGAAAATCAAGCCTGACACATGTTTTCATGGGCTGTCTTGAATAATTTGGAAAGTCAAGACAATTTTTACTGAATCAAATCAAAAATATACAGCTTCCAGAATGTGTGTGTGTGTGTGTGTGTGTGTGTGTGTGTGTGTGTGTGTGTGCGTGCGTGCGTGCGTGCGTGCGTGCGTGCGTGCGTGCGTGTGTGTGTGTGCATGTTTATGTGGTTTATGAGGACACAAATTTGTATAATGACATGGGTATGACATAGGTATTACAAGGAGAAGGTGATTTATGAGGACATTTTCAGTGTCCCCATAATTTAAAATGCTTATAAATCATACAGTGTGCGTTTTTTGGGGGGAAAGTAGAAATGCACCGTCTCCTGTGAGGGCTAAGTTTAGGTGTAGGGTAGGTGTAGGGCAATAGCACATACAGTTTGTACAGTATAAAAACCATTACGCCTATGGAGAGTCCCCGTAAACCATAAAAACCAACGTGTGTGTGTGTGTGTGTGTGTGTGTGTGTGTGTGTGTGTGTGTGTGTGTGTGTGTGTGTGTGTGTGTGTGTGTGTGTGTGTGTGTGTGTGTGTGTGTGTGTGAGAAACAGATTGTAATTTGTACTGAAAGGGGCTTATGAAATATTGTATGATATTTTTATTTGTCAATATGACGAATGTCAAAAATAAAATCTGAAGAAAATCTGTTTCATTTTCAAAGGCCTCGTTGTTTGCTCTCCATGGCAGCGTTGCAAGACCACCACCTCTTACGATTGTTTGGCTGCTATCTTCTTTCATCATCTGTGGGCAGATCTTTTCTCTGTTTATCTTTCATTAACTTTGAACCTCATCCAAATCCAGCATACAGTCCTAAACGCAACAAAACACAAACCTCCATGAGGCATTTTTTCAAAAGCAGGGCATCTTACCCTCACGCAGTCCCTTTCCCCTGAGAAACGCTCAGGCTCCCTGACTCTGTTCCCTGCCTTTCATTTACATTTAAAGTGGCTGCAGACAGGCCTGAGTGCAAAGTGAATGGAGGAGGCCTCCACAGTCTCTGAGCTCTAATAAATGGAGACGCTGAGGGGTTCTGGGGATTGGCTGTGACACAAGGTTAACCTGGGTGCAGTTTCATTCGCAAGAGTGGGTCAAAGCTCAGTGCAGGGGAGAGTGAGATTTAGTCCCTCATGTGCGAATATGCAATATGAAAAGGCATGTTTGTTAACATGGTTGCAATTGCTCTCATTTAAAATTTCTTCGGTACTCTACAGAGAAAAACACATTAACAAATGATGGATGGATATTAGTGGCACAGTATTTCTACTTGTTTTCCACATGTAAATGCAGTCTACATTCCTAGATGTGACTCTGTACTATGTATGATTTAGTAAGATTGCATTCAGTTATTTACAATTATCCAGGTACTTCATTAACAAGAATGCATCAGTGACACAAGATTGGCCATGATAAAGAAAAGGAATTATTCCTTTAAAAAACGTTCTTAGAAATGTACTCTTTGTGGTTATGTTGGTTTTATGTTAAAGTTTTAATTGAATGACTTAAAATGTCAAGTGGAAGAATTATCAAGTAAAAAGTAATAACATATTCACGGAGAAATTAAAATAATTTTATGATACATTTTTGAAGGTAATTTTTTTATCATGAATTTATTCATTTTAATAAAAAAAATGACATTGTTTTTGTTCTTAAGGACTCACATCACATGATATTTAAAGACCTGAACTTGCCTTGCTTTGCCCAACAAAGGTCAAAATATGTGATATGTTTAGACTTTGACCTTGACACAGTCAATAGGGTCTTCACCACATGATCACTTCCTGTTATATTTTTTTTTTTTTTTTTATGTATTTTGGTTGCATCACATGACTCTTGTTTGGACATTTATTAATACGCAGTTTAGAGGTGAAGTTATTATTATAATTATAATTATAATTATTTGTTTTTACCAAACTACCTAGTTTGCCAGCCATTGTATGACTAAGCCAGCTATGTTTTGAACAATTTTTTATTAATTAGTGTCACATCATAATGTTGTTTTGTTACAAAAGCAAAACATTTTCAGCTGAAAATGGCCATGTATCGTATAAACAGCCGTGAGTTTATTTGGCCTCTATTTCCGTGCCTGTACAACAAAACAGTATATATACGGCAGTAATAGATGTTTAGTGAGCTTGGATGATCTCTGTCTCAAGAAGTGATGTTGTGCTGCAGAATAGCTCGGCTGTATTTGAGACCCAGACACTAAAAAAAAGTGTCTTTCATTTTCTCTCAACCACAGCAGCTGATAGACACTTTAGTTCACACACTCCCTCTTTCTCGTTCTGCCACACACACACACACATATACACCTGTTTATAGAGACCGGGCTTTAACGCTGTCACAGGCGGGAGAGTGGGAGAAAGAGTTCTTTCATGAGTGGAAGACAGACAGACAGTGATGTAAGGAGAGATGAGTCGCTTGTTGATTGTTCTGAGGCATCGTGCTTAATCATATGGAATGTAGCATTAAGAGTGGAAGGCGAGAGGAATGAGCTTTGATAGATTAAAATCCTAATTAAAGAGTCTCCAGCAGACAAGACCAGCACTGGAGACCAACTCAGCTGGTATCATTAGCATAGACGTCATCTGGGGGCACTTAAAGAACTATTTCTCTCTCTTTTCTCACTCAACTCATGTCTGTATTTCTTAAGAACGTTTCTTTTTCCCCTTTCTCTTTTCTGTCCAAGATTCTTCGCCACGGCTTCTTTACATTGCCATTTATATTCACACTATTCTTGCCTTATCTTCCTGCGTGTTTGACGGTTTGTTTTTCTTATATATCTTTCTCTCTCTCTCCACTATCTCAGTGCTGCCTCTTAACCCTTCTCCCTCACTCTGCCATTCCAGCTCCAGCAAAGTAAACAAAGTCAATTATAATTTCACACTGTATAATTATTTTCCCTTCTGTGTAATCTGTAAAAAGCCTTTTAATTCACTCTTTCTAAATGCACTATCAAAGCTGTGCTTGAAAAGAGCAACTTGCCTGAGAGAATCAAAGAAGGAGAAAGTGTTTCATCATATATGTTGAGCTTTTTTTTACTTCTGCATTTTGTTTATTTCTATCATCCTACAATATGCTTCAATCCACATATTACATTGTACACTCTCTTGCGCTTGTGTTGTGCTATGTTTCTTCATAGGTTATAGAACATGGCAGGTAATTGTTCACACATTTAGATCAGTAACTAACTGAGATAATTCCCACCTCCTTTAATGAACGTGTCTGATGGCCTATTTAATGCTGAAAACTGTTAATTGTGTGGTGCTTTTTGACAACCAGACAGAGTGCTGGAAATCTTTATGTGTTGCTACAGTGTTTTATTTTGTCCGTTATTTAATGTTGCAGAGCAATAATTTTAAACATTGAACATCAACCAGTTCAATTTCAACATTGAAATTGCTGCTTTTGGTGCAACTAAATTAAAATAGCTTAATGGCATCAAATGTATCCTTAGGAAGGGTAAAAGTTACATGCTAAAATTGATTTATTACCGATTTATCTTAGTGGCAAGCTGTAATAATGTAAATAAGTTTTCATGCATGATTCAAAAATAATGTTTTTGTGCATATATTCAAAAATTCAGCTCTCATCTCTAAGCTGGTCATCAGAATCATGTGTTTCTGACAGTCATGGAACATTGAAGGGAAAGGGTGTTGGTTTACGAATGTATAGTAACTTTTGTCTGACAACTGTGTTTCAGTTCCATATCACTTCAACAAATTATTAGTTATTTCAAAGCTCCTTCCAACCAACAACAACAAATGAACCAAAACTCACAAAGACCACTGACCATGCAAACAAATGTGAATTAATAATATAATTAAAAAACTAAGTTAGCATGTTTTCCCAAAAAAAATTCTATAAAAAGAATATGAAGATATATACATACACACACACAGTGGTGTGAAAAAGTTTTTGCCCCTTCCTGTTTTTTTTGTTGCATATTTGTCACACTTAAATTATTCAGATTATCAAACAAATTTTAATTTTACACAAAGATAACCTGAGTAAAAACAAAATGCAGTTTTGAAATAAAGATTTCATTTATTAAGGGAAAAAAGCTGTCCAAACCTGCTTGGCACTACGTGAAAAAGTAATTGCCCCCTAAATCTAATAACCGGTTGTGCCACCCTTTGCAGCATCAACTGCAATAAAGCATTTATGATAACTGGCAATGAGTCTTTCACTTTGCTGTGGAAGTATTTTGGTCCACCCTTCTTTGCAGAATGGTTTTATTTCAGCAACATTGGAGGGTTTTCGAGCATGAATGGACTGTTTAAGGTCATGCCACAGAATCTCAATTGGATTTAAGTCCGGACTTTGACTTGGCCACTCCAAACCCTTAATTAGTTTTTCTTGAACCATTCAGAAGTGGACTTGCTGGTGTGTTTGAGATCATTGTCCTGCTGCATAACCCAAGTGCGCTTGAGCTTGAGGTCACAAACTGACGGCTGGCCATTCTCCTTCAGGATTTTCTGATAGAGTGCTGAATTCATGGTTCCATCAATTATGACAAGTTGTCCAGGCCCTGAAGCTGCAAAGCAGCTCCAGACCATCACACTACCACCACCATGTTTGACTGTTGGTATGATGTTCTTTTTATGAAATTATGTGTTGGTTTTATGCCAAATATAACACACACCTTCCAAAAAGTTAAACTATTATCGCATCAGGCCACAGAATATTTGCCCAATATCTTGGGTATAATCAAGATATTTTTTGGTAAATGTGAGACGAGCCCTTGTGTTCTTTTTGGTCAGCAATAGCTTTTACCTTGGAACTCTCCCATGGATGCCGTTTTTGCCAAGTCACTTTCTTATTGTTGAATCATGAACACTGAACTTAATTGAGGCAAGTGAGGCATGCAGTTTTTCAGGTGTTGTTCTGGGTTCTTTTATGACCTCCTGGATGAGTCGTCATTGCGCTCTTGGAGTAATTTTGGTAGGCCATCCACTCCTGGGAAGATTCACCACTGTTCCAAGTTTTCTCCATTTGTGGCTAATGGCTCTGACCGTGGTTCGCTGGAGTCCCAAAGCCTAAGAAATGGCTTTATAACCCTTTCCAGACTGATACATGTCAACTATTTTGTTCTTGAATTTCTTTAGATTATGGCATGTTGTGTTGCTTTTTAAGCATGCTTCACTTTATCAGACAGGTTCTATTTAAGTGATTTCTTGATTCAACAGGTCTGGCAGTAATCAGGCCTCAGTGTGTCTAGTGAAATCTAACTCAGCTTTCTAAAATAATATGGTTAATCACAGTTCTTTCATGATTTAACAGGAGGGGCAATACATTTTTCATGTAGTGCCAGGTATGTTTGGACCGCTTTTTTTCCTTAATAAATTAAATAATCACTTAAAAACAGCATTTTGTATTTACTTGCATTATCTTTGTGTAATATTAACATTTGTTTGATGATCTAAATCTTTTAAGTGTGACAAGTATACAAAATAATAAAAAGTATCTTTTCACGGCACTGTATACACACACACACACACACACACACACATACATACTTTCCATTGCTGACCTTCAGGCTGATTTGTTATGGGTTTGTGGCGTGGAAATGGAGAGACTGCAAACTGTGACGGATGAACAGAAATTGTAATATGTGACCCTGGATCATAAAACCAGTCTTAAGTCGCTGGGGCAATAGCCAAAAATACATTGAATGGGTCAAAATTATACATTTTGCTTTTATGCCAAAAATTATTAGGACATTAGGAAGATGTTCCATGAAGATATTTAGTAAATTTCTTACCGTAAATATATCCAAAAATTATTTTTGATTAGTAATATGCATTGCTGATAACTTCATTTGTACACTTTTAAAGGCGATTTTCTCAATATTTGGATTTTTGTTTTGCACCCTCAGATTCCAGATGTTCAAATACCTGTATCTCCGTCAAATATTGTCCTATCCTAACAAACCATACATCAATAGAAAGCGTATTTATTCAGCTTATTTATTCAGCTATATGATGTATAAATCTCAATTTAAAAAAATTGATACTTAAGACTGATTTTGTGGTCCAGGGTCACATATGTTAAGTACTGGAGTTAAGTATCACTTATTTGCTGGGGCTGTAAGCAAACTAACATTACTGCAGGCCAAATTTAGAAATGGTTGATATGTAACAATTCATGCTTCTTTACGGTTTTTGTCATGCCAGCAGATGCAGCACTTGAAATGCCACTTGAAATGGCTCATGTATTTGTTGAAGGAATAAACGCGTCACAAAGTTATTGAAAGGAACTACTGATTTTAGTGTTCTGACTCAAGTTATCAAAGAAAATATATATCTGACACAACTGCATAGTCTCATACAAATTGTTACCAGCAAATACATTTTGACATACAAAGCCCACACAATGTGCCATATTTTTGGACCTTTTATTCAATACAAAATCTATGAAAGCTTTGGATAGTCACATACCGAAAAAAAACAAAGCTGCAAATATGATGACATCCACAGCGGTCTAAGTAAATTTAGTTATTGCAGCCACACGGTACTCTTTTATACCATTCCCCCAGATTCACACAGCAGGATAAATGTTTGTACTTGCAGGTTTCATGCTGAAAATCCGTTCTTAGTGCTAATAATCCTAAAGAGTATTTTACTCACCCTCTCATCATTTTCCATTGTCCTCATACCCTCTTGATTGTTGCTTGCGGATATTTGTAATTTCATATATATTTCAGTATTCAGATTTGATCAAAAATAAACACATTTCTGTCACACCTTCTCAAAATGGAAAATCATTTTGAACAACAGACTCACTAATGCCCATTCAAATGAGCTCAAACACCGATCACACACACATCCATTTCAGCACTGATGTCATGCTTTAGTTTCTGATGTGCTCTTACTCAGTCACTCTTTTTTCTCTTTAACAGTTGAGCAGAAAGGACAGCTGGAAAAGGAGAGTGGACTGCGGATTCTTGAGGCTGGACTGAGTGATGTAAGTCAGAGGAAAGGAGTCTTCTTTCTCGCCCCTCTTCCTCCCTCACCAATGATGACATCCTCCTTTCCCAGAGTGCAACCCCATATTGAATGTGTTTCACTCTTAGAATCTGTCCCTTAACTTAGCATTCTTTTATAGATGTTTTTTATATCAAACTCAAGAATGAAATGTCATGGATTAGCAATAGCACCACCAGCATTTAGGATTCTGTAATTTACTCTCAAGTTGTTCCAAACCTGTATGAATTTCTTTCTTCTGCTGAATAAAAAAGGCGATATTTAAAAAATATATATGGGTAGCTAAACAGCTCCTGGTACCCATTAACTTACATAGTACCTTTTTCATACTATGGAAGACAGTGGAGACCAGCTACTGTTTTGTAACCCACATTCTTCAAAAAAAAGTATTTTGTGTTCAGCAGAAGAAAGAAATTCATACAGGTTTGGAACAACTTGAGGGTGAGTAAATGATAACATAATTTAATTTCTTTGTGAAAAAAATGTAATTGTAAGAAAAGCTCATTTTGGATTGTAGACCTTTATCATACATTATGCTGTATTTGTGGTGAGCAAGTACAGGTAATGGCAAAATACAGCAAAATCATAGCACTTACAGTATGACTAGCAGTCAACAAATAGGAAAAAGTCTTACGTCCAAGTCCCAGAATTGAAGTCCTGTTCTCATTGTAGTTGGTTCACTAAGATTGTTGCAAACTGCATCTGATGCAAAATATCTTGTGGTTGCCGTATTCATACTGTTTGCTGGCATTTATGTGTTGTTCCAAAGTACTTCCAAAAATACTATTAATATGGTGCATATCCAAAAATGCTTGCTATTACTATAGCATTTATGATACTCTCTTATAAGCCTGCTCTATTCTTGTGAATTATTAGATCATAGAAAACTCCAAAAGCAAAATCCTAAATTGCATTTATTTTTCGACTTAATATAAAGAACTTACATGTCTTGCACTCAAAGGAATGGGGTTACATCATTAAACGTCTTTCTATGATTGTGATATATGTATATATATATATATATTTATTTATTTATTTATTTATATGTGTGTCTCTCTCTCTCTCTCTCTCTCTCTCTCTCTGTGTGAGTGTGTGAGAGTGTGTGTGTGAGCGTTTTGTGACAAATGAGGACATCAATTTGTATAATGACACAGGTGTGACATAGGTATTACAAGGTGAAGGGGACTTATGAGGACATTGCCCCATGTCCCCACTTTTCAAAACACTTATAAATCATACAGAGGGAGTTTTTTGGGGGTTGAAAGTAGAAATGCACAATATCCTGTGAGGACTAAGTTTAGGTGTAGGGTTGGTGTAGTACAATAGCACAAACAGTTGTACAGTATAAAAACCATTACACCTATGGGATGTCCCCACTTTTCACAAAAACAAACATGTGTGTGTATATGTGTGTGTATATGCCTGTGATTGCCATTAAATAGAGCAAAGCGGCTCTCTATGTCACTGATTCAATTCGCTGTCTGCTGCAGAGGCAACATGCCAAATATACTCTGTCAATCAAAACAGCCACACGAGAGAGAGAGAGAGAGAGAGAGAGAGAGAGAGAGAGAGAGAGAGAGAGAGAGATGGAGGGACAGATGGTTATTAGTTATCTCAATCAAATACATGGAAAGAGATGTTTAGAGACTATTGCCTAACACGTAGACATTTGGCAATTTCACTAGATACTTTAAACTAAAATGATTAAAAGTGCTGTTCTGCATGAAACATAAAACTGTTTAAAATATAAACAGTACTTCACAGGTTTATACCACAGTGGTAGTTTAATATCTTTGATTGAAAATGGTCAAACTTGTTTTGCTTTAAGGGAACACTGAGCAAATTAGACTGTTCTTATGCTGGGACATTTGATCTCATACCCATTGACCACCTGCCCTTAAGTCTGTGTTGTTTTGGTGGTAGATGTTTAGGATGTTTAGCCAATTGAGGACTGCTTAACATCTGTATTGATGCAACATTTCCTGTTGCAGCCAATTCGGAAATGTTCGGACATTTTTTTATTTGAATAAAATGAGAACTGAAAGAATTTCAAATCACATAAGCCAATATTTTATTCACAATAGAAGATAATATAACAAATGTTTAAACTGAGACATTTTACAATTTTATGCACAAAATGATCTCATTTCAAATTGCTACAGGTTTCAAAATAGTTTGGGTGTGGACATGTTTACCGTGGTGTAGCATCTCCTCTTCTTTGGTCCCATTCTTGCCTGATATAGGTTTCCAGCTGCTGAAGAGTTCGTGGTCGTCTTGCATTGGCCTGCTGAAATACACAAGGCCTTCCTAAAATAGATCTCATCTGGAGGGAGCATATGTTGCTCTAAAACCTTTATATACCTTTCAGCATTAGTGATTTCCAAAACATGCAAGCTGCCCATACCGTATGCTCTTATGCACCTCCATACCATCAGAGATGCTGGCTTTTGAACTGAATGCTGATAACACGCTGCAAGGTCTCCCTCCTCTTTAGCCTGGAGGACACGGCATCTGTGATTTCCAAGAAGAATGTCAAATTTGCACTCATCAATAGACAATAGACAATAGAACACTTTTCCACTTTGAAACAGTCCATTTTAAATGAGCCTTGGTTTACAGGACATGAAGGCACTTCTGGACCATGTTCACTTCTGGCTTCCTTTTTGCATGATAGAGCTTTAGTTGGAATCTGCAGATGGCACAGCGGAGTGTTTACCGACAGTGGTTTCTGGAAGTATTCCTGGGCCCATTTAGTAATGCCAATGACAGAATCATGCAGATGAGTCATGCAGTGTCATCTGTGGGCCCTGTAGATGATGAGATTTGCAAAGCCTTTGTAATTTGACATTGAGGAACATTGTTTTTAAAGTTTTCCGCAATCTTTTTACTCACTCTTTCACAGACTAGAGAGCCCCCGGCCCATCTTTACTTCTGAGAGACTCTGCCTCTCGAAGACATCCCTTTTTATAGGGTCATTTGAAATGAGCTCATTTAGTGGATAAAAGTGTAAAATTTCTCCCTTTAAACATTTGTTGTTTTCTATTGTGAATAAAATATTAGCTTATGTGATTTGAAAGTATTTTAATTTTAATTTTAAGAGCACAGAAGATAGGCTAGATTTATGATTATTAGGGATGCACCGAAATGAAAATTCTTGGCCGAAGCCGAACAAAATGAAACACTGGGGTCGAATACCGAACAAGGTTTTTCAAAAATGTTCTCCCCCATGTAGGCCTATTTTGCAATTTTTTTCACTATTGCATAAATTAAATAGCCAAAATCAGCTTTTTACTCTAAACACGAAAATGACTTAACACTGAACATTTTTATACATCCTATCAGACATTATATCAACAAAGCACAATTTAACTTAAAATTAATAAGTTAGTAAAATAATATTTTTTGCCCATTTTTGAGACCCCCTTCTTGAACCAGGCTTGTATTTTTTTCTGTACAAATAAATGCAGCCTTGCTGAGCAGAAGAGACTTCTTTTAAAACATTAGAAAATATTACAGATCCCAATGTGAATACTACTGGTGAATGTTATAGTAAATTTTATTAATACAGCTGTTGTAGGGTAATTATTTATATCATAATTATTGTCTTACTTTTTATTTTATTTTACAGAATAAGAGTAAAATTACAATACTAACATTTATGAATGTTGATGGAGCTTTTATTTTGGCGGAAATATGCAGGAACCAGGAAGACCTCATGTTTGTTGACCACAGCATGCAGCTATTTCTCAGATATATCTCATTACGAATTTGGGAAGATGTTTATCACACGTATCACATTGTCACACACCTTTAAAATTTTATACAAATTTATAAAAATGAGTAAATGATGAGTGTGTTTCAGCGCAGAATTCCCTCGCGCTTTGAACCCATGGTGCCGCGAGCTCGTGCAGTGCTGTTCGAATACATGCCATTCGTGCCTGTTTTAGAAAACATAACATTCTGTAGTTTATTTGCTAATCCATTTCACGATTTCAATCATCACAGTAACCAGCAACAACCACCCCTTCATCTTCTCATCGGAGACATGAGATGCAGCGCTAAGCAGTCTCTCGCGGTCGGTGTTTCGTGCTTGTAATGATTTTTGCGTCTCTCTCTCTGACAGTTTTAAATGCTTCCACACTGCAGACGTGTTTGCTGTATTAGTGCGCGCCTCTATTTGATCGCGTAACGTCATTTTTCGGTACAAATTATTCGGTCTTTTCGCTTATTCGGCCGAACAATTTCGGTTGCCGAACATTCGGTGCATCCCTAAGATTATTTTATGCAGATTTTAGTAAATTGACATTTATTAAGCTAATTCACATTCACATTTAGTCTGATAAGTAACATAAAATAGCAATGGAATTATCAGCATTCTGAATAGGGCTTGTCTAGCTGGCAAACGGTCATAGCCTTTTTGTTCAACACTTGGTAAAACTGGTCAACCACCAGAATGTCATAGAGAATGCATACAGTAGGCCTATGCTTGTAATATACTATAGGATATACTGTGGGATTGCTGTATTTGATATTTTCATAAAATTGCTATACTTCTCTGTACAAACCATTATGTCAGTGGGGTATAAGAGACATGGAATTTAGTATCTGCCTTATCTTTCAGCATTAAAGTAGCCTACATGATTTCCTGTGAATCTGCGAGACTTCTGATTTGTTTGCTGCTATTTACATTTTCATTTATGCTTTTTATCCAAAGTGACTTAGAATAGAGGACCTAAGCAATTTGTCACAAACCCAATCGCATTCTTATACAATGGAAGGTTTATTAGAAATCTAGATTAGGAAAAAAGCTATGTAAATAACTAGAATAACAAACCTGTTTTCACTATAGCCTAGTATGTTTGTGATTGCAATAATAGATTCAAATATTATTATAACAGTTTTCAACATAAATGGGCTGAATAATGGACTATTTTTGTAAAGATTAAATAAATGGGAGCAGATGACACCGAAAGCCTTGCACAAACACTCTAAAAAAATATGGTTCTTTAAAGGTTCTTTACATGCAGTAATGGTTTTATTTAGACCCATAGCATTCTGAAGAACCCTTTTATGCAGAAATGGTTCTTTGTTCCCGCCCTTTTGTTTTTCAAATCTGTAACTGTCAAAGCACTTCATTACTGATTTTCTGGAGTTCAGTGATCCAACTACACAGACTTTCAACACACTCTCAACAGGTAAATGATTCCATTCTTAAATTTAAATACAAATTTAACTTTAAAATTTTAACCTGTTTCCAAACAAACAAGTCCTTATCTTTTTTGTTTGTTTTTGGTCACATATAGGCTAGGTGTGCAGCTCTACTAAGCTTTGGAAACCTATCTCCTCTTCTCCACTAAGTAAGTAAAATAGACAATTAATTTTAATTAATATTGATAGACTTTTTAAATTATTACTTGGGTTTATGTATAAACATACACAGTCACAAAACAATATTAAAACTATCCCATGGCTTTTTATCACTTTTTTCTTTTAAGATTGTGAAGGGCTCACATACTGTCCACTTTTGCTTTTGGCCTTGATAAACATAATTATTTTTACATAAACACATGGACACACTGTAACTCTAAACTTGTGTATTTCAGATGTATCACATCCTACAACCTCATCACCTGCAGAAAATTATCAGCACTTAATCACACCAAAATAATCGACATAAAGGCATCATATTGACTGGAATGTGATTGTTTTACTAACACTTGGTTTTCACCACATCTATTTTTTGTTCTTATTTTGTGTTTTACTTCTTTATGTATTTATGTTCATTGTCAATTGTCATTCATCGAATAACTGTTGTTATGAGCACTGACAATTTTGCATGTCAATAAAAACATACTTAATTCACACAACATGCTGCTGTTGTGGTTATTTTTGTTGTGGTTTTAATGTGAAACCTGAACCGAGGCTACAGTCTAAGATGCATCAGGAATTATTTTCTGGAGCTCATCCAACTACACAGACTGTCAACACTCTCAACAGGTAAATAATTTCTTTCTTAAAATGACTATAAATTATAACTTTCAAATGCTAATTGTTTTTTCTATGTCTTTTCTCTTTTTAGTTTAAGAGAACATGTACATGTGACCAGCTCTATTCAGTTAAGGATATTCTCCTCTTCTTCACTAAGTAAGTAACACAGATATTGAATTTATGATCCATTTTGTTAGATATTTTAATTACTAGTGTTTATGCATAAACATACCCAGCTATCCCATGACTTTATATTACTTTTTCCTTTCAACATTGTGAAGTACTCACATACTACTTTTGGCCAACAATTGTTTTCACATAACCAAATGAAAGGAGACACATTGTATATCTAAACTCAATTGTGCATTTCAGATGCTACAACCTCATCATCTGCAGAGAGAAACTGCCATTCAATTACACCAAATAACAGATAATGATTCACTTAAAGGCATCATAGAGGATCGTGAAGAGATTTTACTGGAGCTTGGTCTTCAATACACTATTGTATATTCTATTTTGTTTTACTTTTTTAAGCATTTATTTATATTCAATGTCTATATTCCTTCATTAATGTATTCTACTAATAACTGTTGTTAGAAGTGAACACTGTCATTTTTGCTACAATTTCACATCAATAAAAAAATGGACACGTTGTTGTTGTTGATTTTATGTAAAACCCTATTAGACACTTATATTATACGATGTTACAAGTATATAATAAGATATAAGATTTAATATAGATAAGGTAATATAGATTATAAGACCAGGCAGATAGAGGGGTAAAAAAAACAATATTATTAAATAATATATGCTAATAATACTAATATTATTGATATTAACATACTATTATTAATAAAAAACTATCATTAAAAAGCTTATTTATAACACCATTAAGTCCTATATAACATTTTCAAAGCATGGTTCTGTATGGAACCATATAAAAAAGTTATGTTTAGCACTAAAAATGGTTCTGCTATTGTTACAAGCCGAAGAACCCTTTTCTGGTACTGTTTTTTTTTTTTATTCTTAAGAGTGTACAAACGCCTGCTCCACACTGAAAACAAGGTGCATTCATCCATAGTATTAAGAGTAAAATGTTGTGATTTAATCATCCACAGCACATGACGGTAAGTGATTTGAAGGAAGCAGTTTAAAAATACTTAGTTGGAATGCGTTTCAGAAAATGTTGGAATATTTTTGTGATTTGCTTATATGCACCATCAAATGTGAGCATTTTTTGTGACTTTGGACAATCACTGAGATAGATGTTGTTAATTTTCAAGTTTCCTTCCCTGCGCCGTTTGCCACGACGCTCCCATTACATGAAAACCCAGGCATTGATTGTTTGCTAAGAATTAACGTCAAGCATATTCCTATTGAAAGCAGCACTTTGATAACCCATCCTCCCACCTCCACAAATTGTTTTCCGATCCACTTAGGGTTGTCTCCATGCCAACATAAGACAAACACAACAATAGAGAGGGAAAAAAAATACAAATAAAAGGATGCATGTTTTTTTGACACATTAAGCAAGAGATGCAGCCATCTCGCTAAGACAATAACAGGATTAGCTCAAGTGCTGTCAGTCTGTGAGCTGACATAATGCAGCCTTTAATATTCATAAAGAAATTAAGTGAAGAAGGTTTTGAGGGGCGGTGGACTGATGTGATGAAAGGGGAGGAGGGTGCGTGCATCCACATTGATAAATATTCATCGAGGCCTCTCAGCAGAGGTGAGAATGTAATCAAGTAGGGTATTGATGTGCCGGGAGCCTTTATGAACCTGGTCTAAATGAGCTTTCTAATAGAGAATGTGACCATAAGACCTGCCACAAACAAGCAAAGAGGAGAATATGTCGCAAAACAAGCTGTGCTTCTTCCAGCTTGTCCATTATCTTTTCATCCACTGTAACTGCTGGGTTGGTAGTAAAAACTGTCATCGATATTATTATTTGAATTTGACAGGGTCATGAAACAGCTTTTATGTTTTACTGGTGAGAAATATGTTTGCAAACTGTTCATGAGTGCATGAATTTTGCAGCTCAGACTGACAACATATCATGTCGTATTCAAATAAAGAGTAATTGACAATGTGATTGGGCTGCTGGTCATGTTTAATATCCATATTGACCCTTTTTCAAAATCAAATTTTAACAGCTAGGATTTTTGTAGTGAGGTGCAAGTAACTATTTGAACTCAGAACTCTCATTACAGCGCTCTGGAGATAGTACTACTCTTTTTTGGCCCTCTTTTTCTCATTCTCTTTGCTCACACACCTCTGGTAGTCATTTTCAACATGCTGTATGGGTGCAGGGCCGCTGTCTAAAGGTTGTCATCTTGGCCCGTTTTGTTGGTAATTAGCTTTAATCACCACTGCTCTGCAGGGGTCTGCGGGGGCGCAGGACTCTCAGCTGGAAGGAAAGACAAATTATCTCAGCTGTGTGAATGTGATCAGCTCTGAATAAAATAAAAAGCCACGTAGAGCCGTGCATACGACTGTGTGTTTCACCTAACATGAGTGTGTGGGAGTAGGTGGATTGACACAGGTTATGAAAGGAATAAGGAGAAAAATATGGATGTACTTGCAGGAGAGAGGAAAAGGATCACAAGCAGATTACAACCGAGTGAAGGATCTGAGGATCCTCAAATACAAACTTTTTGATAGTCAAATCGGAATTTTCGAATCTTGCCAATATTTGACTGATAGTTGAATCCTATGTTTGGGGGCGGGGCAAAATACATTACCAAGAGTCAAGTCAGACATTCGACAGTAATTATAACTGACTTTAACACACAGGGAAAATGTGTAACGGACGCCTCGCAGATACAAACAGAGTATTTTAATATTCATATTTTTTCTTATATTTTATAATATTTAATTTTTTTATTAAAAAGATAGATAACATTAAACGTCAGCGAAACCCAAGAATTCACAATTTTTTTTGCTCTTATTATAACGTTATGTAGGCTATATGCCATAGTTATTAATGTTCTGCATTTGTGTTTTGAGCTGCGAGTGATGACCAGTAAAATGAAGCATATGATAGATCTTTGTTTTTAATGAATGGGATTTAACTCATTTTTCTCATACAGAATACGCTTCGTTATTTACGTTGTGACTGTACAGGCTATCTGCACAAAATGCCCCGAGTGCACAAGTGACCGTGTCTGCGCGGCTCTGAATTAACTCCTTTTGTGGATGTGTTCTTCATGCTGCAACGTGCAAACACGGTTTGTTTTATTATAGTGTTCTCATTATAATATTATGTTGCCTATATGACAGTCCGAGTCATAGTCATTAATATTTATTGTATGTCCTACTCACGATGCATGCTGCTGAAGATATCATCTCCGTAGCCTAATACAATGAAGCGCTTTTACTGCAGCGCAACTCAACCAAATGCATCTCATATGAGATAAATAACAGTAGGCCTCTATACACTATAAATAAAGCGGCCAAAATGTTTCGAAATAACTTGTACCCTACCCGATCGAAATAAAAATCATGTATTTCACTCTGTCTGTGTCAATTTGAGTCTTTTTAACGATTGTCTCCATGCTCCTCTGTCGTTTATGGATCATGAAAACTGAAACTTAAAACTATAGGGGTGGTTGGATTTATTCATGAATGATAAAATATTTATTTATAGATTTTTTCTTTACAGATTCTTATTTACAGCATTATCACAATAGGCTGTATTAACTTATTGGGAGAAAACTCAGACATTTGAGCACCCCTAACAGGGATATGACTGATCTAGGAAAATGAAAAAAAATTATAAATAGAAAAGAAAACAGATAGAAAAAGAAAAGAAATGCCTTCCCATGGGGGCCAATCAAGTCAAAGATTTCTGTCACCTCACGCATGACTGAAATCTCTCTGCTAAAGTAAAGACAGAAATGCTTAGCTAGAGATATGATATGACAGTGGTGGATGTGACTGTGTTAGATGGAGACTGAGGTAAGGAAATGTCACAGAGATAAGCAGGGAGGATCGATAGGCCATCCACAGGTCACACCTCATGTGGGCACATGCAACATTTAAAATGAAGACATGATTATTTGATGTGATGTCTGAATGTCGCTCATGCATATAGAGCTCTGTTGTTTTTTATATTTGTACCTACACTGTAAAAAAAAGTCCATAAAATTGGTAGCTTTTGCCAGAAGTTGCCAGATTTTGGTAGCAACATTTTAGGTTTTAACAGATTTTTTTTTACAGATTTAACATTTAGAATCTTAAATGTTTTACATTTAAAAACTGTATTTTATTAACTAATATATTGTTAATTTACCAACCTATTGAAGTGGTGAAATCTGTTTAGTGCTTTTGTAGTACACCAATAACCACCAAAAGCAGGTGATGATGAGAAAGTCACGCTCCAGAAGCAGCTTTTCCAAAAGTTGAGAAAGAAAATACTAATATACTGTATATAGATGCACAATGTCATTCACACAAACACTAAACACCAGCAGTAATACACACATGAAACTGAAATAATGCAACAAACATTCATTTAACAACATTAGATGTAACATATAACCATAATATACACAACTGATGAGAAAATCTAAGATGAAACAATTATTTCAGTGAAGAAAACATCAAATGAAATTATAATGCAGCAGGGAATTCTGGAAATGTCCATTTAGGTTTTATAAATTCTTTTTCACTTCCAAATACTGTATGTTACTGTTAAATTACATGTAATGCCAACACAGTTTTTCACAGTGTATAGTAGGGGAACCACTTAATAGGTTTTTACTGTAGCATTTTTACAGTCTTTTACCGTTAAAATCACAGTCATGTTTTACAGTGTATTTTTTTTCTATGCACAACAGCAATACAAAGGGTGGCAGTGGAGTTTTTTCCACATTAATATATACTGAATATGTGTGAAATCTGGTAGAGATGAGTGGGAGGGAGGCAAAAAAAATTCAAGATGGACGCAAGGAAGGGGAAGGTTTCTTTTTTTTCAGTTGAAAGTTGATAAATGTGTTGATTAATGTTTTAATGAACTCATTTGCTGGTCAGTATATCATATCTTTCTCCCTGTTAAAAGATGAACCTCTTTATAGCTCCTTCTCTGATTAAAAGACAGAGAGAGAGATAGAGAGAGAGGGGGGGGAGGATGGTGTTTAAGGGATGGAGAAACACAGGACTACACACAAAGGATGAAAAATAAAAGGGAACGGGAAATAGGGAGAGCAAGACGACTGGGATATGAGAGAGGTAACGTGAAAGAGATATACATAACTCATAAAAGGCAAAAGGAAAAGCCTGACCTTTTTTCCTCTCCTATCACTGCCAGAGGTCACGGGGGGGGCACACAACACCTGGTGATATCACCCGCCCCCTGACCACCTGTATGTCAGCTGGCTCAGTTGTCATAGCGACAGCGACTCTGCCACCCCACGTCAGCTATGATAGGGGTTTCCATAGCGACTAAATCCCCAACACTCTTATGTCAGCTGCACAGGCCAATCGTCAACTCAGACTTTGCCTAGCAGTTGGTGGGAAGTGTGGGAGACATCCAGGTGTAGAGAGGTGATGGAAGGAGAGCTTTAAAAAGAACCATCCATCATCACCCAAAACCAGCCATGCGTTTTTATCTGCCCAAAAGCTTCAAGATATTTTTGCCGGAACATACGGTTCAATTAGTTAACATTAATTTTATGAAAAAGTGGTAACACTCTACCTAAAGCCTTTATGTATAATGCATTATAAAATTAGTTTTAATGCATTCATTTTGACTTATAATGCACCTTAAAATGCATTGTACAATCTCATGAATAATTGTAACCACAGTTAACACGTCACAGCACTTATCAATTCATTGTTACACTATGCATTTTAAATTTGGTTAGAATTATTTACGACAATATATAACATGTTACAATGCACATTATGAATAATTATAATGCATTATACCCTTTAATAACCCTTTATAATGCTTTAAAGGCTTTAAGTAAAGTGTTAACGAAAAAGCTAACATTAACTAACAGTGAAGCATTTTACAGCTTTTGTTAATCACGTACATATGTTAATAATTTTTTGTATTAAATAAATACATCAATTATAAGTAATTCAATAAATGGAATACATATTAGGAATAAACATTAGTTAACAATGAAAGGTGATGTATTTTTACATTAAAATGGACCTAGATTAATAAATGGTGTAGAAGAAACCTCCATTTTTAGGGTTTAATACTTACTGTGAAGGCATTAACTTGTGAATGAATTTAAGCATGTATAGTGTGGTGATGGATTTTTGAACAACAACTGTTTAAGTGATCCTAGCAATATGGGAAGGAAAAGATTTGAGTTCCAAATACAAAGAAGAACAGAACAAACTCCATCATTGTTTTTGTGGAAACAGAATGTTCTGAGCAGTTATTGCTACTGTCACATCAATAAAAAAAAAAAAAGTTATATATTTATATGAAAATCAGAGCTGTTGTGTATAATACGAGAAAATTAGTAAAAAAAGACAATACAAGGCAGGCTGCTTAAGGTGAGAGGACATGATAAGAAAAGAAAAGAAAGGCTGGCCTGTAATTATTGTTATCAGATGGGTCAGAGTTGGACTTTTTTGTGATTTGGAGATTCTGTAGGTTTACTTTGATGTGAGTTGTTGCATTGGATGCACTTGCCAAGAAACTGGATGATTTGGGAAGGTCAAGTTAAGTGTTTTAGAGGAAAAGAGATGTGTTTGAGAGTGGTGTTTGTATGATGATCAGTGAAGTGCTGGAAGAAAATTTTAGTAGCTGTTCTAGGAGGGATGGGCTGTGATGGCATCTAGCATCAGAAGCAGGTACTGTAGTGGGAAGGATGTGTATGAATGAGCCACTGCTGCTGGCTACTTTATTCTCAAATTAGCAGGAGGCAGATCTTGTCAAACGGTACATCTGACTGAGTTTGTGAATAAATTGGGGCAGGAATTATTTCAGGTTGTTTATGCATGGATGCAGCCATTAGCAGGAGAATTCTCCAAGCACCACTTCAACAGATAATGCAGGAAGGAGCAGAAAATCATCTATGACAGGCAGGAATCGTATGAATCGTGCAAGTGCAATTTTCCTGATGTGTGTGTGTGTGTGTGTGTGTGTGTGTGTGTGTGTCATGTATGTATCTTTGTGTATACATTTTTATGGAGAAAATTAAGCATGCCTACATGCTTGTTTTCAAAAAATAGTCTTAGTGAAAGGTTTGTAAACCTTGTCTGCTTATTTACTTTCAGTAATTTCACCATAATTTAACTAGGTAAGCCATTTAAATGCAAATTCTAATTGTAGAATGGGAACTTGGCAGGTAACAAGGGATAGTTCAACCATAAATACAATAGTAAAAATTGAGAGAAAAATGGACAGAGTGCTAAATGAACCAAAACATGAAAAGTCTGTAATTATTACCGGCTGTTATAAATAATATTTAAACATGCATAAAAGACTTATGTATGTGAGCAAAACTCGGAGAGCCTTCCCAGACTCTCTCCATCCCTGCACTAACTTTGTCTTTCTCTTCCCATCTCTTCCTCCCCAACCCAACAAGAGAGTAGAATTTGATGCAGTGGAAATAAACATTAGCATATGATACTGTGACATGTCAAGGAAGGGATCGGCTGTCGAATCACATCTTACAGGTGTAGAAATAGGAAGAGTTTTCTCCAATAAGTTCACAGATTGCGGCCTTTTCACCAGACCTTCCTTCCAGATATTTGCCTGTCTTGCCCTGCTGAAGTGTATTATTATGGCAATTAATAAAGTGTGAGCTATTGTGAGCTACAACAGTTCAACTAAATACACATGTATACTATAATTAAAAAAATGTTTTATTATCTGCAAAATCTGTCCTTTCTGGTCTTGAACAAAATCATGGTTCACATTCAGTCAGTCACTCCGAATCACGTCGGTGACTTATAAATTGGGATCTCGCCAGAGAGACCAATCCATTTCGAGTGTAACTAAATGAGTCAATGGACATTGGCATGCGGTATTTCGCATCTGGCTGCTGTAGAGCGGGTATAAGAGGTAGCAACGCACCGCATTTATTCATCCTTTCGCTTCGGAGCTGAGCAGTGGTGCATCTTTGGTGCATCATCTTGTTGCAGAGAGAACGAGAGTGTGGACGCTACAGCAACAGCAGCGGTGGTCACGATCTCATGGCATTAACAAAGTTTTTGCAAACAGCCACACCAGGAGTGTGCGTGCTTCAGCACTAAAAGAGCAATTTCTCTAAAAGAGCAACATGGTTGATCGCGTCTTTTTAACAATATCTTATCACCCGTGCATTTCTGGGTGGGTTCGTTTCCTGACGCCTCAGCATAGTCACGATCGCTGCCTCACCTGTCTGGGCATTCAGCACGCTGAGGAAGCTTTCGTGGATGGTTCATGTTCTTCTTGTTGGGACATGACCATCTCGGAGTTGCGTAATAGACTCCGCTATGTCAAACTCTGCCGCGATCCAGCGTTTGTCCCGGCACCCGGGGCGGCTCTGTGTCCGGTGGAGTCAGAGGGGATTTTAGGATCACAGTAAGGGCTTCCCCAAGAGGAGTTCCTGACCCCTCAAGCGCTTTGCAGCCGGTGGGGTTGCCGTTGGAGCGGGCTGGGACCTCTGCAGAACAGGGTACACCACCCGTTTCCTTCTATGCTCCCCCTGACGACCAGATGTCGATTGCTGCTCTCTCTCTGGGGATGATGGCTCGTGTGGAATCCTCCACCGTGTCCCGCTCCTTCGAGTCTGGACGAGTGATTTCTTGGTGGGGGCCACGCTGGTTTTCAGCACCCCCCTCCGGTACCATTTTTCCTGGAAGTGCATGAGGAGTTCACAAGATCGTGGAGGGAACCTTTCACTGCCCGAAACAAACCTTTTAGCTCCTCCCCCCTCACCACCCTCGATGGTGGAGCTACGTTGGGGTACGCGGTCCTCCCCTCTGTGGAGCGGTCTGTGGCCATGCAACTGTGTCCAACAGCCGCTACCACTCTGCGAGGTGATCCGTGTCTCCCCTCATGACTTGTAAGTATTTGTCAGGTCTAACTGGCAGTGCTTACAGAGCTTGTGGGGAGGCGGCTTCTGCCCTCCATGCCATGGCGTTACTGCAGGTCCACCAGGCCAAAGCCCTGAAAGACCTGCAAGAGGGTGGTCACGAACTTTGCACTCCTGTGCAAATAAGCATTCCCTCCAGTAAGCCTACTAGCACAGACCACGCGAGGTAGCACTCACTATCACTTCAGCACGAGCACAAGATGTTGACGCAGAAACGCATTTTTGGGTGTGTCCGTCCCCTAGATTGGTTTGCAGCGATCAACCTGAAGGATGCGTACTTTCATGTCTCGATCCTCCCGCGATCCTCCCCCTTCGCGTTCGAGGGTCGGACATATCAGTACAAGGTCCTGCCCTTTGGGCTGTCCCTGTCGCCTCGTGTCTTCACCAAAGTAGCGGAAGCAGACCTTGTTTCCCTGAGAGAACAGGGTGTGCGCATCCTCAACTACCTCGACGACTGGCTCATACTTGCACAATCTTGCAAGCAGTTGTGCGCACACAGGGACCTGGTGCTCAGGCACCTCAGCCAGTTGAGTCTTCGGGTCAACTGGGAAAAGAGCAAACTCATGCCAATCCAGAGGATCTCTTTTCTCAACATGGAGTTGGATTCGGTCAACCACACAGCACGCCTCACCCAGGAACATGCTCAATTGGTGCCGAACTGACTCAAGACTTTATCAGGCAGGACGGCGGTCCCACTGAAATTCTTTCAGAGGCTCCTGGGGCATATGGCTGCAGCTGCTGCGATAGTTCCGCTCGGTCTGCTCCATATGAGACCGCTACAACACTGGCTCCATGACCGAGTCCCGAGGTGGGCATGGAGATGCAGTACTCCCTGGGTTCAGATTACACCGGCCTGCTGCAAAACCTTCAGCCCGTAGACAGATTCCTTGTTCCTTTGGGCAGGAGTGCCCCTGGAGCAGGTATCCAGGCATGCTGTGGTATTCACATATTCATGTTAAACCCACCTAGGCCTCCCTGCCAACCAGATCATGTGAGCGGAGCAGTTGGAAGCTCAGATCAATATTTCGCTTTGTGGGCGTGCGCTCTGCTCAGTCACTCACGGCCAAAACGAGGGTTACATACGTAACCGAGACGTTCATTCTAATATTGTAATTAAGGTTTAAAATGTAACACACTTCACACTTCTAGCCATTACCGCGGGAAGTAGGGGTGCCGAGGGTGCTGCAGCACACCCTGGCGTGTAGCCCAAGAAAAAATGGGGGGCTGCGGGTGCTGGGTTAAAAAATGTATAAATGAAAATTTTGTAACAGAAAAGAAATACAGCTCATTTTATTAATTTGTATATTCATTACAATTAATATAAAAAAGAAGCCTAAGCCTACAGTGACAATAAGCAACAGTAGAACATAATTTAAGTTGAATCAAATTGATTTTGAAAGCCATTTCAACTTAAACTGACTTAGAAAATCGTTTGTTGCCATGATTTTTTTAAATCATATTATTACCTGCACCGTGGCCAAATCAAGAATTAATTACCATTTCTACAGCCATTGCAAAGATACAACAGAGAAAGATCGAGAGCGTCTATTTACCTCAGCAGCAACCAATCTCGCATTCTCGCATTCTCGCATTCTCGCATTCTCACATCTGCAGCGCCTATTTTGATATTAAACGTTAGATTTTTACTATTCTTGGAACACAATTAATGCTTAAGGTTGATTCAGTATTAAGCTACACTTAATTAAATAAAAATCCCACACACAACATCAGTACAAGTAACTTATATTAAACATAACACTTTATTATTAACTGACTGAATAAGACATACACGCGTTGTAACAAATAAATAAACGTTTTTTTGGATTTCCCCCTTACTTCAAACGAATGCTTATTGGCTCATTATTGTTATTATTAATAATAATAAAAAGGCTATAGCCTAAAATGACATATTAACTTAGGCCTATATTAAACTTTGAACTTTTATTAACAATATGAATAAGGGAAATATGTTTTACCCGCATTGTAACATAAATAAATAAACAGTCTTTGGATTTCCCCTTTCTTTAAAACGATTGTAGTTTGGGGTTCATGATGTTCAAACACATCAGCCATAAAATAGTACAATGGCAAATTCACATAGGCCTATATTAAACATCTAACTTTTATTAACAAAATTAATAAGACAGATATAGCATACTTGCGCTGTATAAGGTCTTTTTTCTCTTTTAAAACAAATGCATTTATTTATTTATTTATTTATTTTTTTTAATGAAAACTGCAACAATAAAGACAAACTCGCTTATATTAAATTAATACATTAAACTTTTATTAACAAAAACTGCACTTTTGGATCATAGTGTCTCGCATCACTCTTGTCACGTGACTAACTTATTTCTCAGCCCCCCCTGCTCAAAATATGTTCCCGTGGCTGTGCTTGTAGCACTTCTGGGCAGCATTTAATATAACAGCTCTACGTTTTTGTGTAAGCTAATGTTTTACTGCACTTGAGAAGTCTTTGGGGAAGATATTGGTGTTTCTGTTGTGATATGTAAATGGGGTTTCCGTAAAGTCCCCATTCGCACTCATGACTCATTAAGAAGCTTCTCAGAGTCGCACGTGTGTCAGATAGTGTACAGTCAGGAATACCTAGCTAGACAAAGGCATTCACGCCTGTTTTGTCTTTTCAGTTATTCTCAATCATTTGATGCTTTATTTTATTCAAGCAGTTGAGTCTGGTGATCTTACTGTAAATAACAAGAAATAGTTTTCTATATACTGTTTTTAAATATTTTATTGCTCAGAATGTGAAACTCAATAATTGTATTTACATAAAAGGTGTTTGCAAGACTGGAAGCTTCTGAAATGTCAACATAAATTTGTATCAAATGAATATTTGATACATTCCACCGTGGTCTTTGCTTGATTAGAAATTACCTTGAAGGTGTTAATCAGCCAGATAGAAAGGAAGAGACAAGTCAAGATCACCATGGCAACACAAATATTTGTTATATTGAAGGCCAACAAATATGGCCTTCATGTCCACTGCGCGGTGGCACAAATGAGTATTCACTTTACCCCTAATGGTGGCCTTCAGCTTTTGTGCAGCCAATACCGTGCTGTAATGTAGGGCTTCATTGGTGGTTAGATCGAACATCAGTTTGCTGTGTACACTTTATGTGAGGGAGATCACAACTGCACAGATTAAAGCCGGCTGTGAAGATCGCCTCAATCTAATCAGGTTTAATAGATCAGATTATTATTGATTCAGTAACAGAAGGTCAAAAGCAGCAGCACAATAGGCCTGTGTGAGCCTCCGTTGAGCAAGACAAAATTTGTCAATATTTACCTAATTATTTCTGGTCTTACATGTGAGTTTGTCATGGGTGTTTTGCTCATTTTGAACATTGACATAATTGTGAAACTTCTGATTATTGTTATTTTGACAATATGTTTTAGTACATTGCAGATATGCTCACTGCTATAAACCTAACAGACCACTCAGATCAGTAGGATCGAGTCAGTTAGAAATACCAAGGGTTCACACAAAACAAGAGGAGTCCGCTTTTAGCTATTTTGCCGCCCGCAGTTGGAATCAGCTTCCAGAAGAGATCAGATGTGCAAAAACATTAGCCACATTTAAATCCAGACTCAAAACTCACCTGTTTAGCTGTGCATTTCTTGAATGTGCACTGTGCTATGTCTGATCTGATTGCACTATGTATAATCATTTTCTATTCTTAACTGTTTTTAATTAATTTAAAATAGTTTTTTTGTTTTTTTGTTGTGAATATATGTTGTTGTTTTTTATGTCTATTTCACTTCCTTTTATGTTACGCACTTTGAATTACCATTGTGTATGAAATGTACTATATAAATGATCTTACCTTGCCTTGCTTTACATTTAATTATTCATCATTTATTTAAATATCAGCATGCTCAAGGAGGAGGAGGGCTTACCTAGGTGAGTCTGATTCCTCCCAAGTTTTCTTCATCATCTACTTCAGTATCTTAGAGAGGTTTTATTTCCTAACAAGCCCATATGGCATGATTCTTACATCTGTGATTTATTAAAAGCTCAAATGTTGTGATGAAAACTTTGTGACATTCTAATGTCTCTAAATACAGTATAATAGACATGTTTATGGATGGTAATCCAGTTACTGGAAATGCATTGTATAAGATACAATGCAAGTTAGTGAGGTCCAATGCTGTATTGAGTTTTATTGTATGGACCACAATTATAAGAATAACTTTATTAGTCACTAATCTTTAGAATGACATGAGGGTGCATAAATAATGCCAGAATTTAGTACAGTATCCCTTTAAGGTCATGATTGTGTTTGCTTTTTTTTGCTGTTTGGAGCACACAAATCGAACAAATATATAATTATTCATAACATGTGTTTCCATAAGCACTTTGTCTCAAGCTTTAACTTGTCCCACCATCCATTTTGAGCCAGTCTGGACATAATTTAGATTTTTGTGACAGTCCAGAGATTCTTTACATCTCCACTGCAGAGCCATGATATTTCTGCCTCAGACATCAAAGCAAATTATGTTGTTCTCCTAATGCAGAGGAAAGAGGGAGTAACACAAATGAAATGAAATCACAGATAATAAATTGATCCTGAAATACCAAGAGTGCTGCACACAACTTCAAAGCTTAACCTGGTTTCCTCTCTTTCCATCTCTTTTCTTTTTTCCAAGGGCCTTTCAATGTCTGGAGATGAAAGTCCTCTCTTTTAAGTACATATGCTTTCTTATATGTGCACATCCTGTTGTGTATGTTTTAAACATTGAAATGTAAAGGGGCTGTGGCAGGTTGACGAACCCTTTACGATCATCTTTATCCAACAAACACCTCCTTTTTGAAATAAACTCAAGGTCTTTTATATAATTTCGAAAACAAATCAATCGAATGCTGTCTTACCTTTCCGGATTTTAATAAAGGGAGATTATTTTTGTATCAAACCAAAAAAACATAGTAAAAAGATTTTCTAAAGCCATACTTCGTCTTTTATCAGTGTTGTAAATAAGAGGTCAAAGATCCTGTCGCTTGGTTCTTCAAAGCTCAGCTTTGCTGTTATTTTCAACACTAACTGACATCATAAACACCTACACTCGCAACAGATGGAGGGCATCCTAACTTCCTGTGCAAAAAGACTGTGTGTTAACGAGGTGCTGGAGTGCTAATGTGGTGTGTAATGTTCAGACTGTGTGAACCTGTTAACTTTGTTTAGGCTGCATTTTTACAGTCAACCTAATGTGCCGAGATCTGAGCTGCCTGTGATAGATATTTCGGCAGGCACATCAACCGCCACTAACAACAGCCATGCTGTTAGGAACCCGGTCTGCCTGCTTGAAAAGTAACTTAAATGCCAGCGGTTGCTGTGGTAGATCCCTGTGTGAAATGTCATATTGGAGCAGCCGCTGCCGAGCGTCTCTCTCTATCTCTCCTCTCCCTCATTCTCTCTCCTTTTCTTTCACTGGAACTAGGGCTCCAGAGGATGGATAAAAGCAAGGAAAGAGAGGCAGACTCGTAACTCTGGCAACCTTTTACCATAGTCTGACCTTTTGGTCAGGGAAAGAGCGTTTGATGGCGGTCTGTGCAGGCATTCCCCCCCACCAATCAACCCCTGAAGCAGCTCTCAAAAGCAGTGTGAGAGGCGTTTTTTATTTCATTTATGAGTCTTGAAAGGGAATAGTGAGTAATGTGGGCACCTGCATCTAGCCCTCATTACACCTCCCTTTCCTTCTCCGTTTTAAAGGTAATGAATAGGTCGGGCTTAAGCTGATGGGATTCAAACCAGCAATTTTGACCTTCACCCTGCATTCTTTTACATCATATGACAGAGTCATATGAGAAGCCAGTGGTTTTATGATAATTGCAGCTTTTACTTTGTGTTATTTTAAAGTTACATTAAAAGTACTGTAAATGCTGCTGCTGTCATGCCATTAGAGCTTGTCTGACAACAAATGCTTCAAATTAGACATCACTTCCACATACTGCTGTCGCTGTTTTTATTCCTTGAAACACTAAGATTAATACCTCAAATTACTTTAAATCAGTAACAGATTGTCACTCTATTGATTTTAACCTCAAGTATCCAACAGAATAATGGTATTTTTTTCTTGAAACATGCTAAACATCTACCTTAACTTGTCTTATTGAAAACCAGTATTGGGGGAGTATTGGCTACTTTGAAACTATACCAAGCTACGATCATTTTGTAAGTAGTTTGTTGCACTTCAAGATATAATCATAAACTAAAGTACATTTAGGTAACATAAGGGGCCATATATTTTTATAAATAGAAAAATATAACTATAATGTACACTACCATTCAACATTTTGGGGTTGTTAAAATTTTCTTTTATGTTGCTCAGAGAAGTCTCTTATGTTTTCAGAGGCATTTATTGTATCAAAAATACAGTAAAACAGGGGAAATCTTAAATAATAATAATAATAAAAACTAAAATAACTGTTTTAATCTATTTTTAAATGTAATTTATTCCTGTGGTGAAAATCTGAAGTTTCAACAGCCATTAATCCACTCTTCAGTATTCCTTCATTTAGGGTCTCTGGGCTGTAGCAAACCCAAGTCCCCTTCATAGTACTCTATCTTGGTATCAGAACATTATTTTTTCCCCTCAAATTTCCAACACAGCGATACAAGGAATATGTATACTAAATATTCCAAGCTACAACATATTAAAAGCATAAATTCATTTAAATTCAAGATATGATTTCAAAGTAAACACATTTTCTTTGGGCTAAAATGCAACCCATCTGACCCACATGTTTTGCTTGGGTTAGGGCCATTAAACAAATAATAATATATACTTTTGAATATAATGCAAATGCATTTAACAGTATTATTTGTCCATTATATTGCTGGCTTTTAATTATTGAATTATTATGTTACTGGTTTATTTTATTAGAACAATTCAATTATCTTCATAGTTGCCCTAATGAAAAGCTACATACTGTAATTCTTAAATAAACTAACTGAAAAATGAATTGGTGTTTGTATAATGAAAATAATCTTAAATACGTGAAACTAAAACAATCTATAGACAGTAAAAGTGACATTTTGCCCTTATAGTACCCAATATTTAATGTTAGTAGCTTATAATAATAATGTGGCATTAATGACATATACCACAATACCATATATCTATGGCTTTAGTAACTGTATGGAACATAGAGGTGGTGTTGCGCGGGCCCTTGGGTTTCAGCCTCCCCTAGCCCTTATGTTAATCCGTTTCTGCATAAAATGGTCAGAAAGCATAGTACAGGGACTCAAATCAGTGAATAGCTTTTAGAATTAATCAAATCTAAATGTTAGAGAAGAGGGACCATTTAGGATGAATCGATTCGCTAGAATCCATCACTAGATATCAGAAAGACCAATGTCTTGGTATGTGTCATTTGTGTCTCATAAACCAGTTCCATCCTAAACAGGAAAATTACCAGTTTATAACAGTCAACTGTTATTTGAATGATGCACTAGTGCCATATGTTAGTCTAGTCTAGCTTTCCTCTCAGCATGTCGTCTCATTTGTGTGTATGTAGAAAAGAGAGCGAGAGAAAGAAACAGAGACAGAGCAAGCACCTCAGGCACTGAGGGAGGGTGGTGCCGGGTCACAGCTGGGGACAATGCTGGGGTTTAAATGTCAGCCTGGCAGGGTCTCCTCTCAGTGCCATTTTGTGGGACGTGTCACGTGGTAAAGCACTGCTGGGGTCAGAGGCAGAGCAGGTCTAAAACCCAGTGAATGGTCGACTGCTGTTTCTCACGGCAGGCGTCACTTTGTGAGTCTATCAGCAGAACACTTTTAGAGACAGTCTGTAATACCACGGACATTAAAAATACACTGACTTCAGCTCAAACTGTGTAGCTGTATCATAGTGTTGCGAATATGTTAGCAGTTGGTGATTTTCACAGGTTTGCTGTCCATGCTATAGCAAAAAGAAAGCTTTGATTTGGGTTATGCAGCACAAATTTGAGTAAATTATTCATTACAATTTAAAATATGTGTTTAAGATTAAACCAACCTGGTATCATAAAAATACGTACCTTTGTGCACTTTCTGTGTGACACCGTTTTGGTGACGCTAAAACACAGGTTAAATACGTGAACCCTGGCACGTTTTTATTATGTAGATATAGGTACATATTGCTGTGTTTTTATTACGTTGCTACAGAAACGTATTGCGGCGGTTCAGAATTCAAATGTCCGGGGTTTGTCGCTGAAAGTTAATGCTCTATCATTAATATGCCCTACACCAAACCCAACCCTAAACCTACCCGATAGTGTTAAAAAAGGCAAAACTGATATAAAAACGTATTTGTTGATGCAACCGTGCCATTTCAACTTCCTTATATGCAGATTTGAACTACTTTGTCAATCCGTGATTACCGTGATTCAAACCGGAGCTCCTCACCTCCTAAGTACGTTTCTGTACTCCGTGAGCTACCGAACGAACTTACCGTCTATGAAAACCCATAGATACGAGGCTAGATATGTGCGATGCTAACGTTCAAAAGCATCAGTTTTCAAATCTCCCAGCTTTTTAATATTGTTTTGAAGTCGTAACATGATATTCTTCAAGTAATTGCGCGAAAATTACACTTTATTAATCAAAACTCTTTACATTTTTGTGAAAAGGAGTCAAATATGTCAGAGTTTTACTGCCTCTAGTGTTTGTTTATTTTGGAAACTGCAGTAAACTACTGCAATGTAGTTATTGGTACGTATTTAGTGTCTCGTTAAAAGTGCACCCAGGTACGTAAATGCTATGAGACAAAGTACGATTAAACATATTAGTGCTGTGTTAAAATCAAAGTTCATTACTGTTGTTAGTGTTATACATTAGATGATGGAAGGATTGAGCATTTCAGTGTAGGGTTTTTTGTTTAAATAGGCCAGTAGTATATATAAAACAATTTTTTTTGGTTGGAGAAATCTTTGAAATTCTATTAATTGGATATTTGGACATGGGTAAATGCGATACTTAGTAGTTCCTGAAAGCATTATTAGTCATCTAAAGTAAATAAATCTTTAAATGAACAAACACACAAAGGAAAGAGGGAATGTGTATAACTTTGTGAATGACGGGCATTTCAATTCTGTGGACATTTTCTTGGAGTTATGCAGGCATAAATTCCTTGTGGATGTGCTCATTGATAGCACTGAAGCACTAGTGTTCAAACATATGGGATTGGTGAGATTCTTTTACAAATGTTTTTGAAATAAGTATATTGTATGCACATCAAGGCTGCAATTGTTTGATGTATATTAAAAATACAAACAGTAATACTGTAAAAACTATTTAAAATAATGCAACATAATATAATCTGTTCCTATGAAGGCAAAGCTTACTTTTCAGCGGCCATTACACCCTTCACACGATCCTTCAGACATCATTCTAGTATGTTGATTTGCTGTTTAAGTAGCATTTCTTATTATCAGTGTTAGAAACAGTTGTGCTTTTATTTCAGGATTCTTTAGTAGAAAGTTCAAAAGAACAGCATTTATTTGAAACATAATTTTCTGTAACAATCTCACTTTTTACTTAGATTTCTGTTTTGTTATTCACTCTTTCTGTTTGAACTTCTCTATATTGGCTTATCCTAGAAGTAACTTAATTCTAAATAGTGCCAAGACCATCATCATCTTTTTCTTCAAGTTAAGCTGAACTTTTCAAATGAGTCACTATGAAAATTGTTGGGAATATTCCATGAATAGTGCTTAGCATATATACCATGATTCATCAACTCTTTATAAACCAAATTAGTGCATTTGTTTCAAGTTCAGTGGTTTTATTATACATTATTTTCCTTTTTAACATTGACATGTTAAATATAGTGTATGCCAGTATCACATTTATTTTTGTCGTATGTCTGGTTTTCTGAAACATATGGAAATAGTCATCTTAACCTTTCCATTTGAATGCATGTCTGTCCCATTCATGCTTTTGCATATGATTGACGCTATGTTTTCTCCACAGTATGTCTTTCATCATGGTAATTCAGCTTAAATGAGGTGCTAATACAAATGCAGATTGTAGAAACACTGCAAAATAATCAGGGCTTTTAAACCGCCTCAACATGAGCTGATCATTAAAAGCAATGAAGTGATAATGTGCACTAATCGAATATGTCACTGATTGTCTTTGGTGTCTGCTCAGCGCGTGCTATTATAGACGTATATTTTGCTTGATGTCCTGTGAATCTTTTCGGAAGTGTCAAGAATTTTGTTTCAAATCAGTTTAGCTATGGTTAATGTGCTGTAAACCTCCATAACCAACACCTGCTGATTATCTGACTCCTCTAATGTTGTGTCTGGTGGTAGAACTAAGCAGAGGAAGAATGCAGCCAGATGCTTCCTCATAGCAATTCCTTCCAACATACAGGCATGGGCATGGGCTTCATTACACATTCACCAGAGCTTGGGTTGTGCTCAGTCTTTTGCCTCGAGGCAAAGAGAGAACAGCTTTCATGGGAACTTAAGACACCGTTAGATCTGGTCAAGGTCCTCTGGAGTAAACTGAGGGAGAAGCCCAGGCTCCATAGTATCATTAGCAGTTTTGACACTGTGTTAGGTTAGAAGTAATTAAGCATTGAAATCAGAGTGATTGGCCCCACGTCAGGTCTCAGTGTTGGCCTGTCAGGAGGAATTGTGAGGCGATGGATCAAACTGGCCTGGCTCTGTTCCACGTTCTTGACCATCTCTTACACATCAGACACAAGGGGAGAAGGAAAAATAGATAGAGGAGATGATGCATGTGTCCAACTAACAGCCCCGCTTACCAAGAAACTCAGCTGCATGTTGATGAAAGACAGACAGCACATGTAGAGGAAAGTCGTCAAGCTGTGTTTCAGTCATGTTGTCATGGCAATGACTAGGCCGAGGGAAACGTCTTCTCCCACTGGTTGCGCTGTAGTAATGAAGATGCTAATGAGAATTTATGTGACCATTATGTTGTCTTTCTTCTTATCTTTTTTGTCTTTCTTCAGTGTAATGGCACATGGACCCTCTTTCCTTAATGACTGACCTCTCTCGCAGTCAGTAACGTGTGCTTTGTGAGTCTGTGGTTGAGAGAGGCGGTGGGCGGGGGAGACAAATGAAATGACAAATGACGTAAACATTTTGGAAGAATTCAGAGTATGTGGCAACTGTGTGACATCAGCAGCCATTGCTGTGATTGGTGTTTCTGTAGCTCTCCTTTGTGGTATTGTTTTTGTGGCAGGTTTCTGTCAATTGTAACTGTGTATGAGTGTTTGCTGCCTTTAATAATGCACTTGAGGTTTTAGTGGAGTCTGTGGTAGGATTATTGGTTGAAACCAGTGTCAAAACTCTGCAAATTCATATGCAGTCTGAAAATGCGCACAGAGCTCTACATATATGCAGCATAATCAGCTTTTTTAAAACGTTTTGTCAAGAGACATTTTCTGAATGTATGTTTCAGAAATAGCACATTTAACAAATGAATATGACCTATTGTAAATGTCACAATTGACAAATTATACAAATTATAAATTAGGATTTTTTTTGGAGGGGTAATACAATTACATGTTCTTCATTTAGTACTCGTCTGAATGAGCTTCAAGTTACTTCAAACGATAAAATAAAAATGTAATGTGTGTGTGTGTGCGTGCGTGCGTGTGTGCGTGTGTGTGCGCGTCTGTGCGTGTGTGTGAAATTTTGAACTAGAAATACTGAAATAGTTTTTTATTGTAAATCAGTAAACTGGAAATTATTTAAAGCTTCACAAATATTTTTTACAGTGTGTATTGGGAATTGGCACTTTTAAAGTGTGTGTAACTGTGTGGTTGGACAGCCATTCTATCAGATATATAGGATTTTCAAATTGTCATATATAAAATATTTTTTCATGCATTTCATATTTTATATACATTGACTGCATGGGATGCACATTTGAACAATGGCTTCAAACTATCATCTGACAAAGCTAAATATATTTCAGGATAATATAAAATATCACAGATGAGGCTCTCATTTCCTTTTAGCTCTCTTATTATAAGGTAGTGTGAATGCTTTTGTCCTTTACATGTAGTTTTGGTCTGAAGAAAATGTATTGCAGTAAAGCTAGTGTTAGAGAGTTTCAGAAAACAAGACAAACATTGTGTCTGGAGGTTGTTTTGAGCATGATGCTGAACTTTAAACACTGTAGCATTAAAGAGGCATTCACACATAATATCGTACAAAGCCCGTTAGCAGAAGTGGAGCAATGATCCACAACTTCTAATTAAAGTGTGTTTAAGCATTCATTAAGGATTCATGAAAGAGTGTGAGGATAATATAATCTATAAAATGGTGTATCTTAGCTGTATCCTAATGAAAATCAGGTCATAGCAATAATCAAAAGCCTTAATTTAACAGAGACATGAATAATAGATTAAAGGACCTCAATAGCACATGCAATTCCTAGATGGATGACGATACAAAAAAGCTATGTGTAACTCAATGTGGTCCATCAAACATTTTTAAAAGGAAACCAATTAAAGCCACATTTTTGGGCTGTTGACAATCACAAAAAATACAAATAAAGATACATGTATTAGGATTATTGTTCTGCTTCTATACTGCACTTGTTTGTATTTGTACATAAGCACTTCCTTCCTAGCAGATAGTTTTCCAAATTACATGCATGCCATCTGTTGATCACAACAGTCTCATGCAATGCTAAAGCTTTTTTGTAAGTTGCTCTGGATGAGGGCATCTGCTACATGCCTTGAATGTAAAAGTTATCCACATCAACAGTTTTCCTGCCTGAGGTGTTTATGACTGTTTTCTGGTGTATGTGCAAAGGATGACCTGACAGATCTCTGCTGTTTTCAAACCCTCACTGTCTTTCTTTGTAGTCACAGGCTACCTTTAACAAATGTCCAGATCAGGGGAAAAGCAAGGTGTCATGTGTGAATGAGAGTCCTCATCAGCAGTAATGAGACTGCATACAGGAACAAGGTGGCAGATCTGACACTGATGTATGGATTGTGAGTAATGATGTCTGCCGTGATGGTGTAACAGTGGAACCGGTCTCAGAATCCTCAGTTTATAGACCTCGGATGACCCTAGAAAACATCAACAAGGACTGTCTTAAAAACATCATCCAATTCTTTCTAAGGTTAATATATGTGTTATTTCACCTGTAGATACTAGCTCTTCCACACAAGATCCTAGTTTATTGCTGTTGCTATATCATTTTTAGATGGAAAGTTCTTTGCAGAGCTCTTTGCAGGTCATTTCAGGATTCTGCTTCAACAGATGATTGACCATTGAGATGTCTAATATATTGGCTGGCTGTTCCTTTGTGGAAGTGGAATAATAGGATCGTAAGATATAGAAAACATGCTTAAAAAAGTTTGCCGGTATAGTGGAATGCCTACTGATGTATATATTTTTTTAATGTGCATTTCATACTAAATCGTTTTAGATCTTTAAACAAAATACAACATAAAACAAAGGCAACCTGATCAAACATATATACAGTAGTCTTTATTTTTTAATTGACAGAAGCAAAAATACTAATCTATCAATCAATTTAATAAATCTAGTTGTGCCACATTTTACAGCAATAACTGCAACCAAACACTTTCACAGGGCTTTGGTGCAATTTTGGCCCAGTCGTCTTTGTAGAAATACAACAGTTTAGCCACATTGGATCGTTTTCAAGAATTAACTGCCCATTTAATATACTGCCACAGCATTTCAATAGGGTTCAAGTCAGGACTTTGACTAGGCCACTTCAAACTTTAATTTTACTAAATTGAAGCCATTGAGAGGTGGACTAGTTCTTATACTTTCAATCACTGTCTTCATAATCCAGTTGCACTTGAGCTTCAACTTACAAACCGAAGACTGGATATCCTCCTTTAGAATTTCCTGATAGAGAGTAGAATTCATGTTTCCCTCAGTTACTGCAGGTTTCTCAGGCCTCAAAGCAGCAATCCATTTTGAAGACTTTTGTAGAATTTAGTCTTTGGTTTGTGTCAGATGTAAGGTGACCCCTGTCTTCCAATCAGTTCCACTTTCAATTCATCAGTCGACAAAACAGTTTCCCAAAAGGTTTAAGGATATCATTAAGGTGTGTTTTGGCAAAATTCAGACCAGTTTTAGCCAGTGTCTTTCATATAGTGGAGTAATGAACAGTGACCTTTATTGATGCAAGAGAGGCCTACATACTTTTGATGTTGTCCTTGCGTCTTTTGTGGCTTATTGGATGAGTCTGGGCTCTTGGAGGAATTTTGGAAGGTCAGTCATTTCTTCTGGGAAGGTTTGCTACTGTTCGAATTTTTTTTGAGATAATAATTTGCACTGTGGTTCTTCCAAGAGCCTTTAACTTTCAATCACCTTCTTCATCATCACTTCTAGAATTTCTTTCACCTTTGGCATAGTGTGTTGCTGTGTTGGACCTTTTAGCCAACCTCCTGCTGTTGAAAAAGTTATCTTTAAAGGTGCAGTTTGTTAATATTGACAGCTAGCGGTTAAAATGGGTACTGCAGTACAAATTCAAAATATTGGAGAGAGCTGTTTCTCCCGCCTCCTGCTCAGACTTGACATTTCCCAGATTGAGGACACGTAACAGGAATGAGTGCAATTGAAAATGGAAGGTGACAAGCTTTACACTGTAAGCTGATGAGTTGATTTATCTGCGTTTTAATATGCCTCTGGTCTTAAAGCTTGTAGCTCTTGTAGACTGTGTGATCTCTGACCCAGTTCATTTGCCAGCTTCTATGGCTGCTGTGTTTTCATCAACTGGCAAACAGGGGTGTTGAAATTATATTGGGTAAATTTCCAGTGGGCAAAATCACACAGATCACAACAAAAACCGACTGCACATTTCAAAGTAGAATAACTGGCTGTAGTGGTGTTTTTCAGAAGAAAAAACATTGAATATGGGAAAATACAGACCGAGTTGGCATTAGATGACTTTTATGCTTCAATAAAAAGCATTATTTGTGTTTACTTTGTTTAATGTTAATTTACTTTTAATTTCTTAAAATAATTAGGATGGGATATTCACAAAAACATAAGATATACTGTATATGTGCATTAATATTTGTTTCACTGTAATTACTGGAATAGCCAAACCTGTTATTTACAGGATGTGCTTTACACATACTTTTGGCCGTGTTCCTGTTTAGCAAATATGACTCAAACTCCAAAATCTTTATTTTTATTTTTATGTTATGTTATTTATTTATTAGTCAGATACAAACACATTTATCACTCAACACACTGATGTAAATGCAACAGATTTAGTATTTTTTAGCATTTTCTTGTGGGCATAGATGAATTATGGGTCGTAGCCACTAACCACTCACATCTCTTGACTTATCAGCAATGACATCACGTTAATCTTTCTTTTTACACTTTTAGACTTTCAGCTATTGCTTTTAACGTAACTGCAGGACTTGACCCACAAAGTGAAGACATTTCATCTATGGCAACATAATGGCAGTAAGAAATAAGTTCTGTGAAAACTCTCCAAATTCTTCAGCAGGTAGATCCCAGTACTTGGGTCACTGGTGTTTTGAGGTTTGAGAGGCAGTGGTGGAGCAGCAGTCTGTAATTACTGCATCTGACAGACTCTTAGTGGAGGCATAAGACACCTTCAGCAATAGGCTACTCTGATTCTGTGCAAGGTTAGTAAAACAGGCCTTTCTCTTTAAACTCAAAAGTAATGCTTAAGTTTAAAGTGGTGTTTATCAATTACAGATTGTCTTTTAAACACAGTTAAAAGTAGGGCACCCATCAGAGAGTGTGGCACCTTATACTCTGTGCGGGGGTGTTTAAAACTGAAGGGATTTCCATGCTCCAAATACATAATCTGTAAGATTCTTCTTGGGGGACAGATTATAACTGTTTTGTTTTCTTTTTTTGTACTATAATGAAGAAATTAAAGCTTATAACCTCACTAATACGTTATTTATAGTAACCGTGTGATTAAAGCACAACTAAAAAGTAAGGCACAAAAGAAGCAATAACTAATAACACAAAATTGATTACGCATGTTTGGACATTCGAGCAGATTCATCATAGCCTTCCATCTGATGTTTGAAATGTCCTAAATGCCCAACGTGCTGCAATTCCATCATTACATTTCATCATATCTCATTTCAAAGTGGCTTCCAAGCATGTCCTTTAAAAAGCAAGAACTGCTAATAGTTCAACATAATAACTATGGCTGAAGGCCCTGTGAGTACAATGTTCCTAATGAAATCCATTACTCTCAAACTTTAAAGGGAGCATAGAGCATATCAGAAGTATTGATATGGGCATAAAGGGAATACTTTAATTGTTGGCCCTGGCCCGAGCAGCTTGGAGTAAGGTGGACAGAAACGTGAGTCAGCATTGTTCACCAGATCAGCAGTGTGGAGTGTGGAACAGTAATTGTGCAGCTTAGAGAGTTTTTTATGACTCGGCACAAAGTAGTCAAATTTGTTGAATATATGTTTTCAAAGTGTTTTCAGTCAGTCTAAGATTTTTAAGGATTGTCTATCCTTTCTTCACTGAAACTGTGTAGCTGAATGTTTCAATGTTAGTAAGACTCATATGTATGTTGTGTTAAACAGCACAAGCAGTGCCGATATTCCTTTAACAACCTACTCTGCATATTCCATGAAGTTTTATTCTTAGTAACTGTGTCGCCTCATGGTTTGATTTTCTTTATTGGTTTGCCTTTCAATGTTATTTTGTAGCTAAGTCAGCTGTGTATGCTGTGTGTTGTTGGGTTTTGATCATGCTGAGTCCGTAGACACTAGATGACAAGCGTAGCATTTACCTTGATCGCTAGCTTGTTCATAGCTTTGAACCGCCTGGCATGGGTCTAGCTCTAGCCTAGATTCAGACAATGAGGGAGCTTATTTTAACAAGCTAATCTACGGCAAAGACTGCAGCGACATGGCCGACACATATCTCTCCCTAAATTAGTCCTTTAAGCCTTATATATGTATGAGACATAGTGAGCCAAATGTTAGCACTCGCCAATTAGTGTGGCAGTGTTCAGTGTGGATTAGAGACGGGTTGTTTTTCCCCCTCTTCTCCCCTCCACCAAATCTCTTTCATCCACGAAGGAAATGTAAAGTTAATTCACTCCAAAATGCCCTGAAAATGTCACACAACATCTTGATGTTGGCTCCTCAGTGGTGAAGTGGATTCATGTTCTAAAACTAGCCAAAAATGCAGTGTTAAAATGCTCTGACAGACAGGAGATTTATTAAGCAAATGCTTGTTTTCTCAGTCTTTAATTTAGGATTGCTGAGTCAAATAATTATTTGATTAGGCTACTTTTTCTTCTTAAGGTGCAGTCACAGTTTACTGTTTTTCTAGTTAATTTTTGTGGTTGAAATTGAGTCAGTTCAATAGGAATTTCATTTGAGGGGAACGATTTCCCAACACAGATTTTGCAACAGGTTCAGCAGCTGAACTATTGGCAATGGACAATGCCTCTTTTTGCCCACAAAATTTTGCTGAAGCAAGCCAGAATTACCTTAAAGCTAGTGATCAAAGTACAGTAAAAGCTCAATTTTATGTGTACACATATTTTGTGTATATAGCATGATCAAAACAACACACATTATACTGGTGAGGTAGCTACAAAGTAACATTAAAAAGGAAGAAAATAAAGAAAATCAAACTATGAGGTGACACAGATATTAACAATACAACTTAGTGGAATATGGAGAGCAAGAAATTGGTGATGTTCGTGCTGTTTTACACAACATACACAAGCGTCTTACTTACATTTGAAAACATGATTTCAGTGATGAAACAACTGACAGTCTTTAAAAATCTGACTTATATAGTATTGACTGGTACTGCTGTAAAAAGATCTGATTTAACTCTTTGTCTAAAAGACAGCTTAAGCTGCATATTTGCTGTTAAACAAAATGTTGCTAATGTGACCACACCATCATAACCAATACTCTTTCATGGCAACTTCATACAGCATGGCAACATCTTATGATATGACTTGGATCAGGAGAAAAGTATGACTTTCATAGTTGTTTTCTTATTAAACTGTTAGTTAAGTTTAAGTTTGTGCCGTATATATTTTTATATGGTTTTGCAATCTTGAATGACTCCTCGCGAGACCTGCTTGGACTAGCCAACTCCATTAATAACAGTATGTTGTTCTTTGTCTTACTTTTGTGTATGAATTAAGTCAGTAACACCGCTCCCTATACGCCGAGTATGCAATCTGCGTAGGGCACCAACTCAACCATCCCAGTTTCACAAAAAAAAACGTGATGCGCCATCCGCACCCGCTCGCACTTTATGATTGGGCTGAAAACAAATGATCATAATTGATCCAGTGACAAAAACATAAAAAATATGAAGCCCGTGCATCACTTTCAGTCTCATTCATAATCCTGTGAAACGTTTTTTGGCTGTTGACGTTAATAACATGTTTTAATATTGGTAATAATTTCACCACCAACGACACGTCTAATATTCTCTCTGAGTTTTCATATTCCCTTATGAAAATTAGCCATGGTTTTAACATGAATAAAACCAAAAATCGTGGTTCTTATAGCCATGGTAACCACAAATTAACCAATGTTTTGTTACTATAAATAATAAAATGCATTACACAAAAACAATGAGGCAATAATGGTTGGTTAATTAATAATATGGTTTCATTGAATAACAGTTAAAATACATTATGTAATACAAAATAAACCATTTATGTACATTACCGTGTTATTACAAATGCCTGCAAAGAGACCCAAAGGCCTGGTAATTGCTGCTGTTACACTTCGGCCTACAGGACGATCATATCCTTGTTTAATATTGACCAAACATTTAATTCAAATATCCACTTAATCTTTCATTTTTTGCTATAGATGACACAGCCTATATAATTGCTTCAACAAAAAACATGTGAACATCACAACCCTTACAAAATTGAACTGCTTAATTTTCTTTTTGCACGATTTCTGAATGCTTAAGACTATAAAATCAATCAGACAACTATATTAATAAAATAATAGCCATATGTAACTGTTTAGAGCTACAACTGTAATTTGTAAATAATACAATTTAATTACAATTTATTTATTTGCTTTTATATTTGATTAAAGTTCTATTTTGACCCTATTGTATGTTTTTTTTTACTTCTATAATATTTGGGAGAGGGGGCACAACAATGCTGTTCCTGCTTAGGACACCCATTTGGCCAGCAGCGGCTCTGAATGAAGTGCACAAACCTTGGTGAGGATAGATATACAATATCAAGAGTGTACAATATGTACTTTCATTTTTTGCACCCAACACTGTAACATCCGTTCAAGCAACATCAAAAATGAATTACCCTGTTGGGAAATAAATAGTTCTGTCACATTTGAGCTTGTATATTAGATTGGCTTGACAAGTTAATGGGTTTGATTGTTAGATGCATTAAACAAAGAAAAAGCACAAGGAGAGACGCATGGAGAACGACACATTCTAACTGAAAAGATGAGACGAATGATGTTAATACAGAACAAATATCAACATAATATCCAAATTAAAGAGGCACTCTAAAATCATGTGACATCTTTTTGCATCAGACAATTTGCCACAACTGATTAAATTAGCAGTTTTGCAAATACCCTTCCAACTCTGAAATAACCGTCTATGTGAAGCCTGCGTTCACTATATACTGTTCAAGCAGCTACATTTGAAACCGAGGGTTATACCTGAGGAAAGACACTGGCTGATGGTGCTGTGGGTATGGTTGGAAGCTTAGTTTAGGCAGCCTGACTTCACCCTCCATCCAGATGCTTGTTTAACATCACTCTCTCCTTCTGCAGTCTGTGATTTAGATTGATCAGTACAAATCACATATCACTCCTTGAACAGTTGTGTGTGTGTGTGTTGTCAGAAATGGAAGTTAAGTTTTTAGTCATCCAGATTTTGTTCTAGAAAATTGCATAAATGGTGATGCATCATCAGTTGAAGCTGTGATATAATGATTCAATGCATATTAGGACACAGATGTACCATTCTTGCAGGAATTTATCACGCAAACATGTAGACAAAATAGGCACATAGTCATAAAATGGATACAGGAAGAAAAAAATTATGCAATAAATGTTAGATATGTAAGGTTGTGGTTATCTAGGCATTCTGTGGTTTTGGGCTTGTGTAGTTTGTCCATGTCGAAGATCATATTGTGTACATGTCATCCACTACAGCACGCCCAGATTCTTGCAGCAAGAAAGAAAAATAAAGTGAGGTGAGGTTAAAGGTGGAAGAATGTCTGGCCTGTGCTCACGCTGAGGTGTATTTATCTGATCTCGAGATTCTGGAACGGGTGAACCACTTTATTTGTTCCTCTCTCATTTCTGCCAACTCCAGCTGTCACGCTGTGGGACAAAGAGGGGTAAGCAGGGGACAACAGAGGGAGGAGTGCAGCTGAAACCAAAGATAAATCGAAGACCCCTTCGTAGACTCGTCATCTGCATTTGACGGGACCCCACCCCCAGTTCCTCCACCCCACAGACACACACACACACCTCACGGGCACATGTTGTATAGCTCTTACACACTCTCCCTCTCTGAGGGCTTGCATTGCTTTCTCTTTCTCTTGCACACACACACACACACACACTCAAACAAGCTTCCCCCTCCCCTCTTTTCCCTCTCTATTCTCTTCGTTAGACTTGGTAATCCCTCTCTGCTCGCTGCAGCTGTTGCCCTCCTCAAACCTCACAATAGTCCCCCAAAATTGTCAATTTTTATAAAGAACTAAATAAATTCATTTTTTTCTGATTTAGTCACTGCTTCATCTCACTGACTATAAAGAGTTTCCTTGCCCTGCAATGGAAATAATAGTGTCTTCAAAAATGTGGTAACATCTAAAAAATAGATTTTTTTTCAAATCAAATTTTTTTTATTTAACATTGTTAATCTACCATAATATATTAGTTTAGGTTACACCAACAAAACTACATTTAAATGTAAGATTAGTTATAAAAAAGCTCTTTAACTAAGGTCTAACAATTGCAGGCTCCAATTTTTTACAGTGTATTTTGTCTATCATAAAATTGTTTTTTAAACTGTAGCTTAATTTGTTATGCATAATTATTATTTCATATTATTTTATGCTTTACTTTTGTTAGAATAATTCCCCCTCTGAGCAAACCAAATTCGACAAAGAAAAAGAAATAATCTCGCGAAGGAGGAAAAAATACTTTAGAGAATCCAAACTCCTCCTCTGGTAATACACACACTATAATAAAAGTGTGCATGCTACATATTGTCTATGTGTGTTTGATACTAGTCCTGAGTGTTATATTAAATAAATAAGGTAATACGCAGGACAATGTTTAGATAACTGATTTATATATTTGAAATCAGTCGTAAAGCGTCGGGTCGATATACAGGCAGTGAACCTTCTCTGTCTGGCTCGGACAGGCTGTAGTTGGCAGTTGGCGTTGCAGCATTAGTTAGTTTTGATTGCGATATAACGGGTTAAAGACGTGGGAGAAAGCTTAGGGAAAATCCAAGCGCGAGCGATTCAGCAGGCACAGAAATCCCGAATAGTTGAACTAATGAGTGACAAGCTCTCCGTCCATTCAAGCTAGCCCTGTACCCCGCGCGCTGTGGGCAACATGTGGAGGCATCGCTATAGCAACCAGTGAATGTGACATGTGCTACAGACAGCGCCTCGAGTCTCGCTGAATATAAGGAGGGGCTCCGTGGAAAAAAACGGCTTTTCAGTCGCACATGATCATTCAAAGGGCAAGACAACCCACTGCAGCTTCTTATAAGTCTTTGGGAAATGTGGCGGACGATTTAACTCGCCCTTTTTTCTCCCGCGCTGCCTCAGTCTTTTTCTTTCAAACTGTTTTTTTCCTTCGTTTGTGTTTTTTTTTAAGTCTTCGAGAAGCTTCGGTCTTTTGTTGAGGTGGACGCGAACGGGGAGATTAAAAACTTTTCTTAGCTAGCGGGATTGCGAAAGGAGGCTGCAGTCGCCAGTCGGACATCTGCGGAATAGGATCTCGAGAAGCATCCTTCGCGCGCTGTCCGACAATGGAACTAGGTAACTATCTATTGGACTTGCACTTGTCTGTTGATGCGCGTGAATAATGGTCGGTAAATAAACGTTACGAGGCTCTGAAAGCACCATTAAGCGTCACTTAAAACTTATTGCGCATCCGGATGCATCTGGACTGATAATGAGTGACACTGTTCTGCAAGACATACGTGGCGGTGCTACAGCGTGACACACTGCATCGTGCTTTTCATTTAAAACGCTTCTGCTGAGAGAAGCTCGTGTACATAGTGTGTGCGATTTGATGGCTGAGGTGGTTTGCAGACCGTTATGTAATTGATATCGCTCGTGAGTCGATGTAGAGTGGTAGTGAGAGCTGAGCAAATAGTACAGAGTGCAAACAGAAACATCCTTCTGTTTCTTTATAAAGGGAGGAATCGGTGTTTAGCTGCTCATTTTGTGGGAAATCGATCGCACTAAAAGCCGTGTGTTCAGTCTGCGTGGGTCTTTCGAGTTGCAAATGACTTGGAGCCAAAAATAAATAATAATATAAGAAAGATGAATAGGTAGGTAGATGGTGTATAAATAAAGAAAAAGAAAAACGATTTGGTGGTAATTTATAAGGGCTAAGTAGTTTCTTTATTTCGGACAATTTTCATTTTTAAAAGATGTTATACGTCCCGTGGGGTAATAATGTTTAATAAACTTCAAGGACTTTACAAATTCACAGAGATTCACTGTATGCTTATTCTGTATATTCAGCTTTAATGTTTGACATGAATGTAATTATTTGTATACACTGGATGTGTCTAATCTCTAATTTATATTGAAAAGTTAATTTAAGTGAAATGGTTAGTTAAATGTAATATATAATTGAAGTCATATTGTGTTTACATAATTCCCTGATGCACAAATTAATGTTGAATTTATCCAAAAGGATATGATAATGCAATTTAGACTATCTTTCTATATATTGTAAAACAGAAATATTTTTCTCACTTAATACAAATTTTAGTGTAGTTTTGTGTTGGGCAAAAATTTGTCAATTAAAAATATATATATATATATATATATATACGAACTAGGAGTGCACATTCTAGAGGCTGTAAGACTAATTTTCAATTGTTCAATGTTGCGAGCATGATGTTTAATTAAGTTCTTTTTAAATTAATAGGTTTTTAGTTCAGTGCCTTTATTCTTTTTCCCTATTTTTAAGATCTATAGAGCTGAGATTGGAGTGGATGGTTTTAAGGTAGAGCAATTATTGTGTGTAAGAGTGAAAGGATATATGGGCGGCCCTTGTCTCAACCTTTCACCCGTCACAGACTCTCCTCCACCCATCCCTTCCCTCAATGATTTAAATCAGCCGGTGCATCCCAAATCCATCTCCCTTTGTCCTTGCCCAAATATACAAATCGTTTTGTTTATCTTCTGTCCTTTAAAGAGCGAAAAAAAGAGGGCAAAAGAACTTAAAAATCTAAACTCCGTGCATACAGATTTCTTAAAAAGTTAATTGCTATCAGTGATATTTGTCTGGCCGTACGTTGATCTTTTTGTTAGGTGTTAAGTTTGTTTTACCTTGGCTTGGACAGCAGTCCTGGATTGAAGTGTTATTTTGTATGGATGTTGATTCACTGTTCTACAAATGTTGTTGTTGCTGTTGTTTAATCACTTATTATAAAATGTACATGTATGAGGATTTTAATTTGTTTGGTAAGTGTGGTAAGGTTTCAGTCGAGAGATTCATTAGCTGAAAGCTGAGGATAAGCAATATCTGATGACCTTGCAAACACACCCATTCATCCAGAAACACATCTCACCCAGTAACACAGTTTTCCTCTTCTTCTTTAATATGTCTTGCTTTTCATACTTTTCATTTGTTTATTTTTTTTTTAAATATCTTATTATTCATTTTCCTCGATTTTTTTCTCCTATCATCTTTTGTTTTATTTTAAATTATATATTTAAATGGAGAAAAACATTTCTTCACTGAAACAAATTTATATGGAATTAGATACTTAGATATATACACATATAATTCTTTGTATTTCTTCGTTAGATGAGCATTTTAGAACCTTAGTACTAAAGACGCGGGAGAGAAAGCTTGATGTGAACTTGTCTGTCTTTTTTCAGTAGACTCCTGTGAATCAGAAATTTGCAAGTCCAATTTTATTCCCTACAGAAGAACAAAACCATAAACGCATAAAGGATTCTGTCTCTCCCTCCCTTTTTCCTTTTTTTTCTTTTTTTCTTCTCTGCTTTTACGTAAATGTGTTTTTGCAGGTTTTCTACTATAAAACTAAATGTGTTGCAGGAAGTGAGAAGATTTGATTTTTTTTCAATTGAAATAATCAGCAGATTATTTTCTTTTATAGAGAGTTCTCGTGTTTTGAGAGTAAAGATTTAGATAATTCCACAATACAACATACCGTAGGCTGCATTGCATTACTACATTTTTTCTGTCTTTCTTTTAATAAGAGAAGGTATGTCATAGACTGGTTATTTCTTTCTCTTATTATTTTACTAACAATTCCTTAGTGATGTAAATATTTAAATTTTTATTTCAACTACATATATCAGTTGTACATGCACCAAAATAATTTTTAGATCATACGAAACATTTTTTCTAAGCAATCATTTTATACACATAATACAAAATATTTGTATCAGCCTTTCTTTGATGTAGTTGCTTTATTTTATTTTAATTATAATATTTATTTATGCTGTATGATTCGTTTCCGTACTGTCATATGATTAATTTCATATACCCGGTAATCTGCGTTTAACTACTTCTGAACAACATTTTTCCATTTTTCTTTTACATCTCTCCTTTTTGGTCTATTTTCCAGTCCCTTGCTCAAATGCCTAATGCATGTATTCTATTTAGTTATAATTAATTGCGGACATTATTTAGCCGAGCACGATTTTCTTTTCAGAGCCAGCTTTTCATGTTAGAGATCTTTTCATGTAATTCGATTGAGAGCGCTAAGCCTATAGAGGGATGGAGGGAAGGAGAGGGGGGGGATTCTATTCCAGCTGAATGCGCCCTCCTCTCTACACACTCTCCATGCAACGTTTGATGGGTGGAAAGCAAACCATTTCTGCACCAACAAAAGCCCACAATCACAAAAAGTATAGAAACTAATCCTTGGAAACTTCTAAACCTCACATTTAGGTGCTAATATTTTCAGCAACGTGTAGCCGGTGTATGGGGATTTCAGTGTGTGATTAAATGGAGTGGCATATGTAATTAGAGCTTGATTTAAATATGCATTCTGTTAAGGTGTAGCAGTCCTAAATGGTATGTTTTTTTACCGCAATAACAAATGTGAAGTAGATTTTAGTCATTGTTTCTAAAATCCCGATCAGAAAAATCAATCGTGGGATGGCATCTCGCTTTGCTCGCATGGCTTATAGTTCTGTGATCAGTATGATAGCACTGAATGCGAATAGAAGCAGATTAAAAAACTCTGAACTCCATTCTAAAGGCCTCAGTCTATTCAACCTCACAAGGCATTTGGAAACAATACGCCGCCAATCCCCCAGCAGCTTAGCCCCGGCTGTCAGCCCTCCCCCCGAGGGGCTAACAAGCCTGACAACCCCCTCAACAGTGGAACGTTAGTGGGGCTCGGACCTTACTCCCCCTCGGCTTAGCCCCTCTCCCATTTTATTAACTTGGAGGTCTGAGCCAATTCCCCCATCCCGACCAAACCCAAGACTTGGAGGCTAATTAGCAACAAGCTGGTACAGTGAGGACCGACCCTAATTGCTCTGTGGTGGCATGCTTTGACCTGCCAAGACAAGAATGGAGCGGGTCTTCACTTCACAAGTGTCGGCTTGAGGTGTATCTACATCAGTGTATAGCTAGTAAAAATGACAAGCAATATATACGCATCTTGGTGCCTAATTTAAACTATCGTATGAAAACACCAATTGGACATTATACTGTGATCTGTTGGGTGAAATACATTCGTATATCTTAAATACATCCTATAGTATACATGTCTTACATATATATATATCTTACATTTTGAGATATTTATATATGAAAATAATATCAGGTATTTAGAAGAATCTGTTGAAGTCAGGATTTATATGGGTTAATCTATGTATGCAAATTGCGATTTGTATTGAGTATCTAGCATCATGTTTTGTTTGTTTTTGTCCACTTTGTGTGTGTATATTATTGTATGTTTTTGTGTGTATTGATGTAAAATGTAATAAAGGCTATTGAAAAAAATATATATATTTAAATATTATTACTATTTAAAATAACTCTTTTATGTTTTAAATGATTTTATATGTAACATATTCATGTTATGGCAAAGCTGGATTTTCAATGGCCTACTCCAATCTTTAGTGTCACGTGATCTTTCAGAAATTATTCTAATATGCTGCTCTAGAAACATTTCTTAATATTATCAAAGATTGTGTTTACATGCACCCTCTTAATGCGATTATAATGAGATTTTGACAATATTGCGATTAAACTTTACCTCATGCAAACGCAATACTTCGATTTAAATAATGCGATTAAGCTCATAATCGCAGCAAGCATAATCGCATTAACATAGGTGGCGTACGCTGATTTCAATTGAAATGTACAGGCATGTAAACACCTTAATCGCAGTATTGCCACTTAGACCAAAATGCGCATGTGCTCGTGACATACATGAATGACGTGACACGCACCTGTAATAATATGCAGATTAGAAGTGGATGGAGGGCAAGAAAGCATCGCATTTCTGGAGAAAACACAACTTGCTACCGCCAGTCTCTGCTTCCTTACCCTCATCCAGAAATGGCGAGTAGAACACGACGGCGGCGTAAGCAAATTAATTGCCATCACACTTCTATGGCGGCGAAACGGCATGGAATACAACAACCATACAAAAGTGTTTTGCATTTATCGAAAATAAATTAAAACAGCTGCCAGTAACTCTGCTCTTTCTGAGTCCATCAATTTGTGCTGTGCAGTGGGGTATGTGAAAAATAGCAGTAAAAAAACAACCACAATTCTTAGCGAATAATACGAATATTGGAAATTGCATGTAAATGGGAGTGAAGAGGTTTGCTCTTGACATGTAAACATCATAATGCGATTAAGTATTTGAAATAATCACATTATTCGTGCACATGTAAATGTAATCAATGTTGAAAACAGTTGTTCTGTTACATATGAGCTGTGTATGTATTATCTTGCTTTCAATTCACAATGTTTCTAAGAGTTTCTATCTCTACTCTGTTCTTATTTCAGAAGGGCAAACTGAACCACATCCCCGTGGTCAAACAGAGTCAAGTGGAACCAGGCAACTTTTTGATTCTGGTGGTGGTTTCCATGGTTTTTATTGTGATGGTGTTGGGGATGTCGGGGGCTCTGTACTGCTTGCGCCATCGCTCCCACCATAAGCTGAAGGAAAAGCTGGCTGGTTTGGGAAGCTACACAGGCCACGATGCCACGGCAGCCTATCAGGTAGGAGCAGGCCGATTATTTCAGCCAATCATGTTTCTCTGATGTTCATCTGTGCATATTAACATGAATAAACATCTCTGTTTTTCTAGATATACTGAACAAGTTGTGCTCAACCAAGGTTATTTGTACTTCTCATTTCTGAGTAACACACTCTATATTTCACCAGGTGTATTGAAGATTCTTAATGGTTCCAAAATTATTGTAGCTCATTAACAAAAAAGCAATGCAATTCATTTAAAGCTTATTTTCCTTAATTCTGACCCATTGGAGCAGGCGCAGATGTCTTTGCACGACAGCGGTGTTTAATATGAATCCTAATTGAGGCAGAGCCCTTTTTAGCAGGGAAATGAGTTTGTTGTCTGACCTTTCTTTCATGGCTCCTGGAGGGAGGGCTTGCGGTGAAGGCTTATTGATTTTGTGTTGGGCTCAGCTGTACTCAATGAGACTGGATCGCAGGGTGCAAGCGCTTGGCTTCCTCCCCCGCCTTCAATATTTAATAAACCTCTCACACTTTGTCAAGAAGTCCCTTCCATAAACGTCGGCCCGATCAGTGTGGCAAAATAATCAGCATTTCTCAATATTATTACGGGGCAGTCACACATTATGTCTTGACACCTTTGTTATGTTTTGATTTCAGGTTTTAATTACTTTGTATTGATTTTAATTTGTGTGTAATGTTGTGGTATCGTGGTTTATTGTGAGTGCTTTCGGCCCTTTAGATCTGCCAGGTTGCTTAGTTTTTTTTTTAAGCGAATAAGATTAAAGGCGTAGACAGCGCTCTTACTGTGTAGTTGTAAGGGATTTCCCAACTGCTGTAGCTGGGATGAATGCAGTCTTGTGCACAGGGACTCTTACAGTGAAACATGCAATTAGAATCAGTTCTGCCGCAATGATTCTGTAGCAGATCAAACACACACACACACACACACACACACCACCGTCACCAACGCCACCCACCTTCTCTCTCTCTCTCTCTCTCTCTCTCTCTCTCTCTCTCTCTCTCTCTCTCACACATTATTACACTTTTATTTTATTCCTTCATCGTACACACTCACGCATGTTTGCACTTCTATGTTCTCCCTGTTAATACCTTATTATATAACATATTTGTTATTCGTTATTTATTTTCTTGTTGTAATAAAGTATAAAAAAATATACTTTTTGGTTTTGTTCCTACTTCTCTGACTTATTTTATTATTTTATTTTTACTTATATTTACTCAAAGGTGAAACAGGCTTAAACTGTTACTATTTGAAGCAATTTAAATTAAGTTGATAATCTGTATCTTGACGGCAATCTATTTCCAAAATCTGGAAAAGGTCAGTGTTGTGAGACCAACGGTAGTTTTTCAATGCTATTGATGTTTTTACATCAATACAATTCATGATCCTGTTTATATCCCTCACATTTTAACCATACGTTTCAAATCCAATATCCACCAGGAATTTGTCATTAAGGAAAGTAGTTCCATTTGTGTTACCATGCATCTTTTGTTAAGACAAATGACATTAAAGGTTATAATAACGTACATAATTTCAAGTAAAAACATGCTGTCAAAGTAATCTTTTTTAAAGCATTAGACATTAAAGGATCAAATAATCTTTGGGATTGATTTATGGGACTGGGTGCAGGCTGGTCGACGAGAGCATGGCACTAGCAACATCAAAGTCACGCTAATGAAAACATGATGAGGTACATCTCGAAGGCGCTGAAAATCACAGATAAAAGCATTTACCAAAATGTTAATGTTAAATGTACCCAGGAACATGTATTTATTCATTTATTTTTAGTTTATATATTTACAGCTTTTACTGCTCCTTGATGGGGAAGTGATCTTCCCAACTCTTCTCATTGCATTTCACTTTATTAATGTTCCAGCCTGTTTTTATAATCAGGTTTGGAAATTACTTTGGATAAATATGGTTGCTAAATAATTAATTTCAATGATGACGTTTTTTGGTACTTATTGGTTTACTGATTATGAGAGAGGCAAATGTATGCATTCATTTGTGCTGGCTGACATGAACATGATTTTATCAGGAAGTGGGCACTGTTTTAGCAATTAGCACATATTTTTGTTGTTTTACTTATTCTAAGTCAGAACGACTCACGATGGACATCAGATCAGATATTAATGTTAAGGGTGGACTCCATCCTTTTAGTCCGTGGCTGATTTTAGAGCTCTGGGGTCTCTGTTTAGCCCCCACACCGTCTCTCCTGGTTTCTCTCCTGGGGAGCTCCATTAGTGAGACGCACTGAACTTCCACCTCCAACCCCCCACACTCCCTCACTGACCCTGTCAGCCTCACTCGGCTCTCTGTTTTTATCTGGGTGCTTTTTTAACTGTTGGACATTTGATCTCGGATGGGGTCATACTGTTGTGACTAGCAACTGCTTCAAAAAGTAATTGTCTGTGCTGTTTCACCTCTGAGTAAATAAAATGGAAGGAAGGCAAAGGAAAAAAGAAATAATCACAACTGACCACAATGTACAGAAGGTTTTTCACTCAATAAAATTGAAGCTTTTAATGCTTTTAAAATGGCTTTAAAATGTTACAAAATGCTGCTTTGTTACAGCAAAAAACTAGATGCTATTTGCCTGAAAATGCACATAATTGCTTGAAGCTTTTCAGAATGGATTTAATTTCTTGTAAATCGTTGTAAACATTATAGAGTGCATGTAGTCAGAATTGTTTTGTTAACAGTGCTGTAAGCGATCTTCCGCCACTGGCTTAGACTGCCCTCCTCCCTTTTCAAAATCCCTCCTCCAAAAATCAACCGTGATCTCACCGAACCAAACGTGCAAAATGACTGACAGGCAGAGAGCATCCCATCGTCTTCTGATTGGCCTAAACAATAGCGTCCCACACCCAAATTTATTTTTTCTATTAACAGACATAATATCTGAGGACTCCTATTTCAGTGATATCTGTCAGCTAGTGCAGACATTTTCTGTGTGCTCTTCCGTGAATAATTGCTCACAGCAATTATATTTTGAGAGGCAGGTTAGCAGGGATCTAATGACACATCTGTGAGAGAATCCAGCTCGTGCACTGAAACATCTGATATCCTCATAGAGTCACTGATCCTTGGGAAGGTGATTATAAAATCACCAGCAAACAGCAAAGGGCTGTTTATTTCTACTTTTATATTGCTTTCAGTCTGCTGCTTTGTTTCATTTGGATGAAGTGACAAATGGCAGATAAAAGCGTGGAATTATAATTCCTGAATAACGCGAGTGATGGAAATGTAGCCATTAAGACCAAAGGAAAGACTTGTGAGGATATCAGCATATATACGTTTTTGCAGTTGGTTAACAAATGCAGTGACTATATGCTGAAAAAAAGAGAGTTAGATGTATTTTGTAAATAAATTGCTGATTTTATTTAGTGGCATTTTATGAACAATTTGGTCACAAACTCTCATATTGTAAGCAAATATTATGCATGCTTTAGATTTATTATATATGTAAATGTATTCTTTTTGAGGGTGAACCCTTATCTATGAACCTTGTGTTTAAATATGACTGGAAGAATTGAGTAATTATTTGCTCCACTGGTGGGTCGTGAGTTTATGCAGATGAAAGATTTCATCTTGTAGAGCAGACAGTGACGTAATGTGTTGTTGGCTGTATCATGAACCCACTCTGAGATGCAAAGTGAAGATAAATGAAACAGAGTTTATTTGATCCAGAATGCTGATGTGGTATCAGTTTGTATTTTCTTATATAAATACCCATTATAATATTCTAAGCATAATAACCAGTGCTTTGATGTTGTATTTTGTGTGATTGATCATTTTACTCTTTAGAACAGCTTTATGAGGTTCCCCAGATAATGTCTTCACAGATAAGACTAATGTTTGTTCACTTTCTTGATAGGATCTCTGTCGTCAGCGCATGGCGGTGCAGACATCAGAGCGTGGAGACCGTTCAGAGGTGTTTCACCCATCACACACGTCACGCATTAACAGCGTGTCCTCACAGTTCAGTGATGGACCGATGCAGAGTCCCTCTGCCCGCAGCAGCATATCCTCCTGGAGTGAAGAGCCTACCCAAACCAACATGGACATCTCCACTGGACACATGATACTGGTAAACAGTTTAATATGCTTATGTGAACACTGGACTGGAGACTATTAAACACAGTGCTACTCAAACTCTCCATTCACAGCCTCTGTCATTGCAGTCATAATCAGGATGAACATAAACACACTTTATAGATATCCAAACATGTGCCTCTTCTCCTGTCTCTATCTCTTTGTTGTTCCTTCACCTCTATCTCACATCAGTCACTGATGTCAGATTTTGGGTTTGTTTTTGCTATGAAATGGACTGCAGGGCTCCATGGACTATGGCTTTTCTGACACAATGGATTGTTTTAATTTCACCCTAACTTTTGTTTTATTCATCTCAGCACAGCTTTGACAGGAAAGACGGATAGGTGCCTGGTAGCGTTGTGTTCATTACCGAGCAGGGAATCTATCATACATCCAGCAGTGGAGCAAACAGCAGCCACTGAGTTGATTCATTTAGCGTATTGTGTTTTCCTGTAATGGATGTCCCTTGTTGAGATTGTTTAAGGTTTTTTCAGCAGTATAATAAAACCGTGTGCGTTGTTAGGCAGAGATACATGTGCTAAAGTGTACACAATTACAAAGCCATTGTTCAAGCATTCAGAAGTTTGCAAAGTGCTGTGGTAATGATTTCATTGATTCTTCAGTTGTTTTGAAGCACCTTGTCTTCATACACACACAGCAAGGATAGTAAAACATTTGATAGTTCACGCTTATAGACTGTTAGAGACTATTAGATTTCTAGTTTTGTTATATGTGCAACCATAGAAAATGTTTATGCACACCCTCAATGTTATGATGTATAAATGCGCATTACATTCTGAGCAGTGTAATAAAACTTACATGTAGAAGTTGATATTTGATATTTGCCAATTTTCACCAGTGGCCAATAATAATGATCTCCCAGACTTTTAATTTGATGCACAGGAACTTCCATTTTCTGTCTTTGTTAGTTTGCTGTATATATTTAACTGTAATTATTTATAAATTATTTGACAGTAATGTTAAACAAAACTGACTTATTAGTAATAGAAAAGTAAACATTATTATGCTTGTATATCACTAGTATTCAGTAAATATGTATTTATCATTTAAACAAGTCTTTGAATATATAATACATTTTTACTATTAGATATTTACTTCATTTATAGTTCCATTTTGGTCATTTAAATATTTATTTATTTGTAACAAAAATACTATAATAGGATAAAGTATTATAGTAAATACCACAATATTACAGTAAAACATACTGTAAAAGGATAACAGAATCAAGAAGTTGCTATCTTTTTTATATTTCAGTTATGCATTTCAAATAAGTTTTGATTTTTGTTATATTTTTAATTATTAAATATTACATTCTAAATTGTATTGCAATAGTTATTAAATTATGATATTAAATTAAATAGTGTGATTTTATATATATTGGCTTTATATTGACCATATATTGGCCACACTGTTTTGTAAGATATCAACATCTGTCATGAAAAATCCATACTGATCGATTTGCTACAGAAAACCTCAAAATCACATCTCTAAGCAATGACTGCAGTACCAGCTAGTGCAGTGTACTATTAGAGGTTACTGCTTGTACGCTATCCATCTCTCAATGGGTGCAATCAAACACGGGTTATGAAATAATAACTATTCTGATAGCGTGATCTCTTAGTATGTCAGGCTGCTATGAGGCATCTGTTTTCATCCCTTCTCAAAGATAAGAGCAAAGCTAGAGACTGCATTCCTCATAGCCCAGCCTCATATGGAGCTGCCCAGCATTATAATGACATCCTGTTTTGCCATCATATTTTGATTGACAGTCCTACAGCTTTTTTCTCTTTGGTTTAATATATACTTGTATGGGCCAGATATGCATGTTTTTATGTTCATAAAATGAGGCTTAAATCAGATATTATGACATAAAAAAGGTTTACGAGTCTGACATTGCATCCAATATCAAATACTTCTCTACTATATAGAATGCAAAAAAAGAATACACCAATAGAGCTGTAATATTAGAGAACCATTAGGCCCAGAGTCTAAGTACCCAGATGACCTACTACTTACGGTGAGATTCTAAAGTGTGCATTCGATAGACACTTTGCTATCCCATGAGGCCATAGGAGAGGATTTGTGAAGGGCAGTAAAGCAATGCTACTGACGCTGTAGATCAGCATCACCAGAATTTGGTTCATACTATATAGAACATACTATTTAACGGCTGTATAGTAAGTTTAATTTCAGATATAGTACATACTTAGACAGTATGTGATTTTGGACACACTGTGAGATTTAGCCCAGATATCTGATCTTTTTATTATATATAGCTCCTGCAGGATCACGAAGAACTCATTCAGAACCTTGGACAGCGCCTCAGTTCATTGCTGTTGCTCCACTGCACTCTCTGTTTATTATTCATACGTGCAGCATGGACATGGTGAAAGATAATGCAGGAGAGAGACAGGTTTTGTCTTTTTTTTTAGTAGAGCAACAAATCCTTGATATGCTCAGTATGAAATGTGTATATGTGTGTGTGCATTTGAAAGCCAGCAGTATTTAGTGCTTATTTGACATTGCTTAAAGAAGTGATAGAGTGATTTTTTCAGTGTGAATGGAGAGAAAATTGTCTGCTGTCTGTCAGGGAGAAGTACCTCGGTGATTAAATGGTTGGCTAGTTGCCAAATCCCTCTGTCTCTGATTAAATCACGCATCATCTTGCTAATGGAAGTGGTATTAGAGAAGGCAAATAGTGAGAGTTACTGTTACACATGGTCTCAGAAACACACACATAAGGCAGATGCTCCATCAACCATCTGTAACATAAAAAACAAGAAAATCTAAAGGAGAAAAAAAGAAAAACTTCTGTCCAGAAGGTCAGATAGATGTTTGAGGAGAGCAAATTGTCCTCATAACAGCCATATGTGGCCACTTACAGTCGCCATTTGTCCGCTCACGACTCTCAGACAGAACTGGAGAAGTAAATTGATTGCTGGGTAATTTGTTTCTCTTGTGATATGTAACTTGAAGGATGAGAACATTTTAAGTGCAGCTACCTGTCATGGTTTACCCTGGTAAAATGGCTGTAGTTTTGTGGAAAAGTGTCCCGGTTGTTGTTAAGTTAAGGTCAATAGAGATCATGACTTAGTAAGATTATTGTGCAGGAGATATTTAGTTATACTTTTGCATTATTGTTCATGTATTGTCACTACAGTTTAAACGTTTGGCTAGTTAATTATGTTTTTTTTTTGTTTTAGGAAATTAATAATTTTATTCAACAAGGACACATTCAGTTGATCAAACGATGAAAATAAAGACTTTTTCAAAGTTTTATTTCAAATAAGAAATGTGATCTTTCTGTTCAGCACGACTGTTTTTTTACATCGGTAATAAGAAATGTTTTTTGAGCACCAAATCAGCATATTAGCATAATTTCTGAAGGATCATGTGACACTGAAGAATTGAGTAATGGCTGATAAAAATTCTACTTGGCCAATACAGGAATAAATTATGTTTTAAAAAATTCATTTGAATAGAAAAAAGTTAATGCAGCCTTGATGATCAAAAACATAAAACAATCTTACCGACCCCAAAACTGTTATGGAAATAGCTGTGCTTTAAAATGATAGCAGTGGTATTTGTGTCTTTAAACATAAATGAAAGCCTTCCAAAAAAACCTAGACTTTCTTGGCCACTGGCCACATTTTTCTAATATTTGAGTTCATCTCATTACAGTGCCATTTAATCAAAGTCTTTTCTCCTTCACTAAATCATGAATTCCATATGAACCATAATGTCTTCTATTAAGCGACTTGTCACACAGTTCATCATCTCTTAAAACAAGGTCTCTCAAACACATGCTCGCTGTTCAGAGGAGTGCAAAATACTATTCAAATAAGAAAAATATATCTAAGAGAATGTTCATATAGCGGTGATGTTGGTGTACATGAAGGCATAGATGTTCTATAAATTATATATTTAGAATGTTTTAAAAAGGCACCTTTGGCTTGCTGGAACATTTGAATGTGTGTCAAAGCCCTGCGAGATTACGGATTTGTGTCTGTGTACGGGCCAAGAGGATTCTTGACATTAGGTTATGAGTGTGTAATTTGTTTTCACACAATAAACTCATAAACACACATTCACATGCCCACATGAACAAGGTAACCCCCTTCTTGTGAGTTAACAATGGGAGGCCAGAAATAAGCAGCCAAAAAACAAGACACTAACCGCCAAACAACACTTACACTCTTACGCTCCGGCCAGCGACACAGTCCTCTGAGCTCTCTGTCTGTATCTCTCTCTCTTCTCTCAGTCTCTGTCTCTCTCCCTCTCTCTTTCTCTCTCAGTCTCTGTCTCTCTCCCTCCACTACCCTTTGTCTCAGTTGAATTCAATTTGGGCTTCTTGGGAAGGCGGCTTAAGCACAGACAATCTTATCAGCATTTGTGCAAGCAGTGAAAAGGAGTGATTGAAGCAGGCTGAAGAGGCACTGGCGTGCCCAGGCCTTTCAGGAGTCTTAATTGCATGTGTGATTGTCAGGACAAGCCCCCTCCCTGCAACCCCCCTTTCTCTACCTCTCTCTCCCTCTCTTCTCCTTTGTGGTGCATGTTTAGGATTACTGTCTACGATTCCCGTGCTGAGCAGGTTTGAGCTCTTGTCTGTCTGAAGGTGGATAGGTGAGTGATTGTATTGTTGGGAAGAAAGAAAGCACAGAAAGCGATAGGTTGGCCTTGGAGGTAAAGCTGGATTATAGCAGACGAATGGAAACTTGCTATGGAGCTTTTTTACTTGCCGGATTTAGGGGAGGGATGGAGAATTGATTCAAAAATGTTTACACGGGAAAGCAAATGGCATATGAAATGCATAAGCACAAGAAATATGGTTCATGCTCTTGTTTGCATTGTATAAACAACAAATGTAACTCTGCGTTGAACTGAAATCCTTTGCTTTATATGTCCGTCACTCTTTTATATGTTGTCTGGGCTGCCATGCTTTTCGTATTTGAGGTATGCATGTTACAGGAAATATTTAATTCACCATATCATCTTTAGGACCTTTCAAGCAACTTTTGTCTCTGTGTCTTTCTCCCATGTGCAGTCGTATATGGAGGATCACCTGCAGAATAAGGATCGTTTGGATAAGGAGTGGGAGGCTCTCTGTAGTTACCAGGCTGAGCCAGCAGCCTGTGCAGTGGGTCAGGAGGAACAAAATGTCCAGCGCAACCACCCACACGGCGTCCTTGTGTGTGAGTGCTTCGCAAATTATATCTGCCTCGAGTGAATTTATATTTGTTTTCTTGTGCACTATGCTGTAGAACAGCAGCACGGCCTGTCACAGGCTAATGCGTTCTGTTTGGATTAATTAAAATTCAGTGGCCTCTTCTAATCATACACTGATTTGAATTTTATGAAAATTTGCAGACTCTACAAGGTAATGATCACATGTTTAAGAGAAGTGTCTTAATGACATGTTGATGCTAGTAGTCACGTCATCATCGTTCTGTCTGTCTTTGAATACTGTAGATGATCACTCCAGAGTCATCCTGAAGCTGGAGAATAACCAATCCAGATCTGATTACATCAACGCCAGTCCCATTGTAAGTAGTCACGCTCATTATTTACATATTTTATGCATCATGTCCAATAATGGGAGTGAACACCTCATGTGAAGGAAACACTGACTCTTTTTGAAACACAGAATTTATGTCCGTTTTTGCCAATTGCTTGGACTTTGCAAGATCTATTTTAAACTCTCCTTTGAAATTTGAGGCTTACTTATATTTGTATTTATTTTCTGATTTATTTGTTCCCCTTTTCTCCTTCACTGCTCTCCTCTGTGGATCAACATTGACCATTCTCAGACTGTTAAATATGCTCATTTATGTATATGTAGAAGCACAGACACCGAGGCACTGAGAAAACAAAAAGAAAAAAAAACTCTAAAGTAGGCTCAAATAGTTAGACATTAATTTCTAAAACAAAAATATACATTATGAGCCAAAAGGAAGGTTTGTCTATCAGTGTAAGCTTTTTGTGTGCATAATATAAGGCACAGACCACGTGAATGCTTTACAACCAAACACTGTGATTTCATTGCCATCACAGACAAAATAATTTTTGTTTTGGACCCTTAATCAGTACATACACAAAATGTTAATCAGTGTAATACCTGTGCAGAAATATCACACTGAGAAAGTCAAACCGAGTCATTTCTACATGCTGTTATTTTTGGACTCCAACTCGTCAAAAGATGAAACAAAAGGCACAAGCGAGTCAGCCCTCCCTCCCTCCTCGAGGGTTTCTCGCTGCAGTCGGGGTTGGGTGCACTGATCCGCTGGTGCGGAGACAAATGCATGGATGCGCGGTAATTAAAGCGCAGCAGGGATTTGGCAATGTGCATTTCAAAAACTGTGATAATTATGTCTGTCAATGTTTGTAGCTTCTTTCTCATTAGCTGCAAGAAAGAAAAAGGCCTCAAAGTAAATCATTCGTGATATTTTCACAACCTCCTCACACCAATACCATTTCCTTCAGATTTGGTGACTGTTAAGGTTGAGTTATATTCTGGATCTCCATTTCTCTATCTTTCAATCATACATACACAAAAAGTATGAGCGATGCAGAAAAAGCTTTTAAGATGATATTTAAAAACATTTTGTTCCTTTCAATAATATTGAGTAAAGGAAACCAGGTGAAAAATATGAAATACTATGTTGTATTCCATCAATCTTGACTCCTAAGTATTTTGATTCGTGATAGATAATAGTTTACATATCAAGGTAAAACAGTATATCCTGTGAACAAATATGAAAAAAACCTATCTTCTTTTTACTTTGATATTTTTCCTTATAGAGCATCACAGGATGCTGAATTTACTGATAAACCCCTAAAAACTCAGATCTCTTAAAGTAATTAGACCTTAAGAGTGTGATAATCTCTCTGAGTGTGAAATGACAAGTCGACTATAATAGCAGCCTGTATAGAGAGCGGGTAGTCAAAAAACTGTTTCATATAGACTGCCAGCATTAGCCAGCTTGTGTATATATAATTGTTCTACCCTTAAATTGCTCTTTCCAACAATTAAGGTTGTGCAAAGCAATTATATCAATTTTCTGCCATGCTAATGGGTGTGCGTGTCATTCACTGTAACCATGGGGTTTGAATCTGTCTCTCTCATGCAGTGGTGTTTGATCTTTTTGTGAGGCTATAGAGAAATTATTGCAAAAGTACTGAGGCATGCAATTACTTTAGCAAAAGTTTTGAAAGGCTTTGTGATCGGCTTTTGTATTTTAAAGACATACGTACTCCCAAACGCACTCACAAAGACTGTCATACGTGCTATCAAGCACACTCTCACACAGACAGCTGTAGCATTTAATCTCGTGGTAAAATGTTTATCAAATCAGAGCATTTTGGATGTGTAAAATGGCCACATTTATCAGTTGGACTATACTTTTTGAATGATCTTAGCTTAAAGCTTCAAGGACACACAGATACACATACACATACAGAGCAGCAGCAATTCTAGAAGTGTGTGGAGCTTGTTTTACAGTCTCGTCCACTCTGTCCTTCCTTCATTTAATAAGCCCAGGTCTGACACCCTAACAAGACTGCATACCTTGCCTCCTTACAACAAACATGCTTTTGTTACAGCTCAAAATGGGCACATTCCAACCTGATGACAGATTTCACTTCTTTTTTGTGAGGAGACATTTCAGATCAGGAGAATATTCTCCTGTAATGCATCCAGACAATAATACCTTTCCACTAATATGAGTGTGGACAGGATGTGTAATAATTAGGTTGCTTCACCTTTTCTTTTAGACCCATTGAATGGTTTGTGTTGATGTTCTTTGATGGACAGATAGTGGATTGTGGACTAATGGTCAGAGTGAAAGACTGGATGCCATTCATCAGACACGGATAATAAGAGCTAAATTCTGAATTGTGGTCATCACCAGAGGTGGGTAGTAACGAGTTACATTTACTTCGTTACATTTACTTGAGTAAATGTTTTGGGTAACCAATACTTTTAAAGTATATTTAAAAATGGGTACTTTTACTCTTACTCAAGTACATTTTTAGGTAAAAAACGGTACTTTTACTTCGTTACTGTGGGCGACGCTCCTCTCGTTGTTTTATCTTAATTCAATACAAGTTAAAAATGCTTAAATTTATTCCAAACGCGCTGTCTACTTTTCTCTGGGCAATGAGCGATGCCCATTCGCGAATGATTCATTCTTTTGAGTCAATTCTGTTCAAATGCTTGATCAAACCAGCTGGTGAATCGGTTCGCGATTCGGTTCGTGAAATCAGTTTGAATGATTCGTTCAGTTCTCTGTCGCACACGCTGAATCGTCTGAAGCGGTTCTCACTCAGACTTGTACAACATGAAGAGCGTTGAGCGCAGCGGCGCGCGACCTGTTCCAGGAGGAATATGCCTCGCAATATTTACGCTTGCAGAAATATAGGCTACATTTCTTTGCATTTTGCAGAACAGACGGAAGAAGATCCCTCAATGTGCATTTGTTTCGTTATGTTCAGATGTTCGGTAACGTAGCGTTAGTGGGTCATGTGAGGAGTTTTCACTCTTCTCCGTGTCAGGTGATGTGTATAATATACTTTGAAATAGCCTATAATTTAATTCAGTGATGCAAATCAGAATTTTCATCAGTTGTTACTCCAGTTTTCAGAGTCATCTGATCCTTCAGAAATCATTCTTATATATTGGTTATTACCAGTGTTGGAAACAGTTTTGCTGTTTAATATTTTTGGAACCTGTGACATTTTGTTCAGGGTTCTTTGATGAATAGAAAGCTAAAAAGAACAGCACTGATTATAAATTAACATATTGGAATGATTTCTGAAGGATTATTTGACACTGAAGACTGGCATAAAGGCAGCTGAAAATTCTGATTTGTGTCACTGAAATACATTACATGAAATATATTTTGAACGGAAGTGTGTGTGTGTGTGTGTGTGTGTGTGTGTGCATAAATTGCATTTATATATCTAAATAAAAATAAACAAAATAGGCTATACATACGTTATATGATCCAAAGTAACAAGTAACTAACTACTTGAGCAGTTTTTTCATCTGATACTTTTTTTACTCATACTCAAGTAACTATTCAGACTTTTACTTTTACTTGAGTAAATATTTATATAAGTACTTTTACTTGAGTACATTTTAAATAAGAATTGATCAATATACCCCATTCTCCTGTACTGTATAAATCAGTAAATGCCAATCATGTTTATGAGTATCCCAGAATATATGTGCGATTAGTTTGGCTTGTTTTCCATCCACAGTAGACTCAAGATTTAAGACTTTGTATTATATTTTAACATATATATTTATGTACAAAATACAACCTGCAGTGAAATGTAAATTTCATTCATTGTTTTTTACTTTAATAATGATAATGCTAAATGAAATCCAGTATGGTAATATTACAAATATAATATTAATGATAAATATTAAAATAGTATGAACAGAACAAAAGGAAAATAACCATCAAAACCAGTAAAAATAGCACCTTATGGTTACAACATCTGGTTTGTGTCAGTGAAGAGATACTTGAGTCTCAAAAGGTTTAGAAACACTGGCAACGTTTGACAGTTTGCAAACCTATTCGATTAAATAAGTTAAAAGAGGTGGATTGTCCCTTTGCTGCGGTTTGAAATCTACTTTTGCTTGTTTTGGTTTTGCTGCTGATTAGCTGAAGTGCATTATCATTATTTAATTGTGGCTAGTGCATTATGAATGTCACAGTCCATATCCATATAAAAAAATGTTTCAATCATTAACTTTTTCCATCGGGACAGCTTTCACTCAGACAGACACACAATTACACGCAGACACCCTCCTCCAGCCACTGAGCTTCTCATCAATAAATGCGTTTGATTAGAGAGATGCCTTGCTTTACTCCCAGAGCCGGCTTTAATCAGAGGTATTAAAGAATGCACATGCTCGGAGAGGACAGACAGGGGATCGAGAGGAAGAAGGGGTGACTGGAGATGATAGAACGATATAGAAATGGAAGAGAGAGTGGATGTGGAGTAGATATAAATGAGAGCGAGATAGACAGGAGAGAGGGGAGGTGGTCGTGAGAGAGACGACTCCGCTCTCATTAGTGACAGGCCTCTGTGCCTCTGCTTTATTTGATTTGCTTTTCCGTTCCCTTTTTTTCTATCAAGCTTTTTAACTCCAAACAGAAATTGTGGACATTCTGTTTCTCTTGGCAGCAAGTTTGTTTACCCCTTCCCCAAAGATTGAAGGGGACCTAAGAAATGGTCAGAAAACAAATAAATAAGATAAATGAAACAGCACAGTTTACATGTCAGAGGAGAGCACCATAGAAACTAACATCCTTCCAACATGCAGCCATATCACGTTTGTTCCTCTGTAGAATAGAGATATTCTTTAATCAACAGACTACTCAGTGTTTCATTTTCAGTACTGATTAAAAAAATGTTTGTTTCATGAATATTCATGAAATATTTGCTCTGTCTTTTCACTTTTAAGATGGACCATGACCCCCGAAACCCAGCCTATATCAGCGCTCAAGGTCCTCTTCCCTCCACTGTGGCAGACTTCTGGCAGGTAAGATACTCAGTGTTATCCGAGTCTAATCCATATGGATAAAACACAAGTGCAAGAAGGAAAATGTTAGGTCGATGATTCATGATTCAAAACCACTGTTCAAAGTGGATAGTTCCTTTTACCATAGTAGACGCAGGCAAACTCATTAGCAAGAATTGCTTATGCATTCATATTGGTTTCAATATCTATTATTAAAATAAAAGAACTAACACTAGCTTCTCTATTCGTTTTCTTTTTATTTATTATACAATTAATAAAAGCAAAAAAGGCCCTCTAACACTAGCTTGCTCTTTTCTTTTTCTATTCTATCTGGTTTCTTTTTATTTATTATATAATAAAAAACACCTTGCTACGTGTACAGCGTTAAGCTAACTGAGACGTGCTCTTTTGTTGATTTTGATTGCTCCATTGTCCTCATTTGTAAGTCGCTTTGGATAAGTGTCTGCTAAATTAATTATATAAATGTAAAAGCAAACTGAGATCTCGTAATATAATAAGAAAGCGTCTGTGAACTGTATGAACTCTCAAATAAGGCAAAACTGGGACTTTTTGGTAACATTAAGGGTAGAAAGGACACTTTCCGTCTGCACTCAGAAAGCTGCTTTATGAACATCATTACATTACCTTAATTAGGAGGGCCAAAGGTCCCATAAGGTTTGGGATTCCTCTCTGCACAGTCAGTGCTGAAAATATAAGTGAAGAGCTGAGCTTTTTCTCCAACACTGCTTTGAATGAGAAAGTCGCTTACTTTAATAGTTTTGATTATAACAAATTGATTTCAGTGCTTATGTTTGTTTGTTTGTTTGCATATTAGAATCAGTGTTAATTGCTCAGATGATTTTAAGAACCACCTAAATGCTTTTTGCTGGCATGCGTAGGATATTTTCAATTATTTAATATTTTACGATCAGCAGCAGCTTTGAATGTGTTTTCTCTTTGTTACCTGTTTTTTTTAAGGTTAGATAAGTAGATGGTGTTAAATACAAACCGTAATCTACATTTTAATAAATCGACTGTGGTAATGTGTGGTAATGTTACTTGACCGTCTATAATCACAAAGCTGTGTTTACTAACAGATGTGGGTGTACACTAATTGATGTTATTGGTTGTTTGAATTTGTCATTTTGTCAATTACTGGCAGAAAATTAATGATCTAAATTGATTTAATTCCATGCAGATGAATTATAGACAGCCAGGCCTGTTCTGAATCCAAAAAAGGCCATTAAAAGTTCCATTTAAATTAAGCTGAGTGCATTAATCCCTGTCAATTAATATAGTGATGTCATCGTCTCTGTGTTTCTTCTCATTAATGAAAAGGTGATTCATACTTATATTTACTTATATGTTACGTGTAAACCTTTTCCTTCTTCATTAGGCATGGCTTGTAAGACGTTCTCTAATTTGTCATCCAAAGAAAAAATAGAAACGGTGTTAATTAGTGATAAGCCTCCATGTTGTTCAAAGTTCTGAAGTCATTCATTAAGTATGAGCGGGTGTACATCCAAACAGAAACAAATGATTAAATGATTATTATTATAAAAATAATAAAACTGTATTTGACATTGGTGTTGTAGGTCTTTTTAGATTTACTTATCTGGAATAATTTATTTCCACTCAACTGCTAAAGACAATAGTGATGATTCCCTTTATGTTCACATTACAATGTGGTGTTTTAATATGAATGTCAGAATTGGAGCTTTGTCCACAAGTCAAAAAAGAAAGTTTTTTTATATTTGCATAATACTCTGAAAAGTTATCCTCAGAGGGAAAGAAACTTCTACATCTTTCAAGTTTTATTCACGGAATATTCAATTGTGGCTTTGTGCAATTTTTATTCAGACTTCTGGCCGAGAACAGAGCACTCAGACCTGTTCTCTGAGTTTCCAGAAACATGTTTGTTGGTTTTCTTTGACCTTTTCTGCATATTGCATTGCAAAGCTTAAACTCAACAATATTTGATCACCTGGTCTGGAACATTAGTGCAAGCTCCTCCATTGACCTTCAGTTCCCACTCCTGTATTGAAGAATCAAGCGTTGTGATCTTTGGATATCCTCATTTAGAAAATGTTACACATTTACACAATGTTTTTTACAACGCTGAATAACATTTATCTTTTAACATCATTTGACCTGTAAGCTAATAGTTATTAAATTATATGAGGATGAAACATGAGAAACAAAAAACTCTACTGCAAATACAACATTCAGTGACTGCTATTTTGTATTGCCACCATTCTCTCATCATATAATCATGAATTTTATTTTTCATCAATTTCATCTACAGTGCTTTGTAAGATTAAAAATGATAACATATTCATAATGATAACTTTATACTGTTTTTGAGCCACTTTTACCATGGTGTAATGTCTCTACATTTCTCTGTTAATGACTCTGTGGGGACGTGTGGCACATGAGTTTGATTATTTTATGAGCAGGATCATTGTATTTTATTGCTACCATAAAAGTCAGTGTTTTCCCTCATTTTCCTAATGGCCGCAGTGGGCCTTTCCGTGATTGAAGGACACAGTAAAAGTGTGATTAGGGGAAATGGAGCAAGGCTGAGGAGGTTCTGTATACAAGGGGAAGGGGAGATCGAGAGATAAAGGGCAAAGAGGTGGGCTGGAAGACTTAACTAAACCTCCATTACAGTGACGAGTGGGGTTGAGTTATTAAGACCAATTATGTTTAAAGCAAACTATCATAATCCAGTCATACCGTAAAGGAGGGAATTTTTTTGTCTTGCAAATGTATTTTTGTCTGTTTTTCCCTGTCTACATTGTAACATCACTTTTGCATTTTCTGTTGATGGTTTGTTGTGTAGATGGTTTGGGAAAGTGGCTGTGTGGTTATTGTCATGCTGACACCTCTTGCTGAAAATGGCATCAAACAGTGTCATCAGTATTGGCCTGATGAAGGCTCGGACCTCTACCACATATATGAGGTAAACCTCCTGTGGAATAATGATTTTGTATTTCAGGTTTTAACTCTCTGGGGTCTGAGGGGGTATGAGGGGCACTGAAGACGTTTTGACATGCCCTGACATTAGTGGGGTTTTTCAGTATCTTAAAACATATTAATATACTTTAACTAAATATTAGGACAATGGACCCTTTTCACAAACTTTGATTAATCGTTTCCACAGTTATTAACATTGCAAGTCTAGCAAAGGTTTATATTATTTCATTTTGTTTAAACATAATGTACATTCATTACGCTACACTGTAAAAAAAATCCATAGTTTTTACAAAATAATTTTGTAAAAAATATAGAAAAATCTAAATTCATCATAAGTAGCTTTTATGCCATCTGAAGTATATACTAACATAGCCATTCACGAAAACACAAATCACCAACATTAAATAAACAACAGATGTAACATAAAACCCAAACGTACATAACTGATCAAAATGATTAAGAAACGATTTAAACAAAATACTTTCAAATGCGTCATTCAGGGAAATCTGGGAATATCAATGTACAGTTTTTGACTGTAAATAATGTTTATTTGTTCTGTTTTACTTCTAAAAACTGTACAAATAACCTGCATGAAATGTACATACATTTACATGAAATGTATGGTTAGATCTTTTACAGTTTTTCCCTGTATAAAGTACGAGAACTTACTGTTAACCTATTAACATGTTTTTCCTGAGCATTTTTATAATATTTTACAGTTAAAATTACACTCTTTTTTACAATGTATACTTTGTTTTATATTCCCATGGCATTAAATATCTGAATACTAGGTATACGAGGTAGTGACTGCTCTTTCGACCACATTGATCGATCTCTCAATATTTCTTCCACCCTGGAAAATCATAGAAACACTATTGTGTTTTTTTGCTGCTATAGTAAACGAGAACCCTTCTATGGAAACTTTACAAAATTATGGAAAGTTTACCCAACTATGAATACTTCCTCTTCTGAGAACCCTGGAAATGTGAAAAGGGTCCATATAATTAAATTACCCTATTAGTTTTAGTACCAAAATAGCAGTATTTCCTTCAAGTTTTGGCTGTGTTTATTAACACTACATGAATCTAAAACATGTATTTTTTTTAAATGAATTTTACATGTCAGAGTGTAAAATCACACTGTACTTATATGTTCTTGAAGGTAAATCTGGTCTCTGAGCATATCTGGTGTGATGATTTCCTGGTGCGCAGTTTCTACCTGAAGAACGTCCAGACCAATGAGACCCGCACAGTCACTCAGTTCCACTTCTTGTCCTGGATGGACCAGAATGTTCCAGAGTCAGCTAGAACCTTGCTGGACTTCCGCAGGTTTGTGTCCAGCTGCTGTATTTCACCAGGATATTAATGGCAGAATATTTACCTATGCAGTTTTTGTCTTAAAGGTTTGGGCCAATATACTTATTTTCCTAAAAAAGATTGTGTTCATTTACCTTCAGCCTGTAGGTTTAGAAAGAACAGAGAGTATGTTTTTGAAGAAATAAAATCTAGCCCTTTATCCTTATATGTGCATATTAGCAAACACATGGAAATCCCTCCACAATAATCCCTATTAAATGAAACACTTCAATTAAATGTGAAATGTTCAGCAATAAAACAGTAGTGAAAGGAAAGTCAATGGCAGCATATGACCCCCTCATTTTTCACCTGCTGTGAGCGTTCTGAAGAAATGCAATAGGCCTCTGGGGGAAACCTTCAAGAAATGTAACAACCCTGGCACAGGCGGATGTATACCTGCAATAGGACGATCCATTTTGATCTTCTAGTTTCTTTGTTCATGCTCAAGTAGAGTTAACCAATTTTACCAAGTGTTCTGCTGCGCTGTTACATTTAGTTTATTAATCTCACTACTTCACCACAGAATGTAGGGAAATGATGTTGGCATGTTACATTTCAGGCTGCCGGCTTTGTATTTTTAGAGTTAAATGTGTAATATTTTGGAGAATTTCCTGTTGTTGACTCAGAGCTCTGTGCAGCTCACTCTGATTTGCTTACATTCATGAATTATGGTATATCTATCATTTATCTAACCATTTTACAGACACAGTGCACAGTATGCTTTAGATTTTAAACAGTTCTCCCTATCGCTACCATACACAGTGTATGCTTTGGGGAAATGTCTCATTTTTACATGTGCAATGAGTTTAAAATGTATATGAGTCATATGAGTTTAAAATGTATGTGCTGACATTTCTAAAGCGTCAGATTTGGAGTGCTGATTCTGTTGTTGATTCATGGGAGGACTGTTGGATCATATGCACAAAGCGTTTAGATCTGGAATGCTGATGCTGGATCTTGTGCCCTGAGAAATAACTGGGTAATAAATATGCACTGATAAATGAAAAGGGTGGGTCTGATCCTCTATCAGCAGTCTTACTGATGATTGACATATGATCCTTGAGTCTGAATTATCACTCCCATTCTGAGACCCAAAGTGTTCTGAATATTCTTTTCACTTTAAAAAAAAAATCTGCCAAAGTTTTAATGACACCGTGAGCATTGAGGCTTTGGTGAGATGGTTTTAACCCTGGTGCTTCTGTTTGACTTGCTCTGGTTTCTGTTTCCATTCTGAATATCTCCCCAAAGGCCTGTTACACAGTCTTGTCTCATACACTGCCATGACTCACACTGAATCTGTCAAACGCTCCTCACTCACCTCTCTTGTTTTTTCGTTGGCCAGCTAATTAGCGGTTGCCAGTGTCATTTTTGTGATGTTGCAGCTAGTTATATGAGCCCAGTTGCATAGTCACAAAAGTGATCATTGGAAACTGTATCTCCTCTTCCAGGCCCTTGTTTTTTCCTTGCCTCCCCACCTGCATCTCAAACTCAGCAGATGCCCCTGTTTCACGCACCCACCCAGCCCTTTTCTCTGCCCCTCTGTTTTGCCCAGACACACACGCTGCTGCCATAATCCCACAATGCATGATGGTCCCCTCTGCACTCTTTCAGATCTGCCCTATCTCAGACAAATATTTAAAGCACTTTTTTTATACATTTCTTGTGAAGGAAAAATCAGGCTTTATTTTATATTTATTTCAAGGTCCAAAAATTTACTTTTGGTCAAACAATTTTACTTATCTAGAAATGTATTTTGCTCTATTTTTAATTAAAACCATTTATGTTCATGCCCACTGTGTATTTTTTCTTCATACTTTTATTAAAATAATATTATTTCAAGGAATGTCACATTTGTTTTGATAAAAGAAAAAACTACTTTTTTAGGCGTTCTTCTGATGGTCATTTTTCCACAATATTTAAAAGTCTGTAGATAATATGCGAGTAATGTTTTATGTGTATAGTTTTTTATTTCTTTGATTTTGATTGAGCATGTAACTTACATCAGTGTGGGTAAAGTAACCGCTCTTATACTTTGACTTCAACCATGTAACCTGTTGTAGTTCCTTATAAAGTTAAAGTTAATCAATTCTGTTTTATAAACTAGCCAAAGCCAGTTGTTCTTGCATTGGACTCTTGGCGAATGTTCATTTTGGACCCAGTTGTCTTTAAAAAGATTATATAAATGTGTGCAGCAGGTTTTAGAACTGAAAGCCATCTCATGAGCATTCAGATCCCTTCAAACCCTTTTTCGGTATCTCTTGAGAAATCAACCTTGAGGTATGCACAAAGCAGTTTTTTTGGGGGGGGGTAAGCAAAACAATATGAGTTAACACAGAAGGTTTCCATGGCAACAGCACCTAAAATCCTGCAAAGCCTTATGGTTTTGCAGGCATTATAATTGTGCAAGGTTAATGTGTTTTGGATCATGACACCTAACCACACATCATTTACTTAATGGCTTGTCACAATGTGGCGGATTTAACAACCTCTCCATTAGTTTTAATTGTTTGGCATGGACCCTTTTGGTTTATATTGATTTTGATAGACACATGTTAGAAAGTCCTCTGGGTTGGCAGTAACTTGTTTGATAATAAGCAAATGTAATATATTTATATGTGACCATATTTATAAGAGTTTCTAAAATGGCAAATGAATATTTCCATGATCTACTTATTGGCACTTCCAGTATTAATGGCCTCTTTTTTTTGTCATTGCAGAAAGGTTAACAAGTGCTACCGGGGCAGATCTTGTCCAATTATTGTTCATTGCAGGCAAGTACCAGAATAACCTAAAAATGCATTTATAAGCTATTTGCATCTATCTAAAAAAAATATATATATATATATATAGCTTTATTTCTTTTATATAAAATGCAAAAGTGAATGCAGTATTAAGTCCAGTGATATAAATGTTCAGTGTTCTGAATTATCTCTCAGGCACTGGTAAAATGAATGAAGTATTGAGTGAATATCTACATGAGTGATGGTAAAAAGGAATGGCCTTTACCCTCAGTGTGAAATTGAGGGAATGTGTAAACTAAAATAGTGGCCAAATGATCTTTAACACCAGGAGTTAATGAGCAACATGTTGTGCGTTGTGGGGAAGACAGGCTTCACAGCTGTCATGCATATTTAAATAATTCAGAATGATATCAGGGGAGAAAGAGTTTCCCTAAGTATTACTCATTTCCCAAACCCCCCACTTGAATGTGTTTTGTGTGTGTGTGCTTAAACATGAGCAACCTCAGAAAGCGGCATACACACACATTCATTCAGTAATACACTCATAATATTCAGCCGCATGTCTTGAAAAGTAACCTTGATTTCAAATCAGAAAGCAGTTTACCATCCAACTGTGTCTGAGTTTGGCTGGTTCTCGCAACTTAGTCGATTGCGTAGAAGGTAAAACAAGTTTCAAATGCTTTTTCAAGTACCTTCAAAATCCCCCTGTGTTCAGACGCTTTGTTTTTGCTCTTGAAAGAGCCGTGTTGTGTTATTAAATTTTTTTTTGCAAATGCATTTTAGTTTTGCAAAGAACAGGAAAACAAGACCGCAGTCGTCTTTGACAGAATTATCGTGAATGCTGAAGGATGATGCAACAGCAAACAATACAGCTGAAACAACAGAGAAATGAATGCTTTGTTTTCTTTTCAGCAGGCACATACTGTAATGCTCATTCAGACAGGTCTGCTCTTCTCTCAGAAGTGGTAACGAGTTTCTGTCTTCATTTGCAGCGATGGCGCTGGAAGGAGTGGAACCTACATCCTGATTGACATGGTTCTAAATAAAATGGCCAAAGGTAAGAGCGCACTGCACAGATGAGGAGGCGCTGTCATTCAAGATTCAAGATTTGTATTCGTCACATACATAATTATACGGAATATAACCAGCAGTGAAATGTAACACACAACGTTTCACACAATGAAGGTCTCGTCGTGCATTAGAGGATGATCGAGGTCTAATGAATGGCCAAGGCTCTCAAAAATCTGTGTATAAAAGTGCGTGAAAACATGAAGAACGGAGAAGAGCGTGTATTTCTCCTTGTGTTTGCACCTGTAAGTAAATACGAGGGTTTCAGCTTCGCCTAATACGGTTGACTTTTTCACATGCAAATATTAAATGTTCAGCTCTGCATAGAGTTTAACAAGTCATGTGAATCCATCCACGAAGACGGAAGGTGCCTTCATAACCTGTCCGAATCATCACCATTCTTCCTGACCCCATCTGGTGAGGTCACCCATGCATTCGCCTCCCCCCATGTTTCTCTATTCTGGTCACCAGTCCATCCCCACTCCTGACCCGACTATGGTCCATGGCTTTTTCCATAATGAGGGATCAAAGGCCAGATGCAAGGGAGAGTGTCGCCGCATTTGTGCCTCTTTCCCATGCTGTCAGGGGCCCGGAGCCTCTGCCCTCAGCGACCCCCTCCATCTCCCTTTTGTCTGCTCTCTGGGAAGGAGGAGGGGCTCCCAGGTTGCCCACTTTTTCCAGTGTTCACTTGTGTGATCAAAGACCCAGAAAGTCTCAAACAACAGAAATCTCCCTCTTCCATTCCCTTTTCTCTCTCCTGTTCTTCATGTCTTCCTCTTCTCTCTCTCTCTCTCTTTTCGGAACACCCAGTCGTATTTTTCTTTCGCTTTTCTTCATCTCCAGGAATGAATTGTAAATTTGTGAAGAATGCTGTTTTAATTCCAAAGGCTTTTCTTGTTAGATGCCCCCTCCTTTGCTCGCTCTCTGTCTTTCCCCCTAAACTTGGGAATCTTGCACTTCTTAAGACATGAAAGTGTTGGAGCACTTTTGAGGCTGGAGCCCCAGCTGCACTCGCTCCCTTTCAGAAAGCAGCTATAAGGATTCCCGCTTTTCTCTTTCCTTCGCCCTCAAACTCTCTCACTCTCTCTATCAATCTGTGCAGGAGGGAGGGGGTAGTCTTTCTTTCTTTTTGAAGAATGAATGAATGAATGAGAAATAAGACCTTGTTAGACCTCTTCTGCACTCCACTCATTTATGAGGAGAAACAACAATGGACCTGTAAAAAAAAGTCATTCAAGCTAAAGGTGAAAGGGAGATTTCTCCTAATCAGCCGGTTTCACTCTTACCGCCTTGTGAAAAATGTAATATTCACTTTACAGTTTTGGTTCAGTCAGTGGTGCCGATGTAAATGTGTATTACCAAGAACAACAGCTCTGCATGAGTGCAGCCGTATGTATGTGTGCAGGTTCATTATATATGTTTTCATGAGATCTACTGGCATTAACCACTGTCTCCGAATCTCTTATTTTAAGTGATTATTCATGTTAGAATTCAAATTATCTGCGCTCTTGGCTAAATCTGCTAAATATAAACTAAAAACTGTAATTTATTTTCCATGACATATTTTGTTGTAGAATAAGGCATGAAGTTCTTCTATAGACTGAAACAAGGTACAGACACAGTCTATAAGCTTTTGTCCAACATTGCAAAGGGAATGTAATTCCACAGAAAAGGCGAGCGCTGGAGAGAGTGCTAGATGATCTATGATTATGTGGAGTACTTTGAACTCATGTTATGTGGCTCTGTTGCAGGTGCTAAGGAGATTGATATTGCTGCTACCCTGGAGCACCTGAGGGACCAGAGACCAGGGATGGTACAGACCAAGGTAAGAGACTGTGTAAAACTCTGCTTAAAGAGCAGTGAGGAAGTGCTAAATGATGGACACTGTATTTAGGGTCTCTGTTAAAGATTAAAACATCTATCAAATCAAAATGTAAGGTTTTTTCTGTAGTACTGCTCTTATTGCTTTGAAATGTTTTCTCATGGATATGTCTGTTCAAGGCAAATTAATCCTTATATTTGATGCATTTTAGCAATAATTCAATATTAATGTCATTATTATTCAATTTCATACCATAAGCTCATCATCAGAAGGAAACATTCAATCAGCTGCACTTTAAGCACAATTACACCTGAACGCATCGTCCCGAGACGTCCTGTACAATACCACCCTAACCACACTGCTACAATTAACACCGATGCATAATCTAAAACCACAGAGTCAATAAAGCAGAAAAAGCCAGGCTCAGAAAATGAACTTGTCATTGATCACTTCTTCCAGGACAAATACATGTTTTGAACATCAGCCAGAAGGTCCTAGAGAGTCTCCAGCATTACAAGCCTGACAGATACAAGATCTGTTTTTTTAAACTATGCTAAAGAAACACATATTTATCATTCTACTGTTTGAGATAACAAGATGAGCAAATGCCAGTCCCCTCCTCAGAGCCACACTGAATTGCATTAGCTGCTGTTTATGAAAGATAAAGAGCTGACTACCTGGTTAAGCTCTGTAAACCGAGATACTGAGCCTCCATGGGTTGTGTTGAAAAGATAGCATTCAGCTGCGCATCTATTCAGAGGATACTGGAAATAGTGAATGTGTAAGTGGTATTATATAAGTAGTAAATGTTAGTGGAATATTAGCTTCGTCTCTGTTTTATTCGTGTTTCATATATTCAAATTAAGGAATGCATTTTGCTGAAGCAATCAGCCTACTTTACAGAATAATCAGCTGTTCATTTTTTTGTTCATGTATCATGGAGTGCAACAAATTCCTATTATTTGAATGAAAGCCAGAGCTGTTTCCTCAGCCAACGGTAATGGTTTCTAAAGTAACTGCAAGTTAACACAATGTACCAACAACTGTCAGAATGTAAAATGTTTTTTTAAGTCACAAAAAACATACTGCTATTATTTCCTGAGCAAGTCCTCATTCTACTTATCAGTTCATAGTCACATTGTATTTAGTCTGTAACTGTGTCTCTGACTCTGTAATGTAACGCCTGACTCGCTTTTAAGGATATTTGGATCTTTCTGTTTTGTGTTCACCTATTTATAAGCAAAATATTATTAGTATTACTAATTTGATCATGTCATTTAAATGAATGAGAAATCCTTGTACACCTTGGGACTTGCTGTTACATTTTTAATCACTTTTAAATTAACCCTGAATCTTTTAATTAGAAAGAAGAGAATAATAGGCCTACATTTACTTAATCATTTATCCTCAATCCTGACGTAACAGGTTGCTCTCAAGCTCTGTAGTTTGTTAATTCTGCTCATTTCTGGACTTTAAGAGTACATTATTTGTGATTTTACGGTTCTGGCCTGATTAGTCAGTACTCCAAAAAGCAACATATGTCCAAAGGATGCCCCCTCGCCCTGCACGTTTAGAGCACTCTCAAAGCAGGTACTCGTGTGTGAAATTGGTCTTTCTCCTAAAATCCATTCTGCCCTCTCCATTCCTGGCCCAGAATAGGAATGTTTTGTGCATTATCAGCTCCATGAGCTCTCCGGCTTTTGTTTACCTTGGAAGAGAAGCTCATAAACAGCTTGACTGATCAGATAAATATCCACAGCCATACTTCATCATGTCTGGAGAACATTGAGGCATTGATGTGACACCATCTAGTGGCAAAATGGTCACATTTACACTTTTAGTACGCAGTTGCCTTTTTTCTTCCAAATGGCCTTGCAGGTGACAGTGAATGATATTTGTGAAAATGATCAAATCCTTCTCATGCATTCATGGTCATTTGCATGCATTCGGGGATCTGTGTTTCCAGCTATTACAGCTACAAAGTAAAGAGATAAAATAGTGCATTTATTCAAAGCTATTTAGGTTTCGTACTGACATCACAAACCTTTACCTTCACTCACAACATACTACATTTTTTGAGAGACTAATTTTTGTTGGTTGAAAACAGAAAAGTGCATGTTAAGTTAATTCAAGAGGGATTTTTATCCGGTTCTTGTTTTGCGAAGCTTTGCATCTGACTTAACGCCCACTTTAGCTTGGTTTATTCCATGGTAGTTTGAACAGAGCACATTGAGTCACGCATTCTCTGCAGCTTTAAATACACACATCTACACAAGGAGCACACACACATTTACACAAGGAGCACACACACATTTACACAAGGAGCACACACACATTTACACAAGGAGCACACACACATTTACACAAGGGCACACACATTTACACAAGGAGACACACACACATTTGCACAGGAGCACACACACTTTAACACAAGGACACACACACATTTACACAAGGAGCACACACACATTTGACACAGCACACACATTTACACAAGGAGCACACACACATTTACACAAGGAGCACACACACATTTACACAAGGAGCACACACACATTAACACAAGGAGCACACACACATTTACACAAGGAGCACACACACATTCACACAAGGAGCACACACACATTTTGCATGTTCTTTCCAAGCAACTTATTACATCTTATTCTGACTGATATTCTCTTTAGGTCAATTTTTCCTTATTCGGTTTGTGCTTATTGTAAAATGTTTTTTTTTTTTTAAATACTTGGCTGAGTTTCTTCCACTTTCTCTCCTTCTGTCTTCAGGAACAGTTTGAGTTTGCATTGACTGCTGTAGCAGAAGAGGTGAACGCCATCCTGAAAGCTCTGCCTCAGTGAAGGAATCTTTCACAAACACTTCTAACCTGTCTTTCTTCTGACTCTCTTTTCTGTGTAACCTGGATACTTATGAAAATGAACACAATTTTAAGCTCTATCCGAACTCAAATGCATTGTATTGCGCAAGACATTTCTTTGTACTGTGTAAAATTCTATAGCACTGAAATGATTGTTTAGAACGATGTTCAAGTAGCCAACTAAGCATGCAATCAGATTGTATTTGCTGCTCGGGTTGGTGTTTACATACCCACTAGTGGTGCATATGAAATATCTGAAGTATATGTGTTTGTGAGAAGCAGATGTGATCTTAGCGTTACTGTATTAGTTCACTGCGGTTATGTTCTTATACAGTGAGTTCATGTGACTATACTTAAGTTATGGATGAGCAATACTAATGTGACAGTGAGAATACTACACTATATTGCAGTTCTGTGATCTTCTTGGCATCAACTTTCATTGTTGTGATATATTGTTTCTAGATCAACTGATAAACAGATTGTATTACATATAGATAAATTAATTATGCATACAGAATGAACCATGTGATTAAAAATGGCCTGACAAAAATATAATTGTACATATTATTTTTGTGTGTGCGAAATAAAAGTAACCTAATAAATGTCAAAACGTTGAAGCTTGAGTGATAATTGCATTCATGAATCATTTTGTGTGTGATGGAGGGAGAAATACTGGATGAGAGAAATTGGACCAACAGTTATCTTCACGTGAATTGTTGCTCAGTTCTCTAAAATCTGTTCTGGCGAGTTGAACAAGAACCGAAAAATAGGCAGTTTTTAGTTTTTCTCTAATTACAACTAATATATAGAGACTAATGCACAAATCAAAAAAATGTTTTATTGTTTAGAATTATTTGTAAACTTTTCACTTAGGCGCTTACATAAATATTCACACCTCTTAATTTCCTGTCTGCAGTGCTATTATTGACAGCACGTATGACGTCCATGCGCCTTCCTGCTATTTCTGTATGATGATTTGCATTTCATTTGCATATGTATCTGTCGCTTAAACTGCGTCTTATCAGTATGCAGCCAATCTGAATGTAAGGAGGGCATGCTAATCATTTTATGAATAAATATATGGTAACCATAATTGTGCATATTTAATTGGTTGTCATCAGAGGGATACAAGTTTATTAGAAAAAAATACGGATGGTAATTGCTTCCTGCAGCAACTAGAGTATTATGCAGGATTGTGATATGCTGTCGTCTCCCGTTCAGGGAATTCATATTTCCTGTTATCGTTCAGCACTGTTAACACGATACATTTTTCCATTTGGCGACAACTAGTTTAACTCAAGCTGATTTTTTAATTAACTTAGTTTCATTCTTTAAAAAATTCATCCATTTAGATTGTCCTTAATAATTTGCATTGTGATTATTCTCGTTTGTTCCAAGTTGCTTAAATCAGAATGTCATTATCCATTTTCTTTTCTCTCACAGGAAGATATCTCATTTTTACCACCACAATGTCTGTGTCAAAGAGGAGGCATTACTAGGCTAGTACTATTAGTCCTAAATTGTTAAATGTCATTACATTCACTGACAGACTAGAACTGCAAATAATGGCCTATTTGCATGTTTTCTGGAATTTGTCAGTTCAAGACCTCAAGTGTCCCAAAAACGTCCAAAGGTCTCCTAAACGTAGTTTGCAAGTCATGAAGGTTCATGTTAGACATCACAAGCATAAACAATTCAAATAATTCAAAGCTTTTTATCCTTAGAAGTACATTATTCAAATGTATGAATAAATGAAAGATACAGATTTAAACTGAAATATGAGCCTCGTGATGATCACTAAATCAAACAAGTAGCATCGGAAATGCTGTTTTATCAACACCGTCTCATCCCAACTCGTCACATATTGAAGCTTGGTCAGGACCATCTTGGCGTCGCTTTTTGACGCTACCCCTTTAGCGTCCCTTTTCGACATGAATGGTCCTGTTGTATTAAATAGGAAACCCTTAGCGTCAATATGCCGACGCGATACTGGGAATTTTATCATCATAATTAAATCATGTATTGTGTAATAACATTACCATTATTACATATATGTAGGGGTGTGATTTTTCATTGTAAACAGTCAAAACAGTGTTATTTATATTACATTATTTACACATTTATATTTATGAGCACATAATCCAACCCCTGCCCCTAAACCTACCATCAGTCAATAAAACGCAAGATATAGCAGGCAGATACAACTACAGTCATAATTTATTTAAAAAGCATTAATATTCCAAGTCTTCCGAGGCAAAACGATTGATTTGTGAGAGGAATAGATGCGATCGCCGTCTCTGTCCGCTGTAAAGACTTCCTGTGTGCTGCTGCAGTCTGTGCACGAATTCCAAAAATGCCGCCAGAAGAAGCCTTACATCAGCTTTGGTTGAGAAATGCCATTGGCTCTTGAGTGTCTAGTGGCCGATTGCGTCATGTTTCGGGAAGGGGAGTATCTTTTTGAATGAGATATGAGAGCGTTAACGAAGCGGGATCATTTTCAGCGATTAAAACCTCATGTTTAACTCTCTTCTTTGCCTAAAAACTTTGTATGGCATCAGAAGACATGGAATGCAACACGGCTTGTGTGTAATGTTTTTATACTACTTGTTTATGGTCAGTTTTTGCAATAAATACCTGTGACTGCACTTATGTTTGCCTGTGTGTGTTTTATATTGTTCAAAGGTTGGTAGGTTTAGGGACAGGGGTGGGGTTAGGTGCTCCAATGAATGTAAAAATGTATATACAATTATTTCTATTTTTTACAAATGCATACAAACCATTAAATTAAGACAAACAACTGAAAACAATGGAGGACCCTTCATGTCGAAAAGTGATGCTAAAGGGGTCCCTTGAGCACTAAAAAGCTACGCCAAAACGGTCCTGACCAAGCTTCAGTATGTGACGAGTTGGGAGTTAGACTGGGTTAGTTTTATAAGAAATATTAAGAGCAGAAACATGAAAACATTGTTCTAATTAGATAACACTATACATTAGCATTTTACTGTTTTGTACTGATCACAAATGACCTTGTGTGCTTCTGTACTACATAAGAGCTTTACTTCTACCTGCCACTGCATTAGAGGATAAAACAGAAACACGCTAGAAGCTACAGAAAGACATACAGCTACACAGAACGCCCACACGTACAGACAGAACGCTTCAAGTGACTAATCAGTTCTCGTCTAGAACACACAACTTGTTAAATGGGATTGAAGGGAGAAATATACTTGTGGCAAAGACTAGAAGCAAAGGTAATTGTTTTATAACTAGTTCACTAAAAATATTGGTTCATGTAAATCTAGGTTACACTTTAATGTGACTGTGTCACGGTGTATACAATTAAGTAATGAGTAATAGTAACTAATTTGTACTTACTATAGGGTTCAGGTTGAAACTATGGTTAAGTTTAGGATTAGTTACATGTAATTATACATCATTTTTTATTACTATAGTAAGTACATGTAACAAGGACCCTGTAAAATATACAGAGATGATGATAGTGTCACGTTACCTTTGGTTCTTTGTGTTTTTGCCTTTTTTTGGAGTTTAGCTTACTTCTTGTTCCTGTTTGCCCCGTTGTCATTATAGATATGAATCTATAGGTAGATGACCTATCAGCAGCTGTTTTTATAGGCCGCTATACATAAGCCGTCTGCCTTATTGGAGTGTTCAAAGCAGGTCGGTGAACACTCGAGAGCAAGTGTCCTCTTTGTCTGCAACCCTAGTTATATGCATGTATGTACATCGATATCTGCAACAGACTACAGTAGATTTAGCTAACACAATACAACCAGACAAAGCTGTTAGCTAACACGGCAGGTACTATATTTTAAAAACCTGTAATATTGAGGTAATACATATTAAAAACACAAACCAACACATTCTCACCTGATAAAGTTAAGACAAATTTCTTCTTTAACTTAAATGTAGCTGTTTTTTTACAACCAGAGGCTGCACAATGTTGTGGCATGTTGAAACTCATTGATTTTTATTGTGTGACAACATATATATATATATATATATATATATATATATAGACCGTTCTAAGATGGCAGATGTGCCTGGAGCGGTTGAATGAGGAATCTACATATACATATCTATGGTTGTCATTAGTCTGATTGTTACCAGCTAGTTTATTTACACTTGTGTGTTTAAACCCTTGTGTTTCCTTTTTTCATTGTCTGGGGTTGTTTCTTTATTGATGTTCCATCAGCATCCTCGGTTCTGTTCATTGTGGTTTGTATTTTTGTTGTTATTATTTAAATAAGCACTCTGCATATGGATCCTACTTTCCATCTCTGGGTTCATCAATGTTATAGATATTATGAGCATGGTCACTCCATCTCATGCGTATAGATTTGCACAATATTCCGATATCATTAACTGATGTGAAGAAAGTGAGATTTCCCAGCTCCGGATTTTCCACCGTGACAGGACTAAAAGTTATGATTGGAAGTCCTCAAGAGTATGACTCAATCAGAGCCCTGTAGTGAAGCTCACTTAGAAACCCAATTATCTTTCCATATTATGCCCAAGTCCCCTCTGACAATCACTGGCCCAGTATCCCAGCTCTTTAAGAGGAACCTTTTCAATAGGAGATTCCCTTCAATAGTACTTCAAACTCAGTTCTAATCCAGCTCATAATCATGTCTTTGCACCCGTTACCCTCCTAAGAAATAGGCTGAGTCAATGAAAAAAGAGAGAATCTCACGTTTAGGAGCAGTTTGTTTTGCTCTGAAATCAAAGCATAGTCAAACCTACTTTGGAAAAACTAAAGCGGATAATGGCATTTAATTTTAACGTTTAAACATCCTCTCACTAACATTACAGCTTTATTACAGTATGTCCACTTATACATGTAAGGTATATTCAGAGAGCCAGTTGAGCCTATCTGACATGCTAGGCTGTGTGAATTTCCTTTTCAGAGACATAAATATATTTTTCGGCATAGTGCTGAAGATCATCTTGGTTTACCAGCAGCATTTTTTAAATGGGCTGCTTTTAAAAGTACCTGTTTGATCAATAGGTGTCTGCATAGGTAGCCAGTTTTACCCCTAAAAAACAATGGTGAACCCTGATGCTGTTTGGCTTGGGCGACTTCCAGAAGAGGCATGTGGGAAGTGATCCAGGTCTCCTTGAGACGGCTGACTGAAGACGGGCTTGTTTTCTCCCATCTGAATGTGCAGGGCTGTAATGAGAGGGGAGCAGATTGCAGCAGTAGCGTCTCATGTCTGGCCAAGACCCCTGCTTGCTTTGATCTCCTATAAAACACAAACAAGCTTTTTAAACATGGTGCTACAAGGCAGGGACTCTCACCATGTTCTCCAATGCAATGGACCCAGTGAATAGAGAAAACATGAATAGGAGTTTACACACATACATACACAAGCGTTCCCACTCGCCCAAAGCCTTGATATGCTGGTATATGGATGGAGCGTCTTTCATGCCCTCACCTTATAACCAGACAATGCATTACAGAGTAAAAGAGGTTGATTGCAGAAGGAGTCATAGCTGTGTGTGTGTGTGTGTGTGTGTGTGTGTGTGTGTGTGTGTGTGTGTGTGTGTGTGTGTGTGTGTGTGTGTTTAAAAATTGAAATGATAGAAAATTAACAATCGCTTCTTTTTTAAATTAAATTCATACTTTTATTCAGCAAGGGTGCAGTACACTGATCAAAAGTGACAGCACAGACATTTATAATGTTGCAAAAGGTTTCTGTTTCAAATAACTACTGTTCTTCAAAACTGTTCTTTAAAACTTTTTTTACCATGGTTTCCACACAAATATAAACAATAACTGTTTTCAACATTGATAATCATTAGAAAAGTTTCTTGAACATCAAATCAGTATATTACAATGGAAGACCACACTGAATTCAGGTTTTCCATTACACAAATAACTTACATTTGAAAATATTTTACAATAGAAATCAGTTATTTTGCATTGTAATAATAATGAAAATAAATGCAGGTTTGGTGAACAAAAGACACCTTCAAAAAGTTTCTAAAATATTTGACAAATCTTACCAACGTCAAACTTTTGAACAGCAGCGAATCTTGTGTATACAATATATCATTTAATTTGATATAACTTGAATTCCTGCATATGCGCCAGGTGATTTAACACACAAGGAGACTTCCACATGTTGAGGAAGTGAGTGTTAGATAAGGGAAATCTCCTGATCTGAAGCAGAATCTCCTCTCATTACACCTCATGCTCTCGCACGGTTATTAACCATAGAGGAAGCACAAGGAGGGGCTGCCAACACAAACGAGGAGAGAAAAAACAGATTGACATTTCACAAGCTTTCATCCCTGTCCCACCAGGCATCAGGGGACACTTCTGGCATTTTGTCTCCTCTTTTTTCCTCGTTTTCATCAGTGTCGTCGACGGAGGTCACCTCCGCGACCCCAATATTTCAAACTGTCACTCAGAGTAAGTGAGTTTATCAACACGCATCTAATCGGCCAGCCTCTCCGCAGGGACTTTAACCATCTGCATACTGAGATTGGCTTTTCCCTCGGAGTCGAGGAGGCGTCGCCCCGTGCTCGCATAATTATCAACGATAAAGAGAGCCACTAACAAGAATGTCATGGTATATTAGTGTCACGGATGTATCTAGACACTGAAATGATATGGATTCTCCAGTTGAAAGTTAGAGGTCAACAATGATACGAGAAGCTTGAGAGGTTATTTACAATTCTGAAACTTACCAAAGGATTATATGGTCAAATCTGTGACCCAGAAACACCAAATGAGCAGTGATGCACATAAAAGCCTCAAGAACACAAAACACACTCAAAGATCCTGACAAGGATGATGTAGAATAAGCAGACGTGTTGATTGTTTAGGCAATAATTATGTTCATGTGGTCTTTTTTCCACACGTGTCATTTAAAATGGGCTGTATTCTAGATAATTGCTAGGTTTTACAATACGCCACTGACCTTATTCTCCCCCCTACTGTTGCAAGTGAGCTCACTTTTTTTGTAAGCCTTTTTTTGTGCTTGTGTAACACCGTGTAGCATGTGTTTCTGTGTTTGTGACATTGAAACAGCAGGCTCCATATTGTCCTTCATCTGTTTATGGTAATTATGGCTTTTATACCTTCTCAGCACAGGAGGCTAGTCGGCCCGATTCCATGTGAAAGGTTCAAATGGTTTATAAGGGAACAGCTGCACTAGTAACAAAAAAAAGAACACCTTTGTATCAAGCACGTGTTTTTTTCTTATATAAAGGATGAAATATCATGCGCTTGTCACTGCAAAATCCCTCCCTGTGTTCATTGTGCGAAAATTCAATAATGTGTTATTAAAAATGCTCGCAGCCATTGTAAAGACGACCCGCACGTTTAGACCGAGGTGGAGAGCTGATTATGCATTTTAATGAGGCTGTGATTCACGGCAAGAAAAAGGTGAATAAAAGACTGAAAAACTAAATGTGCCATGCAGAACAATAAACTGCAACAACCGAATCTGCATTCTGACAAAAGTTACATAAAACACTGGAAAGGGCTGCTCAGACTCTGTGTGGACAGACATTTCAGTATCCACTAGAGTTCAGCTAGATGTGCAGCACGTCCCCGTGTGTAACCTTTCTTTTCATTTTGACAGCCAAAGTGGTCCAATAAGGGTCTCGTCCCATTTCACATTTACTGTTACAGGGCACATCCTTCTTTCCCCTCATACATCAGATGTTTTTTTCATTCGTTTCATCCCTTTTCCTCCTCGACTTTCCTCCAGACCTCTCCTGTCTGACCGTCCCTCCCCCCCCGCTACGGCCCTCTCTTTTCCTCTCTCAGTGTCTTGTCACTCATCAGTGGCTAATCTCTTAGGTTAGTGGAGGTCGAGTAAGATCAAGAGATCAACTCCCTGCTGCTCCTGCTGAACAAATAACAGATAGTGAACTCTGAACCTCGCCTTTGCATGAGAATCAACATCATTTTTCTGCAGCTGGTAACCACAGCAACCAGGACTCTGCCAAACGCCTGCCCTAGGGTTTGAGACACTCTCTCTCTCTCTCTCTCTCTCTCTCTCACTCACTTACTCCCCTCTCATCTGCATCACAGATGAGTCCTCGCTCTACTCTGCACAAAAAAGGGGGAAAAAATCCTTCATCCATAATTCATTGTGTGTGTCCCACCCCCCTTTCGGCACGACAGCCCATCCTAGTAACAGGAACCTAGCAACAGCAACAACTCTCCACTAGGCTTTCAGCCTATAGGGAACTTTCAAGTCTCATCAAATTCAACCAATAGGGCGAGAGCAGAGGGGAGGGAAGGGGAGAGTAGTGTTTTTCTACACAACTGAGAAGCACAGTCAGGGTGTGTTCCAATCATCCAGTTGTTCCCTGCAAAGTGAATTTTAAGTGGTAGGCCAATTTAAGTGAGTATAAAACTCGTTGGATATGTCACAATTACAATTAATTCAAGGCCATGGGTTGCAGTTAAAAAGACACGCATTTATTTTTGTATTAAACATAGCAACATTTTATTAAATGAAAGGATTTTAAGCATTTTGATTTATATTTTTATGTTTTGCATAAGTTGGCATACACATAAAAATATTAATGTAATTTCTACAATTATATATTTATAATATATAATTGTATTTATATAATATGTATATAATAATAAATAATAGTTGTTTGTAGTAATGTCATCATACTCAAAATACTTTCCGTTGTTTGATGACGTTACAGGACACTCCATACCAAACTAATAAACTGTTAATTGAAGTTCATTTCTACAGATATCCCCTACTCATTGAGTCAGGAGCAGTGAACACTCAAGTGTAGGACAAATGGTCTCACTTTATTAGGTTCAGTTCTCCCTATTAACTAACCATTAACTATGACTTTAGCCTCAATAAACTCCCAATTTGCTGCTTATTAATAGTAAGGTAGTTGTTAAGTTTAGGTAGAATGTAGTAGGATTGGGGTTGTAGAATATGGTCATGCAAAATATGTACTTTATAAGTAATAATAAACAGCCAATATGTTAATAATAGGTATGCTAATAAGCCACTAGTTAATAGTGAGAACTGGTCCGTATACTAAAGGGACCAGTTACATGTTACTGTTACATTATTAATGCCACGGGACAACGACTTTCTTCAACTTCTGATGTGTTATTATGTGCGCACACACATGGCACTCAACTCTACAGTCTGGTGCATCAATCAGAACTGTCCGATCTGCAACACCTTACCGGAACTACGATTGTTATCGGGCATGACATCACATCTTCCCCCCTTTAAATGTAAATAACTTTCCTTTAAAATCTTCTGTTCTATCAATTTGTTCTTATGCCAAAAATAACATTTTCATAAAAACATCACAACAGGGAACTCCATGTCTTGCCAAGACTGTCTTCAGAAAAGCAATGACAGCTTGGCTGGATGTCACCTGAAGTGTTGCAACTTCTGGATAGTTTGAGAAATAATCAGTAACTACAATATGGCTCTTACCATTGCAGTCAAACAGGTCTACCCCAACTTTTTGGTATGGATGATCGGGCACTGGATGCGGCGTAAGTGGCTCTACTTGTTGCCTAGACTTGTACATTAGGCATATTTCACATGAAGTCTGACTGATTTCATGGTTTATCCTTGGCCAGTACATTACCTCACGGACCCTGCGCTTACATTTCTCCTCACCTAGGTGTCCCTCGTGAACCTTGTGCTGCATTTCCTTGTGCATCGATGCAGGAATGACAAACTTGTTTCCCTTGAAGATGATATCCTTCACTGCTGAAAGTTCAGCTCTGCATGACCAGTAGTCTTGAATTTGCTTTGGACAGTCCCTTTTCTGGCCAATCTTTCAGTGTGGTCTCTTTTGAGTTGTGCCATTGTTATATCTGCATCAGTTGCATTTCTAATTTGTTCAGTTTTCTCTGGGGACACAGGAAGAGGGGTTACTATCATGTCAACATACGCTTGTATGTCTGCACCTTTCTCACTGATAAGGTTTTCATGCTTGTCAACAGCCCGTGAGAGTGTATCAGCTGCAAACATGAATTTTCCTGGTGTGTAGATCCTTTTGTCATATTTTTGGAGTCCAATGAGCATTCGTTGGATTCTCGTGGGGCAGTCTTTTAAGGCCTTGGACATTATGGACGTCAGATGCTTACAGTCCGTTTCCACTTTAAAGGACTGTTCATAGACATACTGGTGGAGCCTTTCACAGGCATGCGTAAAAGTCAAAAGTTCCTTTTCGATTTGTGCATAGTTGGTTTCTGCACCCGTCAAGGCCCTTGAAGTGTAAGCTACCGGCTGCCAGCTCTCTCCATGTTACTGCAAAAGCACAGCGCCTAGGCCATATCGTGAGGCATCTGCTGAGATACGTGTGCTCTTGTGTGGGTCATAATATCTGAGCACTGGCTCCTCTGTGATGATGCGCTTCAATTTTTGAAAGCACATTTCCTGCTCATGAACTCACATCCTCTCATTCTTTTGTTCGAGGAGACATCTGATTGGAGCAGAATGTGTTGACAGCTGGGGAATGAATTTGGCCTAGTAAGTGACCATTTTCCTTGGGCCTGGCCTGACCCCTCCTCAGACAAAACATCTCAAACAAACGTTAAGCTCTTGACTGCAAACTCACACTTCTCCTTGTTCAATTTCAGATTCGACTGTCTTATTAGCTCTAGGACCTGCCTCTATCGTGCATCGTGCTCCTGGCGGTTGGAACCCCACACGATTATGTCATCCATTATAGTCTCTACCCCTGGTAAGTGCTCAAAGATCATGTGATTGTTTTGTGGTATACTTCAGGTGCCGACAGAATACCATACGGTAGATGGAGGAAACAATATCTGCCTTCTGGCATGTTGAAGGTACACAGTTTTAAACTTGCCTCATCAAGCTTCAACTAAAAGCCAGAAGACGCATTCTTTACTGAACCACTTCACTCCAGCAAACTGAGACATGATCTCTTCTCTAGTTGGCAATTTGAAATGATCACGTTTTATGGCCCTGTTGAGATCCCTTGGATCAAGACATTCTCAGGGAACCATTTTTCTTGAGCACAATGACTAGTGAACTCACCCAGTCTGTTGGTTCATCAATTTTCTTTATGACATCCAGCTTCTTCATGCGAGCTAACTCCTCTTTGAGTTTTTCTTGCAATGCAAATGTAACTTTTCTCCATGCATGCACCACAGGAGCCACCGTGTCATCGATGCTTATTCTGTGATCACCAGGCAGACATCCGAGTCCTTCAAAACATATTTGTAGTCCATTAATTAAGTTTAATTTGCTTTGAACTGTGATGTCACTACAAACAATCTCCTCACTAAGTCAAGTTTTTCACATGTGCTCAGTCCCAGAATTGACTGGACGCTTTTTTCCACGATCAGCATTTGTGTCTTTAACAGATGTCCCTTGGGTTTTAGAGTCACCAGGAAGCTTCCTTTTACAGGGAAATCCTCACCTGTGTATCCTGTTACTTTTATTTTTGTTGAGTGTATTTTGTTTAAAAAAAAAAATAGTTTTTGTTTTTTGCTGAAGGTTCTGTAGTCATCCATAGACAACAGGTTAACTTGTGCACCTGTATCTAATTTGAATGGAATTATTGTCTCATTTACAGTCAGTGGTACAATCCATTCACCTTTGTCTGTCATGCTTGTTTGAACAGAATCAACAAAGAATTCCCCCGGCTGCTCTTCAACTGTATGTACTTTTTTCTTTGCAAAATCAGCTTTGCAACACTTCGCAAAATGATTATTCTTCCCACAGCTATTACAGATTTTTCCATAAGCAGGACAAGATCGTGATATGTGTGTCCCTCCACATCTGCTGAACTTACTTTTTGGGGTTTTCATTCTCTGCTGTCTTTGTTTTGTTGGTTGTTTTGTGTGCTGCTCCTCTCTTTTTACTGCATGCACTACAGCATCATATCTATGCAGCTCTTTGGCTTGAATATGAGTTATTTAAGCAGCTTTACACATGTTAACAGCTTTCTCCAGTGTCAAAGCTGGTTCATGTAGCAGTCTTTCCCTGAGACCATTATCGGGAATCCCACAGACTATTCTGTCTCTCACTAGTGAATCTCTTAAATCTCCGAAGTCACAAGTCTTACTTGGTGTGTGCAGTTCAGCAAGGTATTGGTCAAAAGTAATTCCTTGTATCTGATCAGCAGAGAAAAATGTGTATCTCTCAAACATTGCATTCTTGCTTGGGAAAAAGTATCCTTCAAACTTTGTCATGAGAACAGTCAGTGTTTTTGCCTCATCAAGTTGAAAGCTGTTATATATATATATATATATATATATTTCCAGTGCATCCTAACCTATCACATCCAAGTGGATGCTGCACACTGGTGGTGGTTGAGGAGAGACCCCCCACATGATTGTGAAGTGCTTTGAGTGTACAGCAATACACAATAAAGCACTATATAAGTGCATCATTCATTCATTCATGAAGAAAGACTGATGCTTTTATCTTCTCATCATCTCCACTCGCACCACTGGCAGCAAGATAGATGTTGAATTTCTGCTTGAAACGTTTCCAGTTATCAGCAAGATTACCAACAGGCTGCATAGGTGATGGTGGATTTAACTTCTCCATGATGGGAAAACACTCGTTCTCTTACTTTGTTTCGACGATGTCTTCTCGACCTGCGTTTTATATATATTTTTTTACATCCATAGGCTGTTCTCCTGCGCTGGTCTCTCGTGTGCTCGTCCCTGGGCCACTCTCCATGCAGGTCTCTCACCGTGGTTCTGGTCTCGATGGCGTTTTAATCCCCAACTCTCTGGTGTTTGCCAGTCCCTATTTCTGACACCATGTTACGTTATTAATGCCATGGGACAACGACTTGCTTCAAATTCTGATGTGTTATAATGCGCGCACTCATATAGCACTCAACTCAAGCCTGCTGTATCAATCAGAGCTGTCCGGTCTGCAACACCTTACCAGAACTATAAGTGTTATCGGGCATAACATCACAGTTACCAGACAAACTTACTGACACCAGCAAACACACATAACTAAAATAAACCATGACAGAAAAAAAATGAGGAAAAGAAAAGGTAAGATATATATTTTTGTGAAATTTACCGCTGGAAGCTAAACTAAATTAATAAAAGCTAAGTTTGTTCTTGAGGTGATAGGGCCAATAATAAAGCAAACCAGTATTTGTGTAAGAGATGGATACAGGCCAAATTATTATCTCATCTTTTCAACACCAGTACATGATAATTAATTCTGATCATTCATGTTTTTCCAGACCACTTGACCTGTTAACATATTCAGTGAACAATTTGACACAGAGACCAGAGCAATGCACATAAACAATTTTCCTCTCCGGTGATGGGAATTTAAAGCAATGCATTTGTCAACTGAACATGAAGAGTTCTGAAAACCCAAAAATGGTTGACCCATCTGTCCTGATGAGCCAAACAACAGGGAGATAATAATGCAAAGTAAAAATGTGTAAAGTAGTATGATAAATGAGGTTTCAGTCACTCCCATCTTGTCTGTCTGCAGGTGGTAAAGTGAAGTGCACAGATGTTGCCGTGTACACAGCTCCATTGGCCAGCACGTAAATGGAGTATCTTGTTCATGTTCATTTTTCAGGGGCACACACACATCTAAACAGCAGGGAGAGTTTGTTCACAAAATTGGGTTCCAGCCAGTGTAAGTTTGGTCAAATTTGATCTATGGTGTTTTTGGCAACCAGCTGTTCAGCAACTGGTGCTAACCAAGCAGTTATAGTTATAACAGCCTTTGTCTTACAAGCGATTTTAAGGATCACCTACCACATAAACTTGTTTTAGACTATTTCAGTTGGTCAAGTTCTCTCTGTGAGCAGCAAAAGTGGCCCAGAGTTTATCTATAAGAAAGTAAAATGTCAGCATTTACATATAATTGAGGCTAGGACTACTTAGAAGCTCTAATTTATTTGGGGTTATAACATTACTAGATGCATTTTTACACAGCATCAAATTTAGTCTTTTAATCCTGGCAAGAGGTAGTATCATGGAAAGACAGTTATATTAGATTATAGCTAAAAGTCTTGCGACATGGAAAAGAACAATGTTCAGAAATATTTGTCAAAATGAACAAATCATTTACTATTAATGTGTTGTTCGTGAGGGGCGTGGAACCATTAAAACAAACAGAGAAGCAATGCAGAAATCATACTGTAAACGAAAGCATTTTGATGATGCCATTAGAAAGAGCTCCTCAAATGCATCAAACCCAACAGGTCACTGCAAAGCTATTCAACTCTGCACACACCAATGATTTGGCACTTTCAGCTAAGTTATAAAGCTTGTGGATAAGTGTAGATTTATAACTCTCACTGTGAGAGGAAGCTGTTGAAATCAGAAATAGAATGGCACTGGGACAGTGAACCTCCAATGAGCTTCAATAACATAAAACTATTCACTAGTAAATAATGTACCAGCATGTTGAAGTACATGGATTAGATGTGAAGGACTTAGAAGACGGTAAGACTTAGAAGGTCTGAAGGAATTACAATACAATACATACATATGAGCAGGTGGTTTGTAGAGAAAAATCTGAATCAAAGAGCCTATAATTTCTGTCATTCATGCATCACAGCAGAGAAATTAAACTAAAACAGCACTTCAATAGTATAATAAATAAAAAAGGGCAACCTGACAAATGTCATTTTGTCAAAAAAGGTAACAATTTATTTTAAGGTCCAATATTCTCACTATTAACTTTGCTTTTTAGCATGCATATTATTATCATATTGGCTGTTTATTAGTACTTATAAGGCACATCCGAACGCCTTATTCTGCATGACCATCTAGATCCATTAACCCGACCCAATACCTAAACTTAACAAATGCCTTACTATATATTAATAAGCAGCAAATTAGGAGTTCATTGAGGGAAAACTCTTAATTAAGTTAATTAGTTAATGTGTTCCCTTTTCTAAAGAGTAAAAACCAAGTTTACTCCTGAAAAAGTCAGGTAGTGACAGCACCATTTGTATAAATCCTGCATTATGTGTACAGAACTGAACTGAATGGCTAGTTGTTGGTGCAGTGACGTCCCTCTGTTTTGACAGCACTCTTGTTTCTATTTTACGGCGGCTGTAAGAAGTCAAAGCATTGCTATTGTTATCATGTCACTCATCAATCATCGTGAGTGACTCGTGTTCTGTACATACACAAGCGATAATTGATTCGATGCAAGATCCATTCTGCATTTAGCCTCGGTGACCACTACAACTTCCGGTGCAGGAAGTCTTGAGGAAGTGTCACACAACAGGACAAAGTCAAATTGAAATGGTCCACCTTTATGCTAAAGGTATTTAAAGCTTTTGGAACCCATTACTAAAACATGAAGTTTTAGTATAATATACTAAATTGTTCTGTTTGTGTAGCTCTGAGATTTTAGTTTCGGTTGTCACTCTTGCAGGTGCATGCGGTTCTTTTATCAGTGCTCTAAAAAAATAAAACGAGTAAAGTAGCAGACATTGTGACATTCTGTTCACAAACTTCTATGTGTTTGGTGATTTTACATACAGTATTTGTTTTACTAAAAAAATGTAAAGGAAATCTATTACAAATATTTTATAGAATCAGTCATTTAATTACTGAGCAGACATATGTACGCACTTTTTCTTGTCGGAGTACTGCACGTTTTTGAACTATAAGATGTTCTTGCAGCTCGCTGTTCTAAATTAAATAATTTGGATGATGACAGTGATCTTTTACATGTTAATGACATTAATTAGGAGTCGTCTGCAAGGCAGAAAGCTGAAACCATTCATTTGTGCGCGAGTTCAAGATCCTTTGCGATTCATAGATTTCACATCTGAAAGAGGTGCGTGCGTGTGTTCTCAGTACGTATGTTCATTTTATGAATCACAATGATCGCAAGATCAATTTTAGGATGGTTCCTGCGCAACATGTTATAAATGAGGCCCCTGATCTTTATAACCACTCCTTCTAACACTGTAACAAACAACAGAGCTCCGCAATCCTGCAAAATGCATTAAATGTTTCAAATCATTTTAGATACCTTTTATCTTGAATATTTCATTTTCCCTGAAGCATACAGTATGTTATTGAGAACTAATGAGTTTGAGAGTTCTAGGTTGAGTCACAGATCGGGCTTCCCTGAGCAGTGTATAGTGCTCTAGCTGTTACTTCACTCTGTGATTTTAGCTGTGGCCACGGCAGGCTGTTTCCCCTTGAATACATCATAAAACAGCAAGCTAATTACTGTGCTAAACCCATTCATAAATCATGTCCGCTCATATTGAACTAATGTCACATAAGATGCTGTGTCGACGTTTTCTTTTGCATGAGTGTGTTAACTACTGGACATGCAAAAACAAATTAATGCAATGCTTGCTATTAAGGGTCAGTAAATAAAAGCGTAATTGAAGGCCCAAGCACAGATAACAGTATTTAGGGAGTTTTAGGGCCTTTATTTCATGAGTTTTCTTAATGGCTTAATGACGTTGAATGTTATAATGGGGTAATTTGGGCATCTTAATACTAGTAAAGAGGAAATGACTATATAGACTGCATGCAAACACACTGAAACTTTTGCTGACTTCATTTTGAATTGAAGTCTTTCTTTCTTTCTTCAAATAACACTGCAGCTAAAGTTACCATAGTCATTGAACAGATGATTTCTCATGTTTTTCAAAGACAATATAGCAGGTACACATACAGTCTTTTAATTCCATAACACTTTAGTATAGGGACCAGCTCTCATTAGTTGCTTATTAGCATGCTTATTATTAACATACTGGCTGTTCATTAGCAATTATAAAGCACATATTCTGCACGACCATATTCTACATCCCTAATCAATAACAAAACTTAACAACTAGCTTACTAACTGTTGATAAGCAGCAAATTATAAGTTTGAGGCAAAAGTTATAGATCATGTTTTTTTAATAGCGTGTAAATAAAGTGTGACATTTCTAACTGGTTATTAAAGCTATTGTTCACTCCTCAATTAAAATTATGTTATCATTTACTCACCCTCAAGTTGTTCTAAACCTGTATGAGATTCTTTCTTCTTTTGAAGAGAAAAGAAAACAGAATCCAGTAGTCAGTGACTTCCATAGTATTCCGTCAATGTTTAATTAAACATTCTTCAAAATATCTTTATTTGTGTTCATATGGTTTGGAACAACTTAATGGTGAGTAAATGATGACAGAATTGTAATTTTTGGCTGAACTATCCCTTTAATCTTGGGTAAAATAAAAACATGTGCATCCAGTGAAATCTATATGAACATATATTTGTGGCAGGTACAATGAAGTATACTCTGGTGCAGAACACTGCAGTCCAGACCTGTTACAGTAGGAGTGAGTTAATCAGAGACAGAAGGGTAATAAAAGCAGCTTCACATGGCAATCACCATGTGAGGTCTCTATGCTAAAGAGATCTCTGAAGCTGTTTGAAACCAATTGGGGCTAATGTAGAAGCATAGTGTCCGCAGGCAGAGACAGAGGAGAGGTGGGGAGTAAAGAGACGTAAGGGAAAGAAAAGAGAAAAGACTCAGGAGGACAGGAGATGGAAGGAAAGAGGAGTAAGAGAGAAAGATCTCACAGGGGAGCTGTGTGTTAGAGCACTGTTTACCTGAGATGGGTCGATGTGTGGGCGGTGAGGGGGCAGTCTTTCCTTCATTCTCCATCTCACAAAGAAAGTGTTTTTTTTACATTGTAAGCCTACGGCAGTGATTGCTATCCGCTGACCAAGACAGGCTTAGTCATCACCCTGTATACAACAGGACCTCATTTTAACTCAGTTTTCAGATTGTGCCAAATGCCTGTTGGTATACTTTAAGTGGAGCAGAATATTTGTCGATAGTGTACAGAAAGCATTTGTGAAAACTTTTATTCACATTTTAATTATCTGTAGTATAACGTTAAATGCTGCAACTGAACAACCAGAAGCATGCATTCAAGAGAGTTATGATAAAGCAGTGAGTTATGTGAGGCAGTGTTTAATGAAACTATACTATGAATTCAGTCTAGATCAAATATTCTTCCTCGCAGAAGCTGTTCCGCTGTAAAACATGAAAGTTATTTGAGAGGAAACCACAGGAGAGCCTCATACTGAGGATTGTCAGTGATTATACATTCACAAAATAAACACCACATGAAAAATTAATAAACCATTAACCCTAACATTAAATAAATAAAAGAATCATGTCAGTACTGTCAGTAATGTCAGTATCAACTGTTGTAAAATACTGAACACCGAATACTACAAATAACATTGAATAAATATCAGCAAAATGATGCTCATGAACAATCTTACAGTTCCAGTTCCTGAATCTGAATTGAATTTGAGGAAGCAAGCACGATGCAAAGTTGAAAATTACATTTAAAATGAATTGATTCAAATTAATTTTAACTAGAAAAACAAGTTTGTCAAGACAAACTTTGAATGTGGGCTTGGCAATACTTTGTTAAAAGTTTAGATAGATAGATAGACAGACGGAAGGACGGACAGACAGACAGGCTCAAGTTAAGTCCTAACTTATCATTGCAGCCCTTTTATTCTTTTTATTATCTAAATAGATCTAAAATGTCTAGATCATATTTTAGGTGAAATGAATACAGGAGTACAGATCATTCTAAAAGATAACACCACTTCGGTTTCCTCCTTTGCTGTACTGACAAACATCTCCACCTAGTGTTTCTTCACAGACCTCTCAAACACAGCCTTCTTTTACTACTGAGATGTTAACTACTGCAAAACCACAGTTAGCAATGCCAGCAGAATGAAACTATTAGTAAGGTCAGGTGTAGCAGGATCAGTGTTTCTGGGCTCTTTGGCTAAATGTGATTGTTTCACCTGAGGCATGGATTCGATTTGCCCTGATTGTTTGACACATCTTAGAAATTAAAATCAGAGATAATGCTAATAACTGAACCAAGCAGGAGAATAGCAAGGGTTTGGAGTATTACTGTAAATTTGACAACACCTTCAAATATCCATACATGCCATATTAATAAACAGTACATTTGATTTTTAGGAGGACACCACTGACATTTTTTTTTTCTCAATCAGCAAGAACCACCTGATTCTGAAGCGTTCCTTCCCATCAGGATCTATATTAATCTGAGTTGAGACAGCTTGCAAATTGAAAGCAATGGAGAGAAGGTGAGCCACTGATATGACTGCTGCTGTGCTGTCTAATTAAGCCCTGTGAGACTTCAGTCAACCAAACAAGACCTAAATTACTCTACAGGTCATGTGCACATACCTTGCCATGAATAATGCTGTACTCCACAAGCCACATCGGCAATTATATGAAATACACAAAAAAACGTTTTTTGTTTGTTTGTTAGTTGTTGTTTTTTTTTTTTACAAATTAGTGATAATATATTCACAGAACATACAAAATAGGCAACTTTCAGGCTTTATTGGTGTCGGTTTAAAAAAGTCAGAAATGACTAGACATTCATGCTTCAGAAATAAGCCTTTTTGTCAATATTACAAAGAAAAATCTTCACAGCTGAAAGTCAACAAGCCATTTTCTAGTATGGGTCATTTTTTTGTATTTTTCCCCAATAACACAATGTATTAGTTATTGCTGTCCAGAATAAACAGAATTCATGGCTTTGAAAATAACTTGATTAACACTGCCTCAGTTCACACCACTACCAATTAACAGCTTACATGAAATAATACATACTGATAAAGCATCAGCAAAAATTGACTATAACACATCAGAGTAGAAACTTTTGAATGTGTATTACTAAAAATGTGTCTTTGTAGCTCTTCATTTTTATTTCCTTTTTAATATAGCAACTATGATTTTCCACAGATTTGGGTCTCTGTCTCATATCGAAAATAAAACTTAAACGCATACATGCAGTAGTCGGAGTAAAATGAAAGCCATGCTGCCAGTTCTGAAAGGACATACCATATCTACAGTTTTCTCTGAAATATTGAAACAGTACTTAAGACTGGATCAAAAGGTAGCCTGGTGAAAACGTGTTCTCTCACATTGGTGAATAAATAATTGAAAAATCTTTTCCCCTTTTTTTCTCCTTTGTCTTTCTCTTTCTATTCTTGGAGCACTAGTCCGACCGGTTCTATGTTACCTCAACCCATCAACCTGTCTCTTGTCACCTCCATAGTGATGCTTTTAAGCATCTTTTACATATCATGTCAATCCTGAGTTTGTGCTCCATCGTTTAATACAAAATGTATAAAGCACCAAAAGTGCAACAAACACACACACTTTAAAATGCCTCACTTTTATGTTTAGAATGAATTATTTTCTTCATAAAAAATATATCAGAGTGCCGAAAACAGACGTGTGAGTAATGTAAATATAATTGTACAAATTAATGAAGAGTTCCGTTTAGTGTTTTAACATAAATATCTGAATTTCAGTCGCATTTAAATATCCTATGAATGATGTGTTTAGGCTCTTTTTTGAATTGTCTGTTTTCAATACCACAGCAATGAAGGGGGATGTCCTGCTTAAAAACCATGAATAAAGTAAGTACAAAAGAGAGTGTGATTGCTTTTCACACATTAAATCGATGATACATTAAATCGGGATAATGAAAGATAATTTGCATTACATGCATGGTGATGGATCACCAGATGATTAAATCATAGGGTTGGTTAAATGCAATTTGTTTTGAACTTTAGCCTATATCCAAAACAAATACAGAAGACAGTAAAAAAAATAGAATGGAGAAAATAGTTCAAATGAGCTGATGTGACTGTGGCTTTTTAGTGAGTCAAGCTGACTTTGACAACACTAGATGAATGCAGCATGTCAAAGCAGAACTTTCTATATTCTATTTAAAAAGATGTGTGACACTATCTAATATGTATGTCTTTATAAATCTCCTCAGTTTTAGAAATTGAACAATAAAAACAACACACATACATACATATATAGCTAATATTGTTAGAACCACACTCCAATCCGAGAAGCCATTCTTGGCATCCGCTTCATTTTGGTGTCTGGTTCCTTCAGCAATAGTTTCTTTCTCCTGGTGTCAAAAATCCCTACAAAAATGAAAGTGGTTTACTAAGAGGAAATTTGATGAGCTTTGACTTTCATTAATACACAAAACAACAAAAAAGAACCAAAACAATTGGACTAATATTTGAAAACATCCTTCTAATTGTTATAGACATTAACTGTGGCTCCCAGAAAAGAAGAATTCAATCACTTTAAATCATTAACTCCACTGGAATGTCTTTGTTGGACCCCTTAATGGAAATTCATTTCTAGATACCGTTGAGTGCTTTGAACCAGTCAAAAGCAAGTTGTATTAGCTATAAAAGTTGCCTGCTGAAATAAATTTCATGAGCAAGCAGACACCACCTCCACCACGCTGACAAATCTTTAATATCTGACTCACTCAAGCAACCTTGAAAAATACAAAACTGAATATCTTTATAAATCAGCACTGCATGAAACTGCTCTGCTCCTCTGATCCTGGCCTCTATCCTACAGGCGCAGCATCCAGCTGGGACACAAACCTCTGGCAAGTCCCAGATTCTGCAGACCTCTGTCCTCCTCCTCCTCCTCTGAAGGGTTCTGGGCCACATTTCGAAGGTAACGGTTGTGTGGGGCAGTGCCAGTGAGGGCATTCTGTCTACGGCTTTCCTCCGACGCATTGTCATCTGAAATACCTGTGAGCAAGACAGGACACAGCTCAGATGAATTTGCATGAAATGTTGATTACCTTTTTATATTTTTATTATTTTCTCTTTTGGTGATTTGTGCATGCACTTTGAATGCACAACCTGATATAATTCAGTCTTTAGAATATAGACAGGCCACATTTTTTGGAGTATGACAACATTCAATTCTTCATTCCTCTGACAAGACAATAATTATAAGACAATACCTGTGTACAAACAAGACAATAATTGTGTCCCAAATGATATACACTACACACTTTTACTGTGTTCCACGTACTCGACTATCTAGTGTATGAATTGTATAAGGTTATTTATGGAGTCTGATAGCCCTATCCTCTCCACTATTTAAGAAAATATGTGACTGTTGAGGTTTGAAGTGCATTTCTGTGGCTGGTTAGTAGTACAAACAAACCCAAACTGTGTTTGCTGGAATGCAGTGTTTATGTAAGCACAGGCTCTGCCATGATCTTTGGCCGGTTATTTATTTATTTATAATCTGACATCATTGTGTTTGCTTCAGGGCATCAAGTCCTTCTCATATTTGTCTGCATTGCTTATGAGAAAAAGTAGATAGAGGGCTTAAACAAATAGAAAATGATGTTTTGTATGACATCAGTGTAACAATAAGACAAAACTATGCAACGTGTACTCCATATTAATAATCTGTGATGATTATATTCAATGCACAATCTATCATTTAGTCAACCTTCATGAATTATGTTAATTTAATCACTGAAACTTATTGTACCACATAAAACAGACAGATGATATGGAACATTAGCAATTTATAATAAATAAATTGGGTTTAATGTTTCATTCATGTGAAATATCTGTCAGTGCTCACCTAGAAACATAAAACAAACATGATCAGGTTGGTTATTATTGAACTCCTGTAATGTCCAAAAAGCATACAAATCAGGAATATTGCTTGTTTTGGAAAGACACAATCGTTATACTATTATAGTGCTTTAACATTCTTTTCTAAGTTCCTTCCTCCTAAACGCTTGTTTAATGCCACACTACCTCTATTCAGGATACGGCGTTGATTGCATTTATGTATTCTGCTTGAAGAGCTTCTGCTTCGAGACAAATGTTGTGAGATTTAAACTAAAAATCTGACATTTGAAATAAAAAGGAAATACAAATATTTCACCTGTTTCAGCTGTAAAAAAACAAGTTGATTCAAAAGTTATATGATATAAACAGTATTAAGTTTGTTCTATATTGGATTTACCCTGACTTATTTCATTTTAATTTGAAAAGGTGATCTTCATTTCTCTGATAATATTGTGTGGTTGCAGTGTGATTCTTTTACTATTATTTTGCACAAAATCTTCATTTTTAGTTTGTTCTCATTTGGTTTCACAGAAGTAGAACTGTTATAATAATAATAATAATAATAATAATGTTTAATTTATATAGCGCCTTTCCCAGGCTCAAGGACGCTTCACAATAACAGTAGAGAACATACAATAATTTCAAACATAAATGGACAACAGACATTTGCCCAGTCCAAGCGATCGCATTTGCGGTTCGCATTGCAAGTGTAGTAAACAGAAACAATAATCAAAAATAAAAAATAAAAACAACAATAATCATCACAATGACAGTAAAGAACAAACAATACGTTTGGACAATAGACATTTGCCAAGTCCAAGAAATGAGCGGTTGCAGTTGCATATCGCTTTGCAAGTGGAATACAAACAGAAATAGTAACAGAAACAAAACAAGACTATTTACAGACAGCATGGAAGATCGGCAGCTGAAGCAAAGGTCTGGTGCAACAGACTAATGGTGCGTGAGGAAACTGGTTAAGAAAAACATGTCATGACAGATAGTATTTTTTAAACAGATGGGTTTTGAGTTTAGACTTAAATTCATGCAGTGTTGTTGTTGTCCTAAGAGCCAGGGGAAGAGAGTTCCATAGCTTAGGGGCTGTAACCGAAAAAGACCTGCCACCCATAGATGAAAGGCGAAATCTCGGCTCACAGATCACAGCCAGAAGTTCGGAGATGTCGAGGGGGAATATAAAGAGAAAGTAAGTCAGAGAGATATGAAGGAGCAAGACCATTGAGTGACTTAAAGGTAAGCAGAAGAATTTTGTAAGTAATACGAGAAGACACGGGTAGCCAGTGGAGGTCAAACTGAATTGGAGTGATATGAGCGGATCGTTTAGTGTATGTTAGCAATCTTGCAGCAGAGTTTTGAATATATTGCAAACGTGAGATAGAGTGTGCTGGTAGTCCGGAAAAAAGAACATTACAGTAGTCGAGGCGAGATGTGATAAACGCATGTACCAGCGATTCAGCGTCTTTTGTGCTGACATAGGGACGGAGTTTGGCAATGCGGCGGAGTTGAAAAAATGCAGCTTTACAGAGTTGACTAATATAGACGTCGAAGGTCAATGAAGGGTCAAGAGTGATACCCAAGTTTTTGACAGTGGCTGATGGAATAATGGATGTAGCTTCAAGGTCAAGTATGGGAGTATTAGTTATATTTTTTGTTAGAGATGGTGGACCAGTAATTAAGATTTCTGTTTTAGTCAGATTCAAACTGAGAAAATTGCAGTTCAGCCAGGTCTTTAATTCATTAATACATGAGGATAGTGATGTAGTCTGGTGAATAGAGTCCGGACGGCAAGCGGTATATATCTGAATATCGTCGGCATAACAGTGGTATTGAAAACCATGGCGGCGAATAATTTGTCCGAGAGGCAAAATGTAAATAATAAACAGTAATGGGCCGAGAACTGATCCCTGTGGAACACCTTGATTTAGAATGACAGTGGGAGATTTATAATTGTGCATAGTGATGTAGTATTTTCTGTCTGTCAGATAGGAGGAAAACCAGGATAGCGCGGCTCCTGAGATACCAATCTCTGAGAGGCGCTTCAGTAAGAGTTTATGACAGACAGTATCAAAAGCTGAGCTGAGGTCGAGTAATAAAAGTATGGAGAGGTTTCCCGAATCACCAGAGAGTAAGAGGTCATTGATAACCCTTACTAATGCAGTTTCAGTACTGTGATTTTGGCGGAAACCAGACTGAAATAAATCCAAGCTATCATTAAGAGACAGAAATGACTGCAATTGAGTGGCAACAACCTTTTCCAGGATTTTTGAGACATATGGTAAATTGGAAATGGGCCGATAATTAGCAAAGTCAGTTGGGTCCAGATTTGTTTTCTTAAGGATAGGAGTAACTGCAGCCGTCTTTAGTGAAACTGGAACAGAGGCAGAGAGAAGAGACATATTCACAAGATGTGAGATAGGTGCAGAAATGACAGAGGTGCAGTGCTTCAGAAGGATTGTTGGTGCGGGGTCCAGCCGGCATGAAGAAGAATTTGATTTCTGTATTATTTCACTAATTAAGATGGGGTTGATCAATGTAAAGTTATTAAGTGTTATAGACTGAGCTTGCTCACAAGTAGAAGTGGTTGGTTCATCACAAAAACTCCCACGTAAAGCATCCAGCTTTCCCTGAAAGTGGTGCAAAAAAGAACAGCACAGGTCATCCGATTCTTGTTGACAGGCATGATGCGCGGGTGCCTTGACTAGTTTGTTTACAATGTTAAAGAGTGTTTTTGGTCTGTTGTTTGCGTTATTAATCATTTTAGAAATATAGGAAGAGTGAGCTGTGTTCAAGGCGGTTTTATAATGCTCAATATGGTCCGAAAATGCTTGAAAATGTACAGTTATCTCTCACTCCTCGAGCACATCGCACCGTCTGGGGTTCCCGGATGAGTATGCGGGGTCCTCGGACAGGGCGGGGCCCAGCATCTCATTCGGTGCCCCAGCAGATGACAGGCTTTCGATCACTGCATCGGGGATGAGCTAGGTTCTGGAGAGGACGATTCGCCGCGCTGCCTCCGTCAGGAAGAGTAGCGTTGCCCGAGTCAGATCCAGAACTGACCGCTATGCTTTCCGGGCCGCTGAGAGCATCGGGCTGCACTATAGGCATCCGCCTTCTCCCGAGCCGCTCAAGGCTGGATGATTGGTTCCTGGGGGCGCAGGCCGAACGTCGGCAACCGCCCCCGGTTCCTTTCTTCCCGGAAGTGCATGAGGAGGTGACTAGGTCTTGGAAGGCACCTTTTTCTGCCCGAAACAGGCCTAGTGCCTCCTCTGTGGTCCCCAGTCGAGCGCCATTGCCATGCAGCTTTGCCCGCAAGGGCTGCCGCCTGGAGGGTAATCCACGCCTTCCGTCCAGGGCCTGTAAGTTCTCGTCCGCTAACGGCCAAGGCTTACGGTGCTGCTGGACAGGCCGCTCCGCCTGCACGCCATGGCCCTCCTGCAGGTCCACCAGGCCAAGGCATTAAACAGCTGCACGAGGGTGATGCTGACCCAGGTGTGTTGCAGGAACTGCGCACAGCGACGGACCTCGCACTAAGGGCGACGAAAGTCACGGGGCCCTGGGTCAGACGATGTCCACATTAGTGGTCCAGGAGCGCCACCTGTGGCTGACCTTGGCGGATATGAGGGAGTCCGACAAGCACCGCTTCCTGGACTCCCGATCTCCCAGGCCGGCCTATTCGGCGAAGCGGTGGAGGACTTTGCCCAACAGTTCTCCCGCACAGAAGCAGACGGAGGCGTTCGTCACATCCTGCCCGGCGGTCCGCTGCTGTCTCCACCCCACCGCCGGCTGCAGCCCTCCGCCTGCTGCCGCCGAGGGCGCCCTCCTGCTGCCTCCACCTCCGCTCCAGCTCGGCCACAACAGCAGCCTGCACTACGGCCGCAGCGTGGAGCTGGCCGCAGGAGACGCGCAGCCCGCCTCCGCCCCTGCCAAGCCCGTGAAGCGCCAGGGCAGGCGGCGTCCTGAGACGGGCGACCCGGAGCCTCGGGATCCTGCTCTTCAGGAGATGGATAGCACCACTCCTTCCCCGGAGGAGGGCCGGGTGGAGAATCTTTGTTCCTGTTCTGTTCCGCCAAGTTCCGCCCAAAACTTCAATAAGAGCAGTTTCCTTTTCTCCGGGTCCCAAGAGGGCGAGGATGGCAGTGTACGGAGACCCCGTCTCCACATTCCCATCCCCCTCTCTTCGCCAGTGGGCAGCAGGGTCCGGTCCGAGGACGCGATGCCTTCTCCCGCATCCCCTGCCCAGCTATGGAGCCAGGTCAGTGTCACACCACACACTCAGACCCCACTTCGAGACGCACTGCCTTCGAGTCGGGCCCCTGTGCTCCATTCGCTGCCCCACCGTGGGTATGTCAGTGACTCCCTGGTCCCGCTTGTACGGTCCCTGGGGCCTGGCTAGAGCTCCCAGGCCGTCTCGCTGGCTCCTGAGGACTATCAGACTCGGCTACGCGATTCAGTTCGCCGGCGTCCCCCAAGTTCAGGGCATTCGGTTCACCTCAGTGTTGAGCAAGGATGCCCTGTCTTGCGGCAGAAGTCGCGAGTCCTACTGGCGAAGGACGCGATAGAGCCGGTCCTCCAGCCAAGATGAAGTCAGGGTTCTACAGCCCCTACTTCATCGTACCCAAGAAAGGCGGTGGGTTACGACCAATCCTGGACCTGCGTGTTCTGAACCGGGCCCTTCACAAGCTCCCGTTCAGGATGTTGACGCAGAGACGCATCTTTCAATGCGTCCGTCCCTTCGATTGGTTTGCAGCAATCGACCAGAAGGATGCCTACTTCCATGTCTCGATCCTCCCTCGACACAGACCGTTTCTCCGCTTTGCGTTGACCCTTCCCTTCGGGCTATCCCTGTTGCCTCGTGTCTTCACCAAGGTCGTAGAAGCAGCCCTTGTACCGATAAGGAAGGCAGGCATTCGTATCCTCAACTACCTCGACGACTGGCTCATCCTGGCCCAGTCTCGAGCACAGTTGTGCGAACACAGGGATATGGTGCTCAGTCACCTCAGCCGGTTGGGACTTCAGGTCAACCGGGAAAAGAACAAACTCTCCCCTACGCAGAGGATCTCTTTTCTCGGCATGGAGTTGGACTCGGTCAACCTCACAGCACGTCTCTCAGAGGAGCGTGCTCAGTCAATGCTGAGATGCCTGGAGTCTCTCCAGTGCAAGAGGGCGGTTCCACTGAAACATTTTCAGAGGCTCCTGGGGCATATGGCATCCTCAGCCGCTATCACGCCGGATTGCTTCATATGAGACCGCTTCAGCGTTGGCTTCACGACCGAGTCCCGAGATGGGCATGGCGCCACGGCACATACCGGGTCTCACTCACCCCGCCCCTGCCGCCGCACCTTCAGCCCATGGTCGGACCTTGCGCTTTCTTCGGGCAGGAGTTCCCCTAGAGCAAGTATCCAGGCACATTGTTGTTTCAACAGATGCCTCTGCCACGGGCTGGGGGCCATGTGCAACGGGCACGCAGCCGCGGGCTCTGGACAGGGCCCCAGCTGCAGTGGCATATCAATTGCCTCGAGTTGCTGGCAGTATGGCTTGCTCTGCGCCGCTTCAGAACGCTACACGAGAAGCATGTACTGGTCCGCCGGACAACACTGCGACCGTTGCGTACATCAACCACCAGGGCGGTCCCACGCTCCGTCGCATGTCGCAACTCGCCCGCCATCTCCTCCTTTGGAGTCAGAAGCATCTGAGGTCGCCGCGCCGTTCATGTCCCAGGCGAGCTCAATCGTGCAGCCGACGAGCTCTCACGTCCAGCACGCCCTTCCGGGAGAATGGCGACTCCACCCCGAGGTACTCCAGCTGATTTGGAGACGCATCGGGACTCAGGTAGACCTGTTTGCCTCCCGGACACATCTCACTGCCAGTTGTTTTTCTCCCTGTCCGAGGGGACCTCGGTACAGATGCGCTGGCATGCAGCTGGCCTCTGGGCTTACGCAAATATGCGCTTCCAGTGAGCCTTCTCGCACAGACCCTGTGCAAGGTCAGGAGGACGAGAGCAAGTCCTCTTGGTGGCGCCTTACTGGCCCAACGGACGTGGTTCCCAGAACTGATGCTCCTCGCGACAGCCCCTCCTTGGCAAATTCCTCTGAGGAGGGATCTACTTTCTCAGAGAGGGCACCCTCTGGCACCCGCGCCCAGACTTGTGGAATCTCCACGATGGTCCTTGGACGGGACGCGGAGGTTCTAAGTGGGCTACCTCCAGCGGTAGTAAACACTATCACTTCTGCCAGGGCTCTGTCTACGAGACAAGCTTACAGGCTGAAGTGGAACCTGTTCGTCCGATTGGTGTTCTCTCACCGGGAGGACCCCGTAGATGCCCGATCGCAGTCGTGCTTTCTTTCCTGCAGGATGGGTTGGAGCGAAGGCTGTCTCCCTCCACCCTCAAAGTGTATGTCGCCGCTATCGCCGCACATCACGATGCAGTAGACGGTAAGTCTCTGGGGAAACACGACCTGGTCATCAGGTTCCTCAGAGGGCAAGGAGGCTAAATCCTCCGCGCCTCACCTGGTACCCTCTTGGGATCTCCCTCGGTCCTGTCGGCCTTGAGGGGCCCCTTGAGCCTCTGCAGTCAGTAGAGCTTAAGTTTCTGTCTCTGAAGACAGTGCTCCTCTCGGCATTGGCCACAGTCAAGAGGGTAGGGGACCTGCAAGCATTTTGGTCGACGATTTATCTGTGCCTAGAATTCGGGCCGGCTGACTCTCACGTTGTCCTGAGACCCCGGCCTGGATATGTGCCCAAAGTTCCCACCATGCCCTTCAGGGACCAGGTGGTGAACTTGCAAGCGCTGCCCCGGGAGGAGGCAGACCCAGCCATTGCTCTGCTCTGTCCCGTTCGTGCCTTGCGCATCTATGTGGACCGCACGCAGAGCTTCAGGACCTCAGACCAGCTCTTTGTCTGCTTCGGAGGACAGCAGAAGGGAAGAGCTGTCTCCAAACAAAGACTCGCCCACTGGATAGTGGAGGCTATAGTCTTGGCCTATCAGGCCCGGCGCTTACCGTGCCCCCTTGGTGTGAAAGCACACTCTACGAGAGGCATTGCTTCCTCTTGGGCTTTGGCGCGAGGCGCCTCAATAGCAGACATTTGTAAAGCTGCCGGCTGGGCGACACCTAATACGTTTGCGAGGTTTTACAATCTCCGTATAGAGCCAGTGTCCTCCCGTGTACTTGTCTCGGATGGCCAGTAACACTGGAACCCGCTCGGTGTCAATCACGCTTGCTGCGCCATTCCCCTCTACGGACCGGATACGTGCGCCCTGTTGCTTCTCAGTTCAGTTCCCCATGGCGAACCCTGTTGAAGTTCCTCCCGCACCCTCGGCAGTCAGGTGTGGCGGAGCACCAGACGCCAGGTCCAGTACTCGTAACGTTGCCCAAGGTCAACCCTTGTGCTGGGCTAGGTGCCCTTGTGTAGTGATTCCCCTTGATGATCCCACATGTGTATTCTTCCACGGCACGGCTCCCCTTGGTGAGCCTGTGTCTTCCTGGCAGAACCCTCTGCCTTCTCTGCTGTGTAGCTATCTCACCCCAGGCGGGCTGGGTCTACCTCAGAGACTCCGTATGTGTAGTACTGCCCTTGGCCAGTCCATACGTGTAATCTCCACATGATACCTCCTTATGCGGGATGTGGTCTGTGAGGTGACTGACTGATAGAACGCCTCGGTTACTATGCGTAACCCCGTTCCCTAAAGGAGGGAACAGAGACGTAACGTCCGTCGCCATAGTTGCTGTACCACCGCTGTACGGCCGGGCACACAGTCTCGGCTCCTCAGCGAAAAACTGATGTGCTTGCACGCGCTCTCCTTTATACCCGCATCGGGCGGAGTGCGCGTGGCGAAACACGCACGCCAACTGTCATTGGCTTGTTTTGTTAACACTGAAGGTGATTGGGCTCTCCGGCGAGATCCCATTAGTCAGTCACTCTGACGTTACGTCTCCGTTCCCTCCTTCAGGGAACGGGGTTACGCAAGTAACCGAGACGTTTTGCTTGATACAATAATAACAGTGCTATTATTATTTAATTTTTATTGGAAATGAGCTGAAAATTTATAAAGACATTGTGAAAAAGTCAACATTATAAAAAGTAATGTACCGAGTATTTCACAGACAAAAGAAAGCAGAATCACACTTTTCTGTGTATATATCTAGTTTACTTTGCTACTATTAACTGCCTCTAAATCTGATGTCTTTTAAAGATTTGATTCAATGAAGCTTAAATACTTCTGCAAATCCAGTGATTAATTGTTCTTGTTGCAGCTCAGATATCAATTCAACCACTAATTAAGTTCTGACAGTATTTTATCTCCTTTTTATTTCAACATGACATTTCCATTTAGGATTAAGCAGCAGAACTGGTAACACCACCATCGTCTCCTCTCTGGATATTCACCTGATTCTAAGTGTTGTCCGTCCCCAATAACAGTCTTAAACATTCATTCATATCGCACTTAACCTGCCATTTACAGACACTTGTGCCTCACCCCACAAACACACAAAGGTGAATGAGAAGACTGTAAAAGAAATAAAAGTTTAACTAGCTCCTAAAGCACTCCTTGCCTGACACCCACCCACCCCTTTTCACCATAATCGTGATGCATTCATTCATATTTCATGTGGAACGCGTTTATTGTGATTAGTCATGTAAATAGATTGAGATTTCTTTATTCTTTTTGCGTGTTAATTTACATTTATATTGAATTAGCGTACGGAATAGGGGCTCGGAAGAGAGAAAAGAGAGGCTGATTATACGTGCAGATTATGGGCACATCTCGTGGCTATTGTGTTGTGTAATTAAAGGGGAGAGAGGAGAAGAAAAGGGACAGATGCTGCTTCTCAAACTACCGGACCTTTTTTCATCTCCGGAAAAGGCCTGCGTCTGCTGCAACACCCTCCTCCACCTACCAACAACCCCCCAAACCCCCAACAACCCCCAAAGAAAAGATGAAAATAGAATACATTTAGAAGACAAGGCACAAGCCTTTACCACATCTCTTGTTGTCTTATTTGAGCTTGGAGAAAAGAATCACTGTGACCCGAACCACAACAACAGCTGCATAAGGTGACACTGGGAAATGTCACCGCTTCAATGGATCCTCTAAAAGCTTTTAACATCAACAAGTTAATTATACTTTAAGTGATAACATACTCTGAATAATATAAGGGATATAAGTGCCGCTGGACCACAAAACCAGTCCTATAGTAGCACGGGTATATTTGTAGCAATAGCTTACAATACATTGCATGGGTTAAAATTATCGATTTTTCTTTTATGCCAAAATTCATTGGGATATTAAGATCATGTTCCGTAGAGATATTTTGTAAATGTCCTACCGTACATATATTAAAACTTAATTTTTGATTAGTAATATGCATTTCCAAGGACTTAATTTGGACAACAGGAGTTTTTTTTGCACCCTCATATTCCAGATTTTCAAATAGTTGTATCTGTCAAATATTGTCCTATCCTAACAAACCATACATCAATGAAAACTTATTTATTCAGCTCTCAGTTGATGTATAAATCTTAATTTCCAACCCTTTTAACTGATTTTGTGGTCAATGGTCATATTAAAATAAAGAAAATTGTGTCATCACTTACTAACACGCATGTCATTCCAAACCCATTTGATGTGTGATTTCTTTATAAGAAAATATCTTGTAAAATATTGGTAACCACATATTTAATTATTATTAGTATTATTATTATCTTTTGTGTTCAGCAGAAGAAAGAATTCCATACAGGTTTGGAACAACAGGAGGGTGAATAAATCATAATAAAAAAATGTATGTCATAACTAACTTTGATATAGCCTATATATGCATACACCACATAGAGTGCCCTCAAAATCGTAATTACAACTGGGAGGATCTGATATTATTTTGATAATCTTGGATTATTACTATTCAATGTGGTAGAAAAGAGGACCATAACCAATAAGATATAGTTGGTTGCTATATTATTTTTTCTAAATGTAGATAGCCTACCTCGTTAGCTGTTCCAGTTTTAGTCACGTACATTTATGTATATCTGTAAATGTCTGCTGTACAGAGAAAGTTGGATAATAGATTAAGATGGCTGTTTAGTTTGTCAAAAGACGTGACATATTCCTGTAAATAACCTGGGACAGGAACTTCTAATCAGCATGTGAGCAGAGGACCTCCTTCAGACTTTCTAGTATAGCCGACTAATCAAAATGTGCTGGGCTTTTTTCATCCCTGACAGGGAAAAAGAAAAAAAAACAGATAAAGGATAGAGGGGGAAATGGCAAAAGAGAATGACACAAAATGAAAGATGAAGGAAGAGATATAGATGAGAGAACGTGACAGAAGAGGTCCAATCGTTGGCACAAAGTATAACGAGCCTGTTCAAATAGACGAAAGCAGTCCCGTGCAAAACTCAATTCCCGCGCGGATGATTGGACGTGATATTACCGCGAGGTCGCCGCGGTGACCCCGTGAACTCGCAGTCTATTACCGAAGCCGCACTTCCATACAAACGCACGCATTCAGATGCTTTTCTGAAATGCATCCGAGCAAAACATAGCGCGGTGTCTAAATCCCAGTCAGGGAAGTATGCGTGGAAAATAAGTGTCCCGCTCACTAGCTCTCGGCGGAGTGAAAACCCTTGGCTTTAAGGTTTCTCTTCTTCGTCGAGCTTTGAATAACAAGCAGCGTTTATTCGTCCATGAAAGGCAGCGAGATCATATCTAGCTTTTTAAATATGCAGGGGAAATAAAGAAAGGAAACGGAGAGGCTTTCGCGAGCCTGGTGTATTCAAGAAGGAGAGGGATTGATCCAAGATGGTGTTTTTATTGTCTGAAAGCGTCCTTGCTTTCAGATCAGTATATTGCGCTATTATACGGCGGTTACCCCGGTGATAAGACAGGACATGTTCTAATCCATTATCTTTTAATTACTTTCAGTGGCGAAATAAATATTTCCCCTGGAAACAATTAAAAACTGCAATAAATGCAATATTTGAATACATATTAAGCATTTTCTCTGTTCAAATCTCAATTAATATATATATATATTTTACACATTAAGAAATGTGTTGTATTTTAAATACCACACCTATTTCCGTAGCAATATGCAGTATATATATATATATATATATATATATAGACAGTAAATATATTTCATGGAGCGGGTCCCCTTATGGGGGCTGCCATTTTGAAGTTACATGACCAGCTGAATACTACTAGCTTTATCTTGGTATCCTGATGTTAAAGGCATAGTTCACCCATCTTACCCCCAGGTAGGTGACTTTGTTTCTTCAGTAGAACAAACAAAGTTTTTAACTAAAACCGTTACAGTCTGTCTCTGACAGTCATATAATGGCAATCAATGGGACCCACGGCTTTGAGAGTCAAAAAACATACACAGACAAAACCAAATTAAACCCTGCGGCTCGTGGCGATAGTGATGGTCGCTTTCGAAGTACTGCTTCGTGAAGCTTCTAAACTTTAGCAAATCATTTGTTTTGAAACAGTGGTTCAGAGTGTGTATCAAACTGCCAAAAACATGTGATTTCAGTAAACGAGGCTTCATTACGTCATAACTGCTTTGAAACGTTTCTGCATTTCAATGATGCACTACTGGGGGGTCGGGTCTCTGTAAACCAGTGAATCATGCGAGTTCATTGATATCACCTCCCAGCACCGAAACATTGAACCAGTGTTTATGGTTTTTACCTGATCTCAAAGTAAAAAAAACATAGACTAAACCAAATTAAACCCTGTGGCTCGTGACGATACACTGAGGGGTCCTAAGACACTGAACATTATTTATATAATTTTTTAACTCTGATCCACCGCAACGTCCTGTGCACGTTCACAACAGCCGGTACGTGACACGTTAACATGCTCTGGCATAGTAGACACATGCGTGGAAGAAATCTAAACAATAAGTGACGTAGACGCGCCACAGATCGCCTCCGCACAATGCCAGAGCACATTGACGTGTCATGCGCCAGCTGTTGTGAACACGCTCAGGACAGTTGGACATTGGACACACTGTTCAGTTTCTTGCACAGACCGATTGTTTAGTGTCTTAAGACCTCAATGTATCATCACATAGTGATGGGAGAAACAAACCTTTTAAAGCTTCGAATCAATTGAACCAATTTCTTCGCAAAATGATTTACTGTTTCGAAGCGCTCAAAACACCACACACCTGCTGGCCAAAAGTGTGTAAACTCAGGTTTCTCAAAAACTTATAAAAACTGATTTTAAAATTTAGCAAATGTTTTATTGAAAGTATAATACATTAAGTGCCATAAAAATTATAAAATACCATTATTTATGAAGTGTCTGTATAATATGCGGCTTTTGCTGGGCTTGTTTTGTTTTGTTTTATGGAGAGCTTGTATATATAGGCCGGGAAGATATATTGACTACTGCTCATCCTTTTTATTTACACAAATGTCTTGTTAAAAATGTCTACAAATTGATGAAACTGATCCGAAATCAGGTAAAAACCATAGACACTGGTTCAATTTTCGCCACTGGGGGGCGATCTCAATGAACTCGCATGATTCGCAGGTTTACAGAAATCGAAATTAGTATCTCTGATGAAAAGCCTGGGACTCTTCCATCCATTTCTAACAACAACAAAAATAATTCACAAAGCCAGAAAAGTGAACACCCCCATCTTTAAATGAGACCATAGTCAACAGCAAACACTTCCCACTGTTCTGACTTTCTGATAGCATCTCAGCAGGCACTAGCAGAAACCCAGAGCTGCCTCGTGTTTTCTCTTCTGTCACTCCTATCTTTACCATCTTTCATAAGCCTTGGGAGGACAGCAGTAAAACACGAGGGAAAACACTCTTCGTCAGGCTTTGGATGTTTTCAGCTTCCGGTTTCATCACAGTCGTGGTTCATTTTAATCAAATTTGGATCATTCATCAAAGAAAGAGACAAGGAAAAAAATGGAGGAAGGAAATTAATCTCTATTTGTTTCCTCATTGACTTGTCTGTCTATATATACTATTTTGTTGCATGTCTTTATTTGTCGACTATGGTATAGAATTAGTTTATCTTACTGGGATAGATTGTAAAATTCCACATGTAAAAATTACACTTTACATTTGTTGTGTTTGTGATATTTTTAGCCATAAAAAGTAGCATACAAAATAACCTATTGTAAATATGTCTACAGCTAAAATTATGCTCTGTTTTATTATTATTTAGTAAGGTCCTTGTAAAAGGCCACTCATTTGTGTTACACATTGTGTGTCAAATGTTTTTGTTAAATTCATCTTTATAAAATTGTAAGCATATTTTGCGCACCAAAGACGTTCTGATATCAATGAAGAAATGGCGCCCTCTAGCGCTGCAATGTTATTATAGATAGACAATATTTACCTTTGCTTTCCAGTGGACAATGTGTGGTGGAAATTACACCACTCCAGAAAAGGTTAACAGCCCTTCAAAGGACACTCATCATTAGCAACTGTCACATTTATGATGCTATTACTAAATGTAAAGGACAATCCAAGACTGACTGGAAATGGAAGAGGGTGTTCTTGTAACATTTAAACTACAGTGGGCGCCAGTGGACAACAAATAAGAAAACAGAACAGCTCTACAGCAGGGGTGCACAGTCCTGTTCCTGGAATACCTGTAGAGTTCAGCTCCAACCCCGATCTAACACGCCTGTCTTAATGATTAAGTACTCCTGGATATCTTAATTAGCTGGTTAAGGTGTGTTTGAACAGGTTAAGAGTTTAACAGGATTCGGAAACCCTTGCTCTACTCGGCTTTCAGTGTTAGTCATTCTATGAATCTGCGTCCTGTCGGACAATGCCCTCACAAAAATATGGTGAAAGCAAAAATAAAATACCGTCCAAAAGCTTTGGGTATGAGTTTTCCACCCCAACATATCAGAATAGTTTCTCGGTTTTAATATTTTTATAGATTTTTTCCAATTTAACAATACCCCGCCCAACCCTTACCAACAAATCAGTAGCGCTCATGCTGTCCAATAATTCAGAAAGGAATGACAGGTTTTAAAAACATATATAGGCCTAAGTAAATAAATATATAATATTATAATCATTTTAAAATGTATACATCAACAAAACATCAAATATATGAAATATTAGGCCTACACACAAATTTTAATGTGACTTTGGTTTCCCTCTTGTATGCCCTTATTTGGTCCTGTTTCCTATCTTTTCGTTTATTGTGATTATTAGTTCATTCTTATCAGCTGTGCTTTATTAATTATAATATTTAATCAATATTCCTCGTTCCTCCCCGCTGTGTGCACCATGACCATGACACATACATCAAATACATATACATAGTGCTGTCAAAATCAGCGCGTTAACGCAGGCAATTATTTTTCAGTTTAAAATTATTTAACGCTGTTAACGCGGCGCGGGGGCGGGGCCACCCCACTCATAACTGCTAATTCTTTCTCGGTTTTTCTTCTTTACAAGCACATCAAACAGGAGACATTTCAGACGCGCCCCGCTTCAACTTCAGCGGCAGGCGTGAGTCAAACGAGCGCGGAAACTGTAGCCCACTGTGCTCGCAGCGCGTGCTCTTCGATACACGCACAAAGGTGCCAGCGCGCATAGCCTGTATGCTGTATCTTTTCATATCAAATCGCGAAAGAAACTACGATGCAATGTCTTGGTCAGTTAAGTCACGAAGTTACCAAACACGCTTATTAAAGCCGCCATAAAACTGTGCGTGCATGTAATATGTGACCCTGGACAACAAAACCAGTCTTAAGTGTCAAGATTTTTTGCCATTTTTCGAAATTGATATTTATACATCATATGAAAGCTGGATAAATACGCTTTCTATTGATATATGGTTTGTTAGGATCAGGCAATATTTGACCGAGATACAAATATTTGAAAATCTGGAATCTGAGGCCGTAAAAAAATTGAAATATTGAGAAAATCACCTTTAAAGTTGTCCAAATGAATTTCTTAGCAATACATTACTAATTGAATAAAGACATGTACAAAATATATTCATGGAACATGATCTTTAATTAGTATACTAATGATTTTTGGGCATAAAATAAAAAATGCCATCATTTTGACCCATAAAATGTATTTTTGGCTATTGCAACAAATATACCCCAGCGACTTAAGATGGTTTTGTGGTCCAGGGTCACATATGTTATAGCCCATATGAGTTAAGAACATGTCTCTGAAATGGTTTTCAAAACTGTCCTGGCGCGAGCATCCTAGCACTCAATGTGGCCAACTGCTTTCAATTGAAAGTAGCTAAAACTGGTCTGGTAGGTAAGTCACTAGATGACATCATAATGGCAAATTCCCTGATCTATATAAAGATGAATATAGATCAGTTGGTAAGGTGAGAACTTAAGGTTTGTCCAAGAAGTTGCTATATTTGTCCCTAAGCTTTTGGAAAAAAAAGTCTCAAAAAGGAACAAAAGTACAAACTACAAAGTAGCTAAATTGGCAACATTGCTAGCACTGTCTTCCTCATCTAATAACACGCCTGATTAAACTCGTCAGCTCATTAGAAGGGACTTGTGACGAGTGGGGTGGGGCCGAGAACCGTGGGAACGGAGCGAGTTAGGCTTGTTCGACTACATGCGGCACCGCAAAGCTGCCGCCTGACAAATGCAATGCATTCTGGTTAGGACATTTGTCCGACTTTGATCGGCGCTGCAGCCGCCTTACAATCACATGTGCCACCAAAGAATTGCGAGAGATGAACGAGACCAGCCGTCGAGGTCATGCAGTTGCTCAAAATTGAGGTCGTATGTGTGTGTGTATTATGTCAATCGATTAAAACAATTATTCGCATTAATCACAGTCATGTACTGTGATTAATCAAAAATTGAAAATACTAGGATATACCTCTAAATGTGTTGAAATAAAGAAATGCATGACAAACTAGTTTAAGGAAACAGAACCTTTCACACCTCCGCCAGATATGAGACATATTTATGATTATAAGACACCTTATTATTCTTTTATAATTATTATTTTGTTTTTATTCAGCTATATATATATATATATATATAAATAGCTGAATAAAAACAAAATAATGCAGACTTCATTATTATATATATATATATATATATATATATATATATATATATATATATATACAGCAGTCTTCCCATGATTGTGTAGCCTAGTGAACCAAACTGAGAGACCATTTTGAAGGCTCAGGAAACCTTTGCAGGTGTTTTGAGTTGATTAGCTGATTGGCATGTGGCCATATTTTAATTTGTTGAAATAGTGAATTGGTGGGTTTTGTTAAATATGAGCTAAAATCATCACAATTAAAAGAACCAAAGACTTAAACTACTTCAGTCTGTGTGCATTGAATTTATTTAATACACGAGGTTCACAATTTGAGTTGAATTACTGAATTAAACATTTCCACAACATTCTAATTTATTGAGATGCACCTGTATATATATATATACATACATACATATATATATATATATATATATATATATATATATATACATACACACACACACACACACACACATATATATATATATATATATATATATATATATATATATATATATACACAAAGAGCAAAATTATAAACGCAACGCTTTTTTTGCCCCTATTTTTCATGAGCTGAACTCAAAGATCTAAGACTTTTTCTATGTACACAAATGGCGAACATAAAATGGTACACAAAAATGGGTGGCATCGATGAAGTCTGCATTTCAAGTCATGAGGGTACCCACTAAGGATCGGGTTGATCTGGTCAAAGAGCACATTAAAGATGAGGCCAAAGCCACAGTGAGGTTCTCCTTGACACTTACGGAGATAAAGTGCCCATTGGTACAAGGCTGAAAAACTTCTATGACCATGCTCAAATTGCAGGAGAAACAATACGTTATGCATATGACCTTCAGGAAAGACTTAATCGTGTTCAGCGCCGAGAGCCAGCAAGAGTGACAGATGCTGAAAAGGTTCTGAAAGAGCAACTGGTGCTAGGCCTAAAAGATGACTTCTTGCGTCGAGAGATGAAGCGCAGAATTAACCAGGATGCCGTTTGGGCTATGCAACGCTTCAGCCACCTTTCAGCATCTTATGAGTATGGTGCTTGTTGACTTGGCTTTTGACATTTTTCTGGTCTATCTGGATGATGTCATTATCTTCTCCAGAGATTTTGAAAGCCACTGTGAGAAGTTAGAACTTGTTTTTAACAAGTTCTAGGACAACATGGTCTAAAGTTAAAGCCAAGCAAGTGCTTTCTTCTAAGGCCTGAAGTAAAGTTTTTAGGGCACCAGATCTCCGCAGAAGGCATAAAAGTGAATGATGAGAAAGTTAAAGCTCTGGACACATAGCCAGTTCCCAAAAATGTGAGAGAGGTCAGGCAAGTGCTTGGTTTTATGAGCTATTACCGAAGATTTGTCCCAAGATTTGCTCAAATTGCCAAACCACTGCATGCACTAGTAAGTGGAGGAAAGACGTGTAAGACCCCAGTAATGTTCACTTTGAGCCAAGACTGTCAGACCGCATTGGATGAGTTGAAAGGGTGTTTGATGTCACCACCAATTCTGGCATATCCCACTTCAGTGAGCCGTTTCTACTCACCACAAATGGAAGTCTTCATGGACTGGGGGCAGTCCTCAGCCAGAAGCAGGAGGGTATTGAGCGTGTTGTGGCGTATGCAAGCAGAGGACTAAGAGGTTCAGAGAAGAATTACAAAAACTATAGTGCGTTCAAGTTGGAGCTGCTTGCATTAAAGTGGGGGATCACAGAAAATTTTAAGAATACCTTATGTATTCAAAATTTACCGTAATTACTGACCATAACCCGCTACGGTACCTCTACTCAGCTAATCTTGGTGCAGATGAGCAGCGCTGGGTAACGCAGCTGGCCGAATAAATCTTTGAAGTATGCTACAAACCAGTCTGACATAACACGAATGCCGATGCCCTGTCAAGGATCCACTCCAGGGAGGAATCAGAGAAGGATGATGATGGGAAGGATTTCATCCAGCTTGGAGCTGACGAAGTGAGAGCATGCTTGTGGCCAGGCAGGAGGATTGACCAAAAGGAACCTGAAGGTAAAGCTGCAGTGCAAGCATCAATAAGAGGATAAATAAATGGGTATAGCTGGAGCGAGATAGGAAAGAAGCAGAGGAACGATCTTGTGATCAGCCCCATTTATAAAGCATTATCCGAGAACAAAAGACCAAGTAGAATTGATCACAGTTGTATGGAGCCAAAACTGAAAAGGCTTGCAAAAGAATTTGACTGTCTTAAGCTGCGTCAAGGAATGCTGTTCAGACGCATCCTGGACCCTAGGGATGGAGAGGAGATCTGGCAGATGGTTGTTCCTGAGCCTCTACAACGTGAAGTGTATGAGGGACAACATGAACATGGAGGTCATTTCAGAGAGAGAAGTACATTAACTCGAATGAGACAAAGTTATTACTGGCCTGCAATGTCTGTAGATGTTCCATGCTGGATAAAGCAATGCTAGAGATGTAAAAAATATGTTTTCCCCAGACTTCGAGCCCCTATGACATGCAGTAATATTTCAGCTCCAGTAGAGGTCCTAGCCATGGATTATACGCAGCTTGAGCAGTCTTCTGGAGGATATGAAAATGTGCTTGTTCTAACCGATATGTTTACCATATTCACAGTTGCTGTTCCTACCAGGAATCAGACAGCAAACACAACAGTCAAAGCCCTGCTCAAGCACTGGCTTGTTTAATTACGGCTGTCCGGCTCGCCTGCATTCTGACCAGGGCAAGTGTTTTGAGGCCAATGTGATCAAAGAGCTTTGTAGAATCTATGGTATAGGAAAAATTTGTACAACCCCATACCATCCACAGGGAAATTTTAAATGTGAGAGATTTAATAGTACCATGCACGATTTGTTAAGAACCTTGCCTCCGGAGAAGAAGAGAGATTGAAAGACTCACCTTCCAGAGCTGGTAATGGCTTACAACAGCCACGTCCATTCATCTACTGGTTACTATCCGTTCTATTTAATGTTCAGAAGGGATGCACGTTTACCAATGGATGTTCTTAGAGAAAAGGATCTAGAAGAGGATGAGGTTGATAACCTGGACGACTGGGTGAAGGGTCATCATGCAAGACTGAAGACGGCTGTGGAGGTAGCAAATGCAGCATCTCGAGAGGCTTCCAAAAAGAGAGGATTTATGACCGCAAGTCATTTGGAGCTCTTGTGAGGCCTGGAGATCGGGTGCTACTACGCAATCACAAACACAGGGGTAGAAATAAAATTCAGCATAAATAGGAAGACACACCATACATAGTGTTAAAGCAAAACCATGCAGACATATCTGTGTTTACTATCAAACCAGAAAAGGGGGGTCCTACAAAGGTTGTACACCGAGATCAGCTTCGCACTGTTCATTCCCCTCACCCACAACACCGCGTACATGCCGGCGCAGTATGAGAGATAAAACAGAGACAGACACAGACATGTCAGACTTTGTCTGCTTTCCTGAAGCTCCACAACACACCACTTACCATGCACACACAAGAGTGGGTCAAGGGGAGTCACAGGAAGTAGGTCAAGGTGACAGCAGTGAGAATCTGAATGTAATAGCAGGACCAGAGTTGAGGGTACAAGATGACTCAGATGATGCTGATGTCTCAGAAGTTGAAAGAGAAAGTATTCCTGAGCTTAGATGCTCTCAGAGGAAAAACAAATGTATCTTACCTGTGAAGTACAGAAGTGACTGTGTTGTAAAATAAGAGTTCAGAGTCTTCTGTAACTTTGGGTAATTACATATTGAGTTATTCATTTATAATGTCATGTTTTTCTAACATGTTTTGTGTTTCAGAGATGAATCTGCCAGAGATGTCAATGGAGTGGCAGGGTTTAGCAGGGGGGAATGTAACGGGTATATTATTTTGAAAAGAGCTTATTTTTGGGATACTCTTTTTTTTTTTGGTGAGCGATCTGCTTTTTGCGTGTGCAGTGAGTGCAGCAGAGAGAGACGAAGAAGAGCGTGTTGTATGAGTGTGTCACACAGAAGTGAGTACAGTGTTGTGATCGCGAAGCTCATTCGATAAAGTTGTTTCAACAGATGATTATATAGGCTTGAGTTGAATAAAGGACGACAGCACTAAGTGTGAGTGTGGACTGTGGCCCGGTTCTTAGTAAAGAAGATTTTTTCCAGCTTTGTTCTCGTGGTATGTGTTGGCTGTTAGAACGACGCAGTAACATATCGTGAAGGCCACGGAAGCTGCGAGTACGTTTGCAGATAAATGCAGATTTTCCACCAATTCAAGTTTGAAGATTGTGTTACTACCCTGCCATCCAAGTGACATCTCAGTTTGATTCATCTTCAGTTTAATCTTTTTTTTAGACAGTTTATCTGTGGAACATTTTATACAAAGTTGAGTCAATTTTTGAACTTGCAAACTTAAACTACGTGATCTCCAGTTTATTCTAACGCACCGTACGTCCAGACAACACACTCTAAATCATCGTTCTACAAACTGGTATTTTCCTAATTTTTCATTTTTTTTCAGTGACTGAACTGATAAACAGAGAACTGTGATAATTCAAGTGGACTACAGAACTTGAGTAACTCGTGAACTGTGAGTAAACATTTGAAGGGACGTTTCATATAAGGTTAATTTCATGAAAGGTTTTTTCAACTGTTGTGTTGAAAGAGTTAGTGTGAATTCAAAAGACAACACAAGCAGTGTAAATTCTTGTATTTTCTTTTATGTAATCCTTTTACTCAAACAGAAGAAATAATTAAATCATAAGAAAAGGAAATCTAAATGAATAAATTCTGTGTAATTCCTTTTTGCACTTATTTACAGTGTACCTTTTTGTTGAGAGCTGCTAGGGAGTGGGGGAGTCTCGCTTACTTTATTAGATCTGGGGAGGGAGGAGCATATCACACTATACTCTCACATATGCAATTTCAATTCAGGAAGCCACCGTGTAACATTACCATACCTGAAGCCTACCCTTGTTAATCAGTTGTGTTCCAACACAATAAGGTAAGAAACCACATACACACGTTAGTGTGTGACAAGACTAAAACGTTTGGGGAGCGGGGACCAAGATCCTTTCGTTATCCAAACTTCCAGGGCAGCCATAATCCATTTCCCCTACATGACGGGCTAAATACCCCGTTACATCAGGTTACAAGTCCGACGCTCTATCCATTAGGCCATGACTTGTTGTCATCATCATAGCCTTAACATTCTTTCTGATTTGAGTGATCCTTCTCTATCAAGCTAGCTACATATGTTTAACGTGAATTATTGCTAAATACACAGTTATATTACGGGTCATTGGCATGAATTGTCCTTGTGATGGAGCGGTGGTGGAGCGCTCTTGGAGCGAGTGAAAACCACGACGCTCCGACTTTTAAAAAAATCCGCTCCTCACTCCATTCAGAATCACACTGCTCCACTCACATACTCTGATTGTGAGTAACTGTTGCTGTCATGACGGATCTATTTCAGAACCAGCCGCTATCAAAATAATCTGGCTGCGGGCCAGTTTGGCCACCTTTTGCCGACCACGGCTCTATGTGAATTGATATGGCTTGCTGTTTTGCAAAGTGGCGGGGTAGAACTGAAACGCCATCTAAGCTGTTCGCCAATCACAACGCACTGTGACAGCCAACCAATCACAACACATTTTGTTTTTCGGAAGGCGGGCCTTCATCAAACCCGAAACTAATCGAGTCGTTTGTGTCAGACTGTGGAGAGAGGTATTGTAATAATGTCAATTCTGTAAAATAAATAATGCGATTTTCGAACCACCAAGCATATGTTCTAGTACACCCCCAAAATCAAGACTTTGTAAAATAGGATAATAGGACCCCTTTAATGAGGGTATCAAAATCACACCACACACACACACACAGACATAAAATGTCCTCACATAATTTGGGCATCGCAAATACATTTTAAAAGAATCATTAGCTTGGTTAATTTAAAATAGTGAGGTCAGTATTTATTAAATATTTTAAGTTATATTTATTACTATTTAAAGTGCCCCTTTCATGCGGTGTATAACAGCTCTATGCCAATAAAAACATCCTGCAAAGTTTTAAATATGTAAATGTGTTAAAAGTGCACTGTGTACAGGTACATCTAAAAAAACATTTAATATCATGAAAAAGGTCAATACTTTGTATCACTCATTTCAGAAAGTGTATATAGATTAATTACGCATAGAGCGAAATATTTCAAGCCTTTATTTCTTGAAATTATGATTATGGCTTACAGATAATGAAAACCCAAAATTCAGTATCTCAGAAAATTAGATTATTACATAAGATCAACAAAAAAGGATATTTTAAACAGAAATGTCAGGCTTCTAAAAAAAAGTATGTTTTTTTCTATGCACTCAATACTTTTGCATGAATTACTGCATCAATGCGGCGTGGCATGGAGACAATCAGCCTGTGGCACTGCTCAGGTGTAATGGAAGCCCAGGTTGCTTTGATAGCGGCCTTCAGGTCATCTGCATTGTTGGGTCTGTTGTCTCTCATCTTCCTCTTGACAATACCCCATAGACTCTCTATGGGGTTCAGGTCAGGCAAGTTTTCTGGCCAATCAAGCACAGTAACACCATGGTCATTGAACCAGCTTTTGGTACATTTGGCAGTGTGGGCAGGTGCAAAGTCCTGCTGGAAAATTAAATCAGCATCTTTAAAAAGCTGGTCTGCAGAAGGAAGCATGTAGTGGTTTTACCAATTTCCTGGTAGATGGCTGTGTTGACTGTGGACTTTAGAAAACACAGTGGACCAAGACCAGCAGATGACATGTCAGCCCAAATCATCACTGACTGTGGAAACGTCACACTGGACTTCAAGTGACGTGGATTCTGTGCCTCTCCACTCTTCCTCCAGACTCTTGGATCTTGATTTCCAAATGAAATGCAAAATTTACTTCCATCTTTTTCTCCTTAGCCCAGGTAAGATGATTCTGACAATGTTTCTGTTGCAGAAGTGGCTTAGTTGCCCTTTTTCTGAAGATGTCTGAGCGTGGTGACTCTTGATGCACTGACTCCAGCTACAGTTCACTCCTTGTGAAGCTCTCCCAAGTGTTTGAATCAGCTTTGCTTGACAGTATCCTCAAGCTTGCGGTCATCCCTGTTGTTTGTGCACATTTTCTTACCCAATTTCTTCGTTCCAGTCAACCTTTCATTTAATATGCTTTGATACAGCACTCCTTGAACAGCCACCCCTTTCAGTAATGACACTGTCACTTACCCTCTTTGTGGAGGGTGTCAATGATCGTCTTCTGGACCATTGCCAAATCAGCAGTGTTCCCCATTATTGTTGTTTCAAAGAACAAGAGATTTACATTTAGTCATTTTGCAGACACTTTTATCCAAAGCGACTTACAATTGGGGAATAAAGCGATTCATCTTGAAGAGGCAAACAGACAGAGGCAGTGCTCGTAACACCAAGTCTCAGGAATTGTTCAAATAAGTACAAGCTAGCAAGAGAAGGAGAGAAAGATAAAAAAATATTAAGTTTAAGATTAAGTCAATGAGTGTCAAAAGAGATGAGTTTTCAGTTGTTGCTTGAAGATTGACAGGGATCCAGCATTCGGGATAGGGGTGGGAAGATCATTCCACCAGCCAGGAACAGAGAAATACCCACAATTTATACTGTATGGATGGTCATTTATAGAAACTCAAATGTAAATATTCTAATATTGTGAGATACAGATTTTTGTCTTTTATGAGCTGTAAGCTCTAATCATCACAATAAAAAAACGTTTGTGGTGTTTTACTTTAAATGAAATGATTCCAAAATATACGAAAGTTTAACGTTTTGAAATAAGTTTCAAGACAAAATTAACTTTTTCATCATATTCAAATTTTTTGAGATGTGTATGTGTACCTGTATAAAGTTATCTCTCAAAAGAAAGAGTCGACTGAATCATTGAAACGAGTCGTTTTTAAATGAATCCCAAGACGTCAACATGAAACTTTAGCATATTGTCCACCCTTGTGCGTGCAGACCTGGGACATTTTTTTTTCACGTTGATCTGAATGAAAATGCAAATTCATTCTTTGCCACTAGGTGCTGCCTTTGGAGTGTTAAAAATAGCGGTTTCCCTGGTTACGCTGTACACAAAGCAGCACTTCACTCACAAACACTGCTTTTTCAGGCATTATGAATTTCATTACTCATAATAGGAGCACTTTAAATCTAAAAAATTAAACAAGATAATAAAAAATGCTTCCTAGACCAGTGTCAAAGAAATTGTATAAAAAAATAAAAAGTGTAGAGGAAACCAATTTCACCTCTTCTGAGTCTCAGTTCCCATCTTGTAATGACCTGCACTGTGTGTATGAGGTTGTCATAAAAAGAGTCTGTAGTGCTAAATCTTTACATCTACAAAGGATCCAATTGTCCTCCTGGCATTTTCTGATTTGGTTATAATATATGTAATCACAATTCTTTATGGGTTAATCATGCTAGCTTGTGTGTTCACAATCTTTAGGAATATTGAGGCAATTTGCATCAATATGAGAAGGACAAGGTTTGGAAAATTAACATCTGCTGAGGTTTTGAGCTTATAGCATAGTGGCTGTCAATGACTGCAGGAGCAAGTGATCATTACATGTCTTTGTAGTTCATCAAAGGTGAATTCTTGTTTTTATGTCCTGAAATCAACATTGTAAAACAAACCAAATATAACCGCTGAAGTATGTGCACATGCATGTGTGGATATTTTAGAAGCTAGTGGAAACAATAAGGTGATGTAAAAGGTAAAAGATAAAAAGGCAATGTTTTACTCATTTTCATTTTGTTAGTGCTGCAATGGGACACATCAGCCAAGCAAAAAGACACCTACACACAAATTAGAGGCAAGTTTTCTAAAAATCACCGCAAAGAAACTGAGTGCAACATTCCAAACAGGTGAAAGTGAGATTTATTGAACCTGAAACTTTGTCCATCTTTGCTTTTTGTCTTACAAAGAACAAAATGTCCAGCATATAAAGCCACACAATATATTCTTAATAATGGAAAGGTCTCAGGTTATGCAACAGTTAGGTGTGAAGCCAAATGATGAAGTATTTTATACACAGCTTAATATTATGAACAAATGGTGGTTACTAACATTGGTTAGATCATTAAATATTTCATAGTGGAGAGGTTAAGACTTCAACAGCTGAATGGCTCTACAGCAGAAAGCAGATACAACCTGTTAAGCTCCAGTTTCAATCAGGCAATAAGCACTTATTGATGAAAGAACAGCCATCAGCTAACAGAAAGGAATGAATTGCGCTTGTTCAAACTGAGGTCTCCGGTATTTGTGAGGAACAAATGACAACCCCCCCCCAAAAAAAACACTAAAACACCGGAAACCCGCTTACATTGGAATGAGAGAGTTCAACCTGTTTAGGTCTGTGATTCACTGCACAGAGGGTAACAGCACCACCTAAAAGCTCACATCACATGGATGCGTCACATGACCTACTCTTGGCTTGCTGACTGGTGGAGAGCAGGTGTTTTAGTAGCCATCAGCCTGGTTGGTTGGTTATGTTTAGGAATGTTTGGGTTACAATGTTTTGAATTGTTCATCTGTAGAGTTCAGAGATCACTTGTCCAGTCGCAGAAGCTGGTCCTTACCATTGACTGTGAGCGATTTGAGCTGACCGTCTTCCTCTACCTCCACTTTCTCTTGACCGTTCTCTACAATACTGTGATTCAAACACAAGATAACTGTAGAGTGAGCTGACATTAACTGTACAATTATTACCATAGATGGTACTTAAGGCTTAGTCAAATAAGCATCAGTGTATGAGCATTTTGCATAGATATGTAGTGACTGAACAACTTTATGCAAAAGTGGTATTGCGTAAATATGCTTGTGAATCACTATTCAAACAGTTAGAGGCCGTTACAGAATGTTCTTCAGTACCGTTTGGTGGTGATCCTCTTTCCATTGATGAATTTGGTGGATGTAGAGACAGAGCGGAAATTTCCCATTCCACCACCACCACCCCCAAATGATGAGGAGGAAAATGAGGTGAAGCCACCCCCACCCATTGGGCCAAACGGGGTGAAACCTACAGAAATTACAATAAAGATGTTTAAATATACAAGTATGCCAAACATACCAAGAAGAACGTGTTGTTATCAGTTATTTTTCACTTGCTACACACAAATTAACAAACCTGCATCAAACCCAGAAAAGGGGGAACCAAATGAAGAAAACCCAGGAATGAATGAACCCATCATCCTACTCCTGTTAACACCCGTGTGACGCCGTCCACCGAAGAAATCGTCAAAGGGGTCATCAGCTAAATCAAAAAAAGAGCTTAGTGAAAAACAATGCCATGGCTGTACATGTAAGATTTGTTAGAATAAAGTGGTCCCACAAGTACAATTTATCTACCACTGGACAATTGATTTACATGCTTGACTGACAGACTACTGAAACATTCACCAACAGCATAATATTGTATTACAGAACTAAAGAACGCATTTACAGCATCTAAACATGGACAATAGTGAAAAGGGGGAAATCTATCTTTTCTGAAATCTTCCATTAAAAAGTGTCAAGAAAATGAACTCCTGATTTCACCGTGGAATTGTCTAAGGGTGACATAAAATGGTTTAAATCCTTAAAAATACTAATTAAAATGCAAATAATAATAATTTCATGTAATAAATTAATTCTGTTTTTAGGTTTAAAAACAAGCAACATTGTCATAATTACAACAGAAATACCAGAATAAATATCCTAGTCAATATGGGAGACCTTAGAATATTTTGTTGGACAATAAGGGACCGTTCAAGTCAAAAAGGTCGAAAGTTTGATCTATCTGCTTGTTTTACATTTACATTTATGCATTTAGCAGACGCTTTTATCCAAAGCGACTTACATTGCATTCAAGTTACAGTTTCTACATTTTATCAGCTCTTGCTTTCCCTGGGAATCGAACCCATGATCTTGGCGTTGCTAACGCCATGCTCTACCAGTTGAGCTACAGGAAAGTTTTAGTCACAAAATACCATATATTGGCCACCTCAACCCTCTTGCCACTCAGAGTACGGTTAAACTTGAGAGCTGGCTGTCAAACAACTATACAATACATGTGTTATAAAAGAGAGAATCTCCCTGGAGCTGCGTGCATTGCTCGTCTCATTGATACTTTCAGGCAGAGATCAAACCCACAAGTTTTCCATTTCGGGGTTTTAATGTGCAAAATGAATAGATTTGCACATTTTATTTTTTCCTTCTCGGTTCATGTAAATACTAGGTTGATGGGGGGCTACACAGGTCTATTTGTATTTATCCACATAATTTCAGGACCAGTGTTGCAATGTATGCCTGCTGAAACATGTCTAGTTCAATGCATCTCCATTTTCAGGCACTGAGTCAGCACCTTCATATGAACTTTTGAATCTCCTTCAAGCAGTTTGATTTGGAAGGCAGAACCACGCCTGATAGCTTCTCTCTCTCTCTCCTTCTCTCAGACACACACACACACACACACACACACACACACACACACACAGTTATTCTAACCCACCCCCAACCTAGTCATGGCTACATAAACACAAATAAACATCAATGACCTTCTATCGTCAAGGATGGTCTTCCTGAAACATTCCAATTTGAAACAATTCTCAGAAGGTTGACATATTACTCACAGAAAAACATACATAGGCACACATACATGTTGAACACATACTCATTTTCTCTCTATGTAGCGGCCTAGAGCATTAGCTGTTCCCTTTCTCTTGCTGCTCTTTTATTTGGAAGCTATTTCTGAGAACATTCCTAGTGGATGATGCACAGTCTCTTCTCGCCCCACTTGCTGGTCTAAGCGCCCTCGCCATATTTAGAGTGCATGTATGTTCAGCCATTTGTTCCCAGCAGTTAGATTCAGTGGGCATGGGCCAACACTTTAGTGTTTAACAGATGACTAATGTGTGTTGTTACATATGATCAGCTCTAAAACACTATTTTCACCAGTTATATTACCCTATATCAGCTTTCATGCTTATTCAACAACATATCAAATTAGTTCACCTAAAAAGGAAAATTCGGTCATTGTTTACTCTGCCTTGTTTCACTCCAAACCTTTTGTTATTTTATCTGTGGAAAGAATGTTTTTTTAATCTTCACATTTTTCTTCCCCCCAACCCCACAATTATGGCAATTTATAGTGACTGCAGACTGTCAAGCTCTAAAAACATATTTATATTAAGCCATTATTCATGGATAATCCTCAAAAGACTTGGAATGTAGCATACAAGTCATAAGGACTACTTTCAAGGTGTTTTTATGTCCTTGACATCCTGCGATTATCTGGCGTATTCTATACAAGTGTAAATTCTATACAGGTGTATTGAATGTATACATACAGACATATACATTTCAGTACAGTGTGAAATTTTACCCCCCCAAAAAATTTGACCATAATACACACCTAATTCAAGAGCACATTTTTAATGAACAATATAATTATGGTAGATTAACAGAAAGCTAATCATCTAATGAACCCAAGCTCCAATAATTTCATGCAAAACCTAATAATAACTCAAACCACACCATTACTGTCATAGAGACACTGTGGAAGATTAAATTACCTTCATTTCCTCTCTTTGGCAATTTAGTTTTCATTTTTAATGGGGTCCTATTATGCTTTTTCACTTTTTGCATTTTAGTCATTGTGTAGCATGTATGTTTGGGCATAAAAATATCTACAAATTGACAAATCTCAAAGTCCACTCCAAAGGGAGATATTTAAGATTAAAATCCCTTTTCAAGAACTACAACGAACGACTCGTTTAGACTTCAAAGTTGTTTTTCTGTATTTGTGACATCACAAAAATAAACCCCACCTACTGAAATTTGAACGGTTGGCGGGTGAGGAGAACACTTGGTTCTGCACTTGTTTCAAAATCGAAACCGGTGCGGGTGTTTTTATATCACTGTATTTCTGATGGAAACCAACTGTCTTCAGAAAGTTTTGGATGTCATTTTCATTTCATTTTACATATAAAGTCTGATAAAGCAGCATTTGTGAGAGGAGCTCTGGTTTGTGTGCAGCGTTACCGGAGAAACCTCGATCTCTACCGCTCCAACAGCGCCTCCTGCTGACAGAGAATTAATCTGCATATATATGCCGGCACAGTGTAAGTCTGTGAGACTATGGTATAATTACATTCAACTGTATAACAGCTTCAGTGCAATTCATGTTAGAATGATAGAATTAAAGAACAATAAACATAATACATATTACCGTTGCACTTATCTGTACATAGTAAATACCGTTATTTTTAAGCTGTTGTTGACATCCTAAAACGGGATTTAGCCAAAAAAAACAACAATAACATTACCACTTTAATATGTCTTGCAATATCAGTGCCTGCAAAGGTTCTGCGTGATCCTCTTGTTCGATATTCTTGGGGTCTGAATTGACATAATGATGTGAAAAATAATGTGATTTTTGAGCCACGAAGCATGAGAGCATGTTCTAGTACACCACCAAAACAAAATCCAGACTTTGAAAAATAGCATAATAGGACCCCTTTAACACTCCTGTTTTCAATGACAAAAACCTATTGATTCAGAAATGATGTAGGTTAAACATGTTTTTGCTATCAAAAACACTTTTCTTTTTCTGTTCCATATGTATTTTTTGTTAGTTAATCAGTTTAACTTACTCCTATACCTACCAAATAAATCTGCAAATGGATCTCGGCCTCCAAAGAATTCCCTGAAAACATCATCTGGATTTCGGAATCCGCCCATGAAACCCTCATCATAACGGCCTCCTTTTTCCAACAAGAAATAATTAGAGAAAACCACATATTAAAAAACAGGTAAATGTGTCAACAGATAACATAAATCAGGAATTACTTTACATACCTCTATGAGATAGGCCTTCTTTACCATGTTTATCATACTGTCTCCGTTTGCTTTCTGTATGAAAGGAAAATGCTGCTTTTAGTTTCACTCAAAACAGATTAATGTTTTATATTGATTACACACTCCTCACACCACAGGCTACTCTCTAATGCCTCTAACAAGGCATTAGAGACACATCAACATCAGGGACAAATATAACTGGCCATTTTTGAACAGATATTTTGGTTTGTAAAGATGTAAACCTCACTATGACTTCTTCACCAAATTCCATCCTATTCTGAGGACGAGAACTATACCTCTATATGTTTAAAACATTCATAAATCAAGATTTTCAACTACTGAACCTTATGAGACTGATCATAGATCTTTCTGGGAACAGCTCTTTTTGCTTTATGCGGTTTTTACCAGCATAAAGTAGATTTCTCATGACATGGGACATTCATTCCACAACAATTATTTAATATAAGTTAGTGTTGTAATTTCAAATATCAATTCTCAAAGTTTAACATGCCATCATATTAAAAAAAAAAGAATAACAAAATAGAAATAGTAGTACCATCTGACAGGACTTCATATGCCTCCGAGATCTCTTTGAACATTTTTTCTGCCTGCTCTTTGTTGTTTGGGTTTTTGTCTGGATGCCACTTCAGTGCTTTTTTTCTGTACCTGTAAAACACACAAACCCAAACCCTCATTACAACAAGATGTCTTAAGTGTGGAAAGACAACAAAAAGACAGGGCATTCTTATTATATCTGACAACATTCCTTCAAGTTTAAAAGTACAGCAAATATGAGGGTCATTACATACAATAAGATACACTGGCAACTAAAATCTATACATCAACTAAAATAAATATGAGCAATATCACACGAGTACTTGTGTGATATCGCTATATATCCGCATGGTTGTGATTTGGCCATAGGCATGATTGTTATCGTCTACCAACTTAAGATTTGAATCAACGGCGGAAGGAAGTAATTTTGCCTACAAAATGTTAAGATGCGTGGTTGTTTCTTATTTATTAAAACACTCGTGCCGTCAAACTGCTGTATAAATGGCCTCGTACATATATATAGAGCGATATCATATGACTACTCATGTGATATTGCTCATACATACAGTATCTCACAGGAATACACCCCTCACATTTTTGTGAGGATTTTTGTGACAACAAAGTTGACACTTTGCTGCAGCTAAGTTTCAGGGTCTTAGCAATCTTCTTATAGCCTACGCCATCTGTATGTAGCAACAATAATTTTTTTCAGATCCTCAGAGAGTTCTTTGCCATGAGGTGCCATGTTGAACTTCCAGTGACTAGTATGAGAGAGTGAGAGCGATAACACCAACACCAAATTGAACATACCTGCTCCCCATTCACACCTGAGACCTTGTAACATTAACGAGTCACATGACATCGGGGAGAGAAAATGGCTAATTGGGCCCAATTTGGACATTTTCACTTAGGGGTGTACTCACTTTTGTGGCCAGCGGTTTAGACATTAATGGCTGTGTGTTGAGTTATTTTGAGGGGACAGCAAATTTACACTGTTATACAAGCTGTACACTCACTAGTTCACATTGTAGCAAAGTGTCATTTCTTCAGTGTTGTCACAAAAATGTGAGGGGTGTACTCACTTCTGTTAGATACTTTACATATATTGAATAGTTCAGATTCAAAACCTATGTGCCATCTGAAATGTTCTTCTAAAATGAGCATTGTTGTCCTGTTTATGTCCAGCTATTTCATTTTAATGACAATGAGAAGAAGCTATTTATTTCCACTAAAGTGAAATTACTGAACCTACACACATAGGAGTCTGACGTGTAGATTCACATAAGTAACACATTTAAACAAGTAATGCAGTTAAATTAAGTACCCGAGATGCGCCTTCATCATAAATGTGCAGATTTTGCTAAAATACCAAGCAACCTGTCTTCATGGCAGAAGAGTGGTATTTAGTGTAACAAACCATTTTACACGTATAATATGGAATATGTTTTAAGACATAAGGCCCAGCTTTACTAACAGCTTGCACCAGAGCAAACCATCTGTTTTACAATTGGTGTTAAATTGTACTGTCAGGTTTTACTAAATACATGCAGTGAAGAATAAGCACTGAAAAGGCACGGAAATGCATTTATTTTTGTGCCTGACCTTATTGAATATGCATTTCTAGGTATTTGTGCCATTATTTAAATGGAAAAAAAAGAATGTCTTCAAGCAGGTTGTAATTTACGCTGCTCGTGGTAGATTGTGCTGGACGTTAGAAAAATGAGATGCTGCGTCTGTGTTCTGTAGACAAGGTCAGTAAATCAAATGCAGATTTTCCCCTCCCATCAACGCTTTTATGGAATTGCACTCTAACGCTAATTTGCCCCGTTTAGTAAATCTAGCCCATAATATGCAAATCAACAGTTCAAGGGGACTCATTTTCCATTGTAAAGCACTCCACAGGCCTCATTCATGATGCTAACACGTCCCTGCATTACAAAGTCATGCACCTCTTAACAACTAGTTTCAATACAGGTCATGCTGCACAATACTACTTCAGTAGGTGTAGCAACAGGTCAGCATCTCTACACACTAGGCCCAAGTCAGCGATGCACACAGCAGGGTCAATGGCCTAAACCAAACACTCCATACACTAGGGGATTTGTCCTTTGCACAGCTTTTATTAGTGTTTGCCCTCCATAGCTCTGTGCTTCAGAAATGTACCCCTTAACCATCAGCAAATTCAGTGACCTACAGAATCAAGATTCAATAGACATTTGCTTACCTGACAAACAAATGACAAAACACCCTTTCCAGGGAGGCAGTAGATGAATAAGGCATGGGGCATAAGGACCCAATGTGTCTAAACACCACCAAAATCTGTATGCTCCCCGGCTACCCACAAACTCAATTCCCTTTCTAATTGTTATTAAAATGGAGGGCCGAGGTTTTCTTTTTTTAAACAGAATCAGAAGCGAGGAATTGAGACAAACACACATTAATTGAGACAAGCAGCAAAGTGCACATGGACAGTATCAACTAACCCCTGTGCTGCACAGTCACTGTTATCATTACTGCTCTACTATGTCCTGTGTGTAAAAATAGATCCCCATGACAGGACACAGAGTACTTACGCTTTCTTTATATCGTCATGGGATGCATTTTTCGTCACACCCAGCATCTCATAATAATCCCCCATGGCTCAGGTTTTTGGTTTCCACTCCTCTGGGTGAGGATAGATTTTCAGCAGTGGCCCTGGAAAGAAAAATAAGTGAGATCTAGTTGAAGACGTACAAGGGGATGATAAACAGAGGGTGTGTTTTGGTAGTCATGTGGTTGGGTGGCTACTGTGACGGACAACCTCGAAACACGTGAAAGCATGTGAAAGCATGGTTCCACTTTACATTTCATACATAAAAGCATTTAACAGGAACTGGCTGATTCATGATTATATGCATTATCCATATAATGTTCCAGTTTGCTTTTGGGGAATATTCAATATACAATCTTCTTATCAACAATCCATCCTTTTCTTGTTCAAGCTAAAAAAAGATACAAAAATGGTAGATATATAAAGTAAATCATTTTCAAATCAGTTTACTGACGCTCTCATACCATTAACTGTACATAACCTATATAACACCTACAAGCCATTTTTAAAGCCAGTTTCTCATCTCAGATCAAAACATCTAATCGTGAAGAACAAAATGTCAACTGCTTCCAAACATTCAGGGACCAAATAGCCAGTTCCAGTAGCTTTCCAGCTGGATCTCATCTGTGTTATTTATATCTGCAGTGTCCTTCAGGACAGGCTCAGAGGTGGTCATGGCACAGCACTGGCTTTCCACTGCATTGTAATAGCTGGCATAAACTACACACAACCTAAAATCAATGCATTTAGTTCACCCAATAGCTGAGTGAGTAGATCCCCAAAAATATAAAACATTCCTGAAAATGTGTTTACTCTTATGCCGCCCAAGATATAGATGAGTTTATTACAGATTTGGAAAAATTCTGCATTACATCACTTGCTCACCAATGGAACAGTGAATGGGTGCCGTCAGAATGAGAGTTCAAACAGATGATCATTGACTGCAAATATGGGCAATGTATTCCACCCTTAATTTCATTTTAATTGATATGTACAACAAAAACAACTCAGTCTTTTGCTCAATGCTCCGTTTGCATTTATTTCCCTTTAACTGAATACAAGATAACATTTGTTCAAAATTAATGTCCATTGCTCACTGCTCAAAGGGATAAATGGATCAAACCCTTAAATGATCCGAGATGACCAAACACCTGAGAAGAAATGATGCCAACCCCTCAGACAATATACATAATTAACCAAATTTTGTCATTAGTTATAATTATAATTTGTCATAATATATTAAGTTTCTGAAATATATAAATCTATTGTAGAAACTTAATTTCCTGTAAAGCTGCTTTGCAACGATTGTATCGTGAAAAGCACTATACAAATAATATTGAATTGAAATGTAATGTAATAAATAATGCTTACCAATTGCACTGAAAAACACAACATGATTTGTATGTATTGCCATTATTTAAAACCTTGGAGCTTAAAAACAGATTATATCATACCTGTAGGCCAGCCCAGCACACTCATTGTTTAGTCTAAGAAACATCTACTGTACAAATGGCACACACACAAAAATAAACACTGAACACTATAACCAATTAACCAACTAATAAGACAATTTAAATTTGAAAATCTGTTCCTGCAAAAATTAATTAAATTAAAATACAAAATAGGGTTGTTTTTTTATATTATTATTTGTGTTGATTTTAGGGTATAATCTGAGAAATTCTGTGGAATGGGTTTCAATTTGGAAACGTGGTAAGAGCAGCATGCTGTTGGTAACTAGAAGCACAATTAGATTAGAAAAATTATACTAAATGGACAGAACAAAAGGGTAAATTGATGGCCCAATTTCTGCAGCAGATGAAAACTTCCTTTTCGCTTCAGGACAATCTTAAAGGGGTCATCGGATGCCCATTTGCCAGGTTGATATGATTCTTTAGGGTCTTAATGAAAAGTCTATAAAATACTTTGGTTAAAATTTCTCAATGGTAGTGTAAAACAAAATCCTTTTTGCCTTGTCAAAATCAGCTCTACAGACATCAATCCGTTCTGTTGCATGTTGCTTTAAATGCCAATGAGCTCTGCTCACCCCGCCCCTCTCTTCCATGCGGAGTGATGAGCCGTGCTCTGAGAGACTGATTACTTTAGCCACAAAACTTGCTAACTAGCACATTATTAGGAAAGATGCCTTTCGCTTCAAGAAACCTTATATTCACTTCTGCTGTAAGTGAAGATGGATCACGGATGATTTGCGCGAACATAAACGCATTTAGGTAGATCGGGGGTGCATTCCCTTCACAAAGAATGGTAATCCACGGTCTCTTCAGTGGCTCAAATTACATCATGTTACATCATGCCATGTTCATTATTACATCCAACAACAAAATACCTCAATCGCTTATGCCAAGTTCACACGGCACGATTTTAGCCCGATTTTTCACTCGCCGACAGGTTGATAAATCGGCAAAAAATGCCTTACATCGGAGGCAAATCGGTGCTCGTTCACGCGAGTAACAATCGCGCAGTGTGAATTATCAAAGACGCGATCTGAGGGGCACCCGTTAAATATTTGGCATGCTAAATATCTGGAGCTGTCGGCGATTCACAATCCTGTCAAACGTCACAAATAATCCAATGTATGGGAAACACTGGTAATGTATAACGAAATATCGCAAATGTGTTTAAAAATCATATCACCGTTATTGAAAAAAAATTATATTGCGATACATATTGATATTGAACAGCCCTATTCTAAGGTAAAATGCTAGTGTCAATCAACCATCGTGGGAGCAGCCTATATGTCCGTGTCACATCACAGACAAGAAGCTCAGAATGGCCTGATTTGAAAAAGGGGATATTGTTTTTAGGGATTAATTAAAAAACACTGGGTGGATTTTTATCATTATAGGCCAGATGTATACACACATTGCCAACACACAATTATGTTCAAACAACATGTAAAAGTGAATTTAGCATCCGATGACCCCTTTAATACTCACAATACACCCCCACTATTTAATCTGCTCTCTTTGACCAATAGATCATTAAATGCTTTTCTTTTAAACCCCACCTTCTGTCCCACAGCCAACATTCCTGACTCACAGCTCCAGTCAATCAGGTTAACCTTTTTGAGACAGCCTCTTCATGGAAACACAATTTTAATAACAGTCCTCCCTTCATCATCATCATCATCATCATCTTTCCTCTGTTCCATCTTGTTCCAAATCTCTTTTGAACATTCCTTAGCTACTAGTCATGAAACAGCAGTGAGGGCAAACTCACAAATGTGTGAACAGATGTGAAATGGCTGTTGAATTCTCTGGAGCTTGTTTTCTGGCTTCTCATAGTGGCACTAAAAGGAATCTGTCAGTTCAGCTCACAGCAGATCACTTGACTATTATAACTTGTGCCAAATCTGACCACTGCTCAGACAGTTTTGTTAGCTGAAACTGGTTCAGTGGTTTAAAAGGCTAAATTAGACTTCTACATGTGAAAGGCAAAGTAGTAGACAACAGGAACAGTCCTAAATAAGCCAGTATGATAGGATCGGGATGTGCGTGCGTGTGTTTACAGAGATGATTGGAGGCTAGATCAGATCAGCAGATTAAATAGCTGGATTTGTTGGTCGGGTGTTGCCATTATAATTACAATACAATCTCTGCCAATGTGGCCATTTGCTTTCTTTTATTTTTCCTTCTATGAGAGAGACTTTTTGACAGAGCATGCCAATGTGACTAACAGTTGAGACACTGCTACCTAGGATAATGGAAATCATAATTTGGCAAAGGTGTGACAGACTGAACCAGGGGACAGCACTGCTTCTGTGTTTGAGGTTTATGGCCAACTGACTCAAGTTTCTGACTGTTACTATTAGAAAACTTAAAAAAAAGATGTTTCTCTTTCTAACTTTGAACAACATTCATTGTGGTAATTTATAGAACAACGACACACTTCCTTTAGTAGCTGCCTGGCAACCAAAGACTTTTTGCAAGAGCAACGGGTTTGTCCAAAAGAGAGACTAACAAAACATACGTGACAGTATATGTACCTCCTGTAAACTCTTTAAAATGACTATATAGTGCCAGACCATTAAAACCTGTTTTAAGTACTATGCAACAACTGTACGCACTAAACCAATGCGTTTACTATAATAACAATATATCAAATAAATATTTTGTGTCAGTCACATCAAGCAGCTTAATTAAATCTTTTTTTAATAGCTAAAATAACTGGAAGGGTTGACTTGAAGCCTTAAAGTTTCAAATAAATTGTGCCTCCTCTTTCATTGAAATCAAGGTGGATAGTGTTACAGCTGTAAACAGAGTGAAATGTACACTGGTACCACCTCAAAGGCAAACCCTACACTGGGTACATTTGAAAGCATTAATCTCTCGGAGACATCGACAAAGCACAGAGAACTAAAGGGACGTTTTGTTGGTTCACTTGATAATGACGGCCATCACATCTTAAGCCATTTTATATCATGATAAAGTGACTTATGTGACCAGTTATCTATTTTAACCCCTGATTAAACAACTTTTCTCCAACTTTAATTTTGAAAGGTATATAAAATTAAGTACACTCTAAAAAATGCTGGGTTGAATACAACCCAGTTCTGGGTAAAATATGGACAAACCCAGCGATTGGGTTGTTTTCAACCAATAGTTGAAAACAACCCAATGTACTCGCTTTATGTACTCCCCAATTGTAAGTCGCTTTGGATAAAAGCGTCTGCTAAATGACTAAATGTAAATGTAAATAGTAGGGTTAACCGCTGGGTCAAAACAACCCAATTGCTGGGTTTGTCCATATTATACCCAGCACTGGGTTGTATTCAACCAAGCATTTTTTAGAGTGTAAAGTCATAATAAACTAGCTACTTTCCTTTATGGACAACACTACACTCTACTGAAAAGTAAGAATTATGTATTTAGCTGTCGACTGTGGATCTCATAATAAATTAAACAGATCTTATTAAGCATGCCTAAATATAAAAATGTGTTAGTTTGAAATTGCAGACCAAAACCTCAAAGACAACAGACCATAGTTCACAACATGTGACCCTGAACCACAAAACCAGTTATAAGTAGCACGGGGATATTTGCTGCAATAGCCAAAAATACACTGTATGGGTCAGATTTTTTTTTTCTTTAAGTAAAAAAATCATTAAGATATTAAGTAAAGATCATGTTCCATTAAGATATTTAGTACATTTCCTACCATAAATATACCAAAACGTACTTTTTGATTAGTAATATGCATTGCTAAGGACTTAATTTGGACAACTTTACAGGCAATTTTCTCAGTATTGAGATTTTTTTTACACACTCAGATTCCAGATTTTCAAATAGGATTGTTGTATCTCGGCCAAATATTGTCCTATCGTAACGTCAATGCAAAGCTTATTTACTCAACTTTCAGATGATAAACCTCAATCTCAAAACATTTACCTTTATGACTGGTTGTGTGGTCCACTGTCAGAAACACTCAATTATTTTAAATTTAAAGAAACACATCAAGCTCATCGTCATACTTTAAATACAAGAACGTTAGCTCAACTATCACATCTGTTATAGCAGATGAGCTTAAGAAAGAGAAACACTAGAACTTCCTGCTAAAAGTGAAAACCGAGAAGATTTCAGGTACTTTCAGCCAAACACAGGTGTCCAATATTCAGATAATTTTCTAGATTTTCCAAGTCCTTATGTTGCTCTACATTGAAGTGATTGAAGGGCAATGTGATCTCTTTAAGTTTGTGCTTAATTTCTATAAACACCAACAGAACTAATCGTGGAAACAATCCCCATCACGTCTTAGGTTCATATGACATTTGATTGACAAGATTACAATTGTGATTAGACGCAGAAACTTAGAAACTCAAGCCAGTTTCAAATCGTTTCACACATAAATAAAGGAAAACTATCGACGACGATTGCATTTAACACAGATCATTTTCCATCCTATTTCGCTGTTATTGAACTTATAGGCGAGCGCGCCAAGAAGGCTGTCTGGGTAGGTAACGTTAACCGACTAGGTTTTGAGACACAGACAGTAAATGTTTTTTCATCTCCTTTTCATAGCAAACCGAAAAACTTTAACGTTAAACTCACCAATCGTATGTAAGTTAACGGAGACAAGTGTCCTTATCCCGCTGCTTTATTCGGACCTCCGCTGTGTATCCCGAAGATGAGGTCGAGTTTCTTTATTTGTAATACTACCCCTGAGTGAATCCTTCTGTTTGGTCCGAGGTCAGTCTTTATAAAGCTAGCTAGTTTATAAACTAGGCTCAGGTGATCAGAAAAAGCTCCCTGTGTGACAGACAGGGATGAGCAGATGTCGCTAGTGTTCTCCAACACTCAACTCTAGTGCAGTTTCGTCACTTCCTGTTATTAACGTTACCCAAACAGCTGAAGATTGCCCAGTGAGTGAGATGCGTCAGCTAAATGGTTTCGTATCATGGGGAAATGTCAAAAGACTTCTTGAGGGAAACGGATATATTTTATATACGTTTCAGCAGATCAGTGCATTAAGCTGTAGAAAGAAGGCAAATATTTACATAATCCATCAATTAAAAAAAAGTTGAGGTCAGTGAAGGTCATGCTCTTGAGAACCTGTGAAGTGGAAAGTGAACGTGCAGCTTCACCTTTACAGGTGGAGGAAAGGGTGAGGTCAGGAGAGGTGTGATCGGTGACTGCAGCTCTCTCTCTCTGAGTGTGTCTGAAACCAGCTCTCTCAATGCCCAGTCAGTCACCAGAACTCCATGTTTAATGAGCTAGATCCTAGAACAAGTCTGTGATAACGACCCGGGCAGTCACAAGGAGGTGCACAAACACCGGAGCGAAGTTGGCGTCCAAAAAGATGTTTATTTAGAGCAGATGTGCAAATAAATAGGTTTGAGAGCTTAAAACACAGATTGATTTAAAAACAGTATAAACTGCTAAGTACTAAGAACAGTACTAACTCCTCCAATTCAATGAGGCTAGAGTTTTACATGCTTCACAGCACAATCTCATTCACAGCTCTTTATCCGTCCTCCCTAATAGTAGTGATGGCCATCTTAAATACACAGTTTCCGCTCTCCCAAATTGGAACATACCATTTCTATAATATAAAATAAACTCTTGACTTACTATAATGTATACATGAGATTTAGAAACAAGAGTCTAAATAAATAAATACAAATAATAATGCAAATCAAAACGAGTAAATCAAAACACTTACACAAACATTTACAATACACCCGCTAAAATTAGCACTCTCTAGAGTACACTTACTGCCACGCCCACTTGGCTGGATCAGAAATTCATTCAAGTAGGCCCAACTCGAACACAGTAAAGCAGTGATGGAAGGCAAATAAGGTCTCTCCATCACAAAGTCCATATGAGCTTTTGTGCTTACCATGCAAATTGTTAAGTGACTGCAATGTGTAAATGCTCCTTCAAATGCAATTTTTATTTTTCCCGGAATTATGGGCTATTATAGGCACAGGCAGATATGTTTATGTTTCCTTCAGAATTCAACCAAAATGATTGTATCTTAGTAGGCAGGATGTGATGCAGGCATTGCATTTGTGTTGCCTCTACCTCCTGCTGCTGCCTGAAGGTCTGGACTGGAGGTTGAAGATAAGGAATAAGGATGATTGCTCATGTGTGACTCCAGGTTTTTTTTGTTTTGTTTTTTTTTGCGAAAGAATGTTCCAAAGTGCTTGTCCTGGAATTTGATTTAAGACTTGATTCAGACATTTTGGCAGGAAGCACATATATGGCAAATGGCTCTTATCCGCTCTCCATGATTTTACCCATGTTAGAACTGGCTAAGAGAGCATTATGCTGTTTCAGACAGATGTCAAAAGTAGTAAAAAGTCAGAAGAATGTGTTGAAAGAACATCTGGATGCAGTCTATTAAAGAATGTTAGTGTGTGAAAGTGCAGTGGAATGGTTTCATTCTGTTCCACTGAGTATTGTACTACTTAAAATGGCTTAAAATAAGTAGATAGTTATTTTCATTTCTTAGTTGAAATGCTTTATTGTGTTCATTCTTATTGCACAATAACTGTGGAAACACTCATACTTTAAAATCTAAAAACATTTCATATTTGAACAGGGGCTGTAAAAACATTATATTTGAATAAAAAATTCAGACAAAAATTATAAAAATGACCAAACAAATTTCTCAAGCTGCATAGGAATCTCCAGAAGTGAATAAAACATTCAGAAATGTGTTCAACTATAGGCCTAGTGGCAGTGTAATGTAGACACGTGCACCTGCATCGTGTCATATTTCTCATTTAACAGATATTGGTAGACATGTTATTACTGACAATGTGAAGAGAGGGATTAAAAATCTGAACGTGAACATTAAAAGATGTAGACAGATATTTAGGTGTTCCAGCTACAGCTTTAAAGCTGTGTTCTGTCTAGGAAGCATGTGCTGCATTTCTAAGTATTGGCCAGCAGATGGTGAACCTTTCTTTCTTTTGATCATGCATTCATGTATCCATTTAAGCACGCTATTATAGTGCACTATTAGCCAGTGAGAAAACACCAATATGAGTATTTTCCAATATCAATAATTCATTTAGACTCTTGTCTTGCAATAACAGAGGTCTTGGTTTATAAATGCTTAAAACTGATACAAAATATATTTCCAGTTGTGTCAATAAACCTCCACAGGGAGGCACCCTTGGTCTTCTAATGATTACAAAGTGTCAATTCTTTCAGTTTTACAGTAGGCTATTTACATTTTTGAGCAAACTTTTAAACTGACAAAATTTACTTTTCATATATAATCAATTCAGGTTATATGTCATATCTCTATCTATCTATCCATCCATCCAGATGTGTGGAAATTCAGGTTGCGTCCAAACAAAAACCTTGATCTATGCTAAGACACCCCTGGTGAATAATGGTAAAATGGTAAAAAAAAAAAAAGTAAATAATTACTTTTCTTTTTTCTGATTTTTTAAATATGCAAATTGCACAATCTAATTAAATATGCTCGAATTTGCATACATTTCCAGATCAAAAATGTGAACATTGGATATAGCTAGGATCATAATTCGTGTTTCATTTTGTAGACATATTAGAGTCAAAGGTCTTTACAGAGGGGATTCAGAATATCCCCTTTATATCTGAATCAAATGTTGTATAATTATACATGAGCAAAAAACTTCAGAATATGGATAGGAATAAAACTCAATGTTGACTACTGACGTGGGAGTTTCTGTACACTGACAAAGATAAATTCTATATTTAAATTCTGTACAGTTAATACATGTTTTACAAAACACGATTTCTTTATCAGTTTATGACAGTCTACATTATAAATGTTTTCCCTCCCTTTAGAAAAAGCAATCAGACCCTGTTTAACGTAAAGGGTTTTATAAAACCCATCAATTGTTCCTAATGAATTCTCTGAAATGAAATCTTTAAGCTTTCATATTCGGGTGTGAAATGACTTGACCCTAAGTGCAATAATAACATTTCTAAAAGCTATATAAAACACCTTTGGTATATCTTTGCACGTGGATGTGATTGATCACCAGAGGCATTAAGTTTGCGAGCTATAATCCATTATAAGGTAATAGGCCCAAATAAATCTCCCCATAATTAAGACCAATCCTTCATAGCTATAGGACAAGTTGGTTTTTTAAGACCCAATTACCCCCGTCTGAGACTGCTGCTAAAATGCTGGAGATTTGGTCAGAGAGGAGGAGTCTAGAGGCGGAGGCTGGCAGAATATATGGAGATGATCCAAGGAGGGTAAAAAGTTCCCCCTGCTCTCAGACCATCTCTTGCTCTCAAAGCAGGAACCGATTAGATTTATGTGAAACGCACACACCATTAATTCATGTTGTACAGATAATTCATGTGTGGTCCTTTCTTGTTCCATCACTGGATGTTTCTTTAATTATATGTCAAAGGCCATGAAACTCAAAATGAAATTCTCATCCCACAGCTTTTTCTTAAATTTCAACAAAAGATGCTGACATCTCCAGCGCAAATAAAAACTCAAAACATATTTAATAATTTCCATACACTCTGATACATAGATTGAACACCTATCTTTGTCATTCAAAAAATTATTCAGGGCACATACACTTAAAAGTCTGTATACGCACATCTTTACACAAACTTTGCTTGTCCTTTCTCATCCCCAACATCAAGACAAACTCTAAACATCAGTGTTTGTAAACAATCAGATATTCAGCACCTGTATGAAGTCATATATTCTCATTTAACAGATGTTGGGAGATAGGTTATTACTGACAGGTGAAGAAATTAAAAGTATTGTACAAATGCAGAACATGAACGTTAAAAGATGTAGATACATATTCACATATCCACCATCATCAGCTCGCTGCCAACCAACCAACATGTCCTTACAGCCATGCTGAACCCATAGTAGCAGCGAACATGGCAACCAGAAGATACTTACAGGAAATACTTCTATCCTCCTCAGTTTACTGAATTGTTCTGTGCTACAGCAGATGTTGGAGTAGTGTCCAGTACACAGGCCTTGGCTTTGAAGTCACACTTTTCCTTCACTCATCGATTTAACTTAAAAATCCCCCCTTGAATGTCTTCAAAGTCTGTTTTTATTTTATTGCAAAAATGTCAGCATCATATCCATTGTTATAATGCCAAGGCCCAATGTGTGGAATAGATGATTACACAATAGATTTTTTCTCTGAGGTGAATGTCTACCTGAATCAGCCAACTCAAGTCATTACATGATTAAAACAAGACAACTACACACCATTTTTTGTGCTACTGTTCTACCACCCCTGTTAACCCCACGCATCCTGTCATGACTCTAATCTATTACACTCTTTTGTTGGTGGCACATTAGCCAATAAAATATTTTTTTAGCCTGGAAAATTAATAGCTCAGAGTTTTCAGTGAATGCTTAGCTGTTATTAGCAAGCCCTATATCAAGGCATGCACACTTGTATAGCTGAAGCGGTGTGACCTAAAACCAAGCCAACTCTTTATTATACTGTACTAGAGAAGTTTCAGGCATGCTGTTATATTGAAAAAGCTTGTTTAGCTTGTTCGTGAGTTAGCGAGGCAAATGCATGCATTTTATTGGTAGACACTCAAATTGTGCTGCACTATGGCAACAAAGAGCAGTTGAAACCATAAAACAACATTGTCTAAAAACATCCACTCTGGGGTTAGCAATGCAAAACCAAGGAAAATATACAAGTACATTTTAAGTTGCCATTTTATTCCCTCTGTATCTCCTACATTCAGATGTTCCTGTTCAGTGTTAGTGCTTTTGGTCAATGGACGCCGCCTTGGATGTTGCTTTGAATTTATAAATGCATTAGTTACAAGATTACTTTCTTTGAAGTAAAAAATAAAACTGAGCATATATTTGTCCGTGCCACAACTTCAAACTGTCTGTTTACCAGCACCTTCTCCAAATCACGGTTAGATTCACACAGACACACGGTCTGTCCATTATGATCATTTCCTATCTGGTCACCACGACAAAAGCCGAATATTCTTGTCTGGGTTTCAAGGCCATCTAGGAGTTGACGTATTCCTCAGCTGAGCTCAAAGCCAGCAGAGGATTCAATAGCATAGAGCAACTTGTTCCTCATTTGCTGAGGTTCACAGAACTCTGGCAGCTTGAGAAGGTTCATGCAAGTGCTAGCGGTAGGGAGACGCTCCAGGTCAGTGCCTCCGTTATGGATGCAAAAGGCTGGGTACAGCTCCTAGAGACAAGGAGAAAGTCTCATGAACATCAATGACAACATAAAACAGTACTCAACAAACACATCTGATAATATACATGGAATACATGGACGGAAAACTTTTTCCAATGATGAACTAAATCATATTTTAATCAAGTGAATGTGAGATTGCAATCTTTATCAAATGTGAAGACTGAATTATTTTTTTTAAATAAACGCACAAAACATGTCTTTTTGGGTTGAGTTTTGTGGGTAACATGCAAAACAAAACATTCAGAGTAACCAGTGTTGTCCAATTCACTTTTTGAGCCAGTTCTTTTAATGAATTGGTCAAAAACACTCAAGACGTTCCTGGGTTAAATCAGTCTGACATCTTTTCACACTCAATGCATCACTCTGGCGGTTACTGAATCAACATCTGACTCACTGCAAGTTATGATTCATTTCAGTTATGACCGTCTAGAAATGAAGCAAGCTTTGTGTTCTTGTATAATTGACCTAAAAATGAGAATTTGCTTAAAAATGTACTCACTTTCAGGCCTTCCAAGATGTAGTTGAGTTTATTTATTCATATGAACAGATTTGGAGAAATGTAGCATTACATCAGAATCAGAATGAGCTTTATTGCCAGGTATGTTTACATATACGAGGAATTTGTTTTCGTGACAGAAGCTACCGCAGTGCAACAGAATGACAGTGACAGAACAAAAAAAACTGATAATAAAAAGAAGAATTAAAAAGAACAAGTAAATAAGGAATAACAAAATACAAAATGGACAATTGCATGTACAGGTATAAAACAATGGACAGTTTTGTATGTACAAGTATATTATGTGCAATTGAAATGTAGAGTATGTGTGTTACATAAATATGTGTTTACGTGTATAAATAGTGCATGTACCATAATTATTGACAAGTGTTCATGAAATGGATTGCTTGAGGGAAGAAACTGTTCCTGTGTCTGGTCGTTCTGGTGCTCAGAGCTCTGTAGTGTCGACCAGACTGAGAGGGAGTGTGCTGGATGTTAGGGGTCCAGAGTGATTTTGCCAGCCCTTTTGCTTTGGATAAGTACAGTTCTACCCTCCGTAGTCTTCTGAGGCCAGATTTGGTAGCTGAGCTGAACCAGACAGTTATTGATGTGCAGAGGACTGATTCAATGATGGCAGAGTAGAACTGTATCAGCAGTTCCTGTGGCAGGTTGAACTTCCTCAGCTGGCAAAGGAAGTACAGCCTCTGCTGGGCCTTTTTCACAATGGACTTAATGTGATTGTCCCACTTCAGGTCCTGGGAGATGGTGGTGCCCAGGAGCCTGAATGACTCCACTGCAGTCACAGTGCTGTTCATGATGGTGAGTCGGGGAGAACAGGGGGGTTCTCCTGAAGTCCACGATCATCTTCACTGTTTTGAGCGTGTTCAGCTCTATGTTGTTATAACTGCACCAGACACCCAGCTCCTTAACCTCCTGTCTGTAAGCAGACTCGTCACGGTCCTGGATTGAGGCCGACCAGTGTGGTGTCATCTGCAAACTTCAGGAGCTTGACAGACGAGTCTCTAGATGTGCAGTCGTTCGTGTAGAGAGAGAAGAGCAGTGGGGAGAGAACTCAGCCCTGAGGAGCTCCTGTGCTGATCGTACGGGTGCTGGATGTGTATTTTTTTCAGCCTCACTAGCTGCTGCCTGTCTGTCAGGAAGCTATTGATACACTGACAGATGGAGGTGGGCACGGAGAGCTGACTTAGTTTGGGCAGGAGGAGGTTTGGGATGATAGTGTTAAAGGACTAGCTGAAGCCCACAAACCGGATCCTCACCTAAGCCCCTGGTCTGTCTAGATGTTGCAGAACATAATGCAGTCCCATGTTGACTGCATCATCCACAGACCTGTTTGCTCTGTATGCAAACTGAAGAGGATCCAGCAAGGGTCCAGTGATGTCCTTCAGGTGGGCCAGCACCAGTTTTTCAAATGACTTCATGACCACAGATGTAATTTTGGATTTCTTTGGGATGGGGAGGATGGTGGAGCGTTTGAAGCATGAAGCGACTTCGCACAGTTCCAGTGATCTGTTGAAGATTTTGTGAAGATGGGGGCCAGCTGGTCAGCACAGGATTTCAGACAGGCTGGTGTGACATCGTCTGTGCCTGGTGGTTTTTTCCTTTTCTGCTTCCGGAAGCCCTGGCACACCTTGTCTTCGCTGATCTGAATTGCAGGTGTGGGGGAGAGGGGGGTTGCTGGAGGTGCTCAAAGCAGGTGTGGGGTGTTTTTTCAAAACTCATTCAGATTTTCTGCCAGTTGTTGATTCTCCAAAGTGCCGGGGATGGTGTCTTGTAACTGGTAATGTCTTTCATACCTTTCCACACTAAAGCAGAATCTCTGGAATAGAATTGGATCCTTAGCTTATCAAAATAATTCCTCTTTGCTACTCTGATCTACTTTTCCAGTGTGTATTTGGCGTGTTTATACAAGACTTTACCCTCCTTCCTGTAAACATCTTCTTTGGCCTGACGGAGCTGTCCGAGTTTTGCAGTGAACCATGGTTTGTCATTGTTGTAGGTTAAATTAGTCCTGGTAGGAATGCACATGTCCTCACAGAAACTAATATACGAAGTGACAGTCTCTGTGAGCTCGTCCAGGTTGAGGTCGTGACAGGCTTGTAAAGCCCGCTCGGTCTCGTTGGTCCATCTTTTTACAGTCTTTACCACAGGTTTAGCAGATTTTAGTTTCTGCCTGTAGGTTGGTATAAGATGAACCAGGCAGTGATCAGAGAGCCCCAAAGCTGCCAGTGGAACTGAGTGATATGCAGTCTTTATTATTGTGTAACAGTGATACAATATATTACTGTCTCTGGTGGGACATGTGATGTGCTGTCTGTAATTTGGCATCACCAAGAGCTGTCTGCAAGATGTTGTCTGCAGTGAATGGGTGCCGTCAGAATGAAAGTTTAAACAGCTGATACACAATAATCTACATGCAATTCACACAACTCTAGTCTATCAAGTAACAAATCCATCAGTAAGGCACTTTAACTATAAGCCATCACTTCTGAACAAAAGTTAATTATACATTATAATAATAACGTTTCCTCCAGTAAAAAAGTCCATCACCTCTCACATCAAAATACATTATTGTTTTGGACTGATTTTGCTCATAAACACTGTTTGATCTATGCAGATTTCTCTCCTGATTCAGATTAGACACTTTTTCACTGAAGAAAAGCAATATTATGGATAGAGGACTCGTGTTTTAGCCCTAAACAATAGTTTAAAGTTAAAAACCTCTTAATGGATTTATTACAAACACTCAGCTTTTCACTTCACAAGACATTAATTGACAGACTGGAGTCAGGTGGATTACATGTGAATTATTCAGATGTTTTTATCAGCTGTTTGAATCCACCTTCTGATGGCACCCATTTACTGCAGAGGTGAGATTGCACTCATTTACTGCAGATTGGTGAGCAAGTGGTGTAATGCTAAATTCTCCAAATCCGTTCCGACAACGATGACCTAAGGGTAAGTAAATTTTCATCAAATCTTCATTTTGAGTAAACCATTTCTTAAAAATCAGTGTATGATGATAGGATCACACAGTGTAACATTGTCTACACTGGTCACGACTATTGACGTGCCACACCGTACAGCTTAACACTGAAAGAGAAAGTTCCAAATCCAGTTGTACTGTTGTCAGAATTAGCGCAAACACATAAAGAATGCCAGAAATAAAATGGGGCATCAGTATACAGTCAGTGTCTCATAGCACCGCATCGTTACCAGAAGAACAACAAGATACGCCTAATGAAAAAATGATCCACGTGGCTACAAGGCTCAACCCCAAAATGAACCTGATTAAACCTGCTTTAACGGGCCAATTTTTCTAACAATTAAGGTATTAAAGTATCGTTGCTTATCGAGAAAGTGTCACGATGGGAGCCATCATTTTGAAAAAAAGGGTATCCATCATCTTTTTTAAATAGCTCTCTGTGACAGGGCTATTTCTCCCCTAATGAATTCTGGGGTGTTTAACGGCACCTAATTAAGGCTGAGCTGGCTGAAGAGGCAGACAAGGTGGGAGGCCATCTCCCCTTGATCTGTCTCTCCGTCTTTCCTCTTACTCCTCCTTTCCATCCGTTCCTCAGAGCGTCTACACCAAAGTCAAATTCATTAAACAGCCCCACTTTAATTTTGGCAGTAACACATATCTGTGGAATTGCTCAGAAGCCATGATTTTCCCCCACCCAAATTCATACAGGGTAAAGTAATCCGCTTTAAACAGATGACCGCTATTAAAATATGTAATAAAGTCAATGAAATGACAATTACTGTCCTTGGTTAGTCTAAGTAAGGCATAAAAACACATTTAATGATGTTTCTATTCTCCAGATTTTGCAGAGTGTAATATGCACAACAGACAGACTTCACACTGTGACATACAAGAAAAAGACCTAAGATTACATTCCTACAGACTAAGACAAAAATAACCCTGTTAAATAAGAAGATTGTTGGTAGATGAAGAATAATCCGTAAGCTATCAGATACTATTCTCTCATACCAATATGCTCTGGCCTTTGATTGCACGCTAGATACAGTCAGCATTAAGTGAGAGCCATTTAAAGTTCAATGGGGCATTTATAAGTTTTTATCAGTCAGATGGATTTTACACACCCGGTGGCACTTGGCAACGCCTCAACTAGCATTACAATGCTAAGGGTCACAACCTCTTTAGCACAAATAGAGGCCCAGATAAGGCCTATCCTGATAGCTGTTATAATGTGAAAATGATTTGTTACAATGAGCCTGTTTGCTCATACACCCTTGTGTAAATTAATGACGATATACTGCGACAAAACATTCTGTTCGCTTCATTATTTCTCCGTTAAGGCAGCACACCTTGCAGGGAGTAGAATTCTTTGCGGTGGTGAACCTGATAACTTTGTTGAATAAAAATGTAGACAATGATACCAAATCTTCAGCAGGTGCGAGTGGACGTGAACTTCAGCCGAACTCCATTTGTGATAACAGAGGTGCAAGTCATATCGATGCAGCTGAGGTGGGTCATGTCTATACACTTCACTTTTCCAGTGAAACCATTTAAGACACCAAACAATCTCAGATGAAACATTAACTTGCATTTAAAGAGTTCAGACACAACAGAACAGCGCGTCAGATGTCTTCTACAAGCCAGAAGTTCATTACATTTGTATTTTCAGAGGGTTTTGGCCCTCACTGACCTTGAAGCCTAAGAGCGGAGGTCGTGAGCAGCTTGTAACAAACTTGAGCAGCTTGCGTTTCTCCTCATCGCTGAAGCTCTCCACCACGTCCCAGAAACTTTTGATCACTGGATGAGTTGCTGAATAACCACCTGAGTAATGCAGCAACAGTTGAGAAAAACTAAAAGGTTAAGAATATAATGCAGAAACTAAAAGTCTAACTCCTGCATAACTAAACCCTTATGAATTATCAGATAATACTGCATGTCTGTTATGTGCTCTACTTTAAAACATGGATCTAACATTTAAAACCTTTTTTTACTACTACATCCTGTTTAAGTAGAAGAAAAGTGGAGTCATTCGAGTTAACACTTAAGGCTGTAATACACTACACAACTTTTAAAATATTAGGCATCATACAGTAAACAACCATACAATAAAAAAACCTGTATGTGCACAATATACACTACATGATATTCTGTGAAATCTGTCAAAATCTACAGACTGACACGAGCTTCCAGCAACTAACAGAGACTCCTCCATACAGCAAATCAAGCTCAAATCGGAGTAAAAGCTGTGTAGTGTAATCCAGTCTTTATGGGCGGTACCAAATACAAACAAAATAAATCAAATCACAACAAATCCACTACTAAGCTTTATTACTAATTAATAAACTATCAATTCACATTTCACCCATGCGTCTTTTTGCTCTCCCTTATTTGTAAACACAGAATACAAAACAATATAGCAACCTGACCTCTTTGGAAGAAAAGAGACAAAGGTTCTTAAATCAAGCTAAATCTAAAATAAAAATGAAGTGACTCATAAAATTGTGATGGGCGTTCTTGCAGTACCTGAGTAGTTAGTAAATCTCTTCAGGTCTTCCAGACAGATGGGCACAAGTGCACCAGAAATCAGTACCTGTAAATACAGATGGACTTAAGTTGTTTACGTTTAATTAATGGCCACGGATAGGAGTGTTTAAAGTAGTGAGTAAAGAAAAGACAGGCAGTGTGATAATATCTGTCGATAATATCTGCTAATCTTGTTATTAAGAATATTTTCTGACACATGACTGATCGTGTGCGTCTAGACAGATTTTCTCGCATTTTCAGCGGTAAGTATGTGTGGGCTGCTACCTGAATTTCCTGCTGATCAAACATGCGCAGCCACTCCAGGTTGACCACGTTGGCCAGGCCCTGTCGAAAGGCCAGGCAGTGTGCTCGGATCTGTTTGTTCAGACGGTAATCGGCCACTAAATGGATGTAGGCTATCCTGTTGGCTGTGGTTACCGGGATGTCCTTTCCCCCTGGTTTGAGCTCGACCACCTGGAAAAAGACACATATAGATGGAAGTGTAACAGGCACCATTACCCTGGGTTCAGTGATGATTTAATTCCTTGTTGAAAGTGGAACGGTACAGCTGCAGAGGAAAGTGCTGAAGGCAATTGAGGAACACAGAGGAAATGAGTGCACGGACTACCTTTACCTCGCTAATGAAGGGGAAAGTAAATAAAGGTTTACTTATACTCGGTTAGCCCAGTTATTATAAGAAAAAGTCATCAAACAAATGTTTTTTATTATTAATGGGAAATATAGCTTTATAAATAATTATTAATTGAGTGACTATTTAGGTTAAATCTACCACCCTGTTACCCATTCTGGCATAGTTTTTATTTAATTTTTAAATCATAATTTTTTATATTATACATTTTTTATTATTCTAAATATTTTTTATTTATAAATTTTGTCTATATAATTTAATATTTGATACTGATTTGTTAACAATCAACATTTTCTAAATGTCATCCATTTGATAAAATAAAAAAATCTCACACAATTTCCCCTTATACATATATTTTTTGGGTGGTAAGGAGTGGCAATGCTAGATATCATGCGGGATGATTAGCTCTAATACTATGCTGACACCGTTTTCTCCCAGCAGGCATGTTTGAGTTGGTCAACAGAGAAGTTCTTTCAGAGAGATCTACACAGAGACGTGCTTTATCTCCATCAACCAAGACTAACAACAGTTAGATCAATCATTAACAATGCCAGAGAACAAGAGAGGGAGAGAACAAAAAAAGATGTGTTGTTCACCTGGGCCTCCCCAAGATCATTGTTGACCACGGTGAAGTTAAGGCCGAGGTCTTCCACATCGCCTTCATAGCTCTTGAGGAAAAGCAGGTTTCGGTACATCTCTGGGTCTAGAGAGGCCAGATGGTGTATGTCCACATCTGCACTCGTGCCCAAGAGCTTGGACAGGAAGAAACTTGCAAATGGCAATTCCACTAGCATGTTTTCATACAACGCCTGGGGGACAGAAGAAAGAGAGAGACATTTAATTAAAGACAACCTCCAGGAGTGCAATATGCAGCCAAGCCAAAATTAGCTATGAAATTGACAAAATCGTATCTTCATCCTGTGAGCTAATCTATCTCAAATTCTGACACTTTCAGTTTAAGAAGCTCAAACTTGAAAAACATCAACTGTATCCTTAACCTGTTGTTCCATTAAGAAGCACAAGGATAGTGAGTCATAAAAGCTAAAGTACCGCAATAGTCCTAAAAAGACCATATCTGAGGACATTAAAATATACAGGCCTTGAATAAATGATTTCACTAAAATAACTTGACCACATAAGCTAAATGGATTATAAATTTCCCAAATCTCCATAATGCATGCATCTAAAACACACACAGAGGCTGTAAATCAGAGCATTTTCTAAACACAGGTTAATTGTGTGACTTCAACCGTTGGACATTTTAATGCAAAATAATCCACTTAGCAACATTCTTCCCACAAGCCCTGTTGTGGGAACATATGTGCTGCGCCCTCCTGAAACCTATCAATAACGTCGCACCCGAGAAGAAGCCGCAATAAGAATATGGAGGCACGGCGTAGACTATTTTTCAAACCTTCAAGTTATTTATGGGTGTTTATTGCCAGAAATTGTGCCAAAATGACTTGGGATAAAAAGGATTAATGAATGGCCGGGCCTTTTAATATAAGTGAGTGCAGTGGCAACGCAATTAATGCAAATCGTGGCACCATCAGGAGAGTAAACGCCAACAACTTAGCAGCTGCCTTCTGTTTCTGCCAAATAAATTTACAGCATTAAGAATCAATAAAAATTTAACACACTAGCCATCAATCAGGAGTTCTGACCTTCTCTTTCCTCTCTGTTGCCCTTTGGAGAGGGACAGTGAAGCACTGCTGTTGAACTGCAGGACACATGGTGTTTGTGTGTGTAACTCAGTTTGTATTTGAGGGTATGAGCAGACTGCTGAAATATTTGTGTGAAAATAATTCAACTTGGGGTAATTCTATACAAGTGGGTTCAAAGCTTGAATGGCTGTAAGCCATCTTGATAACTTAATAAAAGTCTTTTTTTTCCAAAGTATCCACTTTGAATGTTGTCAAAACATGGTTTTCTTCATGAATGCACACACCCCACGATATCTACATCAGCAACTATGCATGTTGAAATTCCAGATTTAATTTGTCACATACAGAGTCATATACAGAATACAACTTGCAGAGCAATGTAAACCTGGTAAACATCTTAGACTGTAGATTGATATAAATAGTATTACAAACATCATAATAGCAATCATGAAAAAATAATGAAAAACGAATAATAAAAAAAAATAGCAAAAAAGTATAAAAATATAATGGAAAAATAAAATTGTAAGTAAAATAGAGCCGAGTTCTTAAAGGGTTAGTTCACCCAAAAATGAAAATTTGATGTTTATCTGCAGGGCATCCAAGAAGGTGATTTTGTTTCTTCAGTAGAACACAAACAAAGATTTTTAACTCAAACCGTAGCAGTCTGTTAGTCTTATAATGCAAGTCAATGGGCACAGAATCTTTGAGAGTAAAAAAAACATGCACAGACAAATTCGCACAAACTGATAGTTTCGTGTCTTAGGACATCAATGTATCGTCAAGAGCCACAGGGTTTAGTTTGAATTTGTCTGTGCATGTTTTTTTTACTCTCAAAGATTCTGTGCCCATTGACTCTGATACTTTACCTCAATTTACCTCTGATACAGGCAATGCTGACCTCTCCTGAGGTCATCCACAACATTCGGCGCTTGACGCATAACGTGCTCTGGCATATATATATATAGATTCTTCATTAGTGACTGTTTCTATGGGCCGCGATACGTAAGGATCTATACCTACGTGTAAACATATCTATGTGCCAGAGCACTTTATGCGCCACGCTACCGGATGTTGTGATGGCCCCAGGAGCACAGCTCTATCTCTCATTTCGACCAGATGATCCAACGGTAGCTGCACGGATCTCAGGCTGCCTGGCGGACATCTCAGCATGGATGAAAGAACACCATCTACAGCTCAACCTGGCAAAGACTGAGCTTCTTGTCTTCCTGCAACTCCAACTCTACAGCATGATTTCACGATTCAGTTAGGTTCATCAACAATTACCCCATCAGCTTGGTCAGAAATCTTGGTGTAATCTTCGATGACCAGCTGACCTTCAAAGAGCACATTGCAAAGACTGCTCGATCTTGCAGGTTTGCACTTCACAACATCAGAAAGATCAGGCCCTTTCTGACAGAGCATGCTGCACAACTTCTTGTCCAGGCCCTTGTCATTTCTAGACTGGACTACTGCAATGCTCTTCTAGCTGGACTTCCATCAAACACAATCAAACCTCTACAAATGATTCAGAATGCAGCGGCACGACTGGTCTTCAACGAGCCCAAAAGAGCCCATGTTACACCTCTCTTTGTCTCCTTGCACTGGCTACCAGTTGCAGCTCGCATCCAGTTCAAGACACTGATGCTTGCATAAAGAACAACCACAGGCTCAGCACCCACCTACTTCCACTCACTATTACGAATCTACATCCCCTCCAGAAGTCTGAGATCTGCGAGTGAGCGACGCCTCGTGGTACCATCACAGAGAGGCTCAAAATCACTCTCCAGAACATTCTCTTTCACCGTTCCTGGCTGATGGAATGATCTTCCCACCCCCATCCGGAATGCTGGATCCCTGTCAATTTTCAAGCAACAACTGAAAACTCATCTCTTTCAACTCTACTTGACTACATATAAAAAAAAAATAAAAAAATTGAACTTTCACTTTTTCAAAATCTTCATCTTTCTCTTTATCTTTCTCTCCTTCCCTTGCTAGCTTGTACTTATTTGAACAATGCCTGAGACTTGGTGTTATTGGCACTTCCTCTGTATGTTTGCCTCTTCAAGATTAATCGCTTTATGTACTCCCAATTGTAAGTCGCTTTGGATAAAAGCGTCTGCTAAATGACTAAATGTAAATGTAAATGTATTACTACTACCAGTAAACCCAGATTTCTCTCCACCTTAACATGTCATTACATTAGCACTCCGTTAAATATACACTACCGTTTAAAAGTTTGCGGTAAGATTTGTAACCAGCAATGAATACTTCTATGCATAAAAGGAAGGACACATTAAAAGTAACAGTAAATAAATGTATAATGTTACAAAAGATTTCAGTTTTCTTCTAAACTTTCTATTCAAGAAAGAATAAGGAGAAAATATATTATAGCATCCACTAAAAACTGCACAATGTGCACAACTGCTTTCGATATAAATGTTTATTGAGCAGCAAATCAGCATATTAAAATAATTTCTAAAGGTTCACGTGACACTGAAAACTGGAGTAATGATGCTGAAAATTCAGCTTTGCCACCACAGGAATAAATTACATTTGTAAATACATTAACACAGAAAACAGTTATTTTAAATAGTTATAATAATATTTCACAAATTAGCATTTTTCCCAGTATTTTTGATAAAATGAATGGGTCCTTGGTAAACATAAGAAACTAGATGTCTACTGCAAACGACCTGCTTCATTTGCATCTGTACACTTATACAATCTTGAGTGAGGTCTACTTCCAGCCTTGCTGAATGCAGTATTTACAGAGCATCCCATTAAAGATCACTCAATCCGCCTGTCTTTCCTGCCACACACTTTTAATTAACTCAGCAGTGATTTGCCCATCCACCTGTCCTCTCCCTCCATTACAGGGACATTTGTTTTGTATTAAAACTCTGTCCTACAAACGTTTCGACCACAGGAAGAAAGCTGCCGTAGCAGCAGATGAGAAGGGTCATTCATCTAATACGTTGCTTGCATGGAGGAATGATTCTACTCCATTAGTCAGTCCTCTCTCTCTCCACAAACCGCCCATCTTGGTAGAGAAATATGGCGCAGCATGGTCAATACAAGAGCCATTCGTCACTACCTCACAAGTCCATTTAGGGAAATGAAAAAGGTCTGGATAAACAGGCAGCCAGATGTGTCCAGCCTTAGGGTAATTGAATTTTTAAGCACATATGCTCCAGGGTGGCATGGAAAATACCAGAAACACTGGTACCAGTTACGTTTAACACCCTCTTGAGTATTCTGACTTGCTTTGGAATTAAATTGCTTGACTGGCTGTCACTATTACTTTTTTTGATTGTGTGTGCTTGTGTGTGTGTGTGCGCGCATGTGTGTGTGTGTGTGTGTGTGTGTGTTTTACACTACACTCCAGTTGGATATGGATAAGTCTTACCATCTAATGTGGACTGAAGCGGTCCGATGCGCCCCATTCTCCTGGTTCTCCACACATGTCTTGCAGAGGGCACATACAGCTGAGTCACCTACAAATAAATATTAGTGTAAAAACCCAAGTTAGATGACAACAAGCTATTAGTGACTTATTTTTTAGAAACACGTATCCATATTTACAACAAAATTATACTTCCATAATAAAATTTATTTATTCTTTTAAATGCAAATGCTTAACAATTATAAAAATATAAATTGCCTCCTTTTCATTGGATTTTTACTATTTTTCAATAAAAATAAATAAATAAATTAGGGCTGCAACAACGAATCGATAAAATCGATTATTATCGATTATGAAAATCATCGACAACGTTTCTCATAATCGATTAGTCGGGTCCGCCCACAGTGCACGTCCAACTTCAGCCGGTTGCTCAAATTACAGCTCTAAATAACATATTTCTATGGACAAAATGCATCTCAAAATAGTGTAGGAAACAGAATGAGATGCTGCGGAGAAATACGTGATCCATTTTGCATGATAATTCTTTATTTTGAGCTTTAAGTTAATGCATTAGTGTAAAGGCTTGCCCTGTCAGGCGCTGTGACAGATGCGTGTGCGTCCTCAAAACATCCGTCCATTGCGTCCGCAAACATATCCATTGCACTGAATTATCTGTTGTTGAAAGGTAATTTAAGGTTTAAAAGTCAACATGCAGTGTGTATATTTTATGAGAGTAGGAACTTTAAAGGGATAACAGCATGTAATTGTCTGAATATAAATATGAGATGCTCCATAACCGCCTTTTACAGGATAAAGAAATGACAGTAAAACATGACTGTGATAAAAGTTCCTGCAGAACATTCCTCTCACACCGTGTCTTTATTATCATTTACATTTTTAAGAGTAATGTATGACGATTGTATGACATCCAAGTAAATGCGGCGAGAGAAAGCATTAGGAGACGACTCTTATAGCACTCGCAGTACTTTGATGACACACACCGATCGGTCTAGCTGCGCTGCTTTAAGTCAAACACATCTAAGCGGTCTTCAGAGAAAGCATCATGTTGTACGCTGCTATGTTGCCAAGTCCGCAGTTTACAGCGGGTTGTTTTCGTGTCCATGGTCTTTTATAACATGCGGAATTGACGAGCTACGCGTAAACGATATTCGGGTTGCCGGGTTCTCCTGTAGTGGGCGGAGCTAATGCGCAAACAGTAATCTCATTGGCGGTGCTCACCTATCATCGCCCCTGTTTTGATTTCAGCGAATCAGTTCGGCGAATGCAGGCGACCTGATTAATATTCATGAACCCAGCAGCTCAATAATCCTTGGTGCATTTAATATGGTTATTAATAGTACAATTCGCGGTATGTTATCAGTATTATTTGTAGGTTTTTCCCCCTTTTTTATAGAAACACTAAATGACAAACAATATCTTAAGCACCACCACCAGTCCTAAGTTCAGACAACATGACAAATATGCATTCATACATGGTTATTCTAAAGTTCTATCATCATATAATGATAAATTATCATACTATCATATTTTAAAGTTTGACTGAAATAATCAATTGAATTTGATAGGTGTCTCTCACATTGTCCCACAAAAACATTAAAATGGTGTAGATTAGTGTAACGTTTTATAATAATAATTTATTCTATTTGGAGACCATTTCATTTATTTAACATATTTAATATTGGGGCATCCAAGTTATTTGACATATTTTAACCTTTTTAAGTAACAATAATTACTTTCCCTGGTAATTTGTTTATTTTATAACGATGTAACTCGGTTAGTATTTGTGAGAAGTAACTAGTAATATAACGAATTACCTTTTTAAAGTATCGTGCCCAACACTGCACACTATACATTGATTTATTGTATGTCTTTGATTAATAATGAATATGAAGAGCTTAAAAATGCATATTAAATCGTAATATTGGTAAATTAGATTATTTTCTAAAATCGTTTAGTCCTAATTTAAACTATATTCACAAATACAATGCTTAACAAATTTATTAAAACACATTTATGTAAGGTTTTAACAAATTATGTAAGGTTTGTGCCACTGCTGCTCTAACAGCATTGGTGATTACCAAAATCATGTTTAGCTTTCTGTATTGGGTAGTCCTCCAAAATCGTAAGCTCTTTAGTAACAGTAGTAGGCTATTTCTAATGCTATAATATAATTATTGCTGTTATCTTTGACAGAAAGGCAGAGCACTTGAATTTTTTTTCAGATACCCAATTACAGTCAAAAAGTACATAAACAATGCAAGCAAGGATGCAAGCTGTTATGAGGCCATTTTTTGTTATTATAAATACTAATTAGTTGTTTCTGTTTGTAATTTGCCCAATTAATGACAATAAAATTTTAAGATTTAAACAATTTTTTGACAGATTCCTAAAATATTGGTTTTCTCTTTATGACAGGTGGTTTAATAAATGAAGCACTGTATGTTTTCATAGCATTCCGTGTGTTTGAAGGACATTGAGCAGAATGTGGAATTGTGTGTATTTTGTCAATAAATAGCATAATTTGATTTAATCCGATTAATCGATTAATCGAAATAATAATCGACCAACTAATCGATTATCAAAATAATCGTTAGTTGCAGCCCTAAAATAAATAAATAAAATCGAAGGCAAAACTATTAACTCTTAAGTAGGTTTTAATCATGTGATCCGCAAATGAATTTTACCTTGTCTGCTCTGATGTTGACCTCATCAGACAGCCAATGACCCGATGGACAGAACGGTCTTCGAATATCTCGGGCTTTCAGCATTTTCACAAGGTTGGTAATCACCTTAAAAAAAAAGTATAAAAAAACGAAATGTTCAGCCACGCATATAAATAACCTAATTTAAATTCTAAAAGCAATTTAAAATATTAAGCCACTAAAAATGAATGTTGTTAAAAACATTATGAGTTAGTCATTAACAGTTTTGCAAGCAGATAAAACTATTTGCCCCATGTATTTCCATTTCTTTCATCGGTAATTACTTATCTTGTATAATGGTGAAGGAGCAGACAGACAAACTTTCATTGTTCAGCCAGCACAACTAATCCGTGTGAAATTTGCTGACACAAATACACAGATACACACTTGTGCTGAAAATAAATAAATATTACAATGTACTAAATTTCTTTTTTTATGTCTTCACTCTCTTTAAACACTGGGTAATTCACCCATAATGTCAGCCGACTTCATCCAAATTCATTTTTCTACACTTCTGTTTAATACTAAAGCTGTTTCCTCTCCGATTAAAGTGTCAAACAAACGTCTGGCTGGCCATTTCTAGAGAATACCTATCAATCTCTGACCAAGACATGCTAACGCCAGAGAGTCTGTAATAACGGCAAGTGCGAAACTATGTTGCTTGCTAGTGGGTTTGTGGGGCAGGGGGTCCGAAGGCCCTTCCTGTCTAAGTGGAATGAATAAGCATTGGTTAATTAGCCCATCGGGTTAAGTGCAGGCCTTAATGGGTCTCTCCAAAACTCCTGCAGTGACATCCCTCTCCAAACACGGCCAAGAAGAAAGTTCCATTAGCAATATTAATACAAGCTTAGTTGATCATTTTCATTCAATTAACTTCTTTCAATTAAATAGATAGCTCGACAATAGGAGTGATAAAACATCCGGAGGGACGGCCCATGGCTGGAGGCAAACATTAGTGTGTGAGGGGTCATCAGCGTTAGAGCTGACTGTAAATTGCACATTCAATTTGGGAAATGCGTTTCTCCTGCTTGTACTTCTTTAATGGGTCGTTTTAGCTGACAGGAGGCGTTTTCCGCCATCTTTTGTGGAAATCTTTCAGAGCCTTTTGTATGCCGTACCAACTCGACTAGTGGAACCCAAACAATGAGTGGTAATGTACAGTGATTCACTCAGAAGCTTGCTGGAATAGTACAAATTTAAAAAAATCAATGCAGAAATACTTCACCACTGAAATGCTATTAGTCACTTGCCTTTGTAAAGGTGTTTTCAGACCTTTAGAATGTTTACTTTGTTCCAAAACAGGGGAATTGATACAATGTTGCATTCTCGTTGGGTTGGTTCACTTTAACAAAGGCTAAATTTCAAAGTGCACCAGAAAGGGTTTATGCTAGTTACATGTGATTACTTTTATTCTAAAATAAAAAAAGTTGTACAGGTTTTACAACTTCCTTCTCATTGGTCAGAGTGCAACTGTTTCTGTTCTGGGATTCCACTCATAGTGGTCATACATCAAGATGAACTGTAGAGTTGTGCCGATAGACCAGTGGTTCTCAAACTTTTTACACCAAGTACCACCTCAGAAAATATTTGGCTTTCCAAGTACCACCATTATGACCAACATTAAAATGCAGTATAAATGGCTGCCCACTGCTCCGGGTGTGTGTTCACGGTGTGTGTGTGTGTGTGTGTGTGTGTTCACTGCTGTGTGTGTGTGTGCACTTTGGATGGGTTAAATGCAGAGTACGAATTCCGAGTATGACACTTTCACTTTCAGTAGCACTATACACAGTAAAAAAAAAAAAAAAAAAAAATACAAGTCAGTTTTAATCCTTAAAAGGATATTTATTATTGTCAGCCTCTTAAAATATAGTAAATACACAGTTTGAACATGAACACTGCACCGTGCTTACTTCCACGTAAATAAAAAACGTAATTATTAAATTAAAATATATTGTACCCAAAAGTGAAATAAAAACTGTACTGTACTTAAATGTTAAAAAAACTGTACTTAAATAAAGATTAAATGAAAATGTATCATTCATACTTAACATTTAAGTACAGTAACTTAGTTTTTATTTAACTTTAAGTAGCTACAATACATTTTCATTTAATCTTTAAGCACAGTACAGTTTTTATTTCACTTTTAAATAAAAAAGTACTTGATAAAAAAAAACACAGGCTGTATATGTAGCTGCAAGTAACAACAATCAGGCCACGTTTCCACCAAAGCCAGCTGAAAACACCCAGGTGTGAGCGCTTGAGAGGGCAGCGTATTTTCGAGGCAGCTGCGGTTGCTATGATATGGAATATCCGCTGAAGTAATATGGCAGACGATCGCGAATGAAATGTTTCTCCAAGCATTATTTTTCATAACAATATTATTGTACTCCGGCAATTCCATCTGGTAAAGACAAATACTCAGAGACAAGCAATATTAACTTCTCCATTGCTGTTCAGTTGTAGTACAAGCAGGGTGTGACGGTATTAGTCCCGCCCCTCCTCCACTGTGATTGGTTAGCTGACTAAAAAGTGACAGTGATGAATGCTAACATTCTTAAATTCTCGGTGCCAAGAAAAAAACGCCCGAGTGCTCAGCATGAAAAAGACGCTCCCATTTAAAACAATTAAAAAAAAATCGCTTTGGTGGACACGCGGCCTGATTTATATTTAATTCTGAGATTCCTCTGCGTGCCACTAGAGGAAGCTCGCGTACCACTTTGAGAACCACTGCGATAGACGATAGTATCATGTATCAACAATAGTCAGAGATATCACCTGTGGCTGATGCCTTTGACGATGGCAAGATTATTATTACGGTTGTAGTTGTTGTTGTTAATATTATTAATCAGGCTAGTAATACGATCTAATAATATTAGGGCTTTTTTCCACATTTTTACAGATATAACCAATCCAATGCACGTTATAGCCAATCACACAAGATTATGTTGAGCTTCTGGAAGCAATGGCCAATCACAGGCGTTCAGATGAGTCATCGCTGAAACAGCAGAATTTTGTTGTTCAGCACACACTGATTGAATTCTGACTCATGAATTCTCTCGTCTTAAACAACAAAGTGCAGATATACATGCAATGTAAGAGATTTATTCATAATACAATGTATAAAGCTTCACTGATTATAACGGGAGTTTTTGTGTGATAAGTTATGTTCTTTGGTGATGTAAATGTTCTTTGCTCATTTTCTGTAGCTGTTTTTTTTATAACTGAGGAAATATAATTATTATGATTAATAACTTACAATGTTTCTATTAAATTGTTATGTTAAATACTAAATTCAGTCATATTGAAAACATTGGGCTACTTTTAGCCTTACGCTGGAATTGGTTCACCTTCGGGCAATGAAACTTAGCAAATAAATAATTTACCAAATTAGCACGATAATATCATGTATCGCAATCTCAGAGGTCAACGATAGGACGATATGGCAATTGAGCATATCGCCCAACACTAAGAGAAGTTAGCTAGCGACTAGGGCTGTGTGATTAATCGAAATGGAATCGCGATTTGAGACGTTGCGATTTGCTAATCGCAAAGCATGCGCTGTGGACGCGATATTACTCTGTTCCAGAGCATATGCATGACTCCCAGCCTTGAGTGACAGCCTTGCTGTTCTCCACGATCAGTACTGCTCTACTGCTTAAACGCTCACCATTTAAAAAGGGTCAGATCGAAAGTTAGGCAAATTAAAACTAATGGAAAAACGTATGTAACTTCAGCTTTGAAATGAGACAACAAACAAAAAAGGTAATTTGCAAGTGCTGCGTCACAACGCATATCAAGAGCTCCCTTATCGGTTCTGCGTTCAGTACTGGAGAATAAAATATACATTTGTATATGTTTTTATTAGTAGGCTACATGAACATTATCTTACACATTTTATCTCCCCAACAGATTAATTTGAAATAAGTTTATAATGCATATATTCGCCAATTCAGAAGACCGCACACACAGCCCGTGTCTCTTAATGCTTCTCATACTCGCTCCGCTCTGCCCCACGCTGCCTGCGTCTCACAGAGAAGCCATTTACACTCGCCACACACGCAGCGGTCTCATAAAAAAAAATGCATAAAACAGTAGAACCCCTCCCAAAACAGAATAGAAAATTTTATAGATTTAATGGGGAATTGTATTGGTTTTAATGTAAACTATAATGATGTCTACTGGTTTTTGATGCATTCTATTGGTGGGATGAAATCTAGCAGATGACAACCAATAGAACAACAGTTATTCCTATTGAAATAATGCCAAAACAAAAAGGAATTTTTTTAATGGTTTTTATGGAAACTATAAGAATTTTTGTGATGTTTCTATTTTTATTTTTTTAAGCTGGGTAACGATGCTCATACTGTGCTGCACATTGTTGACAATATTGAGCTGAAGCTTGACTGCTAATTTAAAATCGCAAATCAAATCGCAATCCCAATTTTTGGCCAAAAACTAAATCGCAATTAGATATTTTCCCCAAAACACACAACCCTACTAGCGACACACATATACAAATGTACAGTATATAATTTATTAGAGCAAGAATTAAGGCTTCATTGGGAAAGCATTCTTGCATTTTGCCTGGTGCTCACACACAGAACTTGAATGCAGTTATGAATTATGATACAGCTTGGTTCGTTGGTCTGTGGGGTTAGATTGCTTTCTCACCACCACCGAACTGATCCAAGAGATTGTTTTCTATCTCAGACTGATTATTTTGGCTCAAATCAGAGCATGTTTGCTGTGTTCATATATGCTTAAACTGCACTAAGGGAGAAAATGTGGCAGGTTCTAAAATAAATGCTCTAAAAAAGCCAGATGTGAAATTTTTAAATTGGATTTCAAAATTAAGAATGAAAAAAAAAGCCTTTTACTTCTGCGCTGCTTCAAAACTATAACTACTTTTGTTTTTAAATGTATTTGTTTATTATCATTATTTTGTATGTCACATTTTTATCTCAGTTCATTTGACACATTTCTCCACTCCAAACAAAGGGCAATGAGCTCAACAATTAACAGTCACATGAACCTGAACAATTAGTTTTGAAAATGTACTGTGAAGTCTGCATATGTGTGTGTGTACATTGCTGAATACATGATATAACCAATAGTAGAAAAACTATTGTTTTTAACTTTTAAGTCTATACTGACAGCTGAGTGCACTGACCACAGTTTGGAGTAAAGTGTAAAATCTGGTCTTTTAAAACATTCTTTTTAAATTTGCACATGTTAACAAGCTCCTGGAGAAACATATGTTCTCTGATATGTATTGTATAATCAAATAAATTGCTTCACATTCATTTTATAATGCGGCGATCACTGAGATACATATTTATAAATTATGACCTATAATTTTTAACGGTCAATGTTGAAAAGCTTTACAAATCTACTGAAAAGATTTTGAGTTAAATGAAAGGACAACAGTAGGTCAATGAGCTGTCAACAGCGAGCAGGAGATCTGGTCATCCTGTACACATAAATAATGAGTAAGAAGACGAGGAAGAGGATGATGGAAGAAGACAGAGAGTGAAGACAGCTGACTAATATCCTAATGCCGTTGTTCAGCTCACTTAGTCTTGGCAAACAACCTATTAATTTCCAGAGTGAGTGGTCTTCCTGCCTGGCTGATCAGTACTGATGGCCCTGACAGATGCTGAGACTATTCGCCTCATTAATTGTCAGCTCATTTAATTAGGTCATCAAAGACATTGTTAGCACTACTAATACGGCGACCGGTTTAAAGTAACGCCCACCATCCACTAAAGATATTATCAGCGCTTACGAACGTGGAATTCATACTAGTGAGAATCTTCTCAGCACAGGTAACATTGAATCCCTTTCAACTACAACACCTTATGAAAGAGAGTTCAGCATTAATATCAGCTAGGAAATAAGATTGTGAGATGTAGGTATGGAGTGAATCACCTTAAAGAGCTGGACCCATCGTTTCTGCTGAGCTTGAATGTGCTGCTGAACTTGGCTGTTAGATTTCACCCCGACACTGCGAAACGCTGCTACATATTCCTCTTTGTGCTCCGTCTTAGTCTCAGGATAGGCCAGCTTTATGATTCCCAGACACGCGTCCCGCAAACACCGAGACAATGTCACCAACTCCACCAGAGAGAAGGGCATCATCGACGTCTGGCTCTGACCTGCCCGAGCAATGAGAAACATTCATTTGTAACATTACAGTTTGCAATGAGAAATACAAATTTCAGAAGTGCTGTTGAATTAACAAGACCACAATCATACTTAATGTGTTCTATTAAATACTTCAATATATTATGATACAGTAATTTGTACATTTTTGCAGAATAGATGCTGAGCCAAAGAACTCGCTGTCATGCACAGAGATGAGTGAATGACTGAAGAGTGAACTGAAGAGATAGAAGAGAGGGATGATCCTGTTGGTGTCCTCCAGAGACATTGGAGAACCTCGAGACATCACCTGCAACAAGAGAACCATAGAGCTACACAAAAGAGAGGGATAATAAAGAGAGGGCAAAAGAAAAATGGTTAATATCATTAATATTATATTCAAGCAGTGCATAAAAAATAAACAATGTAGAAATCTCACCCTGTGATCATTTTAGTCTTCATAGATGTGATTAAATGCCATAGGTGTCTGAGAAAGCGAGCGTTGAAGGCTAAACTGTACAAAAGCCTGAAAAAACAGAGATAGAAAGAAGTACAATAGTTGATTCCACCAAACATTATGTAGATTCATAAACACACAATACTCTTACTGAACATAGCTCACCAACACTTTTAGTCAAAGCTGCTACAGGAACTAAGCTCATCTCTAAATGTTCAAATAACCACATCTCCTGCCCATAAAACCTAAACATCCCAAATGTCCAGCAGGACTCATAAAATAGAAAAAAATATAAACAACCCAGTGAGCTGGAATTTCTAGTCTTTGTAAGTGACCACAGGAAAGATTAAATGAGCCATTAAGCTTTATTTAGGTGAGGCACCTTCCATTAGTAAACTAGGAGTCTGCTTCAGGGTCGTAAACACACCAGTGGTTCCTGTGGGGGCTCCATTTAAGTTAATGACAGCCAGAGAGACAATGTAGCATGCCAACAATTGCCTGACCATAGAAGCAGTGTTGCTATCACAAATTAGATACTGTGTTTAGGTCACCCAAATCATTAAACCTAACAGCCGTCACACCGGGGTGTGAGAAATCGCTCTGGTGGTTACTTGTTTTGTGTCAAGAGGTGAAAGAATAAATAAAGCATAATTGGAAGTAATTGAGGGAGAAAATAAGATTAAAGCTGAGGTTAAGGTAAGAATGTGTCCATTCACTTCACACAAAGAACTTCTGTTTACGATGTTATAGACCTTTCCTCCCAATATGCTGTATTAATGTCAGACAGCACTTAAACAATAAAATAACAAAACAATTGCAGAACTTTCACTGACAAATGGATGAAACACTGAAATAAGTAGACCAAATATTCACAAATAAATAAACAAAATAGGCACACAAAACAAAATGCTATCAGGTTTTAATTTTCTCAAAATAATAAAAAAAATGTACATGTGTTTGACTCAAAGCTAAATAACTACATCAATTTCACTGCTGTAATAACTCCATTATCTTTTATTAACATGAATAATGTGACAATGTTTTTCTTTCTTTTAACTTCCTGTTCTTTGACATCTAATCTCAATTTAACTTCATAGTGGCTTTAAACAGCCAAAGCAAATACAGCAGGCTTAACATTAATGAGGCCTTTCCATGGACAAGAACCAAGTGCGGTATTTACACTAACACAGTTTTGATACTATAATGAACTTGTATAGTGTGAAATACAGCCATACTCTTCACTTTAAAATATGATCATGTTTAAAAGGCAACCAAGTTTGCACGCTCACTGGGCGCTTCTTTAAAGGTTGTAAATCAGGGTCAGCTGTTATACCTCTTGTAAAACTATCCCATCCACTCCAGCAGGAATTAATCTTCCTAGGCCAGCTAATTATTTTGTACAGATATCCGATAATGATAAAGTAGTGAAGACAGGATTTATGATAAAAGCCTTCTCATCTGGACGGAGCTGTAAAATATAAAAATACCTTTATATAAAAATATAAAATGGAGGAAAATACAGCCCGAGAAAAGGATACGCAGGAAAACATAATGGAAATTCAGGAGGTTTATTTAATATAAGAATGAAAGCAGAGCATGCAAAACATTATAAAGGAAGTCTAAGCTGTCTTACAGAAACAGTTTTTGAGTAACATCAACTTTGAAATGTGCTTTATGGGATGTTATACTTTTCATTTATTAAAAACTATAAACATTTTATAAGTAGTATAATAGTATACTACAAGTATAAGTAGTATACTATAGTTATACATACTTATAGTATACCATAATTTATAAGTAATTAAACATTAGCTAGCAGGATGTTTTGGAATAAACTTTTAATCAATTCTTTAAAAATAAATTATACTACTAAAAAAGAAAATGTGGGAAAAGTTTACCTTTTTTTAAGAAATAATATAAAAAGTGGATAATTTTTCTAAGATGTAAGGGGCTTGTGAATGCTGCCTCCTCTACTGTGAGAGATTAATGATGATTAGTTGATGGACACCACCTTTTAGAGTTCAGCGGCTTTATCTGATATCTCTCTCTCCCTCATTAAACCAGATGTTCTCCTCTTCCCTGTCTTTCATGCTATCTCTCTCCATTACTTTCCTCCTTTCTTTCTGCTGAAATCCTGTTCTCCTTTTGTCAATATTGTAGAACCAGAAGTAGATAAAGCAAAGGTGATTGAGAGAAGAGCTCATTACACTAATTGATGAGAGAAAGCAACAAAAACTGCTCTGGTTATAAAATAAAAACACATTAAGATGAGACTTAACTGCCTGACCCCTTCATTAGCAATGTTGTTTTAAAAAGTTGAAAAACAGAAGCAAAGATAAAAAAACAATCTGCTCATAGACTTGACAGTTTTGGAATGTTGGGGAATATTTTTATACACATAAAAGTGCATCCAGTTCTCATCTGATTGCAGTTCTTTCTTGACCGCATCTCTTTTTATTAATTCGATTGATCCATCATGCCCAACCAGGGCTCTAGACTCATTCTTCTCACTGGTCGCACTTTTGCGATATATATTTATATATATATAAATATATATTTTTTGCTACAACATTTGATTAATCAATGCATGCTGATGAAATTGTATCATAGTTTATAGTTATATAGCAACGAAAGTGTTCAACATTCAACCCATTCTTTTTCATCAGTATGATTTGTGATTAAAAAATGTTAAAACTTTTTCTTACGCTTTCACTTTTAAATTCGGATCTTGGTGTCACGTCTTACAAGAAAAGATAATTGTCTGTTTTGCTTACATCTATACACCTTTCACTTTTTAAAATTAAACAAAAGATGGGTTCATTATTATTCTTACTGAAAAAGCACAACTACAAGAAAATAGTAGGCTACAATGACAAACTGTGTTACATAATGTTTATTAACAAAAACGAATAAAACGAGGCATGGCATCACATGCTGTATTATATACTGACTAATAAATTACAGAATGTTTAGCAAATACTGAGGAATCAAATAAATAATAATATTTAAAAAATGAAGGAAAGCTCCATAGCGTAACGTGCGGTAAACAGCAAAGATAAAAAGCTTTTCAAAACGAAAACAACAAGAAAAGTAAAACTAACCTGGCTCTCGCAGACAGGCATGTTTTTTTTCTACAAGAATACAAACATGTTCACTGTGATCGATTGCGGCGGGGCCGAGAGCCATGGGAATGGAGCGAGACCGATGGAATTAATGATAATGAACGACGCCTGCATCACTCACTGGTCTCAAGTCCCACGGAGGAGCTCCGGAAGGACAAAAGGAGGAGCGACGACAGTGGAAGAGGAGAGTGGACCAGGCCTGGACTTTATTGTTGTTTTGTGTGCGGCAGTCGTCCGTGAGGGGCTGCCGCTTTTCTTTTGTGTGTGTTTATTTTATTATTAAGTCTTTAAATATTTGCTGGTTCCCAGCTCCTTCTACCCCGATCTACGAACTGTGTTACATTACCTTTTCTGGTTTAAGAAGCGATCTTTTACTTAAGTTTGAAAACCAAATATCTCCGTTACGCTCAGTCCGCTGCGCGCACCTTCACGCTCGTGCTGACACGGTGAGTATAAACCAGGCTCTACACATGAAGCGCTCGCGCTGAAAGTACTCGCGTTGAAAGCACCTCTCTTCACGTGATCAGTGAAATCTGACTCCTGCTACAATGTGCCACGGCTCTGCAAAGCACGCTGTATGAAGCAGACGCTTTAGAGCAGTGTTTCTCAACCCTGGTCCTGGGCGCCCCCCAACACTGCACATGCAATGTCACACTACTTTAGTGCAACGAAAACCATGCAGTCACACAAATGCGACCACGTCAAATTTGAACTCGCACATTCTAAAAAATTTCGCAGTCTAGAGCCCTGCTAACTAATCATGATGTAAGAGAGTGATAGAGCGCAAGTGCGCACTGTGTAGTGAATCTAGTTATATTAGTTAATCTGGGTGATTTATTTTTTGGATGGGTTGATTGCATAAATGATCTTACCTGACTCTGGGCACCATCATACGATGTTGCACCATCAGCGTGTGACAGATGGAGGCCATCATGGTGAAGATGTCTTCACTTGCTGAGTCTCTCCACACTAATGATAGCAAAGCATTAGTCTGCTGCTTGGTGTCCAACTTCTGTACACACTCCTCTGTTATATAGTGCACAGATATCCAACTGCCATCCTTTAAAAAAATAAAATAAAATAAAAAACAGAATTATATTCATCGGTTTAAGATCAAGATTGCATAGTATTGAGCTCTCTGATTATTTTTGCTCAAAAACGTGGATTAGAGAGAATATGTGTGTGTACCTTCGCAGCAGGAATCTGTACGGTCATTTCTTCCTCATCTTCTGAATCACTGTTGATGTCAGCTCTATTGCTGCACTCTGTCACTGGCAACAATGGCAACAGAGTCTGTAGCGCGTTCAAGTACAACAGCAACCCTTCTTCAGAGAGTGAACCTATACAAACAAAATGGACAAAATCATTTTATTCACTAATCAGGCACCTTGCTAAAAACATAGTATATTAGTGATACTGTAAACTGCTATCAAGCACACTATTTACCCAATCCTGATTCTCCAACTGATAGCACAAAGTAAAAGAGCCAAGGAGCCTGAGCTCTGGCCTGGGCAGAGGAGGCTATGGTGGCCTGAAGTGACCAAAGGAAGTTTTGAAATGGAAAAGCTAGTTTTGGGTCTGACAAAGCTGGCACGAAGAAATTATATATTTGTTCAGTGAAAGGCGCTGAAATGAACTCCTCAGTGAAGGCCGAAAAAACAAACTGCCTGTGAATGAAAGAAGAAAAAAAAGGTTGAGAAGAACCTGTGAATTTATTCTTATTTATTGTAACTGTACTGTATGTTTCAGTCTGCAGTAAGCACCCAATTCATTTTTCTAAATATCACAATAAATATAGCCATTTTAATACTAATATACTTCCCAATATATACACACATTTATACACACACTTTTGGCTATTTGTGCATCTATGAGACAACAAAATCCACAACCTTCTTTTGCCAACAGGAGAGCTTTGACCTAGAAGAACCTTGTTAGTTGCCATAAAGCATACATATTTAAATAATATATATATATATATACACAGTATCTCACGGAAGTGAGTACACCACTCACATTTTTGTAAATATTTTATTATTATATATTTTCATGTGACAACACTAGAGAAATGACACTTTGCTACAATGTAAAGTAGTGAAGGTACAGCTTGTATAACAGTGTAAATTTGCTGTGTCCTCAAAATTACTCAACACACAGCCATTAATGTCTAAACCACTGGCCACAAAAGCGAGTACACCCCTAAGTGAAAATGACCAAATTGGGCATAATTAGCCATTTTCTCTCCCCGGTGTCATGTAACTCGTTAATGTTACAAGGTCTCAGGTGTGAATGGGGAGCAGGTATGTTAAATGTGGTGTTATCGCTCTCACTCTCTCATACTGGTCACTGGATGTGACCAGTGGCACTGGTCTCAACATGGCACCTCATGGCAAAGAACTCTCTAAAGGAACTGAAAAAAAGAAGTGTTGCTCTACATAAAGATGGCGTAGGCTATAAGATTGCCAAGACCCTGAAACTGAGCTGCAGCACAGTGGACAAGACCATACTCGCCATGGTCGACCAAAGAAGTTGAGTGCATGTGCTCAGCATCATATCCAGAGGTTGTGTTTGGGGAATAGACATATGAGTGCTGCCAGCATTGCTGCAGAGGTTGAAGGGGTGGGGGGTCAGCCTGTCAGTGCTCAGACCATATGCCGCACACTGCATCAAATTGGTCTGCATGGCTGTCATCCAAGAAGGAAGCCTCTTCTAAAGATGATGCACAAGAAAGTCTGCAAACAGTTTGCTGAAGACAAGCAGATTACTGGAACCATGTCCTGTGGTCTGATGAGACCAAGATAAACTTATTTGGTTCAGATGGTGTCAAGCGTGTGTGGTGGCAACCAGATGAGAAGTACAAAGACAAGTGTGTCTTGCCTACAGTCAAGCATGGTGGTGGGAGTGTCATGGTCTGGGACTGCATGAGTGCTGCCAACATGTACTGTGACATACTGAAGCAGAGCATAATCCCCTCCCTTTAGAGACTGGGCCGCAGGGCAGTATTCCAACATGATAACGACCCCAAACACACCTCCAAGACGACCATTGCATTGCTAAAGAAGCTGAGGGTGATGGACTGGCCAAGCATGTCTCCAGACCTAAACGCTATTGAGCATCTGTGGGGCATTCTCAAATGGAAAGTGGAGGAGCACAAGGTCTCTAACATCCACCAGCTCTGTGATGTCGTCGTGGAGGAGTGGAAGAGGACCTGGCAACCTGTGAAGCTCTGGTGAACTCCATGCCCAAGAAGGTTAAGGCAGTGCTAGAAAATAATGGTGGCCACACAAAATATTGACAGTTTAGGCCCAATTTGGACATTTTCACTTAGGGGTGTACTCACTTTTATGGCCAGCGGTTTAGACATTAATGGCTGTGTGTGAGTTATTTTGAGAGGACAACAAATTTACACTGTTATACAAGCTGTACACTCACTACTTTACATTGTAGCAAAGTGTCATTTCTTCAATGTTGTCACATGAAAAGATATAATAAAATATTTACAAAAATGTGAGGGGTGTACTCACTTCTGTGAGATACTGTATATTTAAGACTTTACAAATATTTTATATAGAACAGCATATATAAAAAAATGTACGCTGTTCTATATAAAATATTTGTAAAGTCTTAAATATACAGTATCTCACAAAAGTGAGTACACCCCTCACATTTTTGTAAATATTTTTTACAAAAACAATACAAACAATAGGATTTGTATTGTTTTTAGAAAATTGTGTTTTGTGTTTGTTCATTGTGTGGTGATATGTATTTCTTTGTAACTTTGCAAATATCAATGGGGCCTTCCTGGTTAAATAAGTAAATAAATAAATATTTTGCCAAGGTGACATTACAGTAATTCAATAGTTCTAAATTACCATTAATTCTCTTTACCATTGCTTTATAGACAAAAAGTAAAAAAATAGAAGTGACACCACCACAATTTGATGTATCCACATTGGAATTAAACCTTACCAATTAACCCCTAAAACTCTATTATTATTAAAAATAAAAACATTTGAAAATGTTTCATTTAAATTTAAAGGTTTTGGGAGAAAACAATGGTTTGTCTAGGTGCATGCCTCTCTGTGAGAGAGAGAGAGCAAACAAGACTATATGTACAAGCTTCTTCTCTCGCGCCCCTGTCGTTCTTCAGAGAGAAAAGAAAAGAAAACAGCAGTGTTCGTCACTCAGAGTGTTAGAATGGAGGGTAAATGTTGTGTAAACATTACATGTTGAGTCAATGAGTCTGTCTGGATTTTACTACTCTCTGTGAATACAGCAGTGAGAGAACTACTGTCCATTGGTCCCCTAGAAGGATAAAGCTAACGGTCTGCAAAAAGGGGTCAGTGTGCAGCCTTTTACTGGGTGGTAAACTTGCCTTGCAGCACACACACCAAAACAAAGACATTCCTCTGACAGCTTAAACTAAATGCTCTTCTCAGCATGTGTAGAATAAAAGGCTATGAATCATTTGAATTAATTGAATATGTACCTGGTATATGGGGGGCAGGAGCTGTATGTAAAGTGCAGAGGCTTGAGTGTGTGTTCCAGCAGCGTTTGTGCCAGAGGAATGGAAGGGGCATGACTATACTCTAGACTCGACGGCAACTTGTGATTCACTAAAACATACAGAGATTTGTAGTATCCTAAAAGAGAGAAAGAAATATGATTACTACAGATAACAGATGCAAACTTAAGCTGAATTAAAATGAGAATCCTACGTACTTTAACTAAATATACTATTAACCTTAATACATGATGAAGATAAATCTAACACGGAGCAAATCTCTGTACCTTTCTCTACCATATAGTGCAATATTTGTTCAATAAGTGCAGTGACATAGTTTTCATCCAGTAGAAAGGGCAAGTAGGTTCTCTCAGATGAAAACACCTCCAGCATCCGCATCGGGACAGCCACATTCAGACCGTCATCTTCACATGCTTTCAATAGCCTAAAACAGACAGAGAAAATGCTTAGCAACCAACCAACAAGATCTAAAGTTGTACATGTGACTGTGACAGAAGGATTTATTTTAGGTATGCTACTACACAAAGCAGCGTCTGAAGAACATATAATTTTACCTGCAACAGTGCCCCAGTATCCTCTTGATCTGAAACAGGCAGCTCTGTCTCTCTGGCCCCGTCAGCAGCTTCACGAACTGAGCTTGATGTTTTACCAAACTCTGACACATCCAGATCTACACAGAAAAGACATTACATTCATAAATGACAATGACGGTTCATGGCTTCATAAAGTCAGTGACACATAACAATACCAATCTGTCCAACTTCTTTTTGTGCAAACCACATTAAAAAGGCAAATAACGAAACTTCACTGAGCCTCATATGGCAATAACAGCTTTTTAAACAGAAAGTCCTTACCATTCTGTGTCTGTCTTCACTTAGCCTGTAAAAAAAGAGAAGCTGGCGAACGAGTTGGCGGAGTATGGCGCTGTCTGTAAGTTGAGGGCCAGAGCCTGACTGGCACTGACACACACAGCGGTCAAAGCAGCCCCTCTGAATGGCATACTAAATGAAAAAAAATTAATAATTAGGAATTTAACAAACAGTCTATCAACTACAAGAATACGCATAGGATCTCCGTTTAAAGAAACCCTTCAAAACATGCAGAGTTTAAACTGCTGCCACATACTTGCTGTTTCCTGTCTTGGTATCCCCTTATGCATGACTGAATGATGATGGCATTTTTTAGCCTTTTCCTCTCATCCTGTGGAAAAAACAAAGATGAGTAAAACCATTTATGAAAGATAAGACCATCATCTCCTATTTGTTCGCAACTTTAAGATTCACATCCTCATTTTGGGATCTAAAATGAAAACTATGCAGAAATACTGTACACATCATGGGTACAAGGGCAGCAAAAAGTATTTTTACTCTCAAGACACACTTGAAAATGTTTGAATGTCACTGCATTCGATCAATTAGTCAAACAAAGCTTTTTTAGAACTAACATCACTTTCATTTATTCATTTCACAGACGCTTTTATCCAAAGCAACTTACACATGAGGAATACAACAAGTGATTCATCATTAAGAAGCAAAGAAACACAAGAAGTGTTCATAATACAAAGTTTCAGACATTTTTTTGAACATTTCTGTCCTATTTTTACAATAAAACACAGCGCTTTAAAACACCATAATGGACGATTCTCACCTCCCTTTTCCTTCTTTCTTCTTGTGTTCGATGAAGAAGTGATGCTTTTTCCTCCTGTAAACAACACATATGTAAGTGTGAAACGTGTCAAAATAGATCCAATATCAAAATTATACATATATTTTGCTAGATTCATGAAGTCCATATGTGAAAAACCTTTACACCAAACACTCAACAATACATAACATATCATCATTTTCCAAGTAATAATCATTGTAGACAAATGCAGTGATGCACAGAACTAAAAACATTTGTGTGAACAAAGTAGTCTGAATTTAGACACTTATAATTCACCCATCATATCATATGGAAAACGTACTTTTCTGCTAGCACCCCCAAGGGACACATTCGGGGTTCTCTTGAAATCTCCCTCAAAACTGAACATGGTTACACTTTTTCCATCGAGCAGCGATGAATGCAAGTACCCTGTGTGCAGAGCAACAAAGTGCTGTCTGTGCCTATGAGACAGAGAAAAGAAAAAGCTCATGAGACGGATGTCAAGCCAATGAATTACCCATAATAAAACCGCTTTCTCTCATAACAGAATTTATGTTTGCTACTAATAATAAACATTGGCCAAGAAGCTGAAAATGTTCACGACAAGCATAAATACATACTATTTTGAATAACGCAAGCAGTTATGATGAAGATATTTAAAGCAACTGTATCCTTGTGGTAGAACACTGAAGAGGTGCAGGTCACAGTGGGACTGAACGGTAACTGACTTTATTACAGAAACTAACCTGGCACTCAGCGGGTGCGATCAACACGAAATAGAGATCAGAAATGTCAAGAACATTACCGACGAAATAGTACTTCAACTTTATGTCAGGAAATACAAATATCTGTGTGTATAAAACCGCCTTGCCATGCAGCCTCGTCTGGGCGAGACATGTTCTAGAAAGGGCTTGTGTTTCATAAGAGACAAATACATTAGTTGTGTCTCCAGCCAGGCTAGCTAACGTTAGCTTGCGAACCTACAGAACAAGCGAAGAAGAATAATACCAGAAGTTCATCATCATTCATGAACGTGTTCTTTGATGTTTATGTCTAAAGGGGCACTCGCGCTGTAGAAGACACAGATCTCGGGTGTTTTTTCTTCAGTCAGATCCACTGAACTTCTCTGTTAGCCTTTTAGCTAAAGGTTCTTTGACTAGCTAGCTAATGACTCAGCAGCAGGTCAATTGAGTTTCGTCTCGACAACTCCCAATTTCACAGGCATTTTCATGTAAACGTTCATGTTATTAGGGTCTGTCAATATTTAGCGAGAATTAAGGCAGTAATTTTGACCATCAATGTAGTAATGTTCTGGCATGATAGTTCAGCTTGATTCAAACTTCAGTCGTATGTCGCTTCTAGAATCATCTAAGTTAGTGATTTCAGTGATGTTTTACGGCTTTTTCAACTGATGAGTCATATTAATAGATGAAATGCGAATTGTTTACCTGGTTTTATTGAATGGTCAGCCGAACGATACAGTTCAGCGACTGGAAATCAGAGATAACAAAACCGAAATCGTTGCTCTTGCTCTACTAGACAAACACAACACAGAGAACAGCCCGCCTACCCAGCAGAACGGGGGAATGTGATTGGACAACTAAACATGTTCTTCCAAACGATTGGTTTAATACGGGGTCAAAACCATGAAAACTGTCACAATTACTTCCTGGATGAATCCCAGCAATAAAAGGAACTCAGTGGCGGCGCAAGGAGTCTGGTCTCCGGACAATGTTACTAAATCATGCTCTAGATCTTCTTTAAAAACGTATTATAAAACATATTTCTTTACTGATTAGTTTGTAAGTGATATAAATAATTAGGAGTCTATCCAATAAACCTACTGTTTTTATACAATCTGTGGCTCTGATAAACGTATTTGTTTCAAGATTTATACTCTAAGTCAGAATGTAAATAATAATAATAATTATAATTATGTTTTAAATAAAGTTTAAAAATACCTTTATATATTTATTAATAAATATATATTTATATTGATTTTTATTTATAAAATAAATAAAAATAAAAATAAAATTATTCACAAACATCATCCTATTGCATAAATTTTAGCATAATGCAGCAAATCGCGAAATGTCAAACACATACCAAAACAAAAAACAAACAATCATCTACTGTACATATAAAGTTTTAAAAAGAGATAGTTCACCTTGTTGTTGTTTTTGTTGTTGTTGTTGTTTTGCTTTTAAAACATGATAGAACATACAAAACCACAGTAAACAATAGGAAAAAACAATGCTGTAAATATCAAGCAACTCTGACAATAAACAAATAAATTAAGCCAAAATAAATACACAAACAATGAAGTTACATTTTCATGTAATCATGTGAATTGTTGGTGTAAGATTGTTATGTATATGAGTTTTACATCTCTATATCTTCTATCTCAGATTTTTAACGGCTCTGGTTGTTCCAAATCTGTTTTTTTCTTCCGTGGAACATAAAAAGATCATTTGAGAAATGTCTCAGTGTTTTGTCTTGGTCATATTGTCCATACAAGTTAATTAACAAAACGGTTTGGTTACCAACATTCTTCAAAGTTAAGAAAGAAAGTCATACATGTTTAGACTTTGGAACAACGTGTGGGTGAGAATTTGAGCATTTCCTATTTTGGTAGAACTATACCTTTAACTTTGAAGCCAATTGACTTTCAAACAAGTCTGCTTACTCATCAGCACATTACACAGGCATCGTCCTAAATATATAGAATAGCTCTCGCTCGTGGCTTGGCATCTGATTCGTGTTGGACAGCAGTAGCAAAGACTAGAAACCACTCTGTAGCTCAAATATGTTATAGAGGGATTTATGAGTTATTGATTGATCATATCCTGCCTTTTAGACCTGAAAAGAGTATAACGAGCCACTACAGCAAGTCTTCTGGAGCTGCTTCAGAATACAAAATGGGGGTCTCATCATCTCAAAAGGTCTCTAATTTTGAAAGATGGCAAAAAGGTCACACATTTACGTCAACTCCATGAGTTATATGTCTCCATAACTCTTTGCTGAGGCTTATTAATTGCTAAACTGTCCAAGTGTCCTCTCCTCCCGTATGTTTAGGTAAAAAAATATTTAAGCTATTTCTTGAATCCATACAACTATACATGGTTCAAAAGAACCATTTTCCATCCCAAAGACACTTTTGCAAAATGGAAAAGTTCCATGGATGTTAAAGGTCTTAACCATGTCAAGAAAGATTTCTAAGATTTTATTTATTTATCTTTTTGTATTTAGCTTAAATTAGTTAAGGATCAATTGTTAGTATTTAACCATGTATTACTGAATCATGCAGCTATATGTTTTTCTCAAACATAAAAAATACATTCAAATATGGGTTAACAAATGTGGGTTATAAATCATTTAGTTACAAACACTGATCACAGAGCAAATCTTGCTCCAAAGAGCATTTGTCAAATTTCACAAACCAATTCAAAAATGATATTCTTACCTAATCTTATGCTTCCAGTCCATTGGGTGCTGGGCTGTGCTTTACATTTGCAGTCAAGCTATAGCCATTGTTTAATAAATGTGAAGACTCCTTAGATACACAAACAAGTCTTACATTTTGATCTATGATCACTCATCAGTCAGTGAGTAAAGTGTAAAAGCTGAGCTTGAGAAGCATTAATAAGAAACAGACTGTTTTCATTGACTAAAAGCTGTTTAGCACTAGGATATTGGTTGATAAATTGAAAAAGCTATGGCCTCCACTCCCCTTTTTCTGAAAACGTAATGAAAAGGAGAGGAAGAAAATTGGAATAAGGAAAATTGTCACCATCCAATAAATGTGTGCATGGTGGCCAAATGTGCTTTTCTGAAATACAATACAGCCCTCATGTCACATTTAGAAAATGTTTGGATAGGTTAAAAAGTTATGCATTACCAGCTGACAGCATTCTGCATTCAAGTAAAGGACTACATTAAGATAAGTAAAAATATATATGTGTGTGTGTGTGTGTGTGTGTGCGTGTGCGTGCGTGCGTGTGTGTGTGTGTGTGGCAACATTGTAGCTTTCTTTATTATTGTTTCTAAATCATATTAAATGTGCATACAAATCATTGTAGCTTGCAGGGCAAATAAATAATATTTTGTTTCGCATTGGGGTGCAGGTTTTTAAATCGTGTCTATTGTAAATGTTAAATCGTAAGGTTTGTTGTTGATTTAATTAATACATTTGTTAGAAAATAGATTTTAGATATTGGTCCTCGGTCTTTCGTGGGGGGCTCGTTTCAATAAACAGAAAGGTCTTTGCTTATGACAGGTATATGAAATGAATTCGTTTGAATTAGCCTGACATCTGGTGACATCGTCAATCACTGGCTCGTGTCAAGGAGAGAGGGGACTTGTGGGTCATCTCGTTTAAATTACACCACTGACTGAATTGTGTGTATTCATCACATTAGTGTAGTACCAGTGCGCTCGGTTAAGTGACACCTGGCTTTCAGGCTAGTTCACTGGTTTGTTTGGTCCAGTGAATCACTTAAGAGATGATCAGGCTTCTCAAAGCAAACAGGTGAAAAACGCGTATAGCCTAGAAGGAATTGTTGAAATATGCAGTATGTTTAAAAGGAATTATCATCACGTTCTTGGAGGAAGAAATCGGGCAGCTTTAAGCACTGGAATCGGATTTATGACTTTTGATACTGTGATCAATGACCACTCATTGTAAGTTACCGTTCTCCACAAATTAAATTGATAAAAAGATTATGAGTCCCAAATGTGTTTAAAAGCAGTGCAATATACATTTCAACTCACTGCCCATTTGTGCCATTATACGATCGAAAATATTTATTGCAATAAAAGAGACAGTGGAGGTCCCGTTAAATTGGCTTTTCATAATGAACACATTTACCATAATTAATATATAAACTATTTCGATTTGTCACTGTGATATGTGTTCCACTTAACCGTGAAAGTAATTATACCGAGCGAATGAACAGCTTTGAGGAAAGTCCCTGTTTCAGGCCCTAGCAATAATAATTTCCCTCTCTCCTGATGTGATGAAAAAGAGCCATAAATCTCTCTGATCGCTGCAGGTCCACGGCTTCATATTTCACTGCTGCTTTAATAGAAATATTCATGCGATCCCTTAATGAAATTAAAACTGAGAAGCGGACAAAGCGGCCTTAATGTGTAAAGTTTAAAGACACAAGCATATGATTGGGAAGAATGTTGCAGTCTTCAAACAACAGAATAATTATATATGCTAGATTTAAACATAACACAGGTGTATTGATGCGCTGTAAGTCACATAAAAACATTTTAGTAGTTCAGCACATCGTCAAAATACTTCTCACACTTTACAGGCTACCGTGCACTATACATATAGCCTGTTGTTAGCAATTACACGTGAGGCTTGGTGCTTTCTAATACAGAATTGTCACACTATTCTTCTTTCGGCCCGTGACTTGTTGATTTCCCCTGAGCAAATAAACGGTCTCGGGAGGGTGGTTAGCTGATGAATTGAGGAAAACTAATCCGCTTTATTGGTAGACAGGTTAAGGGCAACAGAGTGTCAATAATTCTCTCTCTGACCTCTTCCTCCATTAGCTTAAAGAGGCTTATAAGAGGACCAGACCCCACAACTACAGATCTTCCACATCCCCATCCCTCCGTGTGCAGCTGCTTGAAGAAACAAGTCATCTCCATTTGAAGTGCATGAGATCCAACGTTTACTGAAGACTTGGCAGCCGGACCCTAGCATTTTATCATAAACTAGCCTAGACCTGTCAATAAGATTATACCAAATAAATAGGCTACTAGACAACATATTCGTTCTAATGGACCAACATGTTATAATCATGAATTTGTATCTGTTTTGATATTGCAGATTGATCATAATCGCCTGTTTTCACACTGTGTGTTTTGTAACATAGCCTGTATTTATTTTGGTAATATAGCCTATAATGTTACAATAAAATTACGGATACAAAGTTGTTCAAATATGTCAACGTCTAGAGTAATATCCCACAGATTCATTTAGTTGTTAATAGCGTTAAGATTTTTTAATCGTTTTTTCTCTAAATAATTAAACTAGTCATAAATACCGGTGCTGTCACGCGGAAAAGTAGTCACTAGGTCTATCTCAGTATGCCAAGTCAAAAATCAGATTGTATGTTTCAATATCCTCTCAAATTAAAATAGGCTTACTTTTTGTGCATGTTATCCTCCAGAGTAAAATTCTGATATTATCATATTTGTAAAAGTATGGAAATTGCACAGTAAAGTCAAATATATTCAGGCAGGGGAACACTGGATATTTTTCATAAATGTCATAAATGTCAGGTCGGTGAATATAAGTCGGTGGTTTGGGGGGGGTTGTCACACAGGCCTATGTTTAGGCTATTATAAATGTATAGGCTACAATTTATTAAATGTAGGCCTATTTGATGCTCAAAACACGTTTGATAATTTTGTATATTTCACGTATTTTCATTAGGCTAATTGTTTTATTTCATCATTATTTTACTGCTTACATTTTTTGCGGAAATAAATGTTTTTTTTTATAAATATTCACTGCAGTAATGAGGTAGTTAAGGTTTCCCGAGGTGTCCAAGTGAGAACAGTCTTTCCACAAATTTGTCCTCTTACAGAATTCCAATTATATATTTTTAATATCAAATGCGTGCATGCCGCCCTTATTAATTCACATAGGCCTAATAATTAAATAGAAAAATGCCCATACGCCTATTTTTTATTGCCAGTAAACAGTTCTTTGCGGATGGTTGCCTTTCTCTCTTAAACGAATAGCCGTTATCTTTACATGGATACAAATATAGCCTGATTTGGCAAAATACATTTACATCCGGTTGAACGTGATAGTTACCAATTTTAGCCAATCTGTTAGTCATCTTTATTCATCTTAGATCTATATTTTTGCCTCGACATAATGATATGGTTCTTGATTCTTATTAAAGAATGCGATGAAAATATTTCAATCTGTTCTAGATGACGATGCAAATCAATCATTGTTTTTTAATAAACTTTTCTTCATACAGTGAAATCTATAAAATAATTAGGCTATGCTTTTCTTCAAATATGGACTTATATCGCCTGCTTAAAGTGTGTTGTTTGTTAACTACACTATAATATTTTGTTTTCTTTTTTTCACACACCTTAACTTCCACGAACGATACAAATCTTTATTTTTGAGGACTACAGAACTTCTAAGCGCACAGTGAACACTGAAATCACTGTCCAATCGGATATCCAGAAGGATGACGCGGTGGCCAATCCACACCCTCTCCAGCAGCTGTTGACAAGTGGACTTCTGGCTTGCACACCTTGGCCAAGATCATAACTTTAAGGAGAGGAACGGTGACACTCGTGACAGCCTTTTAAAGTTGCGAACGACGCGTTAATCTGTTTGTGAGGTGGGCAAGATGGAGAAATCCAAAAACTTTCGCATTGACGCGCTTCTGGCCGTCGATCCACCTAAAGTGCAGACCTCGCCGCTGGCGCTCGTCACCTCCCTGCCCACCTCTTCAGTATCATCCTCCTCTGAAAGTGTCCATGCGTCGGAGTTGAACACGAACTCCGAAGCTCTTCGAACCGAGACTCCGTCGCCCCCCAGGATATCGTCTTGCGGCTTGATTCCCAAACCGGGTTTCTTGAACTCTCCTCATTCAGGCATGCTCGGACTACACCCTCAGAGCAGCTCCGGGATCCCCCATCAGGCTCTCTACGGCCATCCAATGTACACTTATTCAGCAGCAGCAGCGCTGGGCCAGCACCCGGCTCTGTCCTACTCATATCCGCACGGCTCGCACCATCATCATCTCAGTGACCCGCTCAAACTCACCGCCAGCTCCTTCCAGCTCGATCACTGGCTGAGGGTCTCCACTGCGGGAATGATGCTGCCTAAAATGGCAGATTTCAATGGTGAGTTACATTTGAAATGCACGTGGCTAAATAAAGAACATTGTTATTGGGCTTATTGCTATTACTGTTAAAATTAAGTTTTAATTCTCATTTTTTGTGGCCATGCTGTTCTGTTATAATAACTGATTATTTTATTCTGCATTCTTTAATCATATTTGATCACTTTTGAGATTTATATTGCAGAATAACGCTGTTTATTTTCAACATGTAGCCTATAGCTACTACTGTAATTACTGTTTTATTAATAATAAAAAACATAATAATAAAATGTGTTCCGAGCAACGGGTCACAGTAGCCAGATATAACAAGCGCGTGCAGGGTCAGTAAAGCTGTTCTTTGTACGAGACTGAACGAGCTCTGTCTTTCAAAGAGGGGCTGAAATGGACAGATAATGGACAGAGGGAAAGTGGCGGACGAGTGTGAAAACCACAGCCTGCCAACTGTGTACACTGCAGACACTGTCTCTCTGTTCCGCTGCTCGTCTGCAGAGTTTCTCGAACCTCTCCCAAACAAATCAGATAGGGTGGAAATGTTAGCAGATGTACTGACAATGCCGTGGCACATTGATGCTAGGTGTGATTGGGAATTACTTTTGAGGGTTTTTTAGAATGAGAGCATTTATTATTTCTTGCCGTGCCATTTTGGTGTATTATGCGTCTACGGTGCATATGTTGTAAAGCAATACTAATAGGCTATTATGCAGGCTATTCAAATAAAAATATGGAAAAACATGATAAAAAATTCCGCTGTCCTTCCACTAAAAAAATATATATTTTTTAACCGTTCTGTAGGCTAAATTAATCAAATAACACTAAAATGTTCTGCTTTTGTGTTAGTGCTTTGATTTAGATTTAGAAAATGCTTGATAAATAATTATTCAATTAGCCTGGGTTATTTAAGCATCAGTTTGTAGTTTTGGAGAAAATTGAGAATATTTGTAGAAATGGAGAATAAAAAAAATATTTGTAGAACTTCAAAGGTTCTCTTAATGTGTCAAAATGTAAGCGCATTTTGGTTCTCACTAGATTTGTATTTATTTTGGATCCTTTATTTTTACATTGTTAACATTCATAACTTTATCAATATCACAATATCCACGCTCCGTTTTTGTTCTGCAGGCCAGGCGCAGTCAAACTTACTCGGGAAGTGCAGAAGACCAAGAACCGCGTTCACAAGCCAGCAGCTCCTTGAACTTGAGCACCAGTTTAAGCTGAATAAATATCTATCGAGACCAAAACGGTTTGAGGTGGCCACGTCATTAATGCTAACAGAGACACAGGTAAACCCACGGCATTTGACATTGAAAAAGGTCTACATTAATTTGTTGAAACTCTATTCTTTAATAAGCTACATCATAATAATTCTAATAAAATATGTTTTATTTAAATATTAAAACCGGTAAGGTCAAATAATGATTTATAAACGAGACACGTCATGTTCATATTTCCAGGTGAAAATCTGGTTTCAGAACAGACGCATGAAATGGAAGCGCAGTAAAAAGGCGAAAGAAGCCGCTCAGGAGGAGAAGCAGAAAGCTAAAGGAAACCAGGACAAAATGGACGGACTGGAGAAGGACTACCAGAAGGCAGACTCAGGGAAAAGTAACAGAATACGGGACTTTAGGGACAGTGACGACGAAGAAGGAGATAATTACATGCTGAATTCATCTGATTGTTCCTCCGATGATGAACGAACCAATGCCAGTGATATCAGTCCACAACCATGAGACTTTTCCAAAAAGACACTTATATAAGAGAAGTATAGATTTGCATGTGTTATCATCTTGCAGTCATTAAATGCTGAGATGGATGCCCACATGAGCTGTTTGTGTAGCCTACTTACAAACACTGACAACTGATACTTCTCCTAAAGTAGAAGTATTGCATGTGGTAAAATGCATTACATCAAGCAAAATCAGTAATAATTCGCATCAATAAGATGTTCCTATTTGATAACCACTGTGTTAGGCTAATTTCTGAACTAAAGTGGGATGAAAAAAAGCCTGGCGTTGTTTCATCTACACCCAGAAAAGCATAGTGATCTGTTTATTTTTATACAATGTATTTATAACGAAATCGCTTTTAAAATGCATGTAAATTATCAGTTACACTCTGTGAATAAAACATTTGTTTTCTAATTTCGGGGGCTTTTTTATTTGCACGACTGTTTTTATTGGGATATGCCATTACAAACGTGAAGGGAAAAGCTTCAGCGGTCTGTTGTCGGTGGTATGGTCGGGTCATGCATCATGGGAATCGCTGTTTATAGCGCTCTCGTATCCGTGCAAATGTGCGAGTAAGCATACTCGAGTACGGAGAAACATTTCTCACCACTGCAGCAATGGGCAGCCCATAATGAACCTTTGAGACGAAGCCCATCCATCAATAGAGCACACCTCAGAAGCTATTTTCAGAGTCTTTTATGTTTATGTTAGACTTAAAGTGAAGTGAAATTAGAGGATGGATTACTCTACAGCAAGACTATTTTAATGGTCTTTTCTGCAATCTAATTGAGGTCTATTTCGCATAAGTGCATTTCCTCCTTTATTAATAACGACATGCTTTATTGGGTAATAAACCTAGAGATCCATCTGGTCTTTGCCAAGGAGCTTCTTCGAATCAATTAGAGGACATTTAAATATAATCACTATCCACTCCTATCAGTCCAGGGCAATGACAACTACCTATGGACACTGAATGTGATCTGAAATGTGCCTTGTTTTTCATTGACTAAGCCACTTTAATCATATTCTCAGTGGAAAATAATAATTTTTTATATAGTCCAAACACATTTAGCATAAGCTGCGGATTTTGGTTAATTCATTCTCTACAAAAAAACTCCCTTTTATTACTGTAAAACAGAATGTAACAGTCCTGTGATGTGACCAAGCAAAGCATGCAGAAACTACATATCATGGCTCATCTATTAACCTTCACTTTACTCCTGGGTTCTAAAAGGCTGGGTAGCATTTTATATAGAAACATGGATGTCCTAGAGGGGTAAAGTAACAAAGATACTGTTCAAATGTTGAAATGGGTTCATAATATATTATATGATTAACGTTATAAGATCATAAATATGAACAAAAGCTTCAATAATGTTTTCCAAAATACTCTGTTGGGCAACAGTAAACAATTATTTAATTACAGAATTAATCTGGCCTTAAACAGGTGGTAGTCAATTTAGGAAACATTAGTTACTGATTTAACTAATGCCTAATTTACCCAACCTGTACATTTACCCAGCTGCATATGTACAAAGAACTCAACCTTATCAGTGCTACTACCACTCTCTAACGACCGGGAAAGAAACCACACACAAGTGAGCAGGGGACACTTATGTGAAGGCCTGGATGAGACAGTGAAAGGCAAGACAAAATTAAAATTCATAAATGCATAATAAACCACACAATATAGATTTATCAATAGGGGCAGCGCAAGTGCTTCGTTTGACCTTCTGGCTGAGATTCCTGCACATTAAATGTTTTAAAACATAAAAGAACAAGCCAACAATGGTGAATTTAAAAATCTAACACTACGTCCTATGGCCTTTGCACAGGAATATGCAATATCATCACAAACAGTATTTTAACTGTGGTCTTATCAGTTCGAAGACAACTTTGCTTCCTATTACCAGTTCAAGCTAGGGTCAGTATCAACCTTCCTCTGGTCTCACACAGACAGACAATAGCACACACTCTTTACAATCACCTGTGTTTATCTTAGTGGGCTGGACCCCCAGGATATGCTTCTCTTCACATATGGTGACAATGTTGTCTTTGTCAAAGGGTGGAAAAGTGGGGCATTTGTAGGTAACCTCCTTTTTCCAGCTTTGAAACTGTGAGAAAAAACAGCCAGACTGTTGTGTTCTAATGTGACAGTCTGTCTGAGTTGACATTGAGGGTGCGATAAGGTTTAATTAATCAAATATAATTAAACAGTTAGCTCTTTTGTTGTTGAGCTGCGAGGGTGATGTTTCCGCTGCCTGACCCCAGATGATGCTCTGGTCACTCCATGCTGTGGATTGATGTAAGTAATGCCGATGTTGCTAATGAATTAACAAAGGGCATCAAATGTAACGGTAACCCTCTGCTATGTTATGCTAGTCAGTCACGTGACTCATATCCAGAGCATTGCTGCATGTGCAGTTGCTCCAGACGACTGCAATCAACCTACATTTCATGACGAGTAAAGCAATGTATCCTTGTGCTCTTTTCTGAATGAAGTTAATACAGTATTGTTCATATGGAGTAAAATACTCAAATCTAAAAGACAGAGGATGAATCTGATACCAGAACAGACACGATATGTGCATGGGAAAATAATGAATTATGTTATTCTCTTTTTCAGCTGGAGACATGTTTTTGGCTTATGAAAAATAAACACTAAGAATTAATATGAAGCAGGTCATTGTGATTTTCTATTTTGTATCTATATTCAAATTGCTGTTTTAGAGACTTGATTTTCATTATCATAATTTGTTTTTGCATTTTCTGCTCGTATATTTTTCAAATGAAAGATTAGTTTGTCATTTCATTACAACGACTCTGACTTTCCATTAAAAAAGACACATTATAATAAAACCAAACATTTAAGTATAACACTGTTGTATTTTTCTTTCTCATAAGTACTGTGAATAAGTAAAGTACAAAATGTCAGATATCCAAATTACAAATCTGACATCTCACCATAAAATATAGAGCAGAAAAACTAACCATTGAGCTTTTGTAGTATGAAATTCCTTTCATGAAATTACATAAAAATTACTTTATTTTAAAACACACTACAATTTGTTGATATACTTCACATATTTGACGTTTTATTTTTGTACAAAATGACAGAATTAATACATACATGCAGTAACGTGTCAGTGATCTGCATGTGTCGTAAGATCTGCATACAGGTTCACATACTGTCCCCTGTAGTAATTCTCACTTTTTGAGTCTGATGCATTACGCACACATTTCTGTGTGCAAGAGCTCTATAGCTTAATTTTGGCATCCCGGGCCTCCATGGCTTTGGCGGCGACCTCAGCTCTATCCTTGAGTACCTTGGCTTGCTCCGTTTCTTCAGTCTGGATGTTCCGGAGCAGAAAGTGACTGATGAAAAGCTTCAAGCCTTCCCGAAGCATTCCCAGCTTGGGGATTCCAGAGATCCTGGCACACAATGATAGACACACAGGCAGATATTGACACACCAGACCACACACAAGCAATATTACAAGACCTCAGGTGTCCCCACACATGGTCTTTTTAAAAACCTGCACTGACAAATTCTTACATTAAGCAATAATGCAACAATTGTTATGACTAACAAAGTCTAATTTTTCTTTCTTTTTTTATTTAATATACATTGCCATTATGAAATATGTCTCTGAAACAACACTAATTTTTAATTAACGTTCACACTTTTGCAAAATCGCAAACCACTGAACATTATGAACATTTATTTATACATAATATGTACTATTATTAATTTTTGCAGTACTAAGAATACTCACCTGCCAAATATATTCACAAGATCTTCTGGTTCGGTTTCCTTAAGGAGTTTTGAGAGAACCTGCTTCAAGAATTTGACTTTGGGCTTATCCAGCTCCCCAAACTCAATAGCCTTATGAAAAGAAGAGAACATGCAGACAATTAAGCTGCCATTCATTAACTCATCTGTAAGCGATTCATGAGATGAAGAACATTACACATATACACTACAACATTACATACAAACCACAAATGCATTTTAGAATGGCTTCTTGTAGAGGAGTGGACTCTATCAAATATTACCTTAAGAATGGAAAGAGAGAGACACTTCCTGTGTAGGAGATGAGTGACCAGCTGGACCAGGTTACTGAAGCACCGACTGGAAAGGTTTGCCAGGTCTTTGAACTTGTCCCACAGACTAAACTGAAAAGTCATCTAAAATCCAGAAGAAAAGCGGAGAGGGTTAGCATTTACTAAATGGATTAATATTCACCAACAGTAAACAGCTACAAGCTACTAGCTGCAGTATTATATGTAATTGAACTGATATATATTATCGATATTCATAAATTTACTTATTAAAAAGCTTATGGCTGATTACAGAGTAATATTAAATCATAATATCAACAGCAATTTTAGCTAATTTAAGCACTGGATCAAAGTACTGAAAAACATTTGAATGTTCTTAGCCTGAGAAACAGATTTGTGTTGACAAGTTAAACATACAAAACACACAGAGCAGCTCCTAATGCAGTGAAACCAGTGACACCTAGTGACACAAGCGCACAGTGAGAGTTAGGAATCACTGCTGTTCTACTCTACCTGGAACCGCCGGTCATACGAGCAAAATTTCTCTGCCAGAACTGCATAGAATCTATTGAACATCTTCTCTTGCAGGCAGCAGTCCATCAGAACATGAACAATTCCCCGCTCTTGCTGGTCTTTCAATCCTAACCTGAGAAGACATGAATCCTCAACTGGGTAAATAATGGTTTATGACAAATATTACAAACATAATACATCATGTTTGCAATACATGGGAAATATTTGGCATCATCACACTACATGGTTATAATTTCAGAAGATCTGAAATATTGTTCTTGCTAAAATAAACTTTGTCCTGCTAATAAGGATTTTTAATGATTTTATACTGTTCTTTCACACAAGTACATCTGTATGTTTAATTGATTCTGGGATTACATGACACTTATCAAAACCTGATTTGCAATTAAATTTGTCAACTGCTAAGAATCCCAACAGGGCAACATGGACACTGTCCCTGAAAATCAATGAGAATAAGAAACAGACACTGTGCTGACAAACCTTAAAAGTTTCTCAAAGGCATCTAAATAGTCTTCACTTGACATAAGCACGCAGAAAATGTCCCTCCTGACATCAGTGTTCATTCTTTGTTTGCGTGCAAGCTCCAACATCTTTGCACTGTACTGCAAATTCATAAAGAGAAGCATCAAAATTAAGTGAGAATTTGACTGTCATAAAGGTCCATAAAACATGGCTTAATGGAGAGATTTTTACAAAACTATATTTTTTATGCTTTTTCTCAGTTGAAAATGATTGTACATCTGGGCATTTAAATGACCGATGAAAAACCTTGATTTTATTCACATACTTGTTCCCCTTTGGTGGATGGGGTAGTGGTCTTGTTTCCATGGTCATCGATCATGGGTGCTCCACTCCAGGAAGATCCTACAATCCACCAACGGCCAACACGCTCAGCTTCCAGAAGATTGTCTAGCGAGACTCTCAACTTCATGTCACTTCCACCGGCACTGCTGTGAATCTGTTAAGAATGTTATGTTTAGTGCATAAGACACAAGGTAACTGACTTCAAACACATTCCACCTTCCTGTGAAAATACTGTACAAAAGTCAGATCAATGTGACTATACTAAACTATGGGGTTAGTCTGACACCTAGTGGACACGACGAGAAGTATATTTAGCGTAACAAATATAAAATATGAATTGTACTTATTACTTAGGGTTGATAATACAGATTAATATTAACTAGTTAACTGCTCTGAGCATTTTATAATGCAAGTCCACCATATAATTTAACAGCATAAATAGCATAAGTAATGCAAATTAACATCAGTAATTTTCTCACCAAAGTCTTCTGCAGTTTCCTCAACTTCTCCAGAGGTTCAGGGTCATAACCTGGTATCTTCCTCATGTCATTGTTCTTCAGCGCCAGCATAGTCTCCAACATAAACCGAATCTGACAAGCAAGCCAACATAACAAACGTCTGCACCTGAGACACACTTCTTCTGTCTTCAACGGAAGACAGCTTCTTCAGATGACAAAGGTGTCTTACCCTTGTTTGGTCTTGAAAACGCTGTCCTTCAGTGTTGGCTTTCCGCTGAGCCTCAGAGATCAGCTCCTTAAGAGCTAGCGGATCATCCTTTCTCAGAGCAAACCCAACGTTCTTCAGCACCAGCAGAACCAGTTCTACATCCTTCGCGCTGAAACGTGTCACCAGCTTCTTCAGAATGTCAAACACCAGGAGAGCATGGACCACATGGAAGTTGTAGAGGTGGGCAATTATGGACACCAAGTTGTCACATTCTTTGTCTGTACAATCAAGCTGATTGTAGCTTTTATCAAACTGACGGACTACAGTCTCCAGAAAATTAGCTCCAACCTCAGGGAAAACAAGTGAGAAAGTGAGATATTAGCCGGCATCAAGCAAAAATACACACTGTGACAGAGATTCTTATAACAGTATGCCACTGAATGCAACATATTGCCATGATGACAAGTTTAATATAAAGTAAAATATTAGATACCTCCAGGCCAACACTATAGTGAAGGACACTGACAAGAAGGATGTGCTCCATTAGAAGCCTGGAAGAGAGAGTGAGTGTTAATTATCATAATTTACAAGTATTTATTAGTGTGTTGTTTTAAGGTCATATTTAGTTTCTTGAGTGAGAATTTAAGTGAGCCAGGAAACAGTAATGTTGTCAAGACAAACTTTGGTGTTGATTTAAAGGGGTGCTTGATTATGATTTCACTTTTTTTTAAGTCATAAACAACGTCTGCAAAGTTAAGACGCTCAAAGTTCAATGCAAAGTGAGATATTTTCTGCCCAAAAACAAAGCGCTGTTTAAGGACTACAGAAAAGGCTGATAGGGACTACAACAAGCTCCTTACAGGGTTGTTTACATAATGTTTACATATTTCTGAGGTAGTGGCTTCATAGAACCAGACCGTCAACAGACCGTTTTGATGAGAATGGAAATAGCAGTGCAGAATAAAGGTAAAATATGCGAAAATCTTTTTTTTTTTTTTACGAAGCATGAACATGTTACACTGCACTCCATAAACACAATCAAGCCTTCAAAAAAGCTGATCAAGCACCCTTTTAAGAAAGCCCAGCTAGAATGTTTAAATAGCTTGAAGTAGTAAGTAGCTTAAACCTGGGCATCACACACTAAATAAACTGAGAATCACAAAATACCAAACTTTCAAGTCATTCAGAACACAACAAACTCATGCAGAAACATGTGTTTGTTGCTAAGAGATATGTGACAAATAACAACACTACGTATTCTAATATTGGCTCAAAATATCAAACATGTTTGATGTTGTCTGACGCAGACTGGCTCTGACTTTGTTGTTTGGTTTGAAGGTCTGAACCTAATTTGGTGGATGTGGCTTGAATGCTCTAGGGTCATACGTCTCAGAAGAAGAAGAAGAATATTAAGTTAAAATACAATATCAGCAAGTTCATTTTCTCAAATCAATATACATTTAATACTAAAGTGATTATTAAAGAGTCAGTTATTAAATGAAGTAATTATTGAAAGCGTAACCTTTCAGGCATGAGAGCAGGTGTGACGCAGGCAGCCAGCAGAACGTCAGTGAGTGTTTCGTTCATGTCCTTCCTGCTGGTATTCATGTACAGCTCTTCCAACTGACTGCTGATGGATGCCATGTTGGGCTGACTCAACCTGTCGAACAGAGGACAGGGTTATCAAACTGGCTGAATTTCAATTGGGTTGCCAAAGACTGTATTTCTTTTTAAAACAAAGCTTCTTGAGGTGGAACAGGATTCTAAAAAAAGACAAAAACAAAACAAATATTAGCTTCAAATCATTCTTGTAATGTGGGGGGAAAAAGATAAATATCCGATACTGACTCAATGACACTGAATAATGGAATAATGACACTATTGTCTTCTGTAGAGCTGCTTTATAGTTGAATTAAGTTTATTTCATGACTGATGAAAAGAAGTTCAGCAACATTTGAAGAGCTCTTTTCCAAAACGCTATAAATCCATTTGAATAGTTTTCATGAAAATGACATTTTTTTACCTAGACCCATACATTTTGTTAATATTCAATTTATCATGTTAAAATGGCTGTCCATGGCTTCTCGTAAGTGAGGTGGAACATACTTGCCTGCAGTGGCAGGATTCTATAAAAAGAAGACAAAAACAAAACACAAATATTAGCTTCAAATCATTCTTGCCATGTTGGGGGAAAAAGATCAATATCCAATACTGGCTCAATGACACTGAATAATGGATTTGGCATGAAACATTGATGGAGCAGTGAATAGGTTCAGTACACAGCAAAATGGCATTGAATTAAGTTTCTTTCATGACTGATGAAAAGAAGTTCAGCAACATTGCTAAACTGAGCTGAAACATAACTAAATTGAGCTGAATATTGACACTATTGTCTTTGGTTGATCTGTTTCACAGCTAAAACTGAATTTATTCCATAATTGATTAATTTTACAACATTAACTGTTAATTTTGTGTTTATTACCGTGAAGCTGCTTTGAAACAATTTGTAATTGTATAAAGGGTCACATAAATAAATGTGATTTGAACATTAGGGAGATTTAAACTTAATAATAATAAGATATAATATCCAGATTTAGAATGACATACAGGCTCCTGGCTTTCAGGTGTTTTTGTTCGAGTCAACTTTCTCCCCATCATCCTTTTCCTCTGATGCATCTGTATCCTCCTCTTCTTGATCTCCTTCCACCTCATCTTCTATCTGGTTGTCATCTTCTACATCCTCTTCTTCCATCTGTGCATCATCCTCTCCATCTCCTTCCTCTTCATCAGTGTCTCCTTCATCCTTGCTGTCATCCTTGTTCTCATCATCTGACTCAGGCCCGTCGCTGTCCTTGTCCAACACATCAAAGTCATCTTTAGCTTTGTCGATGTCCATTTCTTCATCACTCTCATACAGTCCTGCTGCAGATGCTCCAGGCTCAAGAATCCCTAAAATATAATCGAGTCCATCGTCGGTGAATGACTGAGGCATACTCTTTTTGTTCTTTCTTTTATTCAGCCCAAGGCGTTTCTCTAATCTCTTTATTTCTTTGTCCTCTTCGATATTGGCCTCTAATAGACTCCGCTTTCTGCTCTCCTTCAGACTAGATTTATTTATCTGTTTTGGCAGATCTTCGGAGAAGTGGACTTTCCTTTTTGTCGTCTCTTCTTCATAGTCTTTAGTATTAACACTGTCTTTATTTGTCTTCTGCTGTTTCTGAGCGGTATTTTTAAGATGTCCAGTCCCCTTCAGGGCTGGTTTCTGTGTCTTTTCCTCCTCAGCAGGAGTATTTGGAGCAGGTTCTTCGCTGGGGTTCTGCACTGACTGACCCATGTAGTGACTTTTATTTTTGGCTTTCTTTAACTTACGTTTCTCTTTGCGCAGCTCTTTTCTACTTTTCTTCTTTGCAAATACTCCTCTTTGGTCGCTTCCATTTTCACCGATGCCACCTTTGCTCTTCACAAAATCATTAACTGCATCCTTGAATTTCTGAAGTTTATCCCTGTTTGTTTGCTTTCCAGCTTTCCCTTTGCCCTTGCGCTGCACCTTTGCCTTCATTTTCTACGTGAAATATATTTGGCTGTGCATATAATCTTTATTTACTGTAAATGGTTGCGTGTTTACAGACCGACGGTCGCAAATTATCCCGTGAAAGTTCTCAGAAAAGACAACACATGTAGAAGCTGGAGGTCGCCATTGATGTTGCTTCTTCGTTAGACGTTATGACAGCAGAGAAAAGAAAACTGAGTGGCTTTATCGCCATCTACTGAGTTGGAACGTAACATTACTTGTCGAAATATGAATTAACAATTTCATATCAAGTAGGCTATATGTGCGTTTAATAAATTAAATAAACATATTAAGGGTTTGTTTCTAATAAATAGGCATATTTTCATCTTGGAGACACCAGTAGCCTATTGCTCATAACCTGATATAGACTGCTATGTGATGCCTACAGCAGCATTACATTAGTAGCAGTGCAGTAGTGGTAAATTATTAAGCTCAGATGAGCTTTATTTGTCACATACACAATTATACAGAGTATAACCAGCAATGAAATGTATTCTCTGCATTTAACCCATCCAAGTGCACACACACCTAGAGGAGTGAGCCCGGGGAGCAGTTGGGGGTCCAGTGCCTTGCTCAAGGATCTCACCTCAGTCGTGGACAATTCCTGCCGGAGCCGAGATTTGAACCCACAACCTTGGGTTACAAGTCTATCCATTAGAACCACGACTGCCCCATGCTCCAGTATGGACTGGATCGATAGTTACACATATGGATGGATTATTGGTCGTGGAAGCATTATATCCATTATACAGGATACAGGTCTTTGTGTAAGCTTCATAGCTTCCTTGTGTACAGAGCTGGTTAGATTACTCACAAATTGTGATCTGTTACTGATATCAAATTACATGACAAAAATTGTACTTAGTAACATAATCCATTACATTACAAATTTTAGGCAATATAATCAGATTACTTTTAGATTACTCTTGACCTAACTTGTTCATTACATTAATTTAAATTGGGTAATCCTGTACCACATTGATGTAAAATATAAAGAGAAAGAAAATATATCCTATTAGTTGTTATCAACAACATGCACCGTGTTACAACCCTGTTTAGGGACCAACATAAGAAAGCCGTTCTAAAGGCAACAAATACCATTGTCGCCAGGGCAAAGAGTTAAAGTTTTATTGTAATAGAAAACAGAAACATTTTTATTGTAACAAAAATAGAAAACAACAAGACTATATTACATCAAGGTTTCCCAAACTGGGTTTGTGGGTTTAATGAAAAGCTAATAATTAATTAAATCATACAAATATTAAATCAAAACAAATAATTTAAAAATGAATCAAAATAAAACTTTCTGAAAAATGAAATATTGTATTTGTTTACCTGCAGAGAACCAGAAACATGCAAATGTGATACTTAGTTATTAAAATATTTATTTTAAAACCTCAGGGGTACTTCATATAAAAATATAGTAGGTGAAAGAGGATCAGATGACAAAATAGTTGGTGAATATGTTTGAAAGATAAAAAAAGTAACACATGGTAAAATAACAGAATGAGTAGCTGTAGTAGTTGATTACAGATTAAAAATATTTTGTAAATCCAGTGCTTAAATGCTGTGTAGACTGACTGTGACCGTGAATAATGACTGATCTTTGTATGAAGTCTTTCTGAGTGTATTTAAGCCGTAGGCTATTTAGAAAGAAAAGTTAAGAAAAATAGGCGTTAGAGAGAATCAACAAATTATGGATAAATTATTGCTATTTGTGTAAATATGTAATCATGTTACCCATAAAAGTAACTGTAGTCTGATGATTACGAGTATTTTAAAATGTAATTTAATCTAAATTACGTCTACATAATTTTTAGTAATCTTAAATTACGTCTACTTATTTTTTGGAATGTGATTATTTAATCCAGATTACATGTAATCAGTTATACATACGCACACACGCACGCACACACACACACACACACACACACACACACAAATAAATATATGAGCAAAAACATATTTATACATTTCTATATTTGTTAAATTGTGCTATTATATGCTTTCTCAGTATAACATTTCAGCTACGTCAGGAAACGTCGGACCTGTCCAAAACAACGCTGAACGCATTTTGAATTATATAAATCTTACATATAATTATTCTTTATTCTCATTGACAGCTGAGCGCACCTGTGTGCCCTGTCGTCTGTCGCTGAATGATGACGCAGTATTTTGACTGTGTTTTGGTGGTTTATTCAGCGCTGAGACGCGACCGCTGTCAGTCAGTCGAGCTCGACTCCGGTGGTCTGTTTATCTCACAGAGGTGCTTTCTCTTACAGCGAATGGAATCGCCACAGAAATGCGTTGCTAATGAATGTGTTTCTGCAATATGAAGAATGGAAGAAGACGATGTGACGATTAGAGAGCAGAATTTCCACAGCCAAGTGCGCGAGTACATTGTGAGTACAGAGAGACTGATTAGAGGAACGTTACAACACACTGACCGTGTTTGCGCACTGGGTTCCTCACTTCAACTGGCATCTAGCCTCATTTACGTATATTTCTTAAACTGAAAATATGAATGGGTTTGCTATAATTGACAAGTATCATCATTATTTCTCAGTAGAAACCATAGTGTATATGAGTGGGGTTCATTAGGCTAGTTAGCTAGCTAGCATGTTAGCTTGTCGTTAGTTACAGTATTGAGCTAATAATTAATCCCTTTCTGTGGCTATTGTGGCACATTTGATTCACTGTTGTTGTATATATATTTATGCATGATGCTCTTTGACTGTTATGCTTTTGTGACATATTTTATTGAATCTCTAGTAGAATTAGAGCTGATGCAACATTCACTGACCATTATGTTGTAGTTAGACCAGTTGAGTAATCATAACGGTTCTACACTGACAGCTGGTTTACTGTTGTTGGTGCACACATGAGCATTGCAGATTTGCAGTGTTTATTTTGGGTGTCAGGATGTAATGTGTCTCTCCTTCCTGCTTAGGCAAACCTGTTCTTATGTGTCAGAGATTAATGAATTGCATGATCTGCAAGCGATTAAATATCACGAATGAATCTGTTAGTGTTAACTGGCATGTCTGACTGAACACATTTTGCAGCCTTTGCTTGTAAGAACAACCAAAAAATCTTTAGTGTTGTTTATAGTGATCCCAGCTTCTGTCTCTGCCTTCTAAATGAATATCAGGGTTGAACTGAACGAATTAGTGGTCAACATTGCTCTTGATCCACATTTTAAATAACCAAGAAAGTGTTTCTGTAGTGTAGAGAGTGAAGCAACGAAAAGCATTTACAAAATACATTCACTTTGTCTCACTGATGCAGTTTTGAAAATGAAATGTATTTTGTGGCATGAAATGTGGCACCTGACATTTCAGTTGAAGTTTTACCACTAACTTTAGAGTGAATGTAGAAATATGTGCAGTGTATTTCAGAGTTTAAATAATGTGTGTGTGTGTCGAAGTGAATTAGCTGTTATCAGCTGCATACAATGTAAGTTAGTCTAATGAAAGTCTGCCATGCAGAGATATCTGCTTTTCTTGCTCTTTAGCAATGCTTTGATGATAATGGGCAAGTAGTTTCTAAACTGTCCCGTTTCTGGATTGTCTTAGATGAAATTGAAATACAATAATCTTGACAAATTTGGGCCTTTACCAAACAAATATTCTTTATTTTATAAAACTGTTTTGTCTACAGTCAGAATTCAGTCAGTCACTATTCTTTGTTTATTAAACATGGATTTTCAGAGTGGTGATTGATTGTGCTAAGATCTCTGTTGCTGTTTAATAGGTTCTGAGGGGTTGTTAATGCAGGACTTAATAATAAGATGGCCTAATAGTGGCTCCGAGCCATCTAGACATTGTGAGAGTTGTAATCGTCTCGGAAGCATCTGTTTGAATTGTTTGAAAATTTTAAGCGAATACATAATGCTTTGAATCATAAACATTATTCCTGTGAACTTTATAGCTTTTGGAGGAAATGGAAAAAAAATTATGTATTGTAAATATATATTTTAAAAGAAGCCATGTTTATCGATAAATATAAATGGAAAAGAAAAGTGAATTTTAGTATGCTATAAATATATATATATATATATTATTTTGGTGTGTATTTTTGAGTGCCATCTTCCTGTGGAGCACACACAATGTGTGTGGTTCATGCTGCAAAGGGTTTATATTATGTATGCTTTAAAATAAGTTATTTGTGATTTCCAAAGGAACCTGAGGTATGATATGAATTTCTTCTGATCTGATAATCTGAAGTCCTTATATTGACAGATACTTCAACATGTTGTAGGTTTTTTTTGAGGTGGAGCGCACAGTTGCATTTATGTAATGCTGAACTCTGTTAGTGCTCCTGTAGTTCTGTGAGGTTACAAGCAAGGTGTAATATGAGCAAATGTTCAAGCATGAACGGCATGTTTACATATGCACTTCCATCAGTCCGTCCTCTTAAAATACACTATCCTGTACACTCTCTGCTGATTCATGCTATATAACATTACTACAGATTACTGATCAGCATTAAGCTTGCTGCGATAGACGGTGTTGGGGTGATGATACTGGTGTTAAGCCGCAAAACCGTATGTATGTCACTTGCCCACTGCAGTACTGTCGCACTGTCTTTTAAATTTTTTGTAGTAATACAAATAATTTTGTTCAGTTAGAGAACAGATACTCAATACTCAATACAGCATGCTGAACGACCGTCGCATCGTAGATTAGATTTCATTCACGTGAAGAGAGTGAGTCCAGCTGACTGACAAAGAAGCGTGAGGTGAGACAGACAGATGATAGCGGAAGATTTAGTTTCAAAACGAAATGCAAAAGCGCATGTTTGGGCATATTTTACATTTTGAAAAGCCTGTTGAGTTTTGCCGTTTATATAAGGTGGTTTTGGAAGTTTTTAACATTTGTTTCTTATTTAATTAGTTCCACAGTGTTCGCTGATTTTCAGTGTTGTATAGGCCTACCTAGGCTATTTAAACTTTGTGTAAGCTATTTGTTATTTTATATTAGGCGTTGCCTATTAGGGCTGTCAAATTGTCTGAAAAACTAAATTCTAAATTTTACAAAAATATTATCAAAATTCAAATTATTTTAGAATTTAAAAGGCATAAATTCAGTTAGAAAAAAAGCTTTTGGCTTCTCTCCTGAGGCCACAAAAGGGCGCCTTGAGCAAAATATTACCAAATGCACGTTTCTTCAAAGTAGGGCTGGGCAATATGAGCAAAAATTCATGTCTGTATTTTTTGGCTAATTTACGGTATACGGTACATATCTCAGTATTTTGTATTTGGATTAAACATAAATAAAGTGAATGTAACCATGTAGGCATATATAATGTGCAAAGAGGGTTAAAATCACATTACATTCTAACATTACAACATTGCAATCTAAAAACAAAAATAATCTTTTCAAAGCAAAGTTAAATTTACTAAACTAAAAAAAAAAGCACAGACTAGGCTAATTTAGTAAAAGGGCTATTTTGATTACCCCATTACAGTCACTTTACAGTTAATGCTATCATACAAATACACTTGTAGATTTAAAATGTCCAACTACAAACATTTTAGCAAAATGTATATTTTAGTCAGAGTTATTGCGCTCTGTCTGTTTGGTGTGCATGCACGCGGCGGCGCGCGTTCAGAACCAAGTCTGTGAAGTTTAGAGGAGAATCGCAAAGCAAAAGATCATGCATGTCTGCAGCAAAATGGAAATATCTTCATGGCTGTCTAACATTTACAGATGGAGAATATGCCTGTGAAATGTAAGTTATGCATTTAGGAAAAGAGCACATAGCTCAAACATCGCGTCTCTGTCAGCGGCACACGCAGCCTTTCTGTCAGAGCCGCTTTAAACTCAAAGATTTATCATTGCTAATAGACGTTATTTATTTACATTTAATCATATGATCGCAAGGTTCGCGTTTATGCTGTTAGTATGCATGTTCGCTAGCAAGCTAGTTTCTTAATCTAGTAATTACATTTTAAAGTTGAACTTACATGAATTTTACATGTCTTTGGGCTCTCCTGTGTGAGGCGCGAGTGCAACGATGATAGATGTCCCTCTAGAAAATTCAATAAATATGCGTTTTGTGTGAACGGCTTGGTTTCAGTTTTGAGGTAAACTACATCTTCTCCACATTGATGTTCTCTTTTTCTGCAATATTGTGAATGTGCAGCACTACATCGAGTGGGTTCAACTGGACAGGAAAAAAAAAGTATTAAAATGCAACGACACCTCGTCATCGTATTTTGTGTGCCAAGCTGGCTGACGGACACCTAAAATTTAAATACATCGTTTTGCATTCGAATGTAGATTTTTATTTTAAATTCGACGAATATTTGACATTCGATCAGTCCTAATGCCTATAGAATGGTGTATTTTGATTAATCTGGTTTACCGGTGTTGTTACGTCGATTAACCTTAATCAGCATATTACTGATGATTAAAACAGAGGTACTTTACTTTGTCTTTCAGGAAAAAGAAAAGAAAGTGACATACAGCCAAGTATACTCGAAATACTCGATACTCGAAATTCGTGCTCCACATTTACCCATCCAAGTGCACACACACCCGGAGCAGTGGGCAGCCATTTATGCTGCGGCACCCGGGGAGCAGTTGGGGGTTCTGTGTCTTGCTCAAGGGCACCTCGTCGTGGTATTGAAGGTGAAGAGAGTGCTGTACATTCACTCCCCTACCTACAATCCCAGCAGGACCGAGATTTGAACTTGCAACCTTTCGATTATGAGACCGACTCTCTAACCATTAGGCCATGACATCCCAGTAGAACTAGTACTGCTTATAAATACAGGCAAGACATACAGTGCTCAGTGTAAATGAGTACACCCCCTTTGAAAAGTAAAATTTTAAACTATCTCAATGAACACAAAAACATTTCCAAAATGTTGACAAGACTAAGTGTTAATATAACATCTGTTTAACTTATAACATAAAAGTACATGTTAATAATATAACTTAGATTTGACACTTTTTCAGTTTTACTCAAATTAGTGATGCAAAAATGAGTACACCCCACAACAAAAACTACTAAATCTAGTACTTTGTTTCCATGATTTTTAATGACACACCAAGTCTTCTAAATGGAATGAAAAGTTGGCGACATTTTGCCAGATCTATCGTACATTTCTAGACACACCGTACACAAAATCTTTATTGGGTAAAATTTATAGTCTACTCGGTTTCAGTTGATTTAAGATGCTGCTTTTAGTTCAAAAGGGTATAAATGAAAAGTTGACAACGTAAAAACATTTGTAGAACAGACGTGTTTGAAAACTCCATCTCGTTCCATGTGTTCCCAGGTCTGCTTCCTCCTGTTTGCAGTGCTGTACATTGTGTCGTACTGCGTCATCTCACGCTACAAGAGAAAAAGCGGTAAGTGGTTCTGTTTCTGATCAAACTGTTGCACTTAAATGCAATATTATTTATAATATTGACTTTGTATTACTATATGAATATTTAATATCTATATATATTAATATTTACTATTTATAACTTAATAATTCCTGTGAGTTCCTCAGATTAAGTTTAGGTGACAAATGGACACTGATGGATAGTAAGTGTGCTTGCTTGCACACTTTTAAGGTGTTTACACCTTTTAGAACTCTATAGCACCTTATAGTACACTTCCTTTTGAGCATTGTTTTCCAACTCCATAACACAAGGCACTGCCACCTCCAACCTTCCTTGCACAAACAGATACGAGGACAAATTTAGTTCCTGATCAGGTCATGCCCTCCCATTTAAAAGTAGCATAACTAACGTCAGCTAACCCCTGTGGAGAGCGTCGATCGCAGGTGAAAGTAGGTTGTTCTTTAGCCTTCTGTCTCTATAAATGTGCAGCCGAGCTAGGCTGCTATTGTGAAGCATGAGTGTGTACAGCTCCATGGCCTCATGTAGATGATTTTTCAAGGGTCTGAATATTCAGTTACTGCAATTTATGTAATTATTTTAGAGTGATGTTATTCTGTGCTTTCTATTCATCCTCTCTTACCCTTTCTTTTCTTTTTTCTTTAACCCGCTTTGACTCTTGACAGCCTCCATCTGGCCGGTTGATTGTAAAGGTTTATTCACACACGTTTATGATTTATGGTTAACGCTATTGTTTTCCAGTAGCTTTCAGTGAAATGAAGAGAGATCATGCCTGAAACTTATTAAACCATCTGTCACGGTTCTGTGTCCTCTGTTGCTGAGGCTGTTTGTGTTACAAATTCACAGTAAATAACCTTTATGCTGAAGTAAAATAAAGCGTCTGACAGCGATTGTCAGAGCATCACTGCACTATGCACTACTAGGAACATAATCTCTATCAAACACAGAATGACTTTGAATCTGTGTCTGCTTTATTGGTTGATTTTATGTTCTCTTATGCCAACAGATGACCAGGAAGATGAGGATGCCGTTGTCAACAGAATATCGTGAGTTGTTTGATGCTGACCATATCGGGCATGATAACAAGTACAAATACTTTGTATAGTGCATTTAAAGGATCCAGTTATATACAAGTTAACAGAGAAACTTTAGTCTAACATTTTCTTATAAAATCTTCCACTGTACCTTGAATTGTGGTCACTTGTGTTTTCTTAATGTAACACCGTATTATATCATTACATCACATTAAATGTGAAAATAAAACTGATTAAAAATCATTACCATAATAATGTATAAAAATTATTGACAAACTTTTGACTTTGTTTCTGCTTTTCACTTAGTATGTACCTGTGTACATTCACACTGGCCGTGTCTGGAGGGGCTGTCCTTCTCTTACCATTTTCTATAATCAGTAATGAGATCCTGCTCTCCTTACCAAAAAACTACTACATACAATGGCTCAATGGATCACTCATTCATGGTCAGTATCACACTTTTATTTGAATTTGATGTTACTTAACAAGTAGTCTTGCATAAGGCTGTCCCCTCTTGTCTGTCATGCATTAGGTGACATTCACAGACTGTTGTAGAAATTAACTTCTTCCAAATACGCATTACGTTATCAGTCCTTACCTTTGTCCTTACCTAATTTGAATCTAAGTTAAAAAGTTTAATTTGTGTGTTTCATGGAGATTGTTTATTAAAATGATATTCTGAATAATACAGTATTTAATTTTGTTGCCGGCCATACTATACCATTTATAATAATGTCAATACAGCTGTAATACAGTATTTTTCTCCTTAGCTTCAGTCATGGCCACAAGGTGGTGTCATGTGTCTATGGTTCTCTGTTAAACTAATATTTGGGAGCAGTTTTTGAGTTAGAATGTTTGGTGTTGAAAAAGTTAGACAGGAGGTTTGATAATTGAACTTTTTTAATTAATTGGTTTTGGAGGAAAATCTATTATTAAATTAGACAAAATGTTTAATGAACAAGGGATGGGGGGGATTGTTTTCCAGTTGCTGTTATCACGTAAAATTATATGAATAAGGTTATTTTTTTTTACTTTAAAGTTGAATAAAATGATTTCTCTTTCTTTAGGCCTGTGGAACCTTATGTCCCTTTTTTCAAATCTCTGTCTCTTTGTGCTGATGCCTTTTGCCTACTTCTTCCTGGAGTCCGAGGGCTTCGCCGGTTCCAAAAAGGTATGTGGTTATGTGTTTTCTGCAAGCTTGAGGTTTTGTGATTATATTGTGTATACGACACATAAGATGCTAAAGACAATTTTACACATTTGTACAAACAAATACTCCCAGGTATGTGCACTTACTGCCTTTGCTTGGCCAAACACGCACCCACACAGTTTTATGTGTGACCCTTTTGATTTCAGGCACTCCCCCACCTAAAAAGATAAAAGTTCAAAAGCAGAGCGCTCTTAATTCTACAGCTCATTCAACCTTATGTCATTAGTCACTCAAACAAGGGTTGTCACCGGTGCTCATAGAGATCGTAAACCAGCAAACACTCGGCGTCACAATAGAGCGTGCAGATGAAAATGAAAGGGTGGGAGGGAATGCATCAAGTTGCCCTCTGTCTTACTCTCATCACAGTTTGAAGTCGCTCCTGGTTTATGTCCCTTCTGGCAAAGCTACATAAAGATTAGTTGCTACTGTAGTTTATGAGGGTTGCACTCATTTGTACGGGAGCGAGGCGTACTGCTTCGTTTTGTCTCGTTTGCACCATGACTGTTTCTGGCCATTGATCAACCAGAAACGCAGGAGAGAGGGAAGCACTGCTTTATGTTGGCCTACACGTCTCAGAATGACTGGCGTAACGTGTGTGTGTGTGTGTGTGTGTGTGTGTGTGTGTGTGTGTGGTGCGTGTAGCGAAAGAGAGGAAACGATCAGAAACTGCCGCTTGTATGAAAGCCCCCTGCTGATACAGGGAAGGGTTAAGTCGTCAACCGTAGAAGCCCATAAAACAAGATTTCATGTTTTCTTTTTAAGTATAAAGTCAAATGGCCTGCTTGTGCCAGTCTCCATGTTACATGGTTAAATGGGGACGTATACATGGCAAATTACATTCAGTAACTGGAGGAAATGAAACCGGGTAGTTTGTTAAAAGCCTGTGAGCGCTGTAGCCGGTGCGTTTAATGGGCTAGTGTTTGTATTAGTACTTCATCAAATGTAATAAACAAAACCAAAAATCTGGGGGAAGGAAAGTGTGTGACTGGACTGCTTTCTCTCCCTCTTTCTCACTCTCTCTAGAATTAATTGGAATTAAGATTTCATGTTTTTGAAAAAGTTTCTTATTCTCACCAAAAGTTGCATTTGTTTGACCAAGAATACAGTAAAACATCAATATTGTGATATTTTTACAAAAAAAACCCGCTTCTTGGCAATGCTATCATTACTCCAGTCTTCAGTGTCACATCATCCTTCAGAAATCAATCTAATATGCTGATTTGGTGCTCAAGAATATTTCTCATTATCAATATTGAAAGCAGTTGTGCTGCTTAATTTTTTTTGTGGAAACCGTGATACAGTACCATTTAAAAGTTTAAAGTAAAATAAGTTAAAATAGGGGCAAGATTAAGAAATAACACTTTTATTCAAAAGAGATGCATTAAATTGATCAAAAGTGTTAGGAAAGATATTTGCAATGTTACTTTAATAGTGTATTTAGTATTTTTTTTAAATAAATGTTTCTTTTGAACTTTCTATTCATTAAAAAACCTTTAAAAATATATCATAGTTTACATAAAAATGTGAAGCACTTTTTAACTACTGAACTGGATGCTTTTTTCAACATTGATAATAAAGCATATCAAATGACAAAATAGCATATTATAAGGATTTCTGATGTATCATGTACTAATCATGTGAAGGATCTGAAGAGTGAAAATTCATCTGTGCCATCACAGGAATAAGTTTATTTTTTAAATATAGTCAAATAGAATATTTCAAATATCATTATATTGGCAAATATATTTCAGAACATTACTGTTTTTACTGTGTTTTTGATCAAATAAACACAGGCTTGGTGAGCATAAGACATTTCTTTAAATATATATATATATATATACCCTTGAATGTACACACAAAGCTTGTAAGGGTGCTCTGATAGACAGATATGTGTGTAGCCAGGGACTGTAGTTCTGATTTTGTCCAACAGATGGCAGGATTATGATTTCAGTAAGAAAGAGCCTGATGCCCCAGTCAGTGTAACATTATAAAATCCAATGAGAAGGTCCTTATGGCCTCCTAATTCTCTATGAAGCACATGGAGATAGCACTACTAAAATCTATTGGTGGTTATCACCGAGTGCAAATGGACATCACCTAACTGATTCCATGAACCTTGAACATGCTAAAAATGATCACATCTTTCTGTCTGTGTGTGTGTGTGTGTGTGTGTGTGACAGTCTCTTCCTTTGTAGTCTGTCCACAATAGGGCTGATATTTATTTTTGAGATGTGATTCTGGCTCCCAGGCTTTGCTTGCTAAGGCCGTGACACTGCGTATTTACTTTGCCTGCGCCCCATTCTATACCTGTTTCTATGACAACATATGAGTTTCTCTATTTTGACGGGAAAAGGCGCAACACTGGATTGGATAATGGCCTCCATAGTAAAGCCTTAGAAAGCGTGAATGTTTGTATGTATTGAGATGTTTCTTGCGTGGTTTACTTGAATGCAAACGACTGTGTGCACCGTTCACTACCATCTGCACTGTGACGTACTCGAGGGACTTATTAGTTTGACTGTTGCACTGGATGTGTTTTAGTACTTTGAAAAATGATTGCCTGTTTGCCTTTTCTATTTCTTTCGGAATCATTTCTTATTTTTATCACGCTTTTAAACCTTTTTTTTTTTTACTTTTAACATCCTGCTGTTTGTGTTCTTGACAAACCCCAGATTAGTTCAGAAGCCGTTCTCAAAGGTCTTATTTGTTAGACACCTCATGCTAACAAGAAAAAGATGGTGACACTGTAGGAAGAGGGATAAAAGAAAATGAAACACACCCACAAACTTCAAAAGTACTGAAGTGCCTTCCTTAAGTCATATATCCTGTTTTCTCGTCATTTTGACGGGCTTCTAATGTATTAGTCAGAATGGCACATCAATGGCGTGTGTGTGTGTGTGTGTGTGTGTGTGATGCAGAGTGATTCTTGTCCCCTGTGTGTTCTGCGCTCTGTTTTGTGTCTCTGACACTGCTTTCAGTGTAGCAGGCTTAAAAGAAGGTAATGACTTCTGTTCATGCTAAGCCTTTATTGATGAGAGTCAGTTCATGGAGAGGAAATCCTAGTGGACAAGGAAAATACACTGCATTTTTCTGAACTTCACATTTTCAAAGATTCAAATTTTGTTCAAACTCTTTGGGAAAATCTCTCTTTCTGTTTTCCTCCTTCAGACTGACATGCACTAAACATTAATACCATTTAAAAGATGTGTCTTTATTATATTCTATTTTTGCTTGTTACACAGACATTGATTTGGAGAATGAGAGAACCGTTTGTGACCCTGACGCTGACTGAGGCGTGTAAGCTCAAAGAGAGCCCTCTTTGAGTGACTCAGACTAATAAAACATGCAGAAATGCAAACACTCGCTTTCCCATCTATATCTCTCCCCTGGTCTCTCACACATACACACATTTCTTTGAAGTCAACATGATATTAGCAGCTGTCCGATTAGAGTATAGTGCAATGTGTGTGTATGTGAAAGAGTGCGTAAGTGTGTGTGTGAGAGAGAATGGACTAGATGCTGAATATTTTAGAGTTGCTATATTAAGCAGTGTTCACATTTAGATGGGCAAGAGAAGAAGAGCTCAAGCCATCTCTGGAATTTCTGCCACGTCTCTCTCTTTGTCTTGGCGGTGTTTGTGTTCTCGCTTCCAAATACATTGAGAGGTCTGTAGTTACTTTAGCAAAATACCCATGTGACACCTTTGCATGCATTGTTTTTGTTGTTGTTTTTGCAGATTTTCACTGTCATTTATAGACACAGATTCTTTAAATGCACTAATTCACAGTCTAAATATCAAAGGTTCAAATCCATTGAGGGGAGACTGATATGAGGCAGATGTTGTTCATCAGGAAGTCACTTGGAGGTGCTCTAGATTCTCTTAATATCAAGAAGAGCTGTTAAATACTGCACATATACAAAGTGCCTAATGGATTGAGACGGGCATGTTTAAAGGAATCAGGGAATGCAGATGCTTGAAAATGTGTGAAAGGGACATTTGAAGGGAAATAATCTTCATGGTCAAATGTGTATTATTTTGGATATTTATATGTATTTATATTTATTGTATCTGTTCATTGTGAGTGATGGATGTGTACACTATTGGTAAGATTTTTGAAAGAAGTCATCTCTTATGTTCACCAAAGCTGCTTTTATATGCTTAAAATACAGGAAAATATTAATGTTTAATATATATATATTTTTTGTAAGTTTTCTGTTTTAATGTATTTTAAATGTCATTTAAAATGTAATTTATTCCTGTGATGCTGAAGCTGAATTTTTAGCAGCCATTACTCCAGTGTCACATGATCCTTCAGAAATCATACTAATATGCTGATTTGCTGTGATTTTCTTATTTACAATATTGAAAACAAGTTGTGTTGCTTCCTAATTTTATTGAAACCATGACACATTTAATGCATCATTGCCAAATAAAAGTATTACATTATTTCCAAAAATTCCCCAAACTTTGGAGCTTTTGGCATTTGTGTGTTTTCTGCACAGTAAAAGATCAGACTCATCACAGTGTTGCAGTTTACAAACACTTGCAGTCACTAACATCAATATGTAGGTTCAGGGGGACAAGTAAATCAGGAGTTAAATGCCACACATAAGGCACTTGACCCAGAAAAAAACTCCTAATAGTTTCCAGATGAGCCTCTGGAGTTAATCTCAGACAGTAGCAGCCACCTTTTTAATTTTAGCCGCAAACTCTGACCGGACGTGGTAATAACTGTTCATGTAAGTGTGTGTGTCAGTGAATGAGAGAGAGGAAGGTCATTAGTTTCCTTGTGCATCTGGTGACCTATTGTTGTGTGTATGTCTTTTGTATTGGGCAGGGGGCTTGACATTGAGTCAGTGTTATAGGGAAGTCCTGGGGCTTCCAGAGCTAAATAAAAAATTAGAGCCTCATTTACACCTGCTGATCTCTGTGTGTGTGTGTGTTTCTGAATCACTCTTGGCTACAGCCGTAAGTAAACCTGAAAACATTAAAGCGGGTGTTTGTTGGTTTCAGGGCATAAAGGCTCGAGTGCTGGAGACGTTTGTCATGCTCTTTCTGCTGGGTCTCCTCATCCTGGGCATTGTATGGGTGGCGTCTGCTCTCATCGACAATGATTCTGCCAGCATGGAATCGCTCTACGGTTTGTCTCTTAACCCTCCTCCTGCAGATGTGGATGCATGCATGTGATGTAATCCGTTATGTATTGACCTGTGGTATATTGTGCCTGTCACGTTCTCTTGTTCTAGATTTATGGGAGTTTTATCTGCCATACCTCCACTCCTGCATCTCTCTGATGGGAGGCCTGTTGCTGCTTAGTAAGTTCACATGAAACCGTGCTGTCAGTGGACTGTGTGCATGATCATTTTATATTTAGCTCTCAGTGGATGCTGTAACTTTCAAAGCAGTGAAGGGAATGAAAACTGTGAGGACAATTAAGCACTGTCTTATGAAGACCTTGAAGTTGGACTGTTTTTAAACGTATTGGAGGGCAAGTGTTGAACCTCCTGGTTGAGCATCAGCCTTTTATTTTCATCGGTTTAGAGGAAATTAAGAACAAATTACATGTCAACAAAGTGTCCCATAGCAGGACAGTTCTGTTGATACAATCCACTTTGACAATAAATGTACTCATTTCTAAATCACTAATATGTTCATATGTAATATACCAAAATATTATGTTTACTACCCAGCAGGCACACAACGTCATAATACGATGTTGATATTTTATTACATTTCGGTTGCGAAATGACAAATTCAATGCCAATTCAACATCTAATGTTAATTTAATGTCCAATACTGACATCATCTGATGTTGATATTTGTTGTTTACTTTTTACTGGTTGTGTAACCAAAATCCAACATTAAGACAAATACTGATGTCAACCTAATTTTCATTCTCAAACAAAATGCAACGTCTGTCCAACATCATGCCCAACGGCAACCTGATGTTATATTGATGACCTGTGCCTGCTGGGTATATTTAATATAGTGTAATGTAAAATTATGAAAGATAAAATGGCCATGTGGAATTTTTAAAGTTTTAATAAAAATGGTATTGGTGCATGCGATTAAATTGATTAATTCCTTCGTTTGTTCATTTAGTGAAAAACTGTGTGGAAAACATTGTTACTTTTGAATGTTTTAATTAAGCAGGTTGAATCTCATTGGCAGCAGTATAGCTGTTTGGTTGAAATGGTTCCTCTGATTAAAAATATTTAAATGATATTTTCCAGAACAAACAGATACATACTAAGATGTGATCTTAAGACTTGTTTCAGCCACTGTTACAGTGGTTGGATAAATTCAACTAGTTCATACGTTGCATTCATACTTTTGCTTTAGAAAAGCATAAATGAGCTTGTGTGTGTTTAAAGCAGCTTCTTGTCTCTTCTCATCAGTGTGTACTCCAGTAGGACTGTCACGCATGTTCACAGTGATGGGCCAATTACTAGTCAAACCCACAGTAAGTACTATTACACTGTGTGTGTGTGTGTGTGTGTGTGTGTGTGTGTGTGTGTGTATGCATTTGTTAAACATCCACTCTCATTCCCCCTCACACCCTGTTCCTCTCTTTCTCTGTCTGTAAAGATTTTAGAGGATCTGGATGAGCAAATTTATTGTATACAGCTGCAGGAAGAGGCCTTGGAGCGTAGACTCAATGGTGAGTGGTTTTGTTTTTATATGTTGTGCAAATGCAAGGATTATTGCATATTTGTATTATTGAATATCTGCCAAATCTTTGGTGATGTTGCAGAAATGCAGAATATCACTTTTATTGAGTGCTTTCTTTCTTTTTCGACAAATAATTAATTAATCACAGTAATAAATGGTAGTGTACAAATGGTTGTGTTTGGTTTATTTTTTAGTTAAAAAAGAGGAATCTATTAGAATTATGTCCCTTTTGAACCACCGTCTCATGTTTTCTCTCTTTCTTTAACCCCCCTGTATCTGAGAAATTATACCCATATGCACCAGTGTTTCCTACAGGATTCTGTTTGATTGAAATCAGATAAATAACTGGTGAAACATCATTCAAAATGTAACATAACGTTTTCTCATACTCATACGTCTTCTTTTAGCTGACTTATATTCCCATACACAAACATCCACACAATGCAGGAAGTATTCATGTTTAAAGGCAAACTAGACTTTTGCTTCAACTCATGCACGCAACAGAGTGTACAGATGCCAGTCAACATAGAACATGTGCTTTTCTATTGAATTCACGGAGGTAAGCTAGATCATCTTAACTGATAGTGCCCAGTTGCTCAAATCCCATGGATGAATTTCAATAGCCTCTCATTTGGTTGTTTGGTTCTGTAGTGTTAGCACCAAGGGCAGATTTGCTTTGAACACCTGATAAAATAATTGTAATCTGTTTTAACGACGCTTCTTTATGATTGCCGTTTGATGTGAAGCGCATTGGCAGTCACTGTGATCGGTGACAAAAGGCCACTAGGGATGTGGAATGTGATTTTAGCAAAGCTCAAATCTCTGCGTTACAGGAAGATCTCGCTCAGGCGTTAAGGAGAGAACGATTTTACCTTAACAGGAATTTAAGGAATTTTCATTCTTTTCTTCTTTCACCCCATAAATGCAAAACCTGAGGTGAAGTTGGGGGGAAAAGAGTTCAGGAGGAAACTGTCTACTTTGCTTTACTCTCTTATCTGTGTTCTATCTAATAACAATTATTTAACTGACTATAACTTCATTTAGATCCTACATGCCTGCACACGCTCTCTTGCAGACCCTTGATATGGGCTAATTCATAAGTGTGTTAGTTATTACATTAATGCACTGCTCTGCATCTCTACTTCATCTCATGTCATCAGTTGAGACCATTAATAAAGGCTAAAGTATTGAAGTATTAATCTGAATGCATTCATGTAGTTGCATGTATGTGAATGTGCGCTTTATTTCTGAACTGTGGCAGAGTCTTGCAACTGTGTGTTTAGGTGCATTTGTCTGAGTGTATGCTTTCATACCAGTCTGGATGCAGGCATTTGTTTGTCCTCTGGCTTGGCTCTTGCTATGCTTTTCTCTGTTGCCCAGATGCGCAGTGGCAGGGTGACCTTGCAAAAACTCTCTTCGGTACCGGATGGCTCTCTGCTTTGCATAATTACAACTGACGTAATGCAGAACCGGCTGAAGTTTCTTTAGAAAACAATGACATCATCTCCTCTCCTTCTGCCAGCATCCCTTGCTACTGAGCATCACCTTTATCACCTTAATTGAAGGACTGTATGCAAGAATTTATTCAAGAGTTTTCTAATCTTCTTGAAATGGGGACAGCAGTAGTTCTGAAATTATTAGCCGATGTTTTCCCCCAACATTAGTTATGTCATCATCAGGAATTAGGTTTTTAAGAGAATTTGTGTAGAATGTCATGAATGCACTGTACAAGCAAAACTACAAAAACACTATATCTGTAGATATGATAAAATACTGTAAATTAATAATAATCATTTTTATTTAATAACAGTAACTATCAAGCTTCTGAAAAGTTAAATTCATGATGAAAAACAAGTACTTGGTTTAATTCTTCGGTTGTTGGTATGGATTAAAAATGAATGCAAACCTGCAGTCAATTGTGGAGGGGCAGGGTTTAAGCAGACTAAATGATTAGAGACCGGCATATCTGTTTTTTCTTTTAATGAAATGTAGATAAAGTAAAATAATATCTATTTCAATTCATGTCAACTTTAAAGTGTGAAAGCATTGCTATTAGTAATCACAGGAAATCAAAGTTATTCCATACAGCTGTTGTTCTTTCTCTCATTTTTCACTCATCTTGTTAGCCCCTCGGGGCAGCCCGGAGCCATGTTTGGCAGAACGATCCAGTCCTGATCAGCTAATAGTGACATTTCCTTTTTCATTGTTCTCACTATTTTGGTTAGAGGGTACAGATTTTCCCTAAAAAATCACCGGTAGGGACAAGTTACATGATCAGGAAAACACCTGTCCTTTTCATTGTTCTCACTATTTTGGTTAGAGGGTACAGATTTTCCCTAAAAAATCACCGGTAGGGACAAGTTACATGATCAGGAAAACACCTGCTGTGTTTTTTTTCTTTTAATAGATTTCTTTATGAACCTGAACCTCTACCAGACAGGGCGTGGTGCACTCATCATAATAATAATCACGTTTTGATCAAAGTGATTGACTCCTCAGCCTCATGTCGGTGAAAAGATGAAAGATTGTGTTTTTATTGCACGCCAGTAACGGTGTAACACTGAACTAATTGCTGCTGATCTGCCAGTGTGTCCCCCGAGGCTCTGCAAACCAATCCTCTGCTTTGAGGAGCAAAACAACCACTGAAATGGTGAAAAAATACCAGCATGAAACACATAAATAAGAGCTAAATGAGACAGAAGTCTGTGGCTTTCCTGGAGAACCCCTCTCTGGTTTTGCCCTCTCACTCTCACCTTCTGACACACACACACACACACACACACACACACACACACACACACACTCAGTGTTTAGAAGAAACCTCAGTCCCCTCTTCCGTCAGAACCAGTCCCAGCATGCACACGTCTGGCCTAGACTCTGCAGTTAGAGTATACAACTAGTGTTGGGGGTAATGAATTCCCAAAGTATACTTCAGTTCTGACGTAAACACATAGTGTATGCGTGGCATTGTCCATTTGATCCACACTCACAATCAATGGGCTGCACACATACAGTACATACCTACTGTGCTGTTGACAAATTTTAAGTCATGCACAGACTTTTCAATTTAAACTTTTTCAAGTAACTCACTGTTTTTCATGTTATTTGAATTTCACAAGCATTATTTTCTTTTTAAATATTATTTTAAAATACTATTTTTGATTGACTTTATTTTAAGGTGTCCTTGTTACATGTTACATGTACTTACTATTGCAATAACTATAAATTATGCATAATTACATGCAAGTAACCCTAAGTCAAACCCTAACCATATAGTAAGTATATGTTATATAGTAGGGGGGGGGATCACCTCATCCACCACCAGTGTGCAGCATCCACCAGGATGGTGCGACGGCAGCCACATGGCGCCAGAACACCCACCACACACCAGCTTACTGGTAGAGAGGTGACCGAGTGATGAAGCCAATCAGTGTATGCTGATGGTCAGAGGCCAGTGGGGAAATTTGGCCAGGATGTCGGGGTTACACCCCTACTCTTTTTCAAAGGACATCTTATGATTTTTAATGACCACAGAGAGTCAGGACCACGGTTCAACGTCTCCTCCGAAGTATAATGTACTTAGTGTTCATATTGTATTGCTAAACACTTGTGCTGTTATTGAGGTGGGATACGGGTAAGGTTAGGGACAGGTTTGGTGTATGGGTAGGTTTAAGGGTGGGTTAAGGTGTAAGGGATGGGTCAACAGTGTAATTATAAATGTAATTACAGAAATTAATTACAGATGTAATTACATGCAGGTGTTTTTAAAACAAAAGTACAGTCTATGTACACAATAAGTGCATTGTATCAAATTATTAATTTAAATGTAAGGCCACCTAATATAAAGTGGAACCTTTTTATAATATATATTGTAATAAATGTTTATTTTTCAGAACATTGCAGGTGTGTGGTACTCATGAGATTTTCTTAATTGTTGGAGAAAATGGAAGGTTTAATAGAATTGTTCAGATATACAATATGGCTGAACCGTGGTGATAAACCTCCTGCAGGGCTCTGAATGCACTCTCGCTTCTCAGGCATTCAGATATTTATCTGCTACCTCCACTCTGTGAAAGCTGTTTTTACTTTCAGTAAATGAATATATTTTTCTTTACTGACAGATTTTCTGACAAATGGTGTGATTATATTAAGTAGGTACTTGAGTAACAGTTAAGATAACAACGTTCATACCACTGATTTATGTTCACATCCTTGCTGTTTCCTAGTGGTTTGATCTTCTTACAGAAGCTCTTAATAAGCCAAAGTAAACAGAATGATAGTATCTGTCTTTGATTACATTTTTTGCTCTTTATCTGTCTTTTTCTAAAACTCCTTCTGTCTTTGCCTGTCACTCAGGTACGATGTCGAACTCTTATTTCCATGGAAACTCTCAGCACCATCTCCACAAAGACCTGGACAACATACGCAGTCAGAGGAACAAACTCGGTGAGAGATGTGTTTAAGAACGTTTAATTAAACCAAATTAAACTGATTCTGTCAGAGCTGTCAGTTTCAAATATGTGTAGGCTGCAATATCCACTCCTAATATTGTTGAATTGCAAAGTGTGTGCATATTTGAATGTGAACAGTCATTTGGACTGAGGCCAAATAGGGTATGGCTGTATCATTTTCGACGTCAGCCTGTGTTTTGGGGTATTATAAATGATTCCGGAGAGACGAGCAGTTGGAAGGAGAGGAGGCCACAAAGGCACTTAGGATATTGGAGTGTGATGCAAACTTTATTGTGGCTGTCTCTCCAAGTGCGGTCATTAATTTCGAGGCAGCATGGTGCATATGCAGGGAACCCTGCCAACCTCAGAGCCGGAGCAGAATCAGAGCGAGAGATGTTGAGAAGGAGAGGGTAGAGGACAGAGAGTTACAGGAGTGACAGACACTGGGATCGAGAAAAGATGTTCTAGAATTACAGGAGAATCCCTAATATTTGTCACTCTTCTGAACTATACTGAAACCTCTGAACTGGGCTTACACCGATGTGGATTTACTTGAGTTAACCCAGAAATAACTGGTAGCTGTTATTTCCACACACTAATAAAATGTAAAGCAATGAATGTACTACAGTAAAGCTGTAATTAGTTCTTATTCACTACCGTTCAATTTAAGATCAGTACGATTTTTTTTAGATGTTTCTGAAAGAGGTCTCTTATGCTCACCATGGCTGCATTTATTTGATCAAAAGACAGTAAAATTGTGAAACAATTTAAAATGACTTTTCTATTTTAATATATTTAAAATGTTATTTATTTTTTCTACATCACATTTATTGCTTTACTGCTAATTATACATGTAGGCAAGTATGTTTCTATCCGAATTTTACTGAAACTAAACATTAAATCAGAAGTATACGTGTGATACTTCACAATAAGTTCGATTTTTTTAACATTAGTTAATGCACTTGGTATCATAAACTGACAATGGATAATATCTTTACAGCATTTATTAATCTAGGTAAATGTTTATTTATACATAGACTTCTACTTTTTAACATTTTAAGCTAGTTTTATTTTATGCAGTAACTTGGGTCTCTCATTGCTTGTTCATGAAACTTGTAAAATGTTACACTGATGTAAATATTGTCTTTATTTGATAACTTTGCTAGATAATCTTTTTGATCATTCATCAGCTGGAAAAAATCATTCTGAATGTGATTCCTACACAATATCATTAATCCGTGCCTTTACCGTTATAGCTGTGGTGTGGACTCTGCTATTCTTTAACATTGAGAATGATTTTTAGAAATGTATCTACTTTATTTAGTTATTGTCCTTGGTGTGAACAGGCCTTTACTCTTTATCTTGGCATGAAACACATTTTCTGTCAGACACTTGAGAAGAATGGACTAATTAAAGGGATTGGGGGTAATTTGCTCAATGTCAGTTGATGGTAAACATACGCACGTTAGTCAGAAACTACAATCGTTCCTCTCACCCTCTGTCCTAGAAAGGAGAAAGAAGGCCTCAGCCTGGGAAAAGAACCTCCTTTACCCCATAGTGATGCTGATCCTGCTTGCTGGAACGGTACGTGTTTATTTAGCCTTTACAGGGTTATCATAACGGATTACAAAGCATGTGATTTGATGCAGTTTAGTTTTTTTTTCATAAGCTGGTTTGATGTTTCTTTCTACTGTTTATAAAGCTTTTGTTTGTTTCCATCCGTGCTGTTTGCAGGCGATTTCTGTTCTCCTGGTTGCCCTGAACATTGTGTACTTGCTTGTTGATGAGACGGCTTTGCCAAAGGGTTCAGCGGTAAGAAAAATGCAAGTCAACAAACCTGAAAATGTAAACAAATATTTAGCTTTTCGTTCACTTTCTCCCTCTCTCGCTGCCCTGCAAAAAGCACGCTTTGCGTCGGGGCACACTGAATTCCAGATATGCTCAGGTGTGTGCTGTAAAAGAAAAGACACGTAGAGATGTGTATCATGCCGCTGCTGTTTGATGCTCTTTATCAGAGTTGCTCTCCCATTCGCTCTGCTTGATGTCAATTCAAAGGCACTCACATGTGTGTGAAACTCTGGACACAGACCTCTTTCCTCTTGACTGGGTGTTTTGAGTCAAAGCTCTGTAATGAAACCATCATTGCGCAAAGACCATGTCAGTTTTCTCTTTGACAAGGCAATTACAAGCTTTGGCTGATTGAATATGGGTCCAAGTCAGTTTACCGCTGGACAGGTAAATAGTTTAACAAGACCAGGGGAATGGTTACATCATTTCCAGTTTTTTAAGGTGAAAATTGTTTTGTTCTCACTCTTTCTTTTCCTCCATACAATGATGGTCTTATCTCACTCTACTTCACCACTCCCACCTGCTGTCCCTGCTCCATACCTTTCTTCTTTGTCTTCCCAGAACAAAGGAAATTCTACATATCCTTTTTCTGCCCATGGTTTGATAGTGTTGAGCTGCTCCATAAGAGTCCCCATTCTAATTATTTTATTAGTGTCGATATTTGCCTTGGCATGACGCTTGACTGAAAATCCCCCAAATTACACTTGTCACAGTGTTCAGAGACGAAGGGCCCTCTTGACAGGCTGGTTAATGGTTTATTAGTTTGATGAGCTGGACTGGTGCCATGCTTAAGATCTCATGTAACCACGACAACCCAGCGGCGGTGTTTGCACGTCTGTTTGATGGTTTTCCGCAACATTCTTAAGAGAGATTGATGCGAGTTAAGGTAACTAGGTTAACACCAGACCGTCAGATAAGGCTGTAAATGTGGCTGTGAGGTAAGGAGATCTAATGCAATGGCACTGCTTGTATTAAGCTGTCTGATGCACTGTTGCTAATGACTGCAATAAAAGTCTTATTGCTGTCACTCCCCATGGATTCAGAATTATTGTCGATGCTAAAAACAGCCTCATTAATGTCCGTTTCTCATCCGAACTCATATCTCATGTGTCATATGGAGCAGAAGGAATGATGGAATGAGAAACGAGATGAGAGGGAAAGCGAGAGAGATCATATTTCTCTTTTTGACCTCTGAACCTTTGACGAGAGTCAACAGATGACACTTAACCTGTCAGTAAACATCTTTCTAAAAAAGAAAGGCCTGTCTAATCCACGATTAGTTTTTGCTGCTTTTTTCTGTTAATATCTTCATCAGAGGTAGCTGAGGCACATCAAAACATGCAGTGTAGTTAGGACACACCTGAAGGAAGGTATACACAGATATCCTTAAACTCACTCAATCACAGGTGTTCAGCAAGGCCAACAAACACCTGACACAGCTCTGAGCAAAAAAGGGGATTCGAGATACCTGTCCTGTTCAATAAGATCAGTCGGTTTATGGCTGTAAGTTAAATGACAGTCAAGGATGGATGTGTACATACAGTGTAAGTGTGTATATAAATATACACACACAAACACAAACACACACACACACACACAATATAATTTTTGGGTTGAATGGGTTGAGATTTTTATGTTTGATCACATTACCAGTTCTTTTCCCACTGCTACTACAACATCAACTACTGGTAACACTTTAGTGTAGGGACCGATTCTCACTATTACCTAGTTGCTTATTAGCATTCTTATTATTAACAAATTGGCTGTTTATTAGTATTTATAAAGCACATGTTCTACATGATCATATTCTACATCCCTAATCATACCCAATACCTAAACTTAACAACTACCTTACTATTAACAAGCAGCAAATTAGGAGCTTACTGAGGCAAAAGTCAAGGTTAATGGTTCGAGAATTGGACCTTAAAATAAAGTGTGAACTAACTACTAGCTAATATTTTTGGATGATTCACTTATATAACAGTTTGAGTGTTTGATGATATTTTATGAGCAGGTGTTTAGTTGAGCTTCTCTGGTTTTTGAATCACATGTAAACTTTCTTCAGGCCTGCCATCAATAACAGCAAGCAAGACTGACATTATAAAATCTGGTACAGATTTGATCTAATCCGTTTAGAAAGATCATCATAAATATTTGTATATGGCCTGTTGATTTTGAATTGGTCTGCTGTCAAATACACATCATTAGAATGAGAGCGGTGATTGATTCTTATTTCTTTTGCTTGTCAAGTCCAGACTAAAGTTGTTTTACATTGATAAATTATGCCAAATAAATGTTGGCTTTTATTGTAATAATTTCAATCCAAACCTTCAGATCACATCAATGACTTCAAAAGATATTAAAGGCCTGAGATTGAAAAACTTTGTTTGCCAGAGCATTTGTTTTGGTTTCTATTTTTTTCCACATTTTTCTCTTAATTTTGGCAGCCATTCACGCTATGCACTGTAAGAGCTCCATTGCCTTTTTTTTCTTCTTCTTTTTTGTTTGAACACCTGCTCGCATATTATGCGTGTGTGAGCGGCGGTGAATTTAAAAAGATTTCTTTCATCTGCTTCCATTCATTACTTCGCCAATTTCACTCTGTCTGTCCTCATTGGTGAGAGGGGAAACTTCACTAATCTGAGCTTTATATGTTTTATATCTTCATAATAGCGTTCACTCAGAACAGCTCCAAATATTTGTGCCGCTTTTTTCTGCTCTCACTGCCTGAAGCACTGAGGTGTCAACACTGTAGTCTTATTTAGATTACACAGCTTCGGTTGTAACAGGAGCTTGTGCATTGGGCACGTCGCTAAAACACGTCTACTACATGCAGTTACTCCTTGTAAGAGCATTGCCTCAGTCCAGAGAGAGAGAGAGAGAGATACGGAAAATATCATATTCTGAAAGCTAATTTTATGTGGAGGAAAAAATCAGTTTCTGAAAATAACCATTGACAGTAATTTTCACTCTTTGTTTCTGCAGGAAAGAGATATTCGCAATGCCTCCTTATCCAAATTTGGAGTTGCCCAGGCAGTTATCGAAATCATTCTCATGTTGTATCCTTTGCTGTGTGATAATCTAAAGCTGCATAAGCTCCAGTCGAGTGTTTGATCACAGATTGTGTGTGTTTAGGAAGGGACTCAAATCTGTTTGCTTATGATTGTTGTGAGTGTGTTCTAGAGGGAAATGTTAGTGAATGGTTTGACGGAAACAACTGTGTTAGTCTTAACTCTTGAACAGTTATCTGATGGTCTCATCTGTGGTTGGCTTCTATAGCCTTCGCATCTTTCAGGAGCTCACACCCAGAAAGGACGACACTACCATGACAACGGTAGGATCTGCAACACTGCTTCAGTTTTAAGGCCTGTTCACTGTAGGTTGGACTAAATGTATAAAACATTGACAATTTGTTGTGGAGTCAAATTGTTTCCAATTTTGAGATGTTGAATACTTGTCATTCTTCAACGAGTTTGAATACCTAAATGTTGTTAAGCATCTAAACAATTAAAAATACAATAAAATTGCATTATACATTTTGTGCTTAATGTTAAGGAGTTAAACGATATTCATTGTTTTATTTTATATTTTTCTTAATCTATTATTTAGGAAAGAAATTGGTCATGGTGCATTCAATTTTTTAGCCATCAACTACGGGATCTTTTATCATATATTAAACTTGGAATGGTGGAAATGTTTCTTAGTCTCGTCTTTTCTTGTAGATCATTGGTTGCTGTGTATCCATTCTAGTGCTGAGCTCGGCCTTGCCTGTCATGTCCCGGACACTTGGTAAGGTCCTCCTAACCTGCATATGTACATACACTGCCGTTCAAAAGTCTCTTATGCTCATCAAGGCTGTATTTATCTGATCAAAATACAGTCACATTGTGCAATTTGTAATATTGGTTTCCTATTTTAATATACTTTAAAATATCATTTATTCCTGTGAAGCAAAGCTGAATTTTCAGCATCATTACTCCAGTCTTCAGTGTCACATGATCTTCAGAAATCATTCTAATATGCTGATTTATTATCAGTGTTGAAACTGTTGTGCTGCTTAATATTTTCTGGAACCAGTGATACTTTTTTCTTTCATTCTTTTGAGGAATATAAAGTTATTTATTCAAAATAGAAATGTTTTTTTAACAATATAAGTCTTTACTATCACTTTTTAACCATTTAACACATCCTTGCTGAATAAAAGTATTAATAAAAAAAGAAAAGAACAATTTACTGACCCCAAACATTCAATTTTGAATAAACATTGTTCTTTTAAACTTTTTATTTATCAAAGAATCCTGATCACAGGTCCCACAAAATATTAAGCTGCACAACTGTTTCAACAATGATAATAAATCAGCATATTAGAATAATTTCTGAAGGATCATGTGGCACTGGAGACTGAAGTAATGATGCTGAAAAAGCATTTGTTTCACATGAATAAATTATATTATAAAGTATATTAAAATTGAAAACTGTCATTTTAAATTGAAATATTATTGCGCAAAATTTCATTTTTTTCTGTATTTTTGATGAAATAGATACAGCCTGGATGAGAATTACTTTTATTTTTTTTACATAAACTTACTGAACACAAACGTTTGAACAGCAGTGTAAGCGTCTGTGTATTTCTTTGGGTTACCATAAAAATTGCATTAAACATTTGTTTGTGTTTGGATACTACCATTTTCCAGCTGCATTGACATATATACATACAGGCAAACTCATTTCCACTGTTAAGATTTAACAAGTTACATTCCAGCAGGATTTGCCATAGAGATTTTACACAAGAATGGAGAAAAAGAACAGACGAACAGCCGTCACAATAGCTGCAATAAACAACATGGCAAGCTACAGACACAGCTGTTCAAATAGCATTGTGTGTATGTGCGAGTGGATGAGTGAGTACAGTGACTCACGGGGAGCTTCAGAAAAATATCAACATTTCTGCTGTGCTGCACTGAATAGATGAAAGGAGAGGTTGCATGAAGTAGTTTTTATTTGACCAAAGAATTTCAACAACTTTGCTCATACAGTCTCAGACAAATTAAAACACATTTACTATCACATGGACTCACACACATCCCCTGTGTGGAAAGATGAGAGTCCTGCAGAAATACTGTGGGTGTGTGTGTGTGTGCGTGCAAATATGTACAGGTTTGGCTATATCTGTGAGGTCCAAGATATCCTCTCTATTGAAACATGTCCTCACTTATATAGTAAAACATGTTGAACACAGACTAGTGAGCCAGACATCACTAGTTAAAATCATAAATAGCTGAATCATGTTTTTGTGGGGGTGATGATTAGGGTTAGGGGTCGAGTTAGGACATATTATTAACCTTATATAAAACAATGGAGGTCTATAAGATGTCCTCACTAATATAATGGTGTGCATGTGTGTGTGTGTGTGTGTGTGTGTGTGTGTGTGCGTGTGTGTGTGCGTGTGTGTGTGTGCTTGTGTGTGTGTGTGTGTGCTTGTCTGCGTACGTGCATAACAGACTGCGGGAGTCTGTTGAAAATGTGGGAAAGGCAAACTGACTTGTGTGACCGCACTGACTTGTACACAGTTAACAGCTCTCACCCTAACACTCCTTTTTAACAATATTACACTCTTGATTTTTTTTTTTTTTTGCTTTCTGAGAAGTAGGTTTCTTTATTTCACTAAGCCATTACAAGGGGTCACCTGAGAAAGAATTAGCTAAATAAGAGATTTGATCACCAGTGAGAGAGTGCATTCACCTAAAGTTTTATGCCATTGTTTTAATTCAACATGGCTGTCAGTGACTAGCTGTAATAGACCTTGTTGTTTTTGAAGGACTACAGATGTTATTAGATTCTATGCAATTTATTTACTTAGAATAATGGTGTAAATTTGACCACAGCCAAAAAAATCAAAAAGGCACGCAGAAGAGAAACCTTTTGACATTTTGCTCAGTTTAAATGTGATTCTTTACAATTCTTTTGAAACGTTACAAAGTACAGAAACTGGTCATTGCCCTCATCAACTGGCCATGAAGTCTAGAAAAGCTCCTTTAATTAAATCAACTAAATAGTTTCAAATTTTCCTTCTGCAGTTTTTTTCTTCTTTTGGGACTGGTGAAAAAAAAGGAATTGAAAGGGATTTATGAAGGTGGAAATCCTAGGGAAGAAAAATTCTGAAGTAAAAATAAATACATAAAAAGATGATTTGGTGTAACTAATGAATACATTTGAGGCTTTAGGTTTGTCAGTGTACACTGTTGGTCGTTTGTGATAATTAGTGGATCCTGGACAGACCTGGCTGGTCAGTCTGAAAACTAAGCACAGAGGATGCATGTGTTTGCCCACGGATGGAAACTTGACCCTTTTTTACCACTTTCAACAAACTGCATGATGCTGGAGATTTGGAATGGAAACATCGAAGTTGTTTTAAGTTATCCTCAGGAGTCAGCCTGTTGTACACAATGTTTTATTTAGAGGTAGTCCAGAAAAAGGTTGCGTTATTTAAAGGAACACTGACCCAAAAGCAGGAGAGGAGGGGAAAAAAGCATGCCCAATAGGAAAAGCCATGATGCAAAGGGGAAAGAGGCAGATTGTTCCTTTGTAAAATATGAAGCTAGTTGAACTCTGATTTTTCTGTGATGAAAAGTGCTTAATTTGAAGTCAGTGTTTGAAAAGGATTATTCCTTTATCTGTCCTCAGACAAACGTTTCAGTGTTTGATTTGAAATCAGAAAATTGAACATGAAAGTACTTCTGTGAAAAATGGAATCCTTTTTCAGAAATCGCTTTGTAAAATCAATCTCTTTTAAATATTGTGTTATTTTAATGATGAATGCACTTGTATTTTTTTCTTTATTTGATCTTGTTTGTATCCGTCTGTGTTAAGTGATGAATTGATGACCTGTGTTCATTCATGTCAGATCGCACATGCTGTATTCAGTACGATTAATTCAGGCTATCACTTGTTTGGCAACTTAGAAACACAATACTCAAATTTCAGATTTTATGCAGTACAAATACCATTTCTTTTGAATGTCCGCATTCACCTGTGGCCATGGATCATTTAGTCACATCAGTCGCTTTGTTTCAGAAAGAATGTAATATCTGACGACAATAAACAACCTTCGTTCTAACTGAAATATGACAGCAGATGGTAAATGTCAGACTTGCCGATCTAGGATGTGGGAAAAGATACTTTATTATGTTGTGTAATCTGATTAAGATGGAGCTGTAGTCCTTGAAGTGTCTTTCAGAATGGCCTTCTTTTTATCATGAGCCCTCACCTGCTCTTTCCAACCAACCATCTCCCCCTTTCTTCACCCTTTGTTTCTATTTATGCTTGAAACTTTGACAGTGAGTTTAAAACAGCAAATCCTTTTAAGAAACTCCCACCAACTGTATGCCAAATAATAGTGAATCTAAGAATTGGACATTTTTCTGTCTTACTTTCTGCAGGAATAACAAGGTTTGATCTCCTGGGGGATTTTGGACGGTTCAATTGGCTTGGAAATTTTTACATCGTACTTTCGTACAATTTTCTGTTTGCTGTGGTTACCACATTGTGTCTGGTCCGAAAATTCACATCTGCTGTGCGAGAGGAACTCCTCAAAGCCCTCGGTAATGTATTCTGCCCGACTCCATTCTATTAGCACTTCTTATATCTTAGATTAATCTCCAAGTTTCACTCTGGTCTACTATCTCGTTCTGTACTTTTTTCTTTTATCTCTTTATGCTCATATCTTTGTGTCTATATATTTAGAGCAGTGCATATAATGCATACTGTAGTTTTAGTTTTGAAATGCTATAATATTTGTCTATAAATGCTTATCTCTTTGGTTTCAGGTCTGGATAAATTAAATCTGTCCAACAGTACGCCAGATGCAGAGTCAGGGAAACATGCTGTCAACGGGCATCAGAAAACTCTGTGAGAACAAATCCAGCCATTCTCACACAAACTCATGTTATGTGTATGCAGTTGGCTTTTTCATATTAACAGTACAGTGGTATTTAATCAGAAAGCATTAAAAAAACAAAGCAAAACAGTTGAAGTGTTTAGACTTTGACCAGTCAACCTTCAATACAGTAGTCTCACTGCAGAATGCTTCCAAGCTCTAACCAGGCTGAGATTCACAAAGATTTCATCTGGATTAGCAATGTTTGTTGTTCATTAGTTGTAAATACTTTTATTTCAATTCTCTTAAGTGAGAAAACTGCATTTTCTCATTGACCTGCGCACCTAAAAGGCCTCCTGACTGCACCCTTCAATGAGGGATTATTATTATTTTTATTACCTATAATTTTTCTCTAGTTTGATTAGGGGAAATATTAAGCTGTCTGCTAAGCTGATGATTTCACGTGTAATGAAGCATGCATTAGTCTCAATTAGGACTTATCATTTTCCTCCTTATTTATAGTTTGATGACATTTAGCGCCCTTGTTGATCAGTATTTTGTAAAGTTGAATTTAAACATTGTTAAAGAAAACAGGTTTCGTTCCCATAAAAACAGCACACACATGACATATAAACATTTTTGATAATGGCAAGAGAGGCACCTGTATTACACATGATATTAGTACTAATAGAAACTACATTCTCTGAAGAATTGCAGAGTGTCAAATTTAACACTGACCAAGAAATCATTGCAGTGAGTCTAACTGAATATAGTTCATCTCAAGTTATAGATGCTTTAATGCCAAATTAACTGGTTCTTATGCAAACGGGGCACATTACAAAATCAGTTCAAAAAAATCTACAAGCAAAATGTGACGGCCAGTCACAAAGACAAATACTAATTGTTAGCATTGGTGTATAGCTGTCAAATTTATTGCTTGAATTTTGATGTGTAAAGTAAGTTTTGTAATCCGAAAACTTGTTATTTGTCTGCCATTGCATATGTTTATATTCACTTTGTTATAATGAAGATCAATTAGTATTTATAAGTTGATCAGTTATAAACGAGGAAGCATTATGATTTTAGTTTCCTCATGCTTTACTGTGACAATTCAGGTTTGTTGGATGTGACAGAATTCAGTATTGGGAATTGACAAGGAAACTCCCCAAACATGTGCCTTACTCACAATATTGGCATATACTGGGTAGTATTGAAAAATGACAAAGAGTGAAGGAGCCTACCTGCCAAATTTCTTCTTGCACTACAACTGTTCTTGTTGTTTTCATTGGTAGGCAAGGTTCAGATGTGAACATTATGGGTTCGTTTAATATGTTACTGTGTTTACGTGAACTGGTTGCGGCAGATTGTGTTTTGGAATGTTGCGACCTGCCGGTCACTCTTGGCAAAACCACCTCAACGATCGACAAAATTGAAAAGACAGCAGAGAAATGCTGCTCTATTGTCGTAGTAGTAAAATACACCAAATATTTGGGAGAAGGTGATGCACAATCTTGGGATATGCTTCCTGTTCTTAAACCTGCTGCTACTTCCTTCACATTTGATACTATGCTACATGTACTACGCAAACTGAGAGCATATAACCAATCACATACATCCTTTGAAATTGGTTAATGCTGCAAAGCTTGTAAGGATCTGTATATTTGCCTTATTTCAACATCACTAGCAAAACAGCCTTCAAACATCTAGTCTGTACCTCTGCAGCTGCTTTGCTTTTTGCAAATGGCAGATTATCCATGAAGATATCTGTATGTTTTTCCACTCACTCTCATGCTGGATTTTAAGCCAGCTCAGTCAGTTGGGTCTAATGAAATACTGGTCTACGCTGATCAAAGGCTGAACTCTTACATTATGTAGGAGCGTGTATATAAAAGCTGTGAAGACAGGACTGCAGAGCCACATCAGTCTGATCCACATCTATTAAAGCTTATTGTGCAGTGAAATGAATGTGAAGTCCGAGCGGAGTCAGTTGTCATTACGCTTGTACAACGCAGCACGACTCATTGAAGGGTCTCTTTTGTAGGTATGAAATACAGTGTCATAGAAGGTTTTTTTGTTTGCTTTTATTTTGTCTAAATGTTACTGATTACTCCGTTAATGTACAATATGTTCAGTAAAGTTTCCAAACATTCCCATTCTGATGACAAAACCAGTTGGCTAAAAAACATAAAGAAATCTGTTTTGGCCATTCCTGCATTTCTCTTAGGGTTTTATGTAAAGCTGAGCAGACATCCTGTGTTCAGTCTTCACTTTACGTCTCTTTATCTATGGCAAGACTCATAATAATGTAAATGATGTGTATATACAGTATATTTCTTTTTATTTTTGTAGAATGTTGATATGAAATGGCCTTTGAGCCTTATTCATACTATGCTATTTGTGGAAAAGGCCAGACTATTAGTTATTCAGCATTTGTTTATTGTACAAAGAAATAAAAAAAGAAATCACCTCTGATGCCTTAAACAGGCTTTCTAGGCTTTTTCCGTTTTTGTCTCCTGTTGTCCAGTATTGAGGAGACAAGTTATGCATGTGTGAGGCATGCAAATGAGTGAAAGACTGAGACAGATTGTTAGTGTGTGTTTTTATTGACTAATTCACTGTGAATCCCTTTTGTGATTGTCAATAACATGGGATACCAAAACGACAAGGCATATGTTTTAACTCAAACTGGCCAAAGTCAAAAGGTCAGGGCACTGGTATTGAATATTAAAGTTTGGGCAGAAATCATTTTAAGAGACGGATCGAAGGTGGTGTAGGATTCACACGAGGGACTCTGAATTCAAAGCCGGTGAAAGGTCATTTAAATATTGCCACCTCAGTGGGTTCTGTGGTTCAGTTTGATGCATTGTTTTGTGGTTTTTATTTTCATGGATTTAAAAAAAAGTTACATGTAAAATATATTTTCTTCCTGTTGATTTGCACAAAGAACATTTTGTAAGAATATATCTGGGGAATAAGTGTATTATGTCAATACTTGTGTCATTGAAGTAAGCTTTGTAAAGTTTTCTTTTTTTGTATGTGTATTAAATTTGAATGTCACTTTTGTCTGCACAAACTTTGTAATGCCAGAGCATCTTATATCATTATTAACTATATAATACTAAAGTCTACTCTTTGGGTTTTGAGGAATGTTGATGTTGCTTTATGCAGGACGATGACTGGTGCGTCGGTTGGTGTGGGTTTCTCAAAATAGAGGCATTTGCAGTGATATACTAGAAATAACTGTGAAAGAAAAAAGCTGATTCATTCCATATTCTATAATCTGCTTGTCTGTACAACATTGGTACAAGAGTTACAAAAAATGTAGTACATCAAAGGTGCTGTGGTATTTCAGTTTATTAGGTAGTAGTTGAACTGTTGACAGTATTTCACTAGAAAGTGTCCTGTCTACACACCAAAGCTTGTTTGTCCATCATAGGCTAAATGTCTGTCGGTCTCAACTGAATTCTGATCTTCAGCTCCAAGGGAAAGCTTAATTCTGTTTCATTTTTGCCTGTTGCTTCTTTTACATGTGTGAATGTATTTTCAGAACGTTTTCTCTCGTATTTGTAGAGTTTAATTGCATATGTTTGTGAAGCAAAATGTTCAGATTGTCTTTAGTTTACTTTGTATTTCAGTTTACAATAAATTTTGTGATTTTGACAGTTTTTATCGTACTGTTTGATGATGTAGAATTGCAATGTTGAAGTTGAATTTGTCTCATTATATAAACTAGAACATCAAGACAATATAATAAGTATACCGATCTCTAATTTGAAACGAGCATTTTAGTATAGTGTGACCGGCAGAGAGGGCATGTGGGTTTCACCTCATGGCAGAAAAGCTCAAAGGCTTGCAGACAGGGTTCATGGAAGAGATGGGAACAGGACAATAATAGGACATTCCGGTCTTCCTTAGACGAGCCATTGTGTGAGCCCAAGCAGTTCAGGCAAATGGGGCAGTCCTGAACGCCACGCTGGACAGCCTGGTGGAAGCAAAAAAACTATTGTGAGTATGGACAAATAAGTAACAGTAATATCGCTAGTGAGAATTACACAATGGTTACAATGCATCTATGCCCACCCAGTTGCTTTCAATGAGGTGATAAATGTCACCTACATAATTTATCATACAGTATCCATTTAAAATTTGTACCCATGGCCAGTTACGATCAAATGTTAATTATGCACTATCCGTAAAATGTGCTGTCAGGGACAATTCTTGACTTTTAAGAGACTATAACTATTCAAAATGCCCAATGATTAATGCTGGTAAGACCCCACACTGACACAGCAATCAGCAGTGCCACTCAGTCCAATTGCTGCTCTGCATCTGTTGATTAGACCACCATTTACATTTTTCATTCCTGAACATTCCAACTGATTATCGCCATTCATTCTGTTGATCGAGATTGAACATAACTGACTGTGCAGTGCTTGGTGCTAATTTGTGCTAGATTTCCTCTGGTTAACTGGTTTGCTGCTCAATTATTATCAGTTAATACTCAATTATTAATAACGGTTCTTATTATTATCGATGTTGGAAACAGTTTTTACTTATTTTTCTCAGGATTCTTTGATAAATAGAAAGTGCAAGAGAACAGCAGTTGTAGCATTATGGATGTATTTACTGTCACTTTTGACCAATGTATCCTTGCAGAATAAATGAATAATTACATTTTCTTCTTCTTCTTCTTTTAAAAAAAGGAAATAGAACCAATCAGCATATTTAGAATAATCTCTCTAGAAAAAGATTGAAGCCTGGAGTAATAGCCGCCAGAAATTCAGCATTGCCATTTTAATATTAAAATATTTACATTTTAATATTTTAAAATATAAATGTTTTAATTTGTAATAATATTTCACAATATTACTTTACCTCTGATAAAATGAGTGGAGCTTTGGTGAGACTTCTTATAACAACAAAAAATGCTCAATTATTTAAAGAAATGTCTTTTGACCGGTATTGTAATGTCAATTTGTATTTAATCATCAAGCTAAATTATTCTATTATTTCCTTATGTTGATTTTTATCAAGCTTTTGCTTTCGCAGCCTCTGAAGTGCTCCTGTGAAATGAAAAAAACAAGCTGGTGAACAGACGCACACCTCGTGTTTTCCTGCTCCATTATCAGGGAAAATGATTAGCAGATTTATGACCGCTGTGTGCAGCTCGTATCACAGTTGTAGTTCAGTTGAGTCTAACAGAAGGTAGGTGTGCAGCCATAATCATTAACTGACTGCCAAGCTTCCTTTACTCAGCAACGGCCCATCGCTTCGCACGAGAACGTTTCATAATTGTTCGTTCTGTTTGTCTGGGTGGGAACGGGTTGGTTCTGACTTGAACTCTGCTAACTCTAGGTTTGAGAGTCTTAAGTTATCTGCCCGACCTCTCATCCAGAAGATAAAAAATGAGTGTTTCCTTTTTTAGTGGATCACTGCCATTGGCTGCCTCAACACAATAACAATGAGGCCCACTGAAATGCCAAATCTTGTCTTCAGCTCGCATGTAATGAAAGGCTAGGTGTGCATTATCTGCGCAGCTTGTGTTTTTTAGTAAACACGGTGGATTATTTCCACTCATTCATTAGCAAGGTAAACAATCATCTCTTGGAGGGTTTGATACAGTTGAATCGGAACATCTGTGCCGCCAGCGCGGCTCGAGCGCTCTGGGACAGGTGGCGGCACGTCAGGCGAAGGGTAGGACCGAGGAGCGAATGCAGAGAGGGATTAGAGGCATTGATGAGCTGCTCTTTTATAAAAGTACACTAGTATTTCAGTCTCCGTCTGCATGTGTAGGTGAAGGAGCAGGCGGCATTATCGCAAACCTTCTCTTGAGCTTCCAGCCAGTCCTTATCCTCCAGTTCAGAAACCCTCGTGTACTTGTCGTCGAAGCGGCGCAGGATGTTGTGGCTCGAGGCCACGGAGCGATCGATATCGCTCAGGAAGGCTTCCACGTCTGTGCTGCATGACTGCACCAAGCTGTCGTTCATCTCCTGAAACTGATTAAGGAAACGAGTGACATGAAAATGGGTTTCGGATAGACATGACAAGGCAAACTGATGTTCTGTCGTAACATAGATCAATTCTGAGTCTTGCGCTGACAATGAAAAGCTGTTAACAGCCAGATCAATGGCAATATGAATGGATGTATGAAGGAAACTTTCTGGACGATCCCAGAAATTGACCTGCAAGATTTAGCATGCACAGGTACGCACGCACACATCCTGTGGCGGCTATTGCAGCGAATGACATCAGTGGTTTCTTTATAGCTGTATTTGATCAGTAATTAAACAGACGTTAAGCGTTCCACAGAGTTCAAACGTAGACCTTCCTAAAGAAGGGCAAACAACACTTGGCAGTGTGAACTCTGCCTCCTCACATTCAGGGAAAAGAGAGGGCAGGTACAATCAATCTTAATGTCACCCATTTAACTTTCTAATATGTTGACTTAGTGAGGTACCTGAGGGAAAAAACGAGCGACTAGTTGATTGAAAACCTAAGAGCCAAGCGATAAGCATACTGCATTCTTTCTCTCTTTGTTCCATTTTGTTTAGCTGGTTAACTGCTTCCTGGTGAGCCAAAGTTCCAGAGAAACACGCAAAAACCACAAATTCAAAACGCTAAGAAAAATGATCAAATGTGTACCTGTAAGTTGCTTTAATGATAATAATAAACTTAGTTTATATAACCAATTTCATACAATGCAGCTCAAAGAGTTTTAAAATAAAAAAGCATTATAATTGAATAATTAAATAATAATAATTATAAACAATTAAATACCATAATAATAACATACGATTAAAAAGGAAACCTACTTTAAATTGATAATAGAAGATACATCAAAACAACAATACATCAATAATACGTAGAATGCTTTAAAAAATACATTTGCTAATTAAAACAAAGGGATAGTTTACCCAAAAATGAAAATTCTGTCATTAATTACTTATCGTTCCAAACCCATAAGGTAAGACCTCCGTTCATCTTCGGAACACAAATTCATTTATTTCTGATGCATTCTGAGAGCTCTCTGACCTCCTATAGACAGCAATGTAATTAACACGACCCACGTCCAGAAACATAGCAAGAAGATCAGTAAAATAATCCATGTGACATCAGGGGTTCAACCATCATTTTGCGGATAGGGTTTCTACATTGTTTACGCTTTGATTTGAACAAAAACAACATGGCGCAGCTGACACAGAGCAGCGTATGCTGTTTACGTGCAGTGGATACTCTCTAAAATGGCACCAGGGTGACACGGAGGAGACGAATTGTTGAATAAAGTCATCATTTCTGTTTTCTTTGCGTACAAAAAGTATTTTTGTAGCTTTGTAAAATGACGGTTGACCACCTGATGTCTTGCTATGTTTCTGGACGTTGATCATGTTAATTACATTGCTGTCTACAGGAGGTCAGAGAGCTCTCGGAATTCATCAAAATATCTTCATTTGTGTTACGAAGATGAACGAAGGCCTTACGGGTTTGGAACGACATGAGGGTGAGTAATTAATGACAGAATTTTCATTTTTGGGTGAACTATCCCTTTGAGTCATAAAAAAAGTTTTTATCTTTCCATTCAAATATTTAATGATCTTTGGATAAGGTGTTTGCTAAATTAATACATTTGATGTAAATGTAGATAATTTCCCCTTTCCATTCCTGCCACTATAAACTAACTTGAGGTGTAAGAGAGCACTTGGCTATTAGTTGTTTAGTAATCACAGTTGAACCATACTCCCTAGCAGCAGACAAAATATATATTTGGCAACGCTCAACAGTATGCAGTACTGTCACAGGGGTCAATGTATACATCTGTATGCTTTTAAATAAGGTTTTCAAAGCAGTTTGAGAATATTGCTCTGAGTCTGGAATACTGCTGTCAGTTCCAGAACCGTAACCGAGACTTGACAGTTGCTGCCTCACTAGATGGCAACCTTTGCTTTCCCTGGGCTAATGCATGGGGACTTCTGCGTGGGATAATGAGGGGGCTGCAGGGACAGACGTCTGTGTCAGCGAGGTCCCTGACCAACCACTTTCACCTGCTATCAGTATCCTGCACTCTGAAGGGTCAAAGAGTGTATGAAAACTGCTATGAAAAATGACTCTTTAAAACTAACTTATTAAGCCTTCAATTCTAAACTCACAAATATTGTACAAAATTATTTATTTTTCATTTGGGGCTTTACTCCTTTCATTTTGCAGATTAATCAATAACAAATTTCAAAATTACTAGACAAACCATATTTCTGGTAGAAAAGTTCAAGATATTATAAGTATTCTAAATATATCAAGTATTCAATAATCTAATTAATGGACTAACAATGCTATTGTATTGAAGTGTCAGTTAACAGACTAAAAGATTCATAATGTCTGAATTAATGTTACCTTTTTTTCAAAGAATACTCTTAATTGTTGGTCTTTCGGCGGCACATACTTCTTTATGTTGCTGTACCATTTGCGAACAAGGTAGCCACGCCAGAAAGCCTGTATTCTGAGATTTGAAAAAGAAAAAACAAACAAGAAAACAATGACAAGATTGGGAATGGGAGCAATGTAGATGGATGGAGATTGTCCATCTGCATGAACTTCACATCTTTACCTGACAGCACACTTTTCCCGATAGAGACGAGCACCATCATAAATCACCCTGGTCTCATACAGCTCCGTCCTGCACATCGGGCAGCTCTTCCTGCCTGAGAACTTCTCAAAAGACTTCAGACACACCTGAAATTAGTGACACAAAGGGACTAAATCACAAACTCTGAGTGACTTTCATAAGGTGTTATTAAAGTCTCATGCCAATTAATGATGTTGGAAGGATCTGTCATGACTTACTCTGTGAAATACATGAGAACAGGAGAGTAGAACCTAACCAAAGACCACAAAAAACATCATTAAAGAAAATCAATAAAAATGCTGTCCTTTAATTAGCTATTCTATAAAAACATTTAGTTAACCAAATGTAGCATGAGTGAGTTCCAGTATATTACTCAAACATATACCATGGTAATGAACTTATCTAGGTGGCCAGCGTGTTTATGTACAAAAAGATGTGATATTCTTGATTAGTCACCAGAAACAGCAGCTGAGAGTACATGTATACATACTGTCTCTCTGCTGCCTATAAAACTCAGTCTAACTGCCACCAGCTTGTCTGATAATCTTCATGCATTCAGTCCTCATTAGACTGTATTCATGCACAAATCTCTCACCAAATCAACAAACACAGAAGCAGGTGAAGCATCTAGCCAACATGTTAACAAATACAACAGTTCCAAACTTTGTTTTATTTTTTTCTGAAATCAATTTATATTATGTAGTTAATAATATTTCAGAATTTCAATATTATTTTGTTTATGCGTAGGCTGCTACTTGCATGCACTTTATTAATCTTCATATCTACAATTTTTTTTGTTTATAGCAATCATAATTATTTTGACAATCATACCTCAAACTAATACATATATAAAATATTGAACAAGTTATAATATATAATATATATTAATAGAATATATCAATTAAAATAGCTGTTTAACCACAGTGTTTTACGTCTTTTTAAATCATTAAATTACATCTATTACACTGATATTTACATCATGTGACTAAGGCACAGCTTGCCTGTTGTTCTGAACAACTGTCTTTTTCCCAGCATTCTTGAGGAGACTGGCAGCTTAAAAAGGAGTTGGGAAGCTGTAAAAATGGCTGGTTGACCTTCCATACTGACCTACATTATTCAAGATACAGTTGAGTTACAAGACATTATGGTAAATTTGTAAAGTTACAAGACACTAAAAAAAGTGTGTTTGTGTAAATCTGGGAAAAAGCAAGGACATCTGTTGACTGACAGAACATTGGAGGGCACTGCAGGAACTCGTGAAGATAAAAAGAAAGAAGAGGACATATAGTAAGTTAAGTTCTCTCAGGGACAATCAAGAGTGCTTATTTATTTACTACTTTTGTAATTATATTTCTGCATGAGAAATATTATATTTCTCTTTTAGAACATTTTCATAATCGTCTTCATACTTCACACTCAAAAAGAGCTTTCCTTCTTTAAAGGTATTGTTAGGGCTGTGCAGTTAATCGTATGCGATTCTGATGTGCATCTTTTCAGTAAAGCCGGTTCCGTGATTGACTCTAAATCTCCATCACCTGCTTTCGGATGGAGTGGCAGTTAATACACAGAGCCATGGTTTTCTGACAAACTACGCAATATCGTGTTCATAATAGAAGATGAACTGCATTCGATTATGAATGCGAAAACACCTTGCTAGTACCGGGTTGGACCCCCTTTTGCCTTCAGAACTGCCTTAATTCTTCATAGCATAGATTCAACAAGATGTTGGAAACATTCCTCTGAGATTTTGGTCCATATTGATTATTGGCATGATAGCATCACGCAGTTGCTGCAGATTTGTCGGCTGCACATCCATGATGTGAATCTCATGTTCCACCACATCCCAAATGTGCTCTATTGGATTGAGATCTGATGACTGTGGAGGCCATTTGAGTAAAGTGAACTCTTTGTCATGTTCAAGAAACCAGTCTGAGATGATTTGAGCTTTGTGACATGGTGCATTATCCTGCTGGAAGTAGCCATCAGAAGATGGGTAACTGTAGTTATAAAGGGATGGACATGGTCAGCAATAATACTCAGGTAGGCTGTGGCATTTAAACGATGCTCAATTGGTACTAAGAGGCCCAAAGTGTGCCAAGAAAATATCCCCCACATCATTACACCACCACCACCAGCCTGAACTGTTGAGACAAGGCAGGGTGGATCCATGCTTTCATGTTCTTTACGCCAATTTCTGACCCTACATCTGAATGTCGCAGCAGAAATCGAGACTCATCAGACCAGGCAACGTTTTTCCAATCTACTATTGTCCAATTTTGGTGAGCCTGTGTGATTTGTTGCCTCCGTTTCCTGTTCTTAGCTGACAGGAGCGACACCCGGTGTGGTCTTCTGCTGCTGTAGCCCATCTGTTTCAAGGTTCGATGTGTTGTTTGTTCAGAGATGGTGTTCTGCATACCTTGGTTGTAACGAGTGGTTATTTGAGTTACTATTGCCTTTCTATCATCTCTAACCAGTCTGCCCATTCTCCTCTGACATCAACAAGGCATTTTCGTCCACACAACTGCTGCTCACTGGATATTTTCTCTTTTTCAGACCATTATCTGTAAACCCTAGAGATGGTTGTGCGTGAAAATCCCAGTAGATCAGCAGTTTTTGAAAAACTCAGACCAGCCCGTCTGGCACCAACAACCATTCCACGGTCAAAGTCACTTAAATACCCTTTCTTCCCGATTCTGATGCTCGGTTTGGACTTCAGCAAATCATCTTCACCACATCTAGATGCCTAATTGCATTGAGTTGCTGCCATGTGATTGGCTGATGAGCTATTTGGGTTACCAACAATTGAACAGGTGTACCTAATAAAGTGGCCGGTGAGTGTATATATATATTAGTGATGCGCGGATGGCGGTTATATCCGCAGGCGCTGCGGATGATCGGCGGATCGGGTAATAAAAAAAGCATTCTGTTTATTTGTGGTTGGACAAGGTAAATCATTAATGATGCAAATATTAACTACATTTTCTAAATAGGCTACAGAATTCGAATAAAGTGTAAATTAACATATTAAAGTTATTCAACAAAACATTTAGTCAAGAGCAATGAGGGAATTTATCTGTCTTTTGTTGTTTGATTAACACACGTCCTCTTACAGGCAGTTTCATAACATTTTATTTTGATTGGAAATTCATAATTATTGCCCTGATGGTGGAAATGGGAATTTTCACTGCTCTAGCTCTTTTCTTAAAGCCACTTCAATAATTTGTGAACCTGTTATCTTTTTCTGCACATCAGAAATATATTCTTTGGTTTTTCTCATTGTGATGGATGATAAAGGGAATTTGGGCTTTGTTTCCCTCCTATTTATATTTCTGTGAAACAGGAAGCCATGGGTGGATAATTTCATGTTCATAATTACGCTAGTGTGCTCAATATATATATATATATATATATAATATTTATATTATATTTAGTCATTTAGCAGATGCTTTTATCCAAAACGACTTACAAATGAGGACAACAGAAGCAATCAATTGTAGTATTAAATCAACTAAAACAGATCCAAAACTAAAAGCTAAAATGTTATAAATACTACATATATACATAAAAAATAAAGAAATTAAATAAAAATGATACATATATATATTTTCATCAAATGCTAAAATTCTTTGGTTGTATTATGCTGAAAATTGTTATTTTGTTACATTTTTGGATTGCCCCATGAATCACAGGCTAAATGGCCTCCTTTGGCTCCAAAATTGTGAAATTCACCAAAAGTTGACAACTTTTGGACAATGTTAATTTTGTGCCAACAATAATCACTGCACTTGACTCTCAAATGTATTTAAATGCATTCATGTGGCTCAAAAATGAGAGGGCACATACTGTAACAATACCTCTGAATGCAGTTACCTGTGGTTGCAGACGAAATTCCTCCCTGCATATCACACAGGGCTGGTTTGAGTCTTCCTCCTCGATGGACCTGGTTTTGACCTCTGCCCACTCCTCTACCGTTAGTCTTCTGGAAGGAGCTGCCACCAGACCCATCTTTTGGGCTGCATCATCAGCAACAACTGAACATTAGCCAATGTGAGCTTTCAGCAAAACCTCAGCATGAAACAATAAACTATAATTGCAGCCTACCAAGAGTCAGAGGTGGAGGGCCACGATCCAGCACATACTCTCTCTCCTCTTGTCCTCGCGTCTGCTCAGGACATATGATGCTCTGCCTTGTGTTGTGATTTCTGTGCTTTCTACTAACATGTGCAGCCCCATAGGAAGCGTCTGATACAGGGAGGTTACGGGGAATGTTTCAACGAATGCTTCGTGTGATATGGTCCTGAAGTGCTACAGCTGCTAGAGTCAGCCTCCCGCGCTCTGCTTTACAGCCGAATCCCTAAGGATCATGGAGCTGTCAAACTCAGTTAATACACTGTAAAGCAGTTTAGACTACCAGTCTACTGCTGCATGAGGGCAAGAAGCAAGTTTCAATATTGATGGCAATCCCAATGTAACTGTGAATTCTGACTAAACAGCCTTTTTGTCAAGGAATCTACTGAATAATTCACTGAAATTTAATTATAGGTACATCTCAAAAAATTTGAATATCATGAAAAAGGTCAATATTTTTTGTCACTCATTTCAGAAAGTGAAACCCATATATTATATAGATTCATTACACAAAGAGTGAAATATTTCAAGCCTTTATTTCTTGAAATTGTGATGATTGTGGTTTACATATAATGAAAACCCCAAATTCAGTGTCTCAGAAAATTAGAATATTACATAAGATCAATAAAAAATATATTTAAAACAGAAATGTCAGGCTTCTAAAATTATGTTCATTTCTATGCACTCAATACTTGGTTGGGCCTCCTTTTGCATGAATTACTGCATCAATGCGGCGTGACATGGAGACAATCAGCCTGTGGCACTGCTCAGGTGTAATGGAATTGATAGCGGCCTTCAGGTCATCTGCATTGTTGGGTCTGGTGTCTCTCATCATCCTCTTGACAATACATAGATTCTCTATAGGTTCAGGTCAGATGCGAGTTTGCTGACCAATCAATCACAGTAACACCATGGTCATTGAACCAGCTTTTGGTACCTTTGGCAGTGTGGGCAGGTGCCAAGTCCTGCTGGAAAAAGAAATCAGCATCTCCATAAAGCTTGTCAGCAGAAGGAAACATGTAGTGCTCTAAAATGTCCTGGTAGATGGCTGCGTTGACTGTGGACTTCAGAAAACACAGTAGACCAACACCAGCAGATGACACGTCAGCACAAATCATCACAGATTGTGGAAACTTCACACTGGACTTAAATCAACATGGATTCTGTGCCTCTCCACTCTTCCTCCAGACTCTGGGACCTTGATTTCCAAATGAAATGCAAAATTTACTTCCATCTGAAAAGAGGACTTTGGACCACTGAGTAACAGTCCAGTTTTTTTTCTCCTTAGCCCAGGTAAGATGCTTCTGACGATGTTTCTGTTTCAGAAGTTGTGAGCCTCGAAAGCGAGGCTCACAACACCGCCCATACAGAGAGGCTCCCGAGGCTGCTGCAGAAGAGGTGAGTCCACTCCCGCTTTCTGTCGCGGATGTAACCCGATCCTTCAAACGGGTGAACATCCGAAAAGCTGTGGGTCCGGATGGCATTCCAGGCCGTGTGCTCAGAGCATGCGCATTCCAACTAGCCTGGGTTTTTACAGACATTTTAAATATTTACCGCTCTCTGTTTGTGGTTCCCGCATGCTTCAAAAAATCCACCATTGTGCCCATACCAAAGAAAAATAAAATCACATGCTTGAATGACTGGAGGCCCGTTGCTCTGACACCCATCTTCAGCAAGTGTTTTGAGAAGCTCGTCAGAGAACACATCTGCTCTGTGCTGCCTGCCTCACTGGATCCGCTACAATTTGCATACCGCAGTAACCGTTCCACAGACGATGCTATTGCCTTCACCCTGCACACTGCTCTCTCCCACCTGGAAAATAAGAACACCTATGTGAGAATGCTGTTCGTGGATTATAGTTCAGCATTTAACACCATAGTGCCTGCCACACTGGTTGCGAAGCTCCAGACTCTGGGACTAAACAGATCCCTGTGCAGCTGGATCCTGGACTTCCTGACAGGCAGAAGTCAGGTGGTCAGAATGGGCAACAATACCTCATCTCCTCTGATCCTCAACACTGGTGCTCCGCTGCATTCTCAGCCCACTCCTGTACTCCCTGTACACACACGACTGTACAGCTACACACAGCTCCAACGTCATCGTCAAATTTGCCGATGACACAGCGGTGATAGGCCTGATCACCAACAACGATGAGACGGCCTACAGAGAGGAGGTGAGTACTCTGACTAAATGGTGTCAGGAGAACAACCTCTCACTCAACATTGACAAGACCAAGGAGCTGGTGGTGGATTTCAGGAGACAGAGCAGAGAACACACACACATCTCCATCGACCAGACACCTGTGGAGCGAGACAGCTTCACATCACCGAGGATCTCACATGGTCTGCTCACACAGATGCAGTGCTGAAGAAGGCACATCAGCGCCTCTTCTTCCTGAGACGGCTGAGGAAGTTTGGAACGAGCCCCAGTATCCTCAGATCCTTCTACACCTGCACTGTGGAGAGCATCCTGACCGGCTGCATCACCGCCTGGTTTGGAAACAGCACAGCTGGCAACTGCAAAGCTCTGCAAAGGGTCGTGCGAACTGCCCGCCACATTGTTGGAGGTGAGCTTCCCTCCCTCCAGGATATCTACAAGGATAGATCATCAAGGACTCTAGCCACCCGTCTCACAGACTGCTCTCTCTGCTGCCCTCAGGAAGACGTCTCCACAGCATCCGATCCCGCACTAGCCGACTGAGGGATAGTTTTTTCCCTCAAGCTATCAGGCTAATGAACAATCAGAAATAATACACCCTACAGCACACCCCCACTTTACGGTATGCCATGAACTGCACTTTAACTTTTACACAGTTCAACTGGACTACACGCACACACTGCACAAATACAAGAAATATGGTGGTTCTAATGTATAATCTGTTCCACCTTCGAATATTACTGTGTGTATATATGTGTACATAATGTAGAATGTGTACATATGGTGTATAATGTGTATTGATAACTTTAAGTATGTCTAATAGTACACTGTGTGTACTGAGTGTATGTATGTGTATTCTGCACATTGTCTTCTGTATAAGTCTGTAAGTATGTACTGTCTATATGTAAATTGTTTCTGCACTGTCTGGAGCACGCTCTCAAGAATATCACTCACAAAGGCACATGTGCTGTGGTGATGTGACAGTAAACTTGATTTGATTTGATTTGAAGTGGCTTGTTAGCCCTTTTCCCGAAGATGTCTGAGCGTGGTGACTATTGATGCACTGACTCCAGCTTCAGTTCACTCCTTGTAAAGCTCTCCCAAGTGTTTGGATCGGCTTTGCTTCACAGTATTCTCAAGCTTGTGGTCATCCCTGTTGCTTGTGCACATTGTCCTACCCAATTTCATCCTTCCAGTCAACTTTGCATTTAATATGCTTTGATACACTTTTGCCACCCCTTTCATTAATGATCCTCTGTGTCTTACCCTCTTTGTGGAAGGTGTCAATTATCATTTTCTGGACCATTGCCAAGTCTTCCCCATTATTGTGGTTTCAAAGAACAAGAGATACCCAGAATTTATACTGTATTAAATGGTCACTTATTGAAACTCAAATGTAAATATTCTAATATTTTGAGATACTTGAATTTTTTTTACTTTCATGAGCTAAGCTCAAATCATCAAAATTAAAACAACAAAAACCATTTGAAGTGTTTTACTTTACCTGTAATTAATCTAAAATATATGAAAGTTTCTCTTTTTTAAATAAGTTACAAGAAAAAATGAACTTTTCACGATATTCAATTTTTTAGATGTACCTATTAAAGCGGATGCTGTTTTTCTTCAGTAACTAAATATTTTTCAAGGGTTCTTAAGAGTGAAAAAACTGTCCTGCATTTGATGAGTACTCAGTCATGACTCATGACAAACATTCTTGAAACTGAGCGCTCATGAGCAAAGATGGCAGCCTTCGGGTCACATACTTTTGTGGGGTCCTTCAACAGTCGATGAAGATGAATGGCAATGCTAAGGTATTACAGACCAAGCTGGCTTTTTGTCTTGGTTTAACTATTGACGAATGGCTATGAAGGATAACCACATTTTGATCAAATTTGTTTTCAGTCCCGTTCAAACTAATATTTAAGCTTAAAGCTGTGTTCAAGAGCTGCGCTGAAGTCTGTCATATTGATATGGAGAGTTTGGTAATTTGAGACTGTATGTCTTATAGCAAGTTCCTTTTTTATGAGAAGATTGCATGTTGTTAAATTGAACGTTGCGTCATATGTCAGTGATTTATGAGGACCATAACAATGGTAGATTATATTGTTATGATGATGATGATAATGATTATAGGATTAAATGAGCAGGACAGAATTCGTAAAGCAGAAAATATTTTTAGTCACCAGCCTCATAAAACTGTCACGAATGTAGCATTTTAAGTAACTATTATGCAGATTATTTTACACAGTCAATTTATCTTGCACCTGTGTCTCAGTGAGATTAGCCTACAAACAGTTTACGAGCATAGATATATGTTTACGAGAATTTGCTAATGTGTCGTTGATATGGCGGTCAATTGTTTACCGTGGCAACCTAAAGTTACACCTGACCGTCTCGGAAACAGAACAGTAACCATAACAGCTAGCAATAGCGCGGAGACTAACGTTAGCGGAAAACAAGACAAATGTTATCTTAAATTAAGAGGCGCAAAATAAGCAGGGACGCATTTTGATAACCTTACAAGTCACCCTCTTAAACTATCTTAACAGCGCCGAGATGATCCTCAAACAGAGTCAAGAGAAGAAAAGCACCTCACCCGTGGCATTGCTGTCCAAGAAACACTGTTTACTTGGTCGCTATGCAACGAAGTTCCATTCAACTCAGTGTGACGTTCCCACGAGCTCAAATAGTTTTATTGATTGTCAATATATCTGATTACGACGAGTGATGAATTGAATATTGGAATTGCTTTTACAATTTAAGTTCAAAAATACGTTTTTAAAACATTTACTATTAGGTCTGATAACGTTAATCTGAACGTTTGTTAACGTGTTAATTTTTGTATAAATCCAAAATAATTATTTGGCTAAATAAAGTAAGAGAGAATCATGTCAAGTTTATGGATTTTGATAAAATATCTATAATTTCAATAGCACCAAGAACAATCTTCCTCAATCTAAGCAATAGCTAAATTTGCCTCCACAATGGTGAAAAATTGTGAAAACAGAACACTAACTGTCCTTTTTTTTACGAAGAATCGTAATAAAACATTAAAAAATTGTGCCATTTCAACATTCACTCATTTACCTCACTGGGAAAACCTACATTTTAAAATCAGCTGCAGGGTAGAGTTTGCACTTTTCTCTGAATTGGTCAGGGAGGGAACATCATGTGCAATGTATAGGCTATATTTAAAATGCAAAGTTTTTTCAGAAATGCCATTAAACAACCATTTTTTGGTACCCCAAAGAACCTTTCATAACAGTTCTTAAAATAACCGTTTTTTAGCATGAACTTTAATCATCCAAAGAACCTTGAAAGAAACTTTTGTGGAATGGAAAAGTGTCATGGATGTTAAAGGTTCTTCATGGAACCATGCCAATAAAGAACCTTTATTTTTTAAGAATATTGGATAACATATGTTACAATTCTTCTGTCCTTATTTTTTGTTCCAAAAATTACTCACATTTTTATTAGGCTTTTTTGATTGTTTTCTCTTGTTGTTTTTGATAAATATTTACCTTTTTATAGTCATTCTTTGTGTGTAAAAGTGATTTTAAAATGAACAAGATTTGTAGGTTTAATGCCTAACTCGATTTGGGTTCATTTTAGCCTAGCAATGCAGTAATTTTAAACCATAAAAAAGCAACCCAGCATGCTGGGTTAAACATAATAACCCAACTTGTTGGGTTAAAATAACCCAGCGCTGGGTTCGTCCCTTTTAAAATAACCCAGCGCTGGGTTACAAAAAAACACAAATTGGGTTGTATTTAACCCAGCAGTTTTTAGAGTGTGCGCATTTCTTAATTCTGAAAGGTTTAGCCTTTTCAGAGATACAAACACGGTTACAGCCTTAAATATTAACTTTAAAAGAATAAGGTTAATTAGTGGTTAAAACGCATTTACCGCCTACGATGAGCGTGAGGATATCATCATTGAGCTTTCGTCAAATGCTGAATTCCTCAACGCTTCTTTGCTCATACCTGAACCATGAGCTCAGGTGTCTCAAAGAGGTCATTCAGAGATGTTAAAAACAACTTCAGAGAAAAACACACATAGAAGACATTTCACCAGTGATCAAATGATGTCTTATTTTATAATTCTGTATGTCTGTGAAATGGCATATGTTCTGGTGCAGACACAAGGAGAGAACAATTGTCTATGTTTAGCCCCCTTCACTGGGTCATCCATCACATCAATACAAGTGGGTTTCTTCAAAAAGAACATTGGACTTCTTTCTCAGTATGACAGAGGAAAACCATCATGCTTATTTTTATAGACTCGTGCATTCTTGAGATTAGCGCAAGAAAAGCACAGCCTATGGCCTTTAATGCCACAGACAAAGGTGTGGAGCAATTTATTTGTGTTCAATCAAAACCTGTCTTCCTCAACCCCCATGACTTGAGGACTATTATTTGTGTTTTTAGATATTCACAGTTTCTAAAAAGAAGTACAGTCAAGTCTCTCCATAAAAGCTGCTTTCTTCCAACTGTCATCGAAATGGATCTTAGTAGGTGGTGCTTTCATTTTCCACAGGGACTCTGTTTGTTTTCTTCATCTCTATAAATACCCGTTTAAAGAGCTTTCTATTTAACTTTCTTCTATGTGAACCTTTTTACCTGTTCTGAAAAAAGAGGGGACTCACCTTGCTGTGCAATGTTTTCGATGACCTAAGAAACGAGGGCTGTGGGGTCTGTTGGTGGATGTGTTGAATAGGAAACCTTTGCTGAACTTCTGTGCAAGCTTTGCACGGCACAGACAGCTTAAAGGGAGAAGTAATCCATCGATTTATCTCTGCTCAAAGGGAAGGGGCAGGCATATTCTGAACAACATGTTCATGTGAAAGTGGGAAAAGATCATTAAGGAGAGAGCTTGTTTAAAAGTTTGCAATGAATAGTGGAAAATGTATGATTGAATAATTTGAAACATCAATGTAAAATTCCCTAAGGTTTGTTGATCATTTAGCATTGGTTCTCCTTGAACGACAGAATGTGCAGCTTCCAAACAAGTCAGGTGATGTTAGGCCATTAGCCTGATGGCTTTCAGTATGGACACAGCACAAAAGCCTGCTCAAAGCCCCTGATTGTATGACTTATGATTGATGAATGAATAAACAAATTCATTTTTAAGGAGTGGATTTTTACTTAGCTGACAGTTTGAACTGACAGGTTTTCTAATAAAGATATGATTAAGACTAAGCTCCAGCTTACATTGAAGTTGGTACTCATATGGAGAGGGCAAGAGTTATACAATATTGCCTTGTAATGAATAATGGAGCATATGTTACTAATTTCAGTTGTGGAAATTATATGAATTATTCCAATGGTGGAGATACAGCCATTGTCCAAATAATTTTCTGTGCTTCTTTCTAATAGAACCTTGATATAATGCCACTCTTATTTTATACAACAGACATCATCAACCAGTTGAGATGGAGGCTGATCAAAAGGTTATTGCTATTGTGTTATTTTTGTATCATTGCTGACTAAGTAAACCTGTGAAAAAAAGGGAAAGAAAACAGTCTTTGTCTGTAAAGACGGAAGGTAAAATAGTTTGAACATGTCCACTGAAAATGAAATACAAATCACTGTATGCTTTTGCGTCTTTTTATTTCATTTGCTAAGTGCTACATTACCTCATGCTTTGGACCTCACAAAAGATTTCCCATAAATCTCCTGGCAGCTGAGAGTAATCGATCAGGCGGTTTGATTAACCTGTCTGAAGGGTCCTCCCACAGTACTACAGGTCTTGGCTGGCTCTGTGTATGGCTTGTTGCAAATGTTCATTGTCAGTTAGCCTGGCTGAGCTCAGACTGCAGAGGATAAGTTCTGGACCCGACGTCTGCTGGGGGAACATCTCTGCATTCATGTTGCCCTCAAACTACAGTGACATCATTTTGGTGATGGCTTGTGGATCAATAACATTGCAAGTGATGCTTTTACTATTTGTCTCTTTAGTCACATAGTACTTGCTGCCAATCAACACACCTCATCCACTTATACGACATATAATAATAAGTCTGGATGCTTTGCACTCGCTCTCATAGTCTGTAAGGACTTGCTCTGTGTGCCAAGTGGATTTCACTTGAATGTCGCAGTGGTGCCCAGCAATCTGCAACACACTTGCGAAGCCATCTCGTCCCCATAATGGCCAATAATTGAGCAGAATCCATCACAGGGCTGAAAATAGACTGCAATAATGGCCATAAATTGTAGCCCAGGAGAGATTAACACATGGAGCTGTACCGATCCTGCTGTGCCTGAGAGTCTCCTGTACCTCCAGAGACGAGCTTGTCTTGTTCTCCTCTCCGTCACCTGCTGATTTCATACATGGGGCCAGCGATTAAAATTATAGCTCCTAAAGCAGGGGGCCTTGTGCTCTTGGTGGGTGGATGTGTGGGAAGAGCTGAAGCTAATGCCCACCACACAATACACTGAAGTTAGTTTACTGTGATACCCCACCTGTGCGGCATGTAGGGTTTCATTCTATTGAGAATAACATTGGAATGGAAAAAGGAAGCTTATAAAGAGCTGACAGTCATCTGGAAGGCCTCGGGTGGTTTGATGGTTTACTTTAACCCCCTAACTGATAAAAGCATAAAGAGTAAATCTGCATAGAAAATTAGTGTTTTCACTGAGTGTAGATTTATTATCGTTATCATTAATGTTGACCCCCCTCCCTCCCTCACATATACACAAACAACCAGAGAGGGTAATTAACTAATCTCATTTAAAGCAGAAGTTCAGAGCCCAAAGACTTCCTTACAAGTCCCACATTAATCATGGTTTATTTCATGTGATTGATTGAATGAATGACTGAATGATGGAGGCTGACGTTTGCCTTGGGTTGATGGAATGTGTTTGTGGTGAAATGTCGTAAATGCAAAAGTTCTCTGAGCAAGGAATATAAATATGTCTCAAACCGCTCACTCGAATTATCACATAATTGGGGACTTTCCACATCTACCGTAGGGCAACACCCTTCCAACTCCCTGTGCTATGCCTCGAGTTTGGTTAGGTTTTATTTGTGGCTTCCGAACATTATCTCTCAATGCAAAACAGTTTGCTGTTCATTTCACACAACCGTGGTTTGAGGTTTTATAAACTTATCTAAATGGTCTACCATATATGTACTTTATATATATTTTAATTAGAATATAATAGTTGTATCATTCCATACTATACAGGTGCATCTCAAAAAATGATAACGTCGTGGAAAAGTTCATTTATTTCAGTAACTCAACTCAAATTGTGAAAATCATGTATTAAATAAATTAAATGCACACAGACTGAGGCAGTTTAAGTCTTTGGTTCTTTTAATTGTGATGATTTTGGCTCACATTTAACAAAAACCCACCAATTCAATTCACTATCTCAACTAATTAGAATATGGTGACATGCCAGTCAGCTAATCAACTCAAAACACCTGCAAAGGTTTCCTGAGCCTTCAAAATGGTCTGTCAGTTTGGTTCACTAGGCTACACAATCATGGAGAAGACTGCTGATCTGACAGTTGTCCAGAAGACAATCATTGACACCCTTCACAAGGAGGATAAGCCACAAACATTCATTGCCAAAGAAGCTGGCTGTTCACAGAGTGCTGTATCCAAGCATGTTAACAGAAAGTTGAGTGGAAGGAAAAAGTGTGGAAGAAAAAGATGCACAACCAACTGAGAGAACCGCAGCCTTATGAGGATTGTCAAGCAAAATCGATTCAAGAATTTTGGTGAACTTCACAAGGAATGGACTGATGCTGGGGTCAAGGCACCAAGAGCCACCACACACAGACGTGTCAAGGAATTTGGCTACAGTTGTCGTCAGAGGTGTCTTACCTGGGCTAAGGAGAAGAAGAACTGGACTGTTGCCCAGTGGTCCAAAGTCCTCTTTTCAGATGAGAGCAAGTTTTGTATTTCATTTGGAAACCAAGGTCCTGGAGTCTAGAGGAAGGGTGCAGAAGCTAATAGCCCAAGTTGAAGTCCAGTGTTAAGTTTCCACAGTCTGTGATGATTTGGGGTGCAATGTCATCTGCTGGTGTTGGTCCATTGTGTTTTTTGAAAACTAACGTCACTGCACCCGTTTACCAAGAAATGTTGGAGCACTTCATGCTTCCTTCTGCTGACCAGCTTTTTAAAGATGCTGATTTCATTTTCCAGCAGGATTTGGCACCTGCCCACACTGCCAAAAGCACCACAAGTTGGTTAAATGACCATGGTGATGGTGTGCTTGACTGGCCAGTAAACTCACCAGACCTGAACCTTATCTAGAGAATCTATGGGGTATTGTCAAGAGGAAAATGAGAAACAAGAAACCAAAAAATGCAGATGAGCTGAAGGCCACTGTCAAAAAAACCTGGGCTTCCATACCACCTCATCAGTGCCACAAACTGATCACCTCCACGCCACGCCGAATTGAGGCAGTAAAGCAAAATGAGCCCCTACCAAGTATTGAGTACATATGAATATACTTTCCAGAAGGCCAACAATTCACTAAAAATGTTTTTTTTTATTGGTCTTATGAAGTATTCTAATTTGTTGAGATGTGATTTGGTGGGTTTTTGTTAAATGTGAGCCAAAATCATCACAATTAAAAGAATCAAAGACTTAAACTACTTCAGTCTGTGTGCATTGCATTTATTCAATACACAATTTATTGAATTACTGAAATAAATTAACTTTTCCACAACATTTTAATTTATTGAGAGGCGCCTGTAGTATATGTAAATCACGGTCCAATGTTATATAATAAGTGCCTTGAGAATCTTAATCTTCTAGCCAATGTTATTTCGATTATGACCATCATCATTTTAGCTCGTTTGAAATGCTATTGTGACTTTTGACTTAATTCACAAACAGTTCTTTCCATTTGTTTGTTTTGTTTAATGTTCTCTCACACTTCATATCCAAATGATTGGATAGATAAGCACAGTTCTTGAAAAAGAAAAAAGCCTAAATGACACATGTTGCCTCACTGTTCAGCAGGCGAGTCATTCAGCACACCTTTGATACTTCAAAGCATGTTGAGGTTGTGCCAAAGGAGAGCACTACTTTAGTCTTGTGTTGTAATTTCAGACAGCGATGACAGATAAACCATCAGTGCATATTTACTTGTTTTTCAACCTACCAAATATTCACTTTGCCTTTTATTGCTCATATTGACATATACTTCTACTGTACTGTGCCCTCTGTCAATATTATTACAACGATGTCCAAAGTATGTTGTTTATGTACTTTATATCATATCTCTAATATTTACACTACACAATTGTAAATATTATTTTGATTCTAATGTTCTGTCTAAATGTTGATTTTTCTAGGCTTTGGATGCTTCAAATATTTTCCTAAACAGATCCAGTGTAAATCACAATCTCTTCTGTGCTTCTAAATGTAGTGACATCTGACCGACGCTTGATAATACCATTCCGACATGGGCCGTTGAAACATCCTTCATCCATACCACAGCATCTGAAGCATCTATTTGACACAGGCTGTGACGGAGAAAGCTGAAAGTTTGATATGCTCTGTTGCAGATCGTTAATGTTGAGAAAACAAAATGTCTTGCCTTGAATTGCAGTGATGTATATTCACAATAAAGAGGTGGGAAGCTTTACACTAAAAATAAAAGTAACATATCAGTCATATGTTAATTAATCACAGTTTTTGTTTACATAATATATGTGTGTATACTGTGCATATTTATTATGTATATATAAATACAAACACATGCATGTATATATTTCAGAAAAATACATGTTTATCTATTAAATATATTTATACATACTAAAATATAAGAATATAAATGTATACACATGTAAATATTTAAAAGTGTGTGTATTTATATATACACATAATAAATATACACAGTATACACACATATATTATGTAAAAAATAGATATATTTTAGATACTATTTTTTATTTTGATTAATCGTTTGACAGCACTACTCTTAATGTCATTAAGTCAATGGAAATATACAAATAAAAAATGTATATTATGTATTAATTAGCATGTTTATGAATTGTGAGTATTGTGAGCTGTGCTAAGACTGACTCAAGCATCTTTGATTATGGAAAAACTATTTTACAATTCACAATCAGAAAACGGTCAAGGGGTTATGAACCTAGACATTTCGATGAGATTCCGTCTGTGGCATGTTAAAATGCCATTTTTGTAAGAACTGGTTGATAGCCTTAGGAGGTGACAGCCCGTTGGCTGCCAGCCTGACCCTGCCATCCGTGCCGAGATAAACAGGTGCGTCTCTCATCACTTTACACCCCCTCAGCTGTATATCTTTGGCAGCATTAATATGGAAGAAAAAATAACGTTAGAAAAATGTTCCATATGTCTTAAATCACACTTCATAGCTCACAAGTTCTGCTTGTAGGCATTAACTCTCTAATGGTCTGCTCACCTTTTCCTTGAAAAGGAACATCCTTCCAGATGTTTTGTTGTTTTATTTATTATGTAGGCCAATAGTAGTTAATATTACCAAAAAGACTTTTAAGACCTAATAAGACCATGACCATTCAGGGAAAATGCCTATTAGCCTTTTTATAAGAAGGTTTCCATTTGTTTAATCCCTATTCTGCATTCTCTTGTACTTTGTATACCTTTACCTGCCTTTCTGTTCTCCAAATGCCAAAAGGTGCATTATGAACAATATTGGCAGGAGGTAGAAAAATGCCTTGGGCCTTGACAGCTTCGATTGGCTGATAGTTTTGTCTCGCATTACAGTGTTGAACCATCGGGCCCATCCACGTGTCAGGGAAGGGAAATGGAAGATCAAGGGCAGACGAGAGTGGCGTGTTTACATTTTTCTCTGATGTTCCCTCCTCCACATCTCTCATCCAGCTCTGTGAATCAATAAAGGATGGATGAAGTGGAGGAGATCCAGTTCACATAACCCATCAGCAGGGTGAACAAGCTTTGTGAGCTTTATCACGTCAGCAGGCTTGCAGATTTTTCTCTTGTTGGGGAATTACAATGAATCACTCAACTCAATTTAGGAATATGGAAAGAAAGACCAGATGGATGCTTCCGCTTGTGTGATGTTTTGTGCAATATAATATACATTGATTTTAGCTTACACTTGTCCTCAGTTTACACAGACATTTATAAAGGAAGCTACTGTAACATGCTGGTATCACAGCAAAATAATTAACAATAATAATAATGATGCTTCTTAAAGGAATAGTTCACTCAAAAATGAAAATTATGTCATTAATTGCTCAATCTTATGTCTTTCCAAACCCATAAGACCTTCGTTCATCTTCAGAACACAATTTAAGAAATTTTTGATGAACTTTGAGAGCTCTCAGACCCTGCATAGACAGCAATGTAACTGAAATGTTCCGAGACCCAGAAACGTAGTAAGGACGGGAAAGGGTACGCATGCATCATGGTAATCTCCAAAATGGTGGAAGACGGTAACTCGGGCAGAAGAATTGTTGAATAAATTATGAATTTTTGTTTTCTTTGAGCACAAAAAAATATTCTTGTAGCTTCGCAAAATTGAAGTTAATGAATGTCTTACAGGTTTGGAACAACATAAGGGTGGAAGAATTTTCCTTTTGGAGTGAACTATCCCTTTAACGGTTCAATGAATTATACTTTTAGTAGCCTTCTTTCAAAGAATAAATGTTTGGAGGAGATAAAACTAACAAAACAAATGCAATTGAATTGCTACACGATAAGACAATTTCAGAGCTAGATCAGCCAGTGGGCCTATAAAAGTTTTACAGTCTGGCAAACCTGCATAAATGCTGGCCTTAACTAAGATTTGACCTGAATGGAGACCTCAAAACTGACAGAAATCGCTCTGGTCGTTGTCACGGTTCAGGGTGCCTTCTCGGCTCCCCTTGTTGTCTTGTCATTTCGGCAGTTCGTGGTCTGGGCAATCAGTGCCGATCGTGCAGCAGGAGTGCACGGATCAGGAGCTGATTCTCCCCCACCTGTCGCTCATTTCCCTGCACCTTTATATGTCCCTATGTTCTACTCTTCGTTGTGAGTAGATTGTTTTGTCCTTGCTCGTGTTTACATGTCCTCGAATAAAATTTCTCCACACTCCGCATCTGAGTCCTCCATCACCCACACCCTGACAGTCATGACTCGATTGAAACCTTCAGGATGCCACACAGCTCCTGTCTCTGTCTCTGAAACTTACGAAATCACACACAAAACATGCAACGCACAATAGAGATGCGCGTGAATCCAATATGACCTGAGGCGTTCCGTTCATACAGCAGATGTAAGTCAAAATGAACGAGTGCTCACGGTAAGAACATTCAGTCATTAACCGAACTGTGTGTGAATTGGAAATGTGTGTGTTAAGGGCGGCCTCACTGTGGGCTACATGTTTGATTCTCTATCAGTCCCTCACTAGAATTCCTTCGGGAAATGGACTATGCTTGTTGCGCTGTATCCCTGCGTCCAGAGCCGATCTGCCTGCATCCCAATGTGCATACTATCCACGCTATCTGCTTTAAGTAGTATTGAAAATTACTAATATCACATAGAATTTATGATGAACAGAGTGCACATTGGGACACAGACTATGTTTTTGATTCAGTAAAATGAACTGGTTCAAGAGCCATTCATTTGGGAATCGTTCACACTCAAAATTCAATACAGAGTATTATGGACATGTGCCCTTCAGGTCAACGTTTGTTCGGAAAAATCATAATTTCGAGTTTTAAACACACGAATGATGAGCGAAGTCGTATTTACAAATGCAAAGTCGTAAATTTAATGATACAGGAGTTGCTGAGACGTAATCTGTAGTCTATATAGAGAGATAAGTGAGCCAAGCAGTTTTATAACGAATGGTGTAAAGTGAATCACTTCGCTTTAATGCAAAATGGCCTCTATTGCAAAACGTCTCTCGTGCCGTTTTACATCAAAAGGAGTGGATGAGGTAAGGATGAAACCTAAAAGCTAGACTAAGAGACATCAAGCTTTCCGTGTCCTTTAATGCTTAATTATACCTGTTAGGGTGATGAGAGACTTATCCCACAAGCCTCGTGATTAATAAACAAGCCATCAAGGACCCAACAAGTTCCTGCTCATCACCTTGACACATACATTCAGTAAGTGGCTACATATCAAAGCCCATGCTGTAGATCTCGCATAGTCACACACACACTCACAAAACCGTTGAACTGGCACACACCAGACCAGCTTTGTCTACTCTCTGACCTGTTTATTTCTTTCTCACTCCGTATGCTTTTGTCTCTCTTTTGCACACCTGTATGAGTGACAGCCGATGAGTATGCGGCGACGCTTGTAGCTTGGATGGGGTGAGTGACAGCCTCAGTCATGCTTTCATCTTTCAGCATTTCACTTCAGCTTTGTAGCAGGCCAGCCAGGGTAAGGGTTGCATTTGGCCCGTTTAGTAAATAGACACACCTCTCTGGGAAAAAAGATGGCTCAGGATGGAGTTACTAACTGCTGGAGCTGAAAAACATACAAGAGTGACCTCAGGCCGAGGTAATGTAAAGACTCCTCTTTTGATAGTCTTACACGTGCAAAGAAATCCAATATAGGATTTTCCGTATACATAGACGTCCTGAATACGAAGATCAAACACTATTCTCAACTGTCACAGTAATCTGTGATAAGCAGAAAGTTTATACAAGTTTAATTAAGGAACTAAATGTGAAGTTGCTGTTTGATGTTAAGTAAAACGGTGTCGTAAACTAAATATGGTTCCTAGTTTCCCTGAGTATATAATAACATTATTTGGCTTTAAAGACTTAAAATACTTTGTTTAATGTTTTTGGTATTGAGCAGTTCAAGCCAGGTGAATGATTTTTCTGGCAAACATATGCCGTGGCTGCAGTAAACATACATTATCTAAGTGTTTGTGTGCTGTCATTTAATATGTCATCATAATTAATAATTATTAGCATCATCATTATCATTCCTGATAAAGAGGAATAAACCACAGTGGTTTATTCAAGTATAGCATTGGGTTGGATACTTTTAGCTGTGAGGCTCTGTGATTATTAGTATTTAATTATCCTCATATAACATGTTTTTTTGTGTAAGTTTAATGTGTTAATGAGAAAATGTTTTTGTAGCATCCAATACCAATTTACTCTGCAGAGCTATGAACTGTGAAATAGCTATTTTGGGAAAGTATAGAAAAGTCTTACCCCTGAGGGATGAAGAGAACTTTTCTGATTTACTTTTTACTACTTTGAGAAATAATTGGATAGAACTTCCTAGGCTGACTTACTAACACTGGTATTTCATTGGTCGCCTCTGTCTAGACAACCTCACACCACTTCTTCAGCTATATAATCAGTCTGGAGGTCTTGGAAGCTGAAATTGGTTCTGTCCATCAGCTTGCGCGTTGTAGAAATTGACCTGCCTCTAGCCTTCGTGTTTCATCTCAAACTATAGCCTGCAACAAGAAAGGGCAAAATGTCTCTCCGCTTGGCACAGTACCGTTCTATTAGTCTCTTGCACTCAATATGAAAGTGAAAAAGGTCCTATGGACCCCACACTAGTTGTAAATTGAACATAGGAAGCCTTTTACTCTTGCTATGAAATGGTTTTAGTTCACTAATAACTTGTTAGAAAACAAGATTTTCCCTTAAGGTGAAACTGAATGAACACTTCAGTCACAAGTTTTATATGTGATGCATGGGGTCTCATAATAAAACGAATAGTTGCAGAATATGCTTCAGATTAGTTGATTTGTGCTGAAATCCACAATATATTACAGTTTTTCTCAATCGCTTTGGCTAGTTATCAAATGAGAGTTTTTTTTCTCAAAACAATAAGTTCAGATGTCTGAACAATTAGTTTCTTGTTCACTTCACTTGTCAAAGTCTTCACAACTTCTAAATGTTCTTTCATCATGTGAGCCATCACATGCAAAATGATCCATTAAATGATCAAAATCTATTAGATTAGCATGTAAATTCCATCAATATCAGACATGGAATGGTTGTAAAATTTGCAAATGGCTGGCCATTAGGGTTGCAATGTTTTTCTTAAGTTTCCAGAATATTGGAAACATTTTGTGAATTTTGTCTGAGTGTTTTTGGAAAGTCTTCAGAAATTCACTGGGAAATGTACCCCTACTTGCCATGGTAAAGAAATGGGGATCACAATTTTGCCAATCAATCAAGTTTGGAAGCATATATAGAGAGTTTGTCCAGCACAATCACTACCATTTTTTAATGAGGATGAACGTCACAACCAGTGTAGTGCTGTATAAATATATTTATGTTTGTACAGTACATTTGTGTTACGTGTAAACTGTTAACATTCACAGTTGCTTGTTGTGGAACAACAATAGAAAGATATGCAAGAATGTGTGGTGGTGGGGTGTAAGGGGAAAACAACAGTGTTTAAAAATGAATTAGCAATGGTGAGATTTCAGTTTACATGTAACAAATTTATTTTAACAAATAAATGTACTGTATAAATAAAATGTTCATTTTCTTTTTGTGTACTACACTCTTACAGTTTTTCTTGATTGCTAACACATTATAACTGATTCATTTGGCCCAATTTTCCAAACTATTCATACAGTTCTCAAAACAAGAAACGTTTCTCAAAACTTTGAACACATTCCACCTGCTTTCACACATGCTCGAATTTGCTCAGTGTATTCTGCAAAACTCTACACAATAACAGCATCATTTTGCGCAGGTTTAACCATGTTATCATTTAGAAAACACAAACACACAATATAACTACCTCAAGAATCACAAAATGAACACAAATAGCACACATGTATCCATGTGTGAACATTCAGTAGCAAAACTGATGACACAGCAGTCAGAATCTCAGGATAATATGAACCAGAGCACAGGTGGTTATGTGTTTTGGAAAAGGAATCCTGGTAGTGGGAGACAAAGAGGAATAGGATGAGAAAAGAAAATTAAGGGGTATTAGTATTAAGGGGATGAGGTCAAAGGTAATTTGTTCCTGATGACATATAAAGCACTATAATTGATCATGTTCTTGTGCATGGAATGATCATAAGGAAAGCTGCATGCAGGCTCATCTACAGTAGCACACTCCCTCAAACTCGTTACTGTTGAATTGATTTGTATAAAGTACTTACATATATTTGTGCAGAACTGAGAGTCAACTGTCTAGGGGAGGAAACATCTTTAATCAGAAGACTAAGAAACTGCTATAGTATACCAAATAAGAATATTACCAATACTCCAATGCAACTTGTCAGAGGATGCTATATTTACTTTATTTATTTATTGCTGTACAGTAACTGACAGGATATTCCAGTGTGTGTTTACTGTATTCAGTTGTTTGGTTTTTGCACTTTTCTTTTCTAGTGCTTTCATCTACTGTAAGATAACTTTACAGTAGTGTAATGAAAGTAATCTTTTCTTAAAATGTATCGGTGAATTGTACTGTATCGATTTATTGCATACTGTAAAAGACGTTGACTTGTAAGATGTCTCCTGTTTCCCAAAAGGAGGTTTTTGTAACAGTGTTTTGAATTGATCTCACTAGTGTTCTCTAGTCAGGAAAATAGTCGGTGTATTTGTCAGGTTTGTGTGTCATCTGAGGCCAAAGATTAGATTCTGACAAAAGAGAATATGTTTTTGAATAAACTATTTGATTTTGACCTTGAAGTTTGAAGTTTGCACAAGTTGGTGTGTAGTTTTGAGATTGTGTTTATAGTTGTGAGAAAATGGTGAATTGTTTCATGAATTGTGTGTTAGCAATTGAGAAAAACTGTAAAAGTAAAGGTGCTTCACGATGCCATGGAAGAACCTTTTTGTCTAAATGATTCCATAAAGAACCTTTAACATCTGAAGAACCTTTCTGTTTCACAAAAGGTTATTTGTGGTGAAAGAAGGTTCTTCAGATTATAAAAAGGTAAAGAAGAGATGCTCTTTAAAGAACCTTTGACTGAATGGTTCTTTGTGAACCAAAAATGGTTCTTCTATGGCATCGCTTGAATAATCTTTTTATTTTTAAGAGTGTACAGTGTTGACTTTTCCCAATACATTATTACCTAGAGTTGAAGTATGAATATAAAAGGCTCAGTGTGATACACAGACAAAACTAACAATCTTGTATAGTATAGAAAGCAGTCTGTCAACAAAAAGTAGAAAAAAGCATATACAGTAACAAATATGAAATTAAATTGCATATAACAAAATGAAATTTTCATATAACACAAAAAGAAATCTAATTAAATTTGCATATAACATATATGTGACCCTGGACCACAAAACCAGTCATAAGGGTCAAGTTTGTGAAATAGAGATTTGTAAATCATCTGAAAGATGAATAAATGAGAATTACATTGATGTATGTTTTTTTATGATAGGACAAGATTGCTGGCTAAGATACAACTATTTGAAAATCTGGAATCTGTGTGTGCAAACATTTTTGGAGAAAATTGCCTTTAAAGATGTCCAAATAAAGTTCTTAGCAATGCATATTGATAAGAACTTAGCAATTGTAAGATATTGTAATATCTACATATTGTAAGATATTACAAATTAAAGTTTTGATATATTTATGGGAAATAGGAAATTTACCAAATATCTTCATGGAACATGACCTTTAATTAATAGCCTAATGATTTTTGGCTTAAAATAAAAATCAATCATTTTGATGCATTCAATGTTGGCTATTGATACAAATAAACCCGTGCTACCTAGGACTAGTTTGTTGGTCCAGGGTCACATATTTCCATGGTGAAAAAAACATCTAAACATTTTGACCAGCGTGGCTCACACAATGATAAAAGCGCTTTTATTGTGGTGGCATTGGCCTCGTCACTGACAAAACAACTAGGTTTTGAAGCATGAATTAAAGGTTTTGGGTGAGTTTCTACCTTTTGCGGACATGCAATAGGTTTCTGATGTTTCAGCTAACAGTTCTGACAAGTGCACTTACAGTTTAGAGATTAAGACTGTTTCGAAAAAAAGTGCCAAAGCAATTGATAAAAACTGTAACAGCTACGATGTGAAACACCTGTTCACTACATCACTGCGCACCACATTTTTGTTGCACATCAATGTTCCGTTATGTGGCAAAAGGATATAAATTAATACATTTGCTAATTAAAATAATGTTTTAATGAATAATTTTGTGTATTAAAAATTGTGTTAATTATTGTATTAAATATTATTGTAAATTATATTTTGTAATGTAACGGTTTTCAATTGTTGCCATTCAGCCATGACTATATTCAAAATATATTCACTACATATATCATGTAGTTTAAATATGTACGTCATTATGTTCTGCTGCATTCCTGGGTTTGATTAAAGACTGCTGCTATGCTACTTGTGTGAAAAGAAGCTCACTAAACTTTTGTCTATTTGACCTTTCTTGACACCCCTCTCTCTCTCCGCTCTCTGAGAGACAGCTGTTCCTGTCTTGGAGTGTTTGGACACTGCTAATGAGGGGATGCTTTGTGGTGTCCCTCTGTCCAGAATGGTCTCTTTAGTTGTCTCTCTGTCTAGCGGTAGGTCTAGACCTTTCTTTGACCAGCTTCTCATCAGAAGCAGAATCCCCATTAAGGACAGACCGTTGTCAGTTGAATAAGAATAGAGCATAGTATGTGTGTGTGTTTGATTGTGTGCATCAGGGAAACAGCAAAGTCTTTTCCACTTTGCTCTTACTCAGGATATAAAGCACATCATTGTAATTGCAAAGGATTCCAGCTTTGAGCATCTGTGGCCACTCTAAGCCCATCTCTGCAGATGCATGTCCTGTGCAGATTATGTCAGCTTGCTGTCCACGGGACTGTGAGAACAGGAGGAGCTGTCAATGCAACACAACTATTGTGTCCTGCCCTACTCAGCGAACACTAGCAATAACAGTGTATATTCCATTGATAAAGTTTCCTCAAGTGGTTATGGAGAGAGGGAATTTTGAATGTAAAAACTGGCATTCATAGGGCATGCTGAAATATTTCACATTTCTTGTCAAATGTGGCTAATTCACATCCTGTTTATTTACAGTTTAAAAAATTGTTTTAATTCGTTTTATTTATTAGTTATTTAATAAGGCTTATAAAAATGTATATCAGTCATGGGAAATATTTTTGAAAAACAATATTATTGTATTTTATTATTTTATTTGATATTAACTTGTAGTGTGTATGACTGAATTAGCTGGTAAGATAGAGAATTTAAACTATACTAAATATTATATGGATTAGACTAAATTTAATTCCTAAAAGGTGTAAGTTTGTTTTCATTACTTTTTAAGCTTGCTAATTCACATCCTGTTTATTTCCAGTTTTAAAATACTGATTGGTACATTTCACTAGTCATATTTCATGATCTCTTAGTATTATTATAATGCTGCACAACCTGCAGTACATTCTCAAATCATATGTACGGTTGCCAGAAAGCTCTTCTCAACCAATCTAGCGCTGACATAAGTGAAATGATCCTACTAGGTAGATTGTACAGGTCAATGCAAGTACGAGCTGTTGTCTTAACCTATTCAACTGTTTTAACTATCAGCCAAACACAGACATTTATAGAGGCCACATTAAATTCTGGACAAACTGCCCAGTGCATGCACCGAAATTGAAGAGATCGTTTTAAATTAATTTGCCTGTCCTCATGCATTAGAGAGGCTACATAATGAGTCATTAGTCCAAATTGTTTTGCCATAGCATTTGTCACTGAACAAACGTCTGAGACAAACTCACAGCAACGCTTTGACAGGCCTCGCAACGTGCAGCATGTCATTATAAGAGAGATGCTGATAGACTAGTGATGAAATTAAAGGCAGTAAAAGAGGAGGGTGACTTGTTGGTAGCTAGAAAAGTGTGGTTAGAAAAGAAAAGATCATACCTTATCATTGATTTTACTAATGATGAGTGCCCCCAGCGCAACAATAGTAATTTTGCCATAAAACTGTCAGCAGTTCATCAATCTCTGAAGGCCTTTCCTCCCTCAGAGGAAGATTTATTAAATGCTTACAGTCATGAGCCTGGACTTGTCTAGTCTGTTGTAGCATACAACAGAGCTAGCCTTTGAGATGCTCACACTGTGACGCAGTGAACATCGCTTTCTCTCTCTGTATTATTCTTCATCTCTCTGTATGTCTTTACATGTTACAGACGTCCATTTGGTTTTCCATGCAGGAAGAATTCTTCACAAGAGGATATCCTCTAGTTCAGCGGTTTACAATTCCAGCCCTTCTGATTGTTTTTGTCTTTTATCTCTTTTGAGCTTGTGTATTTTGTCTGTGTTCTTGAGGCAGTCGTGTGCAGCCAAGACATGCACTTTAAATGCCTGAGGACTGAGGCCTGTCTGCCAACAATAGGAATTTCCCTGGTTTACACAGCATAGATTAAGCTCATCCCTTTTTTTTCCTTTCCCGAGAGCACATTATGGTTTTACTTAAACCGTTTTGTGCGTGTAATTCTACGCTTCACAGGTATGAATACCAGAGTTCATGGTATTGGATACTTAGCCGGATATGTTTAAGTTCTCGTTTTGTTTGAGGATAAAATGCAGCCTCTACTGTCTGAACATTAAAACATGAACCTCAAATTAACATGAGGAGAATTATGTTCAGTTGACAGGTTTGGAGTTGCTGTGACCTTTCCATTTTTCATTAATACAAACCCAAACAAACAAATAAATATGATTGAAAACTTGGCATCCGGTCTCAGCAGATGTAATGCAGTAATATAAAGTTATGCTTCTGAACAACACCATGTTGTGAGATAGCCAGCCGTATTCATGACTCATCAGTAAACCTGTATGTTATTGAGACCTCGGATTACGCTGCCGTGACTTTCAAAATCTATGTTACATATTAGAGACAAATGCATTTACACACTAATGCCATTTGTCATGTGGCTTATGTTTTGAACACCTGGGTCTCTGTATACAAAGTGATTGGCAGAAACTCAAAGGTGACTTAATTAAATTAAAGATTTAATTAACAGCTTGTAGATGAACCTGTAAGCTGCAGGCGGTGTGAGCGATCAGCGTCTGCAGATAGTTTAGAGATAAACGGACGCATCATGTTTAGATGTTAATCGAGGGGAAGCTGAGGGTTCCACCCACATGACACCTCAATCATCCTAACCCTTTATTACACAGAGTAAACATCATAAAAAGCCACTTTAAAGGTGATGAGAGAAATCCGAATTTTGCTTAATATTTATAATGATGCGATTAAATTATTGTTTTGCTGTCAGAGCTTGCTCCTGCTGCTCTTCCATTGCTCCTTTGAAGTCAGTTTTTAGTTGTGTTTCATGTGGTCGTGGAGTCTGCTCGTATTGCTTTCCAAACGGCACACAGTTTTACTTAAATACACACTGGGCACTGTAATTTTTTACAAGTGAAGGTGCAATTTGCTGTAAATGCAGTATCAGTGTTTCAAACCCCATCGAAAGCCATTTCATTTAAACTCTTCATATTTAGGAGAGGGGGAAAATTATTGAAAAGTTAAAATGCACCTAAACAAGAGCTGCATCCTATAATTAAAAGTCGTAATCATATAGCATTGAGGTTGCTTCACGTGCATAATAATTTTCAGACTTACAGACAGACACTCATTTCTGGACCAATGCTATATCAAATCTAGTCTTTCTATCCCAGGGATGTCAACCTTAGTTCCTGGAGGGCCACAGCCCTGCAGAGTTTTGTTCCAACACTGCTCCAACACACAAACCATCTAGTTTTTAAGTAAGCCTGGAGGACTTGATTTGCTGGATCAGGTGTGTTTAATTAGGGTTGCATATAAACTCTGCAGGGCTAGGGCTGTGCTTTTGTGTGGTGGGACACAAAATAAGATATCTTGCAGAACACTGAGGTTCAAACAACATTGGAGCTTTATTGTATGGACTAAAATTAAGCCATTTTTCAAAACATCTTCTTTTGTATTGCACAGAATACAAAGAAATTCTTGCAGGTTTGGAATGACATGACGGTAATTAAATCTTGACAGAATTGTCATTTTCGGGTGAACTATCTCAGGCTAACATCCTGTAAATCCTTATAATGTCAGATGCTTATTTAAATTCACTGATTAGGTCACAAGTTGCAAAATGTCAAGATTAGCATATGTCGCTGCTTTGAGAATAACATTCTAGAAGATGTATGTGACTCTGCTCTCTTTTTTTTTTAGAGTTATGCAGCTTTAATTTATAAAAACACCCCTCGACCACATCCTGTCTTAATGCATCTTATCTCATCTTGATGTTCATTTTGACACTCTGAGTCATAATTCAATTCTAAAAAGTCTCAGAAAAACACTGGTACCATTTCAAAATGATATATGTGGTGTTTAACCTGTATTTAACACAGTTTGGCCATAAAGCTGCTTCAGAGCTGCTCCATGATGTGAATATATGGCTATCAGGATGACACAGATGATACATAAATCACATTTCAAAGCTGGTTCTTTTCCATCAGTTCACAGGAGGCGAACAATGTGTGTCTTTCAGTATGAGGACACAGCTGGTCTGGTGCTGCATATTAAGTATTATAAACAAGCGTTGCACCTATTTTATTTGGGAGATTATCATCTTCTAGGCTTATTAGAAGGACATTTCCCATAATATTCTGAAGATGGGTTTACGCATGAATCCCCATGACTTTGCATTTTGTCATAGACTAGTTCTTGTTTTGTGATACTATGCCATTGAGTAACTTTTGTCTCATATTACCCACATTGCTACAAAGATTGTCTTAGGCTTTGTTGAACATCACCAGACAAGAATTCCCTTCCACCACAAACTAAAAAACATAAAGGTGTGATCCTGAAGGTTGTACAATTTAGCTGGAAGTTTTGGATTATGTTACTTGTTTTCCTGCTAATAAATAATGATTCATGTGATGTTTTATTCAGTCCTTTATGAAACTGGTGACTGGATAAAATATTGTTTATTGGACTAAAAATGTACTCAAACATGCACGCACAAATATGTGCTGTTGAGTTCCTAGTGTCTTAGTTTTTGTATTGTATCTGTACAACTTTTTCCAATGATAAATGGAGCTGCCATGTCTTTATGAAGTTGTCTGTCACTCAAGAGAGAGGCAAAAAATCATTTGTCCTCTGAGGACAATCCCCTTCACCTAAGTTGTTTTTCTTTTGCAGGTTGAGAATATTTTTACAAGCTTCTCCAGCCAGAGACAAGACCCAACACAGAGATGAGACATGCTTCAGATAACAGAGTCAAAATGTCATTACGGAACTGTGTGTGGAAATAATGTCAAGAGATGATGTGTTTCATACTCTCTGGATTGGTTATGAACATAACTGGAAAAGCGAATAATTATGAGTGACAATATTTGTGTAGTCCCTGATTGCAGACTCTAAATTCTCTGTGATGTCAGATTGATTCAAGTTATTCTTCTGCTATAATAACAAAAGTGCATTCCAAAATATATTAATAATTTGTAAAACAATCAATAATAAGTTACATTTTTGCAGAGAAAAATGGTTGCTACAATGACCGCTATTCAAAAATGTTGAGTCCAAACAACTGCCTTTTCCCAATTTTTTGCATAATTTACTTTAATATCACATCTCAGTATTTTGATTGTAATACATTTTCCACAAACTAAATTGACGTTGAAATGTATGAATGTCTCAAGGAGATGTTAACAGCATGTATTGTGACATATTTGTTGTAGCTTTACATTAGCTGAACATTTGAAAGAATGACTCAGCATCTTCCCTCGGTCTTGTTCCATGATGGTGACGGTCTCTAAACTTTCACAGTTAAGCTGCACAGACCAGCAAGCCCATGTTACCTCAGAGTCCCCTTAACCCTCCCTCTACATCCAGTTATTCATCCTTCCTATTTTTAGAGAATATATCTTTTCCTGATGAAATACAGTAAAATGCACTCAGGGCCACATGTCTGTCTCCCTCTGCTGCGCTCATACACAGCGCATATTTTTAAACTTCTTAACTGCTGACTGGCTCGCTGACCTTCCTTCATTTTATATAATGCATGAAATATTAATTCCAAAAATAAATATAGGCTTTTCTACCAAGTTCTACCAAGGTCTGAGCAAATTACATATTAGATTTTCCAGATTAATTTTAAAGCAGAGAATTTTTCTTTCTTCATTTGACTTTCAATATACTTATTGTTGCACTGTAGTCATAATAGGTGAAGATTTGATAAGGAGAGAGAGAGAGAGACTTTCTGGGGAGGTGACTGTGCACAACCTTGATTTCTTTTTTATGTTCACCGAGGCTGCATTTATTAACAGTGATACTGTAAAATATTCTTACAGTTTAAAATAACTATTTTCTATTTTAATATATTTAATGTAATTTATTCCTGTGAAGGTAAATCATTACTCCAATCTTTAGTGTCACATGATCCTTCAGAAATGTTCTAATATGCTGATTTAGTGCTCAAGAGACAATTTTATCATCAGTGTTGAAAGTTTCGTTGCTTAAGATTTTTGTGGAAACGGTAACACATTTTCTTTCAGTGTCGAATTGAACAGAAATTGTTTTTAATGGAAATCTTCTGAAAGGTTACATACATCTTCACTCTTTTGATCAATCGCTTTGAATCAATTTAATGCATGCTGAATAAAAATATTATATATATACAAAAATCACACTTATCCCAAATTGTATATATATATCTCAATGTTGTGCACAGTCATCAAATAATATGTAACTACAGGAGGACATCTGTTCATATAAAGAACCACTGCTATTGTCTTATGTGTTTTTGAACAATCTCTCATTCACTTTTGTGCTTGGCTATTTACTTTTCCTTCACCCTAAACATCTCAATTCATTCCTGAATTTCCCATAGAACATTAGCATATTTGTTATTTATCAATATGCTGTGCAGTTTGTAATGGTGAGGTGCATGGAGGAGATCTCGGTTTTAGGTCTATAATTTCTTATAACAAATCATATATCTGCATCACTGACACAAGCATACTGTATCTAAAATACATAATATCATAGCTTAGTTCCAGATATCAGTATAAAAAAGGACTTAAATCAAAATTCAGAGTAAATCCAAATGTTTTCTTGACTTTATTGGGTCCAATAAAAAATGAAAAGACCTTGCACTAATTTCAAAACTGTAGTCCTGTTTATGCTGTTATGGATGTGTTCACACATATACACATGAACACAATTCTTTGGCTGGACTATTCTGTGAAAACTGTATGTGTACTCTCTAGCATTAGTTTCCTCAGCACAATTTTTCATGCATAAACGTTTTGACATTTCCCACACATATTACTTAACTAATGCTGAACCTCTTTTTAATTGTTTCAGAGAGTAGGATATAGACTTTTTTGGTTTACATGATGCAGGGTGATAAGGAATAGGACGCCTCCCCCTCGAAGTCGCTGAAGTAACACCACAGCAAAACCATCCCACTTGATGTGGCAGGATGTGCAGGTAAGAACAGCAAATAAGTGTTTCAATAGCAATTATTAGCTGGAAGTGAGGTATGTGTGCGTGTGTGCGTCTGGGGCAGTTCTTGGGCTTTAGAGTGTGGGTGTGCTCCGAGAAGAGCAGCCACTCAAAGCTTTTCATTAGTTTTGCCTTGTTTCTCCTCTCTCCTTCTCGAGTGTGTAATGTGTGTTGGGACACAATGGGAGGATCTGCAGAATTGTGGTGAGAGGCTGTAGACTGTGTTTGCTGGCGCTGTGAAGAGCCTCTTCACCAGGCTTTGGCCACAAAGGCCTTTGGGATGCGCCCATGGCTTACTTTGTTCAGTGGAAGCATTTCACACGCACCCGGGGCAACAGACGGGCAGGGCTAAGGCCTCAACACTCGGCAGAGTTATTGAAAAGTTTTTGTGGGTTTTTTGTGTGCACCTATCCCCCCTCCCTACCACACCTCCTTTTTACCACAAATCCTTTCTCATCCGTGTCGTTCAAATACCACTGTCGGGCAAACAGAACACTCTTCTTTTTCCCTCTTTTTTGATCTCACCCTCCATAATATCCGACTGTAATTGTTATGAGATTTACATCAGTAAAATGTGCCACCTCAATTTAAACCTTTTGACAATGGACATTATTTATATTTATTAGAAAATGTGAAGTGAAGTAAAAGAGCAAGTTAAATTATCGACTTCATTTTTATTGCATAAATCTGGACTGGCTTCTCTTTCAGCCAGCATTTGGCTGTATTTATTTTATCATTGTTCATTTCATTAGGTTATGACTTTAGGCCTTTGCCGTAAAAGTCATGATGTAGTTTTCTATGCCTTGGCCTTAATTCCCTTCTGGAGTTCTTATATTTATGAATCACACATTTGCTGTAGGTCAGCATGCATTGCTTATGAATATTTACAATATGTATGTCATATTTGAAATATGTTTGTAGACATACGAGAGAAATAACATTTTGTATCCCTAGCTATCTTTTATCCCAGTGAACAAAATAATGCCATTTTTCTGACATGCCTAGAAACCTCCATCTCCACAGCAGCTTAAGTGTCACATGAAAAAATTATGTGTCAGGGTTGGGGTCTGATAAAATATTGATGGTGGTCAGTGGCCCAGAGCTACTGTATAGTGTACATTTCTGCTCTAGATGTAAAGAAGTGGTGATTGGCCTCATCCAGAATCAGTGCACATTTAAGAGAGCATTTACTTTATGCTATAACATCTGTCAAATGTTCAGGATCATGTTCATTGCTTAAAGGACTCCAGTACTAAGACTGTGAACCATTGATGCACAGAATTGACGTGCATTGGTAAATTGTAAGGGCATATCAAACGTCCTGATAGAAACAATTACAATTATCAAACAGCAATTCAAATAATATAGTTTATATATCAAATAATAATATATTTATTATAATAAATGTTTATTTTTAAGATCCGGCAGGAGTTGGGAACAGATTAGAGATTTTACAGCTACATATTTTAGCACTGTGATGAACTTGTAAAGAACCAGTACTGTGTTTGTGCTCTAAAAGACATTTAGTGTTAGGCCATGATAAATAATGAGACGTCATTTTCATAAAACACTATGGCTACAAAACTGCTTAAATGAATGGTTGAATAATAACTAATGCAAATCAATTAGTTTAGGCCAAGCTTGGTGTGAATGTGTGAAAACTTAGTTCTGTCAGACCCAGCGAGCTTGTTTGACTAGGACGAAGTTGCATCTCTATCTATTTTCATGGGTTATAAAGATGAAATGAATAAAACATGGCTTCGTCTTTGGAGCACTTTGCTAAGATGTTGTATCACTGAAAACACCAGCACTCTGTCAGATCAGATTGAGAACAGTGCAGTGACACACCTCTGCCGAGGAGATGATAAAATGTACAGACCGTATAAGGAGAGCAAGGGTATCTGTGCATGTCTCTCTGTATAGAGAATTTGCTCCACCATATAGTGCTGACACACTTCCTCTTCCTCTTCATTATGTTTTTCATATTAATCTGTAAGTGTTCATTTTCCCAGTAACACAAATTCTGACATTCTGTGATGTATGGTAATTGGATATATGGCAATAGAGACTATACAGACTGTAGGACTAAATTTCCTTTTGTTGTCTACTCAGCCACTTCACCTCCTGAAAATGTTACGAGCATTTGGAAAAAATTCCTATTGGGGTGCTTTTCAGATGTTAATCCATTATAAGAACATGGCAAAGTGTCTTTTGACGTCTTTAGATCTACCGTGTCAATTATTGCTTGTGTCTCTGAGACCAAAGGAGAGTTAATTATTATTTGCCAGTGCAGTCTGAGGAGTTCAATCCTTTTATGACTGGTTTCTTGAGCTGGAGACAAGGGAGTACTCTCAATCAGCGATGCCATCTAACTATTAGAAGAGATTCCCATTCCTACTGTCATCTTTAAATTGCAGTGCACATGCATCCTTACACTGTAGTTGAAAAGAAGAGGGATAGTTGTGGTAATGCAAAGGAGTATGTGTGATTCTAGTCTTTTATTATTTTTAACAGAAAACAGAGACACAAGCTGAATACTAGTATTTCGCATCGGTGTGAAAGCGTTTTTCCTGCCTTCATTGTGTCTGGTTTCATTTTGAATATTACTTGGAAGGTATTGGTGATAAACGGTGTATGAGTGAGAAAAATATATATTAAAATATATATATACACATACACACAGTATCTCACATAAGTGAGTACACTCCTCACATTTTTGTAAATATTTTATTATATATTTTCATGTGGCAAAACTGAAGAAATGACACTTTGCTACAATGTAAAGTAGTGAGTGTACAGCTTGTGTAACAGAGTAAATATGCATGTCTAAACCGCTAGCCACAAAAGTGAGTACATCCCTAAGTGAAAATGTCCAAACTGGACCCAAAGTGTCAATATTTTGTGTGGCTACCATTATTTTCCAGCACTGCCTTAACCCTCTTGGTCATGGAGTTCACCAGAGCTTCACAGGTTGCCACTGGAGTCCTCTTCCACTCCTCCACGTCCGAACTGATTGCACAATTTATATAATTTTGTTTTTATTGTTGTGATTATTTAAAAAAAAAAATTCCTTATTTTTAATATTATTTTTAATGTCTTTTTCATTTTCTTTTTATGTAAAGCACTTTGAATTACCACTGTGTATGAAATGTGCTATATAAATAAACTTGCCTTGCCTTGCATTGCCTCCATGACAACATCACAGAGCTGGTGGATGTTAGAGACCTTGCACTCCTCCACCTTCCATTTGAAGATGACCCACAGATTACCTTTACCTTCAGCTTCTTTAGCAAGGCAGTGGTCATCTTGTGTGTTTGGGGTCGTTACAATGTCGGAATACTGCCCTGGGGCCCAGTCTCTGAAGGGAGGGGATCATGCTCTGCTTCAGTATGTCACAGTACATGTTGGCATTCATGGTTCCCTCAATGAACTGTAGCTCCCCAGTGCCGGTAGCACTCATGCAGCCCCAGACCATGACACTCCCACCACCATGCTTGACTGTAGGCAAGACACACTTGTCTTTGTTGTCCTCACCTGGTTGCCACCACACACGCTTGACACCATCTGAACCAAATAAGTTTTTCTTGGTCTCATCAGACCACAGGACATGGTTCCAGTAATCCATGCCCTTAGTCTGCTTGTCTTCAGCAAACTGTTTGCGAGTTCTTGTGCATCATCTTTAATCAAATGTGATTCATCTGAGATTATGAACACGATATTGTCTAGCTTGTCAGTCAACTACGGCTTTGTGTATTAACTGCCGCTCCATTTGAAAGCAGGTGATGGAAATTTACCGCCAGTCACGGAACCAGCTTTACTGACGAGATACGCATGATAATCGCATGCGATTAATTGCAAAGCCCTACCCCCACCCCTTCAAACTCTGCAGCAATGCTGGCAGCACTCATACGTCTCTATTTCCCAAACACAACCTGTGGATATGACACGGAGCACATGCACTCAACTTCTTTGGTCGACCATGGCGAGGCCTGTTCTGAGTGGAACCGGTCCTGTTAAACCGCTGTATGATCTTGGCCACTGTGCTGCAGCTCAGTTTCAGGGTCTTAGCAATTTTCTTATAGCCGATGCTATCTTTATGTAGAGCAACAATTCTTTTTTTCAGATCCTCAGAGAGTTCTTTGCCATGAGATGCCATGTTGAACTTCCAATGACCAGTATGAGAGAGTGAGAACGATAAAACCCAAATTTAATAATTATAATAATAATGATTTGTTACATTTATATTGCTCTTTTCTGGGTACTCAAAGCGCTTTACATAGAAGGGGGGATTCTCCTCAGCCACCACCAGTGCGCAGCAACCACTTGGATGATGCGATTGCAGCCATATTGCGCCAGAACGCCCACAACACCAGCTTATTGGTGTTGAGGAGTCAGAGCGATGAAGCCAATCAGTGTATGGGGATAATTAGGAGGCCGTGATGGTCAGAGGCCAGTGGGGAAATTTGACCAGTATGCTGGGGTTACACCCCTACTCTTTTTCGATGGACATCCTGGGATTTTTAATAACCACAGAGAGTCAGAACCTCGGTTTAACGTCTCCTCCAAAGGACGAAGGAAATTTAACACACCTGCTCCCCATTTGCACCTGAGACCGTATAACACTAACTAGTCACATGACACCGGAGAGAGAAAATGGCTAATTATGCCCAATTTGGACATTTTCACCTAGGGGTTTACTCGCTTTTGTGGCCAGCGGTTTAGACATTAGTGGCTGTGTGTTGCATTATTTTGAGGGGACAGCAAATGTACACATATACAAGCTGTACTCTCAGTACTTTACATTGAAGCAAAGTGTCATTTCTTCAGTGTTGTTACATGAAAATATATAATAAAATATTTACACAAATGTGAGGGGTGTACTCACTTCTGTGAGATACTGTATATATATAAAATAATGAAATGAAATAAAGATGATATAATAAATATATAATATATTATACAAATATTTATAAGTTAGAATATAAGTTATATTAAACTGTTCTATTAGAATATACAGTGTATATTTAACAAATTTGTTAATAACAGGAAAGACCAGGGTTAGTTCTCACACTTCTTACACCAGTGAAAATAAATAATGTTTTGTAAATAAATCTAATTTCTTTTTGAAAAACTATTTCTGCAGAGGCACATTAGTTTTAGCTGCAAAAACAAGAACAACAACAACAACAAACAGCTACCCATAATTTCCACTATCATTGCCTGTTGAACACATCTTGACCTTTTGTGTCAATATGCCCCCATGGTATATGAAATATAGTTATATCGATGTGTGATCCCCTAGAGGTTTGTGTTGAAACTGCAGGTGCTTTTTAAGATTGTGACAGAAATCCCAAACTCAATCAGTGTTGCAAAGATCACCATTTCTGATCACATGACTTTTGCTTGGAATGGGCAAATTTTGCTACTCTCAGTTAAGCTGTTAGTGATTTGGCTGTGTGTGTCAATAGCTTGTAACTCACATTTTTTAACTCTAATGATTGCATATGTCTTGTTTCTCCTCTCAAAGCAGAAACACGTTTGAAGAGATGAATGTCATAAAGCAGGCTGATAGATGGGGGTCAAAACTTACAATTTTACATTTAGAATAAAATGCCCTTCATTATGTCAGGATTCCTGAAATTCCTAAAATCACTTACATTTCAAACTTTCACAAGGGCAATAGCAAAGCTTTTAATCTGTATAGAAACCATTAAGACAAAATATTTTGACTGCCAAAAATGCTGTGGATTAATGGAAAATGTAATGAAATTAAGTGGAGTGATTTATCGCCATGCAGTACAGAGATTTACCATAGGAGGGGTGTTAATCCTCATGCTAACTTTTTAAAAGCTTGGTCCTGTTTGTGCTTGTACTGCATCTCAAAGCTGCACAAAAATGACTCAGCAGTGGAATCATTTTATTCACCGATAATCATTTAAAGGTATATTAATTTTTTCTCTATGTTACTCGCAAGTGTTCTTTTTTTATCGATTTTAGATAAGTGGACACTTTTTGTTTTGATTCACTGTGAATCTTCGCTGTGCCGGCTGCCACTATTTTTGTCACTTTCCATTTCCACTGTTTTAATAGCCTATATATAGCAGTGAGTTGTCACACGCAGCATCCATATTCTGTATTTCTCTTTCAATAACTGTTACAATTAAAAAAAATCAATCTTTGAAAGAGGGATAGTTTGAATGAAAGGTTAGTATTTTTAATATATTTGAACAAAGCATATACTGTGAAATTGTACATAGTTCAGTAACATTAAGCAGTACTTTAGCACTATTACTTAAGTGGTTTGCATGTCGTGTCAGGTTTTATTGTGCCTATTTTAGAACAATTTAGTTTATCAAATACATATGTTAGTATTACATTGTTCCACAGCCTTTTACTTGCATGCATAAATCAAAATACTACAAATTATGCACAATATTTGTGAAATAATGAACAAATATTTGCTACTATATAAAAAAACACAAGCAGCAATAGGGGGTGTAGTTTCCCTTCTTTCCACAGGTGTTGTCTAGTGACTCAGGTTCAAGAAACAACATAATTGGTGAATATAGATGTTAAGAAATGAGGGAAATGCACAGAAAACCCTAAATCTGACAGCCATTCTGTGGATTTGTGGGGATTTTACAAATAAGTAAAATCCTGTTACTGCAGCTTTAGGGTGTAATAAAGACACTGATTAGTCCAAACATATTAATAATGATGTAAAGAATCCCATTGCTCTGCTGGTAGCAGATTTAGATAACACGGAGATGATATCAGGCTGACGGGACAATGAATGAATGAGCATGCCCTCATTGTCCCCAGTGGTCATGTCACATTGCACTCATAGCTGGATTACTGGCTGACTTAAACAGCTTAGAGTTTCTTTTCTACATGCACAGCAGTCCGAGTGCTGTGCTTCATCTTAGCTGCTAAAAAGTGAAAGCCTTCACACAGGGCTAGTCTTACGTGGTCTCTCAAGGTTTTCTGTCCGTGTAGCTGGCCTTTGACAGAAAACAATCAGTCTCTGCAATTTCAATGCATGTGTTGCCATGGAAATGTCTCTGAAGCTCATTCTCTGATGTGCTTAGCTGATTTATGTTCAACTCAGTGTCACAGTCAGCAGCTAACATATTGGTGCTCACATCACATGCAGAAGCTCTCTTGATAATTTAAGAAGGGTGTGATCACACTTGACACTAATGATTATTGGAAAAGCACATTATTTTCTGATGCATGTCTGATACAGCGATTATGATTATTATTATTGTACATTTACTTTTTATATATTTGTGGCCCTGTGTGTGTTCTGCAGATGTCCCTAGAATCGAATTAAATGGAATATCTAATGGAATAAGGCTCCATATAATGACTCTTTTGTCAGCAGACTCAGTGTAAGTATTCGGACTGAATGAGGCTAAGGGGTGTTAGCGTGTCGCTAATACTCAGATTTTTGTAATTGTGACACTCACAGTTCATACGGCTCTGAGCTCACCGTGGAATCTGGGCCTTAATGGCTTAGCATTCCCAGCCACACAAGAGTTTTCCTCAGCCCCCAAGCATGCGTCACAAAAGGCCAGGCACAAAGAATACAAACATGTCATCGTTTTTCAGACTTTTTAGTAATCTCCTACTGTGCCTTACTTAATCTCAAATTCACAACGCCTCAGGTTTGAAATGGAGATATGACGTGAAGACTGGAGGATAATTGTTGTGTGTATCTTCGACACGTTGAATGAAGAGTCGTGTAGGAGCGAGGAGATCAGAGAGCACAACAACAGCAATAAGGCAAATCAAGTCCAGCATTTATTCAAGGAATTTATGATGTTTATTGACCCATAATATTGGCTTTAAAAGACTTCAACCTCAGAGACCGCTGAATGCAAAGTGTTAAATTAATTCATATGTTCCCTTTTGTTGTGGCTCGACAAAAGCGGCTGAGTTTCTAACTCGCTCTCGGAGTTGATGACAGATGAGTCTTTCGGCAGTGTTTGCCCAGGTGTCAGTCCCTCTAACCCAGTCAGCCAAGGGTGCGTCTCACTTTTTAACCTACAGCTCTCAGCGTCCTTGTTGCCCTTTATGCGCGCAATATCTTTCTCAGACAAAAAGCACCCAACAGGTCATGTCGATTCAGACAAGCCATTAAAAAAGCAAGAAAGCTTATTGGTTTCGCAAAGTTTCGGAAGTCGCGACCATTATCAGCATTCTTTTTTGTTTTGCAATATTTACACTAGCTTTCCAAACAGAATCCATCTCGGGGTTGGGAGATTAGACCTGAATAGATATGAAATATGTATATGTATCTGATCACAAAGCACTAGGCGAACCCTTCGCCACAGCTGTGGCAGTCAGGGCCCTGGACCCGTTTCCTGTTTATGTGCAGTGTGCATGCTTTAACTAGCCCAGCTAAGCATTCTGTTCACTCCAAAGCCCATTTATCAACACAGCCCAACTCACCCTGCGCAAAAGTTTTAAGTTTTATGGCCCAAGAATAAAGTGCATAATTACTCAGATGGTTAAAAAAGGTATGACCTGGGGCACTTGGCACGGAGAAGTTCACTATGCATCACACTATGTCTTATTAAATACCATTTATCTTTGCAGAGATGTAGTGAATGGCTTTAACATTTTGTGCTTGTTTAAAAGTCTGGCGTACAATGAAATTAGTCTGCTAATAAGCAGGATATTTTGTTGGCAGCAGGCTGAGAATGGGAAGGCCTAGCACATTTTAGGACTTGTCAATCAGCACGTATTGTTTAGTCTGGGGTTTGAGGAGGTGTGGTGGAAGCATGTGGTTTCAGCCTGGCTCCTCCCGCGCTCGTACTGCTCTATAATTGGCCAGTAAATTATAGTTAATCCTACATCCTATACATCAGTGCAGTCCAGCCCAGATCAAATGTCAGATCGATTCATGAATACCTCCATAATGTAAAGTTGAAAGATTTATCAACATAATATGAGCAATATCTTATGTTGGTTATAATGTTGATTATTATTATTATTATTATCAATCACAATAAAATGTGGGTTGGTTTTTATTTGATCATAATTATTATGTTCACAAAGGCTGCATTTATTTGATCAAAAATACAATGAAAACAATAATATTATGAAAACTGTTTTCTATTCTAGTATATTCAGTGTTTTCAGTGTCACATAATCCTTGCTTAATATTTTTGTGGAAACCGTGATACTTTTTTTAATTTCTGATTAATTGAAAGTTCAAAAGTTCAAAAGATTGTTTTATTTAATGCATTCTTGCTGTATAAATGCATTCATTTATTTCCAAAAATAAACAAATGTATATATATTTGTTTGGGGAGCAACAAGGAACACGAAGACTAGGAGTAAACTCAAAATAACAGTCTTTAATATAAACAAGGCAGGGGAAGACAAGGCAGACACACACACACACACACACACACACACACACAGGAACACCGCGAGTAACTTAAATACACAGGTTAATTAAAGATAAAAACTAAAACACAGCTGAACAGAATATACAACTAATCACACAAGCCGAGGACAGGAAACAAACCAAATAAGGACACAAGAGGGAAACACATGACACAGGACTGACAATAGTTAGTTATTTTGGGAAATGGAAAGACCCTCTAATTGTGTTTATATATGTAAAATGTATATAATGTTGATTTTGAGTTATTTACGTGATCAAAGATACATTTAAACATCTATTTCTAAAATATGTGTCTATCGCCTCCAGAAATAATGTGTTCTCTAAATATAACATTTTGAAATAATGATAAAACTGATGAGGTGCTTTCTCTTTGTGTCAGGCTAAGCTCTGACAGAGATGAGAATGCTAGCTCAGTAGTTAAGGAATTGGGTCTGTTTAACGTTTGTTTTTCTAAGTGTCTCCAACATAACAGGGAGCTCACGGCCATCAGCACCTCTGCTCAGGTAAAAGCACTTCCTCTTTCAGCCTCTGCCTCTTGCTATTTGCTCAACCTGATCCTGAGAAAAAAAGGAGCGAATAACTTTGAAACACTGTCGCACCAATGAAAAGAGCCAGACATGAAAGAGGTACAGAAATGAATTGAATGCTGTGCAGTTGATGTTTTTTTTCCTCTTTGCTGCCCTTACATTGTGAGGCCCGTCGCTCTATCTCTCTTGCTCCCTCTCTTTCTCTCTCGCTCACTTGCTCACTCTATTTCCTTCGCTGAAAGACTGGCGTGGGTGATTCATCACTGTGCCCTGTCAAAAGCCTTTTCCACAACATGATGAGAACAATGTGCCTGTGATTGGGATTGAGAGGCACAGATTGAGAGATAGAAGCAGGCCTCTGCTCTTCTCCGCTCCGCTCAAGATAGGGCTTCACCCCTGAGACCATTTTAAAGGGTTTCGCACCCTGACAAAGAGCTCATGCGAGCGCTGAACAACACAAACGACTGTGCCATGCTATGCTTGGACATGTATTTCTACAGAGACAATAGTCCTGACCATTCGTTTGGCCGTCACAATGTCAACAAGTCCAGACAGACATGTCCATATCTTTCTTTCCTCCCTTCTCCTTCTTGTTCCTTTGCGTCATCCATTCCTCGTTCTTCTGTTTCTCTCTTTCTTTTTCTTCCTCTCTCTGATCTCTTTTTTTCCCTTTCGCCTTACTTTGCCTCAGTATCTTTTGTCCACAAAGTCCATGTGAGAACTGAACAAATATCATCACAGATCTGATTTAATTCATGGTCACAGGTAGCCATTATGCTGTCATCAATAGCATTATCACAGCCCATTACCATGCCAGACAAGTTTGGGAGCCAATCCCTGTCCTCTTTCTGCCCTCCAACACCAATAAGATCATAATCACAGAGCATATTCCGCTTCCCTATACTTGCCGTATAATGGCCAGTGATTACTGATATCTGTCTCAGTGAATATGAACCATCACCACATTCATCAGTTATCTTAACTGCTTACAGTGGCTGCATGTATGTAAACATATTCAATTTATGTATTGTCATGTACACTAGTAAACATTTGAAGTGGATCAAAACCTTTCATCAAAGGTGTCCTAAAACCTTGAATGGAAATGCGTTCTTGTATTAGTACAACTTTTAACTTTTTTGATCGACTTCAAATGTTGACTACTATATATTTATTGTCCTATATTGTCATACGAAGTAAAAACAGAAATGAAACCTATTCGAATTGGGACATACAATAAGATATGTATTTGTGTTTTATGTATGTGAAAATACTAATTTTATGTTATAAACTTAAATCATCATCTAGCCAGAAAATGTATATATGTAATAAATTATACAGGATGTTATGGGTAACATGACAATATAACTATTTGATATGACAATATATGTCATATGTTATATTTCTGTATTGGAATGTTATTGTTCTTAAAACAAAACAAAGGAGCCAGCACAATTGTGTGATATTGCATGCAACGGTTCAATAACCAATTCAGTATTTACTTTGCAAATGAAAAGTGAGTTCCAAACAAAGCCGCTGCAGCATCACACAACACTCCTCATGAGTGCTATTTTATTTGAATTAAAAAAAATGTAACAGGTTGGTTGAGTAAATTATTCAGTGACTCATTCATTAAGACTTGTTCACTTACTGAATGAATCAGCCTTTAAAACTAAAAGGTTGATTAAATTATTCGTCTCATTTAAATGAATCATTGTTTTTGAATGAAGGATTCAACAGACTCGCTCATAAATAATTCAAAAAGGCTTGAAAGAAAGTCACTTGCATTTAAAAGTAATCAAATTACTAATTACTTAACTTTCAAGTTTACTTTTCAAGTTATCAAACCTAAAAATACACTACAAAGTGAAACTCATATTTATTTCAGTATTTAACATTGACTGAAAATGTATGATTTTTAAAATAGCAACTTGAATGATCACTTACATACAAGAAGACCCACTGTGAAGAAATAAGCCATGAATTTATCTTAAAAGAATGCGATGCAACGTGGCTTATACAGTGCCTATAGAAAGTTTTCATACCTCTTCATTTTTCAAATTTTGTTATGTTGCATTATGTTAAACTGCTTTAAATTACTTTTTTCCCACATAAATCTACACCCCACTCTCTATAATGACAAGGGAAAACCCGGATTTATCACAACTTTTCAAATTGATTAAAAAGGAAACACTGAACAATGACATTGCACAAGTCTTCATACCCTTTGCTTTAACACTTGACATTTAGTTCAGGAGCATTCGAGTTTCACTAGATCGTCTTTGAGATGTTTCTATACTCCAACTGGAGTTAACCTGTGACAAATTCAGTTGATTGGACATGGTTTGGAAAGGCACACACACCTGTCTACAAAGTTTAACAGCTGAAATGGATGTCAGACCAAAAACTAAGCCCTGAGGTCAAAGGAATGGCCCGCAGAGCTGAGAGACAGGATAGTGTCGAGACAGATCTGGGGAATACTACAAAATATTTCTGCTGTGTTGAAGGTTCACAGGAGCATTTGGCCTCCACAATCCTTGATGGATGAAGTTTGAAACAATCAGGAGTCTTGCTAGATCTGGCCTCCTGGCCAAACTGAGCAATCGAAGGAGAAGGGTCTTGGTTAGAGAGGTGATCAAGACACTGATGGCCGCTCTGGTTGAGCTCCATTATCTTATATGGAGATGGGAGAAACTTACAGAAGGACAAACATCACTGCAGCACTCCACCAATCTGGGCTTGATGGCAAAATTATGCAAACTCAAGCTTCTCCTCAGTAAAGATGCATGAAACCATGATTGGAATTTACAAAAATACACCTAAATAAATCTGAGACTATGAAAAAAAGATTATCTGGTCTGATTCCTTATTCGTATTTGAGGAAAACCAAGCACTGCTTATCACCTGCATAATACCATCCCAAGGATGAAGCATGGTGCATGGAATCATACAGTGGGGGCGTTTTTCAGCAACAGGGACTGGATAAGTGATCAGAGAGGACGGAAAGCTGAATGCAGCTAAATAGAGAGATATCCATACTGATGCACAAAACTTGATTTTATTTCATATTATTTAACACTGCATTTGTAACTTAAGTAATTTAATTTAATTGGCATTAGTAACTGTAATCAATTTACATAACTTTAAAATGTAACACGTTACATTACTGCATCACCAGGAAAAGTGAAAATGACGTGACATACAGCCAAGCATGGTGACCCATACTCAGAATTTGTGCTCTGCATTTACCCATCCAAAGTGCTGACACACACACAGCAGTGAACACACACACACGGAGCAGTGGGCAGCCATTTATGCTACGGCACCCAGGGAGCAGTTGGGGGTTCAGTGCCTTGCTCAAGTCATGGTATTGATGGTGAAGAGAGCACTGTGCATTTACCCCCCCACCTACAATTCCTGCCAGCCTGAGACTTGAACTCGCAACCTTTTGATTACGAGTCCGACTCTCTAACCATTAGGCCACTTCTCTGTCCCTTAATAAGTAGAATATGCTGCTGTTACTGTGTAACGTGTTATACCCAAATCTCTCTTTTAAGTCGTATCTTTTCAATCAATTGGTCACATGGGTTATCGATCCGAATCGGTTTGTGATTCAGTCAGAATGATGTGAACAGGTCACTCGTGAGCTAAATCATTTTCTCACTCAGGAAACATACTTAAGAGGAACTTAACCCTCTGGTACTCCTAATTTCGGAGTCACACTTGTGTTCTTCACGGTCCAAAGTGGCGGGACACCTGTAACGTAATCTCTTATTTTTTCAGTAAAATCATCCTAATTCATTTTTGTTTAATAATATTTTTATTTTGCATTTTGAGAGGGTTTTGTGATAATAAATCATATTTATGCAGTAATTAATAACTATTTTTTGCCATTGAAAATAAAAAGTTTGTATTATTTTTTTTTACAATAATTGTTTAATTAATGTAGTGTTTTAGGTTAAAATAGAGACAGTCATTCAAACCCAATTTTGGAAGGTAGATTAGCACCATCTGGTTGTAAAAGAAAGAGAAAAACATCTGTAATGGCAGGTGTAACTTGATGCCTGTATATAGCTCTCCATAGAGAAGCTTTTGAATTGCCTAGTTGTTTTTAGACAATCGAGTCAACATTTTTATTAGGTGAAAGAGATGACCATATATTTAAACAATCTCAAATACTATTTCTTATCAAGTGTTGGATATTTTTTTGTTATAAATATGATTTGAAGTGTTAGTTTTTGTATTATGTTTACAGACACCGCAGTTCATAGGTGTGTGTGTGTGTGAGTGTGTGTGTACAGGTACATCTAAAAAAAAATTAATATGGTGAAAAGGAAAAAAATTCTTGTAACTTATTTCAAAAAGTTAAACTTTCATATATTTTAGATTCATTACATGTAAAGTAAAACACTTCAAACGTTTTTCTTTTAATTTTGATGATTAGAGCTTACAGCTAATTAAAGTCAAAAATCTGTATCTCAAAATATTGTAAAGAATATTTATAATAAAGAATGTTTTCATTTGAGTTTCAATAAATGACCATCCATACAGTATACATTCCGGGTATCTCTTGTTCTTTGAAACCACAATAATGGGGAAGAATGCTGACTTGGCAACGGTCCAGAAGACGATCATTGACACCCTCCACAAAGAGGGTAAGTAACAGAGGGCCATTACTGAAAGGGGCGGCTGTTAAAGGAGTGCTGTATCAAAGCATATTAAATGCAAAGTTGACTAGAAGGACGAAATGGAGTAGGAAAATGGGCACAAGCAACAGGGATGACCACAAGTTTGAGAATACTGTCAAGCAAAGCTGATTCAAACACTTGGGAGAGCTTCACAAGGAGTGAACTGAAGCTGGAGTCAGTGCATCAAGAGTCACCACGCTCAGACATCTTCAGAAAAAGGGCTACCAACCCACTTCTGAAACAGAGACAATGTCAGAATCATCTTACCTGGGCTAAGGAGAAAAATAACTTAACTGTTGGCTCAGTGGTCCAAAGTCCTCTTTTCAGATGAAAGTAAATTTTGCATTTAATAAAAAATATATAAAAAAGGATCCAGAGTCTGGAGGAAGAGTGGAGAGGCACAGAATCCATGTTGATTTAAGTCCAGTGTGAAGTTTCCACAGTCTGTGATGATTTGTGCTGACGTGTCATCTGCTGGTGTTGGTCTACTGTGTTTTCTGAAGTCCACAGTCAACGCAGCCATCTACCAGGGCATTTTAGATCACTTCATGCTTCCTTCTGCTGACCAGCTTTATGGAGATGCTGATTTCATTTTCCAGCAGGACTTGGCACCTGCCCACACTGCCAAAGGTACCAAAAGCTGGTTCAATGACCATAGTGTTACTGTGCTTGATTGGCCAGCAAACTCGCCTGAACTGAAGCCAATAGAGAGTCTATGTATTGTCAAGAGGAAGATGAGAGACACCAGACCCAACAATGCAGATGACCTGAAGGCCAGTATCAAAGCAACCTGGGCTTCCATACCACCTGAGCAGTGCCACAGGCTGATTGTCTCCATGCCATGCCGCATTGATGCAGTAATTCATGCAAAAGGAGGCCCAACCAAGTATTGAGTGCATAGAAATGAAAATTTTTGAAGTCTGACATTTCTGTTTAAAATATATTTTTTATTGGTTTTATGTAATATTCTAGTTTTCTGAGACACTGAATTTTGGGTTTTCATTATCTGTAAGCCATAATCATCAAAATGTCAAGAAATAAAGGCTTTTTCACTCTTTGTGTAGTGAATCATAGAATATATGGGTTTCACTTTCTGAAATTAGTGACAAAAAATATTGACCTTTTTAAATGATATTCTAATTTTTTTTAGATGTACCTGTAGATTTGATTGGCTAATTGTTCTTTATCTTTTGTAATTTAGAAAAAGCAATTTTCTACATCTGCTAGTGCTTCCTGGGTTATTTGATGCATGGGGACTTGAATTTGGAAATCTGCCTCAAAGTTATATCAAAAAGGATTTCCCATCCATGAAAATGGATTATGCACTATCGACTGCACAATATTACAAATAATTCCCAATGTAAGTGTTGTAAAGGAGTCAGAGAGTGCAAAATCTCTGACATAACATTTGCAGGATCTGCAGGCCTTTACTAGTTATACATTTCTTATTTTCTTATGAACCTGGAGACATATTTCTCACCATAAATAACCAAAAAAGTCATTTGTATCACAGACAAGGGTATGTTCTGATCTCAAATTTGATAAAGTACCAACTGATCAAAGTTCAGAAAAAGCTTCGGCAATAGCTCTGCAGGGAAGGTGTAAATCATCTGATAATTTTTTCACAATCCGTTTCGCCACACTCTCCAAATATGTCCTGCCAAGATGACGAGTATGTCTGGAGGATGCAAATTCTTTTGACCTTTCCAAATTGAGAGGAGCTGGGACCTGTGGCTATGATCAACCTGTCCAAAGACTTGTCAAATAAACATGCATGAAAACCTTTCAAAGATGCAACACGCTAAATGTCAGTGTGGATCTGGTTGCATTCGGGCTAAACGCATACGTTTTCTTGATTTAGTGCAGCACACTTTTTTACTGCCGGGAACCTGGATCAAAGGTAAACAGACAGTGAGTCACTTTCTTGCAGAAAACGTAATTAAGAGTTTTGCCCCTCTTTCCTCATCAATTTCTATAATGTAATTGGTGTAGACAGCAATGGAAATAGTCTGTATGAAAGGGTCTGCACGAGGGTATGCAGGAACCAAAAAGGGGTACAAATGCATTTGTAACAAGTAAATATGTAGCACTGAACATCTTACTGCCATGCGAGATTTTTAGTTCAGTAATATCAGTGCAGTCCTGGCAGGACTTGTTCCCAAAATGAATGTGTTGACTGAATTATTATAATCATTTGGCATGATAATGAGTATGAAAGTGAGATACAATGACTCTGCATTTCTGCCCACTTTCATCCTAAAGATGTTTTAGTGTTCTGTGGGCATAAAGAGTCGAATCAATCTTGTTTTCAGATATGTAGTAATTATTCTTCTCTCAAGTGGGTCTTTAGAAAGACCAAAGGGTGACGTCATCTATGGCTCAGTCGCTGTCTCTCTACACTTTTTCTTCCTCTTTCAACCACTCTTCATATGCCTCACTTTTAAAGCCGAGCAGAGGATAGAGGATATAAAAAGGATGTTAAAGCATAAAACTGTCAGACAGGACTTGGGTGGGTGTAATTGCTACCTCCGAGTCTGTCACCCAGAACTAACAGAGTCCCTCAATACTAGACTTCAGCCTCTCCGCTGATTATTCAACCTTCTACTTAGCTGATAATTAAGCTAGCGTTGCTGTAAAACTGGAAACGTAATACCAAATTAGCATCACATTAAGAAGCCTATAAAAATTGCATATGCCATATGATAGATGAACATCAGTGGCTAAATCACTAGGCTGTTTGTCCCTTCATTGATTTAATCACATTGAAATATGATCTAGAGGATATTTTGAAATTTTATAAAGATATAGTTATTGGCATACCAACATCAAAACATAATCATCTATATTTATTTACATCTCACTGACTTACTAAATACGTGTTATTTTTTATCGATTTATTGACTTATTGCTATTTTTTACGCTTTCATTGAAGGGAAAATATTTAACATTCATAATATGTGAAAGATCCAAAGACCAAAGTTACAAGTTAAAACTTCATGCTGCTGCATCAAATTGGAATGAGGTCAATTAATTGAAAAGCAAGTTAGCATACACTTCCTGTGTTCAAAGCCTTGTATAAAAACTGTAGACTGGTTAATCTCCACTAAACTTCACAGCTCCACATTGCCCCCCCAAAAAAACAGTGTTTAGAAAGCCACAAGAAAGCGAATCTCGTTGCTCTCTGCAGCAGTCCTGTAATTCTGACAGGTACCTTCGTATTAGAGACGGCTGCTGAAATCACATCAAATAGAGATTAAAGCAGGAGAGCACATAGGAGGAGCTGCAGACTGGCCAGAGATCTCACACACTCTGAACTGCTATTAAAAGAGATGGTGTGGATGAAGTGTAATTTGGAAAATGATTTTCAAAAAGAAACCGAGCTAAGGAAGTATGAGGTAATTACAGGTATACGTCTTTCCAGTAACATGGTCTTATCATTGAACAAATGAAAAATCTTTGCACCAATATTTCTTTAATTGATATCTAAAGAGTGATAAAAAGCATGTGATAAATATTAAAGATAGATATTGCATATTTAATGATTCTTTGTAGAAGTATAGGGTATTGTGAGAACCCATTATCATTAATTTAATGGCTTAAATATATTTGTCTCTTTTATTTGTCAGACCAATGTCAATACAATTAAAATGTCACTTACTTTTATTCATACTTTTATTCAGCCATGCACTTAGTTAGTTACTTAATTAGTTAAAAGTGACAGTAAATAATGTAAATAATTGCAGTCTTGGCAAGTATGAAAGATTCTGTTATCTATGTTATATATATATATATATATATATATATATATATATATATATCTGTAGATCAGCTCCACTGGCCATCTGCTCATCTTCACAATCTTCTCTCTCTTGTTTCTCTGAGGAACAGTGGATGAGAGACGTCTTCACCTCAACTGACATTGTAAAAGTCTCTGAGATTCAGCAGCATCTCAAGGATCGTCTGTCAAAGAGACATTTCTATAGAACTGTGTCTAAAAACTGATGAGTTCATATGGCTCAGACAGAGTGTGTGAGTGCGTGTGAGTGCGTGTGAGTGCGTGTGTGTGCGTGTGTGTGTGTGTGTGTGTGTCACTGTGTCTGCGAGTGTGTCACTGCTGCAGCCCTAGAGTGAGTGTGTGATGTGTGAGAAGACAGGTTGGAGTCAGGGAATGCAAGATGAAGTGTGGTATTTCTGAGGATGCCAAGACCTGCGTCAGTCTTGTCTCTGAGCTGTTAGCTCTGCCCCTGTGCTGCCCTGGCACTTCTGCCCTCTCATTCACTCCAACACACAGTCAATCACAGACTCACACACACAGCTCTTATTTAGGTAAAATAAAAATACTAACTCTGCAGACAGAAAGGGAGAGAGACAGAGAGGAAGGAAAACATATCACCAAAACAGCTTAACATTTTTTACTGGGTGCTAATGGGCTTTTTGGACAATGTGGAATTCCCTCTTATCCGGAACTGGTATGGTCATAAGAAACTAGATCTGTAAGAGACTTTTCACTCACTGCTCATCCTGTGTGCATGTTGAAACACTTTGTTATGTGATATGAGGATGATATGACAGTTTAAATAAGAGTCTTAACTTTTATGTGTAAAAACTATTTACTATTAATATTGAACAGTGAACAGTGGCCCTTGTTTCCTGATTCACATGCATTTCACTCGAACACATCCCCAGCTATCAAACACAAATCTCACTGTTATGAGCTTCTTTGCAATGTGATGGTCTGTGAGCTTGCAAATAAGTGCTGGTCATGTTAGAGAGCTATTTTAATATGCAGAGGGAATTTTTATCTTTACTTTTAATACAATTTCCACCTTTTTTGTGTCTGTAGCCTATAATTAGAAAGTCTGGCTGGCAAGATTGACAGAACATTTTGCCCTAGAAGAGAGCTGGTGCACGATAGACATTCTCTCTCTCTCTCTCTCTCTCTCTCTCTCTCTCTCTCTCTCTCTCTCTCTCTCTCTCTCTCTCTCATACACACATACACACACACACACACACACACACACACATGACATGTTTCATCTAACAAACTGTTTTTTTTTTATCTCTTTCCTTCTGTCTTTTGTTCTTGTATTTGAATACTGAGCTGACATCATTGTCTCATCCTTTTAAGGCTTGCAGAGGAATATATTTCACACAGACACAGAGCGAGAGAGGGACAGATGGTGTGGTGCAGAGGAAGTCTTGGGTCACAGACATTTTCATGTCCTTTCACCTACTCTATTATCTCTGTATGTCAAATTTTCAGCACAAGTGCACTTATAGCGATAGCTCTCCCAAAATAAAAAATGGCATAATTTACTCACCCTCAATTTGTTCCAACTCTTTATTCTGATTAACAAAAACAGAAGATATTTTGAAGAATGTTTAAGCCAGTGGTTCTCAAACTCATTTCCTGAAGGGCCACCGCTCTGCAGAGTTTAGCTCCAACCAGCTCTAAATCACACCTGCTTGGAAGTTTCTAGTGATACTGAAGACCTTGATTAGCTGGATCAGGTGTGTTTGATCAGGGTTGGAGCTGAACTGTGCAGAGCTCTGGCCCTCCAGGAATTGAGTTTGAGACCATGGTTTAAGCTGTTCAGAAAGTAAGTGGAATCCAGAACTTAAAGGGATACTTCACCCAACGAGGTCTCAGGACTCTCAGCTTTCAAATTATGCCATTTTTAATGAAAGTCAACCAATAAATATTGTTTTGTGGCTCTTCAATGTGTCGTGACAGACCACTGTATTACCTCAGTTAAAACACGTGCACCGATCTTCTTTTCATACGTACTTAAAGCATGAAATAAACATTAATGAACATCAGAAAGTATTTAATTTCAACCGGGGAACACATCATTTTCAAGTCCACCGAAGTTAATCTCCTCTCCTGTCTGATTTGTGGTCAAGGCTGGAATAGATACATCTGCAGGGCACACACACAATAATTACTGTTTTTGCATTATTGTTTAGGGTTGGGATGTATGTAGTAGACGTCAATAAAACACAATATCGTAGGTAGAAAATGTAATTTATTGTCAGTTTACGGCCGTAGCTCTTTGCAAACAGTCAATTGCTCAACCTCATGTCATTCCAAACCCGTAAGACCTTTGTTCATCTACAGAACACAAATGATATCTTTTATAAAATCAGAGAGCTTTCTGACCCTGCTTAGACAGCAATGTAAGTTAAATACCAATACCAAGTTCAAGGCCCAGAAAGGCAGTAATAACATAGTTAAAATAGTCCATGTGATATCAGTGGTTCAACTTTAATTTTATAAAGGTACAAGAATACTTTTTATACGCAAAGTAAACAAAAATAACGATTTTATTAAACAATTTCTTCTCTTCCGTGTCAATTCATGAGAGTACCACGACACATGCTTGGGGTTTGCGAGGAGAGGAATACACAAAAGAGAAGAAATTATGGAATATAGTCTTTTTATTTTTGTTTTCTTTGCTCACAAAAGTTTCCTCGTAGTGTCATAACTTACGGTTGAACCACTGATGTCACATGGACTATTTGATGATGTTCTTACTACCTTTCTGGGCCTTGGACATGTCAGTTGCGTTGCTGTCTATGCAGGGTCAGAGAGCTCTTGGACTTCATCAAGAATATCTTACTTTGTGTTCCGAAGATGAACGAAGGTCGTACAGGTTTGAAACAACATGAGATTGAGTACTAACAGAATTGTATTTTTAGATGAATTAACCCATTCAAATCAGTGTTATTAATTTTCATGAAAAGCAGACTGAAATGTAAGCATTGCTTCACTCTCAAATCACACTGGTCAGTGAACGTATACACAGCTGACAACATACGATAAAAATGAGCATGAAAATGTCCTGTCATGTGCGAGAACTAGTAAGGTTTTAATAATCTGTATGTTTGTGTTGATATGTGTCTTGATTTGACAAAACGGTCTGTATTGTTTTAGAAGACAACTATCGTTATGTCCTTATTGGAGTTTAACATTTTTGGACCCCACTGACTTTCATAATGTAGATTCAAACAGCTGAAATGGAAATATCTCCTTTTGTGTTAATACAGATTTGGAACAACATAAAGGTAAGCAAATGATGACAGAGTTATTTTGGGTGAACTATCCCTTAAATGTGTGGCATTTAATGTCCATAAACACCTTTTTTTCCTCCTTTGTTATTTTTTAAGGTATGGAGCACCCGTATCAAGCCACGATTATGTATAACTGTACTGCAACTTTCTCTACCAGCTAGTTCCCAGTTTCCAGAAGTCATTGCCGTGTCCCGTTCGGTGTCTCCTACCTTCTGTTTTCTTCGCAGTCTTTCTTATTCATAAGAAAGAGTCTGTATCTCCTTCATCTATCATCCTCTTGTCTTACTCTCTCTTTCTATCTCTCATGTGGATGAAGGGCAGGAGTGTAGTCTCTATTTTTAGAGCTGGCTGGTTTATTTACATGCTGCCCTTGCTAACGTGTCCTTGCTAAATGAAGGCGAGTAGGCCTATCACCATCCTAAGAACAGCGCTTCACACCATCAGAGCTGACGGTGGTGTTTGTGTGTGTGTGTGGGGGGTGTACTCGTAGGTATCTTGATTCTGCTTTTAATCAGAACCAAACAGACAAACCAATCTCTGCTCATCAGCGTCATTATGCTGCTAACAAGAGTTATTGATGTGAACTGCCAATCTATGCTGCATTATGCTTGTTTAAGTGGATGCTTGTTGTGGAAGTAGTTACACAATAGCCTGCTGATCTAGCTACGTCTGCAGGAAGTAGTATGTCCTCACAGCTGCCTGTATATGTATAATGTGGCCATTACTAAGTTTAAACAACTCAAAAGGTTCATCACTGGTTCTAAATCTCTGTTTGTTTGCAAAGCGTCTTCCTATTTTCTGCATTAGGCAACTTTAGCTGTTGATTGACGTACATTCATTCATTCTTCTTGTCACTCAAATCAATCTACTGATCAGTGTTGGAGGTTTGGGTGCAGCTGAGGCATTGCATCTCTTTCTAAACCTCATTTATCTTTCTCACACTAATGCATACGTCCATCTCTGGCATACAAATACACACACTAACCTTGAAGACAGAAAAAATCTACTTGTTTGCACCGCTAGCTTGTTTTCAGTCGCTGGGCAGACTGATGTATTGTCTCTTTGTGAGGATGTTCTGTGTGCACTCATTTCAACCATCATAGCTGTGGAGTAATTGTAGGGGAAAAGGTTCACGTCTCATACATTTACTGCAGAAATTAAAAGGATGGTTCACACAAAAAATGAAAATTCTGTCCCTAATGACGCTCTGAACCTGTATGCCTTTCTTTTGTCTGTGGAAAACAACAGAAGATATTTTAAAGAATGCATTTTTCCAAAACGACACTGGATACCACTGACTTTTATTATATGGTCAAAAACGGAAACATTTTTCAAAGTGTCATCTTTTGTGTTCCATAGCAGTTTTGGAACGATTGTATTGTGTGATTTTGAAATATTCTTGAATTCACCAGCCTTTACTCAGTTTTGTGGGGGACTCTGAAATATTTGTTAGTTTTTTTTCCTCAAAATGTAGTAAAGGCTGGTGCATTTAAGAATGTAAATGGATATTTAACACAATAAAATCTTTATAAAAATATGTAGAAAGTTGTGTGTGTGTGTGTGTGTGTGTGTGTGTGTGTGTGTTTGTGTGTGCATGTGTGCGTGCGTACGTGTGTACGTGCGTGCGTGCTTGCATTTTTGTGACAAATGAGGACATGAATTTGTATAATGACACGGGTATGACACAGGTATTACAAGGTGAAGGTGACTTTTCAGGACATTGCCCCATGTCCCCACTTTTCAAAACACTTCAAAACACATCTTACAGAGTGAGTTTTTTGGGGGTTGAAAGTAGAAATGCACATTCTCCTGTGAGGGATAAGTTTAGGTGGAGGGTAGGTGTAGGGCTATAGCACATACAGTTTGTACAGTATAAAAACCATTACGCCAATGGGATGTCCCCACTTTTCACAAAAACAAACGTGTGTGCGTGTGTGCGTGTGTGCGTGTGTGTGTGTATTTTATCTGAATGTGATCGTCCTTATTTTCCTTGAACATAATGTTCTATCTGCCTAAGTGATTTGACAATACATGTGTCATACCTTACCTGAAGTTAATATAAGCTGAGGGAGTTCCAGTATGTTTGTTGTACCTTTATGCAGAGTTTTGTTATCTAATACATTAAGGGGGGTTCATTTCTCTTCAGAGGTTTTTCTACTCTTTTAGTTTTAAAATGCAGCTTCTGTATCTTCGTCTGTTTTAGCAGCCCCTTCGTCCTCTAATCACTGATGATATTAATGTGGTGTCAACAGTACAGGAAGGGTCTCTTACTGCAGTTAGGGAACACCTCCATATCGCCCCCTATTGGTTTTTTGTAGTAGTTTGAACGCAAAGAAAGTGTTACAGCTCACATTGTATTGGTCCCATCACCACTCAATCTGTCACACATAGCATTGTGCTCAGATCCATTTTATACAAGGTCAGACTCAATTACAGTTTTGGTTAAGAAGACTGTAAACTGCTCAGCACCTCCTCATCCAAATCCTCGCCCCACCCCCTCCGCTGCCTTTATACATGACATACATCAGGTTCTCATGTGCAGTCAGTTGTTTGTCCTCAGCTCACCACAGCTCTCTGTCTCTTTAACTCATATTCTGGCCCTACCTGGTCTCATTTGCAGTCTTTTGTCCATTTCTGTGGGATGTGTGGTCAATTATACATATACTTAGCATTCAGAGTCAGGACAGTCTTTTAGTGTAACGCTACGTTCATATTCAGGACTCGAGATGTAAAACTAATGAAGCATATGATATTATATAGGCTATAATATGGCATAAAACATTTAGGTTTGAATAGACTGACTGCTTTTGGCTTACCTCAAAGATTAAACGCCAAATGTCATTGCCTATTGCTTGGCAAGGATTTTGTTGTTAAATAAGACTCTTAAAATAGTTTTGGGATCAGAAACCTGCTTAGGAACTTTCTATTCATCATAATCCAAGCAATGTTACTCAAGATGGTTGATTCCTTTCAAAACATGATAAGTAATGTTGTTGAGATGTGGAGGCTATTTTGAGGTAAAGGTGTTTCAGAGGAAGTCATTATATATTTCTTGAACATCAAAGTGTCAGTGGGACAGGGAGATAAATTGTAATTGGCCGGTCCGGGTCATGCTCAATGCCAGGGTTGCCTAGAGACAGGAAACGCTTGATTCTAATTGGGTTGTCTGTCTGATGCTGCTTGCCGGTGTCCTGTCCTGCATCACAGCACACGTTATTTCAGCTCAGAATGACCCTCTGGTCAAGAAAGCAGATGGATAACGGGAATTATTACTAAGATCCTGGTATGGCAGGAGAAAGCATGTATGGAAGCAACAGAGGTGCTGGATGGAAGCGGTGCAGAATTATTAACAAAGGGAATGTCCTGAGATGAGATTGTTATCACGAATAATCCAATTTGTAACACAATGACCAAGAAACATTTAGTGAAATTCCTACATCAATGCATTGGTGGCACCGGTGTCATTCTTTCTAGTTCCACTAAATACAAATATAAAATGTAGCCCCTTTTTTTCTAAATTGTAACTAACCATGATGAGTTATTGCTAGTAAAAACATTCATTGTATTGTTTGTTTTTTAAATATCTGCTATAAAATCTACACTGTACTTACAGAATTTACAACATGACAGTTTTGCAGTCTATATAGGGCCTATATTTATAAATCTAAATATATATTTAAGTATAGATTTTTATATTAATTTAATAAATCTGGCAAAAGTATATTTTAAAGCCTCCAATAAGAAATTACAAATCTTTAAAACATCCTGGGGCTTTATGGAGCTTTAATGGGACTGTAAAAGTCCAGATTTTTGTTAGAAATGCAGTAAAATCCAAAGCAACATGGCTTACAAATATTTAGTCTGTTGTGTAAATCTTGGAAGATATATGTATGATATACATCAATGTTTAAACCAATAAAATGATCACAGCAGTGCTGATGTATTATAGTACTCTTGAGTGAAATGTTGAGGAAATTACTTTTTTTTTTTGCAAAACAACAATTTTAACAGAATTACAAATAAGTAGTATATGTGGCTAGTACTGTATATGACAAAGGTTTATCAAATGAAATGTAACAATGCAGCTTTGTTATAAAATGAGGATTTAGCTTTACAGCATGTCTTCATAAAGTCTTGCTGTCCCCTTTCCATATGGATCCTGAAATACACAACCACAAATGAAAAAATATATATGTAATTTGCTCGCTAGCTATAATATTTTTCAGATAATTTGAGATTTTCCTCTATTGTTATACTTACAGACAGTAAGCCGTTGATGTGAATGACTGAACCATGCATGTTTAATGCCTTGCACTTATGTCATTCTTGGATCAGCAACACCATAGAGACAGTGTCCTCCACTGCATGTGGGAAATATGTAACTACAACAACAAATATAATAAAAAAATTTTTTAAAAGAAACAATACAGTAAGCAGAACAACTTTGACTCATATTTTAGTTTATTGTAATACAAATGCTGAGGGCAGCATGAAATACTAAATACTAAAGCTGAGAAATCTGTGAATTGCTCTCCACTATAGACATATATATTACAACAGCACTGGAGTGGAGAAGAATTCAACACATTTGTGAGTGGTGAGTGTTAGTCTGCGCCGGGTCTTCAGTTCTAATGTGGCAAGTTGGTGAGGTTTTCTGCACCCTCCTGTCATTTCTGCTGGAGCGACGTAGGCCGCGGATGTGGCGGGTCTCACACGGCTCAGTTTGACTTCATGGGGATCAAGTTGGAAAACCTTAGTGAGCACCAAAAATACAAATAATTCATTAAAATGTGACAAATCTAACATGATGTGATTGAAATTAGAGAATCATGAATACAGTATCAAATGTGTGTACATATATACATTATTACATATGTTTGTATTCTTCTACACCTTTCCTACATCTCTGTGCCTTTCATATTCATACTGTACACTCACACCTGTCTGTTTTCTTTGTGATCTTTGTCTTTGTGATGCATGTCTTCATATTTACGGTTACATTGGTAGAAGTGCTTTAAATCGCCCACCCCCTTCCAGCCAGACAGAGTTACAGTCATAAAGATAAAGGCTGAGGTGCTTTCCCACCTGTGCAGACTTACAGATCAAACCACCTGCCAACGGGATCCATATTGTTACGTATTAGGACGTCATCATTTAGTGGAAGTGTGATTAAACGATGAAATGTTCCTTGTGGATTAGAGGTTTCATATTGTCATTAATAATCTTGATTATATACATCAGAGAGCTTTATGTTTCTGCACTCTACATTTCCTCAAGTTGCATCACTGAAACAATTGTACAAACACTTCCATGAATTTATTAAAGTGTTTGTGCTTATAAGCTGACTAAAGTACATACAGTAGTCAGTTTTATTGTCTTCTGTAAAATGTGGGTAAGTAATCACAATTTACAGAAAAGGCCTCTTGGCAGAATAAATGTGCCATACTATAAAAAGTGCCATGTTTGCCATAGACTCCACGAGGGAGTGACCAAATCAATTAAATAGAAAACAGAGGAAGAAAATAGTTCTTTTTTAAGCTGTATCGCCTCTCAACCTAGTGCAAGCTTTGCAAGCATGTGTCATGTGTCTGTCTGCTGAGCTTCTGTAATGGTGGATGTGAAGAGAGCCATGAGTAAGACGTTTAGAGTCACAGAGAAGGAGCATTAGATGGTTTAATGGGCACTGAATTCTATATTTCTGTAGGTTAACAGTAGAACGGAGGTCTAAAGTGGATTTTCTGTTCTAGCAAAGGGACACACCTGGAAAGGCTGGTGCAGGTTTGTCTATCTGTCGATACAGTAATCCTCTGCTTGTTCTGGGAAAATTCCACAGATCTGAACCACACCTTTCAAATGCCTCTAATATGATTCTCATCTACAGGAAACTATTATTTGAACAGACTCTGCCTCGATAAAGCTAACCAGCTAATCTCGAAAAGTAATGCTTAACTGATTAACAAAACTGTCAGTTTCTATATCTAGAGGTGCTTTTCTAGAGATTCTCACTTTTGTCAGTATAGTTGTGAAAGTTGATGCTGACTTTCATAAAACTGACAAATGCCTTTTGCTCTGTATGGTTATTAGTTAGAAATGAATCTGAGCCTTGAACAAATACCTAATATAAAACACACAGAAACATGTCTGAACCATAAACATCTCTTGAAGCAAGTTTGTCTGGAGTTTGTTAAGATCCATAAATAGATTTAGAAAGCTGATTTAGCTTTTGAAGCTACCACACGACACCAGAGCTTTAGAGTCTGCATGTAAAACAAGGTGAGGGTGTTAAATAAGCCCACAGACGCAGTTCTGGACTTTCTCAACCATTTGTTTTGGGCTATTCTTGGGATTAAGAGCTTGCTTTGTCTTATTTGCTTTCTCCTTTTCAACATTTCTGCATATCACTTAAGTAAGGGATAATGTACAGTCATCCCATCTTATCTTAAAATAAAACTGGGTGATCAGGGCTCTGATTTGAAGAGTGAAGGCACAAAATACTAACTAAATAAATAAAAACATGAAATTAGCACAGTTCTGCAGCAAACTGGTTGCCTGGGACAAAAGACAGTTATACGGTTTAGTGGTAATTATACAAAACAAAATAAAATAAAAAGCAGATTCAAGTGTTCAAGAGAGACATAATCAATTACAATAACCACAACAGGTGCTCAAGAAAACACCTCAAAACAGAGCCCAACATAAACTTCTGCAAGGGTTTAAATATATTTAGCTAGTACTCTGATGAAATGTAATGCTGATTTAGTGCTATAGACAAACCATCTGGGTCAGATCACTAAATGACTCTTGAAGAGGTGTGTCTTGAGACTTGAGTAATGGCAGGACTCTACCTCAATCTGAGGTAGTCCATCATAGCATCATTTGTTGTTTACATATAATTCTCACCTCAAAGCCTGTGCTTTATTTTCACACCTTTTCCTTTTCTCTTAATTTCAGGCTTCGCTTCTTGTACAATCATGCTGCCCTCGATTGCAAAACTCTGGCGACCGGAATGAGGTCATTATCCAAAGCTGTGATGAGGAACTGCTGCATTCTCTCTCTCTCTCTCTCTCTCTCTCTCTCTCTCTCTCTCAGCAGCAGCAGTAGTCTTTGGGATCATTCTGCTCCACTCCTGATCTTTGATGACGTTACTACACTCATCCTTATCCATCAGAAGCTGAAGCATGCAGACACATGTAGTTAACAATTAATTGTACAATCAATATGAAAAATATTGGCTGTAATGTTGTTCAGTGAGCAACATCCTAGAACCTGTCCAGGAGACTTTTGAGTGTGGGAGTGTTTTGAAATCACTGTTCAGTATTCTTGTGGAATGTCTCTAAACACTTCGGTAGGAAGGCAGCACTTCTCGTGGTGCGATGGTGACTTGCATGGCTACTAGCCTGTGAGTGGATGTTTAATGATGCTTTCACTTTTCAGTGGTTATTGTGGTCAGCCGTGTTGAATGTTGACTACATTTTCAGAGAAATTACTGTTGCTCCAGGTAATATGGCACAGGCCACAAGCACCCCAAGTTCATTAAATAGATACTATCTGTGTCCTCGGGTCAAATGGCAATTGAACAAAGCATGCTGCAGCAGATGGTTTACTCTCATGTGCTCACTCATTTGTATCCTGAACTTTCCCATATCACTGCAATAATATTTTCCTTCACTGCCCATCACCATTTTATATTTCTGGTGTCTTTGACATCTCTTTTCCAGGCGTGATAAATATTCTAAATAAATATGGAATCATGTATGAAAACAGCAAAAGGTTGAACCATGCTGCCACTATTATTAGTATTATATAATGACAACTAAATTAGTTTTCTCAGCCTCCACAATGGCATTTTTAATGGCACTGAGTGGAATGAGTTAAGTCAATATGAAATTGCTATTGATAACATGCTTTTTTTTCTTCATCATTCTAGGATTTATGAATTACTCTTAGTGCTCACCAGCCCCCTTTGCCCCCTAAATCTCTGTGCGAATTGAAAACAGCACGTATTTGTGCATCTCTAAGACTCTCCTCTCCCTCCCGTGGTGTTGGGTTGACCCGGGGCTCGGCTGTCTTGCCTTGGCCTTGAGAGGACTGAGGCTGTGTTTAAGTAGAGGGAGCGGCTGAGCGAGACAAATATAAAACTCTTTACACACTCCGAGACGGAGTTGAGCCTGAACCTCAGGTACGCGATTGTGAAATTCCCCACGTTCCACTCCCTGCAGTCCACAACAACACAAAGAGCTGCCCGAGTTCCTCCACAGAATGCTTGTCCTTAAGACCGTTTGGCTGTACACTAACTGCTTAGGGTCATTCTCAAAGGATTAGTCAGTTGGGGCGGCACATGATCTTGAATGAGTCCCAGAATTATACGACACTGTTTGTTTGTAGGGCTTATTCATGCTACACATACAGTTACTTGAATGCTTGACCTGAAATAGGATGTCTGCGTAATCATGAAGTCTGAAAAACAGTAAAGGGATGTAAAACAATATCAGTGATCTCTTAATTGCTGGTGAATTCAGTTGTGGGGATGTAATTGTACAACATGCGGTTATCTGTGTCTCTTCTGTTTCCTTGTAGTAGTTCCCACTGACCAAAATCACTTCGTATCAATTAAGTTCCAGTTCATAACATGTTCATCACAGCATATAGGAAACCTTAGCATACTCTGCACAGTTCAATTATTTTAGACCACACTGACCAGGTGGTGATTTTAATTGACCAAGAATCAGTTTCCAGTTAAGCTAAATCAAAAATGATGACAGTTTGTTTTTTGAAACAGATGCACTTTTCCTTTGTGATGCATGTTAAACATATCAATTTACTTATAAGTCAGCATTATTTAATGGCATTTGTGACATTTTTGTTGTCAGAAAATTGCACACTCCAAACCAATTGAACAACAAATCACCTGTGTCATGCTCAATTGAACAAAACTTTCAGCAGGGGCCCTGCTCTTCTTTCTCAAGACAAACAGCCACCATCTTTGATAGAGCAGTCTGGAAAATGTGTGAAAACAAGAGAAAATAAGACAATGAAACACATACCTTACCCGCTGCTATGGGCCAGGGAACACAGTGGTTACCATGGCTTAATCTGTCACTGAAGTGGACTTTAAGGGGTGACAGGGTTTTTGCAGGCTGATCTTTCTCCCAAACAGACAGCTTAGCATTTGTGTGCACAGGAAGAGCCCTTTCCAATATCACAAATAAGCTGTGTTGGGCAGAAGAGCCAACTTTATCTCTGTCTCCTACTCTCTCAATCTCTACGCCAATGGAATTGCAGCTGATAGAGAGGGAGGAAAATTTCATTTTATTCTAAATTAACCAAAACATTCCTGGCTTTTCAGTTTGGAGAGACGTTTGGACGATATTTCAAAGAAAATCCTGTAAATTGTTTAGAAATTGAACCTTTCATTTTAAAACCTTGGCAAAATGATTCTGATATAGGGGACAGTGCACAAAGTAGAATACATTTTATGCATATTATAAACCAAACTGGCTTTTTTTCAGGTTGAGAGATGAATGGGACGACAAGTGATTAATCTGATAAGTATGTGATTAAAGAGATAAAAAGATTTTGATTTGGATTCATGTGCACAAGCACAGTCTGCACTGACTGTAATAAACCGAACTTTTAACGAAAGTCGCGCAATTTATTTACCCCTACATACACCTTAAGCAGGACCATACATACTTGGTCCATTAGCAGGTCACATACGGATGGGGCTGAGCACACATGCATGTCGCAGCCTCACAGACAGCAGCGGGGGGAAACTGATGCGTTCACATCTCACCGTGTCCCTCCCCTGAAACCCACCTTCTTGAAAGGTTTTTGCGCGTCTGTTTTGTGGGATAACATCAGAAGGGTTAGTCCCGTCGAGCCAATCAGGTCCCTCCCTACCTCAGATCGCAGCTATAATACATAGGAGTAAAGAGGCTTCTCGCATAAGTGACTGTGGCGTCAACTACGTTGTGATTTCGAGGTCAGTCTTACCTTTACCATCCACGCCGCAACCCTCCGATGCGTTATCAGACGTACATTTCCGCACCTGTCACGGTAGGACTCGGCGCCTAGGGACACGCGTGAGCTGAGGAGACGGCAAGGACATCGCCGGAGATCCGCGCAGCGAGAACGAGAAATCCTGCTAGACACACCGCGCAGGGTGCTCTAGAACACCGCAGCGAGATTCACCGTGCGGCAAAATGCGGCTTATGACGAGAGTGCTGCTGGTGTCTCTTCTCAGTCTGTCCTTGGTGGTGTCCGGACTGGCCTGCGGTCCTGGCAGAGGCTACGGCAGAAGAAGACATCCCAAGAAGCTGACACCTCTCGCATACAAGCAGTTTATACCTAATGTCGCGGAGAAGACCTTAGGGGCCAGCGGCAGATACGAGGGCAAGATCACGCGCAATTCAGAGAGATTTAAAGAACTTACTCCAAATTACAATCCCGACATTATCTTTAAGGATGAGGAGAACACTGGCGCGGACAGACTCATGACACAGGTAATTCCTTTCCCTTCAGAAATCACACCGGTGATTCTCTAACGATTCTCTCACACTCTAATGAAGCTGTGCGAGAGAAATGCCATCAGGAGAGCACCGGCTGGTTGCCTCCTTGCTCACCCTCATTGTGGAAGGTTGCGTGAAATATTTATGCGCTTCTCTGTTCCTATGTATGCATTTTTGTCCGCATACATCGGGTGCGCGTTATCCGTTTTATAAAACGTGGAGATCCTGCTAGATAGATACGGCACCTGATCCGAAGGGACTGTGATGGTCAGAATATGTCAGTCGTATGACAGCTAAATATAGAATGAAATTAAGCATAGGCTACATGTTTATGGGATCGCCTATAGTCAGACCGCAGCCCTGCTCTCAGACGCTGCTTATCAGGGCATGACAATATTAACATTTTTCGAAGGATGCTCTTCAATTTGTTTCAGCTTATTAATGGATCAGGACATAGTGACAGATTAGAATCAGACACAATGGTCTGTGCCTTCAGCCCTCTTTTATTTCGATATTATTCAGGAGTTTGCACATCTGCTGGTAGGGCTTTATAATCTATAGCTTATTTGTTGTACAACTGACCGATATATAAGCAACACAGCCTGAAATAAGTTTTATGTGGTACACTCCAGGAGTAGACAGTGCAACATTATTTTAGTTGCAGCTCTATTATTTTGGTAAATAGGTGGCTATGTAAATAATCATAGATGCGGGGAACTGTTAACTTTGTTCGGAAATGCATTATTTTACTAGTAAGACTACTAGTATTTATTTTATGGGCAATGCTAGAGTTGTATGTTACTCAAAAATGATAAAGTGATTTTTAGTTATAAAAAAAAATTGTCTGGGTTGTAGGCTAGCTAAGATTTATGCCGTCTCGCACAACTCCATCTGTTATCTTTTTTTCTGTCATTCTTTCCCTCATTTTCTAGGCCTATTTATTTTATTTTGCAAGTAAAGCTAGGCCTCTGGAAAAAACTCCGACAGCTTCGGGAATAGGCTGTCTGTCCCCAACATGGCTTTCCACTCTCGTCGCATTAGCAGGGATCATTTGAACTTCTGACCCTTTGCAATGCAAAGGAACAATAACATTGCTGCGTAAATGCATCAAAAATATATATTTTTTCTATATATCCAGTATTGCTTCCGTGTAATTTATAAAGCTATTAGTCTGAGTATAATATCTTTATTAGTCTATTTCGGACGTGTCTTTGCTGAACAGCTCGAAGGTTCAAAGTCTAAGTCATGACTGATTATCGCATAGACGAGGTTTGCTGAAACATTGCATGTCAACCAAAGTGGATTTACACGCGCCGCGCAGGTGCATTTTAAAGTTTCCCCTTTTCTGGTCCTTAAAAAAAAGATGAAACCCCTGTCTGGTGTGGTTTTCTCAGATGTATATCAAACTCTACTTAAGGAGAATGTGATTATAAGTGTGCGATGACCCGCGGGCACACACACTGCCGTTAAAATAGGAATGATACCCTTGCAATCTTGTAACTTCAAATGAACGTCTCAGTCTTTCAAGAGGAGTTAACGAGGTGTCGTGTTAACAAATGTTTTGGAGAAGCGCACCCGAGTGTAAGAGATGGTTTGTTGGTTGAGCACGCTGTGTAATCAATTGCGCTTAACGGTGCTGCTCGCGAAATTAGGCGCAACTGCGAGAGCATCCAGGAGGCTGTTTGCTCTGACAGGTAGCTGATAAGTGTTTCCTCTAAAACAGTTCATTTCGGGAGGAGATTAGTAGCTGACTGTGACTAGGCGGCTTGTTGAACAAACCTCGTGTGGAGCACAAAGCGGCGGCACGGGGTTCCCGCTGCGCTTCATGGTGGCTGAACAGAATTTGGCTTGATTTGCGGCACACGACTCAATGAATTAATAAAGAGTTTAGGCTTCACGGCTCTTGAATCCCCAGTAGCTTTGCTCAGAATGTGCTAGGTTGTGTCTTTCGTTGCCTCGTTTGTATTTGTATTCCCTCATTCAAGTGCCACAAGTGCTGAAGAGCTAATAGGCAGCAGATTCCAAGTATAACCACTAAATCCATTTTATTTCTATTACACGCTTAAAAATAAAGGTGCTTCACGATGCCATATAGAAGAACCTTTTTGTCTAAATGATTCCATAAAGAACCTTTAACATCTGAAGAACCTTTCTGTTTCACAAAAGGTTCTTTGTGGTGAAAGAAGGTTCTTCAGATTAAAGGTAAGGAACAGATGTTCTTTAAAGAACCTTTGACTGAATGGTTCTTTATGGAACCAAAAAAAGTAAAAGGTAAAGGACCATTCTGTCATTTTCCATTCAGACCACATATTCTACACATCATCAGTATGAAAATGCATGTAGCCACATATAAGAGGATGCATCTGTGAAGCGCAATATGTTTTTGGTGGTTTGGCAGATCCAAAGACATGTTAGCCTATACAGTTTGTACAATAGAGACTATAGACATAATTGAGTGAACTGAAACATTTTATATTTTACAATTGACTATACTTATTTTTTTATGATGGAATATAATCCCGTGTAATTAGATGCATGTGGCCTTCTGGCCTTCACTGCACACATGAAAATTAGAGGGTCAAGCAAATCAGTAGAAAGTGAGGTGATAGTAGTCTGGTACAGGATGTTATAGGCTAAGAATGGTGTGTGTGTGTGTGTGTGTGTGTGTGTGCCCTTATGAGGGGGGAGAGAAAGAGGGAGAGAGCGAGCAAGTCAAAGCTAGGAGGGTATGTGTGTGAATTATTGAAGGTATTAATTTGGCTTAGTGTCACAATTTGCAAGCATATTTTGAATAGATTGTATATAACCTCTGAAAGACTGGCGGTTAAGCAATCACATCACGTCCCTTGAGCAAACCTGTGCTGCAAGAATAATGAGTAGTTGCTTCTCCTTTTGGACGCAGTGAAAGAGTCTTTTGTGATGTTTTATTTGACATATTGGTTAAGTGTTAGCAAGAGTTGTCCTGGAGAAGGCCAAGCATCTCAACACAAGGTCCCGGGAAAGGTTAGGTGCACCACCCAAACATGGCCTAATATTCCACTGCTACCTGAACCTCGGCAAAAGCCACTGCTCTAAACCTTAAGGTTATAGAACAAAACCACTATAACTCAAACATCCTTTTTTTAGCATTGTTTTCTAATTTCAAGTTACCACTGCATGTATTTTGGCCTTTGAAAGAGATGCAGTCACACCTTCCCCTGGTTGGATCTATATCTTTTAGATCAGTGAAGCGAATGCAATAACTTATCAATTTTTCATTAAGCTCTTTGGGCAGAATATCTTGCCAGGCTGAATTATTTCCAGTGTAAATACAGGTTTTTCGTACAGTCGGCTTGTTTGTCTAGACATATCCATGTATTATTATTACAGAATTAATGTCAGTAAATGATGAGGAGCTGTGATCCTTGAGAAGGTTAGAGAAAATGATAAGATACTACTGAACCAGTTTATGTCTTTAAATAAATTAGACCTGTCCATTTATTTAGGGGGTGCAAACAGCTTTTATATAAGCAAGGCTATTCTTTTTGGAGATTTAGAGCATTATTTATAAATTAGTAAAAATAAATGCTTATGGCAACATGGATGAATGAATAGAAATGTATTAAAACTCAGTTAATTACCTCTCTTCCTGTTCTTTCTCTATTCTATTAGAGATGCAAAGACAAGCTGAACTCACTGGCCATCTCTGTAATGAACCAGTGGCCAGGGGTTAAGCTGCGCGTGACAGAGGGCTGGGATGAGGACGGTCACCATTTTGAAGAATCACTCCACTACGAGGGAAGAGCTGTTGATATCACCACCTCTGATCGAGACAAGAGCAAATATGGGACACTCTCTCGGTTAGCTGTGGAAGCTGGATTTGACTGGGTCTATTACGAGTCCAAAGCCCACATCCATTGCTCTGTCAAAGCAGGTAAGACCATGGCAGCTTGAGTGGAACAGCAAAATAAAGAAGTGATGGGCACAATGATTCACACTCGATTTAATGTGAAAAAATTGCTTTTAAATACTGATAAAGTACAAAAAAGTTATCATATATTTACTGTATTATAGTGTCATAACAATAACTTCTGGCAAATGAATTGTTATTTCTAACAAATATTATTCTAATTAATTAATCTTCTGTATATTTTATGATTTATAAATTATGATCAAGTGATAAGCAATTAAAGCCTACAAATAGTGTTAAGGCTATTCCTCTATAAGACTTATTTTACACCTTATGAAATAACTAAGACACGTAATGCTGTGTTAAACACAGAAAGACTTGCCAGCCAATATATGAAGTGATCTTACATCGCCCCACTCTGTCTCTTTGAAGGAAGCGCTTATCAAGTCATCACAAGCTCACTCACTGCAACAGAACACACACTGTACAAACATTTCACTAGAGATCTGTGAAAACAAATTCAGGAGAGTATTTTTACACGCGCGCTTGTAAAAATACGACGAAGGCATCGCGTGCGCAACGACGGTGTAATTCTAGTCAGGATTTGATTTAGGTTAGTTTAACATTGATCGAAAGTAATTTAGCTGGAACATATTGACAAAGCCTCATAAGCGCTCACCAAATCTTATCATTTCAATTCTAAACACATTTACAAATAAATACATTACAGGCTTTGAACAGAGCCGGGTCGAACTCGCTCGCCCACATCTGTTTCTCAATAGTCACCATCTTATTTCATGTCCTAGAATCTTATGAGGGGATTAAAGTCCGTTCTATAGCTCTGTTTACCGACCCAAGAGACAGGAATGTGAAGAGATCCCACAAGGCCCGAGTTATTGTCATTAAGCTTGACAACGGAGAGCAGGATGGTTTAGAAAAAATGAAAGGAAAGAAGAAGAGAGCAGTGATTGACTACCGCTAGCATTTCTAATTTACATTCAAATCTACACAATTAGAGCCTTGGAAAAGTGTCTGGGCTGAGTAAATACTATTCGAGGCTGCTTGGGGTTTTCTCATTCTAGAAGTGTGAATTGTCACATAGAAGTTTCTGCACCTGAGCAAATATGAAAGAGCCGCAAGGAGAGCAGAAGTGTCCTTTTCCAAGAGTGCTCTGTACACAAGCTGCATTAGAATGACAATGTGCGGGCTTTATTGGTTTTTAATTAGAGCAGTCCAGACTCTTTCCTCCTCCATCTCACACAAAGACATTGTTTTTTGGAAAGCTTTCGATTTACAGCCTAATTCCCGTTGCCACGTTTTCTTCAGACTTCTTACGTGAGGTGACTTTGGGGCAGATTTAGCAGCCTTACGCATATTTTTCGAGCTTTTTTGACTTGAAAAGCTCACCAATAACGACTCAACACTCTTAAAAATAAAGGTGCTTCACGATGCCATATAATAAGCTTTTTTATTGTCTAATTGGTTCAATAAAGAACCTTTAACACCTGAAGAACCGTTCTGTTTCCCTAAAGATTCTTTGTGGCGAAATAGGTTCTTCAGATTATAAAAGGAAAGAAAGAGATGGTTCATTAAATAACTTTTGTCTGAATGGTTCTTTGTGGAACCAAAACAAATTGTTCTATGGCATCGCTCCGAAGAACCTTCTAAGCACATTTATTTTTAAGAGTGAAAATGTGCTAAATTAGCGTAAAATATTTATGATGTAACTTCTTGATACGCAGCATAAGAAATATTGCTATTTATCTCGACAGAAAACTCGGTTGCGGCGAAATCTGGAGGCTGCTTCCCGGGCTCTGCTCTGGTCTCGCTCAAAGACGGAGGACAGAAGGCCGTGAAGGACCTGAACCCGGGTGACAAGGTGCTGGCGGCGGACGACGATGGGAAGCTCGTCTACAGCGACTTCATCATGTTCACAGACCGAGACTCCGCGACGCGACGCGTGTTTTACGCGATAGAAACGAAAGAACCCGTTGAAAAGATCACCCTCACCGCTGCTCACCTCCTTTTTGTTTTCGACAACTCAACGGATGATCTGCACATCATGACCGCCGCATTTGCCAGCAGTGTCAGAGCCGGACAAAAGGTGATGGTTGTTGATGATAGCGGTCAGCTTAAATCTGTCATCGTGGAGCGGATATACACCGAGGAGCACCAGGGCTCTTTCGCACCAGTGACTGCTCATGGAACCATTGTGGTCGACAGAATACTGGCGTCCTGTTACGCCGTAATAGAGGACCACAGTCTGGCGCATTTGGCCTTCGCGCCCGTCAGGCTCTATCACGACGTGTCATCGGCCCTATTCCCCAAAAACTTCATCAGTCAGTCCAATGCGACTTTACAACAGGAGGGTGTCCACTGGTACTCCAAGCTCCTGTATCAAATGGGAACGTGGCTTTTAGACAGCCACATGCTTCATCCTTTGGGGATGTCAGTAAACTCAAGCTGAAACCCTCGTATGGAAATAAAGCAAGAGAAATGACACTAATGTAGGATATAAGACAATATTAGTACAAGAAAGAGAGAGAGCGAGAGTGAGAGAGAGAAAGAGACAAAGGCCCCGAGCGGAGTTGGGATATTTATTACAATGACTTTAAAAGAAATGTCATTTTCAAAGAATAAATGGAGCCTTAAATGTTTTCTTTGCATAATTTATTCTCGTGAACTCAGGCTGGTGGCACACAGACGGATTCGGTCATCCAGCGGTGCAGAATCTATTTTTGTATATCTCATGTAAACAGGAAAAAAAGAAGAAGAAAATGTAAGAAAAGTAAGAAAAAAGAAAGAAACTTTCACGACAGGTTGTAACATTCTGTGCACATGTGCAAATGACTGTTATATTTTAAGGGTAAGCAAACGCCGTGGGGCTCCAGAAATTATATTTTTATACACAGAATTGTACATTAGATTTTGACCGATCGTTACCTAATCACTTTTCGTTATTTGAAATAGTGTAAGATACGAGAATATATTTTAATTTAAATAGGTGCAGAGTCTTTGCAGTCGTGCTGTATTCTTTTTTTAGAGTTCTCTGTTATTTTGTCATTGCTTTGGTTGTCAGAGTGCGACAGACATATACGTCTTCTCTGCTTTCATTGTTTCTTGTATTTCTTTAAGAAAATACGAAATGCACATTCTGACAATTCAGTAACGACGATAGTCCCACAGTAAAGAACAAAGAGTTTCGTTGAACAAATTAATAAGTAACTACTGTACATTTACTAAAATGTATTTTTCTTTTCATATTTTGTAATAGGTAAATAGTTTTGTAGAAATAAAATGCAGCTGATGCACAGTTTGGATAGCATATGATTGAGTGGCCATACCAGTTAACCTACCTTTCATCAAGGCAAGGTGTCAGGAAATGTATAGAATTTATTATTTATATGTTTATTATAAATGAATGAGATAAAGAAAATATTCAAACTGATCGTTGGTATGTTTTTGTTTCACGAATATCCTTTGAAAATGCAGACATTTAACATATCATTTGAATAATCAGATTTAATATCATCATTATTATTATTAACGCTCATAAATATTTCATTGTTATTGCTGTTGTTTAAATAGTCGGCTTTCAAGGGCTGCTATTAAAATATTAACTGGGCTGGTAATGTTCATTGCTGTGTCATGTTTAACACATGGCACAAGAAAAAAGATATAGCCTACAGGTTGTTTAAATGCATATAATTAAATGGGACTACAATTTGTGTTTTATTGTTACAATAAAAACGGTAACTGACAGAGTCGACCAATAATGTTTCCATCTCCAACCCACGTAAACGCGGCTTGCATGAAACTCGAGTGGGAGAAACAAGCAGTCCATTGAGACACGTGTGGAAATGCGAAATGAAGTTAAACCGGAGCTACTGTTGAAAACGGCTCTCGGTGAGACGCGAAGGGCTTTCATCTGGATTGTGTATGCTTGCGAAAAGTTGTGTTCCCATGTTAAATATGAAGAGGAGAGTCCTTCGCAAATAACATCTGAAAATCTCTCACGCAGATTAAAAAGGCCACTGTTCGCGTGTTTTAGACTCACTAACACCTTTCCCACTGGACATAGCTTTGCTTATTAGATCGGCTATTTGCGCATTTCTCATGCGGAGGTCCGTAGTGTTGCTGTTACTCACCGCCACCAGAATCACGGCAAACATCGGCTTTGTGACGCAATCAAATGCTCATTTTTTGAGGAAATTCACAAGATGACATTGAACAAAGTCCCCACCACCTATGGTTGCGATTAAACACATTAACACAGTCTTCCGGTCTTCATGTAATTGGGATCGTAGTGAAACAGGTGGAGCACCAGGTGCAGCGTCAGGAAGCGCTCAACTTCCCATCTTGATGCACGAGTCAGTGCAGCGGCTTTTCCTAACTTAAACCCAAACTCTAAGGTTTCCTTTGGTTAATTCTGAGATGTAATATGCGGCTTTCATGCATGCATGCAAACAAGTGACAGCCTAACTTTTAGCAGCCATCTAATAATGAGCCCCGAACCCGTTCACAAGTCCAGACAGCAGACATTCCCTATCTGTGTGAAATGAAAAGTAATTATAAACATTCACCTCTGAAATGACAAAAGCCCATCACATCCACAGCAGAGTGAATCAGTGCTGTTTTGTCAAGCTGAATGGCCAAACGTCACCTTCAATTTAAAACTGTTCAGACTTTCACAAGCACCTCTCAGACCTCCATATCATTCATGTGAAGTCTCTGCTGCACAACATTATCAATGTGAGCTCAGCGGATAACATGGCTATTGAGAACAGTCCTAAAGTCTGAAGTGAATGTTCCTGACTGACGTGCAAATATATACAGCAATGCCAAAAACATCAGCATGAAAGATCAATAAATATAAAAGATGGGCAAGGTTAGTGTCTTCACCATCTTTGTGTTGCACTAACAACATATAAACCATATCCATTTTTTGTATTTTATGATGAATGTGTGCATGTGTGCACGGACACTTTGAAGGGTGTTAACTAGTGAGTGAATGGAAGTTTGAGCTTTTGAACTCTGTTGCAACACGAATAGAAATTCCACTACCATTTCTCGAGAAGCCTTCATTGTGCTGCAGGTCTCGCTGCTTTTTAGAGCTGTTGGTGAGGCTCACTCTCAGCCCTGACCTTGAGCATTTACACAGACACAAAAGCGACCGGGCGAAAGCATTCCTCGGAGCAGGTAAATAAAACCAACTAATCCTTCAGAGGCCATGTGTCTGCAGAGAGAGCAACTGTTTCAACAAACGCTCGCTGGCATTTGCAAACAAAAACGGACTTGCAACTCTTGTGAAGTGTGAAGGAAATAAAGCTGGCCTATCGTTAAATTCCAATCATTCACCTTGATTGCATAAATATTTACCCAAGAGACAATCACTTCTCCAAAACTACAATTTCCATGAAACTTGCATTTCAAATGCAAACCGACTACAGGAGAGACCAGAGTTTGGATAAAGATTGTTTGGGACACAATTTACAATAAGATTTCATTCGTTAACATGAACTAACAATTCTTCAGCGTTTATTAATCTTAACATTAACCTCAACATTTACCAATACATCAAGATCAAAAGTTGTATATGTTAACCTTATTAAATCACTAACATGAACATTTTAAGTAATATTAATAAAAGTTAATAAATGAACGGCTCACAATTGATAAACACCTCTCAGAGAGCAGATGCAAGGTGAGTGTCAAAAGTTATTCATTTATCAGTCCATAAAAACAACACAGGCAATAGAGAAGATCAAATCCAGGATTTATTTCAAGTAATTGTTCAAAACAAGTACAGTCAAGGCATATTATCGGTTTTCATTTGACAAGCTCCGTGAAGGCTTACTAAACAAACAGCATTTATATTCTTCCTAATTCAACATGTAGGACAGTCTGGTGTACACATTTCAGACACATCAACAGTTTCATCGAGGGACAACCAAACGGTGATCAAAACAGCATAAATCACTTCCCCCAAACAATAATGATTTCCTAGTAATGTTTTCTTTTCGTCCAACAACACAACATGTGTGTATAGCTGGCAAGAGTGTACAGATCATTCTTGGGCTTTGTGCAAGTTTTTGAACTTTGGAACTCAGTAGGGTGTGGTCCCAGAGACGCAAAACTTCCACGGACGTGGGCTAATACAGAAAGGAAATCCAGAAGCAAGGTCCCCCTGCTTTAATACAGAAGGATTATGTTCACACAAACACCACATTGAGATCAACAACCGCTTCCCATCCAGCCTCCAAAAGAGCAAAGAAAGAGTGAACGAAGGAGAGGGAGAATACAAAATCAATGAAAAGAGAAAGGGACCGTGAGAAAGAGAGAAAAAACACGAAAGAAGGGATATCTGGCAGCACTTAAACTGAAGAGCACCTGTTGAGAAATTCAGAAAAGTTAGCAGCATCTGGAGGCAGCTCTACTGGAGACAGACATGACATTATTTGGAACGGAAAACAAAAGGAGGGTTTTTCACATCGGTTCAATATTTCCGTTGTCTGATTTGCTTATGCAGTGGTTTTCAAAAGCACCGTTTCTTTCATGGAGTGGGGTGTCACTCGAACAATGAAAACATTTTCATTATAATAACGATTAAAGTCATACTACTTCATAAAAAGTTAAAGTTATACAGAATGTTTCTGAGAAGCTCAACACAATACAGTTGGCTGTGCAGACGACAGTACTGAGCAGAACTGCAGCTGGATGCAGGTCTGGGAATGTATGAGCTATGTCAATCATTACACTAAACTAATACACAGGCCACAGATCTAACATAAGTCACAAAAACTAAGCAGCTAAGGTTTGGTTAGAAGCCATAAACCTGATATTTCACTGAGCGCTGAGCAAGACTGAATCAATCTGCCATTCTGTAGACTTAACAATATATAGTTTATAGCACAATCCTTTCCTAGTTATTAATGATACCAGCAAAGGTTGTTTGCTAGTGCAAGTATGTATGACTATTCTCAAAACACAATCTCACCAGGTTTGATTTAAATTGACCGATTATGGATTTTTGAAAATTACCTTTCATACAGTGTGTAACACAGCTCTAAGTGAATGAACACATTCTGCAAAGTATTAACTCTGAAAGTGCACATGTATAAAGTTATTTTCTCTCAAAGAAAGAGTCGACTCTGAATCATTGAAACAAGTTGTTTTTAAAACGAATCCCAAGCATGTTGATGTCAACATGAAACATTAGCATATTGCCCGCCCACTTGTTGGTCTTTTCCCATTGGTCTGAATAAAAATGCAAATTGTTTCTTTGCTAGATGGCACTTTTGGAGCGGTAAAAATAGCGGTTTTGCTGTACACAAAGCAGCACTGCGCTCACAAACACTGCTTTTTCAGGCATTACAGGCATGATGAAATGAGACCAATCACCGCAGATTAGCATCACGAAAAGGAGGAGTTTGGGAAAATGAACCGTTGAACGAATCGGTTGGGAGTCTTTGAGCAAGTAATGGTAAAAATAAATGCATATTTTAAGACAATGAAAGTGATTTATGACTTTGCGTGCATGTCAACCTGTTGTTGGGGACTCCCAAAACCAAAATATGAACCTTTCATAACCCATAATATGGGACACTTTAACATACATATGCTATGATCACTTTGCAAATAAACTCTCAACTCTCTATCACACCACAGAATGAGTCCTACACTAATGAATAAACAGCTTCACAGAACTTTAATCCAGTATTACTTCCAGCAATCTGCAACTACACCAAAAAAGTTCCTTTGTAGAGTTTCAACACAATCTGTACATTTCTAAATAGTCCTTTTGAAAACCAATGCCATCTTCGAACGGAAAAGATGCAAAGCATTTGTTTTATGAAAAACCCTCCTTTCTGTGCTCCTGGAAGCTCTGTCCTGAAAAAGAGAAAAAATGGTTTAATTACAAGTTACAAATAATCATACTGCGACCAACGGGAAGAAGCACATGGTGTTTGACGCTTAAAACAGTGAGTAAAAACAGGCAAAATGATTATACAAAACAAGCATCAGAATTAAACTCTCAACATTCTTTCCCCTGTAATTATGACATCTACCATTATAAGAAATAAATGTAAACTGATGGATCTAAATCTGAAGCAATAGGCAACACTGGTATTTTTTATAAACTGGTCAATGTCTCTACTGCAGCAGGATCCGCGGTACAAGAATACAACACTGAGAGTGAACCAGCCACTTGCGATTGGCAGAAATAAAGAAACAAAACAAGACAAAACCGTTAACCTTTAGCCTACCCTTGATTCCATCACATAACACCTCTTCCATTATTTTAGCCTATACAGCTTATGAAAAATATCTGCCAAAATGAGACAATCTCTGAAAACTATATTTGTCACATGTGTGATTACAGATCAGAAAGGGACCGTTTCCCCAAAGTTATTCTACACTTACAAAGAAGTTACTAAACGATTCAATATGAATCCATTTCTCTCTCTTATAAGACCGTTTATAAATATTATGCGTCTTATAAGATTTATACCTAGATTTTGTTTTTAATCTCAGACTAGATAAAACATTTTAAATCCATAGGATTCTCTTTTTACATAAATGCATTCAAACCAATAAATAAACAAACGTGTGCAACTGCAACTGAAAAACTAAAACAAATCTGTGCCGTATACTAATTTTAAACAGAACATGTCAGAAAAACTCAAAGTTAACAAAAACAAAATAAAAAAACACTTAAGTTGATCCACGTGTACTTTATAACATTATTCATAATCTTACCCATTATATGTCTTTCTGTGATTCCTAGAAACTCATGAAGCAAATTATTAATACAAATAATATGTATAAATAAGATACTGTGATTAACCACACCCAACAACTATATTATAATAGAAGATGGCATATCAGCAAATTACAAGTGCATCTTAAAACAAGAGGGTGCTGAAGGGTAGCAGCTTTACAAATGATCTTCATAGACATAATAATGGCCCAAAGTCTTGGACACAGTGAGCGTTAGAACCATAACGCAACATTCAATTCACCTGACTTCAGAGAAACTGTGGCACCTTAATTGGAAACAAAATATTTCCCCCTTAAATCAGTTTGTAACGTTTGGCAACATTCAGGAGGATGGAGGAAATCAGGGAAATGAGTATGTTGTGTTCAGAATAATATGCAAGAGGGAATCTTCAAACACAAAACAACATCGGACAACAGTTAATGGATCAAGACAGTTGGCTTCACATAACCGTATTTACATGGTATATATGTGACCATCTTTTATTTTTCATCTTTAAAATATCCTCAAATAATAAGCTCCAAGTTCTTCAATAACAAATCTGTTGTAAAATGACCAAGGAACACTTTTTATATCGATATATAAAAACAAATTGAGAAAAGAAATTCACCAGTCACGTACTAGTAAGTATTTTCAAACATGGAAAGATTTCAAGAGGAGATAACAACAGACTTGACAGCTTCATACACATTTTTTCATTATATACAAGAAAGTGACCACTGATAACAGTTGCTCCCAAATCCTTTGAAATTGCAGACCTGGATGTGTTAATATCTACAGACATAGTTTATTTGATTGAAATGGCTCAAACATAATTTGATTTTGTTATACTGTTATATTATCTAAAATTGGCATATTTTAGATACTATAACAAGACTGTTGTTTTTTGCTACACATGTAGTGTATAATGTAAAGTGGTTGGATTAAATGAACAGTCACAAATATGAAAACGGTAATGGACTAGATATAAGATCAGTTCTGGGGCTCTAATGTGAAGGTTTAGCTTAAGCTGTACAATTAGACATGACCAAGCACTACGCTTGCACAGTACCGCAAACCATTATTATTATTACTACAAATGAAAATGATGATATAATAAAAGTTTGAGGTGTGAAAACTCATGATTGAAGCCATGAAATCATTTTGAGGGAGTGTTATATACTCACTGGAGACTGGAAATGTATGGGATTTGTTAAAAAATATATATATAACTTCCACAAATCTAATTATTGGGTAGCAACTTCCTAAATAAATGGAAAATAAAGTGGCAAATGGAGATAACGGATTTTGTAAGGATACTTGGGCGCAGTTCTTGACCAATCCTTGTCTCTAACAACTCACAATTCAGATTCAGTAACCTGTATTCCCATCTGATAAACTTCAAAACAATTAACTCAGCCAAAGTTAGAAGCATATTATTACAAACGGTCCAAAGTATCTCTCTTCACAAACAGATACGCAAGCTGTTGCTGTAAACAGGACTGTTCAAACTCATCTAGTGCTCTAGACATCCCGCTCCATCAAAACCTAGAATAAAATCCTATCGAATCCTCTCACAGGCCATGATTCAGTCGTCCTCTTCCACACACAACATGTGCTGAACTCGGAGGAAAGAAAACTAAACACATTAAAAAGGAGTATTACCAAAGGAGCTGACTCTCTGGTTGCCTTTAATACTTTCTTAGAAGCCATTTCTACCAACAATTAAAAATAACCTAAATATGCAACTCCAAAACCTAAAATCAAAATATAAAAGCCATTTAATGTCAAATCGTTTTTCAGCGGACGAGGTCACAAAGACATGAACCACCACTCCAGCTCTGCAGAACAAAACCCAACTGGAATACAATCATAATGGAGAAAGGGACCATGAATAAACTGAAGATCATGAATACTCGTAGACAAATGCACAAAAAAAGACACCTGCAATATCACAGTGGCTTCTAAAAGATACGCAACTAGAAAAAAAGCTCAACCCAAATATGCCCCTGAAGTTTCGTAACGGCACATCTCTAGCAAGCAGTGCTTTTCGCTCTGATGTGCACAGGTCCTAACATACAGAGCTCCATCCCGAAGACATCTGCTGCCCTCTACAGGTGACAAAACCAACTGCAGCATACGCAACATTATTCCATCAGGCCAAACCACCCGTTTAACACTTTGTTCAAGTCATGAACTGTGGAAATTCCACAATAAACCAAGAATTCCTATTTGACAAAAACAGACATTCAAAAGATTATCTTGAGAGCTAGAGGATAGGAGCAACTGTTATCAACTGGCATAAAATGTCCTTGTTTCATACCTTTGTCTCTATACACCTGCTGGTTCAGACCATTACTGATCCCTCCACATTTAAAAGAAAGTACAGAAACAAGAGCAAGACTTCATGCCAAAGTCACTGACAATGTGAGTTCAGTGCGGTGTCATATCCAGAAGGACACAGCTGGTGTGTGGCTCTTTGTTTTTGATTATTTCATGCGTGTGGCTTGAGTTTGTCGACAGCCCTCCATACACAGCTTCCAAAGCTTTAGCCTCCTGATTGTGCGTCTGTCTTTCAGAAAAAGATGTTCTCTTCTTGTTCACTTCTCGTCGTCTTGTCTGTTGAACTGGCTTGTTCCTCAGCCATCAATAAGGGTAACATCGATGTGAGACAAATCTATCATGTGCCTATGTAATCAAGGGAACATGTGATGGAAATGAGACACTGACACTTAAAGGCAAGCTAATCTGAGGCATCTCCATCAAAACATGACAATCAGTGGAGCTCTTGTTCTAGGTTTTGATGAGTAATACTCGCTGATGCTGCATTTCGGCACATTTTATTAGCCCTTCAGCTACACAAAACATTAGGCAAAATGATCTGCTTCGGCCAATAACACCAACAGAAAATACACCTTAATATTCACGCCATACGCTACCAGTCAAATGCTTTTGAACAGTAAGAGTTTTCTTTTTTTTTTACTTTTAATGTAAATTTAAAGTTTGTTAAAGTTATCAAAAATACACAAAAAGCAGTAATACTGTGAAATGTTTGTACTATGTAAAATAACTGCTTTCTATTTGAATATATTCTACAATTTTCAGCATCGTGACACTGAAGGCTAGAGTAACGATGCTGAAAATTGTAGAATATATTCAAATAGAAATTTGAATTTCTATTCAAATTTCTATTCAAATTATTCTAATATGATGATTTGCTGTTTTTTTATTAATAATTATCAATATTTGAAACAGTTGAGTACATTTTTTAGGATTCTTTGATGAATAGAAAGATCCCAAGATCAGAATTAATCTTAAATAAAAAGTTGTAACATTATACACTACACCATTCAACTTGGAGTCAGTATAATTTTTTTAATGAGATGACCGAACACCTGAGAAGAGATGACAACCCCTCGGAGGACCTCAGAGGAGGCCAACCATCAGCGATTATACTGAATTAACCACATTTTGCCATACGTTCATTATGTTGAGTTTCTAAAATATAAATCTATTTTAGAAACTTAATTTCTTGTGAAGTTGCTTTGCAACGATTGTATCATAAAAAGTGCTATACAAATAATCTTGATTATTGAAATGAACACTTATTTAGCAAGGATGGTTTAAATTGATCAAAAGTGAAGATAAAGACATGTATAATGTTACAGAAGATTTCCACTTCAGATAAATGCTGTTCTTATTTTAAATAGTAAAAATATTTCAAATTTTGCAGTTTTTCTGTACTTTGGTTCAAATAAATGCAGGCTTGGTGATCAGAAGAACATGAACAATCTTACTGTTAAAAACTTTTAACTGGTAGTGTATATGAAGAGACTTCAGAGGTTTGATATTTGGTAACTGTTCGACAACTCTTCAACAGCACAAAATTTTTAGCTATTAATGTGAAACAGACATACGTTTATAGGAATCCACAGTTTCTATTCAAAATAGGGATGTCAATGGTTAATCGATGCAATCGATTAACGCTATCGATGGTCGATTAATCCATTATTTTTTAGGGTGCGTGCGGCTCATTGGCAAAACATGTGCAAACGGCTGTGAGTGATGGTGCCAAATCTTTTGCCAAAATAATTCACTAATGTAAAAACTACACTTTTAATGTGATCCAAACTTTAAAAGTACATTAAATAGAAATAACGCAAAGTCCTTCAACATGGAAAGCAATTGAAATTTAGTCATGTTTAACAAAGTCGTGTCACTCGGCGGCCATCTTTGAAATGCCTCTCGGGCATGCGAGTGCAGCTCCTATCTCTTTGAATGGGGAAACATCAAATTCTCCAAAACTGTTCATAAGCTTATGATTCAATTTCATATTTGAAATCACCAAAGAAATTGAATAACAACGGTGTCATAAATGTTGTTTCTTTTGCTCAAATAGCGTTAGAAAAAGCGTATCTTTCAGGCTAGATCAGCCAGTGCGCATGCGCAGTCTCAGAGCGCTGACTGTTTCTATAGCAACCAGGACTTCTAACGGCAGCTGCAGTGATGCGCTGACTTTACTGATTAGCGATTGGCGTTTGCATTCAGAAGGCGGGGCTTCCTGCGATTGAGGGGCTATATTAAGCGTTGCATTTTTCCCCATTCAAAACTATACGAGTGTCACATATTTTATTCTATAGTCTTTGCTCACAGTCACACATACATTATATCAGGAGAATGTCTTTAAATTCTAAATCAAAGAAAAATCATACCTGCTGTTGTCTTTTTAAAGAACTTCAAAATTTGCGCTTCAACCATTTTGCGTGAAAAATTACGAAATTGCTTCTGCTTGTGCGTAGCTTGTTACAGTACCAAGTTCTGATTGGCCAATCGCCGTTAATTAGTTTGTAAATGATCATAAGTAGAGAATTTTAACATTTCATGTGCATGATAAGTTTAACGTAATACACAAAATTAATAATCCAAAGAGGATGGTAAGGGTGGTTTAACAGAGGGGATGCTTTTTGTCGACCAGGTGGATCCCCACATCCCCCTCAATTCGAGCCCTGATAGTACTCGCATTAAAATGTTTCATGTGAACAACAGTATGTTTAGCTGTATAGCACTGCCGGTGGAAGCGGTTCTCTGTGCGGCATGTTTACGTTCGCACAATGCGCCGATAGTTACGTTTGGGATAATTTTATTTTAAATGCCGACAATGTCAATTGCAAACATTACGATTGTGTTTTAAAATGCAACAACGAGCACCATGAAACAATTCAAAATTGCGTTTTGCGGTCTTCGTGACAGGATGAAATAGCCAACAAAGTATAATGATCCCAAACATGACTACAGCGCGCTCTCTTCATTTCATCAAATAATCATAATCCCATCTATTTATTTTACAGTCCTGCTACTAGACTTATATTTACAATAATCTTGAATCGGGTGATTGAAATTTATGATTAATTGATCGTTAATTTATAGGACGATCGATTATGGGAATGATCGAAAATTGACATCCCTAAAATCTGATTTGCAAAAGACATTTATAATGAATATTTGGTCTTAGTGTGAATAGGCCTCATTCTATAAAAATAAGAATAAAAAAAAGTCCCAAAATCAAATTATCCATAAAATGTCAACGGTTCTATTTATTTGCATGCATTGTGTATAAACAAACAGCACAATCCAGTTTAAGATGAATTTAAAAGTGTACCTGTGAAAGCTGTGCTGAAAACTTGCTGCATGCTGAGGACTCGCAAACTTGGCAATGGCCTTCCGCTGCTCCGGCAACATTGTAAACATCTACAAAATAACCATCAATTTGTGTATTAGCAGTGGGTTTTATTATCTAAATGCTCATCTGCGTGTTTCAGCAAGTGATAACCTGTTACTTAACACCTCAAGAGCTGGGAGAAAATCATACAGAAGCACAGCCCTGAAAGCACACAGCTAGATGGCGCTATTGTCATATTTAGAGGAATACTCTCTAACCTACCCAGTTTATTCTTAGGGTCATTGTCAGAAAACAAATCTTTCTCTTCCAAGTCATGGTATTTTGTGAGGGATAGTTAACAGCAAGGAGTGCATTAAATGATTTTAATACACAACATGGAAGTGAAGAATCCCCTAGACGTGTATTTTCCAACAAAAACAATAGTCATTTGCCAGCATGGACAAGGTAATGCTGTCACTGATGTGCAGAGCAAATTTTGACTGGATGAATAAAACATTTCCCTTAGATACTTTATCTACAGGTTGTTAGATCTAGAATTCTTTTTGTTACACGTACTTCCTATTATAATAACAAAATGTATGCAGAATTACATGCAAGTAACCCTAAGCCAAACCTAACCATATAGTAAGTACATGTAGTTAATTAATATTACTCTGTACTTCAATGTATAATCACATTGTAACAAAGACACCTTCAAATAAAGTGTTACCAACTGTTTAAACCAATGGTCTCAAACTCAATTCCTGGAGGCCACAGCTCTGCACAGTTTAGCTCCAACCCTAATCAAACACACCTGATCCAGCTAATCAAGGTCTTTAGGATCACTAGAAACTTCCAAGCAGGTGGGAGTCGGATCTGGTTGGAGCTAAACTGTGCAGAGCTCTGACCCTCCAGGAATTGAGTTTGAGAACCACTGGTTTAAATCAATATGAATTAGATTTTATTGTTCTGAAGATAGTATTGTCTTAAGAATGTTAACCAGCCTGAAGTTGACACTTAGTAATGTATACTGTAAATACATATAATAAAAAATCATAGTTTTTTTTTCTCTTTGGCCACCAGGTGTTGCCAAAATCAATTTGTTGTTGGAAGCTCAAACATTGTAACAATGATATAGCAAAGTTATACATAAAATTCACATTTACACCCCTTTTGATGCTTGATCCGTAATAAAAAGCCAAGACAGAAATGTGTTTTGATAAGTGAGAAACAAATTTAAGGAAGCTTTACCTCAACAGGGCCAATGGAGTTGAGGAGGTTCATGAGCTGTCTGTTGGTTGTGGTGGTGGATAAACCTTCAATGCAGACAGCGCTTCTCTCACAATCCTGAGCTCTTGGGTTCTGCTGCATCACACGCCCCCTGCCACGGCCTCGCCCCCGACCCCGAACTACCACCTGTGGACATCAGGATGGGGAACATTGGAATAAAGATGGAAAGAACAATTAACAGTGCACTCTGGAACTAAGGATCTGTAATTCATTATGTTCGTTAGCCATTTTTGTGCAGCTGTTCGTCAGAAATATTGCAAGTCAGTAATTGCTATTAAAAACAGACTTTATAATTCATACTCATATAATGTTTATATTATCAGAGGCATTGTTAGACTTCAATGGTTTAACCATATGAACAAATGATTTCAAAGAGCAAGCTAAACTATATTAACCAAGTTCCTGTAGCCTTGATTGAATGATCAGTTATTAAATAATCAAAGCTACTAAATATTAGTTCATATAGTGAATAAATGTGTATTTGCGGCCAGGAAAACCAGTTGCAACATCAAGACAGAGTGCTTTTTGTCTGAAGTAGGAAAGACAGTCCACCAATCTCTTCAGCACTTTACTGATTAAGCCTGTGAAGCGGCTGGAGGGAAGAGACTTTTTAAAAGGCCATCATTAAGTCACGCCTGGAGTCTGCTAGAGGCCATGTGACAAAACCTGGTGAATGAAAATGTTGTGGTCTGTTGAGACTGAAGCGGAGCTCTTTGGCCTTGAAAGCTAAGCTCTGTGCAGGGCACAAACCAGAGACAGATAACGCTTCAGCAGGAGCCTCTCATTTGATAAGGCAACAAAGTTTTTTTAAGGCACTGTTTCTTGTTAAACTGCTTTGGATGTTAAACAAAAACATGACAAATTATTTCTAAATTAATTTGAACTGAAATTCTAGAGACTTACACTACCGTTCAAAAGTTGTCAAAGAATTTGTTCTCTTGCGCTCACCAAGACTGCATTTATTTGATCAAAAATAATAATATTAGGAAATATAATTTGAAACAACTCTTTTCTATTTTAATATATTAAAAAAATATGATTAATTGCAGATAATACTAATAAGCTGAATTGCCATCAGTCATGACATCTTGAGTGTCACATGATTCATCAGAAATCCTTCTAATGGACTCTTTTCACATTTACGGGGCTCTCAAAAGCAGGTAGATGGCATCATTCGGTAAACTTGAATGGAAAATTAAATTAAACTAAAAGAAAAAAAAATTCTACGACTTTCCAGAAGAGAAGAAATGTACATAGATTAATTATGTTGCTACAAGACAACCACTGCACCAATATACCTAAACTGGCTAGTTCAGACCCATGTGCCCTCCAGAAGCTTGCATTCTGCAAGTGAACGACGTCTCGTAGCGCCATCCCAAAGAGGCACAAAATCCCTCTCACGGACCTTTTCTTGGACTGTTTCCAGCTGGTGGAACAACCTGCCTATCGTATTTTCAAAAAACATTTGCCATCATTTGGTCTAATTTATTAAAACAAACACACCTTGCTATGTGCACTGTGCTAGACTGAGACTTGTCATAGCACTTGTATATATTGTTGCTCTCTCGTTGGTCTGATTGCTTCTACTTTGTAAGTCGCTTTGGATAAAACATGTGCTAAATGTAAATGTCAAAAGAGATTTCTTCAAATTTGCCATCACTCGATCAACCGTTGCATTAGAAATGCATGTAGCAGCATAAACAAGATTTATGCAATTTAATGCCAGGGTATATATGTGTATCTGTATGTATATGTGACCCTGGAGCACAAAACCAGACTTCAGTCGCTGGGGTATATTTGTAGCAATAGCCAAAAATACATTGTATGGGTCAAAATTATTGATTTTTCTTTTATGCCAAAAATCATTAGGATATTAAGTAAAGATGATGTTTCATGAATATATTTTATAATTTTCCTACTGTTAATATATCAGAAATCATTTTTTTTATTAGTAATATGCATTGTTAAGAACTTAATTTGGACAACTTTAAATGCGATTTTCTCAATATTTCGATTTTTTTTGCCCCCTCAGATTCAAGATTTTAAAATTGTTGTATCTCAGCCAAATACATTTCATATTATGTATAATTTTCTAGAAATTGACCCTTATGACTGGTTTTGTTGTCCAGGGTCATATGTGTGTATATAGAATATATAAACAACGTTGACTCTGAAAATGCTTCATCAAAGTCTGTGAAAAGGGTGCTGACTTGGTGCTCCAAAAAACATTTCTGACCATCAATGTTGAAAACCGTTTTGCTGCTTAATTTTGTGGAAAGGTTTTTTTAGGATGTTTCAAAAGAACGGCATTTATTTGAAATACAAAATCATTTGTACAATTATAAATGTCTTCACTATCACTTCTTAACGCATCTAATCTAAATAAAAGCATGAATTTCTTTTTTTGAATTACAGTAAAAGTAATTGTGTTTATATATTGTGTTGCCAAATGTATATTTAAAAGTGTAAAAATGTGTCTTTGCATTGTACTGGAATATTTTATAATTACTGCAAATTTAAACGCAAGGTAAATACATTTCATTCCTTTCCATTCAGTCCTTTTTAAATGAAAGGGAGGCATCAAAAGGGCCAGGCTGGCTACGTGCAGCAGGCACACTGAAAAATCACTTTTGGGTTCCCAATGCTATGAGCTAGATGCCCTCTCACCACTTACACATACTGAGTATACAATTCACTTTTGCTCCAAGCGAGACACTGGGAACAATGTCAGTGAGTGATTTACAAGGCCACGGTTATATCAGTAAACAGCAGGAAGTGTTTAGAATACCCGACTCAACATGAGAGCTCAGGCAGATGCAGCAAGACAGTCGGACTGAGACAGCGTGAGGAAGGCGCTCTGCTGTGACTGACTGACACATGTTAGCACTGTATTTATCCCCTGAGAATGGACTACTGTACAGAGACGGCAGCGTGCTGAAAAGGCCAGGGGATCTTCATCTCTCCTGCTTCAGCTTGTCAATATCATCACACCTGGCACTCTGTTCCATATCATTACTGCTCCTGCTCTCCTCCAAAACAGCTACCAGTCCCCGGGGAGAAGCAGTGACACCATTGGAAACCAAATCTGCCGTCTTTACTAGTGCTGAAGCGTGAGGGAGAGAACCACTTAGAGCAGCTCTTCATGACAGGGAATAAGAGCCTAACAAAGACTGAATTGTATATTCTATATTACACTATACACGTCCAGGAGGAACAGCAACAGTTCCGGTCAAAATGAATTAATAAATTAAATAATACTGATTCAAGTAATTTTGGTAAAAAAAAAAAAAAAGACAATTCCATAGGCAATTTCACTTTTCCACTTCCTGGCAAAGACATGACATTTTTGAGAGCTAACAACAACAAGAGCAAAAAATGTGTGTAAATGATGTTTTATGTACACAACCATTCAAACATTTGGGGTTAGTAAGAAGTTTTTGAACATCTCTTATGCATTTATTTGATCAAAAATACAGCAAAACAGTAAAATTGTTAAATGTTATTACAATTTATTTAAAATAACTGTTCTATTTTAATATACTTTCAAATTCTATTTATTCCTTTGATGGCAAAGCTGAATTTTCAGCAGTCATTACTCCAGTTCTCAGTGTCACATGATCCATCAGAAATCATACTAATACGTGTTGATTTGGTGCTCAAGAAACATTTCTAATTAGTAATGTTAAAAGCATGCTGCTATGGATTCTTTTATGTATATTAAGTTATTGTACGTTTTTTGTAACATTGTCACTTCAGATAAATTTAATGCATCCTTGCTTAATAAATCATTAATTTCAAATAAAAAAATATATCTATCTGACCCCAAACATTTCAACGGTGGTGTATTTTTCCACTCTTGTGGTGCCTCAGAGGATGATGGGAGAAGGAGAATTTGATCAGATTCATCAAACAAGTTAAATGCGTTGCTTTCTGGCAAGTTTTATAATTTTCCTCAACAGTAATGCAGTTATGCACAAAAATATTTCACAGTTACAACTTATGACTAACAGCAATTTGCTTCCACCATAATGCTTTAATTCAGACATTCCTAAATCAGAAAACCGTGGCTTAAAACAAGAGGTAAATACATTTATTTGGACATGATTCGAAAGCACCATCAGTATCAGGGCTTAGTGTCAGCTGTGCAAAATGGCATTGTGCACCTGTCCAATAAAGGGCTTATGAGAGTAATCCAGATTCAATGTCATACCCGGTTCGTTTGGTTTGCCATGCCACGGCCAGCCTGTTGTTGATTTTGTACACCACCAGTTGCCATGGTAACCTTCCTGATGGGACCAAGTCTCTGTTGGGGGGCAGGCCGACCAATTGGTTGTTGTTGCTGCTGCTCAGGGGGACCAGTGTTGGGACCGGCATCTGCCTGCTGAATACAGAGCAGACGCATCTTACAACCCACACAGAAATAAAATCTCCAAAAAAATTACAGTTCATCATGCTGAAGTCTGACTGCACCACAACTAAAGGTAATTACAGCTAGAAGGGTACAAGGTAATGAATACAAATGGCAGTTTTAGAAAAATTTACAGAAATGTGTGATGAGTTTAAACTAGCACATAGTAAACAAATAAGCTGACAAAAGACAAAAAGAGACAAAAGTCTTCAATTATGTGATGGCTCTGATTTTGAGATGACACTGAGATCATTTTCGGAGAACGAGTTATAGCTGAATTCACTAAACATCTTTCAGAACAGAGATGACTGCATCTCTGGGAACAAAAGTCATGGATGTGGACCTGTCTGAGATAAACGGCCTCTGGCTCTTCCTCCAAACTCTGTTATTCTCTTTCCTCATCTTCAGGAAAACCTTTCAAAGTGTCTGTTATCTGATCAATTTATTTAAAATAACTGTTCTATTTTAATATACTTTAAAATTCTATTTATTCCTTTGCAGGCAAAGCTGAATTTTCAGCAGTCATTACTCCAGTTCTCAGTGTCATGATCCATCAGAAATCATACTAATACGTGTTGATTTGGTGCTCAAGAAACATTTCCTAATTAGTAATGTTAAAAGCATGCTGCTATGGATTCTTTTATGTATATAAAGTTACGTTTTTGTAACATTGTCACTTCAGATAAATTTAATGCATCCTTGCTTAATAAATCATTAATTTCAAATAAAAAAATATATCTATCTGACCCCAAACATTTCAACGGTGGTGTATTTTTCCACTCTTGTGGTGCCTCAGAGGATGATGGGAGAAGGAGAATTTGATCAGATTCATCAAACAAGTTAAATGCGTTGCTTTCTGGCAAGTTTTATAATTTTTCCTCAACATGCAGTAATGCACAAAAATATTTCACAGTTACAACTTATGACTAACAGCAATTTGCTTCCCACCATAATGCTTTAATTCAGACATTCCTAAATCAGAAACCGTGGCTTAAAACAAGAGGTAAATACATATATTTGGACATGATTCAAAAGCACCATCAGTATCAGGGCTTAGTGTCAGCTGTGCAAAATGGCATTGTGCACCTGTCCAATAAAGGGCTTATGAGAGTAATCCAGATTCAATGTCATACCCGGTTCGTTTGGTTTGCCATGCCACAGCCAGCCTGTTGTTGATTTTGTACACCACCAGTTGCCATGGTAACCTTCCTGATGGGACCAAGTCTCTGTTGGGGGCAGGCCGAAATTGGTTGTTGTTGCTGCTGCTGAGGGATCAGTGTTGGGACCGCATCTGCCTGCTGAATACAGAGCAGGCGCATCACAAACCCACACAGAAATAAAATCTCAAAAATTACAGTTCATCATGCTGAAGTCTGACTGCACCACAACTAAAGGTAATTACAGCTAGAAGGGTACAAGGTAATGAATACAAATGGCAGTTTTAGAAAAATTACAGAAATGTGTGATGAGTTTAAACTAGCACATAGTAAACAAATAAGCTGACAAAAAGACAAAAGAGACAAAAAGTCTTCAATTATGTGATGGCTCTGATTTTGAGATGACACTGAGATCATTTTCGGAGAAACGAGTTATAGCTGAATTCACTAAACATCTTTTCAGAACAGAATGACTGCATCTCTGGGAACAAAAGTCATGGATGTGGACCTGTCTGAGATAAACGGCCTCTGGCTCTTCCTCCAAACTCTGTTATTCTCTTTCCTCATCTTCAGGAAAACCTTTCAAAGTGTCTGTTATCTGATGGCAGTCTTTAGGGCCTTGAGAACGGCCTCAAAGGACCACTAAATCTCACAAAAAGGCCTCTTTTCATATTGTATAGGGCAGTGGTTCTCATACTTTTTACACCAAGTACCACCTCAGAAAATATTTGGCTTTCCAAGTACCACCACAACATTAAAATGCAGTATAAATGGCTGCCCACTGCTCCGGGTGTGTGTTCACGGTGTGTGTTTGTGTGTGTGTTCACTGCTGTGTGTGTGTGTGCACTTTGGATGGGTTAAATGCAGAGCACAAATTCCGAGTATGTCACGTCACTTTCACTTTCAGTAGCACTATACACAGTAAAAAAAAAACAATAATAAAAAAAACCAAGTCAGTTTTAATCCTTATAAGGATATTTATTATTGTCAGCCTCTTAAAATATAGTAAATACACAGATTGAACATGAACACTGCACCGTGCTTACTTCCACGTAAATAAAAAACGTAATTATTAAATTAAAATATATTGTACCTAAAAGTGAACTTAGTTTATTTAACTTTAAGTAGCTACAATACATTTTCATTTAATCTTTAAGCACAGTACAGTTTTTATTTCACTTTTAAATAAAAAAAGTACTTGATAAAAAAAAACACAGGCTGTATATGATCTGCAACAAGTAACAACAATTTTAGGCGTTTCCACCAAAGCCGACTGAAAACACCAGCTTTTGGTCTGCCGGACCACACTTTGAGAACCACTGGTATAGGGTAAAGTGGGAAAGATGTCCCCTATTCTCTTGACAATAGATGGCACAAAATCTCAATACATTTAATTAATTGCAAAGCTCTTCTTAATTTTGTCATCTGTCATGTGAATATCAACAGTTGTGAGATGTACTCAGTCACAAAAATTATCAGGTAAACTTGTTTTTAAACTATCGCTAGAAAACCAAAGGATCAAAGGTACCATGGGTGCAGCAGGCACAATGATATGACGCAGCCCATGAAAGTAGTCCCCAGCTAGGTAACTAGTTATGATATAGCTGGTGACTACTTTCAGGAGCTGCGTAATATCATTGTGCACCCATGGTACGGGAGCAAAGTTCATTGATTATAACGCCGGAATGAGAGTATAGTTCCTAGACATATCAGCCTAGAAAATCACAACTTTTCATTTTCCGTCAGTCTTAGTACACGATGTGACTACAGAAGAGTCAAGTTTTAAATAGGAAAAATATCAAAACTCTTTGGACATTTTGCTAATGGTCTAATCCGATTTTATGGTCTATACTAAACTACGCTAAAAGTGCTACCGAGAGACCTATATCCTTATGGATTCTAGCAAAAACTCAACTCTTAGAGCCCATAAATCATCCTTGGGTCCTTCTTTACTTGGTTGAGATGCAGAAAATGTCCTGTCAGATTTGTAAATAAGCTCCTCAAACTCCAGTCTTAATGCTAAATGACTCCACATAAACTTCCGTTAGGCCATTCTTGAGTTGTCACATGTAACAGCACCTCGATTTGAAGACACAAACCTTTACAATGTCTGGATCTGTTGTCACTCAATGTAAAGGCGCAAATACCAAACGACTCACTTTAATGACGCCAGAATAGTGCCATTTATGGGCTTGAAAGGTAAAAGTGTTCTGTCAATTAAGTGTGGTGTCACAAATCACAGCATAGAGACCGCTTTCTGTATCGATTCTTTCAAAAAGAGAAAATCGCATTATGCTTTAAAGAGTTTTTAGCTCTAAAAACTTTAGTGGTCAAAAATGTAGACACCTTGACTTTTAGAGTAATTGGAAATCCTACTTATCGCATTCTGAGTTCTTTGATTTATTCTATAAAGAGCTCTAGTGACAACTAATTCAAGAAAACCACCAAAGGACAAAGACAAAAAGAGAATGAATAAAAAAAAAATCAGTGGCATATGAACTTTAAAGATCACATTTAGAATTTAAACCGATAACAAATTCACTCACCTCTCCCAGAAGCTTAACTACTCGCACTTTCTGAGGAACCTGAGGAGATTCTATGCTGCTCGATCTTTGCATCACTGTTCTCTTTCCTCCAGGTTGAGGCTGACCCAATGGCCCTTCTAACGGGCTGGTCTGAGCAGCACCTGGTCTTTGAGTGTTTTGTGGGGTCATGGTCCTCTTCTGTTGCGGTTGCCATTGGCCCTGCTGGCTGGCATCAGGACCAGCGATCTGTTGCTTCTGCGGCCCAGACCAGCCTGAAATCTGTGCCAGAGGTTTAGTGTTCTGCAGACGGGCCTTCACATTTGGACAAGGGGAACTAAGACCTGTTGAAGGGTTCTGGGGGGTTCCGTTAGAGATCAGTGAAGGGACCGGCTGTGGGGGTTGGGATGCTGTGATTGGGTTGGGTGTGGGGATCTGAATTTGAGGAGTCTGGTTTGGGTTCTGGCCGCTGATCCGTTCCATCAGTTCTTTTTTGCGCATACCAGCCTGCATCTGCCTGCGCTGCTCTTTGCGCTTGAGGATCTCCTCTCGCAGGCGCTTCTGTTCCTCGATCTTCAGTCTGTACTGACGAGTCTCCTCATCTTCATTTGGGTCCTAAACAATGATGAAAATAAATTCTGGATGAACAAAAGTTTTTTTGGCATGATGAAAAAAAGTGTAAAAATATATTAAGTTAGTTTAGTTTTAGTGTAATCAAGCTTCAGTGTTCATCCCCCTGCCCAAGTATACACAACATATCTGAAGGAATAAATACAGTTTGCACTAGGGTTGGGCGATGTCTACAAAATTGGCATCTGACGATGTCTACAGTGAAACATCGTGACGGACGATGACATCGGGGGGTGGAGAGGTCCATCTGGGTTATGGCTGAGCCCGAAGTGTGAATCCGTATTCAGAAAGTCACGGAAAACAAATAACGCATTCTACGGAGCCACTAAAAGGACATGGTTGCCGCTTGCTAGCGGTAGCCTGTAACATAACAGTACATTAAAGTTCATTTACCACATAAACGGAGTAAGGAGAGAAGACTGATATGGCGATGGCGAATGATTTGCAGATCCTAAGCACCACTGACAAATATCTAATCTTGTAAAATGTGTGGTAAGTACTGCCGGTCCATAGAGTCCGTGTGATCGCGAATCTCAAAGTGAAAGTAAAATAAGAGTACGCATTCGAACGGGGTTTCAATGCCCTGCATATTAATAGCAGCTCCCTGATGCCCGTAATTTATATAAGGTAGTATAATTATTCAACGATATAATTGTGAGAGAAAGTATTGATGTTTTTTTATCCTCCCATCTCATAGACTATTTATTCCTTTAGGGGTTCCGTATAGGGGTGTGCGATATATATCTTAATTGTTGTTTTAACGATGTGCAATTTGACATTATCGAGTATTTTGCAAAAACCAAACAACGCCTACGAAGTGCACGCATACATTAGCCTACGTGGAGATAAAGCGGGTTAAACAGTGCATGCCTGCATTTAGAGTGCATTCTTTCACTGCATGATTCAGTCTATTAAAATGCTTTAAGAATAAATCACAAAATTCAAGATATGGGGGCAGAAAATTTAGATTTTCTTCAGATGCAAATTCTGCAAAGATTAATTTGAATTATGCTGGTTTAATTTGTTTGGTAACAGCCTAAATGTGTATTATCTTAATTGACTGATTCAATGTAACAATTTGACTCAAAAGATGTACACTTTTGTAGCTTTAGCTTTAGAAATAGCTTTATTAAAAGGTAAACATTTATTTAAACTTAAATGAAAAGATTAATTAAATCACTTATGTGAACTGAAATCCAAAACTGCAGCTGTCCACGGTAGTCATATCAGCACAATAACACACTCTGCAAAATATCGTTTAATTATTGTTATCCAAAAAATATTGAGATATCATTTTTTTTCCATTATGTGAAATACCCATTTTTAATACCCCTAGTTCCGTAGTACACTTAATCTCCTTTCTGAAGACGGAATTGGGATTCAGTGGATTGCGGGAGAGGGGTGGGGGATGCCGGCTCATCATCGTGATGTCTGTCAGCCATCATCCCAACCCTAGATTGCACATCACTTCTTTACGTGCACACACCACAGAGGTCAAATATAGCCCAATTACAATTAAAGAGTTAGTTCACCAAAAATTCAGTCATTATTTACTCACCCTCATGTCAAACCCTTTAAAATAGTCTATGTGACATCAGTGGTTCAACCGTAATTTTATGAAGCTACGAGAATACTTTTTGTGCGCAAAGACAAAACTTAATTCAACAATTGTTAAATAAGGCTGTCCTTTTTGTTTTCTTTGTGAACAAAAAGTATACTCGTCACTTCATAAATTTAAGGTTGAACCCCTGATGTCACATGGACTATTTTAATGATTTCTTTACTACCTCTCAGGGCCTTGCCCTTGTCAAATGCTTTGCTGTCTATGTAGGGTCAGAGAGCTCTCGGATTTCATCAAAAATATCTTAGAGGGTGAGTAATTAATGACAGAATTTAAATTTTGGGTGAACTATCCCTTAAAAATGTATACATGCGAGACAAAAATCAAGCTACATTCACATTATCTATATCTATTTGTCTGACTTTTAAAAAATGAACTGGTATGATTTTAGTTGGACTAAAGTTACTGAAAAGACACATTTTTGCTTTTAATGGATTAAAATTTAAGGCATACATTTTCAAAAGATGTTTTTAACAGCATGCCAACTTCTGTGGCTATTTTCATGGCAAAACTCAGGTCAAATTTTTTTTTTTGCGTCAGTACTAAAACAGTAAAAGGGTGAGACAATCAGCCACAACAATAATAGGACTATGTTACATGTAAACTAACCAATGAGGCTATTACAGTGGAAAAATGCATTTCAAACAGAACAATTCCAGCATTTTAAATACTCACTACTGTAAAAGTCTATGGGTGGAAACATGCTCAAAGTTAACCCCTCCCCACATGATCATGCAATGCAGTATTACCTCTGGAGTGGTGCTTGACTGTGCAACTGGACACTCTTTCTTCATCTCCGGGACACTGGGCTGCTCTGGTGCTTTGGCAGCTCCCTGCCCTTGCGCCACATATCCTCCCCTTCCTGCTGGTCCAGCATGAGCAGCCTGCACTTGCCTAACATTCTGTGTTACCCTGGTAACAGGTTTTGCTTGCCCACTAGGCACTGATGGGCGGTTATTATTGTTGCTTGCGGCGATGGGCAGCTCACGGAGGTTGCTGTTGCGTTGAGGAGGAATCTGCTGCAGTGAAGGAGGAGGCGTCTGAAGAAGAGGAGGAGGTAGTCAGATAAATGTGTTGACATTCATAGAAGTACAGCAAAGACTAACATGAATGAAATATATGTTTATTTATAACAAATATTTATTTTGCCATCTTACTCTCTTGCAACAAATACACATTTGAATGACTAACCATTTTGGGTCTGACATGGTTGTTTCGCTGCTGGTTGCCTTGTGGTCGGGACTGCATCTGTCTGTGGCCACTTTGAATCGATTGGCGGAAGTGGGGCTGGGAGAGGTGCACCATGGGATGTTGGTCCCTTGGGTGGTGTTGGTGGTGCTGTTGGTGTTGTGGTGGAGGCTGGGAGTGAGGCAGACCCTGGGGGGGCATGTCCTGTCTGTGTTGCTGGTGCTGCTGTTGCTGGTGCAAGGGTTGATGGGATAGTGGCAGATCATGGTGCTGGGGCTGCTGCATTAGACCCTGAATAGCACAAAACAAAGAATACAGCCAAAATGAGACCGAAAATCAAACATTCATAAAATAATTTAAAGCAAAGTTGTGGTCATGAGTGTACAAATGAATCAGATCAATTTTTAGGACATTTACACTGAAATATAGGCCATTCGTGTATTAAGAATGGGAGTAATCTAGAAGTCAGCGCTGTATAATATTTCAGTAGTCTTACAGACAAATCATTATGTAGAGGTGCACCATGGGATGTTGGTTCCCCTGGGTGGTGTTGGTGTTGGGGTGGAATAATTATGTGAAACATTAACACGATTAATTTTACTTGCATCTAAAACCAGCAAATATCTCAAGCCAAGAAAAAATAATACCAAGTTGTGTTAAATACCAAATTTTCATGAAAGAAAGTTAGACCTCTGATGTGTAACAACTAACCCAGTGACCTCAAATAACCATGACCTGACAAACAGTGCTAACACAAGAGGGCAGTCTTGTCTGCTGCTTAAAATGAAGACAGCAGCTTCTCCTTGCACAGTCGACCACTACACCTACATGGTTTACACTGGTTTCCAACCAAGCCAAAACACCTTAGGTTCGTCTTTTTGTCATATACACGAATGTTCAGAGTTTGAGGTCAGTAAGATGTTAATACTATTTTAAGAAATTAATACTTTTATTTAGCAAGGACAAATTAAATGATTAAAAAGTGACAGTGGTGACATTTATAATATAACAAAATATTTAAATTCGATTAGACACACAAAAGATTTACATTTCAATTAAATGCTGTTTTTTATTTTTTAATGGCTGTTAAAGATTCAGCTGTTATCTAAGGAATAAATAGTCTTTAAATATCTTTTAAATACAAAAGTTATTTTAAACCGTAATCATATTTTGTAATATTACTGATTTGTTGCATGTATGATTAAATAAATGCAGCTCTGGTGAGCACAAGACTATTTAAAAAAAAAAAAATTAAATACACCCAACCCCAAGCTTTTGAACAGGAGTCTAAGACAGCATATTTCCTACTAAATTCCAGGACTGTGAAAATGCACATTAAATTGATTAAATGCAAAATAAAAGACACTGAAAACCCAATATTTTGACTATTTTTTATATAACTTTCATGCTAGTTCAATGCCATGCTGTAAATCAACATGCAGAGTTCAACACGCCAGCAAGGCCATGCAGACTCTGGTAAACTGACTTACTCTCTGGCGTACCTGCATACCAAACGGCATGTGCTGGGGGTTAAAGAGGTGTCCCTGCTGTTGGGGCGAGAAGGGCTGTCTGTGACCCACAAAGCCACGGGGACCAGGAGGGCCTCCGTGCTGCGGGGGCAGACCCAGCCGAGGGGGCTCTCTCTGGAAAATACCGCCTCCCTGAGGCCCTTGGTTCTGCCTGAGCCCCAAAGAAGCAAATCCAGGACTTCCGAGACCCCCTTGTGGGGGAAAAGATGGGGGGCCTTGGCCCGATATCGGAAGGACACTGTTATTCATGAGGGGGGCAGGGCCTGGCTGGTCAAACATGCGCTGGCCTGAAAAACGTGGTTCTAGAAAAGAGAAAAGAAGGAATTCAAATAGAAGCCAGAATCCTACAGCATCAATTCTGACTACTTCAGTTGCTGGTAAACGACTGGATGGAATAACAAAAGTCAAAACAGATATTTAAAACCATGCAGGTATAGTCTATGCACGCAACCAGTGTGACCGACCACCTTAACTTGACCTTACCACCAGGGAAGAAGTGCTCTGGATCCTGATGAAGTGGTGGTGGTCCTCTCCATTGATCCTGGGGGGGCAGGGGCCGTTGAGGTGGGCCAAAATTCCCTTGGAGATGCTGCTGGAAATCAGGAGGAGGCTGGAGGAGGATAGACAAAGGCAAAAAATCTAATAAAAAAAAATTATAAAATCACACGGTCTCCATAAAAAACACTGACTATTCCAGCACCACGATATTATGGTTGACATGATTTTCAAAGCTAAAAAGCTTCTTATTTGTGCTCCTTATCTTCTTATTTAAAATGTAACTCTTCATATTAAGATAACATCAGCTTTTACCACTGAGGAATATTCTAGGCAGAAAGACAATGTTTTGCATACACCCTTGAATATAAATCTTTATCCATTCTCAGTGCTTACCTAACCCATTGCTCACAAAACTCAAAACCCCTTCTACCTTTCCAGAGGAAAGAAAGATAATGATCCTTACTAATCCTGCAGTTGAATACGAATCCCCTCTCCTTTATTCTTTAAAAATATCCTTCGCTCTTAAGAAATTAGCCTTCGTTCAAAGGGGCCACACTCCAGCAAATCGTGATGCTTAGCACCTCTTTACTCATTCATTATAAATGACTTAAGATGCAATCAAACTTTTAATCCACGTTTTCAGCTCTGATCTTTAGTCGGCCAGTGAGTGTCACCAAGGCCAGCCAAGTTGCTTAACAGAAAGTCAATCAGGCAGCTTAGCTAAGCAATGGCCAGGAGGGTGCGAGAGAGAATCACATTGTTACTGTGGACTTCATTGCTCTATTCAAAAGGTCAGCTCCTGTAACACAATGGGAGCTTAAGTACATTCACAATACCTTCGCAAGTTTGCATTCGTTTGATAAAAAGGAGTATGTCCTTTCAGGGGGCTAATCTTTCGTAAATACCCATGGATCTGTTCAATATGTAACCAGTTATGATCTGCCTGGGAGATAGAGAGGGAGTGGGAAAGACAAATGCCAAACACGGGCTGCTGCCATTTTGGATACAAGCCTCATGCGTCTCAAAACACACTCGGCAACCTATTCATTTCTGCAGTTCAGGTATCGGAGAGATTCTCAAAGATCAATCTTTGTTGCCTTTTATGTCAAATACCTACATTTAAGCTTCAATCATTGAGAACACTATAACCTGTTAAAAAACAAAATAATAAAAAAATCATCAACAGCAAAATTTACAAAAATATAACTGAAGTATTTATATTTGTTTACTCAGATTGTTTAATGCTGCTTATTAATTTTGATTAAGAAAACAAAAAAAGCATGTTTGTATTTGGGGAAAACGCGTCTTCACATTCTGGCCACACAGACAAAACAAAATAAAAACAATTTCTGAATTAGTTTTATGCTTTTTACGAATGAGAAAATCTAGACTTTACATTGGTTGTCTATGCAGCATAAAAAATACATTTTTAACAATTAATAAATTATATACAGAAAGCAAGCAAAGATTTTTGTCCATTCTGGTAATATTTTTGTTAATTTCCAACCCTGATATACAAAAAAACATAAAATTATCATATTTTAAAACATTCTACTTAAACTTCAACTAACTTGTAAAATGTAGCTAAGCTATTTATTTTAATATTAAAGAGTTGTATGATACTTCTGCTACAACCGGTATCAAACATAAAACACACCATAAATATGTAGTATGGAGATTAATATTCAAAAACTCTGCAGTAGTAAATATTCATAGAGAAATTGTGGATCAGCCTATTGTAAGATGAGATGTGATCATATGCTAATGTATGATAATCAAGTGCCCAGAGGGCTAATGGACGCCGCTCTCCGCAAAATGCCATTGGCATTTTAAATGGTGTCCTGTCTGTCCCAGACTGGCTATGGGAGACAGACAGCTGGAAGTGTGTCCTAAATGTGTGTGTGGAACTACTCTCCTATTCAGCAAGATTAGGAGCGACCAATCATTTTAGGTGTCCACAATGTGTCCAAACAAGGGGCCACAGTACACGAGTAGTTGACAAATAACATGGACATGAACTTTCCTTTTTCAATCAGGAATTTAGATTCAAATCCATAATAGAAAAGTATATCTTTTGCAGTTACATGGTTCTGTTGTGTGAACTTTTTCTTCCTTTAACACTATACCAGCTTCATGGCGAGAGCCAGGTTTATTCCAAATGAAAACTAAATAAAATGCTTAAATTATTAGAATTTTCTGTAAAACCTTTAGACAAAATTAGGATTTACTTGGATAAAAACCTTTTCAAAAGTATTAATTGAATAAAACAAGTTTCTCAAAGGAGTAGAAGCAAAAATATGTTAATGGACAGTGGATTCTGACAAGATGCACACTTTGGGAAATTCTCTCCTGATAGTAAAAGTTGTGTGTGAGTCTTGAGTGTCCTGTCCTATCTATCGCCGTTTGTAATTGACTTGATCTCAGTGATTATCAAAATTGAATAAAATGTTGTTGTTTTTTTCCAGCATTTTATTCCATGTAATTTATTGTTTAAGCACTGATACCATTTCGATTGCCCTTTTTTGGAGTTGTGATCATTTTTAAATGCTGAAATATACCATGTAGTCTTCAAATGATATGAGGTAATAAAATCTAATTGTATTATATACAAATTAGAAAAATGTTGTTCACAACAGTTTTCGATTAAAACTTTAAGTGTAGCATTACACAGCACTCCTGTCACTGCCATATTCCAGATTGAAACATTAAACTATATATCCTTTATACAGAAATATTAAAAGGGAAAACCAAAGTACTTTTAACAGAGAGGAAAGAGAAGAGAACTGGGGAAACAGAGTTTGGTGGGGCTAACATGGTCGTCTCCTCAGCAGTAATCACTTTAGCCACAGCATGGGCAGCTGCTTGATGGTTCCTCTACCTCCTTACAGGCAAGTAAAGGGCTTTTACATCTGTTGTGTTTTCACGGTCTCCATTTCGATTTCAGCTTGCAAATTCAACCAACACGAGGATGTTTTTAGGTTTCTAGAGACATGCCATCCACACAGCAAGACAAATATTGCTTCGGTGGCTACATTCCAGTCAAACCAAGAAATACCATGATGTCTCGACCGTAACACACCGCAGTTTTATGCAGAGTGAAATCACTTCATTCTAACTTAATGCAACGTGAGGTTACTTACCTGGAGTCTCTGTGAAGTGATGTTAGGCCTCGGTTGGTTCTGCACAGGAGGCATTGAGGGAACTGAGATTAAATGGAAATAGAAAAAGCACGAGTCAGACAGACAGAAAAAGGGATGCAGAACGAGCGAGTGGGGCGGCGTAACACAGACACCATAAAAGTATCTTCTGCCACATGTCTAAACCATGGTTTGTCACAGCTGGTCACAGAGAGAGGGCTGTTCTGCTGATTAAACTGTGCATCTCTCTCTCAAGCAGACTGGGCCACCTAATGAGATAAACTGACAGTCAAAGGAGTAATTTCGCTGCGAATCATTTCACCTCCGCAGATGTGTGCATTTCAGAAAGCTGGTTTAATGCTGATGGACTGCCTACAAAGTGAAGGCCATACCAAAGGAGAAAAAAAAACCTTAGAAGGACTTGAGTGAAAATGCGAGTAAGCATCAGCCAAAGTGCAAAGCCTAAAAATGAACAGGGAATCTGCTTGTTAATCATGACGTAAGGAATACTGTTTCCGGGTCCAAGCCTATACTTGTTTCAGTTGAGAATACCATGTCAACAGCTGTTTATGAGCACTATTTAATCAGGGTGTAAGCTAAGCTAAAGAAAATCACAATGTACACCACACTCCAGGCATCCCAGACACCAATATTTTAACAATTCAATAATGAGTAACTGTCTGGCCATCTGAGATTTCGTTATAGGTCAGGAGCATGATTTTTTTTTTGTAATATTACAATCACAACTTGAGTGTATATAAGCACCGTTTGCTGTTTGTTTTGGCACCTAATACAAACATCTTTGCATATGAAATGAGCAATATAGCACTTCACCCTGGACAAGAGTTCCCATTATCCATTGCACTGATGACACACACAGCTGATTTCAATTAAACATGCTACATAAGCTATGGACTTCCTCTTTCTCTTCCTACATATCGAGGAGAATAGTGCCATTTAAAAAACCTGCGGATTTAAAATCTGTGCATTTAATAGGGATGGGTCACGATTTTCGAATATTCGAATATTCTATTTAATTATAGAATATCGATTAGGTTGTGCGATTATTTTCTAAAGGTGTACCAGGGCTTGACAATAAAGACTGTCCGATGGCGTGAAGGCCGCTCGTATTTGTCACTTACCAGATCGGGCCACTGCAGGTGGTCACTAAATTGTATCATTGCATGCGTTTTAAGCCTTGTTTGTTTAAAATGTAGCGATTAAAAAGCATTTAGCGCGAAAGACAACTCCTTTCAGTACATGCGCGTTGTGTTCTGTTCTGTGTGAACAGCGCGAGCACCGACAGCGGTCTCTGACACGCGCGAGCTATAGTGTGAACGCTAACCACGCCGGAGAATGGAACTTCTGATACGTGCAGCCTGATTGCGTGAACAATAGACCTGTTAAACAATATATTGTGAGAGGGCCGTTTGTTACAGCGTCCCAAACAACTCAAAATAATAAACCAAAGTTAACAAAACGATGCACTCCACAGAGCTTCTCTGCCGCCTTCACGTGCTGTTTCCCATTAATGAAGCCGTGACGAGCTCCCTGCATTCAAATTATTAGTTTTTTGCTGAAATAATAACGTAATATTCCACTGGTTGATATATTATATTTATATGCAAAATATTTGTGTTGTTTTTCGTGTTAAATGTGAAGAATGACAGGTTGGATGCCACACTTATTATAATTATTTTTGGCAGAGTATACAGGTGTAATTTTAACTTTAACTTCAGGCAATGTAACATGATTTTATGATCGTAATTTTGACTTTATTCTTAAAATATTATGACGTTAATTATTTAGTTATTTATTTGAGAAGGATAAACTGATCAAACTTGCGCTGGCCGCATGGTATTTAAAAAAAACTAAAACTTCAATTTAACAAAAATAAGATGTTCCAATCATATTTCTAAATTAAATTAATAAAGAAAGGAAACAAAATAATGACCAATTTGCTATTAAAAAACAAAACTGAACTATTTAAATGGCTACAACAGCAGCTTTGTAACGGAGAGGAGAGAGACAGAGAGAGAGAGAGAGAGAGAGAGAGAGAGAGAGAGAGAGAGAGAGAGAGAGAGAGAGAGAGAGAGAGAGAGAGAGAGAGAGAGAGAGAGAGAGACAGAGAGGCTCAGGCTCAGACGGAGAATTCTGAGAAGCTGCAGGGCTCTATATTCGTTCCCTTGTTTCAATTCAAAGTTCACCGAACTAATGAACACTCCCGTCTTCTTCCCGAGCATGTGAACATGTTCATTTAATTTATTTATATGAAATAGGTTATTGTTATAAAGACAGACGTTAAAATTAATGTTCACATAATAAGTGCCATCATTCAGGCGGCTCACAAATTATGTTTTAGCGCCTAATATTCATTGACGCATTAATCAGATTTAAGATTTTCTTTTTAATAATATGAATGTTCATGCTCATTTTTAAATAGAAATGTCCTAACCTTATGAGCAGTTGATAATCGACGGACTGTTCTGTTAATAAATGATCCTTGGTTATGTTATATTAATGTTTCAGCACTCATACTTTACAACCATTAATTTTCTTGGGTTAAGATAGACTATTCTCTAATTAATTAAACAGTTTGTTATCATACAGATTGAAAGCCTGGATGGTCTCTCTCCCCCTCTCTCTCTGTGTGTGTGTGTGTGTGTGTGTGTGTGGGTGGGCGGGTGCATGTGCGGGAGGGGTGCGATTTTCGAATAGTAATCGAATAATACCCAGCGATTATCGAATATTACTTTTGCTTAAAATGCCCATCCCTAGCATTTAAGGGTAGAAAATATTTCATATTTTGAAATGGGGAGTTAATTTTGAGTTCTGAAACTTGCTGTATGTTTTTACTGCAACGTAACCTCTACTATTCAATTACATTTTATTTATATAGAGCTTCTTACTATGTGTAAATACCAAGACAATCTTGATTCATGAGACCTTTAACAAGCATCTAGGCACTTTATAATGTAAAAGACATCTTACAGCAGATACTCAGACAGCCTTCGTTCACCAAAGTATATAAAAATCAGGTTGGTGGTCTCTGCATACCTTGCACAGGTGAGGAGGAGGGTCCTCTGAAGTGAGGGTTGATGTGAATGTTCTTGGGGTGATGCTGTTGATGCGGCTGGTGTTGGTTGGGATGTGCATGTGATTGCCGTGGCGGCGAGTTCAACAAGCGTGGTACGTGTGTGTTGTGTTGTGTTCTCGGGCCCGGGGAATGGTTGGCCAGACGAGGCATCATCATCTGCAGCGGCTGCTGAGGAATTGGGGTGCCCGGGTCCGGGAAAAGCCCGGGACCTCCACTGCCTCTCGGACCAGGTAGACGAGACTGATGGTGGTGATGCTGAAGCGGAGAAGTCATTCTGAGCTGCTGCTTTAAAAAAAAAAAAAAAAAGAGGCTAAACAGAAAGATCATCAATCAATAGCATAAGCTCTTTCTCTTTCACCCCCAAAAAAACATTATCTTGTAGTGTTGTGACCTTGACATTCAAAATGACCCCTTTAATCAAGTAATCAATCATAAGAGCCATGTGACTTGGAGTGAATCTGAATTAAATAAGGAGTTTAGGAGGAATACAAAATGTTTAAGTACCCTCTTAAAAAACATGCATTGTGCCTCTGTGTCCCCATTAATTATGCAAAATGGACAATATCATATTTCAAATGATGACTGAAGAAATGACTCCGAAATACACATTGCGGTCTCTTTCAGAAATAAGTATATGCTAGATTTATTAACTCATCAGATGAAGACAACTTGTACTCATACTCAGGGGTGGAGGGGAATTCAATTAAATCATTATGGAAGTGCTGCTATCTATATACCGCTGTCTGAAGCGTAACGTAAAAGAACACATCAATGTCGAGGAATGACAAGTTATGTCAAAAGCCTGAAAAGGCTTGCCTTCTCTATAAAATAAAATCAGCTTTAAAAAAAGAAAAAAGGTGCAGCGCCAATGAATAAACGAACAGCTCAACCGCAAAAGGATTACACCCTCGACAGATATTTTAATAATAAAATAAGCTCAGGAAGCTAAATCCTTCAGCAAAGTACAAATTTAATTTGGTGTAATGCTTCCTCAATGGACTCCCGCCAAGTTATTTGCCATAATCCATATATCAACATGGATAAGAGGGAGTGAGAACGGTGATAATTGACTTTTACTCAAAAGCAAACTGACTCCACTCCACAAGGGTGAGACAAGACAAGACACAAGTCAACGCACCATCATCTAAAACTGATGCATAATCTTTAATAGCCACAAAAGGCTCAATCCAATCGCAAGAGAACTGCTTGACCAGCAAGGAAGTTAAAATTCACGTTTGCAAACGGAAAAGCTGTCACCACTAAAGTGTCCAACAGTAAAGAATGTTACTGTTTAGTGAATGTGACATACGGCCGGGCCAAGTATGGTGATGCTGACCCATACTCGGAATTTGTGCGCTGCATTTACCCATCCACAGTGCACACACACAGCCGTGAACACACACACACCGTGAACACACACACACAGATCAGTGGGCAGTAGTGATGCGAAGATGGCGGTTATATCCACGGGCGCTGCGGGTGATCCGCTGGTCGGGTGGGTCGGTTAATAAAAAAGTGCATTCTGATTCTTTGCGGGTGGATAAGATAAATCATTAATGATGCAAATATTAACTACATTTTCTAAGTAGGCTACAGAAAATCGAATGAAGTGTCAAATTAACATAGTAAAGTTATTTAACAAAACATTAGGCTATTTATTCACAAAAAAAAAAAGTGAAACATCAGTTTTGGTCGAATTTGAGGTTCACAAATTTGAGTTAATTAAACCCTCTTCTAGCAATCCCAATGCTCCAAATAGTAATTAAACATCTAAAATGGCCTTTATTTATACATTTTCTGAGAGGAAAACCGTTTTCTCTGCTCCACTCGCTGTTCACTACGAGTACGTCTATTGTTGTAAAGCACAGCATTCCAGCATTGTGAATATTTATATTGAATTCTCCATGACTCAATGAGTCCAAACCAGAGAAATTTGATTTTTAAACCATGCTGATGAAAACAAAAATGATCGCACCGCTGACTGACATTCGCAAAGCATGTGCATAAGACGTGCCTTTCCGAGAGCGCGCAATCTCCCTATAAAGTATATTATTGCGAAATATGGCTTTGCAAGATTTTTTTTTTTTTCTCAGAATTACTAGTTTATATCTCGCAACTATGACTTGTTTGCAATTACTTTTTTTTCTCAGAATTGCAAGATATAAACTCGCAATTGTGAGTTAAAAGTAGCCTAATAATTGTGAGATAAACTCGCAATTCTGAGAATATATCAGTCTCTCTGCGAGAATTGCGAGTTTATATCTCGTAATTCTGAGAAAAAAAGTCATTGCAAACAAGTCATTTGAGACTCACCACTAAGTAAATGTGGCTGTCAATCTCAAATGTACAGTGTGATTGTAGCCATAGATTCAATATATGATAAATATCCCATTTTCTCCCAACTGTTTACATTATAAAACAGCACAGTATGTTTTAAGTTAATCAAAGGATTTTTGTGTTATTATTTTGTCTATATTCAGCCATTTAAATGTAATAAGCTGTGAAAGAGAACTTGATTCGCAGACTCTTTGTTTGTGTTTATGTGGCTTAAAAAGCATTGAATAATTCTTTAACATCAAGCAAATCCCGATTTTCTCATTCATGCAACTGTAAGCAACTATAAGCAGTATACCCACTGCGTGGGTATATTTACATGCTAAAATATAAATGATATAGCAAACCATGATATATGGTATTTCGTCATACTGCACAGACCTATAAAGAATGATTTTTTAATTATAAAGTAATGCATTTGAACTATCAAGTAAAAATGTTAAGGGTTAAATGAATTCCTTAACCACATCATTAATATGCTGAAGGAAATATATGGATCAGAGGCAAGAAGGACAACTGCTTATCAGTTCTTTAATTTGAGAAGTAGCATTGGCCACTGCCTAGTTCATAGTAGCTACCAGCATAAAAATCAATACTTCAGTGATATTGTGTGAGTAGAAGTGGAATGCGATCAAATAGAGATTGACCGATATATCGGTTTACCGATATTTAAGCATTTTATCATTATCGGATATCGGTTTTGAAAAAAGTATTTTTATTTTTTAATTTGTCACATACACAATTATACAGAGTATAACCAGCAGTGAAATGTGTTCTCTGTATTTGACCCATCCATGTGCACACACACTTGGAGCAGTGGAAAAGGAGAAGCTCCAGCACGGCCACCGCATGTAACTTTTAACAAGATTCACTTGTTTGAAACACACTGAATTATATTAACATTTACTATAGAACCATTATTTTGCTAATACACATCTAAATAAATACATCTCTATCGAAATTAATTATTTATTATCTCCGCAAGCGATCGCAGTTTGAGTATAGTTCTGTGTAAATGCATAGATAAACCGGGCTGTCAGCAGTTTTCATAATCTAGAATGACAAAAAACATTTTAATAATTCTGATAAAACATGCCAGTTAAGAAATGCAATAAAATACAATGTTTTGTTTGTTGTAGCTTATTTCAATATTCCAGAGAATATTATTCAGTGAATTACCATTATCCAGTGAATTATTATTCACTCTTTAGTCTATTAAACAGCTTATAAACCTAAAACTGTAGTTTAAAATGAAGTTGATATGACTTCTGTCCTTTATTTTCTCCATTTGAATACATTAGATATTCTTTTGCTTACTGTTAATATCAGTGTTGCTGATGATGCTTTTTATAAATAAAATGTTTTTATTGTTGTAATTTTAAGATTACATTTTACATGAAAATGTTAATTTTCAACAGTTTTTTGTTGTTGTTAAGATGACTGAAAGGAGGAAAAACCAAAGGGAAGAATGGACTTCTGTTATTTATTTACTTTATAACAGTAAATAAATATCAGTTCTGCATATCGGTTATCGGGAAAATAAACGTACAAATAATCGGTATCGGTTATAAAAATCAATATCGGTCGATTACTTCTATTAAATCAGTCAATACTAAAGTGAATCAGTCCAATTTTCATGGAACACTTTCAATACAAAGTTCTACACATTTGGTTCACCTGGTCTTCGTTTAGTTCTCTCAAAGATAACTTTAATGAACTTAAAGTTTACAACCTAATATTATAATAACAAAATTAGCTTTTACCTAAAGAAAGAAAAATCACAGATAAACTACTGTTATCTAGTGTGTATTATTTATGGACCATTTTAGGCCTGAATTTAGCCAATTTAAATATCTGTAATCACCACAAAAGTAATGATAATACTTTCATAAAATTTAGTTGTGAGGAGAGTGCTTTTGAAATTACAGACTGTGATGTTTTATTTTAAAATGACCACAGTGCAGGCCTTTTGCAGTGAACTTGGCTGATAATAGGGCTGGACGATATGGCCAAAATTTATATCATGATATATTTATTAATTTCGGTCGATACGATATAATTCCGATATCGATATGAATATTTAAAAAGCCTCAAGTATATAATACTTAAATATATAATAATAATCTCCTATAAAACTATTTAATATTTTAGAAATAAAAATGGTACAAATCAATTAATATTCACTTTTTATTTGTATTTAGCCTTCACAAACAAGAAATGTGAAATAAACAAACTATCAAATAAATAAAACCCAGACTCACCGTATTTACAATAATATATTTCCTTTTAAACTATAACAGGCTGATTATTCTGATAGATTGAAACGACAAACAAACTGCTTCAGTTAAATATATATATCATGAATATGATATAGCGACTGAAACAAACCATTAAGATAAACAGCTCTCCCGACCAAGATGTTACTCTGCACAAAAATCCTGATTTATAATGGTGCTGTCGTCTGATAAAATAAGATAAATACATAAGATAAAGACAATAGTGCTGTGATTTCGGCTATACTTGCATGTAAAATTAGAGAAGCAACATTTCTGTGTTTTAACTTCAGCCGCGGAACAGAGCAGACAGAGAGAGAGGTGTGTGCGCGCTGGGAAAGAGAGACCCGCCGCTCATGCGGCAGTCCGCTTCAGATGCATAATATTTTCATATATACAAGCAGGATACACAAGAAGCATGTTCAACTCGGACACGCAGACGGTTGTTGTGGTAGCTAACAGCAACCGTTCGCGTGTCCGCGCATCTCGCCCCTGTTCCCGCTGCTAGTCAGCAACACTCTCTGGCACATTTTGCAGAGCACCGAAACCTGAAGTTTATCCGATCTTAAAAAGCCAAACCACTTCCACTGAATTAGTCTTTCCTCTCTTGTAAACTATTTTGTCTGCTTTCTCCTTACTTGTGGAAGCTCGTTCAGTCACATCTGTATCGCGGTCAGGGGTACTCATTTTGTAGCTAAAACTTGCCGTACCGGAGCTTAACTAACTACTGCTGAGCGCTGGCTGTGATGTGCGTCATCACGCAAGTACCTAATTCTGTTCTGCTCTTTCTGACGGCTGCACCTTGAACGTCATTCAGAGACAAATGCTAATGTATATCGAAATATCGTAAATGGGTTTAAAAATCATATCACAGTTATTGAAAAAAATTATATTGCGATATATACTGATGTCGAATTATTGTCCAGCCCTAGCTGATAATAATTGGTGGTCATTTAATTGGTGCATCTCTAATGTGTAATTTATGCTGTCTTATCACACAATTGTATTAGTGTTTTTAGAACAGGATAAATAGGAGCATTAGAATTGTGTGCGTCACTTCAGACCGTCAGTCTCTTACCTGCATTCCTAAGTTTACTTGCATCAGCGGAGGCCTTTGCTCATTCATTCTCCCTCGACTTCCATCACCACGGAAACCTCCCATTCCAAACAGAGGGAAATCGCCTCTTCCACCAGCTCCTCGTCCTCCTGCTCCGCCCCTTCCCCTGAACCCACCTCTCCCTGCCATTCCTCCTCTCCCTCGTCCCCCAAAACGGCCCTGCTTCCTCTGACGTTCCCTTTCCTCAAACTCACGCAGGTCTGCTTTAGCTGCATCAGAGAGCTCTGAAAGGAAATAAATAAAAATACAGACTTATTAGATACAGAAAAAATAAGCTGTTGATTGTTTAAGACAGCTCATCTAATAGTTTCTTATGAAGGATCACTTTAGCATTTTTTGTCCTGCTTAGGATAATGATAATAAACTAACATTAATTTAATAAAAATAAATATTATAATCACTTATATAACATTGGGAGATGCACAGTTTTTTTTAAACCAAATTTGGAATTTTACCGTCACAATATTAACCACCAAATTTAAAATTTGGACCCCTTTAATGACTTTTTTAATTATAAAAATTAGGGATGCACCGAATGCTCGGCAAACGAAATTGTTCAGGCAAACATAGGAAAAACCTCTTTCAGTGTTCGGCCGAATAAGCGAAAAGACCAACTAATTTGTACCGAACAATGACGTTACGCGATCAAATAGAGGCGCGCACTAATGCAGCAAACCCGTCTGCAGTGTGGAAGCATTTAAAACTGTCAGAGAGAGAGACGCAAAAATCATTACAAGCCCGAAACACAGACCGCGAGAGACTGCTTAGCGCTGCGTCTCATGTCTCCGATGAGAAGAGGAAGGGGTGGTTGTTGCCGGTTACTGTGATGATTGAAATCGCGAAATCGATTAGTAAATAAACCACAGAATGTTATGTTTTCTAAAACACGCATGAATTGCATGTATCCAAACAATGCTGCACGAGCTCGCATGGTTCAAAGTCCAAAGCGCGAGGAAAATCTGCGCTGAAACACTGTTACTCATCATTTGCTAATTTGTATTATTTTTTTAAAAAGGCGTGTGACAAAGTGATACGTGTGACAAACATCTTCCAAAACCGTAATGTGATATATCTGAGAAATATCTGCATGCTGTTGTCAACAAAAAGAAGCACTGAGGTCTTCCTGCGTGTTTCCACCAAAATAAAAGCTCTATCAACATTCAGAAATGTTAGTATTGTAATTTTACTGCTTTTCTGTCAAATAAAATTAAAAGACAATAATAATGATAATAATAATTACCATATGACAGCTGTATTAATACCTTTACTATAACATTCACCAACAGTGTTCAAATTGGGATCTGTAATATTTTCTAATGTTTTAAAAGAAGTCTCTTCTGCTCAGCAAAGGCTGCATTTATTTGCACAGTAAAAAATAAATGGCTGATTCAGGAAGGGGTCTCAAAAATGGCCAAATAATATTATTTTACTAACTTATTAATTTTAAGTTAAATTGTGCTTTGTTGATATAATGTCTGATAGTATGTATAAAAATGTCCGTGTTAAGTACATTTAATTTTTGAAATGCAGGACAAAACAGTAAAAAGCTGATTTTGGCTATTTAATTTATGCAATAGTCAAAAAAAGGCAAAATAGGCCTACAAGGGGAGAAAAAAAATGCGAAAAACCGTGTTCGGTATTCGGCCCAGTGTTTCATTTTGTTCGGCTTCGGCCAAGAATTTTCATTCGGTGCATTCTTAGGTTAAATGCAGAGCGCAAATGTCACTGCTGGTTATATTCTGTATAATTGTGTATGTGACGAATTAAAAATCTTCTTCACACACCTGTCTCTCTCTCTCTCTGTGCGTCTGCTCTTTTCAGCGAGTGTCGGAGAGGAGCTGCGCTCTCAGTTAAACACAGATATTATGTTGCTTCTCTAGTTTTACATGCAAGTATAGCCAAAATCACAGCACAGCTATTGTTATTATCTTATGTGTGTTTGATTTTATCAGACAACGGCATGATTAGAAATCAGGATTTTTGTGGAGATTAACACATTGGAAGGGAGAGCTGGATATGTAGTGTTAATGGGTCACGTTTCAGTCGCTATTTCATATTCATTCCATTGTCTGACAACAGAAGCAGTAAAATATATAAATGAAAACAGTTTTATTAAGAATTTAGCTGCATCAAAATACAATGTGTATATGTATACATTTTGCATTGTTTAGAAGAAGTGAGCTGGCCAGTGTGCAAAAAAGTAAACAGGTTTGTGTAAGTAAATCGCTCAGTGCAAAGAAAGTAATGGGAACCTTGTATTTATTTTGTGTGTCTAATAGACATGAACAAAGTTCTTTGAAAAACATATATGACCTTTGAAACATGTCTAGTCTTCATGCTCAATGTTGACTATGATTTCAATAATAATAAACATACAATTGCATAAAGCATCCATATTTGTCCATACCCATGTTGATTAAGAGTATTAAAACTTGAAAAGTATTAATTTAAGGTACATTTAGAATAAATAAAAATGTGTGATTAAGTTGCGATTAAATATTTTAATCGATTGACAGCCCTAGTAATTAATTATGTTGCGTAAACCAGTAGCTCTCTTACTGACTGTAAAGACAACACAGTTAAGTGTAGTGATGGGTCATGATGGACAAATCAAATGGAAGACTAGTCAGTCACAGTGGTGTGGCCAACTCATAGAAATACACCACCATTTTTACCAAATGCTGTAAAAAACTCAACTAAGAATAATTGTCAGGTGCCTCAAAACAAGACTACATGACATTTTTAAACCTATAACAGTAAAAAGCTTCATTTTTTAATGACTAACCTAATGTGTCTGGGATGTTCCTCCTTTTACTGGTGGTATCAGACAGTCTGACCACTGTGTCATCTTTGCGCTCGGTCTTAAAGCGCAGACGGCCGGATTCTTCAATATCTTCCTCTTCCTCATCAGACTCCTCCTTCACATCGGCGTCCGGTTCGGCCTCAGCTTCTGGATCGTTTTCATTCTCCACCTAAAGCATAGCGCACACACAAAACATCAGAATCACGTTGTGACTTTAAGCATCTCCATGAAAGATAGGAGCAAACATTATCTGAAGCAGCCAATCCTTACCTCCTCTAATTCTGTGACCTGAGAGCTGTCCTGCTCCTCAGTTTCCTCCTCCTCAGGCACTTCCTGTCGGTCAGTCTGCTCTTCACTATACTCAGTCGGGTATTCAGCCACCTGTGAAGAACAATCAAATATTTACTCCATTCAATGGAAATTCAAGCAGGACATGAACATCAGGGCTAAACTGATCTCTTGTACATCATCCACTGAAACACCTGCTGCGGAGCGTGTCATAGGTCGGCACTAACAGAACCTGTTCAATGCCAAAAACGACACTGATGAAGATAAAACATTAGAATGAAGCCAAATCACTTCTGAATGAAAATGTTAATGCCACATCTGAGAGAGAGGCCAGAAAGGCCTAGTGCAGCATTCTGAATTTGGGGGAGAGGGCGCTGAAGGGGAGTCTTCCTAAATTAGCATAACAGTAGGAGCCCAGTCTCATTACTATGCCTTATTACCATTCCTGCTGATATTTGAAATTCAATGAGATGTAAATGTTTGACATGATACACAGAGAATAGGAGATAAACATGCACACGGCTCAGCGGTGGTGAAAATATCATTGACTGTTGTCTTTACACACACATACACACACACACACACACACATAAACAGACAGAAAGAAAGCTCTGGTGCACACATAGCTCACTGACAGGGAAAATATCATCATCTGACTCGGAGCAAATTCTCACACACGCTCGAGCACAGAATGTACAAAAGCATCTGGAGAGACGGGCACACACGACTTCTGCTGACTACCTTGCTGAACATCACGTCCTCCACCACAGGTCTCGCCCCTCCTCACACTCCTGTGCCTGTTTCTGCTTCTGTAGCCACCACAGGTCCCGTCTCCCCCTGCTATGCCTACAGGTCCTGTTTCTGGCCACCAGTTAAAGCCTACTGGGCCACCAGTCCATTCCCTCTGCTAAAGTCCACATTTGACTCTTAAATTGAGATTTTGTTTTGAGTGTGTGAATCTGAAAATGCTGTAATCAACCCAACACGCTAAACTTAGGGATCTGACGTAGAGGTGGAGAAGTATTGAATTACAACTATCCACCCAATATAGTCATGTTTGCTGGACATTCACAACAAATACTTTTGCTAAATAGCCACGCTATATAGCCTTGTTTTGGATATTCAAGTGAATTCAAATTTACCTCATTGTACCTGAACTTTGGAATCAAACATCTAGTATACTATACAATAACTAACATATGTTACTGATGTGAATAATGTGCATCAATAGATTACATTAATAATAATAATAATTATATTAATAATAGATAACAATAAATTACAAATACATTTCAAAATTCAGTCAAGCTGTCTGTATTGACAAGGTTTTGATCTAAATACAGTCGGTTATGTCTACAGGCAGGACAAATACTTAAATACATTTTTAAAGCTAGGTCAAAAGCAGTGGCTCTTTACCTTTATTTACTTGAAGGCTCTTCATTGTCCAATACAATATCCGAATACCTCTTATTACAAGATTTTCTGTATTACTGCTGTAATTATGACAAAGCTGCTCGTTTTCTTGCTTGTTAAATTTTATTAACAAACTGAAAGTATTTATATTTTACACTTATTAACCACAATTAATTTTGTGATTCTACTTTCAAGAACTGAATGTTCCGCAAAAAAAAACAGTAGTGATAAGTAAATATATATTTATGCTTTTTAGCATTTTAATTTAGAGTTAGATTATTTTAGTATATTAACAATTAATTTATTTAAATATCTTAAAGTCATCCTCTATCCCAGTTGGATGTTTGCTGAGGTCCCCAGCTCCCTGGTTTCAAACCACTGATCCAATGATTAAAGAAACTGTACAACCAATTTTAATTAGACTTGTTTTTCAGTCAAACTGCCACATGTCCTACTATTCATTTTCAAATAACAACAAGTTCCCTCCTCTTAGCTTATTTGGGACATGTCCCACTCTGCATTTTTGTATAAGTCTGTTTCTTCACTGCTCTCTTTGTAAGTAACAAAAACAAAAAGCAGTTTCTCTCACTTATAGCCATGCACATATATTAGACTCTTGCCAAGATTCCTATAGCGACTAACTTTTCACCTTTAAGCACTAGCACATGATTCAATAGCAATTATTATCAGAGGGCACCTTTCATAATGCATTTAGACAACACAAATTTCATTGCTGTGGAAAGTCAACAGTGCTCAAGCAAACTTATATTTGAAGAGACACTGTTTTTCCAGTCATATCCTTGAGAAAATGAATGCTGTACGCTATTACAAAACGCTCCAGGTCATTTTGCTATTGTGAATCCAGATCTCAGTAGTAAGAGAATAAGCCTTTATTATAATGTACAGAAACATACCAGACAAACTTGCAAAATGTGATGCGAGGCCTAGGCCTCAGTGCACCTGTCAGCACTGTCCTGGATGACGATGATCAAGCGATCACATGGGCAGGCAGAATGATCAACGACATCTGTCCTGCATTAAAGATCAATGAAAGACAGAACAAAAGGAGCAGTCTGATGAGTCTTGACTCCTGCAGGATTTTATCAGTCTCTGTCTTAGTGTAAAGTGACTGACCCTGATGCTTCATGACCACTGTTCGCCAAACTGTTTCTAAGCTCTCGACTATTTTGTGTGTCTTTGAACACTGAAATAAAATGTTGAAAAAAAAACATTACGAATATTAATATCTTAATATTAACTGTGCAATTAATTGCATGCGATTCTCATGCGCATCTCGTCAGTAAAGTCGGCTCCGTGATTGGCGGTAAATCTCCAAGCTACGCAATATCACATTCAATTATGAACGATTTGGTACGCATGTGTCCCAAAAATACAGAATAAATGTTTTTCTTCTGGAAATTCACATAATAAATGCCGTTTTGACAGTCTTTGGTGTGGCATGACAGATCGCTGTATAAACGCTTTGGAGAGCCACTTCTGGGACGGTTCAGAAACACGCTGGTATAAACCCAAAACAAGCATCGACTCGAGCGGCCGCGACCAGCTCAGGTTCCCGTGTCTGAACCGGGACGTGCCGCACACTTGTGACGAGCAGAGCGCCAGTGAACGCAATCATTCCTTCCTCCGTACTACTAGTTTGAACATGAATAAACATGACTGAACATCTCATGCCTCGTGTAATTGCTCAGTGTTTCAACCGCGGAAACACATCAACAAAACGGAAATAAAATGTCACGTAGCATTTAATTTACCTCAGCAAGTCATCAGTGTCCACAGCTCGTTAGTTCACTAGAGAAATTAAGTCTACAGAGGAGCATTTCGTGAAATATTACACCATATACTCATTATATTTGACTAACCCTGTTTGACTTAAATATTTAATGTATGTTTAAATTAATCTGTTATGAAACATGCTATGACAGCCAGTGTAATTGAATATACTTAAACAAATAGCCTAGAAATTATATTACTTAAAAGTTCATTTAAAAAATTGTATTGTGTTATTTACATGTTTGCAAACCATTTTTTTAAGTTGAGTGTTGATCAAAAATAAATAGTAATTCAATTTAAGTTTGGGTTAAGTTGTTAGGCCTAATTGTAACCTTATAATGTAAAAGGGCTCCTTATAGTTTTAAGCATAAGCTGAGGTAGATTTGATCACTAAGAAAATGTAAACTATAACTGAATGTATTTAAAGAAAGAGCAACTTGATCAGTAAAAAAAATAAGAGTTTAGTTTTTCCCCTGTACTAAAATCACACCGAACCGTGATGTTAAAACCGTGATGTACGTAACGCACAGTCATATTTGTGTGCCGTTACACCCTTAATGAATAGTCATTTTTAGTAGGATCATTTCAATTAATTAGTTCACAAAACTGATCTGAATGATTTGGGTCTCAAATTCTCATACCGCATGCAGTTCTCGTTTTTGGGTGAATTGTGCCTTTAAGATCTAAGCAAATAAAGAAATAAACATGTACAAGAAGCACACCTCATCAATCATGAGGCCGTGTCATGCTTGCTAAAGACTACTTTAAAGAAGGTCAATAATCTTTTCACCTACAGACAACTTTATCAGATCCTGTCTGAGAGCTCTTCCCATTAGCCAACATGGATTGGCAGGACATCAGCTGAACAAAGACGTGAAAAGAGTCTCACCCTGAACAAAACCTTGAGGCCTGGGGGTCACAAGATGTGTCAGGCTGCAGACGTGGAGGAAATGTGGTGGGGGATTACAGAGAGTGTGTGTAAGCAATAGAGATAGCAAGAGAAAGCGTTACTTACTTGAAAATCGTCATCCAGCGGCTCGTCGATCTGTAGTTCCAGCACTTCATCTTGATAATCTTCACAGTTCTGGTCTCCTGTGTATTCCACCCCTTCATCTTCTCCTTGGTACTCATCTCCCTCATACGCCCTACCCAGAGAGAAACCCGGTTGGCCGCCCTCTGTCTCGTCATAGGTGTATTCGGTAAATCCACCTCCATCAGTGTCTGTATCTTGAAGGTGGCCAGACGTGCCCAGACCCAGTGTGGCATTTAAACTCACAACCGCACCCTGACCACTGGATCACAGACACAAAGACAAGCTTGTGTTAAACTCTGGACAATACAGTGATGAATTTGTTGATTTTTGTTGAACTTGCCCTTGGGTTACCACAATAACTATATTAGAGACTGAAGTGAAGCGTGTCATCTAAAATTGCTATTGTAAACTTTTTTTATATTGCAAAAAAGAAAGCCGTTTGATTAGGGCAGAAGGTGTCAAAGTTAGTTCAATGTCATCTCTAATTATGTTATGGATGAACTGCTCTATTGATTTTAGAGCACTGAAGCTTTGCATAAATTATGGGGTGAAGGCAATTTTGACCCCACAAATGGAAAAGTGAACGGTTTAGGAGGGTAATGCTGTATTTTATATACATTTTAAGCATACATTCTTCTATGCAACAATAATAAAAAGCAAAAAGGGGAAAATACTTCTAATACACACACAGGTGCATCTCAATAAATTAGAATGTCGTGGAAAAGTTCATTTATTTCAGTAATTCAACTCAAACTGTGAAACTCATGTATTTAATAAATTCAACGCACACAGACTGAAGTAGTTTAAGTCTTTGGTTCTTTTAATTGTGATGATTTTGGCTCACATTTAACAAAAACCCACCAAATTCACGATCTCAACAAATTAAAATACTTCATAAGACCAATAAAAAAAAACATTTTAGTGAATTGTTGGCCTTCTGGAAAGTATGTTTATTTACTGTATATGTACTCAATACTTGGTAGGGGCTCCTTTTGCTTTAATTACTGCCTTAATTCGGCGTGTCATGGAGGTGATCAGTTTGTGGCACTGCTGAGGTCGTATGGAAGCCCAGGTTTCTTTGACAGCGGCCTTCAGCTCATCTGCATTTTTTGGTCTCTTGTTTCTCATTTTACACTTGACAATACCTCATAGATGCTCTATGGGGTTCACGTCTGGTGAGTTTGCTGGCCAGTCAAGCACACCAACACCATGGTCATTTAACCAACTTTTGGTGCTTTTGGCAGTGTGGGCAGGAGCCAAATCCTGCTGGAAAATGAAATCAGCATCTTTAAAAAGCTGGTCAGCAGAAGGAAGCATGAAGTGCTCCAAAATGTTTTGGTAAATGGGTGCAGTGAAGTTGGTTTTCAAAAAACACAATGGACCAACACCAGCAGATGACATTGCGGCCCAAATCATCACAGACTGTGGAAACTTAACACTGGACTTCAAGCAACTTGGGCTATTAGCTTCTGCACCCTTCCTCCAGACTCTAGGACCTTGGTTTCCAAATGAAATACAAAACTTGCTCTCATCTGAAAAGAGGACTTTGGACCACTGGACAACAGTCCAGTTCTTCTCCTTAGCCCAGGTAAGACGCCTCTGAAGACAACTGTAGCCAAATTCCTTGACACGTCTGTGTGTGGTGCTCTTGATGCCTTGACCCCAGCCTCAGTCCATTCCTTGTGAAGTTCACCCAAATTCTTGAATCGATTTTGCTTGACAATCCTCATAAGGCTGCGGTTCTCTCGGTTGGTTGTGCTTCTTTTTCTTCCACACTTTTCCTTCCACTCAACTTTCTGTTAACATGCTTGGATACAGCACTCTGTGAACAGCCAGCTTCTTTGGCAATGAATGTTTGTGGCTTACCCTCCTTGTGAAGGGTGTCAATGATTGTCTTCTGGACAACTGTCAGATCAGCAGTCTTCCCCATGATTGTGTAGTCTAGTGAACCAAACTGAGAGACCATTTTGAAGGCTCAGGAAACCTTTGCAGGTGTTTTGAGTTGATTAGCTGATTGGCATGTCACCATATTCTAATTTGTTGAGATAGTGAATTGGTGGGTTTTTGTTAAATGTGAGACAAAATCATCACAATTAAAAGAACCAAAGACTTAAACTACTTCAGTCTGTGTGCATTGAATTTATTTAATACACGAGTTTCACAATTTGAGTTGAATTACTGAAATAAATGAACTTTTCCACGACATTCTAATTTATTGAGATGCACCTATGGGCTTTAGCAAGATTTAGCAAGCAGTATCAACCGTCATAACTTAAATCAACTATAATTTTGTCATTTTAGAAGATCCGCAATTAGTAATTTGACAATTAACACAAAAGAAAAGACCATTTTGAACATTTACACGGATGTGAGTGTCATATCGGTCTTCTAAAATAAATATTTTGAATCTACATATAGCCAGGGCAAATCAAAGGTGTCACCATAATGTGATCATATGACCAGACATGTCTTGTAAATTGGCAGTTACTAATAACAATTACATTTCTTCATTTTGCACTTTCAGTCAGTGCTCCTAAAACAGTAACAAATGTACTTGAAAATAAAACATGCAAACCAAGCAATATAAATCACAAGCACAAAATAGGTCACATTAAAAAAAAAAAAACATCACTTACTGTCTTGTATTTAAAGACAAAAAAGGTCTATCTAGAAACCCAATTCTGTACACAACAATTGAACACATATCTTAGTAATGAATTTTCACTCATGTCTCTTGTCTAAATGATCCAACATCTTATGTTTTTTTTAAATGCCTACCTAGGATTTTATTTGTATGTTTTTGTTAGGGTACCTTGCGTTTTGGTCCTCTTCATCACTTTGCAAGAGGTCATCGTTTAGCTCCTCATCTGACATCTCTGAGGGGTTCTGTAGTGGACAAAAAAAAGAATCAATTAAAACTCTTCTACTTGATATGCTTGATATTTTGGTGAGATTGTTACATATGTTGTTGGCCTTATAAGTCTTGAATATTAAGTACACCTGCTGGAAACAATTTCTGTATTCCTATCAGTTAAGATTGCTTAAAAACACAGAAAAAGACAGCAACTGAAAGAACAACAGCAAAAAAAATTAAGTTTAAGCAGAGGGGAAAGAAACTGGCAATGATGGAAATCACTTTACCTTTTTTGACGACAGCCAATCTTCTTCAAGCAAGTCTCCCTCCTCCAAATCACTGTGAATTTATAAATATATGATTAAAAATATGGTTTGTTCACAATAAAATCTCTGAAATGCCTGATACCATTTCAGCAAAGCACAGCAAGATATTAAAGCAACAACTTAATTTGATTTGCAAACACCACACCCCATGGCAACCAATAAAGTCTATATCTATGCAGGTGAGATTCATTTTGAATGCTATGAAAGACTCTTGCTGGAGTGCTATTGTGCTTCTGGGAAACTGATGCTCTCTTTTTCATTCTAATAGAGACATAAAAAATAAGCCAGCAATGAGACAGTGAAGACTTACCTTTCCAAGTCGTCATCTTCTCCTCTCCGTCTTCTTGACCTTTCAGCCCCAGGCTTATCATATTCATCAAACTCATCATCTACATGCAGACAAGAGAATGAAACAAATTAGATTTTGTGCAATGTTTAAATAATATTAGATGTTCAGCCCTAGCATTTAACACCTTAAAACTCTGTGCTTGAGATGTTAGGGTTCAAGATTAATTATGATGCCGCACAATTTCTCTTCAAAGCAAATATATTAGTATTAGAAGAATATGGCTAATATTCTTAAAGTGACAGTACATCCAAAATCAAAACTTATGTGATGAGTGATGACTGACTTGCCCTCGTGTCATTCCAAACCTGTATGACTTTCTTCTACAGCACACAAAACAATAAATTATAATATGAAGTATGTTGGGAACCAAACACACTGACCACTGACCCCCATAACAAACTAAAACACATATCCTAAAATATATTGGTTTATGTTCCACAGAAGTCCGTCATAGATTTGGAATGGCATGAGGGTGAGTAAATGACAATTTTAATTTTGGTTAGAACTATGCCTTTACAAACAACTGTTTTTCATATAATCAGCTCAGTTTTCCAGAAAAAACATTATCCAATACAAATTTTATTTGAAAGAAGCCACTGGAAGATTGTATCAAGGGCAGTTCTTGTAATATCTACTTTCTAGGCCGCTCAAACACCAATATTCAACATAACTATGTTCATTGGTAATCACATATAGGTATACAGATATATAAAATCAGATCTGCACCCTTGCAGCTAACAGTGATGTACTGTGGGATTGACAGGAACTGGCCCTGGTCTCTGTAATAAACCACTACAACACACTTGATATATCACCACGCCTACATTTGTTTATATAACCATACAACCTCATGGTGCTGCACACAACAATCCTTCATCCACCATTTAAATCTCAAAATTACTATCCAAGTATATATTTTATTCGTTGCATTTTGCATGTAAACACACGGGCTTCGCATTCATTGCAACCCTTCAGCTAGCGTGTTAGCAACCGCAAATGAGAAGAAATATGCAAATACACGTCTGCTCACGACTCACGATCATTAATATGACACACCATAGAAACAAAAAACATCCTAACAGATAGTCGTGACATCAAGGTAAACGGTGTTCAATCTGTAAAGCAACAGCAGATCTCAGAAACTCGGCAAATTATGAAACAAAAGCAGCTACCTCGTTAGCACTAGCTGGGAGCTAAACTAGGTGTAATTTAATATGACATTTATCATACCCCCGACATTGGTCGCCATAACCCAAGACTGTATGTTATCTTGGAGACGCTGGTATCTCTATAACGTCGATGAGTTCATTGAAACTGGTTTAAGTGCAGAACTTCAGGCCGTTAGCTTCAAATCTTCTCAGTCTGAGCTCTGAAAACATCAGCACAAGAATCATGGCGGCCGGACCGAGCCGCGCTGCATCATGGGTATGATGAGAGAGGTGCGTTCATAGACATAATACACGTATATAATGTCTATGGGTGCGTTACTCTCTACAACAAACCAGCCTAACTTGTTTAGCTTTACCGTATACTCCAATAAAAGTGAAGGGCAGGCAGACTTCAGTTTGGCGTGCCAGAAATTGGCTTTACATTTTAATACGTATCTTTTTCCAACTTAAAGCCGATAAGCCCAATGAATTGTATTTGTGTGAGTCCTATTCACAAGAAGTGAAGTATTCAGAAATGCATCCTCCATCAGTGCTTGGCTTGTTGATTAACAGGTGTTCAGGGGTGGGCTAAAGAGTTGGGTCTCAGTATAGGCTACAGACAAAGCAGACTGAGGTGATGATTGAATCAAATAAGATCAAGTAGCAGCTGTTAGTAAACGTTGCAGATATTTTCTTACTGGATAGTGAATTATGGAAGTTGCAATATACATTTTCATAACATTATTTCAAGATTTCCAAATTAAACAAACTCTAAATTAAACAGAACCTCTTCATTTAACAAACTATTTGAGGTAATTTAATTTAGGCTAATGGTATTTACAGAATGTGTTGTGCAAGCTGAGAGCAGCTGCATTACTTTTTCAGTAAAGTGGGGATTCATTTTTCACTGATTTCATTGTTGTGTTATTTTCTATAGATAACCTTGGCAGTGGCAGAATATTTTGTTCTCAATAGTACATATAACTCTGACTATTCTACATTTTTGACTGATGTTTGCACTACATGTGATTCTTAAGTATGTCAAATTAATTTCAACATTCAGTTTCACTAGTTAGAGTTTGGGAAGAATTAACTAACAAAAGAAAAAGTCAAATTTGAAAGTGATGAGTCTCACCAAAAGCTCAAGTTACTCCATCACAGCCTAATTTAAAATAAACACAAAGAAAAATGTTACATTTGATCTTTACCCCAACTTTTTTATTTATTATTATTGTTATTGATCATTAGCACTTAGTTAGTTAGAACAATTAGTTACACTAGCAAAGATTCGGTTTTATTATTTATATATATATATATATATATATATATATATATATATATATATATATATAGTAAGATCAAATAATAAAGTGTTTAATAAATAAATACAAATGTTTTTTTATCAGATATTTGTTTGTGTATTGTAGCTACAAGTTCATGTTAGCCATCAAAATGCTGTAAATTGGCCAAAAATCAGACAAAGCATTTTTTTTCTTTAAAAATATAATCTTTAATAATTTAATCATGCATTATTATGAAATGGCAACAACCTACTATTCTTTTATTATAAACTATTTCTCTTAAAAATATAATTAATATAAACAACTCAAACTGGATGCATCAGCAAGTACACTATTGTTTGGTGACGCAAAGCAGACAACTAAAGCTACGGTCGCGCGCAGAGTAGCTATTATGACGTTTCCTCCTCTTCTCTCCTACGACTCGAGAGTTTATATCCATATCTGCAAGAGTAATGTCTGCATGATCAACCTGATTCATCCCCACCTCCAATCACATTTCTGTGACTGTGTTTCCTAAAGATGATTTAGTCTCTGCATCCATCCAGGGAGTCATTCAGAGGTTATGATGTTTGGGCTGCTGTTATTGGATATCATGCTCCAGTTCGGGACGCCATTGGTCTGCAGCTTGTCAGTCTGCGGCGCGCTGGCGCTCGCGACGCCGCTGCGCAGACAGTGCACGACACGCGAGTGGCCAGAGAGTGTCTGGAGTCTGTCTGAAACTGATAAAAATGGTGATGGAGTTTACCCAGAGTCTCGCTCATACTCATTAGAAAAACAAAGGGAGGCAGAGCGGAGTTATACAATCGTCCATCACTGTAGTCTGATCGTAGCTTGAAAACTAGATTCTATTGTAGCGCATTTCTAAGTTTTATTCCATGTTTTTCACCATTAATTCACAGGTAAGATGATCGTGGCGGGGCGCAAATCTTTTTGTCTGATACAGTCTGCCGTTGTTATGGTGATTGTTTTGTTGATGAATACTTAACTGTGCGATGTTGCTTAATAATGGCATATAGGACGGCGCATGTAAACCGCTGGTCGGCTGCAGGGTGGTCATTTTAATGTGATTACATGTTAGCGCATGTCGTTCGGCGGGATGAAGAAAGAGTTTATAGCGATCATCTCTTCAGACAGATGACGCACCTGTGCTCACGTGAGCACGGTTTCTCATTAACCCCATGAACTCGAGATGCCAAAACACTGTGCTGCGGTGTGAGTATCTATCGGCGTGTCTGGACTGTATACAGCGCGGTAAAGAGCATGCCAGCCATGCGCCAATCAGCTGCTGTTTATCCGCAATTTAAGGCCCGTCTTTGAGCGTGAGATTTTCGCTTGCGGTGTATAACTACGTTTTAATTCCCCGTGGTTTGGCGTTTAGACTGTTTTCCAAGTTAAAAATAATAATGGTGGATTTTAGGCAGCTTAATGGTTAGTCTAAGGACAGTACGTAGACTTCAAAGGCATTTGGCAAAACTACTGACAAAAAAATAAACGGCCAAAAGCTGTAATCATACAAAGCTTGTTTTCCTCAGCTCGCATCTGGTGTCAGTGCAGCGCGCGTGCTTTGGATGGTCTCGTCCAGAAGTGGTTCGTTCCCCAATAGCTGGTGTGGTAACGCATTTAATTAAATTACATTTATTTGTCTTTATGAAAAAATATCGCAAGTCCCAAAATAATTTACCAAAATGCAACTAGTTTTTCATTTTAAAAATATATATATTTTATCCTACAAAAATATATGGAAGACAGTGGCTTGTTGGAGCAAAGACGAGAGTTATTTTACTAAGAGTTCTGTTCATAGTTCAAAACTTGCATTATAATTTTAGTGAATTTTATCAAATACGTTATCATCATATTTTTGAGCCGTTTTGTAAAGTGAACAAACAAAATGAACTATATCATGATGGACAAATTAATAATTAACTGATTTTAATTTGAACTGAAAATGATTATTCAGCTAAAAGTTATTTATTAATTTTAAACATGTTTCATAAATGTCAGGTTGGGGCATGAGGTTTATATTGGGGCGTGTTGTTTCAATGTGAAAATATTACAAATAGGATATATACAAATTATATAAACTGCAATATTGAGCTCAAAACAATGGTTTGAGGTTATTGTACATTAACTTTTACATGTGTGTTGTTTAATTCTTATGTGTTTCGTAATTGTTTTAATTTAGCAGAACAGTCAATAAGAGTCTGTTTAATGGTTCCACTGTAATGTGACAACATGCCCTACCACTAAAGGCCAATGTGTGTTCAATAGCCACACTTTTCATCAACAAAAAATGGTAACAATATTCAGTAGATTTTTTTGTATTGCCAAAAACTATAATGTATGTGCCGAAACAGCAGTTGACTGCAGAAAATACTGAGAAATATTCACTGGAGTAAAAGTTATGAAAACTAGTATTCTCCTTTATAGGCTACCTTATTTAATAAAACATTCTTTTTGAGGCATTTACTTAAGTAGGATATTTTTATCATATTTTCATTATACATTTATCAATTATTTTTCTATTATTTAAAAGTTACCAATTGATTATTACATTATTCTCTTTAGATAATAATCATTAATGTTAATCAAAATGCAGTGCACTCTGTGAGGGGATTGTATGCTGTCTTTTGGATTTATTGTTTCTTAACTTAACTTTACCTTTAGGTGTATCTTTTGGTCTTAAATTTTTTTGAGTGTTAGGTCTGCTTTCTTCCTCTAAATAGTTCTAAATAGTCATTTTTTGACCTGTTGAATGGTTCAGATTTGAAAGGCACCATGAATATGTTGCCCATGTGGCTTGGCTTTGCATGCTCATGCATTTAGTTTTAAAGCAGACAGAGACATCTCTCTTTGATATTGATATCTAATAAGCAGTCATAGGACTCAGCTTTTTAGTCATATGCAAAACAAGATGGCTGCTTCACGGGAGGCACAAGGCTATACATTGGTAGATATAGCGGTCCCTTTATAGTATGTTTTGAGTCAATGTAAAGTGTCTTAGTGAAAGAAATTGGGATACAGCATGCACACTATTGTGCCCTGACCCAGAGGAGTTGTGCAATTAAAAAAATATCTAAGCAAATATATGTTACAAGTTACAGTAATTGACTTAAACATGGGTGCAGGTATGTAATTATAATTAAGTATATTATCTAAACACAAGGATGTAACAAATACAAAATAAATATATATATATATATAATCTTTGAAGGTTACACAAGGTTAGATGTGACCCTGGACCACAAAAAGTTAAATTTTATCGAAATAGAGATTTATAAATAATCCAAAAGCTGATTAAATAAGCTTTCCGTTAAAGTATGGTTTGTTATGATAGGATAATATTCGGCTGAGATACAACTATTTAAAAATCTGGAATCTGAAGGAGCAAAAAATTCTAAATATTGAGAAAATCTCCTTTAAAGTTGTCCAAATGAAGTTCTTAGCAATGCATATTACTAATCAAAAATTAAGTTTTGATATATATAAGGTAAGCAATTTACACAATATCTTCATGGAACATGATCTTTACTTAATATTCTAATGATTTTTGGCATAAAAGAAAAATCAATAATTTTGACCCAAACAATGTATTTTTGGCTATTGCTACAAATATACCCCAGCAACTTAAGACTGGTTTTGTTCTCCAGTGTGACATATGTGAAATTATTTTCAAATTTATTTTGTAGCGTATAGATGGCTTCTGGTTTGATAAGTTCTGTTTATGTATAACTTGATTAAAATAAAAACGCATTATATGACATTTAAAAATTGCCATACCGCATATATAATGTGTTATGATTAACAGAGAGCAAGAGCTTCATTCAAACAAAACTTAAGATATTTGTGATATTTTCTTTTATTTCCTTTTTTAGACATACAATTTTCTAATAACACATACACAAGTTTCTTTAAATTTGTGCATTTTGCAATATTTAAGCTGAAGACTATAGAAATTGAGCACTGAATGACTCCTATTTTAATAGTAGTAACTGTAACTATACATTGATGTAAGGTTTTAAGTTATGCTTTTTCATTAATGGTATTTGCTAAATATTTTGTAAACGGAGTATTAATGTTTGTGCACGATTAGTCTAGAATAGGTGTGGCTCACTCCTAGAAATCGGTCTTTATTTAGTTGAGTATTTTTGTGGCCTACAGCACAAACTGATGTGCCGATATGTTCAGTGAATGTGAGCAGCTCAGTGCATGCAGAAGGAGTTTGTTTTGCCTTGTACTTGACTCCGGGTTTTCATTACTGTAATGTTTGATGGTATTATAAATGCTTCGCTGCACACTTCTGTATATCAGTTCACCTTACAGGCCTATCAGTGTCCAACCTCAGTACTCCGTGTTTCAACCGGTCAGGCTGTGTGTGTAAGTGTGTGTGCATGTTGCTTTAGCTCACAGGCCCGTAAAACATTTGTTTGTAATAATGATTGGTTTTTCAAAATGAAACATTTGCCGTGCTCATCCACAAACTATTGGTCAAATTATGTTCCTATAGTATTTCTATTCGAAGGTAAATTTTTATTTAATGCTACATTTATTTAAAATGAAGAATTATGGAATAAAAGTAATATTTTTATTCCATTGCGTGATATCTGTAAAGAAACTTTTATTTTTACAATTTCCCAACATAACGTCAGGTCTGTTGACTGAAGTGGATTTGGAGTGTATTAGCATGGCTGTCATTTTGCAATAAATATATATTTGAACTTTTATTGATTTGAATTCTTTGTATTTGTGCTTTCGTTATAGGCAGGAGGAGAACATTTCTGAAGTCTCCTGATGACCTCTTGGAGCTGTCACACACTTAAAGGTGATACCTGTGTCCTGCGGTTGTGCTGCCGTGCTGACGGTAGGTTTAAAAGGGCATTTCCCACCCAGTACTCTGTGAAGCACATTTGGGCATGTCATGGAGAGAGAGGTGGAACGGCAGGAATGCAGAGAGGTGTGCAAAGGTGCGATTAAGAGAGCCTGCAGGCTGATGAGTGTGCATCAGAGAAGCTAATGCTAACCGAAACGAACCTCTGTTTTTCTTTGTCAGATGTGACGTTTGAAATATTGCTGAGTAATCGCACTTTCAGCTTGGCATGCCAATCATTTCCAGTACTCGCTTCTTATATGAATTTCTAACTGATTTCTTCATTGAACACAATGATTAGACAGGTTCATTAACAGACAGGTAAAAACAAACTGCACAGACAGTCTGGCATGGAAAAAGCCTAATGTTTGAATGTGAAGGTTACAGCGAGATTCTTGAGAGATAGAGACTCTAAAAGTCATTTTTGTGACTTCAGATTGATGGTTAAAAAGCTGTAGAAATTAGAAATGATATCTTTTGAAATTAAGATGGCAGCCATTTTGGTTGTAATGTCCAACAGCGCCCCCCAGGTCTCTCTATAGCTCTTGTGGAGCAAGCTTATGGATTTTGTGTGTGAAAGAACAAGGCTCTCACTCTCCTGCATTGCTTGCATATATTCAATATCAAAGCCACAATGGCATTTTAAAGGGATCACTGGCAGGCTGCCAAAACACAGAGCCTCTCTCTTTGGTGGCTGTCCTGGCTTACTTGCTTTCTTCCTTTTACTCATGCCCTCGTGCTGGTGGTAGCGTAACGTCTGACTCTTCTTAAAGCTTTACCCAAGTGCTGGAGCGAGACATTGGATGTATTAGGACAGCTGCCTCCATTTTAGGGAGGAGTTTTGCAGAGGAAGATGGATTCCCTTTCCACAGTAGCAGAATGTGCAGCGTGAATCAGTTCTGACTTGAGGCATCGCCTGCAATATTTAGCTATGTTTTGTCAATCAATATTCATTTGTTACCCATATTTGATACGGTTTCCCGAAATTTGCTTCGATTGCATTTGTGTTTATAGGAAATTATATCGAATGATATTGATCGTGTTTTGGGTGCCTGTTTACCAGTTGAAGCAAATGCACTTTTTTATCGTTCTGCTTTTGATTTTCTGCATAGATGTTATTGTGACATTTCTAGATCTTACTTTTTGAGTTTGTTTGTTTTTCTGGCCACGCACAGAAAGATTTTAATCTGCTTTTTAAACGCATATCTGGATTTGATATAAGTAACATGTTTGTTGGTTAGTTACAAAACAAATCATAATATCCAAATAAAATGTGCCTTCAGGCCCTCGGGATTTTACTGGTAAATAATGATGTGCTCTAATCCGCTGTGAAATGTTATTTCTTTTATTTTATTGTACATTACTCAGGCATATAACTATGCTGTGTTTAGTTTTTTCTTTTTTAAACCCCCAGGTTGCAAATTAGACAGAGACCTAAAATGCCAGATACCTTTGACCGTAATATATATTAAATTACAGAAAGCTTTAGCATGATTCAAACATTTTGGGTCCTAAATTTTTGTCCTTCGAGTGTGTCCTTAACTTTGTATTTATTATTTGAATATTTTGAATTCTTTATTCGTTCTCGTGCATTATAATATTCTGTTAAATGATTCTTATCTCTATCATTAATTATCTCTAAAGCTGATTGTTTCATTGTCTCAGTATCTGTGTTGTGAACTGGACAAATTAAAATACGTGCACTTTTTGTAGATGTTCATTGAAGCAAATACATTTAGCAAAAAAATTATATATTTTGAAAAGTGTTTTCGCATCATATTTGAAGCATGCCAGTGATTGTTAAAATTATTGTTTGTCAGTTTGTGTAAATACATTAACTGTTATTATTAATGTTAAGTAAATGTAATACAATTCTTTAAATTGCTTTTATAAATCAGTGTTGTCTTCTATTCATGATGTAAATTTAAGTTAGACTGTTTTATCGTGCAGACTGAATTTCTTTGTAAGTGTTGTGTTTATTGTTATTATTGGAATAAAAAAACATTATTTTAATTGCTTTGATATAACGGTGTCTATTTGTATTGATATAAAATATTTGATGGATTCATGTGATACAAAGATGATATGAACGAGACTGGTTTGCAGTGTAGAGAGTGTATAAAGCCCCAAAGATGGCATTGACTGTGTGTCTGTGTGTGTCCGCGTGTTGCAGGGTGGATTTGTGCTTCAGTATCTGAGGTACACAATGTTCTGGAAGATTCGGCCTCTTGAGCGACCCATTGGCCCTGAAATCTTGCTCGCACCCGGAAAAGCTTCGAAATGCGAGACTTATGAGGAGTGTTTTCGTGATTATTGTTATAGTTTAGGAGAAACAGTATGAAACGCATTTTAAGTTTGAACATAACATTTGTAAAACAAACTGTTTATAGGAATGATTTGCGTTCAAATGTGCCCTGTGTGTTTGTACAGCACTTGAGCGCTGATAATATATAATAAACGTTTAACTAATAAATCTTTGAAAAGTGTTAACAGTTATAATACTGTATAGTCATTTTGGATATACTGTGCGGGGACAAAAATGTATCAGTGGGGGAAAATACTTACTGTTTCAGTGCTGTAGAGGTTCTAAAATGTTGTTTGCTACAGTTTTGAAGACGTCTTGTTGTGCAGTTGTTGTTTTTCTAAATATCAGGAAAATGCAAAAATGTTATGTAATGCTGCAGTGAAATTCACATCCTTTTGCTCAGGAATATGTTTGTGATTTGTTCTACGTTTATGTATAATGTTTTGCTTCTATATCTGCATAATTGTCTACCCTGAAAATATTAGCACCATGTACTGTTTTTTATACTTTTTCACATAAATATTCAAAAGAACTGAAGGTTTTATATAATTTTTAGAATTTTACATGAATTTGTTTATGCATAATATCTATTAAATGATTTTAAGAATGCTAAAACAAAACACATTTATTATCTAACTGTCGCTGATACTTTGTAAAAGTTATAACATTCGTCTTGAGAATTGGCACAAGAACTTCATGTCATCATGTCAGTCCTTTCATAGCATTCACAATTATTAGAACCGGATAGTAAACTTCAGATTTGATACGCTGGCATTGGCCAGTGATTAGCTGATTCAAGGCTATGCCAGATGAAATGCCAGTCATCGCTGAGGGTAGTTCATTTGGTTTAATTTATGAACTCCTGCACATATGATTGGTAAGTCCTTGTATTTTACTGATTCAACTCTCTTTCTGTTTAGGTGTGAACATTGAATGACTTTTTAAAGTGCTGTGTCCTTGTGCATTTTATTCCTCTTTAATGGCTTTTCAAAGTTGCTGATGCTATTTGCGAGTGTATTATATTCCGCATTGTTCACCCTGGGTTAATTTTAAACTCTTTTTCTATTTCATTTGGATGTTTCAATCAGCCTTAAATTAAAAAGCTTAAAATTGAATCACATTATTCAGGCTTTTGTGGAACTCAAATACAATAATTTTCAGATGAATTCTGCTTCCTTCTCTCATTGCAAACAGTTATATGCAGGATGTTATTTGTTCACTATTTATTTTAGTTTTTGTTGTTATATGCATGTTTCCTAAGCTGTGTGGATGATTTATTATGTTTTGAAGTAGAAGTAGAAAGAAGGTTTGTTTATTCCATTTCACCCTAAAGGCATAGTATTTTAATGAAATCTCATCTCATCTCTCTCTCACTCACACACACTCTTTTCCTTTTCACAGCTGCTGATCACCTAATGGCCTTTTAATTAGTCTGAATGATGCCGACGAGTTCCTGTATGCCACTATTTGACAAAATCACTCACAAACGCACAGCTCTATGTATGCGGATATGCCAAATATTGCTTCATATGTGAGAAATATGTCGTTAAAGGGTAATCTTTATTTGTTCTTTGATACCACCATTCTGTTTGACTTTCCCTGTCTTTAGCTGTGTATACTTTTGTCTATAAGCACTGTTTTGATTGATCTTAAGAGGTAATGCTCCGATTTAACCTTGACCCCTATTTTTATTCTGTCAGGTGTTAAGGCTCGCCAACCAGTCAAAGCGTTCAGACTCATTAGCAGTTCTTTCGTTTTGATGCTGTTCTGCTAAAGCATGTGTTGATGGGTTGAAAACCAAATGAACAGGTCACAGTGATTAAAGGCCAAGTGGTTAATCCCAGCAAAGAGTCTGTGACACAAACACCAAATGAACACTGCAACTCTTCGATAAGAAAAGAGACGCGATTAAGCACGCAAACATCCCAAATATCAATTTCACGTCTGATCTCCCACTGACACTCAACGAGTGAGAGTGCAGGGGTTGCACCAAACAGGGCCTTGGCAATAGTATCATGTTATCTCCTATCAATTAGTGCCTAAAGGGGATTAACCCCTGCAACACAGAGGAAGCTGATAGGATCACTGTTGAATTGCAGGGGTCACCTGCTTCCCTCATTAGTGCTGACCTCTCTCTTTCTGTTTCTCTCACTCTCTCTTTCTGTCTGCCTCTCTGTCTGTCATTTTTATGTATTCACTACTAGTTTAATAGAGGAAGTAGGCTGATAGGTTTTTGTGGACATGTTATCATGAATGTCTTTTGGAAGGAGGGTTAGATATTCGGTGATTAGTCATGTTGTGTTATGCTGCTGTTGTTCAGGTGAGAGTGAATCAGCAATGTATTCAGAGTTGACAACATTTCTCTTATAACAAGGCTAGCAGAATGAAATTCACAGTTTGAGTCTGGCTAATGCTGGTGTATCATGGCACACGGGGAATAAACTGCTGCTGACCTTACTCTATATTCATGGACCTGTGCTGGTGTTAGAATCTCCTCAGGAAAATTAGATTGTATAACAATAACTTCAAGTAGGCTTAAGCCCGATAATTTTTTTGAAAACTTTCCGGCCACATTAATTTCAATGAAACAATCATCAAAATTGGGGTTTCTATGTTTTATATACTGCATGGTAGTTACCATTTACCAGTTTGTATCTTTTTGTGCTTTTTTTTTAAACCACTAAAGGATATGAGATACACAGATCAGAGAAAAGAGAAGACAAATTAAACTTAAACATGAAATATTCAATGCTTCCAACATAGTATAACTGATTCAAACCGATATATCTGGTTTTATGAACTGTTTCATTTCTGACTTTGAGGATAGCCAATGACAGTTTAGAATGCTAGAGTGGCACCTGGGGTGGCCAATCAAATTGATGTCTCCTGTGAATAGATGATGAATTAGATTTTTTTGTGTGTGTGAAACAGTCCTTCTAAAGATGCTTTCTTTGTGCTGGTATACAGTGAATTAAGGTATGTGAGAACATACATTTCCGACTATTTCCTACTAAAACATTTAGCTAATTATTTTATTACTTGCTTCTTGTTGACCTTGTAATAATATAGACTATAATATAGTCTATAATAGAGACAGATAAATATTGATACTTTAAATTATAAAAAATTAAGACTGTTGGACCATTTTAAATGAACTTGTGTAGTTAAGAAAAGGTGAACATGTGCTTAAGTTACTATTTGGCCTTGTTAATAAAATATATATTTTAACCTAAAATCTTGATGTTAATAATGAGTGCTTAGATGTAAACTACCCGAATATCACACAAAAAATGTTTTTCTCACATTTCAAAACTCAAAAGAAAACATAACAAATTTATTTTTGCATTAGGTTTTCATTGCATTGTGACATTATTTTCATAACAATTAAGCACATTTGACCCTAAATTCTCATTACTGTAATAGTTACAGTAATAGTTTGACCTTACATCCATCTATTCAAAAGGTGGATGTCAAAAGAGGTGTCAACTTTAATACTAATAGTTTAACTGTAATTAACATTAACACTTATATATAGCAGTGCATTTGTGTACTCATAGTTGTGCTCATATTGGCCTCTAGTTGTAGCAGAAAGTTCATGAAGAACAACCTGTTCCACCCGATCCATGAAGTTGTGGAGTGTCTGTGGACACAAGAAAAGAACACTTGTAATTTATCTTAGCTACCAGTATTTTTTTAAACAGTGTTTTTTAATCACTCTTAGATGTTCTCTGCAGCAAGATGGAAGACCGTTTTTATATCTCTGAATATTGTAACGGGAAGTGCGGCTTGAAATCAAGCTTCATTTAAATGTTTAGCACTAAGGATAAAGTGTGAGTTTTTTTATCTTTTGATTAATTATCAATATGATATAGTAGTAAATTACCTTTATAAGTCTAGAAAGATCTCCGTCCAAATTTGTAACTGAATTTACCACTAAAAAAGAAGACTGCACACTCAAGAGTCCATTCCAGAGTGCACATATTTTAATGAGTTTTTAAAAACCAGAACATAATGTTTCATTGGTGTGTTATTTGTGCTATGAACAGTGCATGTCTCACAAAAATATTTAAACCAAATGTCCACAACACCTCAGTTTTCCCCCAAAATGCCATCCAGATTTAGCCACTTATTTGCTGCTAAATCTTTAACAAGCAGTCCTCCATAACAAGCAGTCTTGTATAAGCATGCATAAATGTCCTCTCAATATAGTCAGGAAATCTACCTTCAACTGTAGCGTTATTCCTGACATACTTATTTTGCAGATTCTGTTTTAATTATGTACAGAAATTGTCAAAAGTTCTTAATGAGTGAATAATTATGCCTAAAATGAAACCCTTTTTCAATTCTTGGGTTACTTTATGAGCCACAGGGAAAAATATCCATGGCAAAAATCGTCTCGGGTTACTTACGTAACCCTTGTTCTCTCAGTAGGTAATGAGACGCTGCGTAGCTTTACGCATTGGGAACACCCCCAGGTGTGATGATTGTCTGAAGCCCTTATAGAATCATGCCAATACATTGGCTGATGGCACGAGATACCGCCCCTACGTCATGCGTGATTGACATAGACCCATGCTCGTGCCATCTTACCCCTCAAATTTTCCTGTCCAAGAAGCAGGTCGACAGCAAGAGAAGCTTGACAATGGACGCAGCGTCTCATTCCCTACTCCGAGAACATGGGTTACGTAAGTAACCCGAGACGTTCTCTTTCACACCAAGCTAACGCGCTGCCAGATCTGGCCCAATACAGACCAGAACACCAAAAAACACAGCTGACTTAAACAGAAAGAACCTGGAAACCAGGAGCCGTATTCACATAAAGGTTATAGAACCTCACAAAATAATTTGGAGAGGACCAACTTGCCGCCATACAAATGTCCTCCAGGGGAACCCTTCTAAACAAAGCTTGAGAGGAGGCCACCTCTCTGGTGGAATGAGCTCTGATGTCTAGAGGTGAAGGCAGATTGCACACCTCATAGGCCAACGAAATAGCATCCCTAACCCAGTGGGATATTGTGTGTTTAGACGTGGCTAGCCCTTTGCGGACTGAACCAAAGCACACTAAAAGCTGTATGGACTTACTCCACTGGCTGGAACGGTCCATATACATCTTCAGGGCTCTGACAGGGCAGAGCAGATGAATATCATCGCCCTCACTCGAAGAAGAGGGAGAGAAAGCCTGCAGCACTACCACCTGTGAATGAAAAGACGAAGAGAGAACTTTGGGGACATAAACAGGCCTAGGTCTTAAAAATGCCTTGACCAGACCAGGAACAAACTCAGTGCAGGACTCGCTGACAGACAGAGCCTGCAGATCTCCCACATGCTTAAACGAGGCCAACGCCTACAAAAGAGTAACCTTTAGTGTCAGAATCCTCACGGGAGCTGACTCTAGAGGTTCAAAAGGAGGCAACAGAAAGGTCCCAAGAAGGGAAACTAGGAGGACGAACCGGCCTCAACCGCTTAACCCCACGCATAAAGTAGGACACCAAACGATGTCTACCCAGCGGGACATTGTTTGATTCCCTTCGAGCAGCGATAGCCGCAACGTAGACTCTCAGGGTGGTAGTGGCCGCTCCAGCCGAAAAATTATCTTGTAGGAACTCCAGAACTGAACCAACCGGGCAGCTAACTGGGTATTCAGCATGAACCAAGCACCAGAATTTGAAAACCTTCCATTTGGAGGAGTAGAGCTTCCTAGTGGAAAGGGCCCTGGTACTATTAATGGTCTCACAGACTCCATCTGAGAGATCAAAAGCTAAGGGCGACCTATGAGACACTAAAAAGAATTGAACGAACGACAATGTCAAAAGTACCAAGGAAAATCACAGTATCACACCGATGGCACAATCATGGCCCCCGTTGAGTGTCTGGGGCAGTCCTTATATCTGGGTCAGGTGAGGAGGAGAACCAATCGCAGCCTCCGACAAATTCTCTCAAGGAAACACCCATCTGAAACTCAAACATGAACAGAGAGAACACAAGAGGGCAGAATGGAAACAATGAACAAATGTCTTAGGGTCATAACATCGGCCATACCCACAACTTCCAGATCTCTGGACGTGGGTGTCAAATTCTGCCCTGAAGCTGACACAGCAGGTCTTTCCTTACTGGAATCTCCCACGGATCGCCCTCCAGAAGGGGGACCAACTCTGAGAACCATGTCTGGGAAGGCCAGAACGGGGCTACCAGGAGAAAGCGGACTCCGTATGTCTTCACCCTGCACAATACCACAGGAATCAGCTTGACCGGAGGGAAAGCATACAGATTCATGTCCGGCCATGGGTGCACTAGCGCATATATCTCCAGAGAGGTTGGGTAAGAGAGGGAGAGCCAAAGGGGGCATTGGGTCGATTCCTGAGATGCAAAGAGGTCCACCTCTGCCATGCCGAATCTTTCCCAAATCTGATCCACCGTCCGGCGGTTCAGCATCCATTCCCCCGACCTGAGTTTCTGTCTTGACAGAAATTCCACCGCTAGGTTCAGGACCCCTGGGACATGGACCGCTCTCAGGGACAAAAATTTGTCTTGTGCCCAAAGAAGCTGGCACGCATGCTTATTCAGGGTGCATGATCGGGAGCCCCCCTGGCGATTGATGTGAGACACCACCACCATGTTGTCCGTCTTAACGATGACATGAGAGTGTGCCAGGAATGGAAGAAAGTGAGTGAGAGCTAGATGAACCGCTCTCAACTCCAGGCCGTTTATGTGCCAGGCTAGGTACTTAACTGTCCAGAAACTGCAAGCTGGCCTTCCCTCGAAGTACTGGCTGAAGAAGCCGCGGTTTAGATCCGAAGAGGGGACCTACTCTATTGCCCCTTTGAGCAAAAGAGAGGAAACTTCCTGTTGTAGGACAGAAGCGCATGGGGGTTTGGGGGTTGCGAGCAAATTGAAGTGTGTAACCAAACTGGATTGTACGAAGAATACAGGTCGACACTCCCGGCAGGTCCCTCCAGGTATGGAGGAAGGCCGACAGAGGTAGCAGAGTGAAACATGTCAAGGGGGATACCAACACGTGGTCCCAGCTCTGAACATCCCCCTGAAGGGAGGGACATGAATCCGGCCGGAGCAGAGTAGAGCTCACAGTGTCCTCGTGCATGAAAGCATGACCTAATGAGTCCGTAAAGGAAATAATGACGCTGGGGGAAAGCGCTGGGCGTCCCTTACTGCATGTACAATATCTGCAACCTGCAGCAACTATGAGGGCAGAAAACCTGAAGTGTCTCTTACCTCCAACAGTTGCCGAAGAGGGAAAGTGGCCTGTGCTTCTCGAGATGTCACTAGCGGCGAGGATGGTGCAGTTGGTGGAGGAGAGCATCTCCGAGATGGACAGATATGTTTTAGCGGTCCGTCGCGATCCAATGAGGTGGGGGAAGCTATGCTTAGTAGCATGAGGGCTAAGTTGGTAGCCCTGCGAAGCTCCTTAACAGCTTTGGGGGTAACACCGTCCCTCTCATCCATCTCCTTCAGTACCTCCGCTTGGTAGGTCTGAAGGATGGCCATAGCATGGAAAGCCATAACTGCCTGTCCCGCTCCCATATAGGACTTACCGAGCAAAGCAGAGGTGGTTCTACATGAATTGGATGCAAGGAGAGGGCGGGACTTCCACGAGGGGGCAGAAGTCGGCGAGAGGTGCGCAGCGAGCGTGTCCTTGATTGCCGGGACTGCACCATACCCCTGCTCCACAGAACCAACGAGGTTGGTGAAGTCAGCGGCCGCCGCATTAGTGAGGCAGGAGGAGAAAGGCTGCTTCCAAGATCTGGAAATCTCTTGATGCAGGTCAGGGAAGAAAGGCAGCTTTCTCCTCGCCGGTTGCGAACCAGAGCCACTGAGGAAACGCTTGTCACGCTTAGATGAATGGGGCTCGTGAGGCTCATCCGGCCAAACTAATCTCAACTTCTCAGTGGCGCACGCCAAAACGTCCACAAGCTCAGTATAGGCCGGAGAAGGCCATGCCTCCTGGCCACTAGGTGTGAGAACGTCGAGTGACGCAGCTCGGAAGTCCTCAGAGTCGGAGGCCGCAGTATATAAAACATCCTCCAACCCGAAGGAAACGGCTCACCGTGCCTCCAGGCTCGTTGCAAGACAGCCGCGAGAAAACTGGACAGGAGAATTACCGTGGTAGCACCCAGGCGATGGAGAGAGAGAAAGTGAAAACTGCTCACTCTTCATAGCCTCGAGCTCCGCATCCGAACTCCAGGCCGTGGCTTTGCGGATGGAAGAGGCCTCCGGAGCGGCGCAGTGGGGCAGAACGGCAGATTCTCAATAAAAAAATGCGAGTTTAGCACGTACGGTTTTAAGTGTAAAATTCTTGCAGTACTTGCAGTTAGAAATGCCAAAGATGGCGTCTCGTGCATGGGCCAAGTCCACACATCTGACGCACTTACTTTGCTGGTCGCCACTTGTGATGAGGTGAGAGCACGGCAGTTGGCACTGACTAAATTCCATTCCTCTCACCGCTAGAAGAAAGGAGAATAACAATTCCACAGATGCGGTCGCTGAAATGGAAAGAATCCCAGACCAAAACATCGTTGAGAAATGGGCCAGAAAAACAGCGAGAAGCGAACGCTTCTGAAGAGAGGAAAATCTGAGGGGTAAGATGGTGCGAGCGCGAGTCTATGTCAATCACGTATGACGTAGGGGCGGTATCTTGCTCCATCAGCCAATAAATTGGCGTGATTCTATAAGGGCTTCAGATAATAGTCACACCTGGGGGTGTTCCCAATGTGTAAAAAAAACATTTACTTACTATTAAATTAACAAAACTACAGCTAAAACTTTTATGAGTGATCATTTTCTAGCTTTATTATCTATCTAATTAATAATTATTATTTTATCTAATTAATAAATTATCTAGTTTTACTAACATCAGTATTTTATCAGTTATCAGTATTTATCTATATTGTCCAACCAGTAAACAACATCACAGTAAATAAATTAATAGATTTTTCATGATGAATGAAACATACTAATAAATGTCCAGAATATGTGTGACAATATTTTGTTTACTTTTTTTACCAGTAAGGTAGACATTATGAAATGCTACAGTCTGTTATGTGCTCCATTATAATTTGGCTTTTGTGCTTTCTGTAACGTCAGTGATTGTGTATGTTGTGATATAAGTTTCTAGAATGCAGAGAGGAAGGTTTGACACTGCCCTTTAAATGATGCAGTCCTCTCTAGCTAATCAGAATCCTTCTTTTTAATGGAAGCATATTAGAAATCATGAACGAAAGACTTTTTCAATTATCAGAGTATGTGCTTATAGAAATGTATAACTAAATATTACATACACATTACATGCTTCAACCTGAGATAAAAAAAAAAATCTTATGTCAGTTAACACACAAAAAAAGATTATGTAGCTATTTTTTGTGAATTTGTCTCTTCATGTTCTCTAGTCGTTTTCCCCCTCCGCTCATGCCGCTTTAATAAAGATGCTGCCGCAGACTTTCATTAACTGGGTGCTTCAGGCAAATATGTAGTAAGAAAACACATGCTGTCTTTGGCCTTCCAGCTGTGTGGATGTCCATCAAACTCGGAAATATTTTTTTTACACTTCAAAAGAGGTAAAGTAATTGACGTGACAGACATGTTGGTAAAAAATGGCAGCAACTCAGTTCCCAGTCAACTTCAGTGTAACAAGTCATGCAAATTGTCTTATTGTGAATTGTGATTTTCTTATTTATATATTATATGGTTTAGTAGTGCAAATAAAAACAAAATATTTGAGCTAAAATTATCTGTGGACCATTTTATTGTGTTTTTGCATGTTTTATTTTATGCACATATTATTTATCTTGTTAACTGGACACTATTCAATAGAATAAACACTGCATTAATAACAATTCCTTTCAAATTTAATGCAAGATTGAAGACACTTGATTAAACAAAATATTTACTTTAAAGCATCAACACAATTGTTTCACTATATTTACATTTTATTTATATATATCTATATATTTTTATTTATTTAACGTATTTATATTTAAATAAATTGTATAAATGTGGTTATAATAATCATCGCTTTTTATAAAAAAAACATTTTAGTAGACTATCTTTGTGTTCATCATTGCAGAAAGGTGAAATAAAAATGAAATATAAGAATTGAAGTGAAAGAAATTGTCAATTATACCAACTGTTGTACACCGCAATAGATTTTAAGGTGTAAAAAAAAACGTAAGTGTTCTATGTCTGCACACTTTTAATATTGGAGTGATTCGGCTGTGCTGTTCCGCAACGAAAAAACTAAAGATAATCTTTCTCTGTGCAATATGGTAAGTTAATAAAACTAATTTTAGCATAGAAGACTTGGACAGTACCCTCCGCAGCACAGGCCTCGCAGACTCATCTGTGTCTGGTGGAAATAGCCTAGAAAAGAGAGTTAATTATTTCCACCCAAACCCAAAATGCCTCTGTCTCTCTCTACACAGATTGGCTTGTGATTTGCATGAGGATTTTGAGAAGCTTTTCAGTATGTTTGCCATGTCTGTCCTGGCTGTCTGTTTAAACAGGCCCCGAGTAATGAAGAAGAGAAGATGGAAGGAGGGAGGGAGAAAAGAGGAGGTGTGCTAAACCCTGGTCTCCCTCCTCAGCCCTTTTGAGATATGAAGGCCCCAGATGGTGTAGGGGTTTGAACGCAGCATTGTGTGTGTGTGTGTCTGTGTGTGTCTGTCTGTCTGACTGTCTTTCTGTACATTCGTTCCGAAATCAGGGGTGTCTTTAGAAAAAGAACCCGGCCCTAATGTCATCTGTTTGAGTGGAAGCTTGTCTCTGTCTCTGAATGGAGACAAAGGAAAGTGGACACAACTACGTCCCCCCGCCTTTATCTTTGTCCCCGTTGCCCTCTGCAGCCCAGAGCCTGACACCCAGCACTGGGGGCTTTGATTAGCCAAGTGGAGACACTGGGGGGGTCACACTACCCTCTGCCCTGATTAGGCTGCACTTGGCCACTGCTGACCCCTCCTTCTGAAGAGATTCATGTGAGGGTCTGGAGATATTGAGACGGGACATTTGGGAAGAAACATAATGCACCTTGACCTGTCTAGACAAATGGATAATGTGACCTTTTTCACGTTGTTGATATAGTGTTCATAATCTCTCTCTCTCTCTCTCTCTCTCTCTCTCTCTCTTTCATTTTTTTAGTTAACTATGGTCAATAATTGCACTGTAGTTTGAGGATTTTAGAATTATGCTGAGAAGTTTTTTTATTCTGAAACTTTTCAACTGGGATCATTCCTGATGAAATTTACTGACACAAAAATGATCCTGTTTCCCACGTTGTGAGACGCCACATTTTCTGTAAGTATTTTTATGAAACAAATTAACGATACTATATATATATATATTATTTTTTTGTAGTGCCTATCTTTGTGGGTGGTATTGATAAAAAAAACTATGTTTAATTTTGGGATAAAGTTTTAAATGACCTTCATAAGAATGTCATATCAAATGCATTATATTTAGATATTTAGATTACAAATATATGGTAGCTAATGTTAATAATATGCTACAGTCTATGTGTTGCATCAATTATATACGTTATTTTGAGTATTTTTTTTATTATTTTATGAAAATGATGTGGGTTTCAAATCTAATTCGCACAGAGATGAATGTTGTCATGAACTGTGATTTTATTTTTTTTTTTTTTTTTTAAGGTGGAAGGCACTAAATTGTAAAAACTACATCATTGTCCTTATTTTCTTGTATTATGCCGAGTCAAGATCTCTGGAAAAATATGATGATTGTGCCTTTTGGGAGTTAGATACACAAAACCTGATGACAGGTGAAAAACGTGGTCGTAGGAATATTGCAATTTCAAAATTTCTGAAATGCTGGTGTGAATGTTGTGTGTACACAGTGGTTTTCCTTTAATAATTAATGGCTGTTGGAATAGTTTGCTCACTGAAAGTGCAGGAAGTGCCGCTATTGTTGTTCCTGTGCAGGCGGGTGGGTGGGTGGGTGCCTGCACCGCGGATGCTGCTTTGCCGTCTTGCAGCAGTTTACTCAACAGATCCAGAGTCTGTGATGGGCGAGTGTTCTGTCAGGTACGATTCAGAGCGGATTAGATAAATCTGACCATGGAACAGCCGATGTGGAGGTGGTTTGCAGGAAAGGCGGGGTCGTGGGGGGTTGTTATGGGGTACTCTGTGTGGCTGCTCCTGCCCCGCCCTCTAACCAGCCACTCAGAGCCAAGAAAATGGCAGCCGCAGTGAGCTGCCAAGAGAACACCGATTCTCCACCCACCCCTCCATTTCCCCAATCCCCCCACCCATCTTCCCTGCTCGCCTTTTCCCATGTTTTGTCACTTTTGAGGTAAAATTTACTGGAATCTTGTGTCCTTTGTAGTCTAAATGTCTCAATCCTTTAACATTAACACTATCAACGCCAGCTCTTCCATGCCCATGTTTTGAAAAGTGCCCAGGTTTGTGTTAAAATGAAACATACCACACCTTTTTGTTTCTGTGGATAAAAAAATCAAACTAGATGTTCTACTTCAATAATGCATATCAGACACCTCTGAACACTTTCTTCACCACTGTATGTAACCATGAAGAATGTAATAGAAGTAATTTACCTCATACGGGGATGCTTTAGTAAATTAATTTCATGGCAGTCAAAACGTCATGAATGTTTTAATGAAGTCTGTCATATGTATGTCATTTGTGATGAATGGAAGTAGTCAGGGTTTTCACTGCTGTACTCCCACATGGCGGATGATTGAGAGCAGACAATCTGGATTGCTGTTGGAAAACGAGTACATTTGCTCAGGTGTTTACATTCCCCGCCATTCTTTGAGCATGGCTTAGACTGAACTGTTTTGTTGGGGCCGTTAAAATCTGCACCATCTATGTCTTAGATTGACTTGAGCATTTACAGAATCATCTGCTGCATTTTCTCATGCCTTGCTGTGCCATTAATTCCTCAATTATGTTTTTATGAAGGCATTTCGATTGTAGTTATGTGCCGTATAACTATACGTTTCTAAATTTGTAGTCAAAAGCATGTAATTTTAGATGATGTGGCAAAGTTGAACGCACTAAAGTGTCTAATTAAACCATTGTAACCAAGAAACAGTCTAAACAATGAGCCAGTTTGTTTGCCTGTCTTGTGCTTGGCTTTGAGAGAGGCAGGGCAGGTCCACGAAGGATGTAATATAACTCCCCCTGACTATACTATAATGGAGCAGACACGTTGTCTCTGCCCTCTCTGATTCCGAGTCTCTGAATGTATTTGTGTATGTGAGCATGTTAGGAGAATGTCAATGTTATTCTGTGTAAAACATGTGACCCTCCGTATTTTCAGCTTGAATTGATGATAAAATGGAGCTCGACAGTTCAAATGAATAGATCATTGCATGTCGGACTGAAAATTACACTCTTGAATGGTGTACTTTCATATGGTGCCATTGAATTTGAAGTCTGCATTTTGTCGTATTGTGCATTGATGTGTCTCACTGTTCTTTTTGTGAATTTGTCTGTTTGTCACAGGATAGTGAAGAGGAACAGAGCTAATGTTTCTGCAGAGATGATACAGGTAATATTCATGTGATTGTATGTATATCTCTTTTTACGGCATTATTTTCTCCCTCACTTTCTATAAATTACTGTTCTCTGTTCTTACTTTCTTTCTTTCTCTCACTATTTTCATCGTCACTGAAGCAGAACAGCTTTTAACTACCTTCATATGATCAATACAGATATATAGCTAATTTTAATATTTGTTGTTGTTTTAATATTTATTGTTTTACTCAAGTTAATGCTAAAAAAATTCTAGTTCTTTTGTCAAGTTGCTCAAATGATCAACACTGTGATGATACAATGCTAGACTCGTTCTTAATGTCAGACCTGTTTGTTCAAGCTTGTTTCATTTGTCAAAGTCTTCTTTAAAGTGTGTGTGTATATGTATATATATATATATATATATATCACTTGTCATTTTATTTGATAAACATGATCTTTATGTATCATCCGGATGAATATATCAAGACATAATTGAGCCTCAAGTTAGATAAATTAGTATTTTGTCTGTATTACAAGTCCTATTATTATTACTTAAAGGATCATCCATATGCTGCAGAAATACAGATTTTATAAGCACAACTCACCTCAACAGTAAATGCAAATGAATTGCATTTTAGATGCACTATTGATTTTATTATTTACATTTGTAATGAGTGCTTGTAGTGGAGGCACAATTGCATTTTTTAATATGCATTGAAACTTTGAAAGTTAAAAATGTACTGACATGTTTTTTTATATCAGGAAGGAGTTAGCATATACACACATCATTCGCTTAAAATTTGTAGACCTTTAAACTGAATAGAATGTCTTAAATTGATATTTTGTCCTGCTCGTGGTTAGTTGGAGTCACGGCCAATTACATCTCCAAATGTCGTACAGTATAAGGTCAAAAGTCGCCGTGCTGTATTAGAAAGATGACAGTAAGGTCTGTCTGGAAAGGTCAGCCACTCAGTTTGTTTCCAAAGATGAAGTGCCACAGTGACGCCTTTGAGCTGATTTACTTTATATTAGATTTAGTTAATGATATGCCTCCCTGTTTAATGACAGAAGTAAACTTCTACATCCAAATGTTCTCAGTTGTCCAATAAGATTATAAATATGCCGTGGTCTCGTTTGCATTGAAGTCAGATTTGAAAGGTTTTGAGTAAATGGTTAATTAGTTGTAATGAGTGGTCATTTTAATGTGAATTTTGAAGTGGTGGGCTTCTCTAGACCCTGACCAACTATTTAACCAAAAATACAGTAAAGACAGGGATGTTTTGAAGTATTATCACAATTCAAATAACTGTTTTCTACTTTAAATATATTATAAATGTAACTTATTCCTTGTGATGGCAAAGCTGAATTATCAGCAGTCTTCAGTGTCACATGATCCTTAAGAAATCACTCCACTGATTTGCTTTTCAAGAAACATTGTCTTATTATTATCAATGTTGAAAGATTTAGTAGTTGTTGCTTAATATTTTTGTGGAAACTGATTAATAAAAAGTTTTAAAGAACTTAATTATTTTAAGAAATCATTTGTAATATTATGAATGTCTTTGCTGTCACACATCCATTTAAAACATCTTTGCTGAATAAGTTTTTTGTATTTTTTTATTCTGCTGACCCACAACCTTTGAACCGTAGTGTAATAGAAATGCATCCATGCCTCCATGAGTACAATTGTATTTTAATATGTATACTATTAAACTTTTTAGGGGACAGCTAAAATTTTATTTTGTGGTCTCCATTTAGTTATTTTAAACTTTAGAGTTGTTAATATTTATTTAACTCTGAAATCACTGTGCACGTGCCAGTCACTAACTTCAATGACTGACACTTGTACCTTACATGCTCATTAAAATTTCTCATTAGTTTTTTTTTAAATTGGTGTAGCCCATGTGGTGCTTGTGTGTGTGTGTGTGTGTGTGTGTGTGTGTGTGTGTGTGTGTGTGTGTGTGTGTGTGTGTGTGTGTGTGTGTGTGTGTGTGTGTGTGTGTGTGTGTGTGTGTGTGTGTGTGACTTAAGAGAGAGAGCGAGAAAAAGCAAGAGACTGGAGTTTCAATGCCTCTGCTTCCTTTTGTCCTCTGAGTTGACTTCTTAGGAGCCCATTGCCAGAGTTCCATACATGAGAGATCAAGAGTTACCAAGGTGCTCATGAGATAGACACACACTCACACTCATTCACTCAGACTCATTTCCTTTGCATGTCAGAGCCCTGCTGGGGTTTCAGTAGAGGTCACTGACACCACCAGTGGAGCTTTCCCCTAAATTAAAAACTAACCCCTGTGTATGTGTGTATTTGTGTGTGTTGCTTTCTGAAAATGGCAAGGTGCTGAAGACGAGGGTTCTGAATGGATTTAGTTATGATGGAATATGTTATGATTGAACTGAATCCATCTTATAACTATATTCTCATTATGGAATATTATAAAGATTAGTCAGGGGATGCCCTGTGAAGCATCTGAAGGTAACGTTAATGGTCTTCCACTGAATCTCAGTGAATGTCTTGTGTTTGAGAGTTTAATTTTTTTAGGTGTGCACCTGTATCAGATAAACTAGAGTTGAGGTATGATATGAGATGCTCTTTCCCATCAGCTAGCTGCAGCATTAACTATTGTATTGTAACCAGATTAAAATATATTTGTCCTGAGGATTAGCATTCTTTACCATCCCTTTCGTTGCTTTGCCGGACCGGTCTGAGTATGTGCAGCAGTCTTTTTGATCTGCCGTGCGTAGTGAGACCCTGGCTTGGGTCTGGCCATCCGAGGGCCTGGTGTGAAATCGGCCTGATGTCATCCCTTTTGTCCTCCATTTGCATCCCTCACTCCTTTAATGATGTTTCCGAACCTCGCAGGCGCATTCCTCAGTGGTCCATAGGAAGCGTTTGGAGAACTCAGGGCAGAAAAGCACAGTGGGAGTGTTTGGAGTTTGGGGGGGTCGAGGGTGTGTGGATCTTTTGTATGGAAAGCAGATGAGTAGACATCCGTATTCTGATACTTTCCCTCCACATCAGGCTTTTCTGTTGTTTGTCTGTATTGCCACGATATCAGGCAAAGTTATAGTTTGAGAGAAACTGAATCATTTGATAATGTACAAATGAATGGTGCCTTTAATGAAAGCACTCTGACGTGACCAGTAATGTATCTTAGCAGTGTAAATACAACCTGTTATGACTGCAGTTTTCAGTCATTGACAATAGTTTACTTCCTTATTCTACAATCTTCCGATGAGCATGTTTATGTGCACATGATTTGCACAGAAACTTCCTTCTGCAGCTTATATGAATTTGAGATGATAGTTGAAGTGTAAATATATAAATGAAGGGTATGTGTGTGCGATAGAGAAAGTTAAATGTGGGTGTAAGGTGAAAAAGCGAGAGTTGAAGGGGGTGTGGGCAGGACTGGGGACTATTCCTTGCAGAGGAAATGAGCCACCTGCAGCCATGACAGGAGGTTTTGACCTTCATTTGGGGTTTCTTTCTCTCCCTCTGTCTCTAAATCTCTTTCTCTCTTTCTCACTCTCTGTCTGTCTCTCTCATTACTTTGCTCACACAAACACACATACTTCTGCTCTATAGAAAGCCAGTCAGGGACCTCTCCCCTCAACCATTGGGCATCACTTCCTCATACAAGCGGCACTAGAAAGGAAATGTAGATGAGGCATTGTCATTGAGCAGGTCAGTGCATGGGAAATGCCAGTTGTCTGTGCCCCCCTTCACCTCCCCCCAGAGGACAGGTAGACTATGACCAGATGATTTTTTTTTTAAATGAAGATCATTTACATATTTTAGGGAAAGTCAAGTTATTGTTTGAGTGACTTACCTAACTGCTACAAAAAGGGCATGTCTGTGTGTGTATGTATTCGAGTGCTTTGTCTGACTGAGATCTAGGCAGCTCCTCCGTAAACATTATTGAATCGCCAGGAAAACGTTACCTCACTTTGTCTGTTTATAGACAAATCTCCTGCTTTCTTTTTATTTTGCATGTATAAATAACATAATTGTTGGTCTGCAAATATGGTAGAGCATTGTATTACGTGGTCTACAAAGTTTGTATAAAGTTTGTTGGTCTGTTAATAATCTAAGATGTTGTATTAGGTGGTCTACAAAGTTTATATGAAGTTTGTTGTACTGCACATAAACAATAAAACTTGAATCTAACCAGATTTTGTGCTGGATTTGTTTTAGCTATTGCATTAAATTAACAATGAATTACATTTTATTTGATCAAAAAGTATAGGCCTGCTTTTCATTATTTAATTTAAATGGTTTAAATATTTTTTCTGCCTTTAATCCTAACAGATTTATATTTTGAATATAACTTAGCCTATGGGCTATTTGTTTTGCTGAACGCTTTTATTCAAAGCCAGTCCTCAAAAAGCTGAAATATTTATTTCGTCTGTTGATTGAAGGTTATGTTTGTGACTTTTAATGAACAGTGTAATTTTTATGAGATTCTGGATTCTGAATTTAGTTTTGTTGTTTTCGGTCTGGTTTATATGGGGCAAAATACAACAAAAAATTAGCTGATGCAGAGATTTAAACAATACTAACAATGGTTGTTAATTAATTAATTAATTAATGCGTTCGTCAAAAACAGTGGTTGTTCCTATTATATTTTAGCAGGAATAACAAAAAAACTGGTTTTCTAAAAAGCTGTAGGCCTATTCATTATCCAAAATCATCGTTTCTGTCCCAAGTCTAATTTGCATGTAGATATCACTACGTAATGATAGCTTTTATTATTATTATTATATTTTTGCTCAAGTGCAAAGGCCCCAAACATGTCCCGTCTCTGAACGGGTTCCGTTCGTCACTTCGGTCCTGCGGATGTTCTTAATTTGATAATAGATTGCGTTTTTTCTTTTATAAATATAAAAATGAAAGGAGCATATTTTGTCATGGATAAGCATGACTAGGATACTGAGGGTTTTTGTTCTCCCTTTTGTGAACATTTCAGTAGCCTAAGCATTAAGCAGACAGGTGAATATTAGATTTACAGTGTTTGTAAATTTGCGATCGATACTTTGAGTGATTTCAAATGCTAGTTATGGAATAAAGTAAACCGTACACTAAGCTCTTCTGTGACTGTTTCTGTCGTCCCAATCATGGTGCATGGGGCAGGGTAAAGGTTTACAACAAAAATTAGCTGATGCAGAGATTTAAAAAGTCAAACAAATAAATAAATAAATAAAACACCCAAAGGACCACGTGTTTGTTGGTGATTATTATATAGGCTTTATGGACATCTGCAATGCTTCTCAGATGCTTTACTGGTGGTGCATTAGCGACTCACTCCTGATTTGGTAAAGCTTTGTGTGCCCGCGCTGTGACGTCATGTCCGCTGGGCTCTGCTCCATTTGATGAGAGTATGGCTCGTTCTTTTCAACCCAAGAGCGAGTTATAGTTATTACATCTTATAGTAGAAGCAAATAAAGAAGCTAACGAGACATTAAGAATTATTATTCTTATTGTTTATTTAATTCTTATCAAGATTTCAGGAGGCAGTTAATTACACAATTAATACATACGTGATACAAATTATTTACACATAACAAACATTACCTGTAAACACAAAATAAAAATAGCATCGTATTATCTCTTTTTTCATTTCAGCTTTCAACATAGCTTTATAGATAGATCTTCGCTGATGAGTAAATTCATTAGGTCGTATATCAGATAGAAGGCCATATTGATATGCTCATATGCAATTGAACTAATATTGTTTCTCTGATTCGGCACAGTTCTGTGTTATTAAGCTCGCACTTGAACTTGTAAGGCAAAGTGTGTTAGGTTTGGTGGCTATATAGTCACACACTCTTTTTAGGTATAAAACAAAAAGATTCAAAAAGTAAAAACTCCACAATTTGGTATATGGATACAGTCTGCAACTTAAATCTCGATCATACCTTTTAAACTTTTCTAAACACGCGTGAATATGCCCTAATATGACAATATGCAGCTTTCATGCAAAGGCCCCAATACCGCTTCATTCACATAAAGAAGTTATTGCAATATAAATAAGCAATTTACACACCTTAGAAATCTACTCTCACATAAAAAGCAACACCGGTCATTGGATAAAGTTTTTTCCGTAATATAATCTATATAAATACATAACAAATATGAAGTCAACATTAAAACAGTATTTTAACATCTGTCATACAGTAAACAGCTGGTTTGCTTATTTTTATTCCATAGTTGTGTGTTGTTTATATATATATAGCTATATATTTGTTTATATTTCTGTGTCATGTGTTGTGGCGCTGTACCCTGGCTTTTGTCAAGAGTGCGCATAATCGAAATCATTGTCAGAGCTACACGTTTATAGGCAGCATTAATGATCAAAACATACTTTGCTACAAAAGATGATTATATTGCTCTTTTATAAAAACTATGTAGGCCTATGCGATTTAAGACGCTGCGGTACATTTGTTTAAGTTAGCGCACCTAGCTGAAATGTTTTGCCCAGGCTATGAAGGTTAATCCAATGTTATTTCGTATATGTTGGGTTAGTTCACATCATGGTAGTCCAACCAGATACAACGTAATGCATTACTGTTAACGACGTTCTTGCGCGTGTTTTTTTTATTTTTTTTTTGGTGCGATTTTTCCCACCAATTCACTCATTAAAATTAACCAGGCAAAGACTGTGAATTTATTTACAATAAAAAGAACAGTGTTTTTTCTTTTTTTGTTTAAAAAATCCCGCTGAGATCCGACGATTGCTGCGTCCATTTTGTATCAAACATCAAATCAAACAGCTGCGATAAACGCGGAAATAAGATGCATTTCATAGTAGCCTATCACAGTTGCCTGGATGCAGCAGAATAGACTCTTTGGACTTAAGCAAGGTTTTCGCTTTTTTCAACATAACTAATAAATGTATTATATAAACGTCCGTTGTGTTAATAGTGGAAAACGCTTGGTTCTAGTGACAACATGACAAAGAAGAACTATAAAAACAGTTCTTTCTGAAGAGAGCCACTCTGGCCAAGTGCAAAAAAATAGCACATATAGCCTATTTTTGAAATAATTGTATCATTATTTCATAAGAGAATTGTATTCAATAAAATTATTTTTTTTACATAATTCGATATAGCCTCTATTTAACGTCAGTGATGCTGGTATATTTATTGACTGGCCCTTTATTCTTTTGAATTATTGCATTGTAAATATAACCTTGCACCCACCCCACCCACCTCCACTCCCCACTTTCTATCTCAGTCACTGTCTGATTTGTCTTCCTTTGACGTGGTGCAGTGGTTGTACAGTCCCTGCGCCATCAGCTGCATTGCCAGAGAGTTCTTGTTGCCGCTGGATTTTTTGATTTTGGCCCTCTTATTCTGGAACCAGATTTTGATCTGGGATTCGTTGAGTCCCAGCTCCTGCGCCAGACTCTGTCGTCGCTGCTCGGTCAGGTAGCGGTTGCTCTGAAACTCGGCCTTGAGTCTCTGAAGCTGCTCCGCCGTGAAGGCCGTGCGTGGTCGTTTGTCCTCTTTATTTGCGTTTTTCTTCTTTGGTTTACGAGATCTAGGACCTGTGTGTGGACGAAATAGCAGGTCGTTATAAGAACGAAGCACAAATTGTACCGATATAATCATATGTTCATGCAGGGGCTTGAAGAGAAGGGGGCTGTAAACATGCTCAACGCAGAGTTATAATTTATGAATGTGTTTTACGTAGGCTTTATTTATTTATTTTGCGTCACTATTGGGTGTGAGCAGTATGGATCTCTCTCTCTCTCTCTCTCTCTCTCCCTATCTCTCTCTATGTGTGTGCATGTCACTCAGTGGAGTACATTAATAGGTAATGCGGGAAACCTCAGAGATGAAGCAGAATATTAATGAGGGATTCGCGCCTTGCTCCATATTGGACTTTTTTTGTTTAAAGAGCCTTTTTAAGCATCGAAGTGGTATAGGTATGGTTGTATAGCCTAGCAAACATACGTGAAATTAACCCATTCGACATCACAAATGTTTAAGGCTAGTGTTAGTCGAGAGAAAAACACATTTGCTTTACGACGGCTAAAATGCTCCAACTGCAGTTGAATAATAATTTCTTGAATATTTGGGTAGGCTAATAAAAAAGCGTGCTTTTAACAAGAGAAGACGTTGATTTAGGAAACATTATTAACGCGAAAATCAAATATAAGACTGGCGCGAGAAGTCATTATTTTACAAAGTTGGAAATAGGTTGATTCACTTCACTGAACGAAAATAAAATGATAGACTTCGAATGGTAGAATTAAATACGCTCTCTTTATCTTTATTTGAAGCAGTAGCCTAACTGAGAGGTGGGCGTGTTGATGCCAATAGTGTTTGACCGGATTCCAAATATTTAAAAAAAGTAGCCGAAAAAATACTCGACGGACAATTCTTGCTCGAGTTTGCGCTAAATTAGCATAGCTACTAACATTGTGCTTTCTTCTGTTTTGAAATAGCCTAATATAAATACAAATTTTAGTAAAATGTTCAAATTAGGAAATTTTAGTTTACTGCACGCACACAAACACTCATAGCATCTGCTTAGGCTACTCACAATATAGTAAACGCGAGGCCTGCTCCATTGTCAAAAATATGCTAATGAAATATCAACAAAGACGAAAGGCTCACAGGGCAAAACCTCTCATGTACAACTATCCAACGTTAAAATTGCGTTTCTGTGATATTTTACTTCTTTATTAAAAGCAGATCCATTTCGACACATTTTATTTATCATTCTGTTCGTTAAAGCGATAACAAAAAATAGATAGATTAGACTATCATTCCCAATCCACAAGAAAACGGTATGGAATTTAAATTAAAGAAAATTCAAATATATTAAGAATAACTGAACCAATAAGTTTGGTCTTATTGACGTACATTTTGTTACTTTTTACACGTTTTGATTTGACGATATTAAGCATGTATCGTTTACTTTTAGATAACAAAAAATCCTCCCATCGTAACTGGTCCAGTATTAGGCCTAAATGTTTAGTAATGTAAAAGATTTTAGCTCATCCAATATATTTAGTGAAATTAATCATCTTTTCAAGTATTTGTCGTTTTGTATTACAGCTTATTGGGTTTGTTTTAAAATTACAATGCCCTCTAAATTTGTAATTTACCTGATTAGAGTCGAATATAGTGCAGAGTAGAGCTTGTAGTACTTTGCATTAATTGAACAGGTTTCCTGGCACATGGTCAAAGGAAATAAAAGGAAAACGTACTACCTGACGACGGTCTGTCCGAGTATCGTGTGCAGTAAACCCAAGCGGGCCAGAGCATAGGCTGGCTAAGTTGACCGCTTGAATTGGACTGTGAACTATCCGATTCTGAACCCAGGCACTGATCCACATTCTCCCCGCGGGTCTTCAGGGGCTCTTCGCTCTCTATCTCTGCCTTCTTTCCTCCGCTGCTCGTGTGTGTTGTGGAAGTCCCCTCTGCTGGTACAGTACTTCCCACCTGTCCCGTGCTAGGACCAGTAGGGTTGTGATTCTCTCGCGCGCCGAGATTGCCCTCATCGCGCGTGATGTTCGCTTCTTTCTTGCGGCCAAAGTCCGGTCGCAGGATGTTGTCAATGAAGAAGTTCGTGATGCGGTGCGGGAGCTGCAGGTTCACTGGAGCTTGCAGAAGGGGTCGTATGGCACTGTTGGACTCATCCGCCGCTCCTCGCTGCTCCGCGTCTCTTGCGCTCTGCTCATTCTCATCCATGCTGAGACACACTTTCCACTTTCCGTCCTTAACCCTTTATCGCTCTCCCACACTCAGGCAGTCGCACCCACTCCACGGGCGACTCCGTCCACTTTGTTCACTTCAGGAAAATGTCAAAACTGAGTAAGAAAATCTGTCAGTGAGCTTTAGCGACAAGAAAAAACCTTTGCGCACCGTGGACACAAAGGAAAAACATAGTTACGCCTTCCAATCACGGAATGTTCTCTGTTTAAGGTTGATGAACCGTAACTTGCCAGTTTGGTACTATTTGTTTTGTGCGCAATGCAACTATCGGGACGTCAGTGGCTACTCTGAGGACAGAGAAGTGGGGCTCAAACTGCTCCTGAAATACTTTCACTCCGGATTTTTGTTCTTATTTTTAATACGAGCCCCCAGTGACGTTACACTCCGGTATCCTAGACACGTGCCTTTGACCAATAGAATAGCCAAGAGCTAGTCACATGGCCCTGATTCGAGAGTAACAGACAACACTCATCCTCGCACTTTTAAAGACACAGTGCTTCACCAAAATACAAATTCAGGCAGTGCCAAAAATGCAGCCTGCATACTGAACACAGTCTTCACGTTTTAATCATAGAGGGTTTACTTGTAATAGTATGTTTTATTTTTTGTATCATTAACCAGATTTAGTCGTCAATCCACTTTCCGAATGTACTCACGAAACTACAGATTGTAAAATCAAATTTTTTTTATTAACATTTTTTCTACTGTTGAGTTCTGTTAATTTTTCTGAGAAAATATTTTATTGTATTAATTAAATTGTTTTGATTAGTTGGGAAAATGTGTAATGTAGCCTAAAATACCATGTGTTGAACCAAAACGAGTGGAGGCAACATCGTTCCACAATGGTGTGCTTGGTGTTCCCAAGCCATAACAACCACTGTTTTCTTGCTGTGTGATTACATTTTATGGAAGAGCAGTAGGAGAAATTCAAGTTTCTCAACATTCAGAACAATGTTACTCAGTTTACAGTGATAAAGATGTTCGGCAATATTAGCCTATTGCAGAATCACGAAAACGCATTATTTATACGCACTATACACTGCACACTGGAAAAAGTAAACGAAAGGGAATACACACAGAGAGTTCTTCATCTATAGACACGAACAGTCCATATTTTAATTGTAATGATGATTGGATGTCTTTGGACAGATGCCAATGGCTCTTTAAACACAGGCCTAACTATTTAAAAAAATATATTAATCTGCGCATAGTCGCGCCAAAAATGAAATAGTAGAATTTATTTTCCACTCGTTCGTAAGCTTTAACCAGAGCCTAGCCGCTCCGGCAACGGCTGAATGCCTTGTATTGCGGATACGGTTACTGCCTCGCGCTCTCCAGGTACCGAGGAGCAGCAAATGCATCGCACACATCATTGTGATTCGGATTCAGTTCATTCTTTATTCTCAATCAGGCAGCCTAGTCGTTACGTCTAATAATAGCGCCCAATGAGCCCAAGCATTGGGCTACTGTGACCTTTACAGCCTTTCACAACGAAATCAACATCGACCCTCATGCCCTTAGAACAACGTTTGTAAAGACATCACCTTGTTGGAGCTGCCGGTATAGATGGTCAGCTTCTCTCAATGAAAGTGCAGTAGCTATAGTCTTCTAAGTGAAGAGGTTTCTCAAGAGGCCTTCTGTGATTGCAGTTCTCATTATGAAGTTTCTGTGGCGAGCCAAGAGCACGCCGTCTCTTTTCAAATTGATGCATATTATCTGCCTAACCACCTTATTTTAATGCCACTTACAAGGCATGTTTTTGATTAATTATTTCATGATTTTCCACCTTTTAATAACTAAATATATGTATATATATATATATATATATATATATTCATTTACAGTCCGAGTATATGCATATATATATTTACTTTTCACTGTGGGTTATGTTGTTTTATTGAGAACATAATTTTATTCTGTTGTTTGGGGGAATAAACTGTGGGCCAAATATATATTTTAGTCATGTTTATATATTGGCTACATTCATATTGATGGCCTATTGTTGCATGATGGAGATCCCCCGACAACAGCCATGGGAATGGTCCATATCGGTACAATAGCCACTGGCCTGTCGTACAGCCTTTCTTAAGAGTGGAAGGGACACGGCTCTAATCTAAGAGTCTTCAAGGATGCTTTGGCTTTAATGACAAGGGGGCATTTCTTTTAGAACGATTTTTAATCACCCCCAATATATTCACCGTAGACTCCATGCGGAATGGTTGAAAGACAATCGAGCGGGTGACAGATCGCAAGCGCCGTGGCCTGCCTTCTATCTCTGTCTCGTGCTACAGTCGGAAACGCGCGCCCTGGCATAAGCGAGAATTGCATTTTACGCAATTATTTGTGTCTTGCGCGTAGAATGGATTCCTAATCAGACATGCGAATTGCTACAGTTAGGCTACATATGAGGATTCTAAAAGCCAGAACTTAGGTAATTAAAATAAATGAACAATGCATTAGACGAGTGATGTTCCATAAATGAAGCATCCCTGTCTCCTCATTTAACCTCCACTTCTGCTGCTTCATCCATACTGTATGTATCATGTGATACTAACCAATATGAGGCGTCCCCTCCCATAACAGTTAAGAGGCTGTTATACAGCAAAAATAATAAATCATCAGTAATAAATATATCTTTCTAAAGTGCATCTAGTGTAAATCTTGAATATTCAACATGTTATGCTCTAGTAGGCTATATTACATCATATGATGGTAAACACTATCACGCCATTTCAGACAGGCTCGTGCAGTTATTTAATATCATGTTAATTTCATCCTATTGCGGCTCTTATGGTGCTTAAAGGTAAACATAAGCACTGGCACCAGTAGCGAAACCCTGTGCATTGGATCAAGGCCATACATTGATGTTTTTATTTGCCTTGATATGACATCCGTCTTAGTGTTTTGTGTTGTCTGTGACGTGTCAGCCGTGCACGCGGGCATGTGCACGTGCCCATCTTGTCTATATGTTGGTCTCCAGAATCTATAGCTCACCCTGGGGACACTTCATTTACTTATCCTTATTCATCAAAAAAATTGATGAGCTTTGCATTTCACTATACGCCGTTATGCCCACAGACAAAACAATGAGGTCTGGTTTGGAATTATTTTCCTCTTTCTGAACACTTACAGAACAATTTAATATTTTCTACATAATGCAATATATTTCTAAATAATTCTGTTGGCTTTGCACCTAAGAAACGTCAACAACTCGAGGATCGAGGGAAATATTAAGGGCACAGGGTAAAGGAGGTGTCAATTAGCCTAGAATAACATCCAGTCTGTTTGTAAACCGATTCTCGCTGACATTTTTGTTGATTGTGGTCAATCAATAACTTTGGTTCTTAGGTAATCAAAGATATTTTTCTGTGTTTACATTGTTTAAAGTAAGCTTTGGTGATAGAGAGAGACTATTTCTGTAAAGAGTATAATTCATGTTTTCATATTTCTTTATTTGTTTAGCTATAGACGAAGTGCAATGATGTTTCCCTGTTTTGCGTGACAGACAAAATAATGTTTATAGCCAAATTAATGTTATCTGCATTGACCAAACGGAACAATTTTCTAAATATTAATACAAATATATATTTTTAGTTATGAATAGTCTGTGGTATTTTCTTGTTTGTAAGGAGGAATATGCAAGCATTGATCACACCTGGAAGGCAAAAGTGTTTTCGAAACAGCATCCGTCAATTAGTCGGGTGCCAGGTCCGTGCCAGCGAGGGCGTAGGCCATTTGATTAAACATGTATAAATGTAGAGCTAATATTCATGCATAAATGTGTAAACACAAGCACAGATTCAGAGGAAATACAGATCTTAGGTAAACTCTTTAAAATTCTATGGTTTCCGGTTTTTGTTACAATCTCCGAACAGACACTTAAATTATATTAATTTATATTAAAATAAGACACTTTTTAAGGCTACTTAAAAAAATTATACAATTGAAATAAAAAACTAGCTCAAACTATTGTACCAAAGGAAAATGTCAAGGTGATGTGCCGTTTGCTCTTGAAAAGACCGATGACCTCAGTGTATACTATATTCGGCTAATAGAGGTCCCTGTAGGCCTATCAATATGTGATAGATACGCTTCAGCGTATAGGGCGGAGTTTTATTTGCATCAATATTTTGTATCAGTTTAGGCTGGAAGTGCCTATAGTTTGACCCTCTGTGTGTTGTCTTTGGACTCTCTTGTGCTCCAACACACATATTCCACTGGCTCAGTCACTACAATAGGCGCTGACGCGCTGACTCGATTTGTGAATGGACTCGCTGATGTGTGTGTGTGTGTGTGTGTGTGCGCGCGTGTGCGCCTTGGTGATCATACAGCTTGCAGCCTGATATAAAGGATAACACACCCCCCTCAACTCTCTCTCTCTCTCTCTCTCTCTCTCTCTCTCTCTCTCTCTCACTGTCTTGCTCTCAAAGACACACAAACACTCATAACACGGTCAGTCAAAGCACGCCTGCGGTATGAGTCCTGACAGGATCCAACCCAGCCAACCACCACTCTAGGATCTGCAATGACACGATGACAGTTATTTTCGATGTTACAAATAAATATTTTTTTTCTTCCCAAAGATTTGTAAAGCTCTTTAAATGTTACGATTGGAAGGTCTCCATAGAAACGCGACTTAAGTGACCGCACCAGAAATTATTTTAACAATACTGTCTGTAATCCACCGCCGAATATTTGGTCCCATATCAAAAAGTGAAACCAATACCTCTGTGGGTAGGCCTATTGGTCTAAATGCAAGACTGATGCTTCTTGTTTTAAATCCAGATTCCTCCATCAAAGCCCGGGAACTGTCGGGGTCCGGATCATGGACACTTTGAAACACCGGGAGGATAGAGTTGATAGGTTTTAATGCCTTTAATTCTAAAGCGTCTGATCGTCCTGGCGTAAATAAGTCTCCTTTCAGTCCACACAGTCTCGCTGTCCCTGACCCACCGTGCATGTGGTGTCCTCCACAAACCTAATTAAGGCTCTTTAGATGGGATCAAGTTAATTGAATGCTGCTCCCATCTTGAGACCCTTTTCGAGAAAATGGCTTCATTGACAGTCAAAGCTTTTGCCTTGTATCTCTTTCCAGTCATCCCCCCTTTAAGATTCCAGTGAATCAGAGAGACAAAACGTTTTTGCGTGCTTAGACCTTTTTTTCCCCTCAACTAACGTAAACATCTGCGATGATGCTTAAAAATATCTTTAGACGTGTAATGTCGTTTGGCTTGTCAAATGCAAGAAAGTGCCACAGGTGCATTTTCACTTTCACAAATACCAAGCGTTTTCTCTCCGTGAAAACTCGCATTTAGAGTGTCAGCCCAGATTATATTTCATTAACAGCACGGATCAAACGCATTTTCTCTCATTGGTTTGTGACCAGTTGTCAGTAACTTTTACGAAAGGAAAAAAAATCTTGTCTGCGCTGTTACGAATTAATATACGATCTATTCATGTTTTATGTGGAATTAGTAAATTGCATTTAGATTAATTAACTATTTCATTGACTAATTAATTTTTTTTTTACAAAAAAGAACAACTATTTTGTTTTATTTTTGTAAAAATATGCATGATTAATATTATGCATTATGCTATCAGTATTTCTAGTTAAACCCTGGGAATCCATGACATGACTTCTTTCACTGTCTTTGTTCCAAGTTGTTCAGTTTATGCCATTTAAATGTTGCTCAGTTGTTGTAGTGTGTTAGGGACAGATGCTATTTAAATGTTCACTTTGTGTTATGGCCAGTTTCTTCTTACCTTCATTTTACTGAAACGAAGTTAGTTTGTTTTTAATTAATATTCTACTAAAGTCATCTGATTTTGACGTGATTTAGTTAGAATTGGTACGAGATTAAAAAGTATAAATTGTTTTCGTTTTTCTATTAATGACTTCAAACTTGTAGGCAACTTCCTTTAAAATAAATGTCTTTTAAATTGAATTGTGTATCTTAATGTTGTAATCATTACTGAAAGGTTATTTTCTTTAAACTAACAAGAACACACGTAATCCTTGTTAAATTCTGAATTTCTGTCCAGATAATGTCTAATTAGGTTTATACCAATGTATCATTGTAACATGACCAGAATTCGTTAATAATATCCAGTAACCTACCATTTCATGTTCTCATTTCCAGCTCATTCGAAAAAAGCTAACTATTTGAATAAAATTATTAATAGACTCATGCCATTTCAATAAATTATTCTCCGATTTCTTCCCATATAGCCTAATTAGTTAATTTACTTGGGAGTTTGCCAAATAACAGCTAAATAAATAACTATTAGACGTTTTATCATATTAATAATTGATCTTATAATACATTTAATCAAGTTAAAAATCAAGTTATAATTTACTTATTAAAATATACATAAAATGTCCCCCCAATTTGGTCAAATAAGCTTTGATTGTTCGGGAGATTATTCGCCCGCGTTACTAATAACTGATTTCAAAAGCACATGCAGTTCTAGTTCTATTGAAAAAGCTATGTGCCAAATCAATTCAAATAATTATTTTGCGAATATAGCGACTTTCATTTTTTTTCATATGCACAGTTAATGTTGGTCCCTCTCTGAATATGAAAAAATTAAATGTATATGCACCCTTCAGGTGCCGGGACATCTTACTTGACAATGACTAACAAACACCACGTGGTGGCTATACACACTAATAGAGTTAAATATTTGTTTTTAAAGTAGCATGAGAAGAATGAGCCTTATAAATGGGTATACCCACAGAAAACAATAAGAAACAATACTCTACATTAGACAGTGCCTGGTTCGCATTCTGTGGGTTACCTGTAGCGATGTCTGGACACCCTGGGTGGGTCACAGGGCGTTATCCTAGCTTCTTCGCGGGAGTTTAGCTGCTTTGAATTCCATTGGCACCTGTCTCGCGTGCCTGTGATTGTTTACGACCCTCGCGACAAGTGTGGCGCGTGACATGTGCACAATAATCACTTCCCTAAACACTTTTCTCACTTCCACCTCACTGTGCACTTGTTACTTAATTCACTTTAGCGTCACTTATTTAGTAAAGTAATACACCTAGCTCAGTCTGTCAAGTCCCCACACACAACAGCGAAAGGTCATAAGTTGGCAAATTATTTTGTAGCCTAACAAAGCAAGTAGGCTATGAAAGAAAAAAAGGAGGGCTGGTTATGAAAAGCACGTGATATGATAGGCTATAGCCTAACGTGTCAGAATTGAAGTGCCATGTGTATCTAAGTTTCGTTTTGTTTTTCGGCTTGGATATTCTCCGTGTGTGGCATCACTAATCATATTTTGAGGTTCAACATAAGCAAGCGTATATATAGAGAAGAGGCTGATTCCATGTGTCGCGTGCCCCACCTTTAACCTAACCCCTGAGATATTTATTTTGACCACAGCTGAGATGAGAGGACTTCCTGAAACGAGGCCTTTTAGCAGTTGCCAATCATGGTATACGGCATGGACCTGATATGCGGTCAAAGGTGACGGTCCCAGGCGTGTTTCCTGCGATTACGTTTAAAGTTTTGAATGCAGAACACATTTGTACCTCAGATTTTGAGAGTGTTTAGGGTATTTTTTTACCCCAGTGCCTCTTCCAGTGCCTCTCTGAGAAAGTTGGAGTCCTCTTTTGTGCGTCTGTACTCGACCGGAACCTGCTCCGTCCACAGCTGCTCTCCTGCTTTGTGATGGGGAATGCGTTATTTCGCCATCTTTCACACACTAATCTATTTATCTCCACCTCCCTGTTTTGCACTTCGTATTCTTCATTCAATTTTAAAATATTCCGGTACATAAGCTGCCTGCTTTGACATCACTTGTCAAAAAATAATTCAAATTTCAAAGAATTCATCTCAGCACAGTGTTTGGAAGAAAAATTGAACCTTTTCTAATTTCTAAATTCGACTTGTAATAGAGATGAATTTTATAAATATTTCCGATTATTCTGCTGAACTAACAGATGAGAATGTGTGAATCTCGATAAACGTTCAGTAAGAGCGCGGAAGCAACTTCTGCTCCCAGTGGGTTAGAAATAAAGGCAGTGGTCGCTGTTTGACTGTTGTGTCCATCTAGATCTTCTGCTGCTCGCATTAAAGAGAACATTTCATGACGATGGGTGACTGAATATGATGCTGGGTTATTAAAGGCTTACTAAGCTTTTTGCCAAGGGTTAGTTTTTTGTATAAAGATCTATTCCCGGGTGAGTTATAAACAGGGTTAAAATAAATTAATAATTGGTGCATTGTTTAAAAAAAAATTAGTTAAGATTAATTAGCCTATAATGTGGGAAATAAAACACTAGACGTGAAATTGTCTTTGTTGCCTGCAAGTCATTTTAAGGTTTTACAGTTTTGAATTACAAGAAAGAGAATAACTGTATCTTAAAATTATACTGCTTTTTAAAACCATATATTATACAAAATGCATTCATTTTCTTTTCATAAATGTGGCTTTTTTTGGTTAAACATTTTTTTAAATAATCACAAAAGTGGATTGTGAACTGTTAACAGCTCATGAATCAGTTAAAAATCATAATTTTCTATGTGTCCCAGGCTGTACAAGCATTTGAGGGACTGGGGTGGCATGAGAAACATATTAAAAGGGATCCCTGCTAAATATTGAGGTCAAATGACTAATTATAAAATCTCTGGAATCAAATTACATTATCTAAAAGTGACATGGCAGAATACCATAAAACAGCCTCTGACCTCAAGATAAATATATTTCTATTTACATATTTTTTTTACATATATCATACTTTAATAAAATTGGAAATTAAAGCAGTGTTTTGAAGAAAATCATATAAATTGTATTACTTCAGTCCTAACATGCAGGAAAATGGCAATGCATTTATTTATATTCCTTTCTACAGTTTGAGTAACAGCACATGCAGCTGATTTCTGAAAACATTAAATATAGTTGGACATGTACAGTATGGAATCTCTTCCCCATAATTTTTTAAATAACAGATAAAGCTATTTACACAATTATTTGATTCTTCTCATATTTTGTATTTGTTTGTTTTTGCATTTTATCATTGTTAATTAGACATATAGTAAAAATGCCCCTGAACGACAGGGTTTGCAGCACTGGCCTACTGTTAGAAAGTGCTTGATTAGGTTGTAATAGTGGCAGGCCTAACGGCAGTCAGCAGACAGTTAATCCCAGACCGTAATGCTATGTGTATTTCATTTGCACTGTAAAGGATTTGTGCGGATCAGACGCTTCATGTGTCACCCCCTGATATTTACTTTTCTGACTGCAGTCATCGCAGAACTGTGAAATTCATTCCACTGCACACAAGAGAGAAGTGTGTTTGATTTTCATTTGTACAATGCCTGAAGAATATCAGTTGTAATCTTCATTATATGATATAAAGTACCCCGGTAATAAACGACTGACCTAATCTCTATATTGTCATCACTCTTCATTCCCTTCACCTGCATATCACAACTAGTATATTTCATCCAAAGACCCATTTGATATTTGTTAGAATAGGATGTGAATGGAAAATAAGATCAATTGTAGACATTTTTTTTTCTGAAGGGAAGGGGTTATGCTGTTTAAAGCATATATAATAATACAAGCTACAACCTTGTTGATTATTGTAATAATCCTTGTCGAATCCTGTGACCTTGACCCTCCTTACCGAAAAGCCCTTTGCCACCACCTTCGCTATAAGAGTTCTTGTCTTGTGATCAACCATGGAATCCATAAACCAATTAGAACAAGCAGGGCTGAATCAGACTGACTGAGGCGAATGGAAGTCCTGGTCAGTTGTGAGGGGTGAGACATGTTTAAATGCCAGACTGGCATTTGAATGGCATCGCGGGCAATTTGGAATGAAATGGTGCTTTTAGTTTTTTTTGCACCCTCCTGTAACACCGTCGCTGGTCTGTGTCCCATTAGGTCTAATTCTTCAATTCATTATCTTGCTACCCTCAAGGATTGAGTGAGATGGTGATGAGACAATGAGCGAGAGATACCGAATGAGAGAATGGAGAGAGATTGTGGCTTAACATGCACACGTCAATCCCCAGAATCAGTGACAGTGTTGACTGAGGCAGAAATTATTTCACAGCCTGGCGGTCCAATTTAAGATCATTTTGTTGGTTGAAAAAGGGAGCGATTCATTTTAGTGTCTGTTTTTATTCTGTTTTGTCCAATTATGCATGTTTCTATATGGCTGCATTATATCTTTTCAGGTGCAAGACCTTTAAGAGGGCTTGTGTTCTCTGTGTAATCTATATTTTCTTAGTGTCTCTGCCTCTTTTGTCATTAACATATTCTATCTCTCTCTCTCTCTCTCTTCTGTATCCCCCCACTCCCCTTGATCTCTCCTCCACTTCCCTGTCCTCTTGTACTCCTGTGCTAGTTCAGACAGAAGCCAAAGAAATGTCAGGGGTGAGTTCAATAAGTCTGGGTAATTGCGATTCTGTCTTCTCGTCCGTTCGACTGAATCATCTTCCATTAGAGGAGCGGTGGGGGGGCCCTTACCCAGGGCCAAAGAGCAATCTAAATCCTCAACGCCTGTTAAAGCCTCTGCAAGTCATCTCTATACAAACACATGGAAAATCCACCAACACGCACAAACATTTATTTTGTTGCTCTTTATATTTTGCATGTACCTTTCTTTTGCCCTACAGAATGGTTGATGTAAACAGATTTGTTTAGGGACAGACTTCCAGAACAACCTGAGGTTAAGTATCATGCTCGGGGGGGAAATAAAGTATGGTAGAAACATTTATTTTTAATGTATCTCCATCCCACATAACACATTCACAGACAGAAATTCAGTGTTGAGTGCAATTCTGATGCAAATTCACACATTCTTTATTCTTTTATTTCTTTATTCAACAAATGTTGCTGATTTTGTGTTAACCAGAAATGCTGAAATGTTCTTTAAACGTAAAAAGCCGGCTTAATTAGTTCACTTGTCCTTTGAAACACCTGGCTTTTGTTTTAGATGTGAAGGGACATCTCTTATACACAATGACATGCTTGTCACTGTTGAAGTTTGACTAGGAACAGGCAGTGTCCATGCTACCAGGAGGGGTCTCTCTTTAATTTAATGTGGTACTGTGGAAAAATGTACAATACTGCCATCTGCTGATGTCTATTGGAACCAATGGAACAAATGGGATGTATGTATTTCTTCCTATACACTTCTATATGTATATTTAGATTAAATAAATATGCATTTTTAATAAAAATGTGCCTTGTGCTAAAAAACTGTTAAAGATGCTGACAGTTATCTTTTAAGTTCAGGTCTCTTTGCAAAGAGTTGGCATTGCATTCTATGGCACATGAGGGTTCATTCTTTAAACATTCATTTTACATGCAGTTGGACAGCTCATGTTTGCTCTTGACTTTGAAGACAGGATGATGTGGTGGGTTAAACCGTAACAGGGAATATGTTTGATGCTTTTTGTGTGTAAGAATATACACGTTCTAAAAATATAAATTAAAGGATGGGTAAAACATGATCAAGAATGTGCTTTGATGTCTGAAATCACAAATTAAGATCAGTTTAGTTTTTTGTGTAAGGACTAAATGTATAACTGGAAACAACATTTTATTGTAAACTTGTTTACTTAACTTGTAAAAAGGTATAAAAACTTAATTAGATTGGCCAAAGGAGTATCAGTAATGTTTCCCATTTAAAATGTACTGAAAATGATTTACTTAAACATTAATATCACAAACTATTTCCATTCAAGCCATTTGCCTTAATCCCTGCGTAACCAGGTTAACATTAAACCCTATGAAGTAACATTCAAAATTGGTCTTGGTATTAATGAATAAAACACATGCATTTTTGAACGCTTAGCCCATACATTTCAAGAGTGAATGAATAACTCCATTGACCATTGTACAACACATGCTTTTATTGAATTTCATTCATTGAACCCAAAACAGTATAAATGAGGTGGTAAAGACACACAGGGCACACTCACTCAGAAACACATTATTGCATGTCTCACTCCCCTCTAAATAAAGCCTTCGTTCAGTTTAACATCTCTCCTTCCCTGAAGCACAGAAAGAGCCTGTTACTCCTGAGAGCAATGTTTTATCACCGGTTAAAACATTACCTAATGTTCTTCTTCAGACATTCCCAAAATACAACACACAGCATTCTCTTAAAATGATTTTTCCAATTTACTTCTGCTGAAGACACAGAACATGGTGTGTTTCCCCCAGGACAGTGGAAATGGTCATTGGTATCATTTGCAATATTATCTTTTGTGTGACTTTTTTTTTTATAAATCTGCTGTCATATTACATTTTCACATATATATGTATAAACAATGTGTTTATTGCTGGTATGTAGCTATACTGCATATGAATCGTCCGGGGTACCTTAACATTATAAAAAGTAATAAATATGAAATCATACCAGGCTCAAAGAAACAGATTGCACTTCATTTGCTAAGACCCCAAACCTACACACTAGCCCAGTGATTTCTCTTATATTAGATATAGAAGCGGCTACAGGTGATAGCAATACACAATGAATAAAGTACAAATAAAAATAGAAATTGCTGTACTGGAGCGGAAGTGACAAAAGCACTTAATTCGATAATACAAAGGCAATCACAGATTGCAAACCTTCGAGGACGCAGTACAAATGTCTTCTGGACGTTTAGTTATACCAAGTTTACAACCTTTTAATTTAGAAATCTTTAAATTGACTTCATTACACCATTTTTGTGAGCTAACATTAATACAAATAGGAGCATCCTTTGATTCTTATTTCAAGGTGCCACTTCATTTCTTGAAAACAAATGTTTCTGGTTTTATTTTTGGTCTGCGTTAGCAACAAAGTATGATAAAAACAATCAATATACTATGCTAACCAATCGGCACAAATGTGATTGGCAAATCAAACCTCTCTGGTACTCAAATAACACTCCAGGTTGTTCAGTCTATATGAGACTCGCAGTGCTGCGAGTGCTTTTTATAAAATAAAACAACAAATCCTATATTGACAGTACACCGACCTCTTTGGATAGTTTAGGTAATTTGCGCAGTCTTACATTTTTCCCTTTCGGTTCTCCAGCGCAAAGTAAAACAAAAAAGTCTGCACTTCCACACCACCTTTTCCCCCCTGGCCTTATCCACAGGGACCAACTCATTCGTACACACAAAGTTTCTCTCTTTCACCAGTGAAAGTGAAGCTAGCTATGATTTTGTACAGTCCAATAGTGGCACTCCAGCAACCTGGTAATAAGGAGACTGACGTTACCAGTAACACTACTGCAAGGAGCTGTAACGACGATAACGCTGATGGTAGTAATGAATGCCAGGGGGATTCTTTTGGCTGTTCATGGCACACCGGGCCAATTCAGACCGACCTGCTCTTTGATTTCTTGTATCATTACAAAGAGGAGCAAAATTAAGAGCAGAAGTTACGCTTGGACAGAAACCAGGAACACCCAATATAGTCTCAGTTTGAAGGCCCTCTGTTTTGGCACTCTTTGACACTCACTCCATGACCTCGACACCCACTTAGTCATTATGAGGCTTCTCAGTTGAGCCCTGTGGAGAAACAGAGAGTCTGTTAGTAAAGAAAATGCAGTGTTTGCACATCTCTTAACCAAACAGATATATACAAAAAAGGAAGCGGCTTGATTTGCATTTATCCACTGATTATTATAGAATAAAGGAACAGGAATAAAATGTACCACTGTGCAAAATACCTACAAATAAATATTAATCTGCACCAAATGTTGGAAGTCAGCGCACTCAAATTACTTTCCAACTAAAGTATGTTCCAGCACCACAGGGGCACATTTAAAAAGGTGCTTTGAGCAATTCAAAATAGTTTTTTTTTCACAAAGCTGAAGCTGCTCCTGTTAAAGCCCACCTGGCCCCTCAAATTGTGGCTATAATTAGTATGCACTATATATATATATATATATGACAAGCCTTCTATATGCACAAATTATACAAGGCTTGTGTGGATGTGGCTCCCTGTAAAATATGATAGCCCTTCATAGGTCAACACTCTCTCATATGCCTCACCCATGGGCAGCTGGCCAGTCTCCAAAGAGAGCAATCTCGAAGAGAACATTTAATCCTCCAAAACCAAACCGTGTACAGTGCAAACTGTTTAAATGGTAACCATTATACTGTCTTTGCCATTGTTTGAATAGTGTTAGTTACCATTAAATGCACTTTAATTCTAGAGTTATGTTTGGAAGATATAGCCATCTATAGACTGCAAAATAGAAATTCACAGACACATCAATGGACTCTTTAGTATATTCAGATAGATCCAGTTTGTGAGTCCACTGCATCTCTTATCTGGCCACTTCATAAAGAAAGTTGAGAAAAATACTAACAGAGCAATAATCCCAGCTGGTCAAGCAAAATCAGCCGGCGCCAACTCAAAACAAAAAACACCCAAGAAAAACACGTAGAATGCACCACTTGGAGCCAGTAAAGCACTTTGTTTACCATCTCTCTGACCATTAGCATGAAAAACAAGGAGCGTAATCTGCTTTCACGCCCTTATTGAGTAAGAACAAGGTTATGTCAGCAAGACAAAGAGGCACAGCTGACTGAGAAGGCTTGGAGGGGATGGCACAAACATGCCTCAGACTACAATCAGCAGCCAATTAAGATGTCCAGGCATGACATTTTAGCCCAGCACTGGAAACTCTTAACAAACTCATCACTAAAAATGCACTTGATAGAAAAGCTATTTTTCCACACATTTCGAGTCAAATTTATGTGTGCCGTAAGAAATGCTAAAAGTACAGTCTAGATCCCTAGTTTGCCACATAAACATCTATATTTCCAAACATCGATCATCTATAAAAGTCAAAAGGCAAACTGTCTACCATTGTTTTAGCCAACTGATGGTCCTTCATCAAATACAAAAACGAAAGCTAAATTTGTCAGTGTGCTGCCTTTTGCTAACGTTAAAAGCTGGAATACCACTTGAATCCAAACCACGTCTGAATCGGTTTATGAAATCACGGATGTCTTCTGTTAACGGCCAGATCTCAAATGTTGTTTAGAAAACTAATCCTGTCTGAATACTTGTATGTTAAATTGTACACACTCAAATTGGTGTGTATAATAATCTGGCTCCAAGTCTGATTTGTTCCTAAAACATTCAGGCTGCCTGGTTATTTTATACATCTACACTGAGTGCTGTGAATAGCTGATGAACCATTCCAGGATATTCAGTTTCACTTTTGCTTCTGTATGTGTGCCCCATTTAAGTTTCGTTTCTGAACACAAAAGTGCTGCCTGGCCAGGAAACTCAAGACAATACAGGAGTAATCTAAAAGAGGTACTTTACTCAAATTATTCCAATGAATATGAAGGACAGGAAAGGGGTTTGGTGAGCAGAAAATATGGGGAAAAATGTCTCACCATAGCTAGCTGTCGGCCGATGTTTCCTACGGTTACTCCACCAGAAAAGAATATACAAGGCAGCCACGAACGTACATACAAGAAGTCTGGAGACGTATACCTGAGAAACATTAAAAGAAAAGCTATGAGGGGAAGAAAGACACATTCAGACATTTACAAAAATCTGATGACTAAACATGTAATAGAAATACAGAAGTGAGCCTGTGACTCGGCTGTCACTGGGTAGTTGCTGATACATGAAAAACTGTTTTCAACTGCAATGTCTCAACTTGTGTGAGTCATAACTTACTGGTAGATGCCATTGTAGACCAGCAGCTGAGCAATGAGGGTGGCTAGAAAAGCAGTGGTCAGCCCTAGACCAAAGCCACTCCTGGAACGGTCAAAGGTCCACCAGAGGCCCAGAGACAGGGCAGCCAGAGTCAGAGAAAGCTGCACATTATTGGCAAAGTCTAGTTTCTGTGAGGTGCTTTGACTTAAGGGAAATACAAGTTGGTTCGAGGTTAGAACTTTCCTTAAATAAATGTTAAACGTTTAGAGACTGAATGTGCGATAATAAAAATCTGTTTCTGTGTAATTCCAGTAATAATATATATTTTGTTATTAAAGGCTGGAATACACTACATGACTTTAGTGCTTTTTTTTGCACCAAAATGCAGTCTGGAGGAGTCAATGCTAGTTAAAAAGTATTTGGATTGTGAGCAGTCAGAGTTAAAGCAATTGTATGATAGACGCAGACTCAGATTTATGTTTTCTTTTCTGCATGAGTTTGAGTTTGGAACAACTGTTTTTTTATGTATGATGCCTAATACTTTTGAAAACTATTCAGAAAGGTTGTGTGGTACATTAGCCTTAAGACAACACAAATCCCAAAACAGATTAAAAGTTGTTATGGTCCACACTGGCAACGGTTTCATGAGCGTGACTGGTAAGGATACAGCACTGGCGTGATTGATGCCCACAAAGACAGCAATGCAGCGCATCACACTTGCCCACTCCCGCTTAAACTTGTGTGGTTCTCCAAGATGGTGGTCCAAGCAGGGGTACAAGAGACCAACCACAGCTGAGGAAAGAAAAAACATAAGTGCTTTAAACAACAGTAACTCTTCAAAAACGTGAGAAAAAAAATCATATTTTATGTCAGAATCTAATTTGTATTGTTTGTTTGACTGCTTTTTAGAACACTTGTGTTTTAGCCATTAACCGAGTGACATAAGAGTGAAAGTAAACAAAAAAATGTTTCACAGTAAAAGATGCAGCCTGGTATGTGTCCACTGTGTGTATGTGGACTGTGAAGAATGCAGGGGGAGGAGTTGTGCGTGACCGAATTATTTATTTATAAATTTCTGCTGCACACGACTTCCGTGTTTCACTTTTCTGCTAAGTGGCATGTTCTGCCTTCCAGCCAATAGCGTGCCTCCTCGCAGCTCACCCGTTCTGAGCGCAGCCAATGAAAGAGCAGCACCCCAAAGACTGACCCCAAATGCCCGGCTGTTTCCAAGGCAGCGCTAACCGATAGCGACAGAGCCCAATGTCAACAAAACTGCCCCCAAATAATCAGTATGAGGACTCTTACGTAATGCAAATAAGATAGCAAAAGGCCCTCGGCAAGCATAATGTTTTTGTCCAATCGATACAAACAAAACAATGACTTACCAGCAGCAGTGCCACAGCAGAGGGGGATCCACCAGGCCGACGAAAACAACGTGTCCAGCACTTCCTCTGGAAACAATGTAACATTTCTCTGGACCTGGAGTAAGTTCAGCACCAAGGCGAGCACTACTCCGACGATAAACAATACAAGCCCCCGTCGAATCAAGTTAGCGGACTGGAGGCTGTGCACAGAGCCGCATGCGTGGCGCAGCACTGAGGTTATGATGGACATCATTTCTCCCGTTTTACAGACAATCCAGCCGGCGCTTGACAGCTCCTGTGACTTAACACTGGGTGAACAGGAGCAGCTCCAACAGCGCTCCTCTAGTCTTGGCATTTGGCACTGCGAGAAGCGAAAATGTAAATATTAATGTGGAAAAACGTTCAAGGAAACGTTATAATGATGTCTAAAGTCAAGCTATTACGCTACAAATACTTCTAGCCCTGTAAAACAACATTAATGCTCTCAGTGGAAGTATAACGTTAGGCTATGGAAACCCACCTTGATCCTTAGGCAGTGCCCTCGTCTAAACGACAGCGCGTCGGTGCTTTTCAAAGCTATTTTGCAAAACGCTAATCTAACAGAAGACGGTTTAAGATGTGTTGTTTGGTCACATCATCTCTTCGCGAAACGCTGCTGTCTCTTTCCTTGCACAGTACAATAGTGCCACACACGCGCTTCCTCTGCAGAAAATAAGCGCGGTCATGTCTGGTGAGTCGTGCTGGCCAATCAGAGAGCGGCGGGCCATATGACGCGGGCGCACGCCACCTCCCTCTCAGAACACGCGTTTGTTGATGTTCACTGCCGTCAGCTGTTCGTGTGTGTGTGTGTGTGTGTGTGTGTGTGTGTGTGTGTGTGTGTGTGTGTGTGTGTTTATGCTACACTAAATGTCCCCACAAGCGTAGCAAAACTAAAAAAAATTGAGGTCCCCACAAGGTGAAAAAAGTATTAAAAATAGGAAATTATGTTTATCTTATAAGTTTAACAATGCAAACTGGTTTTATTTAAGGGATAGGTTTGGAGTTAAGGTTAGGTTAGGGGATAGAAAACATTGTTTGGTCAGTATAAACCGTATAAAAGTAATAGAAGTCTATGGAACATCCCCACAATTCACAGAAACAAATGTGTGTGTGGAGTGGACTGACTTCACTTAATGACAAAGAGTCATGCAAAGGTTTAACCTTCTGGATAAGGTTTAATGACGTTGCTTGGCCAAACTCTTTTCACAAAACAGTTCTGCACTGATTAGATATTTAATTGTTTAATTTGAAGCTACAGTCACCTGTTTGTGCTAAAACAAGACTGAAAGATGTGGAAAATAAGTTGTAATATTTTGTAGCTCTCCTCAAGATAGCATTATGTAAATCTGTACACTGTTTTCTTTGTGAATGAACAGGCTCTGCGTCTGGGAGCTTAAGAGTTAATGGGGATTTGTTGCTTTTCGTATACGTGACAGGCCTACGTGATGCATGTGTTGGACAGTGTCCATGGGACTGAAGGGAGGGAATCGGGTCATGATGCTCAGTGGGCTGTTCCCAATAGAAACTAAGCTTGTGTACTCATAGTTTATTTATTGGTTCAGAACAGAGCAAAGTTCAGACTCACACCTGAGTGGAACCTCACCAGATAGATGGGTCAGATGTTTGCCCTTTGTCAAGAATGACTGTCATCAACATTCTAAACATGGCTTATCGTTCATGCGAGGACATGTGATTGTATGCTGGTATAAAAACAACATATGTTTTTACAAACCTGATGTGTTTTAAGCATCTGTTGTGTCTGCCCTGTTATCCAAATACAAACAGTAGCCTATGTCTGTTCTTCACCCAAAAACTTTTTTAAATGCTATTATTGCAGGTGCTAAAGATCCATTCATTGAGCAATTTAGATTTATTTGTGTCGTGGTTTTCACAGTACATATCATTCCAAAGCAGCTTTACAAAACATAGTGCCAAAGGCGACATCAGCAGTCGAAAACTGTAAGATCTTAGATGAGGAAGAAACCTTGAGAGGAACAGAGAGTAGACTGAGGAAGTCTTTCTTCTAGGGCTGGCTCATATTTAAACAAATTTAGGACTAAGCAAACATATAATTATAGATCAATTTGTAATGCTCAGGAGTGGAAAATAAACAGTTATATTGTTGATTGTTGAGATTAACTGAAATCCATTGTGAGCGAAGCTAACATTATCTGGGTGAAAGTACCAAAACTCAAAGCTTTGGAATGTGAATGCCCTTTAGCTGTTTAGAAGTGAATCATCTTTCAAGTTCAGATTGTTTTTCTAAGTGTGGACACTATCCCCAGGCAAGCACTAAGCAATAACTGTGGTGAAGGAGTCATTCTTTTATTGGTTTTGAATATTCTATCATTTAACATTTAGTGATTGTTTTTGTTCTAGAGCTATAAAGCATTCAGTGTTCTCTCATTCTCAATTATTAACACTTGGGGAAAACACACTGACTTTGTATAATAACAAAAAATCAATAGAATCAGAAATGTTTTTTTGCTTGAATGCTAATACAGTGTACACAAATGTCATTTGAATAGGAACATTTATTGGCTTGAGGTGGATCACACTTAAAGGTCTTCAGTTTTTTTGTGCACATTATGACCTAGAAACCTAGAATAACTGCTGTTTTAAGGTATTTTCTAAATCTGTATGGGTCAGATGTACCACATGAAATTTTTCCTATACATAGAGTTTCACTTTTTGTTTTACATGAAAAGACAGTTAATACACTACTAGTGCTAGGAATGAAATCAAATGGCTAATTTATGTTAAATTTATATTTTCTTCTATATGTTTAAAACATAGAATTACTTTAGGCCTATATAAAATAACTTTGACATCTTCAAATTGATTTACAGTTTAAAGGTGAAGCAAATGAATTAAACTCTAAAACGTCAACAGCATTTAAATCTTTCATTGAGTTCAGTCACTGCTCTTCAGTCAAGAATTAAGGCAGGATGTGACCCAAGTTTACAATCAGGGATTATTATGTTTAACTACAAACATTTAATCATTTCTAGCATGATTTGTCTTCTAGAATCTCAAGAATCTGATTTAGACTCACAAACTGAAAGAAGATGGCATGCAGTGGCATAATGCACAGGAGGCTCATGCAAACACAGATCCTTTTTACAGGCTAGATTTCATTTTTGTCTGGTTGAGAGGACAATACGCCATGTGGAAATTCTGCCCTATAGTGGCTTGTACTCAGCAGTGCTTTGTAGCACAACATCTGTGTGGCAATGTGTGGGAGAGAGATAACGTCTGGGGAGAGGCAGCTTTTCTGAGGAGGGGAAGGGGGTGGTACAGAAGTGTGTGGCAGACAGGAAACTCCCTACGGCCATCCTTCCTCCTCTACAACTGAGGCCCCAGTGAGGCTCTTCTCATCCTTCACATGATTTCATACAGTTTATCAAAGTGCAAGGCAGGACTGCAGAGATAGAGTCCTCAAACATTTTATTTTTCTTCTCCACAGATGTTTGCAAGGATTTCAGCTAAACCGCTTTAATGTACAGACACCATTCAAAATGTAATTTCAGCTAAAGTTTTATACCGTTTTAAGACATTCATGAAAATCTCCCATCGATCACATGGTCCAGCATTTATTATCTAACCCACAGTGATGATCAATGTATTTCCATTGTGAAGTCTTATAGCATTAATTTTAACCACCTATAGCCAATAACAGGAAAGCGGCAGAACCAAAGATAAAAAACTACTTTTAGCCTACTGCATTGACCTATAAGAGCTGAAAGACATGCTGGTGTAAAGAAAGCATAAAATAGATACCTTGAAAAAGCTGAGAGGCATACTGTGGCTGCTCAACAATAAATGTGACTATTTGGATACAAAATAATATTTTAATACATGAAGATGTTAAGAAATGAATGATAATTATAATAATAATTATAATTGGCCTTAATCATTAAACTACTTAACTAATGCTTCTTCTGGACACTTTTAAATAAAGGATCATTATCATAATCTAAATATAAGTGAAAGTGAGCACTAAATTATTAATAGTTAAATAATTAAATAATATTATGCATATATAAAATCAATGCATACATTAGGGGGACATTTACATTTTTTTTCAAAGCACCACATGTAGATGTATGTACAAACACAACTGCATGTAAATGACTGACCTTATTATTTATCTAAGTAAAAATGTAAAATAAAAAATATTTTTCTCATCTCTGCCTTCCCCATTTCTCTCTTACAGCCTCTCTAGACGCTTCAGCAGCAGCATGTTATGACAGATCAAATGAATCCCAGATGAAGCGTGGCAGAGATTAAGCAGCAAGTCTGGGTGGAATAGCAGCATATTCAAAATAATGAAAATGTTAAAGTGGCTGCTTTAAATTGACTCATCAGGCGAGACATCCTTATGCCCTCCCCTGACACAACATGAAGTTATGTGTTGAAACATTCTAATCCATCCTTTGAGACACAGGATTAAGCTCAAGGGCTAATTTTATCCTCTTTCACAGGATTTTTGGCAATATGTTCCTTCGTGAATGCTTGTTGATGTTTTGCTTTTTGCTTATATAATTTTTATTGCAGTCTTTTTTTCTATTATTATAAAAAACTAGCTCATCTTTTTTTTACACTCAGACTTCACCTTTATAGCTCACCATTTTAAGAGATAAACCTTTATTTCCATTGCTAGGATTTATCAAATGCAAAAAGGGTTGCACTGCCTTTTTTTATGAAAATGCAAATCTCAATTCCTAAAATATCTCTTACAAAATTATAGTTGGTAATATCATTTTGTTTGGATTTTGTTGGGTCCTCTTCTATCCCTTCTGACCAAATCTGCAAAACAAATTCGCTTGATAATAAAACAAGAACAAAACAAGAACTTGAATATTTAAATTACTAATGAGAAGTGTCATGGTCGGCACCTCTCTCCGACTCATTTCCCGCTGTTATGTCAGCTACACGTGGTGGTTTGTTTCTGCCCTGTCATCTGCTGCTGCACGTGGGGGAGTAAACAGCGCTAAAATCGCAGCGCGGTGTGCTCCATCAGCCCAGCACCTGTTATTCGTTTCCCCTTTCCTATTTATTCCCGTCTATGCCTCTATGCCGTCATCTTGTGTTTCATCTTATTGTGCATATGTAGAGATCTCCTCTCTTCTATCTTTTGTACTGTGTCCAGGATCAGATTCAGATCGGTCCATCGATGGATCCCAATGTAGCGGCACCTGATTTGGAGGAGACATCTGAACCCCGCCTGAATCCACAGGCTTTTTATTCTGGTGAACCCACATAATGTCGTTCATTTTTGTCACAGTGCTCCCTGACTATCTCGTTACAGCCCTCCTGCTTCCCCACCGATGAATCCAAGATTGCGTTTGTTATAATGCACCTGGCCGGTAGCGCGAGAGAGTGGGGCACAGCTATGTGGGACAACAAGCATAAGTGCTGCAGCCAGAGCCGATCGTCCCTATAAGCAGAATACGCGTAGTATAAGCTGCGTAGGGCCCCCAAAACACCAGGGGGCCCCCTTGCTCCCAAATATGTTTTAATTTCAGTTTCGTTTTGGAGTTTGGCCAGAGGTTATGAAAACATGAATGATAATTTATTTTAATGCTGTGCGCTGTCACCCTCTCTACGTAAAAATCAGCCAAATCATGTAACGTGAATATCATACAGTCTCTTGCTCGAAAAAAACCCAGATTTGAAAGCGTACAGAGCTGCGAAAGAGATGAGCGCTTTTCGCAAGCGTGATTCGAGACGAAGTGAAACACAGACAACTGCGTTGCATCCATTCTTTCATCTCAACCACACACGCCACAGCGCCATGGTTTGGATTCTCTGAAGAGGAACCCATGCAGATCGGCCGCGCTCATCTCACGGCCCGGGAACGGCGGCATCGGATCACCCAAGGGTTGCGGGGAGCATATGATTACTACCCGTCCCCACAGGAGGCAGCCTCTTTCTGGAGAGAGGTCGTGCACGGTAAGCGTGACTGTTTCTCTACTGCCCTCTGGTGACCCGACTACTCTCCTGGCAGTGCTCCAATCAGAGGGGGTCACCCACACGGTGGTAGCGCTTATTGACTCAAGAGCGGAGGGGTATTTCATGGACATTGATCTGGCTAGACATTAGGGTATTCCTGGTTTTCCTCTAGCCAAATCTTTCTCTACCAAGACTCTTTGCGGTACTCCTCTCACCAAGATCACAGCCGTCACTGGACTCGTTCACCTGATCACATCCGGCAATCACACCGAGGAGATTCGATTCCTCCTCATTCATTCTCCCTATGCTCCAGTAGTTTTGGGGCACTCTTATTAAGCACAACCCTTTCATTGATTGGACTCACCACACTGTATTGGAGTGGAGTCCATTTTGTTTGTCTCAATGTTTGGTGTCTGCTTCATCCCCTGTCATGTCTGTCTCTGTGTTACAGGGGGAACCAGTTAACCTGGAAAATGTTCCAGATGCTTACCATGACTTGAGAGCTGTGTTCAGTAAGTCCAGAGCTTAATTTCTTCCTCTGAGCGGTGCGCTTGTATGATTGTGCTATAGAATTATTACCTGGCATTTCTCCTCCCAAAGGGCGCCTTTATTCACTCCCCGGTCCTGAGAGTGGGGCCATGGAGAAATACATTAATGAGTCTCTATTAGCCGGGTTTATACGTCTTTCTTTCTCTCCGGCTGGGGCGGGGTTTTTCTTCGTGGAGAAGAAGGATGGATCGCTCCGTCCCTGCATTGATTATCGGGGGCTGAATGACATCACGGTCAAGAACAGCCATCATTTGCTGTTGATGTCTTCAGCGTTCAAACTCTTGCAGGGGGCGACCAGTTTTACGAAGTTAGACCTACGCTTACCACTTAGTTTGGATTAGGAAGGGGGACAAATGAAAGACCGCCTTTAACACCCCTACAGGTCACTTTGAATATTTGGTTATGCCTTTTGGACTTTCAAACTCCCTGCGGTCTTCCAGACACTCGTAAATGACGTGCTCAGAGATATGGTCAACCGGTTTGTGTTTGTATACCTCGATGACATCCTGATCTTCTCCCAGAACAAGCGTCACCACATCCAGCACGTCAGGCTAGTATTACAGTGGCTTCTAGAGAATCGCTTATTCGCCAAGCTGGAGAAGTGCGAGTTTCACGCACGATCAGTTCCGTTCTTGGGGTTTATTTTGTAGCTGGAAGGCATTCGGATGGACCCTGGCAAGGTAGAAGCAGTTGCTAATTGGCCCACCCCAGACAGTCGTAAAGGGCTTCAGCCATTGTTCCATCCGCGCATGCGTTCATTCAAAGATGCCTCTGGATATGGAGGCTCACCAGACAAGCCCTTATCCAGACTGGCGAGAGGAACAAGACGTAGGCAGACCGTCACCGTTCTAAGCCCCCACTTTATGTTTGGGGTCAGAAGGTTTGGTTGTCCACCCAAGACATCCCTCTCAAGCTGCCCGCATGTAAACTGGGACCTGAATTCATTGGACCGTACGTCGTAGCTAAAGTGCTTAACCCGGTGACTGTTCGACTCAAACAACCCCCCATGCTTAAAAAAAATGTATCTGGTATTTCATGTATCTAAAATCAAGCCCATCATTTGCTCCCCCCTACAACCCCAGACCTCTGGCCCTCTGCCTTGCAGACTCATCGAGAGGTTGCCTGCCTACACTGTACAACGACTCCTTGATGTGAGGCATAGGGGTAGGGGTCACCAATATCTGGTAGACTGGGAGGGCTATGGTCCGGAGGAGAGATGCTGGATTCCGGCTCGCGATATACTGGATCGCTCTCATAGACCAGTTCCATCGGTATCATGTTGAGTCTTCTGGAGATGCCAGGAGGCATCCCTGAGGGGAGGGATTCGGCACCTCTCTCCGACTCATTTCCTGCTGTTATGTCAGCTACACGTGGTGGTCTGTTTTCATCCTGTCATCTGCTGCTGCACGTGGGGGAGCAATCAGCGCTAAACTCGCAGTCCGGTGTGCTCCATCAGCCCCGCACCTGTTACTCGTTTCCCCTTTCCTATTTATTCCCATCTATGCCTTCTCTCTGTGTCGGTATGTCATCTTGTGTTCCGTCTTACCATGTATATGTAGAGATCTCCTCTCTTCTATCTTTGTACTGTGGCCAGGATCCCCAGGCAAGGATTAATTAATCCACTGGACAGCGTAGCTGGATTTGGAGCATGAGACTGAACCCCTTTCGGTCTATTCCCTCCCAACTATCCGTCCAGTTGGTGTGGGGCCCAGTTTTTCTCCCGAACTTTTTCTTTCTGTTTTTTGGATGTGATCATCCGAAGTTTCTAATAAACTTAATTCCACCGTTTGTACAGCACTTGAGTCTTCCTGTCTTTTAAACACAGCGTTGTGTGACAAGAAGAGCTCATTATTTGAATGTTGCTTGCTCAACAGTTATCATTAGCAAGTTAATTGGAGACTAAATATTAAGGCAACAATAGCACGTAAGAGTACATCTGGAGTACAGGAAATGTAGTATAAATGTGTTATAATTAGTCTGTGCTACATGACCAGATCTTCCTGCTAAAGTACAAAGGTTTTGAAAAACAACATGTAGTATGGGCTCAGTATTGTTAGCCAATCCGCTCACTGCCAAAGCACCTTGTGATTGAGCCAGCCAATCACATTACAGCTACATAGGGTTGAGTGGCAGGTACTTGCAATGTTTTGAAGATCGCTCATTCATAAAAAAGTAAGGTGCAGTTATAGTGCCTTTAAAAGTGGAGTGGAGAAGACTAAAGAGATAACACACAAGAATAGAGCTAATTTACAAAATATAGTATGTATTCAAAAGCAGAGCATTTTACTTTGTAATTTTCATTTAAAATAAATTCTGTTCCTTCTACAAATAATAAACCTAATTATTTGAGAAAGTGATGGTAATACAAGGTTGAATTGAATGTCTTCTTATCATGGACCTTAGCTTGTGACCTATACATTATTAGACAGTAGGTTCTCTGTGTGTGGGTGTGGGTGTGGGTGTGTTGTGTGTGCATGTTTATGTGGTTTATGAGGACACAAATTTGTATAATGGCATGGATATGACACAGGTATTACAAGGAGAAGGTGATTTATGAGGACATTTTCAGTGTCCCCATAATTCAAAACGCTTATAAATCATACGGATTTAAATTGTCTCCTGTGAGGGCTAAGTTTAGGTGTAGGGTAGGTGTAGGGCAAAAGCACATACAGTTTGTACAGTATAAAACCATTACACCTACGAAGAGTCTCTGTAAACCATAAAAAACAATGTGTGTGTGTGTGTGTGTGTGTTGGGAGTATGTGAATTGTGCCACCTCCCAAAAATTCTGGTTAATATTTGATATTTGTTCTAAAATGTTCTGCTGGAGTGTTATTTCTGTTATCAGATAACAACAACAGGAAGACATAAAACAATGAGCATAACACAGGCAATGCCTATTGCCTTTAACCTGTTTAACCCTAGCAATTTTTCATGTTCCGATTTGTTACACTCTAAAAAATCTGTAAAAATATGCACAATATACTGTATAATTTGAAGGAATGTTTCCGTATTTATTTTTTACAGGTGTTTTAATAGTATTTTTAATTGTACACTGCATTACTGCATCTACATTGTATTGTGTTTTAGAGTTAACAGAAATGTGCGTAAAATAATGGATATGAGCTGCCAGTACATTTCCTGTTATTTTACAGATTTATTTTTACAGTGTACAGCAACCACAAGTGAAAGAAAGAATCAATGAATGAATGAATGATTGAATGAATGAATGAATAAATATTATTCGTAGTATTAGTATTATTATAAAATAAAAATGCAAGTAAACATACATCATTAACCTTTATTTACAACTTCAAATTTCGTTTTTTTTTTACAGTGTTTACAGTGTTTTTACAGGAGATGGTGAGATTAAAAGCTCTTTATTATCTTACGTTCATCTAAGAATTTTTTCCCCGTTTATTATTTTTGCTTGTTATTTACAACATTCTCATAATTGTAACACACATACTTTGTGTCCTACAGCTTGAGTGAAAGGTTAGTTAAAGCACAACAACTCCCTCATCTGGCCGGGACTGGAAAGAGGGTTTTAAATGGCTCTTTGATCTCAATACTAGGAACAAAGACAGTGTTTGGAATTGAACAGTAGTGTTCGCATATTGTGCAGTATGTACCATAAACTGCCATATATATATATATATACATATATATATATAAACATCTTGTAGACATTGCCACAGTTCTTCTGGATTTAGTCTGTCTCAGTTTGTTCTGTTTCTTCATGTCACTCCAGACAGACTGGGTGTTGATCAGATCAGATCTCTGTGTGGAGCACTGGCTGTTGTCAGACAAAAATATCACTGGATTATTACAATTAATGGCAAAATGATTTTTTGGAAATGTAAACTTATATATCCTACTGTCAAAGCAAAATAAAGAAATAACTGACTTAAAACCTTTTTTTTCTTGCTGGTGTAAATAGTAGTGTTCTGATTACCACTGTAAATACAACTGCTAAATTATGTTTGCTGACCAGATTCTCAAATTAATGTTGTTGATTGCTATTTTATGTCTTGTGGACATTAATAACAGAATGTGAAAGACAAAACTATCTTGTGATATCATTGTGACTTCTCTGACCCAGTACTGGGTGTTTTTGCAATGCTCATTCATTTTAATGAGACGGAGAGGGAAGGACAGTAATGTTGAAATATAAATGTCAAAGTTGTGACATGATGACGATGAACACTGATTTTATCAAACAATGACCTTGATGAAGGAAGCAGGACTCTGAACAAAATTAGCCTTTAATGCTCTTTAATATTTTCATGCATCCATTGCTGGATACGAATCGTCGAAATTATGAGGTGATGATAGAAACCTTATTATACCAACAGAGAACATGGGATCATTTAGAAAGTGACTGTCGAGAGGTTGGCTGTAGTTCATATATCAGCCAGGAGAGGGCAGGAGCACAAAAGCTTAGCCTATAGTTTGATCAAACAGAGCAAATCAAAGGGGAATTCTTTCTTTCTTTCTTTCTTTCTTTCTTTCTTTCTTTCTTTCTGTGAGTCCCGCACAAACACAGATGTACACAGACCCACAAGCAAGCAGCAACATCTGTCCTTTTATGGCACAACGCTTCTTCAGCAAAGAACAACAGAGATGCTAATTGATAACATTTGAAGATAATTACAGCAATTATTTCTTAAGTTCACTTGGGCAATAATTGAGGCTTGTTGTAGATTCATGACCTTTATAGACAATAGAACTGCACGGGATAGCTATTTACAATGCACTCATATAAATTACTTAAACGTACTAATAAAAAACCGACAGTCTACAAGCTTTGAACGGCTTGATATGATGGAAATCATCAGGCTGCTGGATTTACAGGAGTAAACTACAAAGCCGTTTCCCAATTCATTTCAGAGCTGAATATGTTAAAAAGGTGGTTCGGTAGCGCCTATTTAAAATAAAGTAAGACTTTGGGTTTTATTCCTGGTGAAGAATCATAAATATTGAAGAAAAAAGTTATCCTTGCTGAAACCTCTCATCTCAGGTTTCTTTAGTGAACACTACAATGCTTAGGATGCATGAAGTTGAAAACTGGTGATCAGCATTGTTATCCATTTAAAGCCGTTTCTGTATTTCATATAATTGTGCATGTGTTTCACACTATGAAGAAATAGACTGGTGAAAAAATATATCCAAAAACAATAGATGCAGTCAGTTGCTGTCACATTATCAGTGCAGTTAGGCGATGTCATAACAAATTATACAGTCTCTTTATGTTTGTGATTTTGAGCTATCCTTATCTGAAAAAATAAATACATTATTAAATCAACCATGAGTCAAAAGAGAGGTGTGCTTCCATGTCTGAAATCTATCTATCTATCTATCTATCTATCTATCTATCTATCTATCTATCTATCTATCTACTTAGTATATACATATATATACATAAAAATATACATATACATATATAATACATATATCATATGACTGGTATCAACCAGATAATATCATACAGCGAGCGATGAATATCAAAATCTGAAATTAAAATCAATTAGATCCATGTAATTGATTAAAAATGGAATGGAGATAGTTTTTCTTTTTAATCAACTGAACAGTTATAAAAAAAATCAATTTAATGTATGTTAGAGGGGTAATTGCTAAATTAATAAAAGAAATCAGAGGGGAGTTTCCGATCCAGGAAAGGTTCTGTGAAAAATACCTTTAATAAGCTGTTATGATTTTTTAAATCAACTTTTAATGAGATATCTAGTTTAATACCACTAACTTCTTAGGTTTCTAGCTCACATTCCAGTAATACATGCTTTGAATTGTTTAAAGAAAGTATTGCTGAAAAATACCTAAAGAAAAAGGACAGGGCTGACATAAATGACTTTAGATAGGCTATATAATTTATCAAAATCCTCTAAAACACACCAGAGAAGTAACAGCACCAGAGTAAAGTGTTTTCAACAGGCGGCATGTGGAAGAGAGGCTGATTTTGACAGAAGACAGGGACAAAGAAACAGTGGAAAGGTATTCAGAAGTAAAAAGCGTGTTATGTGTGTGTGTGACATAAAGAAAGAAAGAGCAAGAGATGGAGACAGAATAGCTCTAGTATGAACAGGTGCAGTTGTTAGGCCCTTTTGATCTTGCACCGAGCCATGTCCCTTAACACCATCATTACATACAGACAAGTGCACATACAGGGTTCTGCTCTCTTGTCAGCGTCATCCTTTTAGCACTCCATCCATCTATTCCACATTCTCCCTTTTTCAAGGTTTTATTTTCCACAGCATGCAGGTCCATTCAAAATGTTAAACAAAAATATGTGCTAAAATGACTCAGCATCCAATATTATTGTCATAAAAACTTCATATAGCAAATCTGTGTCTCAAATTGGATTCATGCAGTTCCTGAACAGAACAGTAATATTCACCACTATGGGTATGAAATAAAAACATATTTTGGATTGCATATTTTCACTGTGAAACAAAACCAGTGAAACCAACAGCGTGTTATATCCATGACATTCAGACTGTGCCAGTTTTATGCATTTTCTGGACTTTGCTGTATCAATAATGCAAATAACATGCCATATACAGTTCCAGTTAAGCTCGTTCGACAGCATTTGTGGCATAATGTTGATTATCAAAAATATGTATTGACCTTTTTTCTAAAGAAGCAAAAATCAGGGTTACAAGTGAGGCACTAGAAGTCAATGAGGGCAATCCATAAAACATTAAAATAACCACCGTTACAGCCACAAGATGTAAACAATACCCATGGTAACATGATTTTAGGGTGAAAAAATGGCTTGCTAACTTTTGAAGTGTAAAGAGTCCAATTTGTATCCAGTTTTACAACTTAACTGCTAAGTCAGTGTTACACCATAAACCCTAAAATGATTGTAAAAAGTATTTCAACAGCTTTACAGATCAAGTAATATGAACTGAATTAATGTGCTTTGCACCATACATTTTTAACAACATACTCCATTTTTCATTTTTTAAGATAACAAAGGATTATTTTAAATAAAATAGATCAATAGATTTGGGGAAGTCGTGGCCTAATGGTTAGAGAGTCGGGTTTTGTAATCCAAAGGTTGTGAGTTCGAGTCTCGGGCCGGCAGGAATTGTAGGTGGGGGGAGTGAATGTACAGCGCCCTCTTCACCATCAATACCACGACTTGAGCAAAGGCACCGAACCCCCAACTGCTCCCCGGGTGCGCAGCATAAATGGCTGCCCAGTGCCCACTGCTCTGGGTGTGTGTTCACGGTGTGTGTGTGTTCACTGCTGTGTGTGTGTGTGCACTTGGATGGGTAAATGCAGAGCACAAATTCTGAGTATGGGTCACCATACTTGGCTGTATGTCATGTCACTTTTTTCACTTTTAGATCAATATTAAATAAATTCAAATAATTTTAAATAATTATTTAAAATAAAATTAGTTTTAAATAAATTAATCAGCATTATGGCACACGAACTGTCTATAACATTTACCACAGAATATTCCTTAGCTTTGAGCTGAAAGGCACAAGGAATTTGAAATGTGGCACACACACACACACACACACACACACACAAAAGTACTGTTGATGGTTTAGTCACTGTGTTGAATTTGAAGTTGACTGGGTCTTAAAGTGCCCCAATTATGGATGTTTGAAAATAACTTTCATACAGTGTGACACAGCTCTAAGTGAATGAAAACATCCTGCAATGGTTTAAATCTGAAAGTGCACGTGTATAAAGTTATTGTCTCTCAAAAGAAAGAGTCGACTCTGAATCATTGAAACGAGTTGTTTTTAAGAGACCCGGGGAAACGGGTTTTCGCTTTGGTCTGAATGAAAATGCTAATTCATTCTTTGCCACTTGGTGCCGCTTTTGGAGCAGGTAAAAGCTCACAAACACTGTTTTAAATGAAATCAACCAATCACCGCAGAATAGCGTCACGAAAAAGAGGAGTTTGGAAAAATGAATCGTTGAATCGTTTGGGAGTCGTTGAGCAAATAATGTAAAAATAAATGCATATTATAAGAAAATTAAAGTGTTTTATGGCCTTGCGTGCATGTCAACCTGTTGTTGGGGACTCCCAAAACCAAAATATGAACCTTTCATAACCCATAATAAGGGCACTTTAACTTTCGGCTACAAGTATCTTTTGGGATAAATATATATCATCTTCACTCCATCAATTGGGGGCTTGTGTAGTTTCTTGTCTATTTCAAGGAAATAGGGACTGTGTCTCCTAACAGCTATGATTGATACGACCTTAGTGCGGAGGTCTTTCTCATTCTCCCTCTCTCTCACATATTCTCCACTTTCCCTCAAGACCTGTAATTGCTCAACAATCAATGACATCAAACACTGCTCGGACGCATGAATTTAAATCAGCCTCTTTTGAGTCCCTTTTGCACTCTCCCAAAGACACAAATACTGATTCGCACACACATACGCTTTATGTTCTCTGAGCATTCACAACAAGAGGTTGTCATAGATACCAGCAAAATAAAAAACGCTTCCTTACCATTTTTCCATTCATGTATTTGTATGTGTGAATTGCCGTCTTTTCAGTTGTTTTGTGGTCAGGCTCAGGGTTTGGCCATTCAATTGCAGTGTGAGTTTTTGTGTATGTGTGTGGGAAAGGCAGAGAGAAAGAGATAGACTTTAGCATTTGATATTTTTGTGCTTTCAGATGGTCCTTCACAATAAAGGATCTTTCTTTACTGTGAGACACTTTTCCCACACATATTGTATTTATTATGTGCTTATAGACTTCAGTATAGTCAATGCAGCGACCTCTGAATTTCATCAGCAGGCAAGGTTTGCAGCACTAATAATATATTATCTACAACTAGCTGCCCTTACCAAAAAGTAGCATACTTCAAGTTTATTTTATTAAGTATACTTAAGTCAAGTTCAAGTATATTTTAAGTATACTTTACACAGTAAGTATACAAATATCAGTTTACTAGTAGTATACTTGTAAGTGTACTATTTCAATACTCCTTGGGACTAAATTGGCCCACTTTCTAGTATATAAAAGTATACTTTACATATAACAGTATAGTAAACTTTGAGTATACAACTAGTTTACATCAATGTTTTTAGCTTGTACTGCAACTATACTAAAAGTGAACTTTTACTGATATTATTTTAAAGTGATATTTTACTGGTATACTGATAGTTTACTAATTAAATACTTGTAGTAGCATTTTTAGTACACTTTGAAGTATAGTCTCTGTAAACTACTAGTTTAGTAGTTTTATACTGCTTTACACCATACTTTAAGAATACTATTATGTCCCTATTAGGTATTATTTTGTATATATTTTGTTATATGAATATCTGAACATACAAAGCATCAAAATAAAGAACAGAGTATCTTGCTTGAAAACAAAAACATTTTATTCTAGCTTCATGCATTCAAGTCTTGTTTTAAACACTTGAATGTGGGTAAGTTTCATAAATAATAAAGAAATAAACAAAATTTTGAACAAAATACTGAAAAAGAACGAATTGGATTCAGAATGATAATCAAAACATAGATGGAGTCGATCAACACCCCAAAGCTTGACAGTCATCATTACCGCTTCATTGGTCATCATTTATTCAGTAATGTTACACAGTTTTGATGCTGTTTATGTCTGATGACCGAGTTAGATTACATGTGGAAGCATCTGTTGTTTTGGTTTCTTCTTCACTGGTTTTTCTTAGTTTTTTTGGGAAATTCTGTACAGAAGATGTTCACTAGCATATAAAAATGAAAACAGATTCTAGGAGCACAAGTATATCACAAATATATTCAGGCTTTTTCTGAGTATAAGTCAAGTATACTTAAATGTCATTTAAGTATATTTCTGAGAAGTACATAAAGCCATTTCTGAGAAGTACATAAGAAATAGGCTAAAAGTATTCTTTCTTTTTTGTTTAAAATAAGGATACTAAGAGCACACTTAATGTTCGTAAGCGTAATCATCTGAGTTTTATTGTCAAAGATGAAAATACTTATGTGACCACCCTGCTGCACAGAGTTTGTGTCATAACATATTCAATTATATATATTTTGTTATGTATTTATGCATGTCTATTTCTATTGACATGTGCATATAAGTTTAATTTAAATAACTTGAATGTGTTATAATGATTTTGTTCTTGACAGTTCAGCTACATTTTCTGAATTCCTGGTGTCAGTTGAGAGAGAGTAGCGTTACCGTGACAACTGCAGCATCCTCAGACAACAAAGAGGACCGCTTGGTCAACCACTAACTCTTGTCTCTGTCTCTCTCATTCACTGTCAAGAGAGTACTAACGTTACACTTATTTAATTTGTTCTTTTTTTTTTTTATCAGCTCAAAAATCTCTCAAATCTTAGTTTGAATGAACATTATGCTTCTGGTTTCAACAAAGGGAAATCTTTGATTTGAATGAGTTTGAATGAGTAATAACTTTAAATAAAATACAAAATTGATTTAAGTATCATATTTCATCATCCTCCAAAATAAATCGGTGCCCCTAAATCATCCTAGTTCTTCCACTCATATGCAAATGGTACTGCTTATAAAACAGCTCAAACGATTCAGTTGAAATAACAGAGGAATGGTGAAAACATCGATTGTTGCTTTCAGTAAAATAACAGCAATGTTTCAAAAGACACAAACCTCCTGAATTTCCATCCTGTAGTTCTCACTCAGGAGGAGATCCAAGATGTTTCGTTTCCAGCTACATATATTTAGTTTTGCTTGCAGCAACGCTGTTTGTTCTCGATTGGGAAACTGGGGTGTTTCAATGCACTGTGTATGTGGGAAATAAAATACATGACTTCATTTCCATGTTCCTACTATTCTGAATGATCCCTGCACAATATTATTATGATTATGTAGGTATCTGTATACTGTTGCTACATTTACAAACTATTTATGTATGCATTTCTTTTTCTTTCTTAATTATTGCATGAAACAGCCTTACATTTGCACTTTTTGTAGGAAATAGCTTAAATGGCCTTTTCAGCATTTGCATATCCGTAGCGATGAATAATGTGTAGGAACACTGCTTCTAGTGTGCTAGTGTCTCCGCACCTTGCTGTTCCTCCTGACAATGTCCTTAGGTGAGCGTGTAAAGAGCAGATATGATGCGTGTTCCAGGGGTCTATAGCTGGCCTAAAGCTGGACAGTCATGACTAGCAGGAGAATATTGCTAACCGCTCCCTGATTTAATTGCCTACTTGCCAAATCTGGCCACTTCACCAGCAGATCTGAAGTTTGGTGGAAAGAGTTAGTGAGAGAAAAGATATGATGTTCAGCTCAGTAGGAGGGCAGAGGATCTAAGACATGGACATTTCAGAGTTGACTCAGATTCTGTAAATGATCCAACCGCTGACTGGAAGGGCTCATGCTCAACTCTTAAATAAAACTAACATTCGGAGGTAGACCTTAGTTTGTCATATACAGGATCAAGAATTCCTGCAAAACTGAAAAGGTAATTAAAAAATAGAATACATTTTTATTTAAAGTAGCTTTGTTCTTTGAGCTCATTGTGTTCTCACGGAGGTCTCATTCACTGTAAAAAAATAAAAATAAAAACACATTAGGACATTGAGAAACCTTAACAGTTTAAGGCAACCAGCTTCAGCAGATTTTTGAGTTCTCAACTTATTGTGTCGGAGATTGAGTTCTCAACTTTTTGTTGTATAAACTTAAAACAAGTTGAGAAAACAAAAAAAATCTGCTGAAGCTGGTTGCCTTAAACTTTTTTTGCGAGGATGCAAATCCCTGACAGTAAACTGATGACTTGCTTTATTTATGTGGTACTGACAAAAATGTCAGATTATTTTCAGCTGTCAGTTTGTCGCGTCCAGTGTGTAGACAGTCAAGCTGTTGCAGAGCAGCATGCAGGTTTCCTACATGTTGCAATGCTAAATTTGCCAGATCTGTTCAGATGAAGAGACACTCATACATGGCCTGAGGGTAAAATTTCATTTTGGGGGTCATCTATCCCTTTGATGTATAGGCCTACATGCTTGGGTTATGAGTGTGAAAATGGGAAGACTTCTTAAGACTTGATACACATAGCCTATTCACACACACACACACACACACACACACACACACACACACACACACACACAACTATTATTTATTCACCACACACACTTATTTTTTTCATTTCAAATTTGCACATGTCAGACCTCACACATAATTGTCGGTATTGTATATTGTGTTTTTGACATTTTGTATATTGCCTCTTTTGTTGTCTGTGTCTTTGTCCTATCATTGTCATTCTGTAGCACTGTGGAGCTTCTGTCACTATAACACATTTGTATGTGTAAACATACCTGGCAATAAAGCTCATTCTGTCACGGTGCTGCACGGGGATCCAGGAACGAGGAGACGAGGATAGAAACAAACGGGGTATTTAATGTCGAACAGACGGAGGAGGCACAGGAACACAGGTAAGAACATTGACACGCTGACATTAACAATAATCCACCGCAAACATGGGGCAGAACCGACTATATAAAGGGAGACATAACTGGAAACACCTGGGACACAATCAAGACACAGACGAAGACTAATCAACTAATGATGGGGAACAGGAAGAACCATATAAGGGTGAGGAGACAAAGGTAGAGGAAGACAAAGTTCTGACATTACCCCCTTCCAATAGCGCGTCCGCGCCGTCTGACATCGAAAGGGGAGGGAGGGTGGGCACTCTGGAGGCCTCAAGGACCTGGAGACCGGACAGGTGACCTCCAGGGCGGTGCCGTTCCGGGACCCATGGCGGATCGGGGACTCAGGCGGCCACGGCGGATCCGGGACTCAGGCGGCCACGGCGGATCCGGGGACTCAGGCGGCCACGGGCGGATCCGGGGACTCAGGCGGCCACGGGCGGATCAGGCGGCCACGGAGGGTCTGGGAACTGAGGAGGCCATGGCGGAGCGGGGTGCTCGGGCGGCCATGGCGGATCGGGAACTCAGGCGGCCATGGAGGGTAGCCCCCCCCCAAAATTTTCTTGGGGAAGCTCCCCATCCCAGGGGGCTCAGGAGCCGTGGAAGGCGAGCTGGACAGGGCCAGCGGAGGGAAAGTTGGGCTGGACGGGACCAGCGGAGCTAAGGGTGAGCTGGATGGGACCAGCGTGGGCCCAGGTGAGCTGGACAGGACCAGCGGAGGCTCAGGGAAGCTGGACGGGACCAGCGGAGAAGCATGAGGTGAGCTGGACGGGACCAGCGGAGCTAAGGATGAGCTGGACGGGACCAGCGTGGGCCCAGGTGAGCTGGACGGGACCAGCGGAGGCCCAGATAAGCTGGACGGACCAGCGGAGGCAATGGTGAGCTGGACGGGACCAGCGGAGGCCCAGGTGAGCTGGACGGGACCAGCGTGGGCCAAGGTGAGCTGGACGGGACCAGCGGAGAAGCATGAGGTGAGCTGGACGGGACCAGCGGAGCTAAGGATGAGCTGGGACGGACCAGCGTGGGCCCAGGTGAGCTGGACAGGACCAGCAGGGGCTCTGGAGAGCTGGACGGGACCAGCAGGGGCTCTGGAAGCTCTCGTGGGTGCTCGGGTGGCGCTGACTCTCGTTGGCGCTCGGGTGCCGCTGACTCTCGTTGGCCGGGTGCCGCTGACTCGCTGCGCCGGGTGCCGCTGACTCGCTGGCGCCTGAAGAGCTGGACGGAACCAGCGGAGGCATCGATGAGCTGGGCGGAACCAGCGGAGGCATCGATGAGCACTACGAGGAGCCGGCACTGGAGGGCGCTGGCGAGCAGGCACTGGAGGGCACTGGCGAGGTGCAGGCACCGGAGGGCACTGGCGAGGTGCAGGCACCGGAGGGCACTGGCGAGGTGCAGGCACCGGAGGGCACTGGCGGTGCAGGCACCGGAGGGCACTGGCGAGGTGCAGGCACCGGAGGGCACTGGCGAGGTGCAGGCACCGGAGGGCACTGGCGAGGTGCAGGCACTGGAGGGCACTGGCGAGGTGCAGGCACTGGAGGGCACTGGCGAGGTGCAGGCACTGGAGGGCACTGGCGAGGTGCAGGCACTGGAGGGCGCTGTCTCGGAGCAGGCACTGGAGGGCGCAGTCTCGGAGCAGGCACTAGAGGGCGCAGTCTCGGAACAGGCACTGGAGGGCGCAGTCTCGGAGCAGGCACTGGAGGGCGCAGTCTCGGAGCAGGCGCTGGATCTCGGCGGCGCTCGGGAAGCGCCGGCTCGCGCGGCGCTGGAAGCGCTGTCGCGGGCGCTGAAGCGCTGGGCTCAGCGGCGGCGTCGGGAATCAGCCGAGACGAAGACGAGCTGGGCGGGACCAGCGAAGAAGAGCTCCGCAGGACCAGCGGAGACGAAGAAGAGCTGAACGGGGCCAGCGGAGACACTCGTGGGCTGGTTTCGACTCGGGACCGGTAACTTCCCAGACACCGGTAGATCCCCTCTCTCCAACACAATCCTGTAGTGTCTGGGAGATCCATAGGGCGCTGGTACTTTGCCCCGAGCCGAAATAGATGGAGGATTGCCGTCGTGGAGCTCCGTCACCGAAGCCAGCCCGCAGAATTCCCCGAACTCCACAAATGAGAGATCCCGCCGGATAAGGGCGAGAACGCCGCGGCGAATTCCATCGCGTTTAGGGTGGATTATTCTGTCACGGTGCTGCACGGGATCCAGGAACGAGGAGGCGAGGATAGAAACAAAGCGGGTATTTAATGTCGAACAGACGGAGGAGGCACAGGAACACAGGTAAGAACATTGACACGCTGACATTAACAATAATCCACCGCAAACATGGGGCAGAACCGACTATATAAAGGGAGACATAACTGGAAACACCTGGGACACAATCAAGACACAGACGAAGACTAATCAACTAATGATGGGGAACAGGAAGAACCATATAAGGGTGAGGAGACAAAGGTAGAGGAAGACAAAGTCTGACACATTCTGATTCTATTCAACACATTGCACTGTTTTATTAAAACATTTGGAAGGCATGGCCTCGTTTACTTAATTATGTTTTTAATAAGCTTATGTTCGAATATGTTTATTCCTCAGGGACTTAATGGTGTAATATGAAAAACAGTAAGGCCTGGGCAGAATATTTAAAAGCAACAACAGTTCTTCTGAATTATAAAATACACACCTATCATGCAAGAGGAGAAGCATGGCTAAAACACACGGGAATAAGACTAGAAAATTGCTATGAAACTGTGCATCTCACTAATAAACTCATCCACATGATCTCAAAGGACAAAATGCCAGACATCTCATCTCACCGTGTCCAATTAAGTCTTACTCACCTTGGCCAGCCCAAATACGACTGTGTGACTTGTGCCTATATAGATATCAACAGACCTACTCAACACCTTGTTCCTTTGCCACAGCCTCAGATTTTTACATTACAGTAAATCATTTCAGTACAAATTTATGGAGTGCTGAATTGCCATGCTGATATCGGTAACAGAAAAGCCCTTTATGGCAAGTAAAACAAAAATAAAAAATCGTATTTTCATTCTTATAGTTATTGTGCAATAAGGTAAAAATGTAACAAAAAATATGAGATATAGGTATATAATTTTAATGAATAAAACATTGAAATGGAAAAATACAAATTGGAATTTAATTGTTTTTTTGGTGGAATTATTAAGATAAATTTACATAAAAATATAAATAAAGGTTTAAAAAACATGAATGACCTCTACATGTCGCTGTACTATGCATACACATTAAAACCCAACAGCAATATTTTGAAGTTGTTAAAATGAATATAATTTTTACTACTTTAAACAGAGCAATCAAAGAAAGATGTTTGGATATAATAATTCAAGATTAAAATATGACAATTTATATTAGAATTTAATCTCATATCAAGACGACCTTCTGTCAGAGGAGTGCATGCAAGTGTGTTTAGAATTAGGAGCAATATTGTGACAGATGGGGAGCTTGAAACACAACGAGCTGCAACAGCTGGACGATGAAACAAGCAGGTTAGGGTGAGAAAGCTGGAGAGCGTGTGTACATAATTGTGATTCCCCCAAAAAACTGCAGGTTCAGACATGCTTGATATGGACAGCAGCATGTGAACATGATTATGTCAGTCTCACATATTTCAGTCACTAAGATCTGGGGAATATAACTCTCTCTCAAATCATCTGAATGAGGGAACAAAAGGGCAGACAGCTGCATTCTCTCCTTTGAAAATTCTAGGAAAGGAGAGCCAGGCAGCAGAGAATATAATAAGCATAAAGGTGAAATGGTTCAGTTTTTTCAATTTATAAAGATTAGACCAGTACAAGTTTCTTTTGGATACGACACTTCTTTACCTGCATCAAGCTCCGTTTAACTCTCAGTTTCTATTCAGCTGAAGGTACCAGGGATGTAAAGTGCTGCAGTTTAATCAGAACACTGATTTGGGCCACAAAGAGCCCCCTGCGGAACAAGAGAGAGGATTCAAAAGGGGATAAATCATGTTAGACTGGCCACCTGGTCTTCTTTAAAAAAAAGGCTGGACAGACTGTGGCATTAGAGGTGGTTTAATGAGGTTATGGGTATGGGTACAGTCAGAACCCAATCGTTAGGGGCTTAAATAAAATATGTGCTCATTGAGAGCTAAGAGCAACTGAATGCGTGTTGGGTCTTATGACTGAATGAACTGCTGTAATCTTTGCATTGCGTCAAAGGCGAGTCACTTTGATATACACCTAACACGACTGGGCAAGCAATCAGTCTGAGCCGTCACTTCTGAACAAAATTAGGTTCCAATCCAATTCACATCATTATTAAATCTCAGTAATAGCTGTCAGTCAGATGCTATCCAATATAATCACTGAAAACCAACAATACTCACATTCTTTCGGCTTTGAGATGAGCTGATCCTTGAGGCACAGCCTATCATTTACATAACTCTAATCCTATGAAGGAGCAGACTTGTTGTTACGGAACACAGACTCACGGCAACGTTAAAGTGAATATGAGCTTTGTTGATTGAAGCAGGGATTGTAAACAGGCTGGTGAGTAATGTGAATTTAGTAGGATGGTAATATTGAATGAGTATACTGACAGTTCTTAGTTTTGTAGAAGGTTGGAGGAGATTGTGGAGCTGGGCAGTCGAGCACACACTTTAGAGTGGGATGGGTATGAGAAGATGTTGGAGACACAGACAAGCAGGAAGACGCTGAAGACAGAGAGAATCAGGAGAGATGTAGGAACAATATTGCATGGAGATAATAGGTCAGGTTCGTGAGTCCTTCTCGAAGTTGAGACCAGACAATGTGCTGTGGTGAAGTATGTGCTTAATACTGCTTGTGATGATGAGGTGATGATGATCAGGGGCGGGTGATTAGTACTCTGGTGATTGTGACCTCTGTGATTGGTTGGTGATGGAGCCTGGCCGATATCTGACACTTGTCTCAATTCCAATTGACTTTTCTATTTCTAGCATATTAACCACGTCTCCTCTGTTGCAGACTGCATCAGTAGTTTTGTCACTCAGACTGTTGCTGAAACAAAAAATGGACATCAGCCTTTGTTTGGCTTTGTTCAGAGCTGTATATATATAACATGTATATATATATAACATATAACATGACTCCATTTAATAATCAGTAAGATATTCACTATTCCCCATCATCAGCATCGCTGCTATGTAAATACCCGGTACAGCCTGTTTACACATTGCTCTAGCACATACCTGCTTATATTATTATTTATTAAATCCACAGTATTCTGTCCTGCACATTTTATTTTATTGCATATTTTATTCTTCTTTATTTTTTCTTATTATTGTGTTATGTTTACCTATATTTATGTATATTCTCTTGTGTTGTGTTACGTATTTTGCATTGTCCATTGAGCGGACCTGACCTGACTTACATTTCACTACTGATTATATTCTGTATAATTGAGTATGTGACGAATGAAACCTTAAATCCTTGAATAGTTCACTGATTTGAACAGTCTATTCTATAGATGGATCTATATTTGTAATGTTATTATTGTCCTTAAAGGTTTGATTTGTTTAATATTTAAATATGGGCTGTAGTTTTATACAGCAGGGTTCATTGATACACCAATAGGTGGCAACAAATCAGTGAGTCACGGAATCATTCACTGATCTGATTTGTTGGAAGGAAACAGGTATCATGAGTGAATAATTTAATCATTCGGTCAATTGATTTGTTCAAAAAAATGAATTTTTTCAAGAACAAAACAAAGGTGACTGTGAGTCATTAAGCCATTCACTCAACCGATTTGTTCAAAACACTGATTGATTCAGAAATAAAACACTAGCTACTGTTTCTCAGAGACACGCAATGGTGAAATCTGCTATGACTTAGTTTGTAACGACTGTTCATTGACAATGAATACAACAGACAATCGTGTGTTTAAAATGTAAGTTGTTCAATATTAGCTTATTGTGTATTAAACTGGTCTATGGAGTTTAAAAGCAACATCACAATCCCAATTAGTCTCCTGCATATTCGAAAACACACTGTTGTGATATTGCTTAAATTATTGACTGAACCTCGTCTGTAATTTTAGTTCTATTTTGCAGTCCCTTCCTTTTTACTGGGAGTGATATCACCTCCTTCTGTGCTGTTGTAAAAACATGCATTTTTCATATAAGATATACTGTTGAAGTTGTAAGATGTAAGAGTTGTACATTCTGGAGGCGCAGGAGACTAATGAGGATCAGGTGGGAGATCAGCCTTAAGACAGGTGGATGATGGACTTCACCCCATCTGGTGAACAGTCCTCTATACCAGTTCATCCGGGGGTGGTATTGAGCCAACTAAGTATAGGCATGGATCAGCTAAACCTCAGAGCCTGGCTGAGATGAAATGGACCCTGTGCCAATTAACACACAGGCAGAGTGGAGCAGTGTTATGGTGAATCTGCCAAATCTCTGCTATCCAGTACAGTGACGTAAAAGGGAAAGTTGGTTTTGAGCAAACTTAGTATTGCAGGTTCACTGGATTCTGCATACTGTATGTCTCTGATTAGCCTGACATACATGTGCTTATAGCAGTGTATGTTACTCATATTTACTGAATTGTTCTTTCTTTCTACCATGAAATTTATATAGTGTGTTTATTGGTAAAAATAGTCTGTTTGATATTTATGGCACATATTTGCACTTTTTTTGCACATTTGTTTGTACTTATTACAAATGTGTACTAAAAGTTATTGTTGTTCCCAAAAAAATAATTGTATTGGCTGCTAGATATTTTTTACATGTGACTTTTTTACATGTGTGAAAATGTGTAAATATTTAGCACTTTTTTCAGGAAAGAATGCTGGCTTGTTAACCTCAACATGAACATTAATTTCCTTTTACCTGAAATATGCAGAAGCTCACAATCTTGCCATTTATGACTAATTCAAACTTGCTGCTTGAAAGAATTCAAAGAATGGGATTCAAATGAGAACGTTGGATGCTGGATGTGAAGAATTTTAAATAATCTGACATGACTGTCTCTGTGCTTCTAGTCTGACTTTTATCTGAAAATCGCTGTGATGTCATGCGGGCTAATTGAGAGCACTGAAAAAGTCTTAATTAAAGATGTGTCGTGTTGCACGAGGTTGAGTTTTCTGGGTTGGTGAACTTGGTTGATTTGACCCTTGGTTTGAACTTTCCAGTTTGAAAGCAAGCATGAGGGCACTGCTCGGTGGATTTATAGTTATATTATATGTATTTAATCCATTTTGTAAGTAGTTGAATTTGGTGGCTAACAGATGCAGATTTACAATACATGGCCTGTGTAGCACCAGACATACAAAACCATCTAAAAATACGAATTAAAGGAAGCAAAAATCCTTGATGAGCAGGATCTTATATCTCCACACATACACAGGGACATTCACACATACTCTGCAATCAGCCAGCCGAGCCATTCTTATTCTAATGGAGCATGGCCACCTCTTTAGGGAAATTCACACACACATCTCAATGTTCGTCATCAGTCGGCCTCATTCAGATCACCTCTTTGAGAGCTCAGTGCTCTTGAAGGACTCTCGAGACCATTGGCAAACAAGAACTTCAGTGAACCAATGCTATATCAGTTTACAGAGGAGAAGCAGACCATTAGAGAGGAAGAAAACGTCTCTGTTACGTATGTAACCCTCGTTCCCTGAAGGAGGGAAAGGAGACGTCACGTCGGAGGACCGACGAATTGGGATCTCGCTTAGAGAGACCTATCCACTTCGAGTGTAAACTAAACGAACCAATGCACATTGGCATGCGATTATTGCATCCAGCTGCCGCTGATCACAGCGTGAGTATAAGTAGGCAGCAGGTGCAGCGAATATTCAGGTTTTCGCTAAGGAGCCGAGCAGGGGCCCGGCCGCTCAGCGGTGGTACAGGAGCCGTGGCGATGGGACGTGACGTCACGTCGGAGGACCGACGAATTGGGATCCCTACCAAAAGGCCACGGATACTGCCCCTTCCAGTGTCCTGTGCCATTATTTTTTGGCGCAGGTAGGGCCCCCATAGGAAGATCCATTACTGTTGCTATGGCACTACCCACTCAGTAGGACTGGATAACACTGGGAAAACGTACCCGTTCAGCTCAGAACAGGAACGCTGCGGAAGCCCTTACCTTCCCGAGGGAGGTTCAGAGGCAGTTACACATATGGACAATAGTCAGATGCATATGGAAGATTGGAGGTGATTGTAACCTCTTGGAGTAGCAGGAAGTCTGCCGGGAAACACGGGCTCTAAGGCTAACCGTGGCAATACACATATGGGATCCGAACGGTCTCTACATATGGAACCCAGCCCTCTACCGGTTCTCAGGGATTCATCGAGTGAGGGCCTGGCGCCGGACGCTCTGCCACGTCCAGCTGCCGAGGGGATGGAGGAGCCCGACAGGGTCTACAGTTGGACTCTCTGGAGCAGTTTTTAGCAAGCCGACCCGAAACCGGGGCCCCTCAGTGCTTCTACCCGTTTGAGCTGAGAACACAGGAGGAAACCGGTTCCACACGAAGGCTATAGAATCTAGCAAATGTGTTAGGGGTCGTCCAGCCGTGGCCCTACAAATATCTGTCAGCGAGGCACCACGAGCCAGCGCCCAGGAGGACGCTACACTTCTCGTAGAGTGAGCTCTCAACCTGAATGGGCAAGGCACACCCTGTGCCTGATAAGCCAGGGTGATGACATCCACTATCCAGTGGGCCATCCTCTGCTTGGAGACGGCATTCCCTTTCTGCCGGCCTCCGTGACAGACAAAGAGCTGGTCTGAGGTCCTAAAGCTTTGCGTCCTGTCAACGTAGTGTCTCAATGCTCGGACGGGACAAAGCAAAGCCAGGGCTGGGTCTGCCTCCTCCGGGGGCAGCGCTTGCAGGCTCACCACCTGGTCCCTGAATGGAGTAGTGGGAACCTTGGGCACATAGCCGGGCCGGGGCCTCAGGATTATCTGGGAATCCGCCGGTCCAAACTGTAGGCACAAATCGTCGACCGAAAATGCGTGCAGGTCCCCAACCCTCTTAATGGAGGCCAGTGCAAGCAGGAGCAGAGTTTTCATTGAGAGAAACTTGGGCTCGACTGTCTGCAAGGGCTCAAACGGGCCCTGTTGCAGTGCTCTAAGCACTAAGGACAGGCCCCAAGAGGGTATAGAGGGGGGGCGTGGAGGATTCAGCCTTCTAGCCCCCCTAAGGAACCTGACGACCCAGTCATGCTTCCCCAACGACTTCCCTTCCACAGGGTCGTGGTTGGCAGCAATCGCGGCCACGTAGACCTTGAGGGTGGAGGGAGACAGACTTCGCTCCAACCCTTGCTGCAAGAAGGACAGCACGACTCTGATCGGGCATCTCCGGGGGTCTTCTCTGTGAGAAGAGCACCATTCGACGAACAGGTTCCATTTCAAGGCGTAAGCGTGTCTCATAGACGGTGCTCTCGCCGAAGTGATGGTGTCAACTACCTCTTGGGGTAGGTCACCTAGAACCTCCGCGTCCCGTCCAGGGACCAGACATGAAGTTTCCAGAGGTCTGGACGCGGGTGCCATAAGGTGCCCCGTCCCTGAGTCAGTAGATCCTTCCTCAGAGGAATCTGCCAGGGAGGGGCTGTCACAAGGAGCATCAGCTCTGGGAACCAAGTCCTGGTGGGCCAGTATGGCGCCACGAGCAGGATCTGCTCCTCTTCCTCCCTGACCTTGCACAGTGTCTGTGCGAGAAGGCTCACTGGGGAAATGCATATACGAAGGCCCCTTGCCAGCTGTGTGCCAGTGCGTCCGTGCGAGTGTTCCTTGGTCAGGAGTAAAACAACTGGCAATGCGACGTCTCTAGGGACGCGAACAGGTCTACCTGTGCGAGTCCAAAACGTCGCCAAATCAGCTGGACCGTCTGAGGATGGAGTCTCCACTCTCCGGGGAGCGCAGCTCGTGACAGCTCGGCTGTCCGGTTGAGCAAGCCCGGGATATGAATGGCGCGACCTCAGATGCAGATGCTTCCGACTCCAGAGGAGGAGGTGACGGGCAAATTGTGACATGCGACGGGAGCGTAGACCACCTTGTCGGTTGATGTACGCAACGGTCGCAGGGCTGTCCGTACGGACCAGTACATGCTCGCCTCGTAAGCGTCTCTTGAGATGGTTCAAGGCCAGGTGTACTGCCAGCAACTCTAGGCAGTTGATGTGCCAGTGCAGTTGGGGACCCGTCCAAACCCCCGACACTGCATGCCCGTTGAACGTGGCCCCCCATCTGTGTAAACTACAGCGTGCCTGGAGACCTGTTCCAGGGGCACTCCTGCCCGAAGGAATGAAAGGTCTGACCACGGGGTGAAGGTTTGGCGGCAGGCTGGAGTGACTTGGACCCGCAGCGTGCCACTCTGCCACGCCCACGTCGGGACTCGGCCATGGAGCCAGTGTTGAAGCGGTCTCATATGGAGCAGCCCCAGCGGCGTGACCGCTGCCGCAGCCGCCATATGCCCCAGGAGCCTCTGAAACTGTTTCAGTGGTGCCGCCATCCTGTTCTTGAATGTATTCAAGCAGTTCAACACCGACTGAGCGTGTTCCTGCGTGAGGCGTGCTGTCTGACTGACCGAGTCCAACTCCATACCGAGAAAAGAGATCCTCTGCACCGGGGAGAGTTTGCTATTTTCCCAGTTGACCTGAAGGCCCAACTGGCTGAGGTGCGAGAGCACCAAGTCCCTGTGTTCGCATAACTGGTCCCGCGACTGAGCTAGTATAAGCCAGTCGTCGAGGTAGTTGAGAATGCGCACGCCCTGTTCTCTCAGGGGAACAAGGGCTGCCTCCGCTACTTTCGTGAAGACACGGGGCGACAGGGACAGCCCGAAGGGCAGGACTTTGTACTGATATGCCCGTCCTTTGAACGCAAACCGCAGGAATGGCCTGTGGCGCGGAAGGATCGACACGTGGAAGTACGCGTCCTTCAGGTCTATCGCTGCAAACCAATCTTGGGGACGGACGCACCCAAAGATGAGTTTCGGTGTGAGCATTTTGAACGGGAGCCTGTGAAGGGCCCGGTTCAAGACGCGCAGATCCAAGATTGGTCTTAACCCACCGCCTTTCTTGGGTACAATGAAGTAAGGGCTGTAAAACCCTGACCTCATATTGGCTGGAGGGACCGGCTCTATCGCGTCCTTCGCCAGTGGGACTGCGATCTCTGCTCGCAAGATGGGGGCATCCGCTACCTTCACTGCGGCGAAGTAGATGCCGCGATACTTGGGAGCTCCCCGCGCGAACTGAATCGCATAGCCGAGTCTGATGGTATGGAGAAGCCAACGAGACGGGTTGGGAAGCGCTAGCCAGGCCCCCAAGAACCGTACTAGTGACACCAACGAACCCACCAACGTACCCGCGGTGGGGCAGCGAGGGGGAACGCAGGGACCCGGCTCGGGCGTCTCGTTGCCGGTTCGAAGCGGGGTCGGCGTGTTTGACGCACTTACCTGCGTTCCGGCAGAGGGTGCGTGAGTAGTGCGATTGACCGCCCTCTCGAACCGCCCACAGCTGCTCACTGGTGAGAGAGGAGGGTGAGTGTGACTCAAGTTTGACTTGTTCACAACCCCCCGTCCCCTCTGGGGACCCAGAGATAGAGGAAACTGCTCTTTTGTCGAGGTTTTGGGTACCACTGACCGTGAGGCCAGTGGCGGAAAAAAAAGAAACAAAGGATTCTCCGCCCGGCCCTCCTCCGGGGGAGGGAGTGGTGCGTTCACCATCTCCCGAAGAGCAAACATCTCCATACCTGGGTCGTCCGTCTCAGGGCCGCTTGCTCCTACGCTTGCCGCCTGGTTTGGCGGGGGCCTGGACGGGCGGGGCGGCTGCCCTGCGGTCGGCTCCACGGTGCTGCTTAGCTGGAGGCTGCTGCATCTGCTGAGCGGGAGCGGGGGCGGCAGCAGGGGGCCGCCCTCGGCGACGAGTAGACCGAGGCACTGCCACCGACGGCTGGGTGGAGGCAGCAGCTGCACGTCGGGGCAGGATGTGCCTGATTGCCTCAGTCTGTTTCTGTGCAGCGGAGAACTGCTGGGCGGAGTTCTCCACCGCGTCGCCGAAGAGGCCGGTCTGGGACACGGGGGCATTCAGGAACCGTGCCTTGTCTGCCTCCTTTATGTTGGCCAGACACAGCCAGAGGTGGCGTTCCTGGACCACCATGGTGGACATCGCTCGTAGCGCGAGGTCTGTGGCGGTCCGAAGCTCACTGAGAACTCCTGGGTCGTGACCACCCTCGTGCAGGTCCCTCAGTGCCTTGGCCTGGTGAACCTGCAACAATGCCATAGTGTGTAGGGCTGAAGCAGCTTCTCCGCAGGCCGCATAAGCACTGCCGGTCAGGGCCGATGAGTGCCTACAGGCCCGGGAGGGGAGCAACGGATTACCGCGCCAGGTGGAAACGGTCCTTGGACACAATTGCATCGCAAACGATCGCTCCACCGGCGGGACCTCCGTATACCCCCGCGCCGCTCCGCCATCAAGGGTGGCAAGGGAGGATGAGCCACTGGAGCGGTTTCTGGCAGTGAAAGGTGCTGTCCATGTTCCAGTGAGCTCATCATGCACTTCCGGGAAGAAAGGCACTGGGGTGGAGCCCTGAGAACCAGTGCGGGCCACCCCGAGAAACCAATTGTCCAGCCTTGAGGGTTCGGGACACGGTGGAGGCCTCCACTCGAGCCCAACACTCTCAGCGGCCCGGGCAAGCATAGCCATAATTTCCTGATCCGAATCCGGCACCGCTGACCGCCCAGAGGGTGGCAACGGTACTGAACCATCATCTCCAGATTGGTCTGACTCACCCTCCGATGTAGCGATCGACATCCGATCATCGGGGGGAGCGCCAAAGGATACAAGCGGTACCCCCCCTCCATGGGAGGGGCCGGCCTGTTCCCTAGGCAGCTCCATTGGTAGCGAAGTGCCGGTGGCAGGAGGAGCCCTCGCTCTTTTTGGAGGGGAATTCCTCACTGTGCCCCCATTGCGGGGGGATGACCGTCGCGGGGCTGCCGACCAGGCTCCGCTTCCTGCAAAGGGGCGGGGTACCTGTGCCTCTGCCGAGATCTAGGGTTCCCCCTGGTGGCCACCAGGGGGGAGCTACTTCGGGCAGTAGCCGGGCTGGTCTTACGGTGACAGTGAGGAATTCCCCTCCAAAACGTCGACAAAAGCCGACTCGTCCACAAAAGCCGCCTCAGCGTGTTCAATGCCCAGACACGAGAGGCAGCGATCGTGACCATCACCCGGCGCCAGGTAACGACCGCATCCAGAAACGCACGGGCGGAAGGGCATCTTTGAAAAGACACGTCTTAAGAAAGACGTTCCACCCGTAAAGCTCTTTTAGAGAAGTTTTTGCTCTTTTAGCGTGCTGAAGAGTACAGGGGAGATGGCCGCTGCAACACAACAGGGGGTAGTGCAGCCTGATGTGTGCAACCCACTCGACAAGGGAGACCACCACCGCTGAATCGCCGTCCACCAACACCAGAGACTTTGAAGGCACTGCTTTCGGATAGGTCTGGAGCAGAATGATAAGCACCGCTCGGCTCCGAAGCGAAAAGCTGAATATGCGCTGCACCTGCTGCCTACTTATACTCACGTTGTGATCAGCGGCAGCTGGATGCAATAATCGCATGCCAATGTGCATTGGCTCGTTTAGTTTACACTCGAAGTGGATAGGTCTCTCTAAGTAAGATCCCAATCTGTCGGTCCTCCGACGTGACGTCGAGAGTGACCGACTGATAGGGAACTAGGAAAACTTCAATCATGTTTCTGTGATAGTTCTCAAAATGATGCATTCTCACTGCCTTTTGTATGTACTATCTGTGTAAATCTCTGATTTCAGGGTTCAGCTGAGTGTCATCCTTGAAGAATCACAGAGCCCAATAAATGCAGTCCATAGGAATGAAGACTGTGGTATTATTGTACATGGGTCAGGTGCTTGACTCTCTTCAGATGTTTTTTCTGATGTATGCTACAGCTATTTTCCCCATGAATGCTCAGAATTGGTTTGGACTGTTTAAAAAGTTATGTAATCAAACAATAATCTTCACCATGCCTGGGAAGCATCTGACCAATGTAATATTTCTAAGCTCTATCGTTTCTGAGTTGCTGATGATTTTACTCAAATTCTCAACAAAAATAATAATAACAAAAACAAGAAACAAACATTTCATTATTAAATAAAACCAAACATACTGTTTACTGATAAATGAAAATAAAACCTGCAGGATGCACAAGGTTGATGTGTTATTGCTGAAATCTCCCCTCCCCGTGTCGGTGGCTCTGTCACTCTCACTGATTAAGAATGAAAGAAGGGTGAAAGATTAAATGACTGCCTGCGACATTAGTTTCAGATTTTAAGTCACGTATTGCAATCTCCATTTTGACAGCAAATCAATGTGAAGCTGAAATCAGAACAGACGTGTATGTAAACAATTGTAATAGACCGAATTAGGATGCATTTCCTGTAGTGTCTTTGCTCTATGAATGATTGGGATGTGTGTTTGTTCCTTTAGCGCTTGTCGTTGAAATATGGTCATGCATGCCGGGGGTTTCACACCTCCATGGAGCAAGGCAGATGTACATTCAATGAACACACAATTCACTTTTTTGTTTATTAGTCATTTAAGAAACATGCTTGGTTACATAGTCACCATTAATAGCAGTCCTTACTATATAGCATTTGTGTAAACATATTGGACATCTGGCAAGGAGAACAGTGGCTCATCAGCATGATTTGGAGGTAAAAAAGGATATCAGTGGCGAAACAATAGGAAACCTGTTGGATATTCTTAGAAGCCATTAACTCAGTAGGAAGTTGAGTCACTGGGGCTTAGAAGTACGGTTGTGCACAATCCCCCTTCTGATTTTCATACGACTATGCAAATGAATCAGAATTTTAAATCGGTTAAAGTAAGCTGGTTTGAAGCACTTCACATAAATGTCACCATATAATATTTCATGTATTGTATACACATTTGGAAAGTGAATTACCTTTAGTTTTTCAAAGCTTTGAAAAGCAGGTATATTTATTATGTGTTTTGAATGTCCAGACAATGTGGGTCTATAATGTTTAAATAATCTTCTCCTTAAACCACAAGAACACATTAATGATGATATGCAGTGACAGTTTCTAAAAAAAGATTCACTCACCTATTTCACAGCACTGACAAACCTTCAAACTTCTGTTTCAGTGTGGGGTCAATGAAAATGATCTCTAACTAGTTCCAGTGTCTTTCACATCCCCTTAATGACCTGTCATGATGTAAGATAGTATGCTAACTTTCATCTTTGTCTCTGTAAAATCTGTTTCATGACCACCATGCTTCCCCATAAAATATTGAGACAGGAGCTGACCTCACCTGTCTGCTGACTTCTGACTCTTCAGTGCTAGAGCCGGATATTATGTTATGAGCTGTGCAATGCAAGAAAGCTAACTCGTTGCATTGCTCAGTTTTTCACACATTGCTCATTGCTCACAGCACTAATTCCAGGAGCTGGTGACACCCTTATTTTGTGCACGGACAGGGCATCTTGTCCATCTTTGAATTGTCTCACATGTTTGAATGAAGCAGGGAATTATACCACAAACACAAAGAAGAAACTTTAAAAGCAATACGTGTAGATGAACCATATTAGCCTTTCCATTTGGATGGCCTGTTAAGCACTTAGTGGGGCACTTTTCACCAATACAAAGATATTTTTAGTTGTGGTACTTTACGAATTACATAAGTTAATGTGATCAATCAGCAGTCAGCACTAGTATATAGTGCCCTTACATGCATATTGAAGAGACAAGTGGGCAGTAAGCACTGTTACATACATTATACCACTTCACAATGTTGTATAAAAAGGAGATATGTAATTTAGTGTACTGTCACATTAATTTAATGAAGAGCACAACCCTATGTGCTATAGTCCAAGCCTTCTGAAAACCATACAATTGCTTTGTGTGAGGAATGTAATGATAATATGTAACTGTAGTTCTCAAATCTTATTTCACAGTCCAATATTTGGTGTCGCAAAACTTGCCAGGTTATACATTAGTGCTGCGCATGGATAAAAGCTCATGAGCGCATGGTGGGTTTATCACTCAAGATGGACATTGATACACTTACACACTGTTGGGAGAATGGCTCTATTTTGTGGCCTGCATTGAACTTAAGATGCTGTCAAGTGGTATTTGTCTTCCCCAGTCTTATACCTGTATATGTGCAGATACCTGCATGCGATTGTGTATCTGGTCTCTTGTGAATCTTGTGAATGCTAGGCAATGACCTAATCAAGTGATTATACTTTTTCATTAATTGATTTATTGCTAATGAAGCTAGTAAAACTGGCAAAAGAAATACATATAACTTTACCCTTTACCATATAGTGTTATTTTGTTTTCAGTGTGTATTTTAGAATCCTTCTGGCTGTAGTTGAACATGAGGATATAGTCACCGGCTGATTTGTTGGCTAAATAACAAGCACGTGGCATTTTCCATCTTTCTAGATTTTTAATGTGACTGTGACCTCTGTAAAATATAAAGCCTGTGGAATTACAGGTTTCACCTTGATGAAGAAGAGAGATCTGTCTTATGAATGTCACAGGTATATTAGAACAATTCTTCCAGGCACGTTGTGTGCTTTCTTGGGAGAACTGAACATGCAGTCTCATGATCATGCATTCCTGCACAGCAGTGCAAAGTCAAGCTCAGGGTTTTCACAAAAACAGTTACAAAAGTAAACGTTAGAACTTTGTTTTGTTTTCACTAAACCCTACTGCATAACCTGAGTGCACTTGCAGTACTGGAGTCTGAAGTACTAGAGTCTGAAGTTTTAGGACCGTAGTCACATGACATTTTTATTATTCAAGTTTGTGTGTGTGTACACTAGTATTTTATACAAATTTATAATAATTATTATTCAGTATATATATTTATTTAGGCCATTCTACAGAATTGGTCCAAAGTCAGAGTTGGAAACGTCTTGAAAAAGGTGTATTTTTGCGATCAATTTTATGTATGCAAATTGTATAATATCCAAGGTAATATCCATGGTACACATTTCTAGTTGTGCAGTTAATTCTCACATTTTATTTTTAGAAGGTTTTGGAATATTTGTCCTCTCCCCAAATTTGTCACTACCGAAAAACAGTAATAACAATTTAATTTGAACGATTAAATTCAATTCAATTCAAGATTATTTGTATAGCGTTTTTCACGATACAATCGTTGCAAAGCAGCTTTACAGGAAATCAAGTTTCTACAATAGATTTATATATTGCAGAATCTTAATATATTTAACTTATGGCAAAATGTTGTTAATATCTTCCGAGGGGTTGGCATCATCTCTTCTCAGGTGTTTGGTCATCTCGGATCATTTAAGGGTTGGATCCAGACTGAAGCTTGTGTAATTCCCGTGGCAGAAACAGGGAAACAAATAAACACATAATTAGCACAGCTGTTGTTCCATCCAAGCAAAAATGATTTGTTCAACCCAAGCTAAAGCATAATAATGTGCGTTTGATCAGATATACCTGCAGTACAAGATTGTGAGATGCGTTATATGAATGCTTGGCTAAAGAGATGTGTCTTTAATCTAGATTTAAACAGAGAGAGTGTGTCTGAACCCCGAACGTTATCAGGTTTTCAAATTGTAATATGGGAAATAGGTTTTTTAAAGATAAGTTGCTGTCTAATATAACACCCAGATTTTTGACTGTAGAGGAAGTAACAGTACATCCATCTAGTAGCAAATTGTGATCCAAGAGATTCTGTGTACTGTTTTTTTGTCCAATAAGTAATATTTCTGTTTTATCGGAGTTTAAAAGGAGAAAATTACTGGTCATCCAATCTTTTACATTTTTAACACACTCCGTTAGCTTAGATAGTTTAGAAGTTTCATCTGGTCTTGTTGAGATATATTTATATATAAATTGACCTATTAAGATCTTGCTTACATCTACATTATACATTTTTAAAAATATTTTATTGCAATTTGGTCAGAGGTAAATCAATTACAATTACAACAATATTTCAACTGAAATGTATGAGATTTGTTTTCTTTAGTATTCATTTTTTTTTGTAAAAGGCAAAAAGTTGATCATACTGATTTCAAAGTTAAGGATTCATTAGTTTGAATATAACTAACCAAAAACAATCATAATATCTTAGTTGATAATTCAGTATACTTTATTGTTGACAAAGAAATCTCATGTTTCAGTCGTGACAGCACATTTTCGGTAGTGACAGTAATGCTTTGGTAGCAACCACATTACATTACAGAATCACATACTAAAACACTACAAAAACATACTAAAATACAAAAAAATTTCATAAAATTTGTTTATTTTCCCCAAGTATGTTCCCTTTTGTCACTACCAAAACAATGATGCCGTTTCAGTCAAGACTGTTTCGGTAGTGACCATTCTATAGGATAACTCCCCCCAAAAATAAAGATGTCACTACCAAAACTGTTTCGGTAGTGACTGTTCCGGTTGTGAAAATTTGAGATTCTTTTGAACCTTGCTCAAAGATGCTATAATCAGAATATGGTTAACAGCACAGCTCTGAACAGTGGCACACATATAAAAACTAAATGTTATGGAATAACTCCCCAAAAAAGTGTGCTTAACTGCAGAACAAAATGTGTTCGGTAGTGACGTTCCTTGAAGTTACACGCAGATTTTTCAGACTTTTGAACACATTTACTTCAGTATGATGGGACCTATCTACTCACACCTTATAGCACCGAGAGAGGGGGGCATAGTAATATTTCCTGATCATAAATTTAGGGGTGTAGTTAAAATCAGTCTCTGCTAATGGACTAAAACACACACTGTTTCGGTGGTGACATGGAAAATGCAGTTTTTACATAAAGTTTAAAAATGTACAAAGAAAATATGATTTTGTTTTACTTCATTTTTAAAAGAATTAAACAGATACTTAAAAAATTATGGAAAAAAATAGAAAAAATATTTTCAATATAATTTTCATAAGTTGAAATTTAGGGGTTAGGGTTCGGGAAAGCCACCTCCCAATTGAAAGTAACCAATAAATGATGATTTATATATATATATATTAAGCTTACTAATATTTTAAATATTATTGTGGGTTTGAATAGATAATAGAAGGATCTTAGTAAACATCTAATATTTGAATACTTAAATGCTTTTTAAATGTGTTTTTCGGTTGTGGGACAGCAGTTTGCACCAGTTCTGTAGAATGGCCCATACATATCTTCATCTTCAATGTGGAAGTAAGCTATTTTATTTGTGTGTGAGACCATTTCATGAGCTGCTATAGGTAAATAACTATCTGGAGTAATTGTGCAGGGAAAGTGCACACTGTCAGAAAAGAGGTACAGTTCTGTCGCTGGGATGGTACCCTAGGCCTAAGGTACAAAAGGGAAAAGTTATATGTCTTTTTAAAGTAATATGTGCCTTTAAGGTACCTATATGTACTTTCAAAGTACTAAAATGTAACTTTAAGGGACTAATATACCGTTCAGGAGTAGGTAAGGTACAAAGATGTACATTTTCACTTATACCGCCCCATCGACAGACCTGTACCTTTTTTTGACAGTGCAGTAAACAGTTAAACTATTTGCACTACAAACTACCATATTCATGATTATGATAATAAATTAAAATATTATGATAACACATACAAGTTTACAACATCAAGCAGCATAATGAACAGATTTTGCATAGTTAAAACCAAAACAAGAAGCGAATGACACGAGAAACCTTGCATATTTAAATTTTAAATGGCTTAAACTGCAGTCTCCGGTGCTGCAGGATTATACTATTTTGCACCCCTTTGTAATCGGTGCCCTATGCAGTCTGCATGTAGGGAATGGTGCTATTCTATTAACTTTCACAAATCAGAACAGTCCTATGGTAATAATTAATTTATATTTGACAAATTTCAAGAAATAATCTGCCAGGGTGTTACAATTCCACACACTGTTATATCCGGCGGTCACACACCTGCCACTCCCTTCAAACACACGAGAGAGCTGTCTCCTGAATTCTAATGTCCGGTTCTGCCCTCACCTGCTCCTTCTGCGTCATCCACTAGTGTTTTTATAGGCCTAGCTGGCCAGTGCATGCTTGCGAAGCCTTTCTATCGTTTGTCATTAGCATTCTGAGCGTTACCCTTTATTTGTCTCTTCTGGTTTTGGACTCTTGTTGTTTTCTGCCTCAGCCTGTCGTTTTGGACTTGTTTGCTTGGATTTACTTGCCCTTACTGTACCCTAGCCTGTTTAACTCTGCTTTGTTCACACCAATAAATACCTCTGCGCATGGATCCTCTCGAGCCTCCCGAGTCTTCTGTTTCACACACACCACCAGTCATCGTACAATAGTGTGACCATACGGCCAAAACAAAGCCAAAACCTGGACATTTTAGGCAATTTAGAAATCCCGGCCAGGACATGTTCAGACAAAAAATGAAATACTGTCACCCCAGCATAGTATAATATGAATACACTATTTAATGGAAATATGATATAGTAACTCACATATTTCATCCTCACAAACTTGCAATGTGAAATGTACAATTTGTTTAGAGATTTTATCTTTTAATGAACTGTGTTTCTAATGTGTTTTTCTAAACCAGAGGATATGTATCTAATAACATTTAGCTGTCTTTCTCTAAAAAGCATTTTAAAAGTAATTTCGTAGCCTTCATCTTTTACTCACCTTCAAACTGCAAAACAACAAAGAGTAAACATGTTACTGAATGTCTCTAAAGAGCATTGCACAGATGATTGAACAAATTTACCATGAAAGCACCTTTTCCTCTGATGCATTCCACTGTGAATAGCATGCTTATTTACAACACATTTTCCATTGCACCAGAGTACAGACAATCACAGTATGAGATGTGCCTGCAAACCACATTATGCAAAGCACAATTTTGTTTCTCTTTCATCTTTTAAAAAATGACACATTATTACATAACAGCAAACATGTTATGTTCCATATACTTTTTCAGTCAAATAAAATTGTATATTTGGCTACATGGTGGGAAAAGAAAAGGACATTTCTATATACTGTACATTCTAAGAAAAGTCAAATGTAGGTCGCTATACTATCTTAATAAGAAGGGATTTCCATATTGATTTTTCACAGGTGTTCTATCCATATTTTGAATTTCATTGATTGGTGTTTTTGGGTCAAAAGAAATGTCCATAAACTTAGCAGTGCCTTTTTTCTCTACTGATATTTTTCAAACAGTTATGAACTCCTTTTGAAGACATCGAACCTTGACATTGTGGTTTTGAATAAATACATACACTATAACCCAATGTTACAGTATAAACTACAGCAGGGGTAGGAAACGTCGGTCCTGGAGTGCCGATGTCCTGCAGCGTTTAGCTCCAACCCTAAATAAACCTCACCTGCATGCAGCTCTAGTAATTCTGAAGACCTTGAATTAGCTTGTTCAGGTGTGTTTGATTAGAGTTGGAGCTAAACTCTACAGGACAGGACCGACGTTGCCTACCCCTGAACTACATCATGCCCCAATTACTTATATTTCACTAAAGTGCACAGCTTACACTCTAAAAAATGTTGGGTTAAATTTCAACCCATTTAACCCAGCATTTTGTTAGAGTGTACATTAGGCCTACAGCAGATGTGCTGAAACAACATTCCAGCTTGTGTTAAGATGGAATTCAATTAAAGCATTTGCATGGTCAAGTATAAATTTTAATCAGACGCAAGAAAACGGGAGCATTGTTTTACCAATCTTCACAGTAGGTTAAATGTGATGGACCATATAGTGCTGCTGCACATTTGAATGTGGTGCTTTCTGAACTGTAATTTTTTTTTTTTTTTCAAACTGCATCATAAAAGCAATTTTTTATTAGTTAGAACAAATTGCCAATGGTTTGGTACATTCTTGCAATTGATATATACAAATGTCTGCTATTTACTATAATCATTTGCCTACATGTTCAAAATGATATTACTTATAATATATATTGGTATATTGGTTCTCTGTTGAATAGTCGTACCGACCCAAAAAGTCTAGACATAAGTTCATTGCACAAGTCATTAAATGTAAAATGTTTGAACCAGCTGTCATAATTTCCACTAATTTCTATCAGACTTTTTTTGTAAATGTGTCCTGAATTAATGAACTGCTCTGCAGGTGAATCTATGAAGGCAAATGTGGCTTTGGAAGACATTCCAAATGATTATTTTGATGCTGCATTGCAAGTGAAGAAATCCCTAGAGATGTGGAGGAAAATCTGTGATCCAACAGTCCGGGACGTCAGGGGGTGTACAAACACTGCACTTTAATTACCAATACAGTGTTGCATTCACAGTTTTAGTGGGTTATCCTATCTTTAATTTTCTAGTTTTGTCTGTTTTATCTTAGCCTTTTGCCTGTTCAATCTCTTGCAATAAGCATCCCACATACAGAAATATAACTTTGTAGTTAGTACTATTGAAAAAGTATACTCACCATACAGGAAAAGTGTAGCATTGTGCAATTTTGATCAAGTTTCCAACTTTAGCATGTAATCCATTTTGTGCCGCTGTTTGTACAAATGGGTTTCCAAATATTAAAGTCTGCATGAAATCAAACTTGACACTATTCACTTTGTTAGCGTCTTGAGGTGAACAATTAGTCTGTGCAAGTTAATCTACAGATTGTATAATCTTTAATCAAACTCTGGTTAAAGAGTGGATAGTGCAAACTGGATCGTACAGTCAAAAATATATAAACCGATGAAGAGCAAGAGCGAGACAAGCCGTTATAACACAGGTCACGTGTTGTGCTTGTCCAATCAATAATATTGACACCGTAAAAATGACAAATGTGCAGTGTGAAACAATTCCTTTATAAGTGTGAAACATGGAAAACGAAGCGAGATTGGGTATTTGTGAAAAGCCCTATCATGTTCCAAGTAAACATATCAAGAGAGAGCATATTTATTTGCTTTCCATTTCCTTTTTCATCTCTCAGTATCTGAGTCCCCTTTTTAACCTTTGAGTACTACTCTCACCATACACATTATTTTATTCTTATAGACACACATGCAAAGTAGAATTCTGTGTTGCCCTAAAGCGGAGTGTATGCATAATGGATGAACTGACAAATTGATGGACAGTCTTGAAACATGGATAGTATTTCAAAGAGAAGGGGTGAGATCAGTGTTCTTATACTTGTTGGGATTCTCTGCACATGCACTGGAAGCATTGTGATAACTGCTGGGGGCATAAAAAAGCTGTCACTGACCACCTTATTCATTTTTAGCAAGGCATTTTTGCTAATAGAAAAGGCCATTTCAGTAAATGTGATATCAAAATTCAGCTCTGGACGTGTGTGGACAAGATTCTGACAATACTAATTCAGAAAGATTTCACCTTTATTATCAAAGACATTTATGAGGTCATTTACACTCACCGGCCACTTTATTAGTTACACCTGTTCAATTGCTTGGTAACACAAATAGCTCATCAGCCAATCACATGGCAGCAACTCAATGCATTTAGGCATCTTGATGTGGTGAAGATGACTTGCTGAAGTTCAAACCGAAAATCAGAGTGAATGTGGAATGGTTGTTGGTGCCAGACTGGCTGGTCTGAGTATTTCAAAAACTGCTGACCACTGGGAACTTCATGCATAACCATCTCTAGGGTTTACAGGGAATGGTCCGACAAAGAGAAAATATCCAATGAGCAGCAGTTGTGTGGACAAAAATGCCTTGTTGATGTCAGAGGAGAATGGGCAGACTGGTTAGAGATTATAGAAAGGCAACAGTAACTCACATAACCACTCGTTACAACCAAGGTATGCAGAATACCATCTCTGAACAAACAACACGTCGAACCTTGAAGCAGATGGGCTACAGCAGCAGAAGACCACACCGGGTGCCGCTCCTGTCAGCTAAGAACAGGAAACGGAGGCAACAAATCACACAGGCTCACCAATTTTGGACAATAGTAGATTGGAAAAACGCCTGATCTGATGAGTCTCGATTTCTGCTGCGACATTCAGATGGTAGGGTCAGAAATTGGCTTAAAGAACATGAAAGCATGGATCCACCCTGCCTTGTCTCAACGGTTCAGGCTGGTGGTAGTGTAGTGATGTAGGGAATATTTTCTTGGCACACTTTGGGCCTCTTAGTACCAATTGAGCATCGTTTAAACACCACAGCCTACCTGAGTATTGTTTCTGAACATGTCCATCCCTTTATGACTACAGTTACCCATCTTCTGATGGCTACTTCCAGCAGGATAATGCACCATGTAACAAACCTCAAATCATCTCAGACTGGTTTCTTGAACATGACAATGAGTTCACTTTACTCAAATGGCCTTCACAGTCACCAGATCTCAATCCAACAGAGCACCTTTGGGATGTGGTGTAATGGGAGATTCACATCATGGATGTGCAGCCAACAAATCTGCAGCAACTGCGTGATGCTATCATGCCAATAATCAATATGGACCAAAATCTCTGAGAAATGTTTCCAACACCTTGTTGAATCTATGCTACGAAGAATTAATGCAGTTCTGAAGGCAAAAGGGGGTCCAACCCCGTACTTGCAAGGTGTACCTAATAAAGTGGCCAGTGAGTGTATATCAATTCTTTTGTTCAAAATGTTCTTTTTCACTTTATTACACCATGTCTCACCTTAAATCATGTCTCGTCTTTGTACATCTTGCACATCGACTTTCTTCTTTAGGAAAATGAATTTAATGAAAGGAAATGTGATGGAAATACAAATAGCTCCTTAGCCAGGTCATTTTTAGGGAGTGAAAGGATATGAATTAGACCAGATTTTCATAATGTGTACATATGCCTACTTTGTCTTCATTGACAATTAGAATAAAAATGGCTTTGATGTTTCACATCCTTCAGAACTATGGAAAAAATCCATGATTTCTCTCTCAAGAGTTCACAGAAATGATAAGGACCCCAGACAGTTTGATCAGTGTCCGAATGAGAGCTTCAGTTTTGCTAGAGGGGACACTTGGATGGTTCAGCAGACTTGCATTATCTCAGCACTCATGACTTCACAGATAGTGCCCAACATGTCTAACCATTAAGACATCAGCTGCAGCAGCCGTACACAGACAGATATTATCACCAGCAGGTGAAAATCTGTATTCCAGGCCTGCAGAGTTTTTTTATGTTGGAAATCCCCTTTCCTCTTGGAACAAAGGTTAGAGCGAGTGCATTGCTTTTGTATCTTCTGTATCTGAACTGAGAAGACAGCTTCTTTTGATGTTCTTCTCACTTTCTACTAATAAAACCCAAAAGTTTTCATTCTGGTCTTTCTGTTCCTCATCGCTGTCTGGAAAAAAGGTTTCTAAACGCATTGTTGTAGTTCTTGTTAAATGCTGTGTAAATGAGTGGGTTAAAAAAGGAGTTTGAGTAACCCAGCCAGAGGAAGACACTTTTCCAGACAGGAGGGATGTCGCATGAACAGAGCGGAATGATGAGCTCAGCAAGGAAAAAGGGAATCCAACAGAGCACAAACACACCAATCAGGATGCCCACCATCAGAGCCGCTCTCCTCTCTTTCTGCTCTCGCCACGTCTCGCCATCCGTCTGGAAAGATACAGTAGCGTGACGCACTGTGAAGGCCATCTGTGGCTGTCGTTCAGCCCCCTTAACCTGACAGTAAACAAACAGGACGCTGAATAAATGTATTGGTAGTGTTAATGAAGTACACAACTCTTTGAAGGAATTTGCTCCTAAAATACTTTATTTTTCATATTTTAAAGCTTGTCAGATGGGTTTGGATCAACTATGCGCAGATTCATATAAAACTAAGTGTTAAATTCATATCAAATAATTCAATTTTATCAAAAACACTTTGAAGAAGAGTAACTTTGTAAGGAAGTACAAAATTACTTTGGTACATATCGGTGTATAGACATCACATTTACACTGATATTTAAAGGACACCAGCTATGCTTTTTCAAAATGTACCTGTTATTTAGCGTGTAATATAGCTGTTTGTATTTAAACGATCTGCACAAAGTCCATGTTAAAGGGAGTTAATCTCTCTGACAGAAAACACTTGCCTGAAATGTTTGTAGTCCAGCCATTACTTCCATGACTTAGCTACCTCACTGCAGGTGCGTTCACACCATGTCATAATTACCGGAATCGCAAGATTCCAACTTGTAAAAAGTGTTCAGGTCCTTGTAGAACTTATAATTACAACTTCAGAGAGCTCCAACCTGTACCACGTGACCACTGAAGATTAGGCATTGATAGTGTTGCCATAGAAACACATAATTCTGAGTCTGAGGATGTGAACAGCTCAGAGTAGAATGTCACGTGATGTCATCTAGAAATTACGGTAATTATGACATGGCGTGAACGCAGCACATATTACACATTTACATAATGTCCGCCTACTTTGGCCAGCCCTCAAAGTTGGGTAAGTGATTTCCCAATGTCGAGGAGACACTGTTTTTTCTTCTACTAATAAGTCTGAATTGTCTAAATCACACACAACTTGCCCAAAGTATTTGGATCAGTTGTCCCTCAGCCAACCTTTTGGAAAACTGTCCTTGGTGATATTAGATGATTCTCTATGTTGGCAAATCACCAACATGTATAATTAAGCAATATCACACATTTTTATGTGCTAAATAGAGTTTTAAAAGAAGCATCAAGCTTATGTGTTGCCAAGCAACGCACAGAATGACAGCGTGTTAAATTCACAACACTCTACTCTGTTTCCATAATGTTCACATACTCTAATCTAGAACGGGTCAAACAGACAAGCAGAGTGATGCAAACAGTAAAACATCAAAGTGCTGTTATTAATGCCTCTAAATCCCAGTTTATACAGAGGACTACATGTATATCTTTAATCTCTATAGAACTATAAACTATAGAAATACCTGTATGAATTCACTTTGACATAAAATCCTACACTACAGTATAACAATATAGTACAGTAACAATACAGTAAATGAAAACGGTTTGTATATTGCATCTTGTGTTTTTAAAATGAGTATTTCAATTTCCTTTAGTCGCTTTTTGTTTGAAAGGCTGTAGTCGAGTGCACAGAGTACAGTGGCAGAACGAAGCGCAATTACAGCATATGTGTGTTTGTTTGTGCGTTTCGACAGATAAATGAGGCAACCAGGCAATGAATAGATTTTTTGGATCAGTGCATGTTAGTGAGAACAATGGACTTAAGCATTTTGTGTGAAAACAGATAAAAAGAGGGAGTGTAAGTATGTTTGTGCACATACAAAAGGTGGAACAAGACATAAAAGAGATGATGGAGAGGTTGAGAGAAAAAAGCTAATAAAACCTAAAGATGTGTATGCAAACTGTATGAAAAATCTTTTTTTTCCGAAGAGGGGTGACAGTTGGTTCCCAAAGATGACACATTCTCTCATCAAATCCTCTGCATTGAATGTTGAACGTATATCGACTACTTTTGTACATGTTCTGTTGTACATTTCTTTTTATATTAGAAATGAATACTTTTATTTAGCAACGTGAGCCATAAGAGACTCAAACATAGATTTCTATTTCAAATGTTAAAATCAATTAAAATAAGAACAATTATTATAATATATACACCATATGTCAATAAATGTTTTAAAATAGAATATAGTTTGGACTGTTAAGGAGTTTGCCATTTTTACTATCAAATGCCATCTCTGTGGCTTTCATCTCGGTCATCTCTCTTTATGTATCACTATGTTGACGTGGATCAATTTAGCAATGCAGACAAAAGAAAAGACATAAAAAGGTTAGACATACAAAGAAAGGAAGAGAACAGAATAAAAATTAGACAGAAGAAGAATCAAATAAATGGAATTAGGCTTTAATTGTGAGTCTACATTAGCATTGTAGTTTAAAAAAAATTCCTTGAGGAAAACATCATCCAGCCTTACTGTGATTAATTTAATATGTATATATATGGAGAATTGAATGATAATGCCAAATTATTAGGATGTTGTTTTAATGAGGAAATTGTTTTAAATATCAGTCATGTGGTGGTAATCACTGAAATATAATTATATGTTGAAAACTGACAGTAGAGCCCATTACAATTATAACATGAACATTATCTGGGAATCTTAAAAGCCAATACAGAAATGCATATTATTTATAAACGAGGGAAGCTGCTTCTAATTATACCTTTTCTCTCACTCTGGGCATGAGTGTGTTAGCGGTAACTGTGTGTCAGTGTGGGGCACGTGTCAGCTCATGTGGGTTGAGCCTACTTCTGAGAAAACAGCTCCGCTACGTTTGATCTTCATCTCTGCACTGGTACCCAAACATTTACATTCTCTCTGTCTGTTAGCCTTCTTCATTTTTGTTTCCTTTTGGCACCTCACTAACTCTCAATGTGGGAACACACAGTGGGGTTTGTGTTTGACAATCCTGTGTGAACTGTCAGCTTACAGGAGCAACTCGAATACTGTCTGTATGAACAGATAACCGAATCAAGCCTCTTACACTTCTATGATTCTATTTAACAGTCTCCAAAAAAAAGATATACTTTATTAAAATTAGTAAATAAATAAAGAAATTATTATCAAAAAGTACCTATACCTGTACAGTATGTGCATGTACAGTAAACAATATTTAATAAGTGACTCACTGAATCATTTACTCAACGAGTTATCTATCTATCTATCTATCTATCTATCTATCTATCTATCTATCTATGCATACACAAACACACACGTCACACACACACACACACACACACACAGTAAGTGGCAAGACCCTTTTGAAATATCTGAATTTCTGCATTGATTGCTAATAAAATGTTGTCTAACACACAACCAGTTGTACTTTTTTACATTTTATTGAAGACATTGTGTGAAAATTGAGAGGGCAGGCTGTCAATGAAACTCTTTATGACTTCTCTAAAAGCTAATTGGAGCCAGTTAAGATGAGATTGGATGGGTCACGCAGGTACCCAGCCCTTTAAATAAAGGTGCACAAAGCCTGGCTATAAAATATGTTATTTTCTTAACAGATTGGTTAGCGTGAACCATGCCTTGATCCCAATAGCTTAAAAATGCATTACAGAGAAGCAAAAAGCAATACAAAAGCAAAATACAAAAGCATTGCTAATTAATTCTCAGTAATAGACAAATGTAGAAAATACTGGATGTTGATACCCTCCATAGGAGTCTGCATCCTGCAATGATGAATAAGAACAGAAACAGTACAAAACAGAAAATTCCCAAAAAGTTGAGAAAGAACCCAAGAGTAACAGCAAAAGAGCGTCCAAAAACTCTACTTACTATCACAAAACACTGAACAAATGGTGTTCCCTAAAGGATAACATAAGTAAAATGTCTCATGTTTACCCAAGACAACAGTTCTGTTATGACAACTTCTTGGAGAGTTTAGCATGGTTTTTGTCATGGCAATGTTAATGGTTTTGGTCTTGGAGGAATAGATCTGCTACGCTGCTGCTGTTGCAGAGCAAGTACCAATATTTGCTACTGACAATACATCCAGAACATGCTGCTGTGACTATGTAAGAAATACTACTTCTGCCCATATAACATATATGAAATAACCCACATATATATCATATTATATCTATACAGGTGGAGCTAGGGGAAGGTCGAGGGTTTCTGCTGTGTGCTGTGACTGCTATAGCAGACACTGGCCAAGAATTTGAATGTTGTCATAAACTAAAGAGGGCTGTGCTATCAAGACAACACGGATAGTAAACTTGAACAGATTTGTGGGGTGGGATGGTCCAAACTGATCAAACATCATATAAGCAGCTACAAAAAATGTTTGGTGGATGTTTTGCTGCTAAAGGTTTCACTTCCTTTCTCCACTCTGCAATGTGTATAATTACTCAATGCATTCAATAAAAAAGTGAAACATTTATTAGATTGTGTTTATCTATAACTGAGTTAAAGATCAGACCACATTTTAGAAGCAATCAATGCAGAAATCCAGATATTTTTAAAGTGTTCGCAAACTTATTTTTGTCACTGTATTACACAGTCTAAAATAAAATAAAAATATATATTTTTTTTACCTCTATGACCTCAGCCATGGGTGTGATGGTGTTGGTCTTGTTTGAGCCAATGCGGAACTTGGCAGCCTTGTAAATCTTCCAGTAGACAAAGAGCACCACGCAGAGAGGCAAGTAAAAGGCTCCAAAGGTAGAGAAGACTGTGTAAGAGGGCTCCTGGCTTACTTGACATGCCAGGCTGTCTTCCGAGTACGTCTCACCCCAACCGAAGAGAGGCGAAAGCGAGATAACAGAAGAGAGCAGCCACGTTAGGCCAATCATCACATTGGAGATTAGTTTGCGTGTCTTCAGCGTGTACTCCAGGTGGCGTGTGATGGACCAGTAGCGATCTAGGGCAATGGCCGTCACATTCCAGATACTGGCTGTGCAGCAGAGCACATCGCAGGAGATCCAGACCTGACACAGGGCCTGACCCAGAATCCAACGCCTACTGTACAGCTCCCTAACCAGACTGAGGGGCATTACCAGTCCTGCAACCATCACATCAGAGATGGCCATGGAGGCAACCAGGTTGTGGGGAACACGATGGAAGGTGCGTACCCTCAGGATGGTCACCAAAACCAGAAGGTTCCATACAAAGGTGGACACCACCAGCATGGCCAGCAAAGTGAGAGTAAGAACACTGAACACAGAAAATGGACGGTACAGATTACCCGATTCGGATCCTCCAGAGATATTAGCTGAGAGAACTGTAACGTTGGGTTGAGTCATTGCGGCATGTGACGGTATGCAAATAGATATCTGGCTCTCATTAGAGAACAAAGTGGAAATAAATATTACTGTCAGAGTTGATAAATTTTTTTACTGTTTTCTTTTTTAGGTCAGACATAATTTTCTTGTTGGATGTTTTCAAGTTCATTCATTTGAAAATATTTGCAAGAGTTTGTTTTCTGAGTGGGCGTCATGTGTTCTTGGCACTACAATTTGTGAGCTTATTGTCCTTTAGCTCACAGTTCTGTATGCTGGTCACTGAAATGGTAGGCGTTTTAAAGTGCTGCCATACTGATTATAGATGACATTATGATTGCACACATTGATAATCATGAGTTTATAGCCTTTGGCAATTTCGAGGTTCTCAGGACACATATATGAAGGTATGAGAAGTCATCCTCCATCCTGTAACACAATAAAAAAAATGGCATAAATAAATGTCATAGTTCATCCCACAAAATCATCTTATTCAGCCACCACCTGAAATAGAAAACGGAATGGGCTTCCTATTTCTATACATCTTTTTCTGGCAATGAACAGTGCAAACTGTAAGCTTTGTTTAACTTTGCATTCCTCTGAATGTCCCCTATTAGGGGAAATTCATCTGTTGTGATGTTCCACTGTGCTGAGTCGTACTGAGCGTTTTTTTCAAACGATGCCGCAAGCCGGCGTTTACGGGCTCAATCAAGTGTACAATCGAGGGGGGGTGGTCACACAGTTTTGTTTCCCTTGTTTTTCCTAAATTGAAAGTAAATCGGAAATAACAACAGATCCACTAGGCTACAACCAGGGTTCATAAAAGGAGGGCATATCATATGTCACATATTACAATATAATAGGCCTATTATTGGGGGGGACAGATTGGTATTTTTCCAATATCCAAAGTATATGGTGGTTACGCCCATGCTCATGGTTATGCCTTGTGTTCAGATTTCCTGACTTTTTATGATATGAGTTATTCTTATCTTAGCCACTCAAGTCATCTGTACAATAGAATCCTAACAGGGAAAAATATTTAAAGCTAATTCTTTATTATTTTGACTATTTAATAAAAAGGGGGTCTTTTATTATTTATTTGTCAGTAATTTGGTCCTTGAGGTTTTAAATCCTCTATTAGGTTAGATGTAATTTCTTCTAAGTGGTTGGGAAACAGATTCGGTTCAATTATTTGTAGTAACTGGAGTTACACAGCAGACTTTAATTGACTGCCTGTCTTCATATTGACCTTCTTGCAATAATGTCAGTTGGTAAAGATCTATCACACAGGAAGAAGCATATTTATCCCAAAAGCACAGCCATCTACACTGATGCTCAAAAGTTGTTGTACCAGAGGCTGTCAAAGAGACAGACATTATTACAGAGCCAAAAGGCTTTGAATTGATTAGTTCCTGGTTTATGGGTGTCAAAATTGAACCTCTGTTGGCCTTCAAAACTCGATTAGGAGTACAAAGGCCAGCATGTTTGTCAAGAGAGCTCAGTGGTAGAATCATCAAAACATCGAATACCTGTCAGCAGCATAACATCAGTGATATAGTATCAGTGATGACAACGATGAGAGGTCTGAGTTTTCTGCTCTGTTGATTGTGGTGTGTGCTTGCCCTCTGTTTGAAAAGACTTAAACTTACACAAAAATCATTATATTCCTTTGGCTGAAAAGAAACAATGAATAAAAATAGAAAATAAATAGGATTGCTGACAGAAGGGTACTGAGGTGTCAACAGACATTTCGTGTTGATTAACGCACCTCTGATTGCCCATAGTGCATATCATTACCCAGCATGCTCATCAGTAAGTCTGGAGTTTGTCCTGTCAGGAGGAACAGAGAGGAAACACACAATGTCCACACTCGACAGGCTCATTAGCACACACTAGCACAGAGGAACACTGATTGCAGATTCCCGCTCATTTTCTCTCAGAGCTGCTGAGCTCCGTTTGCTCTGTTGGTATGACAAAGTCACTCTAAGGACAAAATGACATTTCTGGAAAAGATCTAAGATATACATCAAAAATGTCCATCATAGTGGATTTCTAAAATAGCCTACCATTATTTTTGATAATATTCATCCATTTTACCTATCATTTCGCCCACTTTCATCTTCCTTCTCTCTTTTCATCTCTTCACGTCATCTTTAAATCTTTCGCTGCTCTCCTTTGCCTCCATCTCCTTTATTAGCTTGTGCCCAAAGCCATAAAATTGGACACACATGCACCAAAACACATAATCAGCAGCATGAAAAGCCCTCAGCATATTGTCTTGGCTGTGTTCAACTAATCATCTCTGACAGTTCCCCCTCAGCAAATCAACCAGGGCACTGGACGCACATCTGAGATAAAGACACCTGTCATTTATAGCCATTGCCACAAGAGTGAGATATATATTTCTGGCTTTTTGTGACTATACGAACTTCAGAGGATAAAAAAAATTCTGTTGTGTTTTAGAGTTTTTGAGTCTTAGTTAGCATGCCACATGACAGAGACAGAAATAAACAGTAAGAGATTAATGGGATTGTCCACTCAAAAATAAAAATTCTGGCATAATTTACTCACCATCATTTTGTTCTGAACCTGAATGCCTTTTAGTGTTCTGTATAACAGAAAATATGACAGAATATTCATATTTGAGTGAACATTACCTAAGAGAAAGAGAAAAAAGAGACTGTGTACAAATACTTTGAAATCCCCTTTTATACATAAATTGAGCTCTTGGAACTCTTTAACGGCTTGTTCAATTCTATCTAAATATTTAACAATGTCCTTGGGGTGATAAACTCAAGCAATTAACCTGCATAAACTTTTCTTAAGTACTTAAATGTTTTGAACCTTATTTGACAACAACATTTAGCTTTTCAACCTGATTAGAAAGACCAGGAGCCAATTCCCAGGGTGGCTACAGATAAATGGTTAAGGTTCCACAAGGTTCATTTCCAATTAAGTTGACACAGGAACTGAATAGTTACAGAGATCACAATCCTGCGCTGCCAATGTCGTGCTCTTGAGCACAGCACATAACTACAAGCTGCTGCAGGGGGTTGTCTCTGCAATCAGTGTAGTGTATGCTACATGCTTGAATAAATACTATTTTATATATCTGATTTTAATAAAATGGGTAAAGTGTTACACAATGAAGCACGTTTAAAGTGCAATTTGACTCGTGAATGTATTAATGTGCATTGGATTGTCTGTGTCCACCGATACCCAGACACTGCTGAAAAGAAAGCTTAAACAAGGTTTGATGGTTTTAGTGGGTCCTCTTGCTATTATAGAGGAGTTATGAGTTCTTTTAATAATTTTTTTGAGCTGGTCTGACTGAGAATCCAGCCTACAAACCAGCTAAACCAGTGAGACAAGGAGTGTTTTATGAGAGCAGATGAAGAGATCAAGTAATGGCAAGCAGTACAAATAAGGAAATACCCCACAGACACATTACAACCCAGTGAGAATAAACTATTTTTAAATTGTTATACATTTATGCAAATGCATTATATGATTGGTCTGTTGTGTCTAATAATCCAAAAGTACTTAATGAGGGCAATTATGACAGCCATTGAACATAATTACTGTGTAATAGGATAGTGCTTTTGTTTATTAAAACAGTAAGCAGCAATAAGTCCACAATTAATACACAATGATAATATTACATTTCCAATACTTGTTCTAATGAGAGGTTACTGCATTCAAACAGCAGAGAGAATGGTTTTACTGTGTCAATAAACCTAGAGAGAGAGAGAGAGAGATTCCTTCAATGGATTTACTCAGAAGCAGAGGTGGAAAGAGTACAAAAATATTCTACTCAAGTAAAAGTACCATTACATTACTGAAATTTTACTTAAGTACAAGTAAAAGTACCAGTCTAAAAATATACTCAAGTAAAAGTAAAAAGTAGCTCATTTAAAATTTACTCTGAGTAAAAAGTACTTAGTTACATTTTAACAATGCGAGGGAAAAATGGGATAGACCAAAGGTGTCAAACTCATACACAGTGTAGATATTACCCTAATTAAACACATCTGATACAGCTAAACTAATCATTTAGGCTTATTTGAAAACTACATGGTGTGTGTGTTGGAGCAGGTTTGGAACTAAACTCTTTAGTGCTGTGGCCCTCCAGTAACACCCCTCAGAGTTTGACACACCTGGGATATGGGCCTATAAATCTCAAACTAGGTGTTTTAATTAAAGGAATCAGTTATTTAGAATAATAAGACATTTAGGCTGTTACCTGGGAAATTAAATCAGTATCAACAAAATTCATCTTTGCAATGCAGAGGAAACGCAGAAGCTTCATCTGAAGTGGCATAGATGTATTTACACACTGACATGAATGCATTTAGTCTGCAGTTACAAATGCAGAAATAATGTTTTGATAAATAAGACATAAAATGTTACCCTGAACCACAAAACCATAAGGGTCCATTTTCCTAAATTGCGATTTATACATCATCTGAAAGCTGAATAAATCATATTTCCATTGATGTATGGTTTGTTATGATCGGACAATATTTGAAAATCTGGAATCTGAGGATGCAAAAAATCCAAATATTGAGAAAATCTCCTTTAAAGTTGTTCAAATTAAGCTCTTAGTTTTGATATATTTACAGTAGGAAATTTACTAAATACATTAATGGAACATGATCTTTACTTAATATGCTAATGATTTTTGGCATAAAAGAAAAATGTATAATTTTAACCCATACAATGTATTGTTGGCTATTGCTACAAATATACCCCAGTGACTTAATACTGGTTTTGTGCTCCAGGCCAGGGTCACAAATGTTAAATAGTCATTTGAAATTAAAAATAAATAAATCAAAAGATACTTTAAATGTTAAATTAGAACCACCAGTAGGTGTCAGCAAGTCACTGATAAGAGAGTCATTGCGATTGAACAGAATCATTTAAACGGTTAATTCAAGGAATGAAACACGTCATTGCTCAGAGTCAGAGACCAAAACTGTGTTTGGAATAATTTTTGTTGTCGAAATAGAGCAAAAACAGGCAATGTGTCTAAAACGTAAGTCTCTTAATTAACTTCTTGTTTTTTGAACTGTTGTAAAAAGAAAAACTAACTTACAGGCCTATGTAATCATGGTGATTTTTTGAGAAAAACGGCATTCTTCGTGTGATGTTGACTTACTATATTAAATTATATAAATATATACATTTTCTGCTTCTATATCTTCAATTTTGTGATCATTCTAAACGCATTTTAACAGACTGAATCACGCAGTGAAAGAAAGCAGTCCAGATGCACGCGGATTAGTCTAATCTAACGTTACTAGATTTCACGGCACACTGTTTAGAGTGATTAGTTTGTTTTTTGGCAAAATACTGATAATGTCAAATCGCACATCGTTAAAACAACAATTATTATATTATCGCAGATGATATCGCACACCCTGCACCACTGTCTTTTTGGCTCATTTGTGCAAAACCTTTTGCTAAATCGTCAAAGCTTAATTTTAACCACCAATGCAACGATGCAAGTATTTACCTTATTTATACATGCTTGCGACGGGCGATGTCGATATATTTATAAGCTGCTAGTTCGGTCTCCCGAGGCAAACACAGCTTACACTGCATAATAGAGCATGAATATATGGCCAGGGATTCACTTCATTTCCTTCGAGTTCAACTTCAGCAGAGTACGACAGGGTTTGGTTTTCAGCTGGGTCTGCACCAATAACGCCTGTCTTGTTCGTCTGCATCTTTCTTGTGATTTTAGCGCCAGTTTCTTCTTCTGCCCATTATTTGCTGCAGTTGTTTCCACGGAGCGATTTTTTTTTACTCAGTAACGAATGAGTTTTAAAATGTAGCGAAGTACAATACTTCCCACAAAATATACTTAAGTAAAAGTAAAATTACAGATTAAAAATATTACTTAAAAAAGTACAAGTACACAAAAAAGCTACTCAATTACAGTAACGCGAGTAAATGTAATTCGTTACTTTCCACCTCTGCTCAGAAGCGAGCTGTTGTGAAGGGACGACAATAGTTCAGCGAGAGATAAGTCAAATTCGCCTCATAATATCATTAAGCAGATCTCATCACTCACACCTTATTGACACATTATTCCCTTTACGTTGGTGGCATTTTCGGTTTTAAAAACGTGGTAGAACCGACTGTTAACGACATGACATTATTCCTAATGCTGTTTTATGTTCTTTGTGGCAATAAATTATATTTATAGTCTGCACAAAAGCGGAGTTTTATGTAGCTAGATCAATGCCTCAGCCTGAGTGCAAACTCTCTGATACTAGCACTTGTCTCTCAAACGAGGGTCTCGCGCGGTGCTGAAGCATCAATCCCCGATTTCTACAAAAATGCGCGCGGCTGGAAGCAGAAAGCTGTTGTTCAGTAGTGTGCTGAAACATCTCACTTCAACAACCTACTTCAAACCTGCCAAGTTCAAATAAACGCATTTCAGAAATTAAAGCGAGAGCGATCATGAAGGTAAAATAACGGGTGTTTACTTCTGGCAGCACGACACGGGCCAATCAAATGTTCCTGCTTCCAATGGGGACAGAAGCGGGCTCCTTCCTTTTCATATATGCCCTTTTAATCATTATATTTAAATCCCAAAGGCTTTAAATGTGCTGCATTAAAAACGTTGTGTCTACACATCACTCCAAGGGCACCCAAATATTTTCTTAAAGCTTTACATCATAAAGGACAGGACAACAATAAATAACATTTAGAAACGACCGCCAAAAATAATTTATCTCGAAATGGATATGGACAACATTACAGTCCGCATGTATTACGGCAAATGTCACCAATGCAGCACACTTAATATAGCGTTATTTACACTTTGCACACAACAAATGTTTACTAGCTGTTAATACTCACCTTTAATCACAATAACAATACGAAGATGCTGCAGAAGTGCAGGATTGCTTCGTTTTTGGCTGTCGAGTGCAACTGTTCTGCCCACCTGAAACCGTCTTCATCTAAAAGCACACTATAACGTTACTTGAGTCAAGGCTTCAACACCGCATGTGGGTTGAACCAATGTGTGGAGTAGGGGTGTTGCGTGCATACCTTACGCTGAAGAATTTTAGCTGCATCACATAATCAGTTTATTAGGGACGTTAAGCTTTAAGAGACTCCTGAAAATACTGAAAACATCGGTAATTTGTACACTGTTGTTAATAACCGATCAAGAGCATGATGATAAACTAAACTTTTTACCCGTCTTCAACAAAAGTCGATAAATGATATGTATTTCAGTGACATGGAGGAAGTTTAGATCACGTTAACTGCTCTGTTCCACAGAATTATCTATATTAATATTGAATTAGTTCAATTTCTCTCTTTTTTCCTCGAAGCGAGACCTAGCTGGGGTTTCCCTTAGCGCGCACTTTCCTGTGGGACCCGCGCTGGAAAGATACAATCCTAGTGGCCACGCGGCTTAATTGAATCGAAAACGGTCTTCATGTGTCAAACACAAACACCAGCAGAGATTCTCATAACTCAGAATAGACAAGAAACGATTTCCTCAATGTCTTCACTCAAGACAAGTCGATAATCCAATAAGAAATCATGTTTGTTGTATCCAGTATGAAATGTAATTGCATCCCAGTTTGATGCCATATGTGATTTTTACCTGGTCAATAGAACAAACTATAATTTCTATTTATATAATCAATTTAAGGGTTTTAAATAGTAAGTGAAATCCTGCAGGCCTAACTAAAGGGACAGTTTAAAGAAAAATAATTAGCTTGTCCTAACAGTAGCCATGCAGCACTGTATCTGTTCTATTGTATCTATTGTTTGACTTCTGACACAATAGACTTGAGAAATGGGATCATTTAAAACTGAAAATTGTGTACTCACTGTCATGTCATTCCAAACAAGTTTGTACTTCTTTATTCTGCAGAACACAAATTCATATTTTGGTTTGGAAATGATGATCGAATATTACTTCTTGAGTGAACCATCATTTCAAAAGATCTAGAGAGGGTCATGCTTCACAACTTTTTCTCCCAAACTATTTGGTCCAGCCAATATTGTGTATTTGAAGAACCCAACAATCACTCGTCGAAATACTGGAAAATCACTATACTAAAGAAACAACAACTTTAAACAACAAACAAAAAATAAAAAATAATGTGGTTGGGTTGCTTTTCACATACATTTTCAGCACAATACCTCAAATGAACATAGCAATTAAAAACTTTCACTTGAAAGGGGCAAATTTAAATGGTCTTAACAAGGGTATTGTTGGAGACCAGCAGAGTGGCCTTTTCATTAAGTCTTTTTTAATGAATCTGTGGCACGGACTCAGGGGAAAATTAAGCTATTCATGCATTTCAACTCATGCTCTCAACTCAGGGACTGATTATTATCATCTCCATCTAAGACTCATGCAGGCTGTGTCCTATGTGTGGTGTGAAATCAACAGATGACGAACTATAGGATGATCAACCTAAATACTGATTTCTGAGTGTGTATGCAGTATCAGAGGCATATCAAATATTTCATGTTCAGTTAACACTTACAATAGTCAGTGCCTTTTTGCGAACTTAAGATAACAACTACAGATATTCAGTTTTACACTGCATTTCAGATTCAACTGATGTAACTTCATTTTGACTGATTCAACTGATGTAACTTCATTTTGACTGTGTGTAGGGTTGGAAATGGAAAATTGGAGTCAGTGCACCATTCATCCTCAATAAACCATTAAAACAGCATCATCGGTTTTATGTCATGTGCGTCTGTAAAAGTAATTAGCATTGTCCTCATTTCACAGACTTGTCCACAAGCAGTGGTGATTCTTAAATTGGAGGAATCAACGAGTCTCAATTTGGAGGCATTTTACAAAAGTAAGTTTTTTTCAGGGGTGCATAACAAATCCAAAGTTTAAAGCTGTGAGACCATGCATTCTCTTATTTCTGAAGGGTATTGGAGAGAGGTACCTGGAGCATCGTGATGTTTATTATATTAGGGATTAACCAATCTGAATTAATTCTTAAAGCTTAAATTCTTTACATTTATATTAACACAGGAATCTAGACTTGGTTATCAGAAGTAACCGATAAAAGCTCTGATAGATTGTTGAAGAGAAATATGCACAAAAGCAACTAGAATGATTTGGAAAAAAGACTATGTGAAATGTGAAAAAAGGGATTAAGCAAAATAATATTAGAGCTGTAAGAGGGGGCAGAATAAATTACTATTTAGCTGATGGCAAATCTGTATAGACTAACCCAGCAGAACCACTCTCTCAGCAGGTAGCCTTAACACAGGAAATCACCTGAAGCACTCTTTCCCTGTCCTTCCTTCTCTCTACCATCATCTCTATCTCTCTCTCTTTGGTGTGTGCAGACAGTAGGAGCATGTGTGTTTTTAAGTGAGAGATAGAGAGAGACATGGGGGAAGAGGAGATATGAGACTTAGTGGCGGGAAACAGCTTTAGGTAAGATCTGAAATATCAGCTGCTGAGTCATTTGCTTCTCTTCCCCTGAGGAGGAATTAAATTCACTGAAGACTTTGGTACTTCAAGTGTGTTTCCATTACTAAAATAATAAAAACCTGCTGGTCACTGAGCTAATCATATTGAGGACCTGGCCACGGAGGTAACCTTTCTGTTGGATTCTGCCAGCCAGAAATGCACCCAAGAGTAGATTATTTCTATTTGCATTGTGCTGTTTCCATTATTTGATTAAGTCTGTGAACTGGAAGAATTTACCTGTAATGATACCATAGTCAAATTCTTTAAAGAACAGATGACTGAATTTGATTAATAGAGCAATATAATAAATACAAAAATAACTATCTTTTATGTGAAATTATTACAAATGCACATGAAACATTCATCATGATCACCTTCGAGTGCACCTGGGAAACTCCTACACTGTTAGGAGAAGAAATTCTTCAAATGTACTGGTCATTTTCCATAATGTTTACAGACATTTACCACAAAACACAACACAATACCAAGTGTAATTCAAAATATGGGCGAATCATCTCTGAAAATAATGAATTTTTTTCAACAATTCATCTCCCCTCTATCTCTCCTCGTCAGCGAAGCGCCATTTTGGATATTACCCATCGAACAAATGCAGCGTACGCTCTTTTGCATCCGCCTCAATGCAAGGATGTGTATTCTACGTGTATTTTCACTTTGATTTTAATAGCGCATCCTTGCGTTGAAGCTGATGCAGAAGAGCGTACACTGCTTGCGTTCGATGTGTAATATCCAAAATGGCGCTACAGTTATGAGGAGAGAGAGAGAGAGTAGACGAATTGCTCAAAAAAGTAATTGTTTTTATTTTCTTTGCATACAAAAAGTATTCTCGTTGCTTCATAAAAATCAGATTGAACCACTTATGGCAGATGGACTACACTGGCGATGTTTTTCATACTTTTCTGAACCTCGACAGTGTTACTTACTTTACAGTCAATGGGACAGTCACAAGCCTCTCGGTTTTTATCTAAAATATCTTAAATTGTGTTCCGAAAACGAACAAAGCGTTTATGGAGTTGGAACGTCATGCGGATAAGTGAATAATGACAACATTTTCATTTTGGGGTGCAGTAACTCTTTAATATACTGGACCCTATTTTACAGAGTTTACCTCCGAGACAAATGTCTGTAATTACATTAAACTTAACACGTCTAAAAAAAGAAATTATATTTTGAATTCAAAATTATCCAAAATATTCTGTCACTTACTTATAGTATCACAAATGTTTTTTTAGATCAAGCAAACTGTGAAAGTTTACATAGTTCACTACAGACTGCTTACCAATCACTTTTCTCTCTCTCTTAGTTAGGAGTTTAAATGTTTACACACCACTCTGGAAAGATCAATTCTAAAAAAGATCAATTCTAATGGGTCAATCACAAAGGTACTGCAGTACTTTTCTGTATTCTCAGTTCAGAGAATAGTGTATTTTTTTTTTTTTAAGTTAACATATTCATCAGCCTGTTTGTCTCAAAATATACAATATCTGTGCACATGTGTATGACATGTATACGCCGAAGGATCTATGTATGAAATATATTCACCACACAGCTAAGGGGGGTGGTAGTGATGCACATTTTGAAATAAACGTGTTTGTGTATGTTCGAGAAAGGCACAGTGACAGATGGTGCATTCAACTAAGACCATACCAACAACCTCTGCTCCAGAAAATGTGAATGGCCTGTCTTGGATACACTAGTCAGGTGTGAAATAGATGGGACAAGGAGCGTCTCTCTGCCTTATTGGAAAGTGAAAAAAAAAATATATATATATATATATTTTTTTTTTTTGCTAGCTCTCACACAATAAGCTGGACTGAAGAAAAGACAAGACATCAATCAGGAAGCAACCATGCAGAAACCATTGCAAGTCCCTCTCAAGGCACAGCTTAACCCTTGTGTAACTTTGAGAATTTATAGACTCGTAGATTACCAGAACCACTCTATAATGCAGCACATGTAAAGTCATTAGCAATCAATTAAACTTTTTTTTTATACGTATCTCCTATATAAACTCATCCTTACTTTATAAAGCACCCATTTTCACCACAATGGTATCCCAGTGAAATGAAAATCATTCTAAATCCCATCATAATTGCACAGTAAATCTATCAAAATTACTTTTAAACAGATTTACTCTCCCACAAGTCCTGTGCAAAGCATGCATGATTGGCTCACATCCGCCATGCAACATTTATTCTAGTAGATTGCACATTGATAGTTACATTAATCAAAAGCAAAAAAAAATCAAGTTTAGAAATAAAACACGACAGTAAAATGACTAAATCAGACAAAGTGTTTTCCACCCCCCTTCCCCACAAACAGTGAAAATATATATTGCAATATATACATTACATTCACAACAACATGTTTTTAAAAGATAAAGCTATAGATACAGTATATTCTTCAAAGTTATGACAAAGAACATTTGGACACTGGTTGTTGACACAATTATTAATGATTAAGTTTGTAATGAAAAAATCTCAATCGCAAATTGGTTAAAATAATGGAAAATGAAGTTGATTCTTGAAAAAGTTCTATGAGATGCATTTAACAACTATTATGGATGTAACTTGCAGTAGCCTCCATTCCTTGAGCTGTTTATATCTGACAATTTAATATAGAAAGTAAATGATCTGCATCATATTAAAAGGAAAAAGTCTTTTTTTATCATCCAAAAAGAAAAGTGGCCTTATTGAGGTGCTAAAGGCTGTAAGAGGAAGCTTTCAAGACTGACAGGCAAGCTAAAACAACCACTCGTGTTTCTTGGCGGGTGAGAGCATCATTTAAAAGAGTGTATCAGTTCTTGTGGCTTTGCATCTTTGCAATTAAAATAAATAAGATATACAATGTCAACATCAGAACGAAGGCAACATATGCTGTCATCCTTTCAGTAAACAAGCACTTATTCATGCATGACTAGTTGCCGTTTTATCATCCATCGTGCAACTCTAACAAACATGAAATTAATTGTTTCTCCTCACACATTTTGTTTAAAAGAAATTCAAATGCCATATGACTTACTTATCAGAGTAGTTAGCAGAAATACAGGGTTTCTTTAGATCTGCATATGCGCTCTTACTAACTTAGAGAGTAGCACAGTACCCCCACCCCCCAACCCCTAGATTGACTAGATTGTTGTTGTTGTCTCACCTGCTTTTATCCAGGCTGCCATCATTAGATTGCTGATGCACCAGTGACACTCAAGAAACCATTGCCAAATGATTGCCTTGCTGCCTCATTAAAATATATCTTCCCTCCACTTCTCCACCTTAGCCTCTAGGAAGACTGAATCAGAGGGTCATATTCACACAAGCACTGCAGGGTTTAAGTGACCTGACACATAACAAATTGAACTGTCTTCTCCAGGTCTGCTCTAATGTAAATGTTCTCAAGCCAGCAACCCACACGCTGACCTGCTTGTTCAATGACCATTACAACACTGGTACCAGAGGTCTAGGCCTAAGACCCCTGAAAACGGGTTTGTATTGATAAAAAACATTTATAAAATATTTCAATAAAAGCCTGAACCAAAGTCAGAAGATATATACATTTGTATTTGTATTTATCTAAAGGTAAAGGTATAGTGTCCTTGGCAACAGCTAAAGGAAGAAATTGAAAGTTAACGAATACAATCAGGAATGCTAACTGCATTTAGGAATTGTCCTTAACTGGAAAATAAATATATTGCATGAATTTAATTAATTTGTACACGACCGGTCAAAGTTTTTTTCTGAGTACATTTTATTAACTACCGGCACATTTTTTCTGTAGCTGCTTTTTCAAATTGTAGCCTGAATAAACACTTAAAATAGACATCTAAGCACTTGAAATATTGATTTGCTTGGTCATATCCACAATAGGCAAAGGTCCAGTCAGTTACCTCAAACAACCTCAGAATGTGTGAACACACTTGTGGTAAATCTATTTGGTGAGAAACGGTTCTTGACATATTTAAAATAATTAAATATTTATTAAATAATAAAAGGTCATTATTATTTACAAGATTACAATATAAAGGTTTGTAATGGAGGAGACTTGCTTGTTTACATGTATTGTTTTTCTCAATCACTTTAGCTCATGTTTGAAATGGTAACTTTCTCTAAACTGTAAGTGCAGTTGTCACAACTGTTTTATGGGACATCATAACTAACCCAAACAACAGTTACCCAGCCATGTTTCAAAACGGTTAAAAAAATTGGCCAATGCCATCAAAATGAAATATTTACTTGTTATCCTGTACTGATCATAACGTTTGGAATGGGTTTCACCATTGTAGTCCATAGCTGAAGAATGCTGTTGTGTATCACACTAAGCTTTTTAGATGCAGTATAGGTCAAATATGCTGGGAAAGGCCAATACTGTATTACACAGAAAAATAATATGAACATGTACTTGTTACATGTTACATACTTACTATTATAATGACAAATAATTATGCATAATTACATGCAAATAACCTTAAACCGAACCCTAATCCTAATCCGAACCCTAACCATATAGTAAGTACATAATATTTTTTGTTAATTATTTTTTTATTTAATTAATATTACTTGGTACGTACATGTATGATTATATTGTAACAAGGACACCTCAAAATAAAGTGTAACCATTTATTTTTATAGCTGTTTGTTACATGTAAACAGAAAATTCCCATTTTCATCTCCATTTTTTTTTTACATGTAAAGTCATACACAGCATAATGAACAGAAAATGCCACAGAATGACATCCAGACAAGCCAAAGTTCCAACGTTGACAGGTTTAATGGTTAATATTGTGATTCCTGTTTCATTACTATGACAGGATTAGTTTGCATGTGATGGCATAAATGAAATAATGGTTTAGAAGTTGTGAAGATTATGACAATTGCGTGATAATCAGCTCATCAGCTTTTGCTCTGAACAAGAAACTCATTGTTCAGATATCTGATACGATTGTTTTTAAGGGGAAATAAATTAAGATTAAGAGCTTGCTGGGGGCTGTTTTGTTTAAGGCTCTAAAGTCTCTGGAGAATGACAGTGGACTACAGTAAGCAGTACAAAGAAAACTCTTCTCCATGGGAACCAGTTGTATTTAGTGACGCATAAGCGATATGTTTAGATTCCATGGGTTTGAAACAGCATATGTATCTACAGTTTTAGTTCAAATTGTTTTAAATAAAGATCATTCGCCTCTGCATGTGTAAAAAAGTACACACTCAAAATATTAAAGATTCATTGTTTCAGATGGTTATTCATCTTCATCTCACCCTTAAGCTATACCAGTGAGCAGGAAACCCATATAAGAAAGAAAGAAAGAAAGAAAGAAAGAAAGAAAGAAAGAAAGAAAGAAAGAAAGAAAGAAAGAAAGAAAGAAAGAAAGAAAGAAAGAAAGAAAGAAAGAAAGAAAGAGTATTATCTGTTATAAACTAATTAGAGGTGAACCAAATCTAATATGATTTTTCCGATAATTACTGCTAAAATGAATGGTGATAATTGAAAGTTAATGATTCATTAGAGGGCTTAGTTTAAATTTCAGGAATAAGGCATGTCCCAGGTGGTCTTCAGCCCTCTGGGTGGACAGGCTTGGGGCAATGTCCTCTAAAGTTTGACAAATTAGAATTGTGCTTCCCCAAGGTCATGTACAGCTAATAGATTCGGGTTTAGCTCAATCTTACAGCGTTTAATGAATATATAAGCATAGGTAAGAACAATGTCATTTTGCTGCTGGAGAAGACAAAAAAATACATTTACATTCTGTTCTGGTGTGAGTTCAGATGCCTTTTTTTAATATGTAGATTTTTTGTCATTATGCAGACTGGTGTGAAAAATGCACTTAATGGAATATCAAACAGAAGAGACACATTCAGCCATCTTTTTTATTCATCATCACAGCAGTTCTGCAGACACGTACTATATTTTACAGCATCTCATTTTCAAAAGATTCAAAAACAACAACAACAGTGGTCTTGTTTCAGTTGAATTAGCAATAACGACCAACTGAATGTACATTTTGCAAGTTATGCAACGAATAAATTATTTAATAATATAGTAAATAATTTCACTGATGCAATATGGTCCATTTGCAGTTGTACAAAATGAGAGAAATGAGAGAAGCAAGACCATGAGAGAAGCAAGATGTCATATGAGAGACACGAAAGTAAAAGATGAGTAAACTAATAACATTGCATTAGATCAAATCAAGTCACATTTATTTGTACAGCGGTTTTCACATACAGTTGTACAGAAAATCATGATGATAACATTTATAATACCCAGTGTTGGGGAAAGTTACTTTTAAAAGTAATGCAATACAATATTGCGTTATTCCCTAAAAAAGTAACTATTTACGCTACTTAGTTACATTATGGAAAGTAATGCATTACGTTACTTTATAAATATGAGCAGGGCTTTATTGTCCCTTTCACACCAAAAAGTGTAATGAAACCTCAGGCTGAAGGAAGAGTAATTCACGTCTGTACAGTAGAACGCAGGAGAAGAAGTTCAACACTCTTCAGCAATAACAAAAAAACAACGAAGCACAATTATTAGTTTATCTAAAGTAATTTTTGCTTATTAGTATGGTTGAACTGGATCATCAAAGGTCAGCAGCAAAAACATTGATTAATAAAATGGGATTAGATGCATTTGTGTTGTTTAACATATTTCATTATTGCAGGTTTGCATCATATTCTGAGTTTTAATAAATTTTGATGAATACTGAATCTGTTTTTTGCGAGTGGCATGAATTAATGCACATTCAGATTTACTCTAGATTAGAACTACAGTAAGATCATGTTCACACGGCGCACTGTCAGTCAATAAATGTGAAAAAAGTCATTCAGATATTTTCTAGTAAATTAAAAAGTAATGCGTTACTTTACTAGTTGCTTGAAAAAGTAATATTATTACGTAACTTGCGTTACTTGTAATGCGTTACCCCCAACACTGATAATACCCTATAATCATATATGGCAGATGAATGTGAGAATATGATGTGATAAAATAGTTTACATTTTGTGACAACACAAACAATCAAGCAGCTGAGATGTGTGTGTAGTGTATATTGATTTACATGAGTGTACTGTATGTATGCATGCCGATAGAGTTACTTATATCTAACTTTATAGAGCTGTGCGATAATATGATTTATATTTTGCAGCGATATAAATAATCATGCAGCTGAGGTTTGCTTTATGCAAGTGAACCGATATGCAGGTAAAGTTGGATGTACAATATTTCCAACTTCCAACATCACTGGGCAACAATAATGAATCGGCCATGATGAATATTTGGACATTTCTGACTGCTGAAGGTCAGTATCAAGTATTCCAGAGAGCTGTGTAAAATGTTATTTAAAAGAGCATTCTGTGAACGAGCTCCACTTGAACATATCAGACTGTCTCGAGGGAGACGGAGTGCAGACAGAACCGGTGAGAACAGAATACAAAGAAACTCAGGTGGTGTTGTGGTGTTCCGTGTCATCGCTTCAGATGTGGTGTTGGTCTCTCTGTCTTTGAAATCTGACTGGCTCCGAGGCAATCAGACAAGGGCACACTCTGTGCTCTCTGTCCATCTGTCATGAACAGATACTTCTTAAAATAAGAAAAATAAGATTTCCAACTGTGTGAACTTTGACCTCACTGTGAGACATGCCTTGAAGCAGCAGCAAGCAGTTGCTGAGGGAATATATGCTTGGAAAATAATGTAGAATTGCTGAGACCTGTGTTAAGAAGAATCAAGTGGTTTTGAAAATAAATCTTTTTTTGGAGTACACACAAAAAAAAAAAAAGATCTTAAATTAAGTTTTTTAATAAATAAAAAAAATTATGTTTATTATAAAGGCCATATTACTGAATCATATATATTCGATTTTTTTTTATTTGTAGGTCAATATAATTAAGTAATTAAGATGTATGGTCAAAAAGATGCACAGCATGGCCATCCCATGTAAATCCATGATATGGATCATGAGCTTAATTAACTTTTTTTGACCTGTGTTCCTAAGAACACATTCTCACATCCACAGAATGGCACAGAAACTGTGTCGATGCACCTAAAATCATTTTTACTTATGAGCAACTAATCATTTCTATGCATAACTCCATATTTTGTAACCCACACTTTTGACTTAGACTCCTAATCACTCATTGTGTATGTCTTTTTAATAACAATTGAATAGCTTAAGGGTGTATATTCATGTTTGGTATTCAGTGTGAAAATTATTGCTTGAAAGATTTCTTCCAAATAATTATTGTCAAATGTATCATATTCTGGTTATAGAAATCATGTCCGAAATTATACTCAAGAGCGGGAAAGTTCGGACCATGTGACTGACCAGATAACATGTTGATTTATGGATTGGGAGGAGAAACATCAACAACACGAGCTAAGGCAATGTTGGTCAAGACACCATTTTGGGATGTGTCCAAATGCCCAGTTAAAAACTCAGGACACCATCAAACCATGCTTTTTAGCTTTTTTCTTTTTAGGCATTGCTTTTTGCCACTGCTGTTGGCCCGTGAATTCTTCGAGCGCCGCTAAAATGTGCTCTGGCCTATGGCGCTTTTCCACTGCATGGTACGGCACGGTACGGTACGGTACGGTTCACTTTTGGGGGGTTTTCCACTGGGTACTGTACCTGGTACCTGATACTTTTTTAGTACCACTTCGGTCGAGGTTTGCCATGTTTGAGGTTCGCCATGTTACCAAAACGTGACGTGTAAACTCTGCTGATCACTGATTGGCCGGAGAAAATCGTCATTACTGCGTCACTGAACTTGCGACACGAGACCCTCCTCTACAGCCCGACCCGCTAGATTTAAATCAGCACAGCCAGCGAAGGATCGGACGCAACTTCTGTTTAAACAAACGCACATTTTTGCATCAACCACAAAATAGCAGTGTCGTTGTCTGTTGAGGAAGTAGCATCTGTGAGAGCTTGATGGTGCGACGCCAAGGAAAAAGCCTTATGTATAATGTTACTTTTGAACTTGCTATATTTTCAGAGTATGTTTTCTGTTTATATTTTTACCTCTGTATCTGTGTTTTGCTTCAATTAAAAACAATCTGATCGAATAAGTGTACCTCCAGACTATATTAAATATGTATCATTGTATGAGCACGTAATGAACCTCTTGAAAAAGACAAATGATTAATGCCACAATTATAAAAACCATCACATAAATAAAAAAAACAAGGGATACATTGTACATTTTGAAATATTCAAAAGTTTATTGATAATTCACTTTACAGAACACGCTACATGAATAGTTAACTAACGTTAATCAAGTAACGCAGCACACCTGCATGAACATCTCTGCCCTCCTCCTCTACAACCCGTGTCACTGCCACCACAGTCTCTGCTGCTGGGGGTAAATCACAAGCATTCTCATAGACCTCTCCATTGTTGTTAAAAACATCCACATGCCGAGAGTGAAGAACACTATTCCGTCTCCTTTCTTTGTTGTGAGTTTGTTTGTGGCGCATTTACGATGATGTCACGGCAGTAGAGGCGGCGCAATTATAACGACGCGTGAATAATCCCGCCCACTCTATAGCGGTACTAAACTGCGGTGGAAATGCAAACCGACCGAACTGAGCCGCACTGCACTGCATCGAGCCGTGCCGTGAACCGTGCACGCACCATGCAGTGGAAAAGCGCCACTACATGCCAGCTGCTAATACCACAATGAGAAGAACAAACAACTAGTCTCCTTACATACTTTTATTCCTTTACTTTAATTTTTTTTCTTTTCATTGAGAGTTTTGTGTCTCTGAGTTCAGATCGAGTGTGACCGCCTCAAAACTTCAACCAGACCACAACTCCGCATCCTCAGCCAACACCCAACCATTGGCTTCCCAAGACAACCTTTCAACAACTACTGAACTTCCAGCCAATCAGCAACCTTGGGAAACCCCCTTTCTGCAAAGACCACAGCAAAAGGGAATCCCTTAACACAAAGGCAACGCAAGTCCAAACTCCAGATTCTGGCTGAGCTGATGCATTTAATATAAATGTTAACCTCATTGAGAAACTAAATGCGAGTGTTAATTAAGTGATTAATGGTTGTTCAGGCGTCTGTACCATGAAGTCGGATTTGCTGCTAGCCAGGTAAGTTTCAGTTTAGTTTGCACCTATCCTGGGTTTTAAGTGCCATGAAAATGGCTTGGCTTTTAGCTGTGTTCATTGCCATAGTAACTCACACTCCACGGCTAACCTGCTCCGGGGCAGGTTATGTTCTGGGTTAGAGATCTCAAACTGAAATTGGACCAATCAGATGTGAGCCAATTGACAACTGACACACACAAAAAATTCACTCCCCCAGTTTATCTTCCTACAAATGAAAGGTCACTATGAAGAACCTTAAAAAAAAAATCAGCATAATTGTTTGGCTTTAATGATAATTACAATTTACATATGATTCATATAGTTATAATATGATTTATAGAATTATTACTCCATTACACACAAGCACTTTTAGTTTAGCAATTATTATAAAGCATTTACAGTATTTAAATTAATATTAATATATACGGATCATATGTAATATAAATAAGTGGTAGAATCAATAGATAACACTTTAAAAATGGCTACATGTGACCGTACATGTTTGAGTGTCTATCACTATATATTATCAACTATATAAACTAATTTCACAAGTTTCACTTGTGACTGCACTGATAGAGCCAGACCATTTCCTTTATTTGTCCTCTTTCATGAACAAGTACTTCAGTGGAAATGTGTTTAAATTCTAACCTTTAACAAACGAGTTTTGAATCTCGCTGGCTCTCTCGCGAGAAGTTAATAACACTTGCCCTGTGTTGTGATTGGTTGTTCGCCGCTGATATCCAGTGCAGTTGATCAGCCTTGAAAGAGTGATTCTGTCCAAAATCCCTGTAAAATCATAAATGACCCCCTTTGAGCCAAATTTACCTGTTTCCCTTACATTTATTTAAATTTGTATAAATAATCACAGTTTTAAAAGACTTCAATGTTGTTTTATTTTCTCTCATACTTAAAAAAAGAGTTATGAACTAAAACATACTGGCCCGGTTTCACAGACAGGGCTTAGTTTAAGCCAGGACTAGGCCATAGTTAAATTAGTCGAGGACTAGGCTTAAGCCTTGTCTGTGAAACCGGGGGACTGTTGGTTGAGCCAAATTACTATTTTTTTAAATTACTTTTTTTTTGTCTGAAGTGTTGTGCTTTTAGATGAACTGGCTTTAATCCAGAAACCATGTTTTTAATTAGACCAATAAAACAATTAATTTTAAATAAACACATTTTTCAGTGCCTAATATCAGTGTGTTTGTGAATCTCACACAACAGTATATACAGATTCTCACTATTCTGTTCTCATGACAACACAATGTAACACTAAATATGAGACATAAATGAAGCACCTTCTTGACTGAAATGAGAGTATGTTGTGTGCCACAGTTAACCCATCATACACAGTCTTTTTTCACATCCAATCTCTCTGAACACTTTTCTCTCAGCTCATTGTGCTGCAGTCAGTTCATCTGAGTAATGCGGCTTTATTAAAGTGAAAATTGACCTCTCAACCCACTACAATGCGAGATAATCACTCGCATATGCGACTAAATTTCACTCTGAGCGACTGAATGATGTTAAATATTAGCCAATGGCTAATACATTCTTAGATTGTATTCGCCAGTGTGTGAGTTGGAGGCTACGTATAAGTTTAGCACAGATATATTCACTCGCGGAACACTGCCTGAACGCTTCAGAGTTTCTCTCTTCGTCAAGCGATCTGTGCTGTTTTCAGTTCATCTCGGTGGATGCGCAGCTGTATTTGACGTACCGTGAACTCTAGGCGCACGACTCGCCGTCGCTTTGATGAGAGCAGAGAGAGCAAGAGAGAGTCTTACATACAGCTTTTTTTAACGCGCTACATGTAAACGATATTCTTTGTTGTATTTTCCTGTCAAAATTACAGAGTTCGTTTGGATTTTTTCAGCGTTTTTAGAACTGCCGGGTTTTCCGGTAGTGGGCGGAACTAATGAGCAAAAACTGCAAAAAACAACAACTGCAATCTCATTGGCTGGCGCTCACCTTTTATCGTTCCTGTTTTGATTTCAGCAAATCAGTTCGAGTGAACGCAAACAACCTGATTAATATTCATGAATCCAGCAGCTCGTTAATCCTTAGTGCGTTTTCTACTGTTCTTTTTAGCAGAATTCGTATTATTATTATTATTATTATTCTTATCAGTATTCTTGTTATTTAAAAAAAAATAACAGAAACAATGAATAACCAAAAAAAGCACCACCACCTGTCCTAAATTCAGTTATTCAGTTAAATGTCTATGCATTCATACATGGTTACTAAATTTTAATTCTAATTACTTTAATTCCAATTATCATAATGTCATATTATAATGCTTGACTGACTGATGTTAAGAGTGTACTTTCAGATATTTAAAAAGCTGTACCATTTTACAAACATATACAGTATATTACAGATTATATATATAGACAATTGAATCGCCAATGTGTCAGTAGAGGGTTGTGCTTATGAGTATGCCTTCATCCTTTTCTCCTTCTTACCATCCCTGCAATTATTGTCCAAAGTATCAGGGGTCACTCGCAATCTGAGAGCACAAAAGCAAATTAAGTTTACACAATGAATTCAGTTACAAATATTGATAATTGTAAATGTTATAGCTTTTAATGGAGGAGTTAATTATTGCAACAAACAAGAATTAACTCTCTCTCTCTGTGTGTGTGTGTGTGTGTGTGTGTGTGTGTGTGTGTAGCTCCATACTTCAGCTCTCTCAAATTGGGTGCTATCTGATATCACATTTCAACCTTGTTTTTGACAATAATTTACCTCTACAAATAAATATTCAAATACTTAATATTCATTGTGTTGCATGACATAAATCATCTAAATAGCAGCAAGAGGACAAATTAAACTTGCATGAAACAGCTTTATGCTCATTAACATATTTAGTAATTAGAAGTGTAAATGAAAGTTGCCATCCATTGATTAACTTCATAGGACCCTTGTTGCTTTGTGAGCATCTTTAAAACCTCTCTGTCAACAGCCTCATGTGAGGCATAAGGCAGCACTGCAAGGCTAATTAACCTGTGATGCTTTCATGAGAGATGATATTTTTAATTACTGTACTGTTTGGTTTTTCCTCTCCACATCTGGACTGTCTTCCCTTCAGTTAAATACTCCACAGTTGGATTCAGGGACTATAGGCTAATTAGTGCAGTTGAGCTCAGGGATTAATCAACCAGTCTTATTTACATATTCATAGATGATGTTGGCAAGTTAATTGAAAACGAGTAAGCATTTGTAGACACTCTTGGCATTTGTAACATTTACTTGCAAAATCTTTTGTCTCAGAGACAAGAAAAGAATTACAGTTAACCTGCCAATCTGTTGCTACCAGATAATGATTGAAAAAAATAAGTCACTCATGCTCACCAAGGCTGCATTTATTTGATCAAAAAATAGGTAAACAGTAATATTGTCACATGTGAGCTTCCCTTAGTTCCTGCGACTGCTGTTCTTGGCTGGTCAGCTTCCCCGCAGCATCTTAGCCATGCTTTCCGATTGCCTATACAAGTTTATATGGTGATGGAAAATCAATCTATTTTTTGCATGTGGAAGAAAAATTCATGATCTGGGTGTGTGAACTTTGCTTCCACCTTTAGATACAGTGCACTTTTCACCCTTTCTTTGTATCGTTTTTTTTTAAGGATTCTTTGATAGAAAATACAAAACAGACTTGAATGCATCACTGCCAAATAAAAATATGGCTTTCTTTTCTTGAAACAATTTCTTGAATTTAGGCCAACTCAATGCACTTTTCACCTTTTCTTTGCATCTATTTTTTATATTATTTATTTAGCTGCAATATTTCCTTTTTCTATCTTACTTCATTCTTTCTTTTGTTCTCGCCATTGCTTCTTGCTACAGGACCTACTCCTTCCATAGTTCTCTCACTTGGTGTTTTCTACCCACATCTTGACTTTCCTTAACCTTCATCTTTCAAAGCAAGTTTTGCATGGTATGCATATTCTGTGTTACAGGGCCACTGAATAGCTATAGTGGGTTGTTTTTTGTTGCAAATATTATTTTTTTCACATATAATGAATTAGGACACCAAGCATGGTATCATGCTGATCCTGCCATCTGTTTTGCATGTTTGAATTGTTTTATGCATAATAAACACAGGATAAAGCAGCGTTAAACATGCATTAAAACAGAAAGATACAACGAAGGTGTTCACTGCAGCTCTGGACTTGTGGGAATGACTGCAGCATTTCCACATTCTGAGGCAAACAGACTCAGAGCAGCTTTAGCTTGGCCACTCCGGAGGGAAATCGGATTATACCATTTAAGTCAGAAAGGAGGTCCCTTCTTTTTTTATAAATTGTTTTTACGCTTACATATTTATTTGTGTATTACTTAAGTTATGGTTATATTTGTATACTTATATAAATATTTAGTCTATCATTAAGTTTGTTTTTGATTGCTAGTTTTGATTATGGGAAGTTGTCTTATAAAATGTCTCTCCCTGTTGTAGTTTGGTATGGCCCGGACCTAAATGTGCTCTTTGTCATGGCAGAGGCTGTGGCTGTAACCCTAACACTTCTGCAGCACACAGTATATGGTCTATGAGATCTATGGCACATTGATGTATGCGGATCATAAATATAAAAGGCAAAAAAACGTTCAGTTGTTTTTAGAAATGTCATATTTGTATTAATATTGGTCTCATACATTTAAAAACATATAGACCTACTGACATTTAGAATGAATGGTATAAGTATTAAAATACCTTTCTTCTAAATCTATGATTTTTGACATCTTTTCTAACTTATTCCTTTTGAGTAGACATTAGTGTGTATTATTTTTAAATATAGTAGTCTCTGTACTGTATTTAGTACAGAAATACTCCATTTAGAATAGCTTGCATTTTTGTTGTTGTTTTTTGGTTGTTTTTATGAGCTGTTGTTGCCTCAGAATGGTCATTTACATTTTGTTTTACATTTTGGATCACTTTTAAGCCCATCCCTGTATTTGTGTGTAAATATGGGAAAAGCTAAACTTCCTATTTTTTGCGCTACTCACATGTTGGTCAGAATCTGAATATTATATTAATGTTCCTCCATGAATGTTCCTCCAGAAAAACCATGACATTTACTGGACAAGATCTGATGATAGGTTTTGACTGAATTGTGTTGGCCTGTTCGTTATTTACTCCACTAAGAACCATCTTTCAATCCAACCTAGATTGAACATTTTTAGAGTCCATTTTTACAGCAAGTCATTCAGTCAAGCAATTTACTGTCTGTCAGGTGTGATTACTGCTCCTCTCCTTCATGGAGAAATATGCATGATAGTATTCTGCACCACATACTTCAGGCAATGTGTGAGCAAAGCAGAATGTTATTAGATTTCAGAATACATACAGAGACCATGCATGCAGTTCACATGACTATTTTGCAATGTTTCAGCAAAATAAGCCACAGCTTTACAGTTTAGCAATGCATGGGGGACTAGTATCCACACTAGAGATGTGCCGTCGTCCAGAGAAGTGGCTGGAGAAAAGTGAAGGGTCACAATGACACACAAGGGGAATCCTGTTAGATGCTTCAGTGTTTCTCAATGTTTTGTACTGCCTTATAGTCTCTGATAGTGGATTGATGAAATCAGATATAGATATAAGCTACCTATAAATAAAAATAGTCTCATGCTGATTACCATAATTATGAATCTAGAGTTCAGTGAAGCATTCCTAATCCAAGCTTAATTAATAAATTGCTGTTAGTAGCAGCTTTTCCAGACTGATTGCACATTGTTACTAAATGTGAGTTGATATATTTCTTTTTGAATATATGTTTTTGTCATTCAAAAGAATGACATTGGTTACACATACAGTATGAGTTGTTTCACTCTTGTCACTCTCTCCACGTGTTCTCAGGTTGAATAACATACCTCAACATGACAAATGCTCCTTCCCTGTGACTCATGCAGAGAAAGGACACCATACAGCACAGGATCATGTGCATCTTATGTCATACTTGCTGTTTTGGACAGCAAATATTGCAGATTTTAACTGATTCTCTAAATAAAGAAACATTATGTTGCGTTTGAGCTGAAGGCTTACATTATGCCCGGCTTAAATAGTCCAATTAACTTTTGTCTTGTTGGTTTATTATAATATCTCATTAATACCCTTTTAACTAAGGCTACCCAGTATTCATTACAATGTCATTAAAAATTGAAATAACCGATCATTATCTTTTTTTGTACAGCTCTTCAGGAGTCAATCAATTAAAGTGGTAATTTAGTAATGTCTGGTACAGGCATGTATATTTTTCTGTTTAATATTCATGATCTAATTATTGATATAATTAAGGGAACATATTTAATAGGATTAGTTCTCTTTTTAGTTCACTACGAGCTAAAATCCTACGAGATTAAGAAACAATTACAAACACTTTTTGAAAATGATTTAATCTGCTAGGTTTCTGTATTCCTTGAGGATAGAAGTATAATGGGATTTCTCCATTAAATGTACCTGTGCTATTCTTAGCAGAGTATATAAGGCAGCATAGGGCCGGAAAGGTTTAGATTTATATGCCCTGTAAACAAACAGTTGTTTATAGATAAGAGTGGTACAGTCATTTGTACATTTGTTGCTCTTTTTAAGAAAATAATTGCAGAAATGGGCACCCAACTCTCATTTCCTGCAGCTACTATTGAGCAATCATTTACCAAAAATAATTGAATAGTCTAAGCAATTTAGTTCATGTCCAAAAACATACAGTAGATGATTGACAGATTTGACTGACTGATTGAAGAAATAAAGATGAACTTGTAAGCCTTTCTGCAAAACATGGAAATCAGCTATTCAATTGTGTGAACATTTACTGTTGTTTTTAAAGGAGTTTAATATAATTGCTATTCTTGTGTTTTGAAAAGAGATTTGCAGTGCTAAATGGGACTTTAATTATTGCAAAAACAACCAAACAGATTATGCAGTATCCTGTCAGGAGTACAACACGATGGACATCCAGGAGGACACTGTAATAAAAGTCATTTCAGCGGTTTGTTCTACCTGTAAACAGAGAGTCCTCTGTGTTTCATTGATGTCCTACAGAGGATTCCCAAACTGATTTACTGATGTTTCATAAACCACTGGTTTATGTTAAATGGGCTGATGTGTTGAACTGCATTTGGATAAAATGACAAACATTAATGCATAAATTGGCAAGCGTACAAGCACTAACACTAATTGTTACCTTCTCATTTTCTTACATGAGAAGTAATGGACTCTCAGATTTAAGTGCTTTAGCAGGTGTGAAATCAAAACTGCTCTCAATGAAGTCCCCAATTAGATACATCTTTTGGTATCAAACTACTGTTTGATAAAAATGTAATTCCCTTTTCAGTTATGAATACATAATCAGTGTTTTTGTCTCCTGGCTCACATTATTTAAAGAGATTTACATATTAAGCGGAAGACATTGTCTGCAACATGTGACAATCAGAATCAACATTGTGTGAGTGGAGTACTGACACACTTCCTTTTATCACCTATAAATGAAGTATATCACATACAGTTCAACAAGACAATCGCTCCTCACTTTTTCCTCACAGGATGTTTCCAGTGAAGATGCTATCCTCTAAATCATTTCTACATCTATTCTCTACTTTATGACATCCCTGCCATCTTTCCCATTTTCAGATCAAGGTTAACACCTTATTGTAATGGTGGATGTCTACAGTAGAAATTGTGTGGATAATATATGCACATGTCAGGCATGTGCTAGTCAGTCTCACTGATGAAACTCTGTTAAATGTGTTTTATGTAAGGTTGTGTGTTTATTTGATGTGTTAGCGTTTGTTCATTTTAGGTTTGGTGTGCAGATCTATAAAAGTGTTTTCAGACAAATCTCTTTTTGGAGGGAATTTTCTTGTTCATCAACAAACAGATATTTAAATGAGGTAAAATAGCTGTGTAACACATGTTACACTGTGCTTAGAGGTAGGTTTGACTTTGTGCAATATAATCCTAAAACCTTGAAATGAGTAATGCATTCAAATGAACATACTGCCCTCCTTTGGTTGATCTTGAACTGTACAACGGCTCTTCTACAGGTGACATCCGCATGTGTCTAAACTAGTGGCATAGCCAGGCTCATCATTTTCAGCACTATTTTGTCATACACTCTTGAAAATAAAGTTTTTTTATTGCTACCTAGTTTCACAAATAACCTTTAACATATGTAGAACTGTTTTATTGAACAACAGGCTCTTTGCAGTGGAAAAAGGTTCTTTAGATCATTAAAATGTTTTTCACTCTAAAATAATGGTTCTTTTAAGAACGGTTCACAGCTTAATAATGGTTTGCTTCTTTAAGGAACCCAAAATGGTTCTTCTGTGGCATTTGAACATTTTTGAAGCTGTTGTCGCTTAGTTTTATGTGGTAATTTATGCTTAGTACGCAACCAAATATCAGGAAAGAATTTAGTATGGTAATATAAATCATTGGCTCATCAGTTAAAATTGATTTGTTTTTTTCGGCCAAATGTATTAATAAATGTGAAATAGAAAAAGCTAAAATGTATTCATGAAGTGTCAGTCTACTATTTTTCCTGCAAGTTTTCTTACTAGTATTTTATATTTTTAAAATATGCTTATGTACACATATTAATATACTCATTGTATGAATTTTGAAGCATAAACATGTCCTTCCAGTAGATTAACTTCCTTATGGGTCTGTTTGATAAAAATGTATATTTCACATTTATAAAAGAGAGATAATTTATGTGTAAAAGTATGTGATTAAGACGAAAAAACTGTCCTATATATAATACACACTGAAAAAAACAATAAGTATAATTTACTCAATTTTTGTTTTGCAAGTTTTTGCACGAATATTTTTCAAGTAAATTTCACACAGATGGAAATTAAGTAAATCTACTTAACTAAGTTAAGTAAAATTAACAAACCGATTAAGTACATGTAACTTGACATGTTAAATTTTTCCTTATAAATCTGATGTAATTAATATAATTAAGTAAAATCAGTTGTTCTTTTAAATACATTTTACTTGTTTTATGCAGTGCTGGTAATTAATTTAAATTACATTTTACTGTTATAATGTGACAAAATAATACGATGACAATGTTATGTAGTTAAGTCTTTTATTAGGAAGAAATAACAATGCAAGAATTATCAAGCACTTACAGGAACCTTTGATGCGTAAGATCACTTTAAGACAGTTTAAACAGCATTGATAAACATCCATGTTCAATGACATATAAAACATATTAAAACTGCAACGTCAGCAGTTTTATGCAGATATGACAGCTTCTTAATCTTAGTATCAAAACATGACCACAGACTGCAGTTACAAATAAAGCCTGTTAACTAAGCCCCTGGCCCCACCCCCAAAAAAGAAAACTCCTTGCCCAAGTGTATTTTGAAAAGTTTTTAAACTAACCAAAAACCTGAAAAAGAAATTCTGAAATTTGTAAATGTAAAATTATTTTGTCAAAACAAAAGTTTTATCAAATGAGGGTAACCCACATTATCAACTCTGTTGTAATACAACATAAGAATTGTGCATGCAACTAATACAAATGTAAATGGAAGGGTAAACACAATGAACATTTTGGATGTAAGAGGAACAGATTTTCTCAAGGGTACAGTTCTCCAAATTGAATGTCAAAGCAAAATAAGTGAGTCAACAAGGCAGATAAATGCCTAAGAACATCCAGAGTATGGAAACATGTCAAGCAAGCAGCTTGTTTTTCAAAGACCGAACTTTAGGAGAGAGCTTAAGTCCATCCAGCTCCAGAAACAGTTTCTGGAAAACCTCAAAAGTGTATTTGAGCTTTGAGGGATACTGCAGATTTAAAGCATAAATCAGTCCCATCAGGAGAGCACAAGCTTTAGCAGTATTTTCACATTTACATAGAACCTTGCTTCCTTCAAGAACAATGGAAACCACTGGCTCTTCGTCTCTGTTTCCATGGACAATAATCATCATGACGTCTTCTGTGAAGTCTTCTTGACTGCCATCCTTATGCAATCAAGGAGGATGATGGGAAAAAGCAAATTTAAAGTGTTAATAACATCATAAGCTATATTGTTGTAGAAACAAAAAAATGGTCAGGACAGTTTTACAGACTGGATAGAAATGTTTAGCATAACATGTCTGGGACTTACACTGCCGTCTTTGAAAAGATTCTCTGCCCCTCTCCAAGACATTCAACGAGACTGCCATCTCGTCTTTTCTCAATGGTATGTCCTGTAAAGAGATGTATTTCTAATAATCAATAGTGAATAAAAGACATCTCATTTTATAACAATTTTCTTACATTTTTAAATAGTATTAAAACTTTTAACTTTTTAAAATATGTTTCAATGATTTCAATAAGTACAATAGACAGAACAAGGAATTTTTAAACACTCCAGAAACGGTGGCTATCTTTGAATTTTACTTTTTTTTTCTTTGGAGACTAACGCAACTTACAGTCTTTGGAACGAGATCACACAAAACTTGTGTAAAAAAGTGATAAAACAACTCCAAAACGAAACGTCATCTCTATATTGAACTAAATCAGATCAAACTCATAAAAACATGACCGTACAAGTTCCCCTCACCATGTCCTTGCATTAAACCACGTTAATTTAAATCTAAGTTAAATCGTGTCCATATTATAATAATCTTTCACTCGTTTTGATTTTTTTTTTAAAAGGGAACGAGTTATGGTAATTTACAAAATGGACGCGATTGAGTAAAGAAGGGACCCATTAATAAACAGAACGCACAATTTAGCAAATTAATTAAAGAATGGTGGAATGATTTATATTGTGCACGATTTATATAAAATGATGGAATGAAAACCTGTTCACGTAGGCCTATTATTAATTCGTGGCCGCGATACATATTGTTCCGAAAATCAATGCACAAACATACAAAAATAACAATAACAACTAAATTCTAGTTAACATTCTCGTTTTTACCCGTATTTATGTGAAACTTTAAGTTTAAACGTGTTAAATATTTTGCAATGTACGTTAACGTTAGTTTATATGGCGCTCGTTTCACAAAGCTAACTCGAGAACACTCTAAACATTTCAAAGGCACAGAATTAAGTGATGACAACACCATCATCTAATAAAATTACATTTCTTGAATAAATGAAATCTAAAAATCCGTAATATAATGCAGTTTTAAATACTTACCTGCCGAGAAGAGATGGTGGTGTAGATGTAGAAGCCATTGATCTTCGCGGGATTTCTTTCAAAGCATGCGCAGATTCCTTGCTTCAAGACGGCGTAAATTTTACATGATTTTTTTATTTGCTTCAAGTACTTTATTAATTCGTGTAAATATGACAGAGAGTCACAAGTAAAATGTACTTGTCTGTCGGATGTCTAATAATTACAAGAAAAAAATGAGTATATCTTTAGGTTTTACTTAATATTCAAGAGTTTTTAATTTTACAAAAATATTCTTAGCAAAAGATGCATGATTTATTCTGTTTTATTTACTGAGCCATAAAATCATTTTTTACAGTGCACATAAAAAATAAGTTTACATTGTATAAGTGTAAAATAAAGTCTTTACAATGTACCCAAACTGTTTCAGCATGATTGAATGATTTGAATAGAATAAGAAAATGATATATCAGATAAATATAAATTATTAATTAATATTAAATTCAAATACTTTTACAATTACATATTAGTTACACCTGCATAAAAACCCTGAAAAACCATACGAATTTCTCAAAGAAATGTCAAACAGCTAATTTATTGCTGATGAGTCCTATATATATAAATAATGAATAAGATATGATATTCCTGAAATATACATATACTACCAAAAGCACCTTTGAGTCTACAGTGTAAGACACAAACAAGATTAAAATAATCAGTAATATGCATTTACCCAACAGGGTCTTACAGCATAGAGTGTGTTCAGCATGTTAAAACCTCACCGCTGCAACACTCATTAATATACAATCCAAATATATATATCATATTAATAGAATAATGTCTTCTATTTATGGTGCACTCTCTGGTGTGTAAGCAGGCTTCTCTTGTCTTTGAAGGTCTTCCTACAGTCCGGGCAGGGGAATGGTCTCTCTCCTGTGTGAGTGCGCCCGTGCACTCGGAGCTGTGACGTCTGTTTGAAGCCCATGCCGCAGACGGAGCAGGGATAAGGCTTTTCTCCAGTATGTACTCTCAGGTGTATCCTAACCTCTGCAGCCCTGCGGAAGCTCTTTCCACACTCCGAGCAAAGATGAGGTCGCGCTTCACTGTGAGTGTTCACGTGCATTTTCAGGTCAAATGACCGGCGGAAGCACTTTCCACATTCAGTGCAGGAGTATGGTCTCTCATCCGAGTGCGCGCTGGTGACTCCTTAGCAAATACAGATGCGTAAAGGCCTTTCCGCATTCAGTACAGTGATGGTGCTTCTCTCCTTTGTGACACTGCTGATGTTCTTTAAGCAGACAGAAAGCGGCGAAAGCTTCACTACACACGCCGCAGCTAAACGGTTTCTCTTCTGATTGAGGTGGCTGGTGCTCTTTTAGTCTCCTGCTGTCGGTGAACGTCTTGTTGCATATGGTGCATCGATAAGGCTTTCCTCCTGTGTAAATGCGCTTGTGTGCGATCAAATTGGCATGTCCTTTGAAGCGCTTCTCACACACGGAGTACACGTAAGGCCTCTCTCCTGAATGGACACGTCTGTGAACTTTAAGTCCACCCAGCTGGCAGAACGTCTTCCCGCACTCTTTGCACTCATAAGGTTTTTCTCTAGTGTGGGTTCGTAGGTGAACTCGTAACGCTCCAGATGTAGTAAAGGCCTTCCAGCATTGGGAGCACATGTACGGCTTCTCTCCAGTATGAATCCTTTGGTGAATTCGTAGATCTATAAGTTGCTGGAAATGCTTGTTACACTCAGGGCAGTGATGGTGTTTTTCATTTCTGTGACGTCTGCGTTGATTAGAAAAGGACCCTGATTGAGTAAAGCTCTTTCCACATTCGGAGCAGTGGTAGGGTTTTTCTCCTGAGTGAACACGCAGATGTACTTTTAGCTCAGAGGATGTAATGAACCTCTTTCTACATTCAGGGCAAGCACGAGGCCTCTCTCCTAGTTTATGTCTTTTAGAGTGAACTGATGTTTTGAAGCTTTGTCCACATTTAAAGCAATGGGGATTTGATTTGTAAGAGCAGACTCCTGTTTTTGTGCTCTTTGTTGAGCAACTCCTTTTTCTTATACCAGTTTCTAAAAAGAAAACAAGGAAAGACAATGGACATAAAGCATGCACTGTGTAACCTGAAGAATACAATATTTTACATTTGATTTTAAAATAGAATTGTACTTGACAATCTATCGCTTAAAATAAGGCAACCCACTGCATTTTAAAATACATACGCATTCAAAAATCTGGGGTTAGTTTGATTTGTTAAAAAAAAAAAGATCACTTTTGTTCAACAAGGATGCATTAATTGCAGCTATTTCATAATTGGGCAATTACTTGTATTGACATTTAATTTTATTTTATAATGTTTTAAATGTGTTAAGTATGTTTTCTGTATGTATAAATTGTGTACATGTTTCCGTATATGTACATATGTATGGATATTGGATGTTTATGTGTGCGTATAGGTGTATGTGTGTATGTACAGTGGGGCAAAAAAGTATTTAGTCAGCCACCAATTGTGCAAGTTCTCCCACTTAAAAAGATGAGAGAGGCCTGTAATTTTCATCATAGGTATACCTCAACTATGAGAGACAAAATAAGAAGAAAAAAATCCAGAAAATCACATTGTAGGATTTTTAAAGAATTTATTTGCAAATTATGGTGGAAAATAAGTATTTGGTCACCTACAAACAAGCAAGATTGCTGGCTCTCACAGACCTGTAACTTCTTCTTTAAGAGGCTCTTCTGTCCTCCACTCGTTACCTGTATTAATGGCATCTGTTTGAACTCGTTATCAGTATAAAAGACACCTGTCCACAACCTCAAACAGTCACACTCCAAACTCCACTATGGCCAAGACCAAAGAGCTGTCAAAGGACACCAGAAACAAAATTGTAGCACCAGGCTGGGAAGACTGAATCTGCAATAGGTAAGCAGCTTGGTGTGAAGAAATCAACTGTGGGAGCAATTATTAGAAAATGGAAGACATACAAGACCACTGATAATCTCCCTCGATCTGGGGCTCCACGCAGATCTCACCCGTGGGGTCAAAATGATCACAAGAACTGTGAGCAAAATCCCAGAACCACACGGGGGGACCTAGTGAATGACCTTCAGAGAGCTGGGACCAAAGTAACAAAGGCTACCATCAGTAACACACTGCGCCGCCAGGGACTCAAATCCTGCAGTGCCAGGGCATTGAAGATAAAACGTGGCTAGGTCTTTCAGCATGACAATGATCCCAAACACACCGCCCGGGCAACGAAGGAGTGGCTTCGTAAGAAGCATTTCAAGGTCCTGGAGTGGCCTAGCCAGTCTCCAGATCTCAACCCCATAGAAAATCTTTGGAGGGAGTTGAAAGTCCGTGTTGCCCAGCGACAGCCCCAAAACATCACTGCTCTAGAGGAGATCTGCATGGAGGAATGGGCCAAAATACCAGCAACAGTGTGTGAAAACCTTGTGAAGACTTACAGAAAACGTTTGACCTCTGTCATTGCCAACAAAGGGTATACAACAAAGTATTGAGATTAAATTTTGTTATTGACCAAATACTTATTTTCCACCATAATTTGCAAATAAATTCTTTAAAAATCCTACAATGTGATTTTCTGGATTTTTTTCTTCTTATTTTGTCTCTCGTAGTTGAGGTATACGTATGATGAAAATTACAGGCCTCTCTCATCTTTTTAAGTGGGAGAACTTGCACAATTGGTGGCTGACTAAATACTTTTTTTGCCCCACTGTATGTGGATATACATATTTATTTCTCAGATTTATTTTAATTATCTAACCTTTTTGATTTTTGATTGACTGGCATGGGCGGAGGGGGTTGTTTTCTGTAAAAAAAAAAAAAAAAATTAAACAAGGATGCATTTAATCATTTATCACTGACATACATTTGCAATTGATTAACGGCCTTAGCTCAGTTGTGCAGGTCTGATATGGTTACAGACAGAATCTTTTTCTTGCTGACATTAAAGACTGTGTGTCCAATCAAACTTTACGTAACTTTTGTTTAAACTAATCTTTCACATGATAATATGGCTAATAATATCATAATGTTTAGCCCATTTGGGTAAGAAAATCGCTATTTTGTTGTTTATGATTTAACAAAATTTGTTGTAGAAAAAATTATGTTAAGCTATTGTCGTGTTAATCCTTACGTATTTTAGATCTATGCAGTTTGTTAATATTAATACATTTTAATATATATATATATTATTTTTTTATTTATTTTTTGTAGGGCAAATAATTTTGATTTTGGGTTGTCACTTGGAAATCTGGATCCTGAAGCAAAACCAGTAGAGAACATATTCAATTTGAATATATATTTTTAAATGTAATTCCGGTGATGGCAATGCTGGATTTTCCACTCGTGTAAATATCCATTATTTGTTGTGATGTTTTTTTTTGGAGAAACCATATCATTTTCTTTCAGTATTCTTTGATGAATATAAAGTCTATAAGCATTTATTTAAAACGTTTTTAACAATGTAAAAGTCTTTAATTTTTCCATGTTGTCGTGCTGTGCTTAATTTACTGCACAGATTTATTGTGTCTAGTTGGGAAACCAAACTAAATGTGACCTAATTCACTGTGTCTATGTGAGCACAGATTTATTGTTTGCAATTTTACCATGTTTGGGGACCCCAGGCTCCTCCCTCTCTGTGAGAACAGTTGAATCCTGATTGACTGAACCCATATCAGAGGCTTCCTCAACCTTATCATCATCTTTTTTTAACTCCACACAAACGCCAAACACACTGGGGTGATCACAAGAAGGTGGGCTTGGATCTGGCTTCTCTTCATTCACATTAATCACTAGACAATGTAATTAGGTACAAGATATTATAGTCTATACACGTATAATGACACGATCATGTGATTTTTGTAATTATCGGGTCAAGCTGAATCACTCACAGTGCTCCTGGTGTCCAGATGGGTTGGTCAGTAGTATCTCTATAGCCGCCAGAAGAACATCCATGCCAGGTATAAGTGTCGGTCCTTCAAGCAGTAAAACACATCAACTGTGTCTGAAGCAGGTGCATAATATTCTCCTGCGGACCGCAGACTCTAAACCAAGCTCCGGTCAGTAACAGTAGACTTACATTTTACTCGCAGTGCATTTATTAGTTTGAAGCACAAAGTGAGGACTTATTACAGGTGAATCTGTTAGTGCTCACAGAGAGTACAATAGCATGACATTCACCGCTGCAGCGTTTTAGTCGCCGCGCGTCTAACTACACCGAAGATCATGTCAATAATAATAATTTACGGCATTACAACCTAAAGTGAACACACACGAAGTACACAAAAGTCGAGTTGATCCTAGTCCTCAAGGTGTAATTGTTTTGACCATTTACTTCCTACTTCCGCATTAAAGTTTTGTTTCTGCAGCTGACTAATATGCAGGACATTTCTGCCAGGAGTTCACCTAAAAAAAACTCTTTACGATTCAAAAATAAATAAATGTTTTAAGCAAACAATCAAATATCGTACTGGTATTGTCTATCAATCATATAACACACCACGATAGTCACTTGTGGACCTCAACATGTATTACATGACACACACAAAGCTTGTAGCTCCTGCTCCTGCTCCTGCTTAGGTTTACTTTAATAACTGTGTACTGACCCATGCACCAGTGTTATCTCAATGTAACTAAACGTACACTATAAAACTCTACCAAATATTTAATCTTACAGTAATCCAGAAAAACATATCTTTAAACCAAAAGGGTGACACACTTGTTAGAGCAGGGGTAGGCAACGTCGGTCCTGGAGTGCTGATGTCCTGCAGAGTTTAGCTCCAACCCTAGTAATCCTGAAGACCTTGATTAGCTGGTTCGGGTGTGTTTGATTAGGGTTGGAGCTAAACTCTACAGGACAGGACCGACGTTGCTACCCCTGTGATAGAGCAATGTCGACCGTTCCCATTTTGAACTCAACCTGGTGCAGGCAGTATACTTAAACAAGAAAGCGATTGCTATTGCACCAGAGAAGAAGATGCTTCTTTGAAATCCTCTGTAGAAAACTGGAAAGGAAGTTAAAGTAAGCTCTACTGGTTTGAGATATAAAGCCTACAGGGGGCGTGTCATGGCTCAAAAACCAGTTACGAAACTCAAATTTCCACATAAATAAAAATATTTCAAAAGTAAAGACGTCTTTCAGAGGTGATAAGTCTAAACAACACATTCATAATCGTATCAAGTGCTTGTTAGTAAGCTGCTGTTGTAGATCACGTGACCGGGGTGGTCCAGTGGAGGGCAGGCGCGAGCCGCTCCAGGTTCCGCTGTGTCTCTGACTCTCTGCAGAGTCCTCAATGTGGATCACTACATGGCGGTAACGCGGAACACTGCGGTAATGATGATGACCTAACACATTTACTTCAGTATAGAAATATTCTTAATATATCCGTGCGTATAGGTAACCCTGTGCGAATTTTGTCGAAATAAATTTCTTACTGTTTCAATATATCTCATGTCGTGCATACACGAGGCCTGCATGAAAGCTCGCTAGCGTTCATTGCTAACCAGGCTAGCATATTGCTCTCCTTTTCATTCGTGTTTCTTCTGGGTTATCTAGAATTTACCTTATTTTACTGAACGGCAACAGCTTGTTTGAGACGCATTTAGACAGTAAGCCCGTGAATCGGTGTATTTAACAGCTGTAACGTTAAGTCAGCTAACACCGCTGCTGGTGTAATGTACGTTAACGTTACCAGTACAAGCGCGCCACTGCCGTGTCTTCAACCTTTCTTTGTTTATATATAGCTATCTGAAGGTGCAACAACCCTCAGTTCACTTTAGTGATGGTTTTGTTTTTACGCTAAGCCAAGAATGGCAGAAAAGCCAAAACGCAAATATAGGTTCCAATGAATTGTCCAGTTGTGCAGTGTTTCTTGAACGGGTTTTAAATGACCACTGTTTTCAGAATCACTACTGTTGGCTTGTGAAGCAGGTTTATGTTTCATTCTGATTGGACCAGTTTGCATCTTGCAGAGGAAACAATCTAGTAGGATAGATTGAACACGAATAGTGTACAGTATTTTAGCACCACGCTACTGCCAGGAAAGGCAATGTAGTGATACTGGATATATGATAATGACTCGCAGTTTCTTAAAGGCATAGCTCCCCTTAAACTCTGTCAATAACTTTTATTTTGTATGTTTTTACAAATCTATATGACTGACTTTATCATGAGGAACACAAAAGGAGATTAATTGGGTTACTGTAGTTGGTGACTAATGCTTTTGTGTTAAAAAAAGAAAGACAGTCAGCTATCCACAGCTTCTTCTTGTTGCACTTGGACAATGTTTTTAAATTATTATGCTGTGTGCTTTTCCATGAACCACAGATCATTATACAATTGTGAGTGCTTTGCCAGCAAGTCTCTACTACTTCACGATTCTGGTTGGCGTAATACGGTTCGCCTCATAGGTAAGTTGCAAAATCTTTCCTTGGCATATAATTTACAATATAATTTGGTTTTGATAAACAAATATATATAGTTTTTCTGTCTACATAATTTGGGCACGTTATAGATTGATGAAGTCAATAAATTCAGATGTGTGAATGGATGCTGAGTAGAGGGAATATCAGGTCTGGTAATATTTGAATATGTATTGTCTTTTTCATTCCAAGTCCATTGTATTGCTTTCTCAGTGAGGCAAAGGTCTGATGATGGAGAATGGACAAGGAACAGGTGCAAAGCTTGTATTACCGCCTCTTACTCCAGAGCAACAGGAGGCGCTACAGAAGGTAATACGAGATCTTTAGTGTTTTACTTTATTTTTTTACTTTTATATCTTTGTTAGAGACATGAGTGGGAAAGTAGTGGGGAGAGAGAGGGAATGGGATCAGTACAGGTCACGGGCTGAACTCCAACCTGCGTCACCTGCTCCAGTGTGTCAAGAGCAGGTGTGCAACTGCTGTGCCACAGCTCCATCTTAAAATAGATCCTTAATTAAAAGGGTCAATGCCATTGGATGCTTCTCCATAAGTTGAATATGAGCTTTTTGATTTTGTAGGGTTGTGGGTACAAATGTTTAGTTTTTTCTAGGCTCACTTTTTCATACTTGACCAGCAGCTGTCTCTGATAGACGGTTACATTGAGAGAAAAAACTCCAAACAAGCATGTCCACCATTATCATGAATTGATGCTTAAAACTGATTCTGTAATAAGCACTCAGATATGTAGCATGTGAACATTGGGTGAATTGTGCCCTTATATTGATATAAACTAAATAGCCTGTGTTAGTAGCCCATTTCTCTCTTTATTTAGGCTAAGAAGTATGCCATGGAACAGAGCATCAAGAGTGTTTTAGTGAAACAGACCATCGCCCACCAGCAACAGCAGCTCACAAACTTACAGGTGAGCTTATATTATGATCTGATTATGGAGAAATTGTTTTCTTATTTGAGAGAATTGAAACATTTGATTGTCAAACCAATAGTGTAACTGAAACTACATAGCGTCACCTCCTGGTGCAGGATTTATAATGCTGAATTGACTGAAGCAAGTCTGCAAAAAAAGGAACTGATCTTTCAGACATGTATTATTTCTCTTAATATTGGGTGATAGTCTTTAATTATACATTAGGGATTAATACAAATTCAGGAAATTTTAAATGATCAGTTTATTTAAACAATGAGATATCCGTAAGGGCAAATCCTGCGAGCCTTAAATTCCCATTGATAATGGCAAGTTCTTACACTTAGTTGGTCAGGTTGTCTGTTTTAATTCTGTTTTCATACATATCAAGTCTTGTGAATTCTCTATTTATTTTGTCAGATTATCCCCATGATTAGACTGAAACACTCCACTGGAATAACTCCTCATGCCTTTGTTTGCCCTCCCCTCTCTCAGTTTGGTTGAGGTCTGCAGTGTGTTTCTGTTTGATCAGAAATCAACTAAATCTAGAAATTGGACACAGTGTGTACTGCACTACCCAAGCAGACATCATAATGACTGAAGAGTCAACAGCAGTCATTCAGAGGAAACATACACACCCTATGCTCAGTTTATTTCTTGACTTTGTGAACAGATGGAAAATCTGAGCAGCCTACTCATTGCCTTTGTTGAACGTACTGCTTATTAGTATCTCTGTTGCTTTAATTGTCAAATGTTTCAGGTCTTCAGTCAAATTAAGTGGTGTTTTAATGAGGTGGGCAGAGTTTAAAGTTGAAATCCGAGGCATTGACCAGTCAGAGAGACTGTCTGGAATACTATGTCTGTCTGCAAAGGATAAAAGAGATATCTAACCTTTTTCAGCACTTTTCCATCTTTACTGTGTTTCAGATGGCAGCAGTGACAATGGGCTTTGGAGATCCTCTCTCATCTTTACAATCGGTCAATAGATTAACTATTATTTACCTTCTGTACGCGTTTTGGCATAATGACTGTTAGCCTTCTTTAACCGGCATTGGCCTGATACACTAGACATTTGCAGCAGCATATTTAAAAAGCAGACATGGCTTTGTTGTGAATGGAGTTTGTTTTTGGTCACCCATTTCATTAAGCAGGTTGCAAGATGACACAACATGAACTACCTCTATGAACTGACTCTACTGTTTCAGTGTTAATGAATGCCATGGGAGCTGTTTTAAATCACAGGAACAGGATAGAGGTCCTGTAATATGACAATTACACAGGACATTTTTCATTTACTGACGGTCCATCACATATTTGCCATTCTGAATCACTGCATGGCCACCCGTGTGCGCCTCATGTCACTACTGCTCATTGATCGAAGTTTATTTTTCTACCTGAAGCTCCATTTGTCTTAAGAAGTCTTCTGGGAATTGTGTGTTGTGAATGGTGTGGATGATCCATTTCTCCTTTGTGAATATGCTGTGGCATATAAATGTCACCTTTGTCTGCTGTGAAAGAGGGCTAGCGGTCACTACGACAATCCAAATTGAATCTGCCTAAACTTTGAGCCTTGTGTGTAATCGTATACTTTCGTAATGTGGCTGACATGCAATCCAAAACTTGAATTACAAATAATGATTAAACAATGATAAATGTGTTGTTTGGTTGGACTAAAAGTGTTAAACGGATAGATTTGTGCTGATTCTCCCTCAACAGTGATCTGATATGTAAGTCCAAAAGCTCACTTCATGAAAAGAACTGATTTCACCTCCGCTCATTATCCAGAGTATTTAGGGGTTACTTCCACATGTTAAATATTTAGGCTATCAGTATTCTTGGACAAAATTTTGGTCAGTTATAACTCTACATGTTTTAGTCTGCAAGCACTCACACTAATTTAGGAACATGCAAGCAGCACTCTCGAAATGGTAAGAAGGGGCTGTGCCACATGTTCCTAATTCACGTTGCTGTGCTTGTTGTTAATGGTAAGTGATGTAAGCATAGAGGATCAAATGAAGTGGGAATTAGTATTAAAACAAGTTTAATCTCTTGCTATATTTGATCTCATTGTCTTTGGGGCTTTGTGATTTCTCTCCCCTTTATTCATTGTTCAGTAACTAATATTCTCTATTGTTGTCGCTTCCTTTCATGACCGCCAGGTGGCAGCACAGAGGCAGCGAGCTCTGGCCATCATGTGTCGTGTGTATGTGGGCTCCATTTATTACGAGCTGGGGGAAGATACCATCCGACAGGCCTTCGCCCCCTTTGGTCCCATTAAGAGCATTGATATGTCTTGGGACTCTGTCACCATGAAACACAAGGTATGCTATGACCCATGTCTGAGTTAGGGCTGGGCGATATGAGCAAAAATGTATATCTCTGTATTTTTGGGCTGATTTGCGGTATACTGTGTATATCTCGGTATTTTGTATTTGGATTAAACAAATAAAGTGAATCTAAGTATGTAGGCATATATTATGTGGGTAAAAAGGGTTAAAATCATATTAAATTCTAACATTGCAGTCTAAAAACTAAAATAATGCTTTTAAAGCAGAGGTTACATTTGATATTTTAGTCAGATTTAATGCGCTCATGCGCGTGGCTGCGCTCGTTCTAAATTAAGTCTGTGAAGTTAAATGGAGAATCGCAAAGCAAAAGCTCATGCACTTCTGACAGCAAAATGGAAATATTTCAATGGCTTTCTAACATTTACAGATGGAGAATATACCTTTGAAATGTAAGTTATGCATTTAGGAAAAACTCACACACATTAAGCATCTCTGTCAGCGGCACATGTAAAGAGCATCTGACTGGCCGAGCCGCTTTAAACGGAAACTATAAATTACAGGCTACTATATCTTACAAGTTTTTTAAAGCCCTTCATATAAAGCTTGTCAGATGTTTGGAACAATTTGTATTATGCACTTTCTCCGCAGCAGTTCAGTTTGTGTCCTCCCTAGCAGAGGTGGAAAGTAACGAATTACATTTACTCGCGTTACTGTAATTGAGTAGCTTTTTTGTGTATTTGTACTTTTTTAAGTAATTTTTTTAATCTGTAATTTTACTTTTACTTAAGTATATTTTGTGGGAAGTATTGTACGCTACATTTTAAAACACATTCACTTACTGAGTAAAAAAATCGCTCCGTGGAAACAACTGCAGTAAATAATGGGCAGAAGAAGAAACTGGCGCTAAAATCACAAGAAAGATGCAGACGGACAAGACAGGCGTTAATGGTGCAGACCCAGCTGAAAACCAGACCCCGTCATATTCTGCTGAAGTTGAACTCGAAGGAAATGAAGTGAACCCCTGGCCATATATTCATGCTCTATTATGCAGTGTTAGCTGTGTTTGCCTCGGGAGACCGAACTAGCAGCTTATAAATATATCGACATCGCCCTTCGCAAGCATGTGGAGATAAGGTAAATACTTGCATCGTTGCATTGGTGGTAAAAATGAAGCTTTGACGTTGACCTTTTTAGCAAAAGGTTTTTCACAAATGAGCCAAAAAGACAGTGGTGTAGGTCGTCACAAATATAGTAATGTTGTCTGCGAAAATATAGTAATTGTTGTTTTAACGATGTGCGATTTGACATTATCAGTATTTTGCTTAAAACCAAACAAATCACTCTAAACAGTGTGCCGTGAAATCTAGTAACGTTAGATTAGACTAATCCGTATGAGGCGCCGCCTAAGATTTAAATCAAACCGCTTATCAACACACAAAAACATGCATATACACCTATAAACACTCGCACATTACATAATGTGCGGTGTTTATAGGTGTATATGCATGTAAGTTTATATGTATGTGCGAGTGTTTATAGGTGTATATGCACGTGTTTTTGTGTGTTGATAAGTGAAGTTTGATTAAAAAAAATATTATTCTAATCCGCGTGCATATGGACTGCTTTCTTTCACTGCGTGATTCAGTCTGTTAAAATGCGTTTAGAATGATCACAAAATTGAAGATATAGAAGCAGAAAATGGATATATTTATATAATTTAATATAGTAAGTCAACATCACATGAAGAATGCCGTTTTTCTCAAAAAAATCACCATGATTACACAGACCTGTAGTTTTGCTTTTTACAACAGTTCAAAAAACAATAAGTTAATTAAGAGACTTACGTTTTAGACACCATATTGCCTGTTTTTGCTATATTTCGACAACAAAAATATTTCCAAACACAGTTTTGCGTCTCTGACTCTGAGCAATGACGTGTTTCATTCCTTGAATTAACCGTTTAAATGATTCTGTTCAATCGCAATGACTCTCTTATGAGTGACTTGCTGACACCTACTGGTGGTTCTAATTTAACATTTAAAGTATCTTTTTATTTTTGTATTTCAAATGACTATTTAACATTTGTGACCCTGGCCTGGAGCACAAAACCAGTCTTAAGTCGCTGGGGTATATTTGTAGCAATAGCCAACAATACATTGTATGGGTCAAAATTATACATTTTTCTTTTATGCCAAAAATCATTAGCATATTAAGTAAAGATCATGTTCCATTAATATATTTTGTACATTTCCTACTGTAAATATATCAAAACTAAGAGCTTAATTTGAACAAATTTAAAGGAGATTTTCTCAATATTTGGATTTTTTGCTCCCTCAGATTCCAGATTTTCAAATATTGTCCGATCATAACAAACCATACATCAATGGAAATATGATTTATTCAGCTTTCAGATGATGTATAAATCGCAATTTAGGAAAATGGACCCTTATGGTTTTGTGGTTCAGGGTCACATTTTATGTCTTATTTATCAAAACATTATTTCTGCATTTGTAACTGCAGGCTAAATGCATTCATGTCAGTGTGTAAATACATCTATGCCACTTCAGATGAAGCTTCTGCGTTTCCTCTGCATTGCAAAGATGCATTTTGTTGATACTGATTTATTTTGCCTGGTAACAGCCCAAATGTCTTATTATTCTAATTAACTGATTCCTTTAATTAAAAACACCTAGTTTGAGATTTATAGGCCCATATCCCAGGTGTGTCAAACTCAGTTACTGGAGGGGCACAGCCCTATAGAGTTTAGTTCCAACCCTGCTCCAACACACACACCATGTAGTTTTCAAATAAGCCTAAATGATTAGTTTAGCTGTATCAGATGTGTTTAATTAGGGTAATATCTACACTGTGTATGAGTTTGACACCTTTGGTCTATCCCATTTTTTCCTTCCTCTCATTGTTAAAATGTAACTAAGTACTTTTTACTCTGAGTAAATTTTAAATGAGCTACTTTTTACTTTTACTTGAGTATATTTTTAGACTGGTACTTTTACTTGTACTTAAGTAAAATTTCAGTAATGTAATGGTACTTTTACTTGAGTAGAATATTTTTGTACTCTTTCCACCTCTGCTCCCTAGATATATTTTCAGATGCGTTCGTATCAATCTACTGTATATCGGGCTGGGTATATTGATATTAACAGTATTGCTTCATACCGTATCGCTTTATCGTACAAACTCGATATACCGCCCAGCCCTAGTCTGACTCACTCATGTATGTCCAAAATTTGCTAAAATAATTAAAGGGGCCCTACTATACCCTTTTACAAGATTTAATATACGTCTCAGGTGTCCCCAAAATTGTGCCTGTAAAGTTTGTTAAAAAATGGTTATGAAACCCCCTGCTTCAGCACTGGTTTGTTCTCACTACAGTTTTAAAAACCCGCTAAAATAGTGGGTGTGGTGCACTGTGAGCGGAGGGGGAAGAGGGGAGACAGACAACTTCTTCGGTTTCTGACAGTTTAATTTCACTCCCATCGAGTTAAAAACACATAAATGGACAGCCATTTGCACTCTGCATCGAAAACAAATATATGAATTGCACCTCTGGTAACTTTTAAGGCTTATTATTCCGCATTCATATAAGCCTTTTGATGGGTAGCGCACAAGCACAATGCTTATGTTTTTTCTATATTACTTGGGCGGGATTTGTAGATAATGTAAAAAGCTGAATAGGGCCCCTTTAAATAATAGATTTGCAAACAGCAATGGTTGTTTTTGTTGTATTTTTATGTTCAAAAAATAACAATTGGATAACAGTCTTTTTACTTTAAAATAGTATGTTTTATATAGTAAGAAATGCCTAATATAATGCCAGCCTTCAGTGTCATATGTTCCTTCATAAATGGTTCTAACATGCTGGTTTGGTGCTTAAAGGGGGGGTGAATGTGATTTCACTTTTTTAACTTCGTATGTAATGTTTCTGTTTGAGCATAAACAATATCTGCAAAATTGTGGCGCTGAAAGTTCAGTGCAAACGGAGATATCGTCATTTAAAATGCCTACAAAAACGGCACTTTGGGACTACGAGTTACTTCCCGAGTTCATTATGTCACGAACCCTGATAAACCCCGCCCTCTGGAACATGTGACGAAGGGGGCGAGGCCATGTTGTGCTGCTTTAGAGAAGAAAAAGAGAAAACTAAGGGTGCACGTCAAAATCTGTTCATATATGAATCGCGATTCTGTCTTCTAACGATTCTAATAGGGGTGATCCGATATTCAGGATCGGTATCGCTTCGATACCGGCATTTTCTGCTGGATCGGGGTATCAGTCTGACGGTATCGATCCAAATTCGATATTCCGCATAGCTACTATTGTTAAGCCCCACAAAAGCCACAAACACATTGTAAAAAACACCATAAAGTTTTCGTGCACTATATTTCAAGTGTTCTGAAGCTGTTACATAATTTAATGTGAGGTATAGATTAATATTTAAGTCAAGTTTTCGTAAACTCTTCTCTCCGCTGCAGCTGTCTGTCATCCTCCATTCTGCGTTCAAACTGCGTGCCGCGTTCGGTTACTAGAGTCAAGACGATAAAACTCTCCACTGTTCCTATTATACTTGATCTGTAAATAAAGTTCAATGGTTTTGCATAAAAGATTATATCTAGCTAGAGTCTCGTGCTGTTTCTAAATCGTGTTACTTTCTATTAGGTGTCTGTTAGATCACAACACTGTTGTAGAGAGCACTATGAAGGGTTCTTCATGAGCACAGTAACTGAAATTTTAAACGGTTAAAAAGGCTCAATAAACTGTGGCACAGATTTAATACACTACGCATTAATATCTCTTTCCTTCGTGCTTTGAACTTCTCTATGCGGACTCCGGAGCGCTGCGCGCTGTGACTGTGTTGCTTCAAGCGCATCATTCTGCGCACGGGATGCGCATTAATTCTTTATGCCGCTCTGTATTGAAGCCTTGCACATTATAATATTTTTGCGCAATGAAAGATTATTAATAGCTTTGCTTGTTCGTCTCATCTGTCATACGGGGCTGCCTCATTACTGTGCAGTACATTTAAAAGAAATGTCTTTTCATTTTACAGTATTTATATATAAATATATTACTTTTTTCCATGAATGTATTTTACAACAATAGAAAGAGCAATGTATATCATTTTACATTTTCATTTTAGATTGTCCTACACGTATTCACTTTTATTTGTTCCCCAATAAATGTTTTCTTTTTCACTCATTTTAGATTTTATAAAATTGTGCACATGTTTTTTCTAGAGTAAATTCTGCTGCTGAATTATCCACTTACCTAGTTTATAAAAGTATTTTCGTACACACAAAAGAGTGATGAGCAGGTCAACACACACTGAGATATAGAAATTCTACACTGATTTTAAAAAAACTGCCCAGGTATCGGATCGATATCGGTATCGGCAGATACTCAAAATAGTTTTTATCGGTATTGGTTCTGAAAAACTGGTGTCGAGCCAGCCCTAGATTCAAATGGATTTACAAGTTTCAAAATCAATGTTCTAAAGCAGCGGCTTTTTCATCAGTAGCCTATTATTTGTGATTTAAATTTCGTTAATGAGAATTACTCTTTTTCTGTGTTATAAGCCGGACTATGGATGCTTTCACAAATACGAATTTGCGATCTTGGTGTCACGTTTTACAAGAAAAGAGAATTGTCTGTTTTGCTTATATCTATACACCTTTCACTTGTTTAAGACTAACACAAAAGATGGATTCATTGATATTCTTAATTAAAAAGCACAACAACAATAAAACAGTAGGCTATAATGACAAACTAGCTTACATAACGTTTATTAACAAAAACGAATAAGATGAGGCATGGCATACACCACATGCTATATTATATAGCCTACCGACTAAATTACAGAATGTTTAGCAAACATTGAGGAATCAAATAAATAAAACACAAAACATTTTTTGTGTTGCATCAGATGAGCTCCAACAATGAACTGTTCCAATTATACACTTATTTTCACATAGCTATGAGAAGTGTTATACATGGGCGTGCGTGCTGTTTCTGTACTGTATCAAAGCTTTAATCATGATAAAACTGTATATTAAAAGCTAACAGAAGCAGTAGCACTTACAAATAACAGCATATCTAAAAGTAAGAGACAACAACAAACAAACATACCATTAAGAGCCGTGCTTGCACAGGTTTTGCGTGATCCTCTTCACTGATATTCTCTGTCTCTCATTCGGGCTCAAATTAATAAGCAATATTGATGCCGCCATTGTTTACAATACAACCAGAGCACATGCTGCTGAGCTGAGGCGAGGCGTTTAGATGCGCACTCTGTGGTTTAGCGAATCACAACACACTAGGCCAGCTAACCAATCTGAGCCCATCGTGTATTTCTGAGAGGGGCTTCAGAAAACCAGGAAATCATCAGAGCGAGAGAGGGGATGAACTGTTTAAAATAAAGGTAAATTATGTAAAACAAATTATGCGTTTGAAAAAAACTAAACAAAGCATGTACACATACACCCCATAAACACAATCAAGCCTAGAAAAAAAAGTGAAACATTTCTTATTTTTAGTGTTGAATCTGACATTTGTTAGATTCACACTTCTCTTAAAGGCTATCTTGTAGGAAGCATGTAAACCTTGTACACATCAAAATCTCTGTCTCAGGGCTTTGCCTTTGTGGAGTATGAGCTTCCTGAAGCAGCTCAGCTGGCCTTGGAGCAGATGAACTCCGTTATGCTGGGTGGAAGGAACATTAAGGTGGGTTCCAAACAGGACAATCAGTCTTTAACTCCTTTTTTTAACAGCTTTCCGACAGGGAGCTATTTTTTCTATTTGTTGCTTTTGTGTGTGCATGACTCCGAAAAGCTATGAGCAGACTTTATTTAGCTGTGCGTGTGTGTGTGTGTTGAGTAAGTTTTCTCGTTTTCATGTGCATATCTTTCCTCTAACCTGAATGTGAGTGTATGAAATGCCATGCTGTCATACTGTTTGTTTTCGGAGCTCCGTTTCTTTAGGAGCTACAGAGGGAGCATTTGTTTGAGGCGGGCTCTTCTCTGTCCGGGATGTGCTAATGATGGGCTGCGCCTGGCTGGTGTTTGCCTGGCCGCCCCAACTGCAGTACAGATACCACCAGTCCAAAAAATTGTTGTTGTTTTTAACAATCCCAGACATATTACATTCATGAAGCAACTTTTTTTTTTTGTCCTCTAACACATCCATCCTCTCCCAGTGACCATTTGTAGGCAAGAATTAGCTAATGTTGAACTGCTATCGTTAATACAGGTTTTTTTCTTCCTACATTTTTATTTAATTCTGCCATGAGTTTGTAAAATAATGTAGATATTTGAGACTCCTGGGTCTCAGAACATATTTTACATGTATGCATATAGCTAGATTGGAGAAAAGGTATTTTAATAACTTTATTTGTTAAAGGGTTGAGCAGCGTTATATTTTTCTTTTGCTGTACTTGTTTGCTGAGTCTCTTTTCAGTTGGGTACTGTTTTTTTTTTTTTTTTTTTCAACCACTTTAGTATTTACATACACAAGAACACACTCATTCCTTCATACACTTTCACTTAGTGGCCCCTGTGCTGGTATCTGTACTGTAGGTGGGGCGGCCAAGTAACATTGGACAGGCGCAGCCCATCATTGACCAACTGGCAGAGGAGGCACGTGCCTTCAACCGTATCTATGTAGCCTGTATCCACCCTGATCTATCTGACGATGACATTAAGAGTGTCTTTGAGGCCTTCGGAAGGATTAAAAGTTGTATGCTGTCACGGGAACCCACCACGGGAAAGCACAAGGGCTACGGATTCATTGGTGAGCCGTCTAGAAAGCACTGTTAACCCTATGTGGAGAATGAGCCATTGCAGTACGCTGTACTTTTGTGCAACTTGCAATTAATTTCCAGTGTTCCAGCATCCTATGTTTATGAGGGTCTTTCCAGATCCAGATTTTTTAAGTGAAGTTGTGCCATGCTTTAAATACTTATAGACATGGCTTTTGAAGTATGCAAGAATCAAATGTGTAGACCGATTTCTTAAACTTCCAGAAATGTGAGGTATGAAAACATAAGCCTAGATTGAGGAACTGCTTTCTCCATTTCACCATGGGTAGAATATGATAAGCCTCAGTCATCGCTGGATGCAGTCTCATCTATGAACCTGTTTGACCTGGGAGGTCAGTACCTAAGAGTGGGGAAGGCCGTAACTCCTCCTATTCCTCTGTTGACACCTACAATCCCTGGAGGTCTGCCTCCTGCTGCAGCTGTGGCAGCCGCTGCTGCGACTGCCAAGATCACTGCCCAGGTGAGAATTAACCCTTAGATCAGGCTGAACAGTAGTTTACATTTACATTTATGCATTTAGCAGACGCTTTTTATCCAAAGCGACTTACAGTGCAATCAGGGTCTAATTTTTTTTTGTCAGTACATGTGTTCCCTGGGAATCGAACCCACAACCTTTACGCTGCTAATGCAATGCTCTAACCACTGAGCCACAGGAACACTATTATAGGAAAAAATTATATATATCTGAGATTTGGTAGATTTCAGAGAAGCTGATGTAATTACAGCCATATTGTGCATATGTACTCAAATTTCACTTTGATGTGGCAACTATTTTTTCACATTGTTTTGATGCTGTTGCAGGAGGCTGTTGTTGGAGCGTCAGTGCTGGGTTCTCTCACTTCACCAGCACACATTTTCAGTCAGCAAATGGGACTTCCACAGGCCGTACTGGCCGCCCAGGCTCCTGGCATCATCACAGGTCTGCAAAAATCAATGAACACATCTTTGAAGCTCAATGCTGTTTGAATTGAAATTCTAACCCCTCTGAAGGCCTGTGCACATCAAGATGATTGTTCGGTGTGAATAACATTTTACTTTGAGTGAAAAGCTGTTAATGCATCTTTTCAGAGTCCGATCAACAAACATTCTTTTGCTATTTAATGCACGTTTTATATAGAGAGGGGTTCTTTTCCATAATGAAACTGGCAACCTGTGAGATTCAAAGCTTTTGTTTTGTTTGGTCACTGCTGACACACGAAACTGCAACTTAGTACTTTGTACAACTCCGTAGAAAATACAAAAATCTGAACATGTAATTTAAAATATAAATACTTTGACCTAGTTTATTTTTTGTGACATTTCAGTTTTTTCTAAATGTACCACCTACTGTCGGAGTGTGAATTTGCGTTTTCATTTCATTTTAACCACATGCCATAATTGAATGACATTTTCTTACCAAACATTTGTGTTAGTGTAAACAGTACAATTACAGCAGACTTTCAGAATCATGAAAATCTGCCTGGTTGAAGCTATCACAAAAATTTTAAGTTGTTCAAATATTGTTCTGATACGGGAGAATTGATCAATATTGTTATCTGAATCATTCATGTCTCTTCTGTAATCCATTTGATAGGTGTGACGCCTGCTCGCCCCACTCTTTCTTTAGTCCCTCAGGTTGGTTTGGTCAACCCAGTACTAGCATCCCCACCAGTCACAACATCTGCATTTGTGGGAACACCAACATCTACAGCACAAACACATAAAGAAGTGAAGAGAGAGGAAGACAACAGACGAACTGAAGATCAAAGTGTGCCAGTCGGAAATGGACAGGACCGTGAACTGGAGCAGCTAAGCGTCAGTGCAAGTGGAGGAAAACAAACAGTCACGCAGTCAAAGGTTAGACCAAATTAAATAGGCTGTATGTTAAAGATTAGAGACCCAATTTTAAATTGGCCAAAGCTCTAATTAATTTAATTTAAGTGCAATTATAAAACAATTTTCATACATCTGATTTTCTACAACTGTCAGGAAATATTGAATGAAAAAATCAAGTATCTGCAAATAAATCAGAAATGTTATTAAATGCAATCAAGTTAGTTATTAGTGAACCCAAAACAGAAATGTTCGGCTTTTTTGTCACCTATGTGTTCCAAACCTGTAGGAATTCCTTGCTTCTTTTAAGCACAAAAGATGTTTTGAATAGCCATTGACTTACATAGTATTTTTTCCGGTTATACTATGGAAGTCAATAGGGACCGTCAACATTTTCGTTACCAACATTCTTCAAAATATATATTTTTTGAGCTTAGCAGAAGAAAGAAACTTGTACAGGTTTGGAACAACTTGAGGATGTATAAATTACAGCAGGATTTTCTTTTTTGAGTGAACTATCCCTGTAATATATCATGTCAGTTTACCCCTTTTTTGTACCTCTCTTTGCCCCATATGCAGTCAACAGTTATGGTGCTACGCAACATGGTGGGCCCAGAGGACATTGACGATGACCTGGAAGGTGAAGTGATGGAAGAATGTGGGAAGTATGGCGCTGTTAATCGGGTTATCATATACCAGGAACGACAGGGTGATGAGGATGATGCTGAGATAATAGTGAAGATCTTTGTAGAGTTCTCTGATGCCAATGAAATGAACAAGGCCATCCAGGCTCTCAACAATCGCTGGTTTGCAGGTCGCAAGGTTGTTGCTGAGTTGTACGATCAAGAGCGTTTTAATAACAATGACCTCTCTGCGTAAGACTGTCCCAGAATGGCCACTGGCCCCATCTCTTGGCACTGAAACTCACTCAGCTTTCATTACTGCTGCTTGAGATCCAGGCCTCTTTGAAACTTGTAATTATTTTTTTATTGGTGTTGATAGTAATAATATTATTGGAAAAATCCCAATGGTGGTATTTAGCTTAGGACAAAAAACATGCCCCTTATACATTTTCTTTGTCACCTACTGTGAAAGACTTGCATTTTTTTACAGTCATTATTATTTGCTGGTTTTCTTTTTCTAATTTTGAAGAAAACATGCAATTTTCCCCATTCCTACCACAATATTCTTTTGTTTTGTTTTTTTACAAATGGTAATTTTTTCTCCACTGACATTGTGTTCAGACCCTAGACATTGTGTTGGTGACATTGGTTCTGCCTTTACCAAAACAATAAATTTCTCTAATATGCAGTGTTGTCCCAGTCTTTAATATGTATGGTTGGATGAGGTCTTAAGGCCTCCCTGATGTAACACACACACCCCTTATATTATACACACAGTAGAACATAAAACGTAAGATAATTGCTAGTGTTTTCGATTTCGTACCAGATAATGTTTTGAGTTTAGAATTTACTGCAAATAAAATAGCATTTGCCTATTTGTGCGAAAGATGAGTGAAGTCCGCACACTGAATATAGCTGCTCCAAATGAATTTATTAATAGCAACGTTTCGACCCACAGGTCTTCAGGCACAATACCAATGTAGAGTAAAGTCAACTTTAAATAGAAACAGATAATCACTTTAATTAGGCCCACACACAAAAACATGTGACAAGTAATACAGGTCATGTGACACAAAACAAATATTAGTTTTACTAATAATCAACAACAGACGAAGAAATTGTTCAATCACTATAAAAAAGGCTTAATATCAAAATCCTCATTCAACCCTGATGGTGACAAAGTATTTAAAATATAAATCCAAAAACATTCCCTCTAATAATTTCTTCTCGTTATCTCCTCTTGAGGGTTTTATTACCTTCTCTATACCGATATACAGGTGCATCTCAATATATTAGAACGGCGTGGAAAAGTTCATTTATTTCAGTAATTTTACTCAAATTGTGAAACTCGTGTATTAAATAAATTCAATGCACACAGACTGAAGTAGTTTAAGTCTTAGATTCTTTTAATTGTGATGATTTTGGCTCACATTTATCAAAAACCCACTAATTGACTATCTCAACAAATTAGAATATGGTGACATGCCAATCAGCTAATCAACTCAAAACACCTGCAAAGGTTTCCTGAGCCTTTAAAATGGTCTCTTAGTTTGGTTCACTAGGCTACACAATCATGGGGAAGACTGCTGATCTGACAGTTGTCCAGAACACAATCATTGACACCCTTCACAAGGAGGATAAGCCACAAACATTCATTGCCAAAGAAGCTGGCTGTTCACAGAGTGCTGTATCCAAGCATGTTAACAGAAAGTTGAGTGGAAGGAAAAAGTGTGGAAGAAAAAGAAGCACAACCAACCGAGAGAACCGCAGCCTTATGAGGATTGTCAAGCAAAATCGATTCAAGAATTTGGGTGAACTTCACAAGAAATGGACTGAGGCTGGGGTCAAGGCATCAAGAGCCACCACACACAGACGTGTCGAGGAGTTTAGCTACAGTTGTCGTCAGAGGCGTCTTACCTGGGCTAAGGAGAAGAAGAACTGGACTGTTGCCCAGTGGTCCAAAGTCCTCTTTTCAGATGAGAGCAAGTTTTGTATTTCATTTGGAGACTAAGGTTCTGGAGGTAGGGTGGAGAAGATCATAGCCCAAGTTGCTTGAAGTCAGTGTTAAGTTTCCACAGTCTGTGATGATTTGGGATGCAATGTCATCTGCTGGTGTTGGACCATTGTGTTTTTTGAAAACCAACGTCACTGCACCCGTTTACCAAGAAATTTAGGAGCTCTTCATGCTTCCTTCTGCTGACCAGCTTTTTAAAGATGCTGATTTCATTTTCCAGCAGGATTTGGCTCCTGTCCACACTGCCAAAAGCACCAAAAGTTGGTTAAATAACCATGGTGTTGGTGTGCTTGACTGGCCAGTAAACTCACCAGACCTGAACCCTATCTAGAGAATCTATGAGGTATTGTCAAGAGTAAAATGAAAAACAAGAGACCAAAAAATGCAGATGAGCTGAAGGCCACTGTCAAAAAAACCTGGGCTTCCATGCGACCTCAGCAGTGCCACAAACTGATCACCTCCATGCCACGCCGAATTGAGGCAGTAATTAAAGCAAAAAGAGCCCCTACCAAGTATTGAGTACATATACAGTAAATTAATATACTTTCCAGAAGCCAACACTTCACTAACAATGTTTTTTTTATTGGTCGTAAGAAGTATTCTAATTTGTTGAGATAGTGAATTGGTGGGTTTTTGTTAAATGTGAGCCAAAATCATTACAATTAAAAGAACCAAAGACTTAAACTACTTCAGTCTGTGTGCATTGAATTTATGTAATACACGCGTTTCACAATTTGAGTTAAATTACTGAAATAAATTAACTTTTCCACGATGTTCTAATTTATTGAGATGCACTTGTAAAACACTGACATTATGGCCTACTTGTCTAAAATGAGATGCTATAGGACTACACATATCTCCGGTTCTAATATTACTGCGATGTTCGTTAATGCGAGGACATAATTGTCTGGACGTTTTACCAACGTATAAGACCACAAGGGCAAAGAAGGAGATAAATCACAAGAGTAGAAGCACAGGTAATAATAGTACCACGTATCGAAATAGTGTGGCTAGTGCATGGATGACTAAAATAATTGCACTTATGTGTAAAGACACACGGACTGGACGCAATTGCCACACCTGTAATTGCCTGGAGGAAGAGTTGGAATGCCTGTTTTTTTACGTGAAGGAAATTCAGATTTTACAAGCAAGTCACGAAGATTGTTTTGACATTTAAAAACCAATCTTGAACAATTAAAAAAAAAAAACGCATGATAAATTAGAATCACTTGAAATAATATGCTAATGTTTATTTAAGACTCTACGATACTCCGCACCTAATGTTGAGTACTTAGTAGTACAAATGGGAGCATTAAAAAGTTGCATATTTTTTATTATGCTTTGTTCTTTCAAAGTGTAGTATTACATAGAGTGTGTTAAAAGTGTACTGCTGGTCCAAATAGTTAGGCTTAAGGACATCTTTAAGTAAGAAATTGATGTAAATTAAACTTTAGGTGAGAATGTATCATCTGACAGTTATCCGTCTGTCCGTCCATCCATCCATCTATCCATCCATCCATCATAGCCTAGTAACAATGGCCGAGGCACAACTCAAAACCCAACCAAGCTGAGAGACAATTATTTACCTTCACACACTGAGGTTTGTACTTTAAAAATAAAACAAATACCAATTAATAATAAATGGGCTTACATTCAACGGCTCCGGCTTTTTAATTAACAAGTGAGGTCGAATTGTATTAAAAGCAGAGCTAAAATAGATAAAAGTATAAACCAGCATAAGCTCTATGATTCCCCAAACCCAAGCCTTTCAAAATCAAGTGCATGATGCTGTTAACGGCATCCTCAGTTCCTCTCCCTTGTTTATAGACAAACTGTAAAATATCTAAATTGTTAGAAACATGGGCTTTTAACAAAGACACAATGACACACTAGCAACCACAGCAATCAATTAATCCTAAAACCTTCGACTTTGAGCTTTAGAAATGTATTTCTATCTTAAAACGGCTTCAACATCTATCTATCTATCTATCTGTCTATCTGTCTGTCTGTCTGTCTGTCTGTCTATATCTGTCTGACTGTCTGTCTGTCTATCTGTCTGTCTATATATCTATTTATATCTGTCTGTCTGTCTGTCTGTCTATATCTGTCTGTCTGTCTGTCTATATCTGTCTATCTGTCTGTCTGTCTATCTGTCTGTCTATATATCTATTTATATCTGTCTGTCTGTCTGTCTATATCTGTCTGTCTGTCTGTCTATCTGTCTGTCTATATATCTTATATCTGTCTGTCTGTCTGTCTGTCTATATATCTATTTATATCTGTCTGTCTGTCTGTCTGTCTGTCTGTCTTTTAAAGCTATAGGTTTTAAAACTACTTAAACTTTTAACTTTTAAAATGTTTCTTCAAAATGTAATTAAAAATGAAATCTACTTCAAACTTTCTGGTCAGGCTTCTTCAAGACAACATAAAGTTTGTTTAAATGTCTGATGGTTAATTCAAATAGAACAATCAAGAATACCAAATCAGAATCTTTTGGAATCACAAAATGATTCTGGATGAATTATTTTCAATATATCAGCACTCCAATTTCTGTTAAAAAGTAGCAAATAATAAAGGAAATACTAAAGCCAAATGTGGGGCTTTTGAATATTGTGTTGGACAATAGAGGGGCCAAAGGTTCCAGTCAAAAGTTTGAGAACCCCCTCACACTGAGAGAGGGATAGAGATCAAATTAGTTTTGAAGAATGTTGTCTTTTGAGGCATTTTAACATGCTTAGCCTACTTTAGAACATCAAAGGTAAGTGTAACAAATATAGGTTACTTGCCTTTTAGTAGACGAAATATCACATGAAAACAAATGGTGTTTGTAATTAGTCGGTTTTGTGTGTCAATAAAAAGATGTATGTTCCGACTGTACACGGTCCTTTCCGCGGTGCGGCGCAAGTGCACTAGCTAGCCTAGACTCCAGCGCTCTTCTCCTCCAGACTCCTAGAGGTCGCCATCCGGAGGAGTGAGAGCGATGCAGTGCGCCGCGGAGAGGCGTGCGAGAGACGCACAGAGACTCACAACAGTGAGGCGGACCTGGGAATGGATCAGCTCCTGAAGCCTAACTTAACTCACACACTCGCCTACAAGAGCAGGAAATCCCGCGGAAAATAAAGCCCAGGCGGAGCGACGCGGGCGTCCTAAGGCCAACAACCTATATGAGGAGGACAGAGAGCTTTTTGACCAATCAGTCCGGACTCGATATCAGGACGGGCAGCAGAGGAGCACAAAGCCGGTGGAGTGTCTCTGGAGCGGCGATCAGCCCAGCCCCCCCACATACACACACAGAACCGGCCTGCTGCTCCTAGCCTGTTGCTGCTGTGTGTATGGAATATAAGTTACCTCATATCGCGTATGTCAGCGACACACACGTCTGTAAGTACTTCCGAGTTGTTTTGTCTTTGTTTAACGTCAGAGGCAAGCTGGTGTGTTTTGAAGCGGTTGGTGGACTATAGCGCTCTGCTGCTGGCTAATCAGCTAGCTGTAGCATAGCGTCGTGTGTACAGCAGCCTCAAGATCACGATGTAGTTTGATTAGTTGACATCATTTTATTACCACAAGACAAAACATGTTTGATAAAAAGGGCGCGTGACATGAACCAACGAGTTTGGCGTAACAGTAATTTGAACTCCGCTTTTTCTGCATGTTAAAGCAGAGTGACTTGTTCCGTGCGTCACAATCTCGTTTAATTCAACGCTGTTTGTGGTGCAAAACTGCTTACAGCACATAACGTGTGTTTTGACTTTATTTAGCTTACGTTGAACCAAACTGTGAATGTGCTTAGTAACTCGGCTTGTGTATGATCCTCTGGCTGTCCCCTGTCATCACTGGAGTTAGTGGACATTTGCAGGAGAACCGTTCGCGCAAGTGCTTTTATTTGACTGTTTTGGGTGGATAAAGTCCAGGGAGTTACGAAGCGGCGGTACCAGCCTGTTTCCCATCGTTTGGCTGCTTGAGTGAGTCCCCGATGCGGAGGGGCTGAGTGCTCCGGGACATGCTGAAGTGTATCCCGCTGTGGCGGTGTAACCGTCACGTCGAGTCCGTGGATAAGCGGCACTGCTCGCTCACTGCGGTGCCCGATGAGATCTACCGCTACAACCGCAGTCTGGAGGAGCTGCTCCTGGACGCCAACCAGCTGAGAGAGCTGCATAAGGTAAGACACTGCGGTGTCCCATCACTTATTCTCATGTGCATGTCTCTCTGCTTGCCAGCCTCAATTGTATATTATTCATAGACCTGTTGTGAGTGACGTTTTGACAGACATGAATGTGGTTAAACTATTACTCTCGTTTCATACGTTTTCCACGGTCATAGAAAGCTTGAAAGATCAGGGAAATATAAAAAGTCACCTTGTATGCTTGGTTGTAAATTGTTTCATTGGCTGTGTTTTGTGTTCTCTTGGTGTATCTGTGTGGGTAATGTTCCTGTGGCTCAGTGGTTAGAGCATTGCGTTATCAGCGCAAAGGTTGTGGGTTCGATTCCCAGGGAACACACATACTGGAAAAAAATAAATAAATGATAAAAGCGTCTGCTAAATGCATAAATGTAAATGTATGTACAGTCTCTATAAAGTGATTTAGGGCAAGATACCACAGGTGAATAGCTTACATTTAAAAAAACGATTGCACCATACTTCCCCTGATGATTAATTGTAGTGCATTAAAACATTTGTTTTGCATTACAAGTTTTCTGAAATGTTGTGTTCAGATATGCAAAGGAGGCATTATCTAATGAAATATTAGATAATTTGCAATGCCATATTCAAAGTTCTTGTTTCACTTTGTTGAGGGGAACACTTGTCTGCAGCCAGAAAAAAGAAATATAAAATTTAGGAATAAGCTGTTATAGAAATGGCATTTGAACAAATTCTATATAATGCAACTATATAAAGTGCGTTAAAATAAATATTTAATGTTTTTTTTCACTAGTCTGATAGAAGACATATGCATACAAAATAGCTCAAAATTGACCAAAGTATGAACACAACTGATTTTGCCTACAGTGCTTGTAAAAAAAAATAGTTCTCATCCAGTAATCTGAGCTTTTGGAAAAGTAAGCGGAAGTGTAATTCATTAGTCAAATGTTGTGTGAATTATTCTGTACTAAGGTAAAAATAAGCATTGTCTAAAGCATGTATTCATGGATTATTTGATGCCTTGTTTGCAGATTTTGTAAGATGTTGCAAGCATATGCTCTGCCCCATGCTTAAAGAAGTGAATAAATAATCTGTTTCTTGTGCAGAAATGGCAAAAAGGCTGCTGTCTTACATTGACAGCCTATCCTCCTTTGGGGGAACTTTAGTGTGTTACTCATCTGTCTCACTAACCATGCTCATAGCTGTTTGCTTTGCCCTTTTAATTTGAATTTACTGTTAATGGATTTTTGTTAATGTGTGTGTGTGTGAGAGAGATCTTGCTGACTTGGCTGTGAATCAGGTCTAGTCGACTCATCTCTACATACAGAGTAAACACACAAGTTGTTGTTTTTATTATTACCTTGAGCATTTACATCCACACATAAGAGTCACGAGAGACTGTTGGTTGGTTGCCAGAGGTAGCATTCCCTAAAGTACACTGATAGCAAAATAAGCACATGCTTGATTCAATTTAGTTCATTTAAACTACCGAAAGCCGTTGATAACTACCGCCCAGTCATTTGAAGTGCTCTTCTGTAGGCCATACAATGCCAGGACTTTTGGCATAGCCTCATTGGCAGAAGACTCCATCTGTTTTAGCCGGTCTACAGTCAGCATTGCTAACAGGGTCAGACAGAGTGGCACAGGATCCTCTGACCGTGATGGGGAATAGCTGATCCGAGTGGACAAGTCAGGCCCTAAGCTTGGGGTTCTGTGTATGTGTGTGTATACTGTGTGCAGACAGTTGGCATATGGTTTCCCCGCAGCCCTGTGGTAGAGAGAGAGTGAAAGAGAAATGAAAACTCAGGCAGCTCTTGTTTGAAAAAAGGTCTGGAGATCAGAAGTGGTCGAGTGATACATCTCGTACAGATTTAGGGAGAATGTTGGTGATGTCCGATATACACCTAATGCAGGGCTCTAGAGTGCGACCTAATTTCTCTCGGGTGCGACTAACAAAAATCCCAGGGCGCACTGGTGCGTCCAGCCATTCGAGAAAAGAAAAAAAAGTATCCGCGACTCAGAAACTCTGTGGTTCAACAAAAGACACCCCCGTTAGGCTTATATCGTGGTCTAAACCAATCAGAGATAGTGAAGGCCGGACCCCCCCTCTGATTGGCCGTGGTCCAGATATTCCTGTATGTGTGTGTGCGCGTTGACAAATGCGTCACGTGTGCTGCTGCAGTCAGACAGAGAGAAAGAGGTGAGTAGTAGAGATGCGTGCAGTGTTGTAGAGCTGGGCGGTATGACCAAAAATCTGTATCACGGTATTTTTCTAAATTATACCGGTTTCACGGTATATGACGGTATTTATTTTTTTCATGCATGACCGGGTGTTAACCACATTTTCTACTGACTGAGGAAAAACTGCAGTAGATTGATTTAGAATGCCATATTTTAGTGTCATGATGAGTGAATATTGTAGAAAAAGTCCACACTAAATACAGGGGTTAAAGCAAAAGAAAATATTTTGACTGAAAATATTTCCTCGGCCAAACCCCATTCCACAGCCATACGGCTACAGTCACAATCACAGTTTAAGAGCTGTGTTTTTCTTGTAATTAGGAGCGCTTGTCCTCCTAATTAAAAACATAGGAATACCTTCTGATCAATAAAACAAATTCTGATAAAAAAATTTGCCTTCCGAATACGAGGTGACGTTTGACTCCTTAAAGTGACGTACAGGGGTATTTTATTTTTACCTTTGCAATAGCATCATTTACATCTACTTCAAATTCAAAAATGTATGTTTATAAGCTTTTAAAAAATATATTTAAAAAAATAGAATAAGTACAATATGACAAATAAGTTACCAATCATGAAATTAGTATTAATAAAACAATTATTTGTATAATTTGGCACAGAAGAACACAAAAGTGGCTTGTACGTTCATTTTCAGACGTTTAATGAGGCTCAGATGTGGCATGAGTGCAATTACATTCATAGATTCATGTGGACATTAATGTTTTACATATAAATTTGCTTTTAGTGATGCACAACGGCTCAGCTGTTACTTTATTTTGAACTATTTTCGTTGATGAAATAGAATAAAATCATGCAGTACTTGTTTATTGATCTTTTGTATTAAATCAATATATCACATTTGCAAACTCCCCTTATAATTATTAAAAGCTGTCTCCTGATCGCGATCTGTGGGCGCACAGAAATAGAGAGCGCGTGAGTGAGCTCAAGAATCAAAAGCACGTGCAAATGTGATGCATTCTGTCAGAACCTGCGGGAATGAGTATAATTATTATTAATAGCCGCGTGTTCTCTGCTAAGAACCCGACTGTAAATGATGCGAGTGGCGTTACTATGTTGTTTGCCGAGGCGGGGATGATTTTTGGTGTTCCGCAGAACAACAACAGTGTGTTACATGATTCCTACATGTTCATGTTTAAATGGTGAACACGGAGCAGTTTTTTTCCATGAGCGGGAATGTAAAACCCGGAGTGGATCCAGAGCAGAGTGATTACAGAACGCTTAGAGTGGAGAGAGGAACGTGCTTTAATCCACTCCAGGCTTTGATCACAGCCCCCCTCAACAGACTGAATGCACCTCGCTTGACCTATTCAAGCTAAAATCAAGACCTCTATAACACTATTTGAGAAATGTAAGCGTATTTACGGTCTTAAAATTATGAAAAGTGAATTTAAGAACGCGGGAACCCTGCAATTGACGGTAATCCGTCGTATCGACGGAGAACTTTAGTTTGTGAGAGACGCGGGAGCTGATGCAGCGGATGGTGGATATTTGTGGCGGTCAATGTGGATATTATGGATGACTTCTTCTCTCTCATCACATTCTACTAGTGCTTCAGTTTCGGAACTTTCACGCTTAGTAACACATACATCTGTATCCTCGCCAAAATGCAATAGTGAAAATAGACCCCTCTCTAACAGTGTCGCGTTTCAAACGTTATTTAAATGACACCGGTATTGCGGTATTTTAAAAATTCATATCGTAAGAAAAATAAACACCGGTATTCGGTATGAACCGGTATACCGCCCAGCTCTACAGTGTTGCCAACATAGCGACATTTAGCGCCTTTGTAGACCCCCATAGCAACTTTTTGTTTTCCAAAAAAAGCAACTAGTGACAAATCGAGTCTCTCAGAGTGTCTCTGTGATCGCCGCAACGGCGCGAGATCAGCGCGCTTTCTCTGCATCTGCTCTGTTCAGCGAGCGTCTGAGAGGAGCCCGTTCAGTTAAAACAGATATTATTGCTTCTCTAAATGTACATGCAAATATAGAAGAAATCACAGCACAGGAATTGTCTTGTCTTATTTGATTTCATCAGACAACGGCTCAATACAATTATAAATTAGTATTTTTGTGCAGACTAGCTTCTTGGAAGGGAGAGCTGGTTATGAATTCTTAAAGGGACGTGTTTCAGTCATTATTTCATATTTATCCTGTTGACTGACAACATAAACAGTCAAATATATAAAGTAAAACAGTTTTATTGAGAATTTGGCTGCATTAAAATACAGTATGAGCACAGAGAGACGATTAGACAGAACAGAACAGTTATTTTTTTCTTTACTTTTAGTCATTTAGCAGACGCTTTTATCCAAAGCGGCTTACAAATAAGAAAAAGTAACTAAAATTAAAAGTTAAAACTATACATATTAGATACACACATTTAAGAAGATAAAGACATGAAATAAACATGACAAATGCATACAACATTTCAAAACTAAACATTTAAATGAAAATAAAGCTAAAAAATTCAAAATATTAAATCAAGAAAAGGTATGAGTATAAAATGCTTCTAACATAACACTAAAGGCCTAAGTATACTTCTTTTGCATAGTAAGAATTGGTTATAAAACTGTAAATACTTTTTTCATTATGTTTAGTGCAATTATTTGGTAGTCTGTGGTGGGATGGGCGCAGGATTGTTTTATGGGTTTAGGGGGTTTGAGAAGCACTGCACTAGAGCATCCCTTCGTTCAGACACAGTGGAAGATCTGATCAGAATCAGTGTAGGGGCAAGTCTGGAAGATGTTTAATGCTAGAGAGTGTGGTCAGCTGGTTTAGCCGAGGCCAAAGATCAAGAAAGCTAAACTACAGGAGTTGGCCATTCGAGGGGCATGTGACTGCAATGGAGGATAGTCCATAATACATTGAGCCACGAGATGTTCAGTTTGACGCCCTTAAAACACTTAATTTAGATTTTATTTATCTTGAGATGTTTTAAGTTTAAATCTCTGCTCAGTGAAGCACTTTAAGCACCAACACTTTTTCAGTAAGTTACCTTTCTTGTAGAATTGTGCTTCAAATAAAGAACTTTATGTTGACCAGATTGTTAGTTAGTCGTTTACTAGTCAATATTGCCTATATAAAAATTTGGGTGCACCTAACTTTTGTGCCGGTGCACCTAAGAAAAAAAGTTAGCTAGAGCCCTGTAATGCTTTTGTTTTAATATAATTTAATAGTAGGTTTGCTGCTAACACAATTGATACATTTAAATTAACACACTTGAACACTTGATTGGCACTAGTTAAAAGTAGATATTAATATAATTTTTTGATACTTCTATTCAGCTAGGATGCATTAAGCATAATAGTCACAATAACATTTACATTGTTGTCAGATTCTTTTTAAAATGAATGTTTTCTATTCACCAAAGAATCATGAAAAAGTGTCACTCTGTCATGAAAAAAATATTAAGCCGCTGTTTTCAACAATGATGATGGTAAAAAATGTTTCTTGAGCAGCAAATCATCATAATAGAATAATTTCTAAAGTATCATGTGACACTGAAGACTGGAGTAATGGCTGCTGAAATTCAGCTTTTAAATAAAACATTTGTAAAAATAATAAAAATATATAAAAGCTATTTCACAGTGTAATATTTAACAATATTAGTGATAGTATTGTATATTTGATCAAATAAATGCAGCCTTGGTGAGCATAAAAGACATTCAAAATATAAATATATTTCAGTTCTCAAACTTGAGTGTGAGTGTGTATTAAATGCATTTTATGTAAGTATTTTTGCCGTTTAATGTAACGTGTGTGTGTGTATATATATATATAATATATATATTTTTGTTATTTTATTTTTATTAACTTGTTCCACGTTTTGTAGTAATGCTCTTTTCGTCCAAGGAAGCTCTGCTACACATTTACTGTAATGCTTAGATGGAAGGTCTCAGCAGGCCTGAGCCTGTGCTTTTGAGAAGGCCATATGGTGACTCCGTGTGTCGCTGCTCCGCCATGTGCTTCGAGATGGGCTTTAAGCTGCTTACAGCTCCTTCTCCCCCAGACTCACGCTGGACACTCTCTGTATAACATCACATGTCTTTCCCATTTTTCTTAAAGATTGCTTTTCAGCATGGATAATGTCCACATCTTTAGCTCCATGTACATGGTCATAGTGCAGGATTTGGTATTAGCACTGTACCATGACTCGTGTTTATGCTTCTCAGGCCGTGACCCTTTGCTAAAGGGGTGTGAGCCGATGTCAATTATTTCAGTGTGTTGGGCTGAGGCTGTCTGTAGAAGATAGTTTATAAAACTTCAGCTTCATATGTGTGGTACAGTTCTTTAAGCTGAACAGATGGAGGTTTAGGGTCTTCACCTGAAAGGCTTATGTTCACGTTAACGCTTGGATATGTATAGTTCAGAAAAGCACCTTTTTTAGCAAGTCCGAAAATAGAAACGTTTGAGAGTTTAACGCAGGGCACAAAGCAGGAATAGTGTGGGAAATTACCTCTCAGACAAGCAGATGAGCAGCAAATGACTTCGGATCAAGTGTTCTGCCAGTTCATATTTTAATATGAGCACCTGGGTGGCTCACAAAGTGCCTTCAGCTTTTTCCAGGAGTTGGTTTACATGGGAAAACGTGTTGCTAAACAGTCTGGGAACTGAAGCTCCTGTACTGCCACTGATAAAACTGTAGGCCAAAGTGTCAGCATTCGAGGAATTCCCCATCACACCCTCCGAAAACATCAACGTGAAGCTTCCACCGTGTTTAGTCACAATGCAATCCCTAATCCTCACTGTTTCCATGCTGTTGTGTGACAGTCAAGCACCTGCTCGTCACAGTAAATTCCTCACTTTGGAGATGTTGAGCGTTAACTGGATTAACCCAGAATGCCCTCGTCCACATTCACAATGCACAGGAATGGCATTAGCTGTAGTTTAATCATTAACAAGTGTATCACACACACATACAGTATTTCTGTGGTTTAGGACAGCGGTTCTCAAAGTGTGGTACGCGTACCACTAGTGGTATGTGAGATTCCTCTAGTGGTACGCAGAGGAATCTCAGAATTAAATATAAATCAGGCCGCGTGTCCACCAAAGCGTTTTTTTTAAAATTGTTTTAAATGGGAGCACATGCTGAGCACTCGGGCGTTTTTTTCTTGGCATCGAGAATTTAAGAATGTTAGCATTCATCACTGTCACTTTTTAGTCAGCTAACCAATCACAGTGGAGGAGGGGCGGGACTAATACCGTCACACCGTGCTTGTACTACGACTTAACAGCAATGGAGAAGTTAATATTGCTTGTCTCTGAGTATTTGTCTTTACCAGATGGAATTGCCGGAGTACAATAATATTGTTATGAAAAATAATGCTTGGAGAAACATTTCATTCGCGATCGTCCTGCCATATTACTTCAGCGGATATTCCATATCATAGCAACCGCAGCGCCTCGAACTCAAGCGCCACACCTGGGTGTTTTCAGCTGGCTTTGGTGGACACGTGGCCTGATTGTTGTTACTTGCAGCTACATATACAGCCTGTGTTTTAATCAAGTACTTTTTATTTAAAAGTGAAATAAAAACTGTACTGTGCTTAAAGATTAAATGAAAATGTATTGTAGCTACTTAAAGTTAAATAAAACTAAGTTACTGTACTTGTTAAGTAAGTATGATACATTTTCATTTAATCTTTATTTAAGTACAGTTTTTTAACATTTAAGTACAGTACAGTTTTTATTTCACTTTTAGGTACAATATATTTGAATGTAATAATTACGTGGAAGTAAGCACGGTGCAGTGTTCATGTTCAAACTGTGTATTTACTATATTTTAAGAGGCTGACAATAATAAATATTCTTATAAGGATTAAAACTGACTCTGAAAAAAAAATGTTTACTGTGTATAGTGCTACTGAAAGTGAAAGTGACGTGACATACTCGGAATTTGTGCTCTGCATTTAACCCATCCAAAGTGCACACACACACACACCGTGAACACACACCCGGAGCAGTGGGCAGCCATTTATACTGCATTTTAATGTTGGTCATAATGGTGGTACTTGGAAAGCCAAATATTTTCTGAGGTGGTACTTGGTGTAAAAAGTTTGAGAACCACTGGTTTAGGAGGTTCCTGAGGAAGCTTTCAGAAATGTGAAGTCCGTACGTTTTCCCTGAAGGGTTTGGGAGGGAGAAACGCTCCTTGGCTTTGACAGTTGTGGAAGATCTTGTGACTGGTTGCATAGTAGGCTCTTTCAGCTAATCTGACGTCTCCCACCCAGCTGCACATATTAAATGTCCGAGGTTATGATTGCAGCTCTGTCGGCATTGTCCTCCTTTATCAGCCGTGACTCGTATGACGACTGTGAAGAAAGAGAAGGATATGTTTATTATGCAGCAGTAGTTTCGAAATGGGTAAAATACTAGCTGTATGTTATTTGATTTTAGGCCAAGGTTTCAAGCCTTCCTCTGTTTTATCGGCACCCAATACAGCTCTTTCATTACAGATGTTATCAGACCATTTTGGTGCAACATAAAGTAAATCAGCTGACACCACTAACAGGAAACAAAGTATTGAACTCTAACTGTAGAAGTAAGCGAAACGAGGAAATCGAATAACATATTTCAGTGTTTCCCACAAGATTTTGTGAGACTTAATTTGCATATTTATGACATCATTGTGTCAAGTTTGCGTTTTGGCACTTCAGATCTGTTCTACTCTCTGAACTGTCACATACTGTAATACAACTGAATGGCCAATAAAGCTGTTCACATTATATTTTCTGTAGTCATTAAATAGTAAAAACGACCCATCTCAACTACGTTAACCAGGAAACACTCTCACTATACTCCTTAAATCCTGATTTATAATCTCAACATCATCTGATAAAATCAATATACATCTAACTAACACTAAAAAGCGACTATATGCGGTGGTTGTGGCTACTGTTTTGTGTCATTCAGTGCACTGCCTGCGTCTGGGTGACAAACTGAGCATATTAACAGACAAACTATGTTCATATTTAAAAGTCCAAACAGTCAGTAAGCGACAGGTGCTTGGAAACGCTGTCTTTGAAAATGATTTATTGACGAGTCTGCTGCGTTACAGCTTACTGAAAGCGCTGTTTCTCTGCCGCTCACTGCTCAAAACAGACGCAGAGAGAGACGATACTGCGCCGGGAGTCAGACCTCACTCGCAGCCCGGGGCAGTACTGGAGACATCTTCCAAATGAATGAAAGCTAAGGTTTTTTCAAAAAAGTCGCTAGGTTTGTCAGTATGTACCCGTTATGGGAAAAAAAGCCGCCAAAAGGGTCTGAAAGTTGCTAAATATAGTGCTAAAGTCGCGCTCGTCATGCGGGAGCTGATGGCACAGGGCGGTTGACATTGAGGCAACTTGCCACAAATAAATGAACGTATGGGAAACACTGGAGATTTTCTGTGGGAGTGTTGACAGTTCTCGAGCACACAGAACTACGAAACGCATTGGGCGAGGGAAGATTTTCCAACAGTTAATCGATCGCGGATGGTTTCATTTTCTCGGGTGGATAAAAAAAGTGTAAGATGATAATAATAGTAATAAAAACAAAAATGTGTCACCAAATATGCTTGGGCGGCCGTAAATATACCTTGGCGGCCCACCCATATAAACTCTATGTGTGGGAAACACTGTATTTTACCTATTGCCTATAATAGCGGTGCTTAATTGCTTTGAACCAGAAAGTGGTTTTTCCAGTCCAAGAATGTGCCTGAGTTTCAAGGAGTTGTTTTAATAGAGGTTCTTAATACAACAGCCCTTAGAAAGCTTGAACGGGTGTGTGTGTTGTGGCAGATTTGTGCTGTGTTCAACACAGTGTTGTCTGCAGAACAGGTTTAATCTATGTAGGGCTCCTCCCTGCCCTGCTCTACACATCTAATGTTCATTCATAGTTGCTTGTCCAGCAGGTGTTCCTCTCTCACCTGCTGTGAACTATATGTTTGTGCATTGAAAGGGTGTGAAATGACACTTCACACATTATATCATGATGCATCTGTCATGATTCATGAAATTCAGTGGAGAAATGTTATATGCAAAATTTCAGGACCATGTTTTTCTTATTGGGTGCCTTTGGATGATTAGTCAAAATTGAAAGTAAAAAAATAAATAAAATGTTCATTAAAATATTTGGTAACACTTTATTTGAATCTCCTTGATACACTTGTTACACATATTTGCTATAGTAAAAACAGTGAATTATGCATAAAGCTCCAGTGAGAATATGCTAGTCTCAAAAGAACCAAGTTTTCTTTACAGCAAAGGAAAACCCTTCTCCTCTTGGCTTATATCGAAATCCTCATACATTTTCCTCCACAAATTCTTGTTTTGCACTTTGAATTCTTGAGGGGGGTTTTGTTTTGCTTTCTCATTTAGGCTTCCGTGTTTGTCACTTGTCACCGGAGCTTACGCTACACCGAAGTCCTGCCTCATCCGCTGGAACGCCACTCTCTCGGGAATGCATGTACGACAGTTAGCGGAAGCTAGAGATGACGGATATAAAGTTTTGAATATGGATATTTTTCTTCCACAAACGCATCACTTCACTTGAGAAGGCCATTATTATATTTTTTGGGGTGAACTATCCATTTAATTAATATTACTCAGTACAGCATAAATGACAATAAGGACACATTTTAAATAAGGTTTGAACATGCATACATTTGTTTACATACATACACATTTTCATTCCGTTCATCTGGCTGCTGTTCACTTAAGTTTACTAAATTGCTGAACTTTTTAGTCATGCCCATTGTCATTTACTTGTTTCTGGCAATTTAAAGGTAAATCTCTCTTTGTGACGTCCAGAAGTGTTAGAATGACTTTTGCTTGTTGGTTGTGCATGAAAATGTCACACCTCTAAATTAGCATAGCAGGACTCACAAGGTCTGTTTTAGCTTTCACTGCAAATCTGTCTTCTTGATGGGATGTTTCAAGGCCTTACAGTGTGAGTGTTTCACTCATTTGCAAGTGAAAATTACTCTGCAAATGCGAAATTTTGTCATCAAACCTGGGGCCTGTACCATGATTGTAGATAAACAAATTCAGAGTTATAGGATACGTTTTGAGTTGACACAACCAAACCCATCCAATCTGGCTTTGTTGGGTACCATGAAGCTAAGCTGATCATCAACTCAGGCTTGATCCTGAGTTAATGGATAAAACGATAAATAAAATAAAACGAAGCACTTGTTCACGCGTGCAGCGCACGCATAACGGTCAGAGTGCAGACTGTTCCGGTGCTCGATAAGTATAAAGTGCAGATATGCTGTTCTGAAAGGACGTCGGGAATGGGATATTGTTTGACCGCCCGCTCCCGTTCAAATTGCACCAGAGTTACCGACCGTTACCATGTTGTATTTGGGAAATGAATCCCGCAGCGCAAGAAATCTGGTCGGCAATACAGATCTAGATTGCTGTGATGCAAGACTCTCGTTCGTTCGGTGCGCTGCATTGAGCAGCTGCGTTCAGTTTTAATTGTAGAGTCCTCTAACTGAAGGAAAATATTTGTATTTCTATAAAAACAATCTAAATGACGGTGGGGGAGGGTGCCACGGTGGGCAAGTGACATAACGGTGTTGCGGCTTAACACCGGTATAACCGTCAACACCGTCTATCATGGCAAGCCTATTGCTCCGTAACATTTTTATTCGTTTTTTTTAAAGGCATGTGCCTTTTAAACATGTTTTGTAATTGATTGTTTTATTTGAAAAGCAGGACAAAACAGTAAAAAGCACTTTTTGAATATTGTTCTAATATGTACTTATAAATATTATTCTAAGTAAATATATTTATTAGTTTATACCTAAGTTGTAGTACATTAATTTTAATATTACCCTATATGGTAATTAATTTAACCTGATTAACCATTTCAGAGTTTTTACTGCAAATCTCTTTTTTTTTTTTTTACAAGCATAATACAAAGTTTTGTATACAAGTGTAATAACAGTTGCAAATTGTTTTATTTAGACTGTAAATCTATGCCAATTGAGGAATCACCTCAAATGCCATACACTGCGTTTATTTTAGATTGGCAGGTTTGAGCGCAGGAAAATTGTTTATTCTGCATTCAGCAAATTTATTTCATGATGAGCGATGGACCTTGTTGGGAAACTAAATCGTCGATCTGGAATTATTTCCATTCATGTCACCCATCCGCGTTTGTACACGTGTCTTCAAGTTCATGTGATCGCAAACGCCGGCTGGTCAGGTGTGTATTGATGAGGCTTTCTCCAAACTGGCCAAATACGAACAAGACCGCGGTAAATAGATGTTAACAAGAAATGTGGCAACATATGCCGAGATTCCTATTCCTCAGAGAGTGCGTGAAGATGAGGAGTTAACGTGCCCGCTTGCTTGGTGGAGGAACAGTGAACCGTTTCTAAGCCGGACGAAGCGTCATAACACAACCGGTTGAGTCTGTCTACAGGACATTTGAACTTTGTGTCAGTAGGTCATAAATAAGACGAGGCAGTTTACTGTGAGTATCGCACCGCATCTAGTAGGGGTGTGACGAGACGCTTGCTCCACGAGACGAGACACGAGATTGGGTTCACGAGAACGAGACGAGACAAGATTTTTACACTATTTTTAAGAAATCCTCAATGATGAAATATATGAATGGAAAATAGTCTTTTATTCAACTGAAAATCACAAAATGCAAAACAATTTAGGTGCATTTTGAAATCAACTTGTAATGAATGTTATTTTACTTATTATATTTTAATGAATTCTATGCAGTAAAGGACATGCAAACAGTGCAAAATGTTTTGCTATAAACTCTACCGACTGGCTTTTCCACTGTACGATTTCACATGAGAAATGTAACCCATTGCCAGAAATCGAACATAAAAAAATGTATAAAATAAATATATAAGTATGTGGAGGAGTCGCCGAAATCCCAGATTTTCCACCACAGAAAATGGCCTCATATCAACTGCAATGAAAACGCCGATGTCTCTCGTTATTGCCGTGGCTCTTGCACTTGACGGTGGAAGAGATGCAACGGCATTTAGAGTTGTTTGCCCTTTTAATGTTTTCGTCACATGTACGGCTGGTTTTAGTAGAGAGCTGTGGTGGTTCTGTATGTGTTTTTGCATAGTGCTCGTGTTAGCCGCGGTGTCCGGCATTGTTTTCTTACAATGTTTACATATTGTGTTCGTCTTGTCTGTCACTCTTTCGCCGTTTCGTATTTCCACCGGAAAACCCAAATGTTGCCACACAAATGATTTAAATGTGGCAGGGGAATCTTCAATACTAATTTCACCCTCACGCTCCATCATGCTGACATCACAACTCACGACGAGACAACTTTTCACCTCCACGAGAAATCTCGTCGCGTTTTAATCTCGCGAGATCTCGTAATACGAGATCTCGTCACACCCCTAGCATCTAGTGTAGACAGCATCAGTGATTATAATGGATTCTCGCCGCTCGCGTGAGGTAGACAGGGTCACAGGGTGTATTTAACTTTCTTATTTAAGGCTACTTTCCTATTTAACTGTATTTCTTTGATATTTATTTTAGTGTTTTGCAGGCTGAGTGTTCACTGACGTAAGTGCTAAAATAAACACGTACGTTTGTTAATAGATGATTGACCATAATTGTATTTATTTTTGCGTTTCAGAATTATATATATTTATAAATATAAACACAAGCATACTGTATGAACATACCGCCTACTGGTGGTATATTACCACCGCGGTGGTAAAAATCTGCCACTATCACAGCCCTAGGTGTTTATTGATAATTTATCAGCTAATATAAAAATGATGTAGGTGTTGTTGTATATCTTGACTTTTCAGAATGATATTGGGAACTCTGAAATGTTATTCAAGTTAATTAACCAGTGTTAATTATCAAGACACTGTCCATCCTTTAATCTGATTTAGAAACCACAAAATAGCACTGAACTAAGACATCATTTGTGGGGATCCATAACTTTGTTATAAGTGAATCTGAGAGTGAGTTGGTAGGTTTACTACTGTACTTCAGTTAGAGCTTGTTTAGTCTGGTCATTGTCTTGACTTTCTGCTTCTGTCTTGTGAGCCAGCACATGAGATGTTATTAAGGGCTTCCCCCTACGGCCCACAGAACTGGGCCAGCAGTCCACATAAATCACAGCTGCCATTGTGTGTGCTGCAGCAAACCTACCCTCATCCCCCTTCTCTCTCCTCCCTCTCGCCTCTTTTCTTGTGCTGCTCAGACTGCAGAGGACTTGGAGATCACACTTTGCTTAGCCTCTTTCACACAGTCTGTTCTCTTGCTCACTTCAGAATTCTGCTTAACTTTTTTTATTGATTTATTACTGCACCACAGCATAAAGATTAGGATAAATAGTTTTAGTTTTGAGCATTAAAGGTTGCTGAATGGTTTTCATTCTGTAGTAATTTTTAAAGAACATGATAATTTGTTTGATAAAATGGTTCCTCTGTGCGCGTATATATTTTTAAACACACTACCTTTCTAAAATGTTTTTTCTCTTATGCGTATCAAGGGCAGGCTGTGTTTATTTGATCAAAAATACAGAAAAACAATAGTGTGAAAATAAATAATCTTTTTTAATATAATTTTTTAAAATTCTAAATCACTTTATATAGGGGACATAACAATCTCTAGGGTTAGTTCACCCAAAAATGAAAATTAGCCTGTGATGTACTCACCCTCGAGGCATCCTAGGTGTATGTGACTTTTTTTTCAGACAAATCCAATCGGAGTTATATAAAAAAATTGTCCTGGCCCCTCCAAGCCTTACAATGGGGATAAGCGGTTGCTTTTTGTCAACAGTCCAGAAGATGTGAAAAAGTGCGCGTATCCGTAATAAAACGTGCCTCACATGGCTCCGGGGGTGAATAAAGGCCTCCTGTTGCTAATTTTCTTTTTTGGGTCAATTAACTCTTTAATCATGAGTACCTATTGTCATGGCCAGCTCGTTCCAGACCGTAATATATAGAGATTCACACATACGAGATACGAATGAATATTTTCAATTGTAAGATTATTTATGAAGAAAAAGTGATTAGTTACAGAAACAAAAAAACTATATATTAAAAAAACGATAATCCAATGTGATAAAGAACATTGACAAAGGAATAAACAACCAAAAGTGTTGGAGCTAAAGACCACCAGAGGAAGTGTCGTTGAGCATATCAGTAACACCTTTTATACTCTTGGCCCATAATGTCTTTAATTAGCAGTGACATCACACGTAGATGTTACACTGCCACCAACAGGCAGAGAAGAAAAGACAGGGTCGTCCCACTTGGGCTGGGTGGTATATCGAGTTTGTATGATATATTGATATATTTTTATAAGCAATACGGTATGAAGCAATTCCGTTAATATCAAGTTTGATACGAGCGCATCCGAAAAAAATCTATAGGGATGAGGACACAGACTAAACTGCTGCAGAGATAGTGCATAATACACTTTGTTTTAAACATGTGACAAGCTTTATATGAAGGGCTTTAAAAGACTTATAAGATATATTAGCCTATAGTTTATAGTTTCAGTTTAAAGTCGCTTGCCGTCAGATGTAATGAAATAGGAGCGCAATAATTCTGACGAAAATATACATTTTGCTGAAATATTTGTAGTTGGAAAATATAAATGTGACGTGTGGAATTTTAAACCTTCAAGTTAGTGTATTAGTATGATAGCACTAACTGTAAAGTGACTGTAATGGGTAATCAAAATAGCCTTTTTACTCAATTAGTCTATGCTTTTTTTACTTTCATTGTTTTGTTTAGTAAATGTAACGTTTGCTTTAAAAGCATTGCTTTTGTTTTTAGATAACAATGTTAGAATGTAATGTGATTTTAACCCTTTTTTTGCACATAATATATGCCTACATGGTAAAAGTAACTTTATTTGTTTAATCCAAATACAAAATACCGACATATACCATATACCAAATCAAAAATATTGAGATTTTTACTCATATTTCCCAGCTCTACGTCACACTATAGGGTAGCATTGCATCTTTCATATCTCAAAGGAGTCTTTAGTTTTATTATATTTATAAAATAAAAATACAACTCGACGATTCTCTCTGAAAACAGCCGTGCTCCTGCAGGTGTGCTGAGGGCGGAGCTAAAGAGTCACGAGCACTTGAGTGCCGATTGCCAACAAAACACAAAAATTTGATGCAGTTTTAATTACCGCCTGCGGTTACGAATCATGACCGGGATCTTTTATCGCTCGGCTCACTCCATCTTTCAGTACCAAACAATGTGCAAATCCAGCATCGAAAACATTAGTCTCTGAATTTACGGGAACAAACAAACAAACACACTTGTGAAACTCCTTTGCTGCCCCAGAAAAACAAACTGCATCCACTGTTCACACAATGCTGGGTTCTTTGGGAAGCTGAACAAGGTAATCTTTCTCTCAACCAAAAACACACTTCTTTGGAGACATTCTTCACGAGCAAGTCCTGTGCCTGGGAAATTGTATTAGAAAAAATCGTCTCGACTCCTAACTTAATGACCTGTACTGTAAGTTCCACTACTAATGTTTCTTTTATTAATATAAATATCTCAGTTAAGATTTACCAATTTTTTAAATGTAAAGTTTTTAAATGCTTTAAAACATTACCAGTTTCCATGACCATTGCCAGTATGGCTAATGATCATGAAGCAATATTGGTCATTCCCCTTTGAACATGAAATACCATATATAACACATCATGGAGTGGCAGCAGGTGCACTGATGCATGTGTAAATTAATTCTGTTGATGAGAAGAAATTCTGGTTAAGGGCAGGAATTGGACTGTGGTGTTTTATTAACACGTTGGCGCTGAAATCTTGCAGTGGCTGCCAGTTCTTCCAGAAACACTGAACACGGTCTCTTCTCCTGTCATCATCTCACACTCTCACAGTCACTTGTTTCGTGAGATTATGCTCTTGATTTGGCTCGGGCTGCAGACTGAGAAGCGTCTATTTAAACTGGCCTGAAGTGTGTTACCCTGCTTCCTTTTGTCTGAGCCGGGGAGCAGCTGGCTCACTCATCCTGTCCCCGCCCCTCTCGGGGAGTTTGATTCCGGAGGAGGATTAACACTGGGAGTCCCTCCCTCTCTGAGACTCACTCGACATCTGCATTTCTGTCTTCATTATTAAGTGTAGAAAGTGTGTAGACTTTGTGGCATTGTGATGTTCTAAGATCAGCATGTACATCTGTTTTCATGTCCCTTTAATCTCACATGCTTACACCAGAAACATGAGCCAGTCACCTGTCTCTCTGGGTAAACATGGGCGGCACCAGTCGTCATCCAGTGCAGGGTAGCGTCAGTGTTTAGTACAGGTCATTGACTCAAGCTCCACTTCCCTGTGTTCACCTCCGACCAGGAAACACCCCCTATAATCATTTACAGCCTCTAAACCTAATGCTTTACTGTTCTGCTTGTTTTTCAGGCTCATAAACACATACACATATACAAATACAGCCACAGCGGGGTGTATCTGTTCCTGTTCATACTTTATAGCTGCTTTTCAGTTGTCAATTTTTTTTTTAATGGTCAGTTATTTGGATTAATTAGCCTCATTGGTTTTTATCTCATATTATAGATTTGGGTAGTGGTTTTTGGGGCCAAATTCACAAAACTGCAATTTTCTATCCTTTTTAGACTAACAATATAGTATCTTTTTTTCTTAAGATTGTTCTAAAGGCAAACCCTACGGGGAAGTTAAGAAAATAATGGTTTTAATACATATACTATTAGGGATGTGCATGTGTTCTCTGAAGTGACACCAGTGGCCGGTACTGTAAACAAAGATTGTTCTTAATTATGAATTTCGTGAGTTTTTATGAATTCATAAACAACTGTACAAAAACAAGTCACATAAGGGCTTCATTTTTTTGTACACTTTTTGTATTATTACATTTTTCTGGAGGAGGAACAAAAAGGCAGTCTTTGAGGTGTTGAAATTGTATCGCTAAGAACTGCCACACAATCAGTTAACGCTAAAGCCTGCCAAGGAGAAAACAATTCTTAAGAAAATATTTTAGAAGTTCTTAAGGGTTTCCAAGAATTGCACATAGGAACATTGCTGTAAACTACTTCTCTTGTTTTCCTAAGATGATTTTCATGAATCCAGACCCTGGTCACACTTTTGTCCAATTGTTGTTTTGGTGCATACTTCATTTTTATTTGCAGTTTTTGAAGCGAGTAAGTTGTGATTCTTGATACCTGCCATTTAGACGTTTGAATGGGTCACAGTTACTGTACATTGATTCACCCCCAAGCACATCCTCATGATTACTGTTTACTTGTCACAATATGAACGTTTCCATGGATCTGACCCTTCCAGCAGCTCCTCTATCTGCCTCAACACCTGTCGTGTAAATCTCTCTCTGTGTGCAGCACATTGTCCGTGCGTGTTGTGGGACAGAGTAAACATAAACACACAGACTCCAGTGCAGATGGCCCGGTCTGGCTGATCTCCTCCAGATACTGGAATAGGTGTTAGTTACTGTAGATTAGTGTTGTCACGATACTGGAATTACTAACTTCGATACGATACCTTGAAAAATATCGATATTCGATACCATTTTCGATACCACGGAGAAAAAAACTGCCATAGCATTAAGGGGGTAATTTTTTGTATTTTATTTAAAGATAAATATAACAAGTCTAGAACATGACAATGAGGTATATTTTACATGAACAAAAATGTCTTGAGGTAGTGCACTTGTTCAAGGTGTAGTGTCTAGTGTAGGTTGTGAGTGTGTTGTTTTTTGTTGTAGGTCGAGTCTCATATTCTTTCTGGTGCTACAAGAAAATGCCAAACTTTAATAAACATTTTTTTTTTTTAGACCACACTTTTAAAATGAACTGAACTAACTAATCTTAGAACATAAGTTAATGGTAATAGATATTTGTTAACATTAGTTAACATGAATAAACAATGAAAAATACTTCCAAAACATTTATTAATCTTAGTTAAAAGTTAATTTAAACTAACATTTACTAATACATGTACTAATTAAAATCCAAATTTATATCTGTTATTTTTTTTTTCATTGGACCAGAGCGAACATGATCTGTTGTATTTTTATTACCTACTGTTATCAAAGATTAAAATATACTGTAGCAAATGCATTGCTCATCGTTCATAAATCAGGGCTCTAGACTAACTTTTTGCACTGGGTGCACTGGTGCGCCTAACTTTTTCTTAGGTGCACTGGCACAAAAGTTAGGTGCACCCAAATTTTTATATAGGCAATATTGACTAGTAAACTACTAACTAACAATCTGGTCAACATAAAGTTCTTTATTTGAAGCACAATTCTACAAGAAAGGTAACTTACTGAAAAGTGTTGGTGCTTAAAGTGCTTCACTGAGCAGAGATTTAAACTTAAAACATCTCAAGATAAATAAAATCTAAATTAAGTGTTTTAAGGGGGCCAAACTGAACATCTCATGGCTCAATGTCTTATGGACTATCCTCCATTGCAGTCACATGCCCCTCGGATGGCCAACTCCTGTAGTTTAGCTTTCTTGATCTTTGGCCTCGGCTAAACCAGCTGACCACACTCTCACTCTCTATCTCTCTCTCTCGCTCTAGCATCAACATCTTCCAGACTCAACCCCTTCTACACTGATTCTTATCAGATCTTCCACTGTGTCTGAACGAAGGGATGCTCTAGTGCAGTGTTTCTCAAACCCCCCCCCTTAAACCCATAAAACAATCCTGCGCCCCATCCCACCACAGACTACCAAATAATTGCACTAAACATAATGAAAAAAATAAGTATTTACAGTTTTATAACCAATTCTTACTATGCAAAAGGAAGTATACTTAGGCCTTTAGTATTATGTTAGAAGCATTTTATACTCATACCTTTTCTTGATTTAATATTTTGATTTTTTAGCTTTATTTTCATTTAAATGTTTAGTTTTGAAATGTTGTATGCATTTGTCATGTTTATTTCATGTCTTTATCTTCTTAAATGTGTGTATATAATATGTATAGTTTTAACTTTTAATTTGAGTTACTTCTTATTTGTAAGCCGCTTTGGATAAAAGCGTCTGCTAAATGACAAAGTAAAGTAAAGAAAAAATAACTGTTCTGTTCTGTCTAATCGCCTCTGTGCTCATACTGTATTTTAATGCAGCCAAATTCTCAATAAAACTGTTTTACTTTATATATTTGACTGTTTATGTTGTCAGTCAACAGGATAAATATGAAATAATGACTGAAACACGTCCCTTTAAGAATTCATAACCAGCTCTCCTTTCCAAGAAGCTAGTCTGCACAAAAATACTAATTTATAATTGTATTGAGCCGTTGTCTGATGAAATCAAATAAGACACAATATAAGACAAGACAATTCCTGTGCTGTGATTTCTTCTATATTTGCATGTACATTTAGAGAAGCAATAATATCTGTTTTAACTGAACGGGCTCCTCTCAGACGCTTGCTGAACAGAGCAGATGCAGAGAAAGCGCGCTGATCTCGCGCCGTTGCTGCGATCACAGAAACACTCTGAGAGACTCGATTTGTCACTAGTTGCTTTTTTTGGAAAACAAAAAGTTGCTATGGGGGTCTACAAAGGCGCTAAATGTCGCTAAGTTAGCAACACTGCACGCATTTCTACTACTCACCTCTTTCTCTCTGTCTGACTGCGGCAGCACGTGACGCATTTGTCAACGCAGCACACACACATACAGGGATATCTGGACCACGGCCAATCAGAGGGGGTCCGCCTTCACTATCTCTGATTGGTTTAGACCACGATATAAGCCTAACGGGGTCTTTTTTGAACCAGAGTTTCTGAGTCGCGGATACTTTTTTTTCTTTTCTCGAATGGCTGGACGCACCAGTGCGCCCTGGGATTTTTGTTAGTCGCACCCGTGAGAAATTAGGGTGCACGTGCGACCAAATTGGTCGCACTCTAGAGCCCTGAATGCTGGTTAATACATTATTTGATGAACAGATTTTAATGCCGGATTCACATATCACCGATCCACACACGCAAACGTGCGTGCATCACACCCGAAAACAATGCTCACTGGATCGACATGAAGACAAATTGCAGAATTTAAGTAATATATTTCATTTTAAGTTAAATGAACACAAGTTAATTTACATTTGACCACAGTTAAAGTATTTAAAGATTCCTCAGTCAGATTATATTAACTTTAATAATTACGTGAAAAAACGAGACAACACTCATATCAGCAACAATACTAGGCCATCTTGGGTAATGTTTGAGTAATGTTAAAATAAGAATAGTTACCAACCTCTCGAAATTATTCATATAGACCCGGTGTCTGTCTTTCAGGTGCTTTTGCGGTTTGATCGCGCATGACGCGCTCGGACCGGTTAACTTCCGGTCTGTGTTTGTATATCGGGCTGGTTAGTGGCGCCGGCTACAAACACAGTTAAAGTGACGAGTAGACTGAAGTTGGGCTCAGGTTGTTGTGTTGTGGGATGTGTTTCACATACATACATTTATTTGTGGCGACCCACCAGAATATCAAAACTTTTCCAAAAGGCTTTGTTGAATAAACACGAGCACATAATGCACGTTTAGAAATCAAAACGAGGCGCCGGGTGTTTTATACCACTGTATTTCTGAAGGAACACTGTCTTTAGAAAATGTTTGATATCATTTTCTTTTCATCTTGCATGTTATATGTCTGATAAAGCAGCGCTTTGTAAATTCAGTTTACAGCCGTTCCCAGGCGCAAACCTCTAACGTTAACATTATTTCTCCCGCTTTTAAACGCCTCCTGCTGGCAGAGAGTGAATTTGCATTTTAATATGTCTGTCCAAGTAGTTATTGCTGCATCTCAGTCCATCTGCTGTGTTCTTTATCAATCAAAGCCGGTTATGGAGGAGCCGCACTCGCTATCTTTATATTCACTTCACTTTTGCTATTTAACCAGAGCGAATGAGACGAGACACGTGACAGGCACTGCGGTCACGTGTGGTGTTTGTCAACGCGCCTTTGGAGAGAAGTGAAAGTGACAGCTGGGCTAGGATCGGAGTATCGATACTTCGGGAAATTAGTATTGGTACCGTTCAGATATTTCAGTATCGATATTTATCGAAATATCGATATTTTTGACAACACTACTGTAGATGGCGTCTGTGTCGCACCCTGTCATCTGAACTCTGATCTCCTGCTTTGTCTGAGAAGGTACAGACCTTCTATTGCAGTAAGCTATTAATAAGGCAAGGGTTGGCCAGGTTTGTCCCGTTTTAGTTTGTAAATTGTGTGTTTTGGCTGATAAAAGTGATAAAGCATGTTTGACTGAGCGATTTGGATGCAGCGTGCTGATACTATGTGCTAGTGGTCTTTTCTCTCTACAGTTTGCTTGTTCTTGTTGGTGACTCATGCAACACAGAGAAGCTGTATAGCAAATCCCCACGGACTCACGTTTCCATGGCCACAGGATGCAAGACGAGCCCACGTGGAGAGCACAGTGCTGTTGCTACGTGGACATGTAGCATCTCCCACTCCTACGTTTTATCTTTGTAGGAAGTGAATGCTTTTGCATTTGATTGTAAATATCAACTTGGAATGAACAACACTGACAAAGGACAGGGTGTGTGGTACCTCACTGAAAACTTTTTGTAGTAACCGGACGCATTTTGTTTTTGGCAACATTTATTAAGCTTTTATATTGGGGAAAATCAATTTGATGTTTAAAAAAATTGGAGCATTTATCATGTGAAAATGCTTCTATCGATTGCAGTGAAAAGCAAAGTTACAAAGGTCTCTCGGTCGAGACAGGAAGGAAGTTCATAAGCTATGCACTTTCATATTTCGTTTAATCTCATTGGTGGTCAAGCACTCTGACTTATCTTATGTCTTTGAAGGTTGATGGACCTGAACACTAGTCCAGCTCCAGAGAAAGAGCTTTTAAAATGGCACTTAAATAAATAATGACCGTCAGCTGGCAGTGTTGGACAACTGCTGTGATACTCATTGTGTTGGTCATTTCAGATGTGTTTTTCAAACATTTAGTTTGATTGAAATGAAAATGATGTGCACTACGCATGAACAATATATCAGTGTTATGCTGGTTATTTTTGCTGTAATCTAGTGCTTGGATGTAATCTTTAAAAACACCAATAATAATTTTATCTATAGACAGACGTGAGTGCACGTAGGACCCTTTAGGAAGACCAAATGATTGATTGGCTACTGCCATTCAACAGATGGTTGTGGGAGGTAAATGAATAACAAATTGTAGGGCTGGAGTAAAGGCTCTCCAAATTGGACTGAACCTGCAACCTTTTGTATTATCATCCCAGTTTGTTAATACTGAACACTTAACAGCACTTAACTTATGCATGTAGCTTTTGCCTGGAGATTCATTGAGTATAGCCTGAAACCGATGAATCTGTATTTAGGGCAACTTTTTGGGTCTAGCTGAGCTTTGAAAATGCATTTCTCTTACTTCTCGCCAGTTAGGAATGCCTCCACTTTCTGCTTCGCAACTGGACATATTTGTAAGAATATCACTCCTCTTTTTATATCCTGCTTCTAAGGAACTTAATACAATCCAAGTAAAGACTGAATTTAGCACTGCCATTAATTAATTGGACATTGATGATAAATGTTTGGGTGGAGTATGTTGATTGTTTCCATATATCCAACAGATAAACACAACAGCATGGAATTAGAAGCTGAAGTTCATATTTATCAGCATACTCTGATATTAGAATGTTCACTAGCTTGGTGCTTGGAGCGTCTCGATTATTTAGACTATAATTGACATTTGTTTAAAATGCACAGTTTTCCATCAATAGTAGAGAAGTGAAGCACCCTTGAAGTCACAGGAGCATGTTCATGTCTAGGGATGGGTACCGAAACCCGGTATTTAATCGGTCTCGGGGCTAAATTATAAAAGACCGGAGTATCGATAAGCTCTGACGTTAACGGTTCTGTTATCGGTACTGGAGAAATCAAGAAAACACACATACATTTATTATTGCTATATATATATATACACATTATCTTGCAAATTCTATCCCGCCAGAGTCACCAGCTGTTTTTATATGCAATAATATTCAAACTCTTGTCTATGATGCATTTTTGCTATTCCCAAATCAGAAGCGAGATCGCGCTCACGTGGGTGAGTTCAGCACGCACAACATGAAAGCCCTGTTTATGATAGAAGAGAGAACTAACCATTAAAACATGCTTACACTTTAGGCCTGTGGCTGTTATATTAAACTGAGTTTATTTAATGTTTTTTTTAGCTTCTAAAGATTATAGCCGTGTTTCTTCTAGAACAACTTCCTTCTCTTCACAGCGGCGCGCATTCGTTCCTCCCTGACCAGAACTTAACGTCAGAATCAGATCAATCATCTGTCGATTGTTGTAAAATGCCGTCTTTACAGTTACTAAATTGCTGGACATGTTTGATAATAAAACGTTGAAAATACAATCCACACGAGAGACGCTTTTCCTCAGGCTGAAGTGTGTGCGCGCGTGTGTGTGTGTGTGTTTGCGCGCGCATGTGTGTGTGTGCGCGTGCGCGGCGCGCTCTAAAACTGACAAGCAAAATACACTTTGAGCTTCGGGCGCGTCCAAACGATCAAATACACACAAAGCATGTAAAACGGACGGCTTGAGAGTATTCACTTAAACACAGTTTATATCTTAAAGTGCACGAGAACAGTTGGGAGAAAATTGTGTGTCAATATTTTGTCTCAGTGACAGATTGGAGCTTCTTCAATGTTAATCAAAGAACAAAATACAAAGACAAAATCACTCACAGCTCTTAATCTGAATAAAGTAATAGTTTTAATAAGCATTAATCTATCAATATATACAGTGAAAACGATGCAGTGTTCATTTGTATTTGATCACTTTTAGATTTATTTTGTAGCTATTACTTATCTGAACATTAATGTTAGTAGACCATCATAGATAAATGAAAGCACTGTGTTTTTTTTTTTACATTTGTATTTTTGTTTTATGGTATGACAAATTGTATATTTGTCAGTTTATTTAACTTTGTTTCTTTGTTCTTACTCTATCTTATCTTATGTATATAAAACACTAAAATGCCTGCGCATTTGCGGTGCATTTACAAATTGATGTTTTATATTTATTTAATGAAATATTTATTTAACATTTCAGAATATAAAGCCATGTTAATTAAGCTGCTAATCTATCATATAAATATATATTTCATACATATATGTGTATGTATATATGTATGTATATATATAAATAACAAAAAGTACCGATAAGAATACCGTTAAAGTACCGAACCGATAAGCAGTATCGATAAGAGTAGTAATACCGTTAAAACCTTAACGATACCCATCCCTATTCATGTCACAGGAGGCTTTAGTCATGCATCTCTCGGGGGTCCAGACTGAACCTCAGAGACAGACCTCATCATAACACATGCTGTAAACTCACTCTAAAGTATTATTCACACCCCAAATAAATATTCGCTATGAACAAAGCTTTAAATCGAAACTGCATTCCTGTGGATCTTTTTATACCAAGACCACACTTTGTCCTGTAGTAGAATAGTTGAAGCTTAAAAAACTGACCAGTAAGTTAAAGTCATGTTTTGTATGTATTTTATTCTTTTTGGGATGATTGACAAACCTGAGTATTTTTATTTTATGAATGTTTAAGAATGGACCGGTTTGAGATTTTCACGGTATGATAACCTTAGATAAAAAAAACACGCTTTCACGGTATCACGGTATTGCCATTACAGGTCTAACATTTTATTTTTTAATTTCTGGATTAGGGATGTCAATTTTCAATCATTTCCATAATAGGGTTGTGACGGTGAGGACATTTTCCCACCGGTTAATCGACGTGTTGTCACACCGGTATCACCGTGGTGGGGGGGTCGTTAGAGTTTTCCCTCGTTTCCTCGCTTTCCTTGGGTTTTAAATACCCTGTAAGCGCCATGTCTTTTACTTTGACTTTCATATCAGCGGCAATTCAGCATCAAGCAGTTGTTTGTTTTTAGTTATTTCCCTTTCTTCCCTTTGCTTAAATAGCTTAAAAAGCACCGTGCGCATTTTACATTAACTTTGAAGAAATTAAATTCAAGCAACAACAAAATACAACGTAGAATGTCTGGTGGTGGTTGAGGATAGACCCCACATGATTGTAAAGCGCTTTGGGTGCACAACAATACACAAAAAAGCTACCAAATACACCATATGCCTAATATAAAATTACAAATAACATAACGTTTAAATGCTCAACTAAAAATCAGTTAAGAACAAGGAACAAACAATTATGAAATGAAGAACGTTTATTAGCAAAAATGAATAAGAAAGTTTGAAGGCGCAGATGGCATACACCAAAATAATGGGGGAAAATCACACAGTTTAAATAAAAAAACACATCTGCAAATACTGTGGAACCAAATAAATCAGAAACGAATAAAAATAACAAAAACATTATCACTTAGATCGGGGATTCCCAATCGGTTGATTGCGAAGGCAATACTGGTAGATCGCGCTTTAGGTCAGTGTTGAGGCGGATGCAGAAGAGCGTACGCTGCTTGTTCGATGGGTAATATCCAAAATGGCGCTACGCTGATGAGGCTTATTAATGCCATCTAAAAAGAAACCTTCACACTCTTTCCTTAACTTTGCTCTCTTTCCCTTAACATCTCACTGTCTGGTTAGAATTTGCTCTGAACAATGCCTAGAAATTTTTATTACAAGCACTGCCTATGTCTGTTTGCCTCTGTCATGTATCGCTTATTGTATTCCTCAATTGTAAGTCACTTTGGATAAAAGCGTCTGCTAAATGTATAAATGTAATGTATACATTTTCATACTTTTCTGAACCTCGACAAGCCTACCGGTTTTTATCTAAAATATCTTAAATTGTGTTCCAAAGACGAACAAAGCTTTTATAGAGTTGGAACGACATGCGGGTAAGTGAATAATGACAAAAATATCATTTTGGGGAGGTGTAACCCTTTAAGCAAGCATGACTGTATTTCCCAGTTATTCATCCGTGTTTCAGTCTCCTGTCATAATCAAAAGTTTCTTTCATGTATCACGACTTAACTAATATGGTACCAGTTTAATGGGCTCGAAAGAATTACTGTTTTCTGTGTGATTGTTCATGCGTGTTTCTGCCTGTCTGTGTTTATATCTGCAGCCCGTTTTGTCAGCGTATGACTCCTTCGGTGCTTCGAAACTCACCGTGCACAAAACAGACCAAAATGGCCCTTTGTTTACCACAGGGTGTGTGTGTGAGTGAGGGCTCGAGCGCTGCTGATCTGTTGACGTGTGTGTTTGTCCTTATTGATTCCTCTGTTTTGAGAGTGCTGTGGCTGACAGGAAGTGGGAATAATGGAGAGAGCTGAGGAATGTAGTGTTTTTGTTTTGCAGAGCCTCTCTAACCATCACACTGCTGCCGAGACCAGAGCAACCTTCGCCAGCACAAACACATCTCTCACTTGCTCTCTTTCTCTGTCTAACAACGTGGCCCAATCAGACTCTGCAAGTTCTTCTGTGTATACTTGAGCTTTTTTATTAACCAGACTAGAGAGAGGTCATTTGATCAATTTGGTGGTGTTTCCTACTAGTAGCCCTCCCTACTGTCCAAAATCCTGCTGTGGAAAGACAAATTGCTTGATGCTGGGAACTTGCATTGTGTCTGGTTTGGACATGGTGTCCCACAAATGTAGAATCTGCTATCATGACGTTTTGTGTAGCAGATTTTTATTAGTGTGGATTGATAATAATTGTACAACTCCACAGCCTGAAATGTTTAGTGTGCAGTTGATTTGACTCTCAAATCTTGCTCTCTTAAAGGGATAGTTCACAAAAATATACATTTTTACTCGCCACATGAAGTCGTTCCAAACTTGTATGACTTTCTTCTATGGAATGAAAAAATGTTGGTAGCAGTTGTAAACCTATACAGTCAACTGTAACCTGTACAGTTGACTTCCATTGTATGGACAAAAACACATTCGCAAAATATATAGGGCCCTATGATTTCCACGATGCAAAAACATGGATGGAATCGTGGAATCCAGTCATGAAAACGCAATTTACTGTATAGCTATAAATCAAAAGTAGGTCAGTACACATATTAAAATGTGATATTATGGACTAGTGTCTATGAATATTAAGTTTCAAAAATACCCTTTAAACATGAATTCTACATGTTCTGTGTGTCTATGTGTGAATGAATGGTGCAGCAGACATGTGGTTTTGTTTACTACACACTAGTGCTGGGCGGTATACCGGTTCATACCGAATACCGGTGTTTATTTTTCTTACGATATGAATTTTTAAAATACCGCAATACCGGTGTCATTTAAATAACGTTTGAAACGCGACACTGTTAGAGAGGGGTCTCTTTTCACTATTGCATTTTGGCGAGGATACAGCTGTATGTGTTACTAAGCGTGAAAGTTCCGAAACGGAAGCACTAGTAGAATGTGATGAGAGAGAAGAAGTCATCCACAATATCCACATCGACCGCCATAAATATCCACCGTCCGCTGCCATCAGCTCCCGTCTCTCACAAACTAAAGTTCTCCGTCGATCACGATGGATTCTCACAATTGCAGGGTTCCGCCTTTTAAATTCACTTTTCATCATTTTAAGACCGTAAATACGCTTACATTTCTCAAATAGTGTTATAAATGTCTTGATTTTAGCTTGAATAGGTCTTAAATGAAGGAAAGACGAGGTGTATTCAGTCTGCTGAGGGGATGTGATCAAAGCCTGGAGTGGTTAAAGCACGCCTCTCTCCACTCTAACCGCTCTGTAATCACTCCGCCTGGATCCACTCCGGTTTTACATTCCCGCCACGGAAAAAACTGCTCCGTGTTCACCATTTAAACGTTATCTGGGATTACTGAGGGGAAAGAAACATGTAGGAATCATGTAGCACACTGTTGTTGTTCTGCGGAACACCAAAAATCATCCCCGCCTCGGCAAACAACATAGTCACAGTCGGGTTCTTAGCAGAGAACGCCGAGCAGAACTTGAATTTCGGCGCGGGATTGAGGCTATTAATAATAATTATACTCATTCCCACAGGTTCCGACAGAATGCATCACATTTGCACGTGCTTTTGATTCTTGAGCTCACTCATGTGCTCTTAATTTCTGTGCGCCCACAGATCGCGATCTTTTAATAATTATAAGGGGAGTTTGCAAATGTGATATATTGATTTAATACAAAAGATCAATAAAAAAAGTACTACATGATTTTGTTCTATTTCATCAACGAAAATAGTTCAAAATAAAGAAACAGCTGAGCCGTTGAGCATCTCTAAAAGCTAATGTATATTTAAAACATTAATGTCCACATGAATCTATGAATGTAATTGCACTCATGCCACCCTGAGACTTTAAACGCCTGAAAATGTAATCATGCCACTTTTGTGTTCTTCTGTGCCAAATTATACAAATAATTTTGTATTAATACTAATTTCATGATTGGTAACCTATTTGTCGATTGTACTTATTATATTTTTTAAATATACATTTTAAAAAGCTTATAAACATACATTTTGAATTTGAAGTAGATGTAAATGATGCTATTGCAAAGGTAAAATAAAATACCCTGTAAGTCACTTTAAGGAGTCAAACGTCACCTCGTATTCGAAGGCAAATTTTTATCAGAATTTTTTTTATTGATCAGAAGGTACTCCTAAATGTTTTTAATTAGGAGGACAAGCGCCCTGATTACAAGAAGAAAAGCACCGCTCTTAAACGGTGTGTGACTGTAATGGCTGTGGAATGGGGTTTGGCCGAGAAATATTTTCAGTCAAAATATTGTTTGTTTGCTTTAACCCTGTATTTAGTGTGGACTTTTCTACAATATTCACTCATCATGACACTAAAATATGGCATTCTAAGTCAATCTACTGCAGTTTTTCCTCAGTCAGGGTCATGCATGAAAAAAATACCGCCGCCCAGCTCTACTACACACATACTGACGTGATGCTCACATCGATTTTAACATCTGCCGCCATGAACATAGATTTTTGTTAAAATACAATTTCAGTTTAACTTGAAGAAACCGTTACAGAAATTACTTGAAATTATATTACTACTACTAATAATAAAATTGTTATTAAAACATTATTTTTAAAGGATTGTTTTTTATTTAGCAAGTAAATGTATGATGGAAAAGTATAATAAATGATATATATATATATATATATATATATATATATATATATATATATATTTTGTATTATCCATTAATTAGAGATGCTTTTGATTATTAATATTTAATAAAATCCTTAAAATGGTTATTGGACAATTATTGAAAACAGAATTGTCAAAATAAAGCTGGATTTGAGAAAAATGTATACAAAAAATTAATAGAGCCATACAAATTTAATTTTGTTAAACTTTAAATAAATTGCTGTTTAATATTGTAAGTTTTATGATTTAAATTAATTAAACATATTTTTTGATGAATAAAATGCAATTTTTACCATTTAAAACAGAGTCTAGAAAAATGTAAACTGATTTTTTTTTATCCAGAAACATTTTTATGGAAGAATTCAGGGAAAATAAAATGGATTTCATAGGACCCTACATTTATCTATTTAGTTTTATCTCCGATCTCGCTTGACATGAGCTGTTAAGACTGAAGCTTTTAATTAAATCATTAATTAGGCTTGTCTGTGGAGGGCACATTTAGTTTTTTTGTTTATAGTGTGTGTGTGTGTGTGTGTGTGTGTGTATTTCTGGGTCTGTCGTATGCACTTCAAACAATACTAATCATCATGCTCCCATCAGTCTGTTCATTAGAAACGGTTCAGCAGTGATCATACAGCTTGGCTTCAGAGTCTGCTCAAGAAAGTGGATCTCTGTATGTTCAAACAGCATATGTGATGTGTCTGGCCAGTGTCCCTCATGACTGTTTGTCTAAGCTCACGTTACAACAGATTTGTTGAGTCTATTTGGTGGTTGAAACCTCCAGCATGGCCTTTCTTACACCATGTTTCAGGAAAAAGCAAATCAATGCTGGTTAGGAAACATTTTTATTTATTCCCTTCTTGTGGGGAAGTGTTTCTCACAATCTAAAAACTGCTTGCCAAATTCTATTACATCAGTCCTCAATCTACAATCTGCGTCTTTTAAAGAAATATGACTGTATAAAGTATTGGGAACTGTGTATTTGTGTTTGAGTGTGTGTACATGCAAATAAACAGTTTGTCATACCGGAAACCCGGGTTCGAGACCCGCTCGGTGTGATGGTGCGGACCCGGGGGGGTTACATCAACACAAGGCTGGTGTGACCGGTTTATAATATGAGTCCCTGATGTCATATGTTGCATGTTCTCTTTTTTTTTTTTTGACATAAACCAACATAAAAAAAGGATGGATTTGTAGCGTTTTGAAAAAAAAACAAAAAAACTTTGCATTTATAATAGACAATATTGTTGTTTCATTTAACAATCATTGTTTAACATGTTCAGACTGAGCCAACAGACCATTTTAACAGGATAAATTGAATATTAACAAAATGTATGGGTCTAGGTAAAAAAAAATGTCATTTTCATGAAAACTATTAAAATGGATTTATAGCGTTTTGGAAAAGAGCTCTTCAGCTCTTTACTGTGCCGAAGGGCGATAACCGAACTCGGTTTTTCCGCATTTTTTTGCTCCCCCTAGTAGGCCTATTTTGCCAATTATTTTTTTTTTTTTTTTTACTATTGCATACATTAAATAGCCAAAATCTGCTTTTTACTGTTTTGTCCTGCTTTACATAAAATTACAATTAAAATTACTTAACACTGACCATTTTTATACATCCTATCAGACATTATACCAACAAAGCACAATTTACCTTAAAATTATTAAGTTAGTAATATAATATTTTTGGCCGTTTTTGAGACATGTATCAGGCGTGTATTTTTTTTCTGTACAAATAAATGCAGCCTTGCTGAGCAGAAGAGACTTCTTTTAAAACATTAGAAAAATTTTACAGATCCCAATGTGAACACTATTGGTGAATGTTATAGTGAATGTATTAATACAGCTGTTGTATGGTAATTATTATTATCATTATTGTCTTTTTATTTTATTTTACAGAACAGTAAAATTACAATATGAACCTTTATGAATGTTGATAGAGCTTTTATTTTGGCGGAAATATGCAGGAAGACCTCAGTGCTTCTTTTTGTTGACACAAGCATGCAGATATTTCTCAGATATATCTCATTATGAATTTGGGAAGATGTTTGTCAAACGTATCACATTGTCACACGCCTTTAAAAAAATATAATAAAAACGACCAAATGATGAGTAACAGTGTTTCAGCGCATAATTTCCTCGCGCTTTGGACTTTGAACCATGCGAGTTTGTGCAGCGGTGTTTGGATACATGCAATTCGTGCGTGTTTTAAAAAATATAACATTCTGTAGTTTATTTACTAATCATTTGAGGCCATTTCGCGATTTTAATCATCACAGTAACCAGCAACAACCACCCCTTCATCTTCTCATCGGAGACATGAGATGCAGCGCTAAGCAGTCTCTCGCGGTCGGTGTTTCGTGCTTGTAATGATGTCTGCGTCTCTCTCTTTCTGACAGTTTTAAATGCTTCCACACTGCAGACGTGTTTGCTGCATTAGTGCGCGCCTCTATTTGATCATGTAACGTCATTTTTCGGTACAAATTATTCGGTCTTTTCGCTTATTCTGCTGCTGAACATTCATTGCATCCCTACTATAAACAAACATTGTTTTTTGCAAAACTCACATACGCATGCGCTGCACTGGCATCCTACGTCATCCGCCGGAAAGGCAGTTTCTCGTGAACGCGTATACGACAGATAATGGAAGTTACACAAAACTGTGCATATCATGTAAAAAGGAAGGTTTTATTTTTTTACATAAATGCATGAATTCGCTACTAGGGGTGGGACAATAAATAGATATGGCGACATATTTTGATTCTTCTCCATGTGATCTGGCGTCAAATATCACATATAAAATATCTGGCGCGCTCTCTATGAAGACGGGAAGCATGAGGAACCGAAGGATAAATACATTTCTAGCCACTGTATTTTGGATAAACAGATTTCCAGCCACTGTATTAGCTTTACTGATATATATATGTTTATGGAGATGAAAACTATCTGCCCCAGAACGGAGTGCATATAAATTTCATGAGTAGCCTATAACCTCTCTGCTCGGATAGCAGGTGGATTTCCCTCATATATGAGTGAGAGAGAGCACCGCCGGTACGTCAGGTAGAAACCACCGACCGACAGAAACATAAATCTGCATCTATGGCATGGAGGACAAAACAAAACCTTGTCAGAGCCACAATGCGGCACAGAAGTGTGCAGTGTGTGCTTGCTGTGCATCTACATTTGAAATAATGAATCTGAGCGCGTAAAAGATGTGATGTGAACAGCTATTTCTTCGTGTGGGGGTCCATTTTTTTATGATGAGAGGAGTAGAAAGGTTGAGAAAGTACTCCAGGTAAATTTTGAAATGTACCAGGTATCTATCTATCTATCTATCTATCTATCTATCTATCTATCTATCTATCTAGTTTGATAAGCAGATAAATGTGTTTGTTTATAATACAATTATTAATTTAGCCTACTCAACATGTTAAAATTGATTTACAGGACTATGTTTTGCTGTTTTCTAACAGTTTGGACTTGAATAAAGAAAACTTGCACTTAACCTTTTCACAGACATTCTGTTTAGACAGATATCGTAATGTATCATTGTAGAATTTTCTAGAAATATTTTGATTATTGCAGAATCGCTGTATCGGGATATTATCGTTACCGTGAGCCATGTATCATGAGGTACCCTGCGATTCCCACCCCTATTTGCTACAGGAGGCCTTTATTCACCCCACGGAGCTGTGTGAGGCATGTTTTATTATGGAGTTGCGCTTTATTTGACGTGTTTTGGACCATATAAAAGAAACACCCACTAACTGCAATGATTGCATTTAGAAGAGCCTGGACAACTTTAAATAGTACTCCGACTGGAATTATCTGAAAGTAGAAAGTCATATACACTAGGGATGGGTCACGATTTTCGAATATTCGATTAGTCAATTTAATTATAGAATATCGATTAGGTTGTGCGATTATTTTCTAGAGGTGCACTCACTCTGCGGTTCAAAACTCTGCGTTTTGAACCGTGCCCGAGCGCGTCTGAGCTCCAAAGCCCTGTTCGTTTGACTAATGTGATCGCTCCGTGCCACGCTCAGGCATGATGCGGTGGTGACGGGCCACAGGGTGGCGCCACCAATAATGCACCTAAAAGCTGTCAAAGACGACAGAAGAAGAACTAATTTTCTCCCGCACACACTTGCGTGTCATAGCGGTTTACGAAAACTTTGGACGATGTCAAATAAGGGTTATGTCTGGAGCTCCTTTGATAAAATTAATGAAAATGAAGTGCAGTGCAAACTCTCCCGTACGAGGCTTGCTTATCATAGGTCATCCACTGCAATGCACAATCATTTGAGAGCGAAGCACCCAGGAGGTCCATCCACAGGTCAGCAGCAATCAGTGGCTAGTTTCATGATCAGGACAACGAAGTCGGATGCTAAACGGGCAGAGCAAACCACAGCCCACATCACTGAAATGATCGCTAAATATATGCTTCCGATCAGCTTTGTAGAAGGAGAGGGTTTTAGAACTTATGGATTTTGTAAAGCCCGAGTTTACTTGTCCCGTCTAGGAAAAAACGATCACTGCCAGACTGGAGAAACTTTTTGATGACAATGTAAGAGAGCTGCGTCTGTGCCATCAGAAAGGGTGTTCTCTGCGGCCGGACTAATTGTGAACAGATTGCGCTCCCGTCTTCTTCCCGAGCATGTGAACATGCTCATTAAAAAAATTAAATAAAAATGAAATAGGTTATTATGAAGACAGACGTTAAAATCAATGTTCACATAGTGCCGTCATTCAGGCTGTTCACAATATGTTTTATCGCGTAATATGTTTTAAGAATGATATTCTGTATTATGTTTTAAGCCTAATATTCATGGATGAATTAATCAAACCTTTTTATATGCTATGAATGTTCATGCTCATTTTTTAATATAAATGTCCCAGCCTTATGAGCAAGTTGATATATGTTTCAGCAATCATATGTTACAACCATTAATTAAACAGTTTGTTATCATACAGTTTGAATGCCTGAATAGTCTCTCTCTCCTGCTCTCTATGTGTGTGTGGGTGTGTGCGTGCGTGTGTGTGGGTGTGTGCGTGCATGAGTGCATGCACGGGAGGGGTGCGATTTTTGAATAGTAATCGAATAATACCCCGCGATTATCGAATATTACTTTTGCTTAAAATGCCCATCCCTAATATACACCTAGGATGCCTTGAGGGAGATTAAAGCATAGACTAATTTACATTTTTGGGTGAACTAGCTCTTTAACCTTTTTTGACTTTAAGGTTCCCTATTTTCCAACACAATATATATTTTTCGATTATAATATAAGATTTTTCGTCTGATATTTGTCTGTAATTATGACAGCTAAGGTATTTTTTGTTTTTATTTAGAATATAATACAATTATTTCAAGTTATCCTGTGATGGCCCCATGGAAGTATTGCCACTGACCTAGACATTTTTTGCAACATGTTATTCAGAGTTGTGTTAGGTTTTTGTCAAGAAATGTTATTTGTGCTATAGTTTAGGTGTGTTTATTAAGGTTAGTAATGTGTTAAACAGACACCTAATTGAAGGAGTCATGTTTGGGTGTGGTCTATCCTCTTTTGGTGGAGCACGTTGGCATTTGGTCACAGCAACGGTTGCTTGGAAATAGAGCCACTGGTAGCTTAAATGAAGCCGGTTCTGCTCTATGGTTGGAGTATATCCAGTTGGAACAGTTGACATGTTTTGATCCCCTTGTAAGTTTACCAGGAATGTACAGGGAATTTTTTGAATTCAGAATGTCCGCTTTGTTCAAAAAGTCCTGCCTGAGTGGTCACTTGAAGCTGCAGTGTGACATGAAGTGTGTGCATTTTAAAAGTTTGATTTATAAAGATTGATAAATATAAAACTTGGTGAATTGATTTATGTGGCGATACTTTTTGAACATCTCCAGCACATTTGAACAAAACCGTGATCATTTTGGTCACTATAATCGTGATAAGAAATTTTCATACCGTTACATCCCTACCTGCTACATCAGCTCAGAATAACTCATTATTACAGCCTGTTTCCTGTGACAGATGTCATCACATAGAAAGATTAACTTTATCAAAAGATTTGACATTTTTTTAATGAACTTTTTTTTTGTGCTTTTGTTAGAGAGACCATAAAGCCTATAGGGATTTTGAAAAAGTCTTTGTTAAAGAGTTACAAGACATGAACCATACCAACCAGCTACAAAGTGAATCACAACATTACAAACTAGATTTAAAGCAAAAAAGTGTTTGAAACCTGTACAAAATGACATATATGAATTCTGGGAATGTTGCTTGAGCTGCAGAGACTTGACCACATGATTGTTGGACAGGCCTACAAACAATCACTTTCACAATGAGGCTTTGTGCTTATCTGCTTTCTAGCTGCCATTTCAGGACAGACTATACCGTGCAGAGTTTGCTGTTTTTCTGCACTTCTTTTCTTTCTTTTATCCCTCTCATCCAGTGGAAATTGGCTACTACTGATCATGGGATTGGATTGGTCACATGACTGAATTCCTCTCCTGTATTATTTCACAGAGGGCAGACACAAGGCCATGTGCAGGTTCAAACACCATTGTAGCAAACGGGGAATTGAGACAAGTTAATGTGGAATTGTCCATAAATACTGTATATCAGTGTTGTGTAAAAAGTCTAAAATGTATGCGTATGTGACAAAACAGACTGATAGCAATGGTAAAACTGTGTAGATCCTAATAGCAGAATGCAGCTGTGGCCGAAAACAGAAGGAACACACACGCATCTCTGAATAAACAATGGATGAGAAACAACAACAAGAGTGTCATCTCTTTCTACTAGCTGGCACCTTATACAATATAAACTAGATTGTTGTACAAAGTACTTAGGACAAGGAAAATATAAGGGATATCGCAGGTTAAGTTGAGCTCTACAAACAGTGTCTATGGTGTGATGTTGATTTAACACTGAAAAAAGGCGTTGACTGTTATGAACATACAGTGGAAGTTTATTGGGAAAACATACAGTAACCTTAAAAAAACTTTTATTCAACTCAATCTTCCTATGAAATGACAGACATCTCTCTGATTATGCACGTCAGATTTCTACTCTTAACGCTTTCTTGCAATCAACTACAAGATTGCATAATTTCTTGAGTGTTTACTGTTGTCATTTTGCAGAATAACACACTATTTTCCTATATGTTATACTGTAAAGCTGCTTTGACACAATCTGTACTGTTAAAAGCTCTATAAAAAATAAAGGTGACTTGACATCTCAAAATTCAGTCAACATTCAATGGATAGAACTAGGGATGGGTACCGAAACTCGGTATTTAATCGGTCTCGGGGCTAAATTATAAAAGACCGGAGTATCGATAAGCTCTGACGTTAACGGTTCTGCTATCGGTACTGGAGAAATTAAGAAAACACACATACATTTATTATTGCTATATATATACACATTATCTTGCAAATTATATCCCGCCAGAGTCACCAGCTGTTTTTATATGCAATAATATTCAAACTCTTGTCTATGATGCATTTTTGCTATTCCCAAATCAGAAGCGCGATCGCTCACGTGGATGAGTTCAGCACGCGCAACATAAGCCCTGTTTATGTTAGAAGAGAGAACTAACCATTAAAACATGCTTACACTTTAGGCCTGTGGCTGTTATATTAAACTGAGTTTATTTAATGTTTTTTTTTAGCTTCTAAAGATTATAGCCGTGTTTCTTCTAACACAACTTCCTTCTCTTCACAGCGCGCATCTGCTCCTCCCGGACCAAAACTTAACATCAGAATCAGATCAATCGTCTGTCGATTGTTGTAAAATGCCGTCTTTACAGTTACTAAATTGCTGGACATGTTTGATAATGAAATGTTGAAGTACAATCCACACGAGAGACGCTGTTCCTCAGGCTGAAGTGTGTGTGCGTGTGTGTGTGTGTGTGTGTGTGTGTGCAGGGGCGCGGAAGGTGTTTTATGTAGGTGCCAATTTCTGCATATAAATATTACGCCAAATAGAAACAGAAAATCGTGCTATAGCCTACGCACTTTCATGAGATCGTGTTAGACAACAATTAGCTATTTTACAAATGGGAATAGGCTACAATGAATTCATAACAATGTTTTACATTCAAGTTACATTCAAGCTTAAAAACCCTTAAAATGTATAGTGAAAAGTTTTTTTAAAAGCATCTGGAATGCAATAAAGTAATTTTAAAGCTGTTTTTAAAGCATTTGCTGCATGGATTAAAACGATAGGCCAATAAATAATTCACATCAGTCAGACAAAATTGCATTGCAACAAATCCTTTAAATTTCAAGGACAAAGATTTACATTTTTTTTATTGAATACAATTATAAAATAAAACGCAAATTATAATCGGGCCTGTTTTAGGCTTTCCCTTATTTTTATATTTTAGATGGTGAGGTGACGGGGAAAAATGACTCGCCATTTCCTCATTGGAGAAATATATGCATCTTAACGGATTACATAGGATAATGAAGAGTTTTTGCTTTGCTTTGAATTATTTCGTTTTAAAGTAGTATTTTAAAGCTTTCTATAGATATATTTATCATATCTCTGAGCCAGTTTCGAGTTGCCGAGTTTCGGTTCATCATTGAAGCCTCTTGTTCAAAACCGGAAAAAAGTGCATTCTCTGTTTTCCTATTTTATAAAAGCACAATGTTGATATTGTGAATGCACACAAATAAAAGTAGACCCTTTACAGTTCAAAATGATATATTACTCTTACCTTTATGAGAAAAAAAAAAAATCACACCTCGATTTTAAGTTGTTTTACTGTAAGAAAAAATCCTCCCTGTAAAGCTCGCTCAGCTTCCACTCTCCACACAAACTGTTGGATATTGCACATTTATATAGGTTAAACATTTAAACTAACACTGTGATATGCTTGAACTGTTTATAGGCCTATCTATCGATTTTATTTTAGTCAAGTCTTGATGATTTGATAAGGCTAAATTAATCAAACATAGGCGATCAACTCTGATGCTGGCCGCTTGGTCGTTGCTTAAAAGAAAAAAACATTTAACGAACAAAAATGCTCCCAAGGTTTTTCTAAATTAACTTTATGAAGAAAAAAAAAAGAAACATCGTCTAATCACGTTTCCATTACATACAAAACTGAACTATTTTAGCTATAAGCTGTTTTGGGAGAAGGAAAGACTCATATCGCAAAAAAAAAAAAAAAAAAAAAGTACATCCATGATATTTCCATGTTCCGCTTTTAAGCCACAACCTACAAATTCTTCAACACAATCATAGCATTCACAAACATAAAAGCAAGCATTGGCAGTGCTTGATTTGACAGGATGTGCATCAAATAGCCCTGCATCAGTTTAATAACTTTGATAACTTTAATTCTTACAACTGTTAAATTAATGGGCAAATGGTAAATATGTCGAAGATCACATAGAAATAGATAGCAAAATAGCCAATGTAAACTAAATGTTATAAACATCGGAGCAACCATATACATTTTTTAATTAATCTTTATTATAACAAATTTAGCCTATATATTTTTTTTATTCACAACAGTTTACAGTTGCCCACAGAAAAAAACAGGGGGTGCTGCAGCACCCTCAGCACCCCTGTTCGCCGCCCTGTGTGTGTGTGTGTGTGTGTTTGTGTGTGTGTGTGTGTGTGTGTGTGTGTGTGTGTGCAGCGTGTGTGTGTGTGTAAACGATCAAATACACACACAATAAATGGTATATTTGTCAGTTTGTTTAACTTTGTTTCTTTGTTCATGTTCTTACTCTATCTTATCTTATGTATATAAAACACAAAAAATGCCTGCACACTGCTGCATTTACAAATTGATGTTTTATATTTATTTAATGAAATATTTATTTAACATCTCAGAATATAAAGCCATGTTAATTAAGCTGCTAATCTATCATTGAAATATATATTTCATACATATATGTGTATGTATGTATATATGTATGTATATATATATATATATATATATAAATAACAAAAAGCACCGATAAGAATACCGTTAGAAAGCACCGGATCGATAAGCAGTATCGATAAGAGTAGTAGTACCGTTAAAACCTTAACGATACCCATCCCTAGATAGAACCAACCCCCGCCCCTAATTTGTTAATTTTAAAGAATTTTTTCTGCAGATACATGAAAATTGGTTATTCCCTTTAACCCAGGGGTCATCAAACTTGGTCTCGGTGTCCTGCAAAGTTTAGCTCCAACTTGCCTCAACACACCTGCCTGGAAGTTTCAAGTATACCTAGTAAGACCTTGATTAGCTGCTTCAGGTGTGTTTGATTAGGGTTGGAGCTAAACTCTGCAGGGCCCTCCAGGACCAAACTTGGTGACCCCTGCTTTAACCTGTTAACCTGCACCAGGACGCCAGCACACTGAACACTCTCTGTTGGCACATGTCATTGTTTACGAATAGATTAAATGAAACAGGACAAAATGAATCTCGACAAACTATATATCATTCGGAAGGTCTAAGCCTCAAGCATTGACGATAGATCGCTGTTTTTCGATGGAAAGCTTATAAAGAATGTATTTGTTAAATTTGTGTAAGCAGTACACATCAAAACATCCATAATAAAAACGCAGTACATACCAGCTTTGTGTAATATTGAGTCACAAACGCATTCACTGCTGTAAATCCCGGTTTAGTTAGAGAGGTACGGGTCCATGGAACAACATCCCATAGAGAACTTTATTCCAATGAAACAATAACATTGTTAAATGGACTAGGGATGGGTCACGATCGTGTATTCGACTATTTAATTAGTCGATTTAATTATAGAATATCGATTAGGTTGTGCGATTATTTTCTAAAGGTGTACCCACACTGGGTGTTTTGAACGGTTCAGTTGGACTCGGGTCCTTTCCTGTCCTGTCAGCCATCACTGTGCTCACGGCGCACGCTCTGATCGCGTCATCATAAATAAGCGCACAACTATGAGCCGACGTAGTTCTATCGTCAGTTAAGTCATGAAATTACCAAAAAGGCGATTAAAGCTGCAAACTGTACATTTCAGAAAGTATCTCGAATGCATACTAAAATATTGGCTCTCGTGCAATTACAGATCACAATAAGAAGCTGATATCTATTTTAATTTGTAATTTAATGCACAAGTAAATGTGAGTACAGTGCTCTTATACTAGAAACATGAGCAATTTTTTTTCATTCATTTTAAAAGTACAAACGAAAATTTAACTATTTAAATGCATAAAACAACTAATTTTACAATCTGGCATGTATGTGCTGTTGTCTTCCGGCCTTATTCACATTCTTATCACTAACATGTCTCAAGTCTCATCCATGAGTATGTAATTTTAGAGAACAAGTTTTGGGGGTTTTGAGAGACAGAACCAAACAGACAGAGCAATTAAGCTAAAAAGAACCCCTTTATTAAAATACCTGGAGGTGAGGAATAATACAAAGAAAATCATATTCACTCAGTATTACTTGATATAATAATTTACAAATATCTCAATTTCAATTAAGTATAAATTAATTGTATTCAGCTGTGTTTTGTCTTAAAATCTGTTTGTCTTTGAATCATACAAGCGATTCATTAAAGGATGCTGATTAATCCAGTAATGAAACAAGTACATCTTGAGTGAGTAATTCATCAATTACATGTGATTTTGTTTAGTTGTCTAATATTTTTTTCTTCAGAATCATGAGAGAACCACAACTTCCATTGGGAAAAAAATATATCAATTTTCTTTCAGAATCATGCAGTTCTATTTTGCACACACATAACTCTTGAAGAGTCCAGTTTTTATGTAGCCTAATTAATTTTTTCCATGGTATTCAGCTCCAATAAATGGTTTTCTAAAAAGAGACAGGATAAATGTTTGATATCATTATTTAATCAATTTGGAATCGAAAAAATCGTAATCGATAAGCAGAATCGAAAACGCAATCGTAATCGATAAAATTCAAACAGTACCCAACCCTATGTAGCACACTGAAGTCAGCAACTGTATAATATAATTTTAAGTTAGGGAGGTCACTTTCAGCCGTGAGTGCCAAAATGGGGAGTGCTAGCTAACAGGTTAAGAGAAGTTCACATATTGGATAAACTACCACTAGACTGCTTAATTTAAAATTGAAACATGGTGCATATTATTTTGGTGTAGAATTTATGATGCTGCAGTACTAACTGTGATATACTAAAACAGGAAGCAGTACATCAGGGCAAATTTGCATGGTTATGTTTTTTTTCCTTCACATCATTATAATATAGGCCTAATGTGGACTTGGGGTATTCTGATCATGCCTGATATCTAGCACACTTTAAAGGTGAAATGTGTCATTTTATTTTAAAAAGGTTTCCAAAACCCTTCCAAAATCTTTTGTGAACCATGTTTGGACAAACAATTATCACTGACTCAAACTTACAACATTAGTTTAGCAAGTAGTTGACATCTTAGACTAATGTAACAATGTGTGGTATTTTTTTTTTCATTTTGGTTCTTGTAGGAACCGATTGACAGTTTTTGGTATCTGAAAATTTTAAGATGAGTCTCAGCCCATTATACTTGGATTATAATTGGATAAGAGAAATATTTTTTCTTCAGAAAAAAGGACACAGCTCGCCTTTAATTGCGATTCGTCTGTAGGTTCACCTGAGCTCTGCATCTCATTTGACTTTGGTTTGGAATGCAAATCAAATCACTTGTTGTAGCTCAATCACGGAGAACCGTGTGGATGAGACACGAGAGTAGTTTCTGACATCATATACAGGAAGATTAGTCCTCTTATCAAAGCACCTTCAGTTTAAGAAACTCTTAAATTTGAATTGATTCTGGACGTAGTAATCTACCTTCATAGATGCTGCAGGTAATAAATAAATAAATAAAATAAACCTGACCCTGTTCGAAAGTGTTTCAGAAATGTTTATTTTATTTAGTAAGGATTCATTCAATCAAAAGTTGTTGAAATATGCTTTCCTTTTGAACATTCTATTCTTCAAAAATCCTTATGTATCATAAAATCTTAAGTAGCACAACTGTTTTCAACATTAAAGATAATAAGAAATGTTTCTTGAACAGTAAATCCGCATATCAGAATGATTTCTGGATGTAATGACTGCTGAGAACTAAACTTTGCCATCACAGGAATAAATTACCTTTTAAAATGTATTCAAATTGAAAAGCTGTTTAATTATAATATTTTACAATATAGCTTTTTACTGTATTTTTATCAAGTGAAAGTGACATGACATATGGCCAAGTATGGGGAATTTGTGCTCTGCATTTAACCATCCAAAGTGCACATACACACACACCGTGTACAAAAACCCGGAGCAGTGGGCAGCCATTTATGCTGCGGCGCCCGGGGAGCAGTTGTGGGTTCGGTGTCTTGCTCAAGGGCACCTCGTTGTGGTATTGAAGGTGGAGAGAGCGCTGGACAATCACTCCCCCCACTTACAATTCCTGCCGGCCCGAGAAATTAGGCCACGACTTAAGGCAACCTTGGTGAGCCTAAGAGACTTCTTTAAATTAAATGAAATATTACATTTTGAACCTTGGTACAAACGTGTCCAGGTTTTACAAGTAAATCCAAGTCCTCTAGAGGTCATTTCAAGTCTGGCTCCATCTCAAACTTTCTCTCTCTCTTAGTAAATAGTGCACGGTCCTTCACCTCCACCAGTAAATGATTGCTTTCCCATGATCATTCAGCAGTTTGTTGTTTTGAGAGAAGCTTGTTGGGTGGTTTCTCTAGCAATGGTTTCTTCAGTCCCTCTCACTTTGCAGATAAAGAAGATAAAATATTGATTATTTCTTGATACTTGATTTGTCTACATGAATTAGTTTAATTTTTGCTAATCCTGAATGAACCCTCACCTTTGAATGTACCCTCATCTCAGCAGTCTGATAACAGTATCTGTTGACTCTAAATGAACTTTCCAGAAACGAAGGGCTATTAAAGTTATTCAAATTAGGCCTGCACGATATATTGCATGCGATAGTCGTGCGCATCTCGTCAGTAAAGACGGTTCTGTGATTAGCAGTAAATCTCCATCACCTGCTTTCAGTTTAATGAAACTTTGCATAAAACTCTCTTACATGTGTTTAATCAGTTGGGTACTGTGTAATTAATTATGACCCAGACTTCCCATTGTTTAATGTTCTGCAAACATTATGCTTTATTTAAACCATGGATTAGTCACAGAGGTTGATAATCTCTTTCTTTTTTGGTATATTTTTTCGAAGCGAAACATGCTTGATATGAAGAGAGAGACAAGCTGTTTATGTTGGAGAAATATCTGCAGGACAGAAATGCTACTCTGCTGATCCAGACACTTCTGCAGTCCTGCCACGGGCCCCCTGTGGTACAATAGCACCAGTGACGGAGCTGCTGCCTGCCTGCCTGCCAGACTCTTTTGGCTCAGGATGCTCCTATTAGATAATTATACTCTCATCAAAACTGAGCCTTTTATTAAATGTTTGATGTTACTAGTCTGTCTGTACTTCAAGACCTTTTCTGCTTTTTAGTTTTAGAAAGTCACTCAACTTTTGGTACTCAACATGCTTGACACACCCTAATTTGTATGACATTTTTAATGTGAATAAGTGTGACTTTACAATCCTGTTGTACCCAGCAGTAACTTCCGCTGTGTGCAGGTATGCGATTAATGGCGAGGATATCACAGTGACATTGTGTGAGATGAACAGAGTCACTAATGAACTGCTTCATCCATCATCAGCCCACCTCTCTGCTCATTAATAATCCACTCTCTCTCTCTCTCTCTCTCTCTCTCTTTCTCTCTTCCTCTCTTTTGCTCACTTTCCCTTTCCCCAGTTCCTGCTCTCCATCCTTCCTGACCTCATTTCTCATCTCTTCCCTTTTGTATCCCACATTCTTGCCATCTTTTATCTTCTCTTTTTTTTAGGCTTGCCTATGCCCTTTACTTGCGAACAATAGAAAATTCCTTCACTCTGTTGGTGCCTTTAGTGGGAGGAGCTAACTGGTCTTAGTTTTGATTGACAGCACTGTGTGTGACTTCAGAGGCTTTGTCCCAATGCTGAGAGAAAATAGGAGGGAAAAGAGGACTGGGGGGTCATTCATATAAAGGGCTCTCAGTGTAATCCTCACATCAGAGGGAGGACAGGGGAAAACCTTCTCCTTTAATTTGACGTTGATTTCAGAATGCCTTTTTTTTTATAATGTATTTGTTCCTATCTCACTAAGCGGAATTAGTGGACTAGGACTTATAATGCTGGTTTCCCCATTTCATTGTTTGTTCACATCTAATGTGCATTCACCTTCCGGGTTTTTTGGCCGGGTTACTGATGTGACCAATCCCACAATCGCCTGTCTTCTCTTTATTCACTGCTGAAAAGAACCATTTCAAAACTTTGTTTTCCTACTCCTCCCCCATCTTCACCCCCCGCATGCCATCCTTTTGTTCAAAGAGAAGGACGGAGGCCATGCAAGAGCCATTCTGGCCAAGTAGCGTTTTTAAATCATCTGTGTTTTTAATAGTGCATGAGCCATTAAGACGAGTAGCATGATTAATGACAATGCACATGTAATTGGTGTTTTAAGTTCAGGAGCTTATGCTCTTAGTGCGCTTAATGTGCATTTGCAAATGTTCGTGGATACATTAAGGCCTAAGTATACTTCTTTTTTTTTTTTTTTTTTATGTTAGCGTATGCGCACAGTCGTACGCGCAGCCTTGCAAACTATATTTCATTTGTCATTTGATAAACTATACTTAATGTGCTTTGCGCCAAATTGCAATACCTCTCCTGGCCTAGCGAGGCTCGTAGGGAGCAGTTATGAAGATTGCAGTGTGACGAAGGACACCGAAGAAAAACTCATAGAAGTCCAGTAAGCACAGCAGAAAGACTAGCCGTGACAAGTATTGCTGCAAGCTACCATTTGGGAAGTCGGACAAAGTCTAAGCTTATTCCGGAGGTGTGTGAAGCCATATGTTTATGCAGTTTTTCTTCAGGTACCTTGTGAATCGATACCCCCAGGGCAGCGTTTTCACCTTGCGGATAAACTAATTACTGCAAGAGGGTTTAATGCGCATGTGCGACCTGCGTGTAAAAAGTATGCACGGTTACAAAAATCCTTGGGAGCACGTACAGTACGCGCATACTATTCTGATGATGAAATTCGCGTCACGCGCACTGTGAGCTGTCCCTCGCGTACAAAGTGGAGTATACTTTGGCCTTTAAGCATTAAATATATAAAAGTTGAGGGAAATAACATATCTATCAGTTTGTTACTGTACAGCAAGCCTGCTTTCTTTGTGATTGGCCAGATCAATATGTATCTTTTACAACTTTTTGTCATCCTAAAAACAGAGGCAATGTTTGGCAATGTTGGTGACTGAAGGGTTGGCTGTAATGATTTAATTAGAGAAAGTCATGGGGTAAGCAGTCACTTGACTAAAAACACAGCAGTCTCTGTATTGACCTGGATGCCTGAGCCAACTATTATTCTCATTCATTCACCCACCCCTCCCCAATCTAACTCGTCTTTATATGCATGAGTGCCTTACTCTCAGAGAAACCTTTTAGATGTGTTAATTCAAGATTTGATTTGAGTTTCAGCTGTTGTGTTAATGTCACTTAGACCAGGACAGTATATAGGCTGTGACATATTTTGACTATGGACTAGGGCTGGTTTAGGGATGTAACGGTATGAAAATTTCTTATCACGATTATAGTGACCAAAATTATCATGGTTATCATTATTAGTATTATTATGGTATTGTTAAAATGTGCTGGAGATGTTCAAAAAGTACCGACACATAAATCACTTTGAGTTTTATATTTAAAAATCAACAAACAACATCTAAAATGACTTTTTGTTTGCATAATCACTAAAACAATAACATTACCAATGATGTTCGGATTTTAAATTACAACTTGATTAATAGCATGTTCAAATATCTAATGTAAATGTACAAATAAAGCTTTGAAAAAGTTTCATATAAAAGTAAACCTCACATTTCAGCCTTTAAATAAAGAAAAGGGTTAAGTCAATATGATAAATTATGTATTTTATTTGCTCCATAAATAAGCAGCTTATCTGAGTTGTTTAAATGTGTACAATCCACATAAGCTTGTTTTTCCTCAACTGGTCAATATTTACAGCAGGGCATGCAAATTCTGTCCATTTTTGGCCAGACAGAAGCTGCACACAAGCTGAATGTAAGTCTCTGTAAATCCAGTCTCTGGCAGCAGGTGGCGCTTATAGAAAAGCTGAATTACAGCTGTTTCTCATAAACTCCGTGGACAAAGCAGTATTGCGATTTAAGAACACTTCATTTAGGAGGAAAAATGAAAACCAAATGCCATCGAATGGTTTAAAACCTCCCAGCTTTTCCATCCTATTTTCACTAAAAACAATACTACTCTGCGCACAGGTGTACACGTGAGACTTACTTAAAACCGTGCTTTATTCTGGACAGTATTTATTTATCTTGAGCTGTTCAAATCACAATAATCGAATACGGTTTTAATTCTAATTAAAATAAGAAACGGTAATACTAACCGTGGGGAGTTTTATCATGATATATCGTCAAACCAGTAATCGTTACATCCCTAGGCTGAATATCGATTCAGATGTTCCCAGTTCGATTCGTTTTCGATTCACAAGCTTTCGATTAACTCTCCATTTTTTTTTATTACATTCAGTGAATATAGTTTTAATACAAATGCTATTGATATTTCTAAAAAATGAACAGTAAACATCAGTTTACAAATGGTGAATTAATAAAAAGAAATTAAGAGCCACATGCCTGTGTTAAACCTAGGCCTGTTCTTTTTTTTGTGTAGGGTCCTTTTTTAAAACAAAAATTGGGCCCTATAAAATTTAATCCGATGAAGGCACAAAACATTAATTAAATGTATTCTAATCAAATGAAATTAAACCCCTCTATTTTTTGCAAACAAGGTGCTGTATTTACTTCAACACTGAAATAAACGGCGGGTGGGTGAATCTGTCTTGATCGGGGGTGAAAGAGGGAGAAATTAAGATAATACATAAGTTAGTTTATGTATGACTTAGAAGTATTTATTTAGTGATCAGCTAAAACGTCATCCTGTAAGGAACATCATTGTGTACGGAACATGATTAGTCTACGTTACCGCAAAATTTTCCATACGGCAGAAAAGTTGCAGGGATTCATCTCCTTCGGTCATCAAACACACAGCTGACTCTTACTGACTGCTCGAACCAACCGGAGGGGAGGGGCCGTGTGACTCGATCGCTCTTCGCTGCACACAACTGAGGGAGTCCTGCACTTTCCGTCTTTAACGACTCGTTAAAAAAAACTGTGCATACCGCAGAAACGGTATAACGGAAACATTTTGTGGTTTTGAAACCGTGACTTTTCCAAACCGTGGTATACTTTGAAAAAGGTTATAGTCCCATGCCTACCAGTGACAGAGGGACACAAAACATGCCTGACCACCGAGTCTGTTTACACGCTGGGGACCCAGATGGATTACTGGATAGTGAAAAGAGTGTCTTTTTGAGTGTGTGAGTGCAGTAGATTGGTAACTATATGGTCTTGGGCTTGCCTGGCGTCTGGCCGCAGTGATGAATGGGCAGCTTTGTGTGTGTTTATAATCAGGCCTTCACTAGAGAGCTTCCTCCCTCCAATAAACCTCATGGCTCCCACTCAGGACGGCCTGGCTAGCAGTCGACAGTCAGGCACCTGCCGGCGGTGATCTGCTCTTCCTCTCGCCCACCGTGTTGATAATTTTAAGGAAGTTAGTGCTGGTACTAGGGATGGGCATTTTAAGCAAATGTAATATTCGATAATCAAGGGTATTATTCGATTGTATTCAACCATGTGTCATCACACCACTTGAAATTATTTCAGTCACTGACACACACAGCTGAGAGAGAGAGAGACCATCCAGGTCTTTCAATCTGTATGATAACAAACTGTTTAGTTAATTAGAGAATAGTCTATCTTAACCCAAGACAATTAATGGTTGTAAAGTATGATTGCTGAAACAGATTAATATAACATAACCACAGAGGTGACTGATATTAACAGAACAGTCCGTCGATTATCAACTGCTCATAAGGCTAGGACATTTCTATTTTAAAAATGAACATGAACATTCATATTATTAAAAAGAAAATCTTAAATCTGATTAATGCATCAATGAATATTAGGTGTAAAACATATTCGCTAAACAGAATATCATTCTTAAAGCATATTACGCTGCTAAAACATATTGTGAACCGCCTGAATGACGGCACTTATTATGTGAACATTAATTTTAACGTCTGTCTTCATAACAATAACCTATTTCATAGATACAAATATATTAAATGAACATGTTCACATGCTCGAAGACAGGAGTGTTGTTCACAATTAGTTCGTGAACTTTGAATTGAAACAAAAACTAATATAGAGCAGAATATATTCTCAGAATTCCCGCCTGAGTCTGAGCTTTTATTCTCTTTCTTTTCTCTCTCTCTCTCTAGCTGAGCCATTTAAATAGTTCAGTTTTGGTTTTAATAGCAAATTGGTCATTATTGTGTTTCCTTTCTTTATTAATTTAATTTAGAAATATGATTGGAACATCCTTTGTTTGTTAAATTCAAGTTTGATTTTTTAAATACCAAGTGGCCAGCGCAAGCTTGATCAGTTTATCTTTCTCAAATAAATAACTAAATAATTAATGTCATAATATTTTAAGAATAAAGTCAAAATTTGATCATAAAATCATGTTACATTGCCTGAAGTTAAAGTTAAAATTACACCTGTATACTCTGCCAAAAAATAATAATAAGTGTGGCATCCAACCTGTAATTCTTCACATTTAACATCCATTTAAAACAACACAAGATATTTTGCATATAAATATAATATATCAACCAGTGGAATATTATTATTTCAGCAAAAACGAATAATTTGAATGCAGGGAGCTCGTCACGGCTTCATTAATGGGAAACAGGACGTGAACAGAGAAGCCCTCGTGCAAAGTTTTGTTAACTTTGGTTTATTATTTTGAGTTGTTTGGGACGCTGTGCAAACGGCCCTGTCACAATATATTGTTTAACAGGTCTATAGTTCACGAATCAGGCTGAACGTATCGGAAGTTCTGTTCTCCGAGCGCCACACATGAGTGTGTGTGTGTGTGTGTATGTATGTGTGCCGCGCCGAACAGTGGTCATTGCAGTTTCAATCGGGCTTGTACTGAAAGGAGTTGTCTTTGCTCAAATTTTTTCGCTTCTCAATTTTTAAACAAACAAGGCTTTGCATGCAAATGATACAATTTAGTGACCACCTGCAGTGGCCGATCAATGACAATGACAAAATGCAATCCTTCACGCCATCGGACAGTCTTTATTGTCAAGCCCTGTTACACCTTTAGAAAATAATCACAACCTAATCGATATTCTATAATTAAATAGAATATTCGAATATTCGATAATCGTGACCCATCCCTAGCTGGTACGTGTTTTGTTGGCCTCTGTGTGTGGGCATCTCAGCGTTTTCAACCTGAGTTTTTAAGGTGACGTGTGTAGTTCAACCATGTGTCATCACACCACTTGTTTTAAATTATTTCAGTCCTGAATACGGCAGCTGTACTGAGTTTATTACTTGATCTATGTGTATTTTGGTCTCATTTCTAACCAGGCTCACATTTCCCATTGCTTAGTTATGTGATACGTTTCACCTGCCACCATGGTGGTGGCAGCAGAGACTCCAGCTGCCCACAATGAACCACAGAGGTGAACGATCGCAGTGATAGAAGAGATGTTTACATTAGCAAACATTATTACCTACTTCCATGTTTAACTTCATACGACGTGCCATTTTTACACGTGAGCACATTCAGCGCTTCTCAACCTTTTGACAAAGCACTCTGTTGCCCACATCAAAATTCAGTGGCTCCTCCCCATGTAGACTAATATGTTTCCTCTGGAATATCTGCTGCTGTGACAGAATTACAAAAAAAAAATTATAACATGTAGAAAAACTGTGAACATCCATAGATTAAAGAGCATAATCGTTAAATTTTTTAATAATTAAGTTTCAGAATTCCAGATATTTTAAGAGCTGATTGTTATTCAGGATTCCTCAATCTGATTCCGTGACTTTTCTATTCTTACACGATTTACTGGATTAGAATTAAAAAATCACTAGTGAATTATTTTAGTTAAATTTTATTTTTTATTCCTTAAATTGGCTTTTATTTTTTTACTTTTCGGTTTTCATTTTAATTTGTAGTCATTTGTCATTCTTATTCTTTTATTATATTACTATTTAGATTTATTTCTTTATTAAGTTTTAGTCATTTATTTTCAGTTTGGAATTTTAGTGCTTATACTTATTGTTACTAAAGCCAGGCAGTTTAAGTTTTCATTTAAGCTTTATTTCAATTAACACAATTTTCTATAGTATAAGTAGGGCTGGGCGATATAATTTTGAAGAGTGAAATTAGACAAACTTGGGGGGGGGGCGCATGTCCTAAAAGTTTGAAAACCCCTGCCTTAGAGAGAGATGGTAACTGACTGTTGTTTGCTTTATTCAAGCTTTGTTTCATTTCCCACAATCATGTGCTGTTCTCATCCTTCATTTTTATTTTACATCCATTTTCTAATTTTACAGAGAGTTTTGATGTTTTGCCCTTGTGTACCAGTGAATCAGAGTCACAACAAGCAACTGCACACACACACATCCCGCAGTATCAGTCTTGTTCTTGGCAGTACATAGTAAGCACTCTGTTGGTGTTCAGCAGCCAGCCCAGCATAAAAAGAGGAGAGGGCATGACGGGCTGCTGCAGTAGGAATGTACTGAATGTGACCAACTAACAAGCAAGCTCTTGATAAAGTAGCATGGCCTGCAAAAACAGACACGCACACTTTTGCCTTCACTACACGATTGTGTGTGTGGATGAGCTGTGGTCAGGTAGTTGAACAGTGGTCATTAGTTTCCAATCTGGCTCGTTTAAAGTAACATGCAAATACAAGTAGTTTTGCTCATTTGAATTTCATTGGCATTCTCAATTTTTTGGCAAGCTGTCATTTGCATTTGCAGCATAGTATTGAGTGAATAACCTTGTTTGTTGTAAATATTTCAATGCTCCAATATTTTTCACTATGCAATCTCTGACATATGTGTTTTTCATTGTCAGCCAAACTGATTTCTACAAATCAGTCAGATATAATGTTATGCAAAAATTCAGATACCAGTTGGCCTGTAATAACCAATAAATGGTGACATGAGCTCTTAAAATGGAAGTACTCTTAAAGAGTGAGTGCTCTTAACAGGATAACCATCCAAAAATGAATATTTACTAATAATCTATTCTCTCTCATGTTCTTTCACACCTGTATGACTTTATTTCTTCTATGGAACATAACAAAGATAAATTGAGAAATGCCTCAGTGTTTGCTTTGTCTATAAAATGGAAGTCAGTGGTCACTAAAATTGTATCATCATCTTTTGTGTTCCACAGAAGAAAGAAAGTCATGCAGGTTTGGGATAATGACTGGGTAAATAAACAATGACAGTTGTCACGAATGACACTTGTCATGAACTATCTCTTTGAAGTGTTTTTTTGTTGTTGCCATTAATCTATCACTGTTGCTAAAATTGGCATAAAACAATTTAATATCCAATATTAGGAGAGTGCAATACTTGAACATCACCAATATTGTCCAGTAACCAGTATGGGGCCTATCTATATTGTGCCTTCCTTGATGCATTTGTCTGGCCAGTATATAACTGCGTTTTATCTTATCTTACTCTTTCTTTACCTTTCAGCCTTTCTTCAAATTGCACAATCTGCGAAAGCTAGGCCTCAGCGACAATGAGATTCAAAAATTACCACCCGACATTGCCAACTTCACGCAGCTGGTGGAGCTAGACATCTCTAGAAATGGTATGTAAAACTCTTTCTTTAACATGCACTGCTGCTGAAAAATAAACCTGCTTTTAAACCGCACCCATCTAGAGATATTTACACACACTTTCCTACACATCCTGTGTGCCACTTGAAAGTTTCTTTACACAGTGCTCTGGAATGTTTTCTTTGAGCCATGTTTATTTAAGAAGTGTTCATCAATTTCAACGCCCAATTGTCTTCTCATGTGCCTCGCACAGCCCGAAGAACATTTACTGTTAGTCTCAGGATTGATTGTGGGAATGTTGAACATGTTGGTCTGTATTTAGACTATGCAGTGTTATATTCTGCAACTCAGCAAATGAGGCGACTCTCACTAGGTCCCTAACGTGTGGCTCGGATCCCATATAAGATACACACATACAGACGACTCACCCCCCGTTCCTCCAGGCCATCTGGTAGCCATTATTAAGAAACCTGACAAAGTGCTCAGTTTGTTGTGACACTCCTTCGGTATATCTTGCTGACTGTGCCTTTCTCTCTCCTTCTCTCTCAGATATTTCTGAGGTTCCTGAAAACATTAAATTCTGTCTGGCCTTGGAGATTGCAGACTTCAGCGGAAACCCCTTGTCCAGGTTAGTGTGTTTGAAGAACCCCCAAATCCCCCAAAGCTCTAGCTCATACCAAATAACACTTTCTTGATTATGAAAGGTGGAGAAAGAAAAGTGTGACACTAAAAAGAGTTTACAAATGATCAATTACAGCATTCTGTTAAAATGCTGTAATGTTATTTTATGGCAGGTGAGAATGGAACAGACCCTTTGGTTTGGGTCAGACAGTGCACATCGCTATTAGAGGATGTCAACTTAATTCATCACACAAGTGCTTCCCACTCATTATTTACATTAGAGCAGGAAGATGGACGCTGCTGTTAGCCAAATCTTTTCCATTGTGCGTCTCATTTTCCTCTTGTCTCTGCTGGTCTCAGGTTGCCTGATGGCTTCACACAGCTCAGAGGACTGGCTCACCTATCACTCAATGACGTGTCGCTGCAGTCTTTACCCAATGACATTGGAAAGTAAGTCGATATGAGCATATTCTATTCCAGGGGAGGTTTGTTTTTTTGTCTTTTGTTTTTTTAATAAAACTGATAATAAAATCTGAAAAAGTCTCTTCCACAAGAAAATGTATTGGGTCAAATTTTTATATTTTTTACACGTATACACAAAAAAAAGATGGATGGTGACTTTGTTTTATTCCATCATTTTATCATTTTCCACAGTTTGATCAAACCCTACAAGTGCAAACTTTTGATGAATCTATTCATAGATCACTCATTCACATAAGATCGGCAACATGCTTTTAGAAAATAGCGTTAATATTTATTTAGTGCTGATAGATATAAAAAGCAAGCATCATAATTTGTATCTGTTATGTCAGTAATTTTATATGAAACTAAATGCATGTTAATGTATTACAGCCTTACAATGCAACCCCTAATTTTATGCAACCAAAGTTATGGATAAAATCTATGTGTATCACAGAGGAATAACTATGCATATTATTTTAAATATCTAAATGCATTTTTTCATTTTATTGCCTTTTGTAATTATCATACAAAGCAGGCATCCCATTCACATACAGACACACACTGTCTCTCTCCATTTCACACATGTACACACACACACACATGGTTTTGGCTACTGTTGATGTCGTGCAGATGGAGCAGCCCCTTACTCTTCCAAACTGAGCGACACTCACCATCTGACTCAGTCTCGACTCTCTCTTTTTTCTTCTCTCAGCTTGTCAAACCTGGTGACTCTAGAGCTGAGGGAGAATTTACTGAAATCTTTACCCTCGTGAGTATTTTCCCATCCAACTGCAGTTATTAGATCCACAGTGGTTATGCTCTGAATATACACCACAAATAAATGGATACAAATAATGTGAAATGTCTCAATCATTCTCTAGCTCTCTTCCTTCCTGGTTAAACTGGAACAGCTGGATCTGGGCAGCAATGTACTGGAAGTTTTGGTAAGAAGCGGATAGTTTTGTTTCTTCCTGAGAATAATTTAGATGTTTTAGTTATGAAATCATGCACACACATGCATGCCATGGTTTCAGGTTTATTTAGAGCTTGTTATTTTTATTTGCCTCAGTGGATCTCTGATTATCATTTCCTTTGCTTAACCAACACTTGAGTGCCTGCCGAATAATGTATCATTTAATATTATTTTATTTTTTTGTAAATTATTGTTTGCCTCATATCTTGTCTTTTAATCTGCTTTTTTTTTTCGTTCAGCCTGACACACTTGGGGCACTGCCCAATCTTCGTGAGCTTTGGTTGGACAGAAACCAGCTCTCCTCGCTACCTCCTGTGAGTACAGACAGCTTCTGATTGGCTCATTATCATACTGGTCATCTGTCCTGATGGTTTAAAATATTTATTTCAGATAAAGGTTCAAATTCTTGCAGATGTTGTCCTTCTCAGATGTTGTTTACCCTCAGTACAGCTGAATGCATGTTTTGGTGATAACTGGAGTGGAAACTATAGTGCCTTAATTCTCTTTCGGCTGACTGAAAGATGACCTCTGTGTTTAACAGGAGCTGGGGAACCTGCGGCAGCTGGTTTGCTTGGATGTGTCCGAGAACCGTCTATCAGAGCTTCCCACAGAGATCAGAGGCCTTGTCGCCCTCACGGACCTGCTGCTCTCTGAGAACCTCCTGGAAGTCTTGCCGGACAGCATTGGTGAAACTCTATATCCCTCTTACAATCATCAATAAATGTGAGATTGTTACTGCTTTTTGTACAGAGACATGGCAGTTAAAATAAACATGTTGTCCTGCCTTAACCATAAACTCTGAATCACCTTGCTGAAAACTAAGTGCTGCCCAGTCTAAAGTCAGTCAGCACCTGTAAGGTAACAACCAAAATTGTCACACGTGCATTCAGTCTGATACCTTATTTGCTCTCAGGGTGTAGGCGTTTAGTTACACGTGACTTGTGAGTCTTCTGATTAGCCAAAGGGAAATTTTGAATCCTCTGGTGTCAAGTTCCAATCAGGTTACAACAGAATGTTAAAATATTTAGTTTCTTTTGAGACAATAAGATACATATTTAATAATGTAAAATAGTCTAAATTAGAACTTTTTTAAACCGTTATAGTCATAGTCAAAGTTAAGATGAGAAATGTTTTTGATTATAGAATCACAACACTGCCACCTAGTGTCAGCAGACTTAGGTCATCCTATGCTGCACTGTCAATACAAGTTTAAGGTTAATGTTTATTTTATTTTTTAGCTACTATCGCTTACGTATACCATGTAATTCATTTTAAAATCATGTTTTTGTCCTGTCAGTGTTTGTCAGTCAGTGTTCATCTTGAAACCATATGACTACGGTTGTTTTTGTACTTATCTCAAGGCATCCATGAAATTTGTTTTTATCAACAGGCTCACTTAAGAAGTTGTCCATTCTGAAAGTGAACCAGAACCGCTTGGTGCACCTCACAGACTCTATTGGCGAGTGTGAGAACCTGACAGAGCTTATGTTGACTGAGAACCTTATCCAGGTACACAACCTGCACCACCTGATCTCTGTTATGCCTGCCTTAATTTGGTTTCTGCACCTTCTAATTCTGTCACACTGATTTTGGAGCAACAAGCTATATTTTAAGTAATTCTTCTATATTCCCAGATTTTTTTTAAATGGTACAATAAATGATGTGTCAACAGATTGGCAATAGATTGGATTTCATTTACAATGCTTTTGTTTGTTTAAAGGATGATTTCATCTGAAATAACTTAGAAATGAGTAATCACAATTAATCCTAACAATATTAGCAGGACTGCATTACCAAAGTTCAAGAGGAAAGCAGACGTGTCAGAGCAGAGGCCATTGTGAAAACTTTCTCTTTCAGTCCCTCCCTCGCTCACTTGGGAAGCTGAAGAAGTTGACCAACTTGAATGTGGACCGAAACCACGTGAACAGCGTGCCAGCAGAGCTGGGAGGTTGTGTCGGCCTGAACGTGCTTTCCCTCAGAGATAACCGTTTGGTAAAACTACCCGCTGAGCTGGCCAATGCAACAGAATTACACGTTCTGGACGTAGCAGGCAATAGGTGAAAATACATTCTCTGTATCACAGGTTTTGGATGTCAGAGTGACCGTAAGAATTACTAGTAGCTGTTTGTTTCATGCACTAAAGTTTCGCCATCTCTTGCTCTTCGTCCCAGGTTGCAGAATTTACCGTTCGCATTGGCCAATCTGAACCTGAAGGCCATGTGGCTGGCAGAGAACCAGTCTCAGCCCATGCTGAAGTTCCAGACAGAGGATGATGAGCGGACTGGGGAAAAAGTTCTCACCTGCTACCTGCTACCTCAGCAACCCTCATCGAGCCTTGGTAAGGCACTCCGCTGTCCTTGTGAATGGAGCTGTCATGTCACACCCAAAGAGGCTTTGCATAGCCAGACTTTTGACTAAATGACTAAGTGTCTACCCCACTTTCCAGATTGTTCTGACTTAGAGCTGCTTGCTTAAATTATGCTGTGGTGTTTTTTTTGTTTGAAAAAGTGCATTTAAAGTCACTACAAAGAGGACTGTAGCTGGTTTGTCCCCATGCTGTCCGAGGCTGAGACTACACACAGTGAATCCAGGACATGCATCATAATGCAATTATTTGTAAAATGCTTTGCAGAGAATCTACTGGACAGGAGCGTCGATGAAACCTGGCCAACAGACACTAATTTGAACAGGGTATCGGTCATTCATTTCCAGGATGACTCCAAACACGAAGAGGAAGATGAGGAGACTGCAGCAGATAAGAGGGTGAGTGTAGAAATATATACAGGATGTTTATGATTTCTGGACAACTGTTTACGTGAAATTGTGTACATGCGCTAACGCTCTTGCTGTATATCTGAACCAGCAGAGTCTTCAGAGGAGAGCCACACCACATCCCAGTGAGTTGAAGGTAATGAAGAATGTCATTGAAGCCAGAAGAAATGAGGCTTATACAGCCAAGGCAGATGAGGATCTGGAGTCCCCGGACTCTGAGGTAAATTCAAACAAAGGCACAATTGTTTTTTTTTTGCTTTTTGTGTGTTGGGTCCAAACGTGCTGCTTTTAGTTTCCATCAATTTGAATGGAAATAAATGCACAGAATCAGTTTATTTGTAGAACTATGGTGCACTGATAGTATACCATATTTTGCTAAATATGTCACATCTTTTTATCATTTAAAACATGCCATGACTTGTTTATTATGAATGACAATGCAGTTTGTGTTTATTTTATACTTGTTTTTCATTATTGTTCTCTATACGGTTACATTTTAAAGAATTTATTTGTGGAGTGTAGGGAACTAAAATGTGTTTATAAAGTTTATAAATAAGGCAAAATATATTCAAGTGCAACTTACGAAATACATAATTTTTTTCATAATTAGTTTACAAGGAAAACTATCAAGATTTCAGGCATTAATAAATATATTGCTGTTCACATAAATTGACGACAAAAGTTTTATTTCTCTTGGGATAAGATTGACTAAGATGGGCTTTGTTATTAAAACCACATTATATTTGAAAACATATTCATATGAGACAATGTGCTTGGACTGCTATGATCATGTTGGCTTGAGGAAGCCAATATACTGTCTTTTCTTCTTGTGGCCATATCATTTTGTGTGTGTGTGTGTGTGTGTGTGTGTGTGTGTGTATATAAACAGGTGCATCTCAATAAATTAGAATCTCGTGGAAAAGTTCATTTATTTCAGTAATTCAACTCAAATTGTGAAACTCATGTATTAAATTATTTCAATGCAAACAGACTGAAGTAGTTTAAGTCTTTGGTTCTTTTAATTGTGATGATTTTGGCTCACATTTAACAAAAACCCACACATTTAATTAAATTCACTATCTCAATAAATTAGAATATGGTGACATGCCAATCAGCTAATCAACTCCAAACACCTGCAAAGGTTTCCTGAGCCTTCAAAATGGTCTCTCAGTTTGGTTCACTAGGCTACACAATCATGGGGTAGACTGTTGATCTGACAGTTGTCCAGAACACAATCATTGACACTTGCATACTATTCTACTACACACTCAAAAGTGTGTGCTTTTTCTTCACCAAAAGAGTGCATACTTTAAGGGCATAGTATAAGTAGGCACATTGGGATGCAGCAAAGGACCATGTGCTGATTCTAAACGCGTCTCTCACATAGACTGACAAGAGCTTTGTGCTCGTGTATCCTACTTCTCTCATTCGGCACAAATCCAAATATTCCATAATATTTCCATGATTGCGATGAATGCTAAACTATTATTTATTATGTAAGTTACGTTAATTCAGTCGTGTTCCAACGGTGACACTGAGGCTGATGTTTGTATTTTATTTTGATAAAGTGGCCTACTAACTAGCAATGCTGGAACTGGTGTGTTTGTGTGTGTTACGAAACATGATCTATGATCTATTTGAATGTTAAATGTTCAATATATTTATAATTAATTAAAAAGTGTGTGTGTCTATGTTTGTGTGTGTGTGCTCCAGCGCGGGATCACTTCAACTTTCCTTATACCAGCAGAATTAACTGTAAACACTTATTGTCTTATTAATAATCACTGGATAAAGGTCTGCTTTTATTTGTGTACACTCACAATGAAACAAAACAGATTTTATACATAATATAACAATATAATAATAGTATTAGTATTAATAATTATTATTTTCACATCTAGGTGGAATATCTTTTAAAAATTTGCACTGACGTTACTGTACGATTTGTACCGAAATTGTATAGAACCGTGACCCCCTATATATATATATATATATATATATTTTTTCTTTTTATAATTGTATTCATTTTATTTATTTATTATTTAAATGTCTACATGTTTTTATATTACATACAAACTGTTTTTTTCATTATTATTTAAATATTAGATACAAACTGCTCAGTTGTTTTATGTATAATGGTTTTTCACAGGAGAAACGGTTGAGTAAGCTGTCCAATAAAAGTCATGATTCTCAGGCGTCCAGTAGCACCGCCTCTGCCACATCTCAGGATGAGAAGCGGGGTGTAAACAGTACAGCGGTGGGGATTAATAATGGTCATGGTCAAGAGGAGGAGGAGCTGGATGAGATGGAGGTGGAGTATACTGAGGTATGTTTGAAGGATGTTCAGCACATACTTGAATGTAACTGTGACCTCTATTGTACATGTGCAAGCTACTGTAAAGATAATGTTTTGTTTGTGTGAGAATGTTGCAATTTGTTTCCCTTCTGTTTTTTTTGCCTACAGCCTACTGTGCACTTTGCTGAAGAGCCCATCATCCGTGGCGGTGATGAGGAGGAAGAAGATGGCGATGAAGACGCTGAAAGGAGCGATGAAGACTCTCGAACGCCGCCTTTTCCTGCAGAGAAACAGCGGCTCATGCGTAAAGACACACCACACTACAAAAAGCACTTCAAGATCACCAAGCTGCCCAAACCAGAGACTGTCGCCGCCCTGCTGCAAGGCTTCAGTCATGACGGCCTCTCACCTACTGCTCACACCCCTGAGGACGAGAGGGATAGTGAGGAGGAGGACGAAGAGGACGAGGGAGGAGTAACAGTCAATACCCCTTTTCAGCAAAGACTAGAAGCAGCTAATCTAGAAGACAGCAGGCTCAGTCAGATGAACTCGTCCCTGCAACCGGTGAAGGTAAGAAGGGCTCACTTCTTGAAGCAATGGTGTGGGAAATCCTACTTCCTTAACTGAAAGTTGGTGAAATCAATGTATATTGTCTGAGGGTTTAAGTGGAGTTGTATAATCATGTTCACACATCTTAGTGGAGAGTGCGGAATTTTTTCAGTCTAAAGGTCATTCATTACACACTGAAGGTCATTGCACACTGAGTCTGACATTTTCGCACGTAAAAAAATAAATACGACCTCACGTTGTCAATCACGTTTATACACTGCCTCCGAAACGTTTGTCCATCATAAAGAAATAGAATCAGGTCTGTTTTTTTGCAATTTTGCATCCGTAGCATGCATTTTGATAGGAAAGGATGAGGAATACAAAAAACTGAAAAATGAATGCAAAAATTAGCAAACGGATTCCAAAATTCTCACGTGCGTATTTCAGTTTTTGTCGTATTCCTCATCCTTTCCTATCGAAATGCACACTTCGGATGCGAAAAATGCAGAAAATCGAACCTGATCCGAATTTTTTTATGACGGACGAGCGTATCGGAGGCAGTGTGCAAAGGTGATTGACGCATCTTGAGGTCGTATTTATTTTTTAACGTGTGAACAGTTCGGACGAAACTTTCAGACTCTGTGTGCAATGACCTTAAGATATACAAAATACAGTGCTAAAAGTTGGAGACCCCTTGTGTAAATGTGTCAAATTTTTTAATGCAAAGTTATATTATCAGAATAAAATTGGAGTTATATTACTGTTCAAAAGTTTGAGGTTAGTAGAAGTCTCTTAGGCTCGCCGAGGCTGCATTTATTTGAACAAAAACTCAGTAAAAATAGGATTTTTGTGAAATGTTATTGCAATTTTTAATTACAGTAATACTTTAAATTGAAATGATTTTTTTTAAACAGTTTATTCATGTGATGGCAATTCTGAATTTCCTGCCATTACTCCAGTTTTCATTGTCATATGATCTTTCAGAAATCATTCTACCAGTCTCTCCTGTCTCTTTGTATCAAAAGACACATTCATTCTTACTGACCTCTGACCTTTTGAACAGTACTGTGCAGAAAAGTTCAGAATATCTTTTGATTCGTCCCACTTTTGTTTTAGTTTGTTGTCTCTCACTTTTAGACCCTCTGTGACAATATTTGTTCATTCAGCTTCATTCGTGGTATCAGAGCTATCGTGTTATTGTATGAATATTGGCAACATGCAAAGTATGCCATGGTTATCTTAGACCCTTTTGTCTGAATAATAAATGCTTGTTTTAAGATGACTTCTTCCTTTGAAAGGACAGAACCTCAGATGAAAAAGCTCCTCCTTGTTTTGCCCCACCCTTTAGCTCCTCCTCCACAGCTTGACTCCACCCCATTGAGCACTGCTCTTGCTTGTCATGGTATCATTTGCTGTCTCTGTTGCCTGGGGAAATCAGTGCACACTGCCCTCTTTGCCCACCTTTTCCACAACTGTGCTGTGCTGATCATTTTAATTATACCTGAACTTCACATCAATGATTTTTTCTTTTTTCTTTCTATAATTATTCTTTTGTAGAAATATGAGGACTCTCATTCTGTCTTTAAAATAGTACTTTAACCAGAAAGATTGCACAAACCCTTTTACTGGTTTTACTGGAAGCAAATATGTAAAAAATTTAACAACCACCGACAGTGAGAAAATGTATTTCCTACAAACATGCAACATAATGCTTTGCAATCATTCATTGAATTCTTAAATATGATTTAATTCAGCTATACATATTTAAAGTTAATATTTGAAGCCAAGATTTATATATATATATATATATATATCTGGTTTAAAATAGTTTTAACGTGGTCAGGAAGGTGTGTGTGTGTGTGTGGTCTCCATGTCTGGGTGAATGAGTGGCTGAGGAATGCTTGTGCAGGACTTGTGTGTGCATGTTTTCAGTGTGAATTATTTATTTGTATTTTTGCTGTTGCTTTTTAAATATTGACATTTGTGTGGATGTGGGTAATTGCCTTATATCTATGTTTGTGTAATTGTATCCCCATTGTAATTCGCTTTGGATAAAAGCATCTGCAAAATGACTAAATGTAAATGCTTTATAGCATTGACACACAAGTGTTTTTTCGGGGTTAATATTGACAACCTGTAACGTGGGTTGCTTAATCCAGACAGTCGGTTGTTTGGATTTCCCTGTCAAGTCTTTTTAAATTGCTTAAATTGCTAAACATTTTAGACTTCCTTTATAAAGTGTGATGTGATTGTACGGATACTGAATGAATAGCAAGCTTTTCCAGATAATAGCCCTTTTATTTCATGCTGAATCTGCTTGTTGAATGCCGTCTGAGAACAGAGCTGTGGTGTTGTTATAAAGTGTGTTGTTTGCTGTATATGTGGTGGTTTTGGAAGCGCCCTGTTTTACTGTGGGTGGGTGTGTTTGGAGGCCTGTCTGTCATTCAGTCATCTGTGTGAATGTTTGTTTGATTTATTTTAATTTCCAGTCATACAGCTTCTGTTTTTTTTTTTGCCTGACTAATCTGCATGCCCTCTCGCTGGTTCCTGTCCTAACAGGGGGTGTCATTTGATCAAGTCAATAATCTGCTGATTGAGCCTGCTCGAATTGAGGAGGAAGAGGTCTGTACCTACTCTCTTTCCACCCAAACTCCCGCTCTCTTCCTCGCTCTCTCCCTCTTTTTGATCATTCCTTTATTTACTCACTCATCCTTCACCTGCAGTTCAGGGATTCACAGAGCACCACAACATTCCTTCATTAATCCACACCGAATGGCTAGGGAAATTGCTGACTAACATTTACTTATAAATCACAACTGTAATAGATCTTAGTGTTTGGAGAAGAAAATGGTCATGGTGCATCTTTTAGCAGAAGAATATTCTGGGGTGAGTACTTAAAAATAATAAGTTAAAATGTAAGTGTATGGACCAAAAGCATTTTCTGTGGTGATCAAAAGCATCTCATAAACTATATTTTTCATCTTAATAATTGCCCTTAAATTTGATCGTTTGTTTCCATTACCATGCTTTTCTCCAAACTAGGCTCTATTACTGTCTGCCACCTGTTTTTCTGTCGTTTTCTTCCCTCTTTTCCACTGCTTACCCCTCTGTCAGGTTCTGTCATCTAGGAGCAAGGAGCACATATGAGCTAGTGGAAACTTTGCTGCATCATATTACAAGTGTCTCTGTTTTGTCTGATTTAAATGAACAATACCCACAAAAGAAGTTGTTTATAGTTCCGTAATAAAATAATGTACATTTGTTACTTGCCATGTAAAAATATATGGCATACGTATGACTGATGTTCCGGGTTCCCCTAAAATCAGTCAATTCTATAATTGCACGTAAACCAGATGGAGTGAGACTTGTGGTTCACCAAAACCCACAAAATCATTGTTTGTTTCTTTTTCAAAGTACAATATAAACATATGTAAATACTACCATATTGTCAGTCATGCAACTAATTTCAACATAGTGTTAATGCACTTATGCGGAGATCAGTTATTTTCATCAATTTATTTAATAATTCCTGACCCAGTGCCAATGTAAGATAAGTGACCATCAGCCATATCATTAGACCAAATAAGAGAATTACTTTCCACTTTGTTTAATATGCCGAACCTGAGCATTTATTTATATTAGTCACACAAAGGGCTGTATGCCTCTAAAGATTGAATTGTCCCAGAACATCATTCTCTCTTCTTCACTTGAGTTTAGGTTTTCCCATCTACCCACTGTGCCCACTTTGCATGGCTGCTGCTGTAGAATCAACCACATCTAGTCCATCCCACAAAAAAGTTCACCACCCCTCCCATTTATTTTGTGACTATTGAGTGTGTCACGGTGAGACTGTTTGGTGACGTGTGCCATCACTTTATCAGTTAATACAAATGTAAAGTGGTTTAAAATTAAATAGTCCTCATTTGATCTGTTGATATTAGTTTTTTATGTTTCTGTTATCTCATATTGTCATTATCAAAAAGGACAAATAAATATGAATTGAATTGGCTTCAGCCTTCTGTGTTACAGTACAATGTTCAGTAGCATTGAACTAGATGTGGAGTCTTTTACCATTAATCTGCCAAACTTGAATCCGTGCAAGTTTTGAGACTGGTGATATTAACTTGAGCATGTGTTCTTTATACAGTCTGCATTAATCAAACAGATCTTTGTGTCCTGTCCCAGCAATGCTGGCCTTCTCTCCTTGATTTTTCAATCTTTTGACTATTTGATAAAATGTGTAATGTTATATATGAAAAGTATTTAAATAGTGGTATAGAAGTAGAAGTAATAGTAGAAGTAGTTAAATTTGACTCAATCAAATATCTTTCGCTGATTCTTGGAGCAACTTTGTTATTGGTGTTAATAATTGTATATACACTATAGTTTGAAGTCAGTAAGACTTTAGCGAGGATGCATTAAACTCATAAAGTAACAGTAAAGACTTTTATAATGTTACAAAAATGTCTAATACAAATAAACGCTGTTCTTTTGAGCATTCTGTTCCTCAAATAATCCAAAAACATTAAAACATCATCTTACTGGCCCATTTCATTCATCACATTAATCTTATAATGAAATTGTCCTCTTGCGATTCATTGATTCCTTACATGCACAACCGACTTGTGACCTGTTGAACATGAACATAAAAGATGTGCATGTAAGCAAACTTTCTGTATAGAATAGATCAGCGTACATTTTGTATGGTGTTTGTACATATAAACTGGGGTAAAGATTGGAATACCTTACATTTTGCCTAGATTTTCTGGGCAAATCAATGGTAGCTGCAAAAAGTCACAGCCAGTGTGCAGATATTAAAACTGCAAAATATTTGTTGGGCAAAGACTTTTTTCTCAATTATTAAGTCTATGATGCCCAGTTTTTCTCTGTAAAAATGTTTAAAATTGTAGGCGTCTGGTGTATTCCTGAATCATGCCTTAACTGTGCATCATGTACAATTCAATCCAGTTATTTTATAGTCCTGTAGTGTTTAATTTTTCCCTCCAAAGATTGAAAGGATGTAGGTAAACCACTTAGTCTGTCACATTCCCAAACTGCTTCAATAAATAGACAAAAGCAGTCAGGCTGATCCAGCTTGCAAATAACAGGTTTTGGGATTCTGTGTTGTGTTTCAGTTTGGTTTTTATATGTAAATTAATGCACATCAATGCAATTGTGCACATCAAGGAAAGAAGGCTGGTTGGGACAATATATTTGATCTGTCTGAACATGGATGCAGTTATTCATATTATAAATACTTTTTCTAAACAAGCATGTACTGCATGTAAACTTTTTGCATTTTGTTTTGTGAGTCAAGCCGCACATATTATAGCAAACTTTTTGAAGTATTTTGCTATGCAATTGTCTGTGAATTTCTGATCTCTCTCTGCTTCATCTGTAGCTGACTCTGTCTATCCTGAGGCAGACCGGTGGGTTAGGCATCAGCATAGCAGGGGGGAAAGGATCTACTCCCTATAAGGGCGATGACGAGGTACATTTCAGTGAGCTTTCACACAATAGATGTGTTTTCAGTAAATGCTTGTGATTGGGGGTTGTTTTAATGTACTCTTTATGTTCTTTTCAGGGTATTTTCATCTCTAGAGTGTCAGAAGAGGGCCCTGCAGCTCGTGCTGGGGTCAAAGTGGGAGACAAACTTCTTGAGGTGAACATCTGTTTTCATTTTCTCTTTTGAATTGCCCCATTCAGAACCAGTCATTCACGCTGCTTTAAATCCTCAATCCTTGCATTCACTCTCTCAGGTGAACGGAGTAGACCTGCATGGAGAAGAGCATCACACAGCTGTTGAGGCTTTGCGCAACTCTGGGGCGGCCGTGGTTATGACCGTTCTGCGAGAACACATGGTTGAACCAGAAAACGCCATCACCACCACACCACTGAGACCAGAAGATGATTATTTCCCCCGGGAGAGACGGTCCAGTGGGCTGCCTTTCCTCCTGGATCCTGCCTCTCCTGCTGTCAGTGCTGGGCCGATGCTGCGACTAGCCACTTGTCTGGCCCGCAACGATAAAGGTTTAGGTTTCAGCATTGCTGGAGGGAAAGGGTCAACCCTGTACCGAGTAGGAGACACGGTAAACACAAGACGCTCTTGCATATACACTCGTGATTTGGCTTGTAGTGAATATTTTATGATGTGTTATTGTGTTGTGTTCATTGCTTCGGTGTCAGGTTGTGCAGTGTGGTTTACGGAAGTCAGAACATGTCATCCGTTCTCTCCGTATGTTTAACATGTTTAGCAGAAGAATTCTGCATGATGCTTCTCAGAACCGCTAGGATGGCTGACTGAGATGGCAATGATTAGAATTACAGGGACTGACACCTGATATGGCCAGTAGATTATCGGATGGCAGGGGAAGAAGTATTTTTGGATCTCTGCTGCAGTCACACATCATACTGCCCTCTATCTTTCTGACATGGCCACATTTTTGCACCACTTTCACGAAGGAGACACAGTCACACATTAGCACATGCACACACTCTATGCTGAGTAATTGTAAGTCACATTTTTGTCCCTCTGCTTGACATTTGTGCTTGTTTGTACTAACAAGTAGATCTCACTGTCTTGTCTGCTGGTCTGTTTGCTGCTTTGAGTCTTCGGCATGAAACGTTCTGATCACAATTTAGAGAACATACTGTGAAAGTGCTAACATAGGCTGTTTGTGGATGGTGTATCTGTCAAACTATTGAGATTTGTCTTTGAAGAATAACGTGGCCTTGACTATCGTAAATGGTTTGTTCTTTTAATACTACATAGTCTGAATTACACCTTTAGAGTTTTAAATAAACCCATATAATAAACCGTTAAAAGCAAGGCAGGTCATTTTAAGCCAAGGACAGCAGGATCATTTTTGCTCTAGAGGCATTGCAGCATGTTACACCAGCATACTGACTAGCTCCTGACAGCTGTACAGGAGCACTGAATTCTGTTGAAGCCAGCTCAAGTCAGCAGCTAATATAGCACGGCAAGAGATACTAGCATTGTGTTACTACAAGAGTATTACCTGGTTTTATTTATTTGTGAAACTCTCCTAGGACTTTTTACTTTTCTTTTGATTCTTATGAAAAGAGTGTTAATCAAATGAAACCTGATTTACTTTTAAAAGCTTTTTTTTCTTTTGTTGTTTTATATAGTTTATTTATTTTACTATATTTACTTTTTCTATTTTTCATTTGTTTCTTGCCATGAGTGGTAGCTCTAAATGATAAAAAAATCAATCAATCATTTCTTATCAAATGTTCCTTGTGTATTATGTTAAAAGACAGTTATATTAAAGGGGTTAGATGTATAAATTAGACAAGAAATACGAGACATCTCTTTTTGGTTGTGATGGAGCAGGACTTCACGTATGTTTTCTGCAATACAAACGGTTGTATTTGTAGCAGTTATATGCTAAATGCTAAAAAGAACATTATTTTGTGTATTTGGTGTAATGCAATGCGTTTACGTGGTTCAAGGTTCAAAAACACATTATTTTCCACATACTGTACATTATTGTTGCTCCTCTATGCCCCGCCTTTCTGAAACCCGGGTTCAAATTTTTCAGATTTTTACAAATCTCATCGTTCTGAGAAGCGAGGTGTACTCTGATTGGCCAGCTATCCAGTGCGTTGTGATTGGCCGAATACCTAAAGTGTGTGACGGAAATGGCAATGAGACAAAACCAATAAAGCCCATTATGAATGAGGCATTTGTTGCATTCAGTGAGGACATAATTACTGATTCAATGACTCGTCTTTTTACGCGTCACGACGGTCACGCCATGACCACGAAAACATAACACCATGTCTGCATTTGTGATTGTAGAAATGCCAAACAAGCACTACTCTACACAACTCTACACTGCTCAAAGCAAATTATTTAAATATCGAAACGTACTTCCAGGCTATGAATCAGAAGCACCAGACTTTCCTTGCGTTTTCGGAATTACCCCACTTTATAGTGTTCACATTCAAGGCTACACTCACAGGTTCAGAAAACAGTCCTCTGTAAATGCGCTGCACACACTCGAATATTTGTGTTGTACTATTCTGGAACAGTGTTGTAAATATAAATTAACCACTGATTTCTAGTTGTGTACTCATTTGGAAGAACAAACAAAGTACTTTCGCTTTCACAACGAAACACAGCATCTCCACGACATGGCAGCAGCAGCAACCATACTGCAGCAAGAATAAAAGTTACGCCGCCTTTAATTGTGTGTACGTTTTGGGCGGTTTTATGCTAATCTTCCCACATCGTCATGTAGACACGTGGGGGCGTTAAAATTAGCTGTTTTAGGAGGGCATGAACGAGTCTTAACTTTGATAAAGAATATCTCTTTGAGTTTAAGACTTTAATCTTTGCAACTTTACCCATCTTATATATGCACAAACACTCCAAAGTCGCATCACATGACCCTTTAATATTTCACAATAGTGCTTTTCACTATATTTTTTGGTCAAATAAAGGTATTCTTGGTGTGCATAGGTAAATTGCTTCAGAAACGTGTATTGAGCTGATGATATTGAGTCCATTCTCAAATGTGTTTTTCTGCTTTTCTCTCAGGGTATCTTCATCTCTCGTATTGCTGAAGGAGGAGCTGCTCACAGAGACAATATCATGCACGTGGGAGACCGGGTCATATCAGTGAGTCCATCCGTCTCATACAGTCTCTCTTTCTAGTTAATGTCATTTATTAGTTTAATTTAGATTTAAAAGGATAGTTCTCAAAAAATAGTAAATTTTATCATTTACTCAACTTCATGCCGTTTAAAAAAAACCTGTCTGAATTTGTTCCTTTGAATGCGCTTAGCATATTTTTGAGGCTTGTTTTCGATACAAAACATGAATGATTGCCAGGGTCTGTAAAGCTCCAAAATGCCAAACATTGCCGTGAAAGTAATCTATACAATCATGAGCTGCATTCTAAAGTTTCTGAAACCATATGATAGCTTTGCAAGAGAGACTCATTTACGCAGTTTTAAAATCTAATTCGTCTTCCTGTATATTAAAATGTGGCACATAAAGACGTCATGCCATGTCTTCATTTAATCTCAGTGATGCCAAACATCATAGGGTTTGGTTCTCATAACTAAATGTAATGCACTAGATTTGTATATGAGCATGAAATATGACTTGATTTCAGGCAGTTCTTCACTCAAAGCTATTGTATGGTTTAAAATTTAGCACACATACTTTCCCTTTTGAACTATTTGAAGCTTAAAAGTCACTATTCTCTTTCATTATACTGATGAAAATAGCCTCATGTTGTGTCTTACAATATAAAGTCAAACGGGTTTGGGTGTGAGTAAATGACAACATCTACATTTGTGCATCAGCTATATAATATTTTTTTTAGTTCCTGACTATTAGATCTAAATAAAGTCACTTTACATTGTGAGAAACTTAATAAGCCATTTTTATCCGGCTCGCTGCATGGGTCTCTCCTAGTAACCTTGCTTGTATTGAGACGGCATTATAACACTTATAATCCCAACTGTTCTGTCTCCCTTGAGCCCTCTCTTTATTTGGAGATTTAGCTTCTTCTCCCTCTGTCCTTGCATGGGTTTTCACTAACACACTTCTTGCCTGCTTGGTGTCGGGTGTGGTGATGGGAGGTTTTTGACTTGTTCTGTGGGCCTGTTTTCATGGTAACTGCATGCGTTACCCTAGCAGCTGCCGTTCTGTCACCCTGTGGTAAGCGCCGGTACTGAATGGTCAGTGCTGACCTCTGTTTGGCACCATGCTGGAACTTACTGCTAAACAAAGTAACCAGAAATAACAGTCTTAACTCACATGGGAAGCAGGACAGGTTAGGCCACATCCCTTGGCTTTACAAAGAGGATCTCAAATATTATACAGTCTTTGTGAAAAATGCAGCAGCATTAGGTCACAGATTCAAAACAACATATGGTCAAGACATAAGCAGATCATAATTAAGAGGTAGTGGTTAAGGCATTAGCTAATTTGATGAAACAGTAGTACTTTTATATACAAAGTTATGATGGAGTTACGACAGGTTTTTATGTAGTCAGGTTGCAGTCTCTATCTGTCCTGGTATAGATGACATGATGCATGATCCAATATTTGAAGGATTAAATGCAGGTTGTATATCAGCTCTATCCCGAGGCCTTTTGTAGTTTTATTAACATGTTAAGATGTTATACAAAGCCATGTTATAATCGCATACAGATCTGTTACCAAAAACCAGACTGATACTAATTCAGTGAGTCAAGTGTTTACATGGCATTTTAAAAGGTGTTTTATTGCTTTAGTACAGCAGTAATTGAACATTTAAAGTACATGTTACCATTATAACTGTAACTTGTCCAGAACTAAGCTAAATTTGTATGTGTGCAAGGTCCTCTAATCAAAGTATATGAGATATATCTGGAATGCGTTTAAATCTGACAAGCTGTAGTAGTTTGGTCACGGTTTTCCCGAGGCTGCTCTTTTTATACTCTTTCTAACACACTACATGATCTTGCTACCTAAATCATCTCCAGCATTTCCTCTTTCTCCTGTTGCCCATTCCCTTCTCTTTTCACTTCCCTGGTTAAATGTGTCTCAACGTTTTGATTTGATGCATGATTTTTTCACTGAGAACCCAGGTTTTTAAAACCAAATATATGTAGGTGAAGTGGAAATCACTTTCTCTTGGAATGCATGAGAGAACTCTGCGTTGTCTGTCATGTGATCCAAATCAGTCCTGTACAGGAACATATTTCACTCTACTAACACCTGAGCTCGAACGTTCTTTGAAAACCCAACTAAATGAAATGCTGCATATAGTAATTAAAGAGCCCATAAGACATAACATAAGCTCAACACAATATGTTCTGGGCATATTGGCCCTCTCTGATCCTCTGGTGTTTGGCTGTCGCTCCAGATCAATGGTATAGACATGACAGAGGCCAGACATGACCAGGCAGTAGCGTTGCTTACCGGCACCTCCCCCACCATCACCCTCCTGGTCGAACGGGACCAGGCCGTTGCAGGGGGCGCCTCCCCTCGAACTCGACCTCATTCGCCCCCTCCTCCAGAGCAGTCTGACTCACCTGAGCAAGAGGAAGGAGATGAGCACCTTGGAAACCATCTCAACTGCCCCATGGAGGATGAATACCCCATTGAGGTGAGAGCTGGAACTAATGGTATGACGTTGAACCTTCATGGAGAGAGTGTGTGTGTGTTTCTCCCTATTTGAGGAAATATTTAAAACGGATAAAAAGCTCTGAAAGGGGACCTAATTGTGCTCCTTTTTACAAGATGTAAAATAAGTATCTGATGTCCCCAGAGTATGTGATGTTTTAGCTCAAAATACCCGACAGATCATTTTTTATAGCTTGTTAAAATTGCCCCTTGAGTGCCACGCTGATTTTGAGTATGTTGCTTTAATGCAAATTAGTTGTTTCTTCCGGAGAACAGGGCGGAGCTTCAAGAGCTCAGCTCCCGCATTAGCAGTGCTAGCCTTTGCAAATAAACATTCCACGATTAGTACAAGCCTGTTATCTTTACAGAAAAGGTACTCTGTTTCAAAGTCAGTCATCTGATTTTACTGTGCATAATACATTTGTGTTTATAAATGATATAGACAGGCAGCACAGCGTGATAAAAATAACAACATAGCTGGTCTCATGATGCATGGCATGCTATCACAATCTTTCTAAATCCCACTCGTGATTATGAGCTCAACAAACTCAAGCGATCGACTCTGATTGCTTTCATATGCAACTTTTAACTACCACATTCCTATTCCTGATCATTCATGAAGACAGCATCAGTGAAAACAGACAGAGACAATGGTAGCTTTAGCATCATTAGCCTTACAGAGTGCTAAGAAGCTCTTTCAGATGGGCAATTTGGAAAACAAAAGCGTGATACTTTGTCTGGAGCTGACATTCGCGCACAAAGTGTTGGTATTGATTCCTACACGTATAGGGAACTTTACCAATTTTTTCTGGGACATTTCCTTAGACAATGAAACTCAACCACAGGGTCCTCGGCTCAGATGGAGGGAGTTTTTGGCGCTGGCATTGTATATCTCCAGCTGCTACAGCAATTAATCAGTAATGGTGGAGTCGGACTGCAGCTTCTCAATCAGGGCTGTGTCTATGCTTACAGGGCAGCTTCACAAATGGCGATACTTTTACCCTCGGTGACGTGAACAGAGGGAGAATCTGAAACAGCTCATTCTGAGAGACTGTTTATTATTTTTTTAGATTATAAAACAATGAGTGGGTGAATTTTTACCATTACAGGCTGGTTGTTTTCACACACAACTGTGTTCAAACACCTTATAAAAGTGATTTTTGCATAATAGGTCCCCTTTAAAACAGATGAATGCTACTTGCTGTAGTTTAATCTTATAACAGCTTCATTTTGCTGTTTTAATGCCTCACTCAACAGAGAAAATGGTGCATGGTATGAAAATTGCATAGTGGATTTGTGTTAGGATTGTGATTTGGCCTTTTAAAATGTACTCTTTTACTTTTGCATTTAATAAATTTTCCCTTGATTTTTTTTTTATTCTTGCCCACTTGTAGTTGTGTAGACTTGCCTAGAAGATGCGTCTCCATTACAAATAGCTTAACATTCAGCTTAACTGTTTTTACCATTACCATTCAAAAGTTTGGGGTCAATAAAATATACATATCATTAAACATAATACATTAAAATGAATCAAAAGTGACAGTAAAGACGTTTCATGCTACAAAAGCATTTAAAATAACTTTTGTTCTTTTCATCAAAGCTTTCTCTTCATCAAAGAATCCTGAAAACAATGCCACAAAGATTAAGATTAAGAATACCATAAGAATAAAATATAAAACCACATTTAAGCAGTCAGTAAGCAGCTGTTTTTAACATTGACAATAATAATAAATGCTTTTGAGCACCAATGATTTGAATGTATTTTTTTAAATTGTAGTAATTAGGGGTGTAATTGCTTTTGTGTTTTTGCTGTATTCAAAAATAAAACAATCTTCCCAACCCCAAAATTTTAAATGGTAATGTAAATGTAAAAATTAAAATTTGTTCGCATTTATATGTATTAATTAATTTCAAAGATTATTTATATTTCATATCTATTGTAGTAATATTTCAAAACATTGCTGTTGTGTTTTTGCTGTATTGTTAGTCAAATAAATGCAGCTTTTGTGAGCATGAGACCAAAAAACCCCCAAAAAATATATAATTATTGATTAATTTCAAAGGTTTTTATCACTGCATTTATCAGACCTACTGCAATCAGTGCTCCTTTTTCATACATCTAAATTTCCTGTCTGGACAGGAAGTGACGATGATCAAAGCAGGTGGTCCCCTGGGTCTGAGCATTGTAGGGGGTAGCGACCATGCCAGCCATCCGTTTGGAGTTAATGAGCCAGGGGTGTTCATCTCAAAGGTAAAGTAAATTATGTCGTATGATGCAGGTTTATGTAAAAATTAGACGCTTTTGTCCAAATTGATTTCTGACATGTTTGTTTCTGGGTAGGTTATCCACAATGGCTTGGCCTCTCAGAGTGGACTTCGTGGGCGATCGTATCTTGGAGGTGAACACCATCGACCTACGACACGCCACACATCAGGAAGCTGTCAGAGCCCTGCTCTCCAACAAGCAAGAGATCCGCATGCTTGTGCGCAGAGATCCCTCGCCCCCTGGCATGCAGGTATACACACTGAGTAGAGAAGAAGTGTAAGCAAAATCTGCAGTATGGATGGTTGCCGCCGGTTCAGTCAGATCTAATAAATATCACATTTGGTCTTTTCCTGAAAATCTGCCAAAATGGTCTGCAATGAGAAATACACTCATACAAATACTTTTGGTAATGATCTAAAAAACTTCTGATTGGTAATGATCTCAATCTCAAAAACTTTTGAGACGTTGAATGAGACCAGAACATCCTCACATACCCTCTAAAACATCCCTGTGATATTGTAGGAGATTGTGTTTCACAAGCAGCCTGGAGAAAAGCTGGGTATCAGCATCAGGGGCGGAGCTAAAGGCCATGCAGGCAACCCCTTTGACCCCACAGATGAGGGCATCTTCATTTCCAAGGTAACCAATGCTATGATATAAGACCCAAACCATGCAGTATTCTGATGACAGAACAAATGTTGGTCTAGTTACCTACTTCGTCCTCACAACATCAGTCATTTAAGTCCTTGATTGTTTTTTTCTTCTCTTACTCCTTGCTATAGGTGAGCTCCAGCGGAGCTGCTGCACGAGATGGCCGGCTGCGGGTAGGCATGCGTATTCTTGAGGTGGGCAACAACAGTCTGCTGGGTATGACACACACGGAAGCAGTGAGGGTCTTGCGTGCTTCTGGTGACTCCCTGGTCATGCTTGTGTGTGATGGCTTTGACCCAAGAAATGTTGCAGGCATCGAGGTAAAGACCTAGTTATACAGCTCAGGAGGACATGAGATCTGCTCTGGTGTCTAACTGTGACTTAAATTATTATAGATTTAATGAAATATGTATTTTACACTACTGACCAGAAGTTTGGAATAATTATGGTTTGATAGAAGTCTCTTATTATTACTACGACTGCATTTATTTGATTGCAATTAGAGTAAAAACAGTAGTATTGTGAATTTTCAGTAGTCATTATTCCAGTCTTCGTTGTCACTTGATCCCTTAGAATTTTTTTAATATGCATGGCATGCACGCATGTACTACTACATATTTAGCATATTTATGTTATTTCTTTCAGGCATCCCCTGGTGTTATTGCAAACCCATTCGCAGCAGGTATTGTTCGTAAGAACAGTATGGAGAGCATCTCATCAGTAGACAGAGACCTGAGTCCTGAAGAGATTGACATCATGCAGAAGGTGAGCTCTATGCATCACACAGAGCAGGAACAGCAGAGGAGTGGATGGAAAAATAACATCTGTCTGTGTGACCTTTCCTGCAGGAGGTGGAGATGGTGAGAGAGACGTCCCAGTGGGAATGGGAGGAGATGGAAAAAGTGGTGAGTGATTTCCTCCCCTAAACGCCTTTCTTATAACAGATTATTAATATAATAATAAGAATATGCTATCAAAATGACGACCACTTCCAAATCTTTCCTATAACTATAACTGATATATGTGGATCTGTCTATTTCTTTCCCTCTTTCTCTTATCTTATGCCCCTCTTTTCTCTCAAACCCTTCTGAATGATCTTGGGTGCTGCTCATTCCAAACATCACATTTTGTTTCCGCTCATCTCCTTCATTAAATATGTTCTTTTGTCTTCATGGTCCCTGGTTTTATTGTTCATCCATAATTCTGCATCATCTAAACCTCATTCCCATCTGTGCAATGGATGTCATCGGAATGTGTGTATGTGTGTCCATATTTGTGTGGACAAAATGTGTGTGTGTGATTGGGTAAACTTCATCCCCCACCCCCTCCTTGCCTTCCCTCTTTCGGTAAAGGAGCGTATGCGCTTGGAGCGCGAGGAGGCAACTCGTTTGCTGGAGGAGGAAACTGAGGTGAGGCCTTATGCCCTACCTGTCTTGACGGCCCGCATTAGGGCTCCAGGAGCGAAACACAGGACCTGCTGTCACCTTGAACATGAACAAATGAGTCACATCTGAACCTCTGAGCTCTAGAAGCTCTTTAGATCCATTATCCCTCATGCTTAATCAAATATCTAATTCATGTTTAGAAGATTTTTGAACGTGTTCTTTCAATGAACCGTGATCATTCATTGTGCTCTTTCTAACCCTCTCTCTACAGAATTTGAGCTCTGGACCACTGAAACTGGACTACAAGACACTGGCAGCTCTACCTACCACTAGCTTACAGAAAGTTAATAGAGTAAGTAAAAGTAACTTGCAGAAATGTTTAATTTCTTCCTTTTGAATGCTTAGCATATTGGTCTTCTAAAACCCTGGCAGGTCAAGCTATACGTTTGTCCAGTAGTGCTGCTTTTACTAGTAGTGTCAACGGTGAAGCAGTCCAGCTGCTGGCTTTAGTCTTCAGCAGCAGCAGGGTTGGATGTCATTCCAGCCATACCTCAAGACAGAATACAGATTGTATTTGCTTGAGCTGGAGTGAGGGGGGAGGTGCTGGCCGACAGCTGACAGTAGCTCAAGTTATTTTAAAATGTGTGCTGTGAGCTGATTGGCTGAATGGTTTAATGGGTGGGTGTGGCCTATAAGGACGAAGGGACCCTTGGAGGATCTTGACAGTTAAGTTATCTCGAGTCAAGCCGTTTGGAATCTGCTCCTGTCATCTTACTGTGAGTGTATCTCTCCTATTACTTTACAACTCTGTATTTTCTGTCATTTCTTAAGCACTCCTTCCTTCTTGACTTCCTTTACTACTTTTTCTCTCTGTGTGTGTGTGTGTGTGTGTGTGTGTGTGTGTGTGAGAGATATTCCTTGTCACTTATAAGCATTTTTAGCCTATGTCTCTCTTCTTGAAATGTTTAACCTACATAGCACTAGCAGCTGTTAGCAAAGTTGAGTGAGGAATGGAGAGGGGGTGGACTGTTCTTAGATAGAGAAACACTAGCACACAGTTATATCCCTCACTTGATTTTGTGGTATATGAAGTCGAGTTTAGTCATGGCTATTTATAGATCAGAGCAGTGTCTTTTATCTGCACAAGAGCCATTGAATGAAGCTTTTAGCAATATGAGGCCATTAGTTGTATGCAACAGTCACATCTTAAGCATCACAATGTGCCACTAATTGCGCCCAACTTGTTTTTTTGTTTTTCTGTGATGAGAATCCAGAGTACAGTTTCATAACACTTTGTAAAATTGCATCGCTAATAGTAATAACAGTTAAGTAAATGTTTGTGTATTGTAGTAAGGGCTCACTCAGAAGTGTTTGTAAGTTACATGCACTGCTAAAAACTACTTGATATTGTTTCTATTAGTTTATATGTAAAGCAAGCATTCATGGTAGTTCATAATGTTGAATAAGATTTTAAACTGAAAATACCTTCCTAGTCCCCACTAAAGCAAAATGTAGTTACTATGTCAACACTAAAAGAGTAGTGTTATTGTTAACTAAAACTATTAAACATAATTGTATCTAATTTGAATAAAGCTGAATTTAAATAAAATGTATAAATATTAGATACAAACTTGAAATACATTTAAGTACTTACATTTCGTAAACTAAACCTGAAAATATAATATTAAAATTAATATATATAAAAAAGCAAGCACAATATTACGAAAACTAAAGTTAAAGGGGGTGATGCGATTTCAAGTTTTCCTTTCTCTTTGGGGTGTAACAAGCTAATTGTGCGTAGATAAGATCCCTGAATTTGCCAAGACTAAAGTCTCAAAACCAAAGAGATATTCTTTATCAAAGTTAAGACTCTGCCACGCCCCCCTAAAACGGCTCATTCAAACACGCCCCCACATGTCTACATCACGATGTGGAAATATATTCATAATACAGCCCAAATGTGCACGCGAAGAAAGATGCCGTGGTTTCAGTAACCGCAGTAGTGTTGATGCAGCCGTGTCGGGGAGAAGCTGTGTTTCTATGCGAAAGCAAAAGCACTTTATTTGGCTTTCCGAAAGTAGATGCGTTTAGGAATCATTAAGATTACTTACAACAGAACAGCAACGCATTTTATGGACGACATGAACCTGGGTGAGCCTAGAGGAGGTAATTCTGACTTTGCTATGACAATCTGGCACTTCTGAATCAGCAACTGTATGTTTTATTAGTTTTAAGTATTTGCTATTTACTGTTCAAATGCAGAGTTTTGCGCATGCGTGTGTGTGTGTGTGTGTGTGTATGAGAGGGAGAGAGAGAGACAGGGTCACAGCGCAGGGTAGAGTAACGTGTCGTGTGTGTGCTTGCGTGTGTGAGAGAGGGAGACATGGTCACATCACAACCGCGGCTTGTTTGCAAACACATACGAGCATCATCACTGTCTGTCACGCGACTCTATTACACTCGGGCTTGAACTGATGGTAAAACTAAGGACATTTTAACTCTCTTTACATTTATTTTGAAAGATGAAGCTCGCAATTATGGAAAGGCGCATTACATTTCTTGTGGTTGCTTGTGGTTTTCGGCCAATCATAATGCACTGTCAGTTGGCCAATCAGAGCAGACTGTGTTTGTCGGAAGGAGGGACTTTGTCACCGATGGAGTTTTCGTTCCTTGCCGCTGTCGCCTCTGGCTTGCTCAGTTGGGGACACTTCATTTCCAGCACAATCATCGACTTGATTGCACAGATATTATTTAAACTGAACTAAGCTGGACAATGCCATTACTAAATTCAATAATGAAATGCATTCAGCAGATAATTGAGTGTTAAATCCTGTCATTTTACATTATTGACAAAATTTGCCTATTTTGATATTGTGCAGTGCTTTGTTACAATTTGTATTGTTAAAGGCGCTATATAAATAAAGGTGACTTGACTTGACTTGACTTTGTAGAAAACGAAGCGTTTGAGAGAGGCGGGGCATAGAGGATCTACAATAATGTTTTTGAATATTTGAAAAAGAATGTGTTTTTTGAACATTAAAGCATGTCAACATATTCTGTTACACCAAATACACAAAATAATTATCTTTAAAAAAGCATCATATGACCCCTTTAAAACTTGAAATATAAAAGCAAAGTCTACATTAGAGCACACACATCAGATTCAGTGCAAATGCTCTTCTGGATTGAGTGACTGTCTACTGTGAGATGTCTCAGGATGATGGGATAGCTGTATTTAGCTCCTCACTCATCTGAATCGGCGTGACCTGTAGATGATTGACTTAAGCAAGTTATTTCTTTCAACTCTGCCAGACTAAACATATGTTTCATTCTGTACTTCTCTTCCTTTCTTTGCTTTTACATTTGCTGTGTTCTAATCTTTTTGTGTGATGCCATCATTTTCTTCCTCCTTTTTGTATATCATTAGTTGTTTTGCTCTTTTATTTGTTTTTCTTTCCTTCTCACGTTATTTCTCCCATTTGTCTGTCGATCAAATTCTCTCTCTCATTCCTCAGTTTTCTCCCTCCTTTGCTACATTCTTCACAATGGAGGCTGCCATGCCGGCTGTCCCTATAGACCCCCTGGGTTTTGAGAAAGTCCATGCTTCTATGTACCATGTAGAACCAGTTGCCCTCCCTTCGTCTCCAGTCTGCCCAGCCGCAAGTTCAGCGGCTTCAAAACCTCTCCAAGCCGACACATGGGACCCCCGCCAAGCTTCAGGGGTCCCACAAGAAGCTAAAGAGGAGGAAGAATGTCTTGTGGACTCCCAGCCAATCTGCTTTAGTGAAAATCCCTTCCTTTTGGCTAATCGCAAGAGCAAAGGCTGCCCTCCTGAGGAGCACATTTTATCAGGGCCACCTGTGGGTTATGGCAGGCAAGGGCAGCTGCAGCCCTGGTTGTACAGCAAGGCAAGCAGCCTTGGGGAGTGTGTTTTCTGACTGAGTGTGTTTTCTGGTCAAGCATGGTGTGTCTTCAGTAGCTATTTAGAGTTAACATAGCACTTCAATCTCAAATTCCATCCAAATATGTCTACTGATAGCTGCTTTAGATTTACAGATGTCTTTGAAAATGTCCTTAGGTCGTTTCACTGAAATATTAATGTCTATATACAAATTTCCTATATTTAGAAAATGGGTGAAGCTGAAAATGAAGTGGATTCAAAAATGGGACCCTGTAATGTGTGCAAGCTTTTGGTCTTGAGGCATTTGAACATTCCCAGAGATACTGAGAATGCTTTGAATGTGAAGTCAACAGGTGTTAAACAAAAAGGGTGAAGGGTTAAGGCCTCTCACCTTAAGTTCAGACTGCCCACCAACCATTTCCAGAATATAAAACACCATGATCTCTAAAGTAACATTTGAGACATTCTCTTTCTGTAGCATGACATTGTTCTTGACACTGTTTGAAAAAAAAAGCATTTTATGGCACCACTGCTTGATTTCAAATGATCTGTGACTCGTAATGCAACACATTTTTCATCAAGCACATTGTAAGAGCAAAAAATAGAACTGTGCAAGCCTATAATAACTTGCTTAAGGCAGTTTATGGTTTGCTATTAATGTTATTCTCAAATCAAGATGAACGGCTTTTCTAAAATTGCACATGATTGTTTATTCTTAATGCACTACTTTGTAATTTGGCCAATTTTGCTTCTAAGAAACAGCAGACCTCATCTTGCTTTGTGAAATACTTCACTGACCTCAAGCAATTTCTTTCCTTCTCCTGTTCTCATGACATGATGGATGTTCCTTTTATTTGTATTTCAGTCTTCACAGTCTGAGCCTCACGGGATTGACAGTCCTGTCCGAGATGCTGCACACTCTCCTCACAACTCACAGGTCAGTACCATTTCAGAGTAATCGCTCCCTTTTCATCATCAGCCCTTTCTTTTCTCATTTGTTTTCATACGACTGTCAAACATTACCATGGATAAGCCTGTACAGATTTATGCAGGTGTTTTGCATGGTCAAAGGCAGGCCTAGTTTACATGTTCATTAAGGTAGTGTCCTGGCTGATGGCCTATGTGCTCTCATTCCGCCCCTCGTCATGACATTTCCATATTTCTCAGCAGTCCCACAAATCTTCCTCTGTGATGCTTGGAAGGGAGGTTCGATATGTAAGTTGGCTGACTAGCCCGTGTATGGCCTGCGCTAGCTGCACTTGGCTTTGTATTAGATATTAAGAGCCGAACGGAATACGAGCCCGTGTAACTCTGAGCATGTCCTGCTTTTCATGCTCTCTGCAGCAGTGAAATGCTTGACTCTTATTTAGTATTTCCACCAAACCAAGCAATTGAGAGTGTAACTACGGCTTGGTGAATTAACACTGTGTATTAAGGTCTTGTGGATCATATGTAGTTTATATAACATAATATACACTTCTGTTCAAAGGTTTGGGGTCTGTGGGTTTTTGTCTTGTATGCTTTCCAAGGCTACATACATTTGATCATTATTCCAGTTTCCAGTGTCACGTGATCCTTCAGAAATTTCAATTGAAACTCGTTTTTGTGGAAACTGATCGTTTTTTTTCCAGGATTCTTTGATGAATAGAAATTTTAAGTAAATGACAGTCTTTACTGTAACTTTTGATCAATTTAATACGTCCTTGCTGAATACAGTTATTAATTTATTTATAAAAAATCTTACTGACCCCAAACTTTTAAACAGTAATATAATTGAATATGAGCTCAAGTCTCAGGCAGTTAACTTCAGAAAGCTAATTCCATGTGAACAAATTTAATTTCTTCCTCTTAATTTTATATCATGTTCATATTTCTCTTTTTTTTTCAGTCAAACAATCATTTCCCTTCAAATGCAAACACCAAGGATAATTCATCAGTGAGTGTTCAGTATGCAGATAACTTGAAAATTACAAGTTTTAAGCAAGTCCATGATAATATTGATGTGAATAACATATGTTGGAAACATTGTGTAAATTTGTGGTTGATTGTTGGATTTATTGTCAATTTTATTTCTCTCTCTTTCTAGACTAAACCTGGTGCCATCCAGCCTCTCTCTCGGGTGCGACCCGCTGGGTCTCCAGCCAGTCAGGATGGCCGCAGCAGTCCCAACCCTTTCCAGCATGGCCTCTCTCCCATCAGCTCTCAGACCACTGTAAGATCCCTCACCACTGTCTGAACCCTAACGAGGCCCCATTTCATCCTCCGTTACCAATGCCTAAAAACCAACAGAACGCGACTGTTGTTTTATTTTCTCCATATGCATTCAAATTGTGCCTGTTAAGCCTTACAAACGGTCACACCATAATCCAGGTGAAAGAAACGGGTTGTTTAAAAAACAAACAAAGACTTATCAACTTCTCACTGCAAGTAACATTGTGCCTGTTTTCTATCAAAAGACACCTCTTTTGGATTTTTTTCTTCCCCTAATCGCATAAACCACATTGTTTGCACAGCAAGGTTTACACTCACATGATCTCAGGATACCAGTGTAAACCAAAATATTCCCCCAAGTCATCACCATAACCACAGACCTCCCTCATACTATCAAACTCTCTCCTCTCCCTTCATCCTTTCATTAAGACGATCGCAATCGCGGGCTGCATGCGGTCTAGCCCTGCATTTTCCTCCTGTGCTCTGCCTTTGCTGCTCTGTCTCTCATTAGCTGTTCCATCCTTTTTGTCCTTTGTCTGTTTCTCTACCCCTCCACCCCTCCGTCTTCGACCCCACCGACCCCTCGTACAGCCTCGTGCCCCATCCCCTGACACACATGATGAATACCCCATCAATATCAAGCAGGTATATAAGGCCTTCGCAGCTGTGCCACACTCCCTGGCCGTACTGGATCCCCCACAGGTAGGACAAATGCTCCTCAAGGTTGTGAGCATGTCGTGGTTCCCCCGTCATCCAGTGCTTGGTCTTCCCTGTGGACATTTTGTTCCTTTGGGAGCTTGTTTGCTGTCGTTGTGCACGAGTCACTCATGGTGATGTCGAACCCTGGAGTTCATCTGACAGGGACACTGATGTGTGTCATTCATCTGTCACTTGGTCGTTTGATGTTGGTTTTGATATTTAACTCCTTGCTGTGTGTAAAGTGTTTCCTCTCATCCAACTCAAGTCTTGTGTCTGAGGTTTGTTTATATAAGATGTATCGACTGAATCTTTCCTTTTCACTCTCATTTGTTAGGATCTTTACTCTCCGCGGAACAATGTCAGCGCAAAGCAACCGTCACCAGAGGTATGTTTTCATTTGTAATCTGTATAATTTTTAAAGATGGAATACACTATATAACTTCTTCCCAGATTTTTTTGCTCCAATTTTCTATTTGGACCAGTCGACGCTAGTTGCCAAAAGTCAGTCGATTTGGTCAGTCAAACTTTTAAATATATTTTTGCATTTCTGTAGTTAACATACAAATTAACACTCTGTGTACCATTTACGCGGTTCTACCATGATTACACAGAGCAGCAGCAAGCATGTGAGGTTTTCATGAAAACCAGATACATTGCTAACAAATTACTTGTGAAGGCTTCGCTGCCTGTTTTTGCTGCGCTAGCAATAAACCCGCCGAATATAATGCACTATGTTTGCCAAAAGGATCGCAAAGTAAGCTAAGCCAAACAACGAGTGAATTACCCACTGCTTTAAAACAGATGTCTGTTGGACATGATTCATGTTTAACGAACATAAGCAGCCACACATACAAATATAGTAACGTTAAAGTGTTAGTTCACCCAAAAATTTGAATTGTGTCATTATTTACTCACCCTCATGTCGTTCCACACCGTAAGATCTTCGGAACACAAAGTAAGATATTTCTTATAGAATCAGAGAGCTCTCTGACCCATTGACAGCAATGGAACTGCAATGTTCCCAGGTCCAGAAACATTTTAAGGATATCGGTAAAATAGTTGTCAAATAAATAATTAATTGTTTTTTTTTTGTGCACAAAAAGTTTTCTCGTAGCTTCATAAAATTGCGGTTGAACCACTGATGTAACATGGACTATTTTACCGATGTCCTTACTACACTATAATAACTATATTATAATAACTACATTATGTGCATATTTAGTTTTGAGTTGAAAACATTATTAATTTACAAATATTTAATACAATATTTCCCTGCAACATCCGCCCATGGTTTTTATTCATCATGAATCTCCTAGCAAAAATCATGTTTAGTGTTCACTATAACCAAGTCAACAAGTGTATTATATATATTGTGTTCAGAATTTAAAAGTTGTGAAGTGTATTCCAACCTTTTCTCTACATGATGATGACTTTAGTATTAGCCTGACCCATAAACCTTGTTTGGTACATACTGTCTCACCACAACTCAATACTCAATATTGTCTGCAAGTGTGGTGTTGATTTGCTGTACATGATGGGTCTTTCAGCCTGAGCTGAGTAATGAGGTGTTTATGGTTGAGGCTGATGGTGAGGGCAGTGGTCCTCTCAGGCCTCGTCCCTCCCTCTCATCTGACCACCGCGAGTACAGGAGCCTGGCAGCGGTGCCACACCTGTCTCGCCCCTCAGTGGAGTCGAAGGTACCCAGCTGATCTCCAGCAGAACCACTCTCTCACTTTAGGTTCATCTAAACTTGAGTGGTGGTGGTGCAGGTGTATGTGTCGCTTCGAACCGCAACAAAGAAACGTGATAAATTGTGTCCGCAATGTCAAGAAAGCCCGATCATCTGGCAGCATGGGTTCTGGTAAAATATGGGAATGGGATCGGTCGGTGTTCTGAATCAAAGCAATTAATATTGGTGAGAAGAGGCTTCAGGGGGGCAGTAATTTGGAAGTCTTTTTGCAATGGCAGCGCATTATGCAATCATCATAATGGTGGTGGATCGGTAAAGTTTTTGGTATCTTTGTGCAAATTATTAATAATTTTCTGAATTTTAGAATTAACGGGACTTGCTCTTGCATGTCAGTGCATGTAGGCCTACATTTTGGTTGCTTGTATAGTTTCTTTTACAATTGATCTGAAATCTGTATCCTCACTCTCTCCCAGACCCCCTCCTCTTTTGGCAGAGACAGCCCAGCAGAGCAGCGCTCCTTCAGAGACAGGCAGAAATATTTTGAGATTGATGTGAAGCAGCAGACACCAGACAAACCCAAACCTCGCATCTCGCTTGTGGGAGAAGATGACTTGAAGAAAATGAAAGAGGAGGAAGGTTTGTGTCTGTTTAGTTGTCGAATGTTGATGTTAAGCTACAGTAACTAGAGTTCATTGTTGAATCATGCTAAATAGTTTGTCAATGACTTTCCTCAGCAAAGCGAATTGAACAGAGTTCACGAGAGTGTATGCTGGATGAAGATGAGGAGGAGGAGGAGGAAGATCTGGTGAAGCAGGTGGCACATATGAAGGCTCACGGAAAGGTTATCCTTGATGGTGTGGAGTACAAGGTGGAGAGCTTGGGAGGCCACAGTTCCCCATCTCTGAGGCAGTGTGCCACACCACCCAGCCACTGTGGCAGCTCAGGGTGAGCTACACGTTTGCTCAATTGTTTGCTTTCTTGCGTTTTATTATTTTGATTGCAAAATGCACTCTGGACATCTAGAACTCGAATTCTGATATCTTTGATTATTAAAATAAATACATACAAATATAGACTACCATTTAAAAGATTGTGGTCAGAACAATTTATGTTTTTAAAATAAGTGTTTTTTTGTTGTTGTTTTTTTACCTATAATTGTTTAAATAAACAATGATATTACTATTTTAAGACCGTTTTTAGCAGTCGTTACTTCAGTGTCACATGATCCTTCAGAAATCATTCAAATATGATTTGCTGTTCAAGAAAAGTTTATTTTTGGCAATTTTGAAAACACTTGTGGTGCTTAATATTTTGTGGATTATGTGATGCACCTTTTTCAGGATTCTCTGTTCTATAGAAAGTTTGAAAGAATAGCATTTATTTGAAATAGAAATCTTTTGTAACATTATAAATGTTTTGCTATCACTTTGGATCTTATTTGTCCCAGCTGGAAAAAATAAATACATTTCTTACTAAATCTTACTAACCGCAAACATTTGAAATGTGTATCAAAATGTTTAATAGTAATAAAATAGTAAAACGTATTTATTAATCATTTTTAATCCAGTCCTTCCTCCGTGGACGGTAAAGGAGACTCTCAGCGGAATTCAATGGAAGACAGCTTCAGACTGGATCAGAGACCCAACTCCATGACAGGGTAAGGAACGCTGAAACCTAAAGCTCTACAGATTTTGCATTTTTGGGATATTTGAATTGCTTGACCCAGTGTTTGTCTTAACAGTTTGATTCCAGTTTATCCCGGTGAATCAGTGGCTCCCATTCGGACGGCCAAAGCAGAGCGCAGGCATCAAGACCGATTACGCATGCAGAGCCCGGATCTGGCTGTCGCCATGGACAAGGAACTATCCCCTGCTGAAAAACGAGCCCTGGAGGCAGAGAAGAGGGCCATGTGGAGAGCAGCCAGGTATGACGGCCACATGAAATACATCACACCAGGAGCGGTTTTCTCTCCAGTATCATGCTTTCCTCTGTAACGCTGATCTCTAATTAAATTGCATCTTCCCCTTGATGAACGGGGCTTTCAAAGCCATTTCCACATTCTTTGGATGTAGGAATCCATGAAATAGATATATATTTAATTTTTTCATATGCATCTCATATTGTGGATTTGTCTTTGAAGGCTCAGAGTTTCAATGTAGACCTTCCCTTCTTAATGAGTGTTTTCTTTCATCTGTAGTCTCTTTCCTCTCTTTCCTTTTCTTTGTGAGTTACCATCTTCTATCCTCTCTACTTTCTTACTTGCTGCTCCCAAGGCCTTATGGTCTAGAGGAGGACGTAAAGCAGTATGAGCAAGACCTGGCTAAGCGGCTCTACCAGTCCCGTGTGAGGGCCTCTCTAGGCAGCGCTGCAGCCCCTCCCACTTCCTGCTCCTCCTCTTCCTGTCAGCCCAGGTCTGCCCTTAACAGCCAGAAAGCATCATGGGGGCTTAGCTGTGATGCTTGACACCGCTTGGGGTGCTTGGTGCTTGTGGACATTTTATAGTGCATAGTGTGTAAAGGGTGAACAATTTTTGTAGTGTCTTTTTCTAAATGATGAACGTGTCCTACAAGAACCCGCTTCTGCTTCTGCACGTGTGCTATTTTATTTATTATTTTGTTTGGGAGCACACTCCCTCTTTCTCTCTGCTCACTCACTTTTGCCTCCCATCTGTGTAAAAGTAAAGGTCTTGTATTGTCCTAATTCATATAGAAGCTATGGAACTCATTTCCATCAGTGAATAAAACTAAATATTTGTCATATGTAGGCAGAGTTCAATAAAGCAATATTCACTGAGTTTAAATATGCGTCCGAGATTACCAACATAAGACAACCAACCACACAGCTTTTTTTAGGCAATGTTTAGGTTTGGCTAAATCTGAAATTATGCCACAATAACATACTTGTTAAAGATTAGAGTAGAGCTTGGGATTTTGGAGCACTTGTGTCATTTTGTTTTTGCAATATACAGTAAGTCTGTGCATGGATTGATGCACCAAACTGAGATTAACTCTAATCTAAGGAAGTTTGGCAGAGCTAATTTTCTTGGCTAGCATAAACAGATAGTTCATCCATAAAAAACTATATGTAGTCATTATTTACTCACCCTGCACCAACACGGTCTTATAAACCTGCCGTCGTCTACATCAAAACAATGGCCAAGGTCAAGTTTTCACTAAGTAATTAATTAAAGTTTTACAAAACCCTATTGTGTGTCCTTGGAAAATACATCATTAGTTGTATGGGATCACTCGGATACTTTTGCATCTTTTTGCTAAAGCTGGTCACTAAATCTCTGCCATTTATTTTGACAAGCACATTTTTGTGGTCTGAAAAAGAAGGTCATACGACATTAGAATAATACCCAAAAATGCAGATTCAGTAAATAATTGGTGAATTATCTCCTATAGTGCCTATAGTATACTTCCCGCTGAACCTTTCACGGTGGTTTTACAGCATGGAAGCTAATCGGTGCATCTCTAGTTTGTGTGATTCTCTCCCATAACTTTTGCACATTTTTTGACAGCCTCCATCAAATTAACGTGTTCTCCTGTATTAACCAATCAGTGTGCATAGCACCTCTGCTTATCTTTCATCTCTCATGCTGTCTCTCTCCACGCACCGTTTGCATTTCTCCTTTCACTCTCGATGTCTCACTGTATCTCACTCTCTTTCCAGGATGAAGTCTCTAGAGCAGGATGCTTTGAAGGCCCAGATGGTCATTGCCAAGTCTAAAGAGGGGAAGAAGCGTGGAACGTTGGATCGGCTGTCAGAGTCGCCGTCCCCTGCGCCCACACCCTCTCCAACACCAATGGAAGGTGACGATCTCGTTTACCTTAGTCAGTGAAACAATGCCAGAGTATACTCTGTTGTGTGTTACTGGGTCATTTTTAAGAATCAGTTGTGTTAAGTGTATTTCTTGTCGTTTCCTAAACAGATATCAGTCCACGAGCAGTGACTTCACCAGGAAGACTGGTATGAGACAATTGCCTTTTCTTTCATTTTCCATATAGTACAAAGAAACGAGCACATTTTGAATCACCTGTAATGTTGTTTTGGGAGACAAGTTCACTTGGTAGGATGTGAAACCATACTTTTTTTTTTTTACTTCAATGATAGTCATTCTTTACTCTAAGTCATGTCCATAGCATATAGAGCAACATCCATTAACTTTTCCTTTATCTCTTTTCTTTGTTCTCCTCGTTTTCTTGTACATTTACACATCTCTGCTTCTCTGCCTCTGTCCTTCCCTCCATCCATCCAACCATCTCTCTTTTGCCATATTGATTTCCCCCCCACCCCCCCTTTTCTCTCTCCACTTCTTATGCCTGTTTGCTGTCCTTTTAGTCCCTGTCAGAAAAGAAGTTTGACTACCGACAATTTGCTGCCATTCCTTCTTCCAAACCCGTTTACGACATTCAGGTATTGCCTGCATGCAAAGCGCCGAGGAGTCCAGCCTGCCCGATCCCTTTGAGCCACTCCTGTCCTCCTGGCTTTCCCTGCTCCCCTGCTCCTTCTCTCCCTGGCCCTTCTGATAACTAGTTCAAAACTGTGAAGGGCCCTGTACTGGCCAGCGTGAGCAGCATGGTCATTCGCGTGCTTTAAGCATCATTCTGGATCATAGTTGTCAGCGATTTGGGTTTAGTTTTCAGTTCTGAGGATCATTTCTACAGCTTAACACGCATCCTATTCTTAATCAACATACATTATCAATACCATGTGCTTCTCTTCTGGGTATGCGGATGTAGCGTAGAGGTGGGGTTTACAGTTTGGTCCTGGGCTTTGCATCGATCCAGAACATGGGATAACATACTAATACACTCAAAAGGAAAACATATTTGCGTTGTCTTCTCCCTCCTTCCGTTCTGTGTACAGCCTCGTGCTAATAACACACATTCAGCCAAACCGGTCTGACTCCAACAGCATGTCTGAAGGCCATTCTTTTGATTATCAAATTGAATTAAAGAGCTGAATGTGGCTGTTCCATGTGGTGTCACTGGGAGAGTCAGCTCTACTGGGGATGCAGGGGGTCATGGGAACAAAGGAACGTTGTGTTTCTTGGTCTTGGTGTTTTGTGGTTGTGTTTCTGGATCTTTGTATGAAGGGGAATTGGGCATGTGGGGTGAAGTCATTTTTATGATTGTAAATGTTCTAATACTTTTCCTCTGATACCAGACCAAAAGACCACCAAATCTGTGGGACTGACAATCCTAAATTGGCATTTACACTTATTCAGCATATTCAGACAATCAACTTTGCTTAATCTGAATGATTTCAATGACAGCAATCAGCAAATCTTTCTTTGGAATGTATAATTAATGCAGAACTTTATTTAAATGTCATTGATTGTAATTGAGTGTAGTGGGTGGGGCACATGGTTTTTAAGACCTGCATTGTTTACTTGATAAATTAAGCTATAATAGTATGTCTTTGTCATGTATGGGGTTTTACTAACAGCTGGGACTCTCACATTTTCCTGTTCAGACAGAAATGGGTTTAATAATGTCTGTATGATCAGGCAACAGAAGTCAGTCCTCTTCTTTAACTCATAGCAGCCTTGTATAAAGCCTGTAACCAGAGTAACCGATAACAATAGTGATATTTTCAGTAATTACAATTGTAATGTTTTTATATTTTTGCATTTCCATTCTCAAGCATTTTGTCCTCTGATTATGCAGACAAATCTTTTTAACTTAACTGAAATTTAGTTTATTTCACAATAGTCACATAATACTACTTTGTCAGAAATCTTCAATGTTGCTAGTTATTGACTGCTGTTTTGTTTGGTCTGTAAAAGTGTGCATAAATAATGTAATTCCATCTTAGCAGTAATTACATCATTAAGCAAGCTTATAAGGATATATATTTTACAAACATAGTCTATTTAAAAGTTTATGGTTGGTAAGATTTAATGTAAATAATACTTTTTTAAGCAATGAAACATTAAAATGATCAAAAGTGACATCCAAGACTTTTACATTATATTTCAAATAAATACTGTTCTTTTTAACTTTCTGTTCATATTAATTTAATTTAAATTGAAATGTTTCTTGAGCACCAAATCTGCATATTAGAATGATTTCTGACAGATCATGTGACACTGAAGACTGGAGTAATGATGCTGAAAATTCAGGTTTACCATCACAGAAATAAAGTACATTTTAAAAGATATTAAAATAGAAAACAGGCTTTTTAAATTGTACTATTATTTTTCAGTGTAATTCTATTGTTTCTTTCAAAAACATCACATCACAAAACCCCAGAACTGAACTGTAGTGTTAAGCTCCCCTTTAAAACCTAGACATGTTTGATTTATTGGATTATGTTAGAAGCAGGTCATTTAAAATGCCAGCTAGTGAGTCAAGCAAAGCAATGTACAGGAAGCAAGGGGAATCCTTGTTATTTGGTGGCCTTTTGAGACTGCCATGGTTTGATTGTGTGTTGTGAGTTTTTATGTGGTGCTATGTGACTTAATATGTGAAGAAGCACCTTCACCCTGACTGCTCTTAGGGTTTTTAGAGGGTTTTTAAGCCTTTGAAAAAGACCTTGTTCGCAACGTGTTTTTGGTGGGGGTGAAGGGTGTACAGCATGCCTGTGTTGTGTTTGGAAGAGGTTGGTTTGTTATACATTTTCTTCCATTTCTTAAAATTATCAGGTGAAGAGATGCATGGTTAATGTTGTGTTGTGGGTAATTATTGGAGCATTATTTGGCCAATCCTGTAACAACATCCCTGGCTCTCTAACATAGGAACACTTTGCAGGGTTTATGGACCTGAAACAGGAATCTGAAGCATTTGAATCTAGATGTGCCTCAGTAAGTCTGTCAGCAGCAGTGGTGTGATTCTTTTTGGACTGTTTTAAACTCAGGTTTGAAGCATCAGCTCCCCTAAAAAGTGCTTTCTGGTCAGGCGAAGGTGAAGCGGCGTCTCCCAAAACAGCTCTATGGTTCAGATATCAAGAACATGTTCCAGACAACATCTGTGCCATTCAAAAAAACTTGTCTATTCGGCTACATCTGTCTTTTAGAGTGAATGAGAAATTATTCTAATTATTTATACCCAGCAATTTAGCCAAAACGAGCTATTCTTGTGAGACACCTAAAGGTTTCACTCTTACTGGTGGAAAGAAAGAGATGCGCTGGTGAATTCTTACTGATCTCTGTTTCCTCCTCTAACGCTCTCTCTCTTGCAGTCTCCTGGTGCAGGCGATGACATCCGCTTCATGGATGACGCCTCCAGTAACCCAGGTAAGATCTCCTCATGTGTCAGTGCTGTAGTCTACAGGGTATCTTTATGTGCTGTGTTCATTAGTACTTGGCTCACTGTTATTGTCCTCTTGACACAGGCGACTTCCTTGGATAAGTGCTCTTCTAATTTTGGTAGGAGATCTGTGTGTGTGTGTTTGTGTGTGCGCATATGCATTGTTTTTGCAGCCTGCTTGTTTCATGGGCCAAAACATATTATCTACAGGAGGTTCAGATGAGCAGTGGGTTTCTCTGTGCTTTCATTCTTCAACCTGTTTTTAGAGCATCAAGGTTACTTGATTAAGAGTTCTACCAATTTTTCAAAATAGGTGTGTTTTCTCTAACATCTCTGGCAAACAGTGTTACCTGCAACACATCCTGACTGAATTTGATGTCACATGCTGCTGTTGGCCATAACATTACCATTAGTGTTATAATGGCTCTTCTGTTTGGTGTAGTCTGTAACCGCATTACTTGGTTTGTTACCGACATCTGGTGAAAATGTCATGTCAACAGCACCTTTAGAAATATATTTACTGAGAAAAATGGTGACGTGTTCAATACTTATTTTACCCGCTGTATATATATATATTATTAATCCTTTATAATGTACAAAACATTCTGACAACAGTGTTGTTAATGATGTCATTATCAGTAAATATCAGACCTTAGAATATCGAGACTGACAAATCAGAATCAAGAATTCCAGAAAGCCGTATAATAAGATACATTTCTTTTAAAATCTTTAATATTAGCCAATAACTGATATGGTATCAATATATTGTGCATCCCTATTGTGCATAATCATGCAATTTTCAATGTCCAAAAAATGCTGTCTGCTGGATTGGCAGTAAAAATACTAACATGTCATTTTGCAGAGATTGCATGTTTTATATTTTGAAAAATTGGTGAAGCTGTTGTTTGTATGTCTAACAGGAGATCTGTCACCGCAACTTTTATTAAAATAGGGATTGATCTCATAATCCAGAAGGCATTGCTGTACAGTGCATATATATTTCTAATCTCAATAACAGTGTGCTCAAGGTGGCCAGATGTGATCAGTGCTCTGCAGGGGTTTTCTGCATGGTGTGCTGCTCTGTCTTTCAGCTTATGCACCGAATGGCTCTCCTGAATCACTGCTTTGCGGGAGTTTGTGGGATTTAAACTGACATCTACATGCATTTAAAGACGGATCGTCGGCCCTGGACTGACAGTCCTGCGGAGTTTTCCTCCAGCCTTGATACAAACTAACCTGTCTGTAGCTTTCTAGTAACCCTTGGCTTAGACCTTGATTAACTTGATAATCAAGGGTTTGATTAGGGTTGGAGCAAAACTCTGCAGGACTGTGGCTCTCCAGGCCACCCTGGTATAGAATCATATATAAAAGCAGGGCATTCTCATTTCTAAAAGCTGTCACTTGTCAATTAGAATATTGCAAATGTCTTATTTTCAGTGGATGAAGGGGCGCTTTACATGTGCAGCTCATCTTTACAGTGCAATATTTAATACATTTGTTATCTCTCTCCTTTCAGTGTCTGTTGTAGATCCAGAAGTTCCTGTGGTTACCACATCTGCTCTAGAGGAGATGGCTCTCTACAGTAACAAGCGCAAACTACGACAGGGCCGCCGCAGCCTGGAGGCTCCTGTGCCCACATAACCGTACACTCACACACTAATGCATCTGAACTGTGAAGTTAAACACACATAGTGATCATCTAATGCTAAGAGATGCCACACATGGCATATAATGCTCTGAAATACACCGTGTACACAGATATTTAACCACTCTTATTTCAGTGCCGACAACACAGGTCTCCCAAACGCTAGTCTTGCCTTTTCGGTTGAAAAGGGATGCTCAGATTTTACTATGAGGAGTCCAGATGATGGCTGATTGATTGACCCAGTTTTCTGTCTGTCAGAAGAGTTATTTTAAGAGATGCTGTTGGTTTCTTTCTAAACACTTTGGAAACCTCCTCTAGAAATGAAAATGTGGCGCTATTTAAATGTAACCGTGTTCATGTTTTGGGAGATTCAGTTTGCAGACAACATACTGCTACCTTCACTGCCCCCTGTAAGCCAGACTTTCACTTTTGTTGCTTTAATTCACAATCAGAATTTTTATGTAATTTATTCATGTAATATACTGTTTTTAATCTATGGGATTCCAATACAATAGAGGAACAATTTGAGGCTTTTTGACATGTATAAGCTGATTCATTGTGATTTTGTGACCATTTTTTATTTTTGGTTTTGGGATAAATTTTCTTGCAAGCAACATTTTAAAATTGAAAATGAGGCATTGGCGTAAAGCTTGATTTCCATTTTATATCCATATCAGTTTCGAAACAGAATCTCTTTTTTAAGGTGATGCAAATGAATGTAATATTTTTGAAAGCTTGCATCTGACCTTATTCAAAGATCTGTTATAAACATTTTGGTAATATGTATGGTCATGCCATATCATAAAGTCTGACTTTGAGTAGCGTCATTTTAAACCTTTTAATTGATTTCTAGTCTTCCTTTACTGGACTAGGAGAGTAAAATGAAGTGGATAAGGGTTTCCTAAGGTTTGTGTTACTTTTGGGGATCCTCTTCCTCGAGGACACTAAAACACATCCTCCATTTTATTTCTGCTTCTTGTTCTGGGCCATGTACGCATTGAATCATTCCCTTTGCTACACAGAATGACCAGAGTGGAGAAATCACTCTTTAACAACCCATCATTCACCAGACCTCACTTTACCTCTCCATAAACATATGGTACCATTTTGGGAGTGGGACTAGGAAATCGAATCATCTGAAAACATTTGATCTCTATTGACATCTACATATCTTTTCTTTCTTTATTCGGGCCAGGTGTGTGAAGGTAGTAGATGTTTTCTAATCTACACTTTAAATAGTTGAACTTTTAAAGCCACTGAACAGCTCATTGTGTGAATAATGTATAAATGCTAAAAAAGAAGCAAAAATCAGAGTTTAATCTGAGCCTTTCTGCCCCAAGACCAAACTATAGTCTGGAGGGTATCGGTGATTCTACCAGGGTCTTGACTGACTGATCCCGGTGTTTGTATATTGGCTTATTGCAATTTTGCAATTTTACTGTCAATCCTGTGTGAGGACAAATATGATAGACTTTTATTATTCCTTCAAATAAACGGTTTTATTTCACTGTTCTCAAATCAGTTGTTCACCACCCTAGCTGCCATCAACACTGTGTCCCGATGAACCTGTCAAACATATGAACTTGTTTTTATTATTTACTAATATTAGCTTTTGTGTCGCTCTCATCAACTGAAATTCAGTTTTGGTTAATAACAGTTTGGGATTGCTCATCGTTGTATTTTTTAAGAATTGTAGTTTGAGAAAAATAGTTTTCTGTAACCAATGGGATAATGGGATTCACTACATTTTTACTTTTTCAAAGCAAAAGAGTTTGATCTCTCTTATTGTTTGTTTGTTTTTTAGTCTTGGTCTCTTGTTGGGGAGGATTTTTTGTTTTGTTTTGTCCTAAAGGGGAGGGTGGGACTAAAGGTCTGGGGATAGAGCTCATTCAGGACTGTAACTAGTGAATTTGTACAACCAAAGAAGTCTATTTTGTGGTTCAGGAATAATAAAGTTTACTTTTCATTTAACAACCCGATGTATTGAGGTTGTTCTTGCCTCTGATTAGCACGAACTATGGTTTTCTCAAAGAGGAAAATATATTGTAAAGTGTAAACTGATATTTAAAAACCTTGCTAACAAAGAACCTATAATAATGATGTCCAGTTATAAATACACAGTATATGTTGTTTTCAGAAACTTTAGATTGTCTTTACGTTTGAACAATATAAATGACAAGTTTAAGGATAGTTTAGCACATGATACAGCACAAGCAGATTTCAGATAGCAGATGTGCTAGATAGTTTTCATGTGTCCTACTGATTTCACACGTTCTTCAGGAAGTGTCAAGTACTCCGGAGACTGAGACTGAGTATACAGAGACCTGCATCAGATGACTGAGAGAATGGGGAGTTTTGTTTTACTCCTGCTGCCCCTCACAGACTCAGGACTTCAAGAAGCCTGTCTGCTTCCCCTCTGTAAAGGAAAGACACCTTCATTATATTAATATAGTTAAATAAATGTAGCATTGCATTCAGCATCATTTGAGTGCTGAATAATGAAAGCTAGTATCAGGTGTGTGTAAATGTCTTACCCTCTTTAGAGTCCTGTTATAGGCATTGTAAAATGACACGGTACTGTCTGCATGCAGCTGGTGATGGAGACCATCACTTTGCTCGTCATCATCCATCTGTCCAATAATACAACATCTGACACGAGCACACTGGAACAAGTCTCTCACATTATCAAGCTTTGAATGGTTTCTGCTCGTTACATTTTTTCCAACAAACACGTAAAACCTTTCCTGAGATGTTCTGATCTAGTGGTAAAATGCAGACTAAGATCTCCACTCTTTGACATTAACATGGGTTACAAAACTGAAAATGCAAGAATGGTAAAAAATGAGTGGTGCCCTTTAATAGATGGTATATAATTACAGTTCAAAATTTTGTAATGCTTTTGAGGAAAAAGTCTCATTCACCAATATTTCAAAATATTACTGTTTTACTGTATGCTTAATCCATTTATTGGATCAAAAATACAGTAAAATAGTACTATTTTGAAATAGTATTAGAATTCAAAATAAAAAAATTCGATTGAATATATTTCAAAATGTAATTGAAGGCTGAATTTTCAGCAGCCATTGTCACATGATCCTTCAGAAGTTCTTCTAATATACTGAGAAACATTTATTTTTATCAAACATGAGCACATGAGGGAATGTGTTACTGACCAGGGTTAAAGCTTTGTCCACAGGTATGTGACCTGGTCGAAGTGGTCCTGTCTCTAAGACTGACAACACTTCATCCGGAAACAAGAAAGACTCATTGTACCATCTCTCAAACTCTGGCAAACACAAAACAAAAACATGTTAATGGCATTAGAGAAAGACGAGCTTATGTAATAGTGAGGTGCGGTAAATACAACTATGAATATATTTGTATAGATCAGGTAAGTAAATGTGACTTTGTTAAACAAAGTGTTGACAATGACTATGTATTACAATTTGAGTTATCTGAATCAGTGGAGTTATTTAATTTCTCATCACAAACTGAAGCCTGAGAACCATGGAGAGATAATAACAATATGCTGTGTGGAGAACCAGAGGAACTCACCTGTTAGCAGCCGTGTGCGGCACTGATCCACCAGGTGCTGACAGTAGCTGACTTCTGTCTTTGTGCTTCTGAAATCCTCGTAGGCTTGTCTATAACGGTTCTTCAGCTCTTTCAGCTGCATCACTAGAGACAGCTCAGCCTCCTCCAGCACAGGCTCGCCCCTCGGCACTCACAAACTGACCTATGACACCATATAAATACATCTCATTCAGAAAGGAGCTTGTGTAGTCTTTTCATTCTTACACTTCCCAAATGTAGATTCTCCTACATCGTGTAATGCTCACCCTGGCCTTGTTTTCGCTCTCTGAATTGTCGCAGCTCAAATGTAATGTAGTCAAGATCCCGTTTAGTGACATTGATGACATCTGAGAGTATGCGTACTTGGGTCGTGCGCTCCGAAAGCACAGCCTTGTTCTCCTTCAGTATGCGGTTAATCTCACTTCCTCGTTCTGCCTTGAAATCCTCAAAGGCCTCGGCTTTGAGAGGAGGAGAGCTGAGAAATACATTCAAATTCGACATTTATTTCCCTAGTCTACAGTTATTAGCAGCTGCAGTACTTGGTCCCGTCAGCAGAGACCGCCTCAAGCTCACCGGCTCTGCTAGTGTAAAGAAGTACGTACTCGGTTCTGTGTTGTTCTTCTGGAGCTTGTTGTTGGGGTTCGTGTGTGGTCATGTCAGATTCACTCAGGTTTAGAGGCTGTTCGGCTTGCACAGTTGTATCTTCCACTGGCGGTTGACTCACTGCTCCTTCCTTTCTGTTCAAGATAAGATTCGAAGTATCAAAATTCACAGTCAGGTAGTACACATTTTGTTAGTTTTTCTTTACTCCAAATGCTCCCATTTTACAGTGGTTTTTACTAATTGCATCATTGTTTGATGACCATGGTGTACTATTATGGCCTTTTACTAAATGGGAATTATTTTTAGAACAAGATCATTTTAAACATTTACATTTCTCAAATATAATGATTGACATGTATGCTCTTTGCTTTTTTCAAATTAAGTACAAATATTTACATTCCCAGAAAATGTTCACTGAAATGAGCGGTTAGGTGGACACAATTGCATCACACTATCTTCTATATCACAGAGATTGCATCATGTTTATTGACAGAGAACATGGCAAACTAAAGGCTGGAATACACTACACAACTTTTGCCCAGATTTTGCCCTTGTTTGCAGTCTGGATGAGTCAATGCTAGCTGTTGAGAGTCAGAGCGGTGTACAGACGAAACATGCTACCTATCAGATTGTGCTACCAATAAGACATTTGTATTGTTTTAAGGGTAAGGGTAGGTATGGACATTTTAAAAAGCCTCAAACCACACGAATAAGATGCTGGTAGCACAATCTGATAGGTAGTATTTTTCGTTATCGATTTGTGCTACCTATCTTTTTTAATGGGAGATAGCACAATCTGAGCGGGTCGCACAAATCGTTAGAACACCGGTCTGCAGATTTTGCCTTTAGCCAGAGTTGACTGATTTCACAGACAATCATGCTGTGTTTGATGGGCACATCTGATTCTTTAGCTTCAGACTGATTATATAAATCATGTTTGATATTTTTTGTTGATTTTTGTGTTCATTTATCATGTATCTCCAAGCAATGAAGTGCCTGTTTCTGTGTGAGTTTGTGTGTGGAATGACTCTTGCAAGATCCTCAGTCATGTAGTGTATGATGAGCAGTTAAATCAATAAATATTCAGTCACCAAGTGTATGATGCCTTACATTTTAAAATGTTACATAGTGTATTTCAATATGAATATCTAGATTTAAACATGAATACTTAATCTTCCACATCCTGTCTCACACATTAGAGAAAGAGCAGTGGTGGACAAAGTACACAGATCAAGTACTTGAGTAAAAGTACAGATACGTATAATAAAATATTACTCCAGTAAAAGTGCTGCTTTTTCAATTTTACTTGAGTGAAAGTACAAAAGTACTCATTTTTTTATGTACTTAAGTAAAAAAGTACTAATAGACAGATTTATTTAGCAATTTTATATAGACTTCTTTATTTAATTTTATATTAGCACATATTTTTATAATCATACTGCCCAAAATACCTGGGTTTTTCCCAAAATAACCACTATATAGAGTCAAGATATATATTTTGTTGATATGGACTACATTGATGAGAGTGATGTAGTAATGTTCACTGTGAAGCTTACACTGCCATGTACCTGAGAGAAAACAGATTTCACCATCTAATCTTCACCAGGAAGAAAAAAGTGTTTTAGAACTTGTTGTTTTGCAGAACGTCAGTTATATATGACATGAGAATTAGGCCTGAAATTAGGAAGAACATTTTAAGGAAAATCTAATTATATTTTCATAATGATTTTTTTTTCTTCTCAAACCTTGTCTGTGGTGTAAAAACACCCCTGGCCAAATGCCCCCAGAGGGCATCACTTCCCACTCTGATAATTACTGTAGTTACTATGTTCTGAACAGCACATCCTTTCTTTTTCCCTCAGATGGAATCTATCTAGGTGGCTGAATAAAGATATTTGGACTTTATATCTAAAAATTCTCAACTTAGCACCAGCAAGTTTGTTAGCTAGACAGTTAGCATCAGCTAACAATATTTACTTATTTTCAGTATGGTTATGAATAAACATTCATATCTGTATACTCGGCTAGTTGATCTAAACAATATAAAAATGTATACTGTTGATAAACAATATAAAAACAGACGTCACATAGGTCTAAATGCATAGCATTTTAATAAAACTGCTAACGTTACAGCAGCGTATGAACATAAGACACATGAGTTATTTTACATTTTAATGTTTTGTTTGACCGTTGATCTGTCTGCATTCAAACATTTCAGTGGGCTTAAATAGATCACCCTTTACAGCAGATTTAGTTCACAAACAACTGACAGTTTTGACCTAAATATTATTTTCAGTTACAATAATTAATTCTAAAATTCGACATTAGTAACGCATTACTTTCACAGCATCAGTAGCGGCGTTCACAAGATCTCCGGTTCTTTACTCGTGATTCAGTTCACTGAAGAAGACTGCTCTAAAGCGGATCATTTGAATCAGTGAGTTTTCGACTCGAGAACAGCTGCAATCGGATCATGGCAATTCGTGAATGAATCGTTTGTTGCGATTTGCGAACCGATTTAACAGGTTCATTGAAAAGAATCAGTTTGTTCATGAATCAGACACCGCTTCTGCGTCTCGGAGCACGTGATGTATTATAAGGAGTAACGATATGTTTTATGAAATGTAGTGAAGTAAAAAGTACGATCTTATGCTTTGGAATGTAGTGAAGTAAAAGTTACTCAAAATAAAACTACTCCAGTAAAGTACAGATACTTGAAAAATGTACTTAAGTACAGTAACGAAGTAGTTTTACTTCATTACTGACCACCACTGAGAAAGAGATTGTCACCTGCTGATCTGTTTGTCTTTTCTTGCTTTACTTGGTTTAAGTGACACAGTTTGCTGATGTTTCTGTGAAGATTTAGCTGAACCAAGGCCATATCCATAACTCTCCACCTCTCCAACTGCACCTACAGACCCCTGCACCTGTAGCACAGTTAATGAGGCACGAGGCATCAGTTTCTACCTTTTCAGTTCTCGATGAAATATTGTTGTCCAACAAATATCTGTAAATGACTAACCTCTTCAACGGTAGATGGTATTGTGTTCATGGCTTTCTCTACGCAAGAGTTTCTCGGCCCGAGATGCTCTCGCAATTTATTTTGCTGCTTCCTATTTAATACACAAAACAAACTGTATTGACTTCCATTTTAAGTATTGTTAAATTGTTTATGAATCGGTAAATCTACTTACAACACCACTTTTTTGAACTGGGCAAACACCTCTTGAATTTGTGTAATGCTCACAATCTGAAAGATTCAATCATTTAGTCAGTTCTAATAAAATAAGACTGATTTATGAAAATGTGGACTTTTGAAGAAAGAAAGGATATTTGAAGAACTGAGGTGTAAAGTATGGTGTTTACCGGGATCTCATCCAGTAATCCAGATAGATATCTCTGCACCTGACTCCTCACTTCCTCCACATGTGTCTCTGACAGAATATCATTAGTCTACAAGTAACGAGGACATCAAATTAGAAGCCAAAGTGTCTCAGCTTGGGAAACCAGAACTTGGTGGCTGGGATGATTGTGCTTTGTGAAAAGCATCAGGTTTAAGGCACAGATTCTGGATGTGTGTATGTTGTGTACTCACCAGTGTGTTACACATTGACAGCTCCTCCTTAAGAAACTGGATTTCTTTCTTTAGTCTCCGCACCTGGAGCTGATAAACAGTCACAGTTTTAACCATCATCTGAAATGGTTTTCTGCATTAAACGGTTATGCATTAATTGAACGTGCGCATTAATGTTTCTTAGATATTATTATCAGAGTATTAGCTTTGTAACACACATACAGTCTTACCACTGGGTCGACATGTTCATTGATTGACGGCTTTGTCTGCACACATTTCATTCTGGTGGCAAAGCGAAGAGTCGAAAGCTGCCAAGAGAACCAAGAGTTATTTTAGACATATTTTTTAAACTTGGATATATTATTTAAAAAAACATCTCACCGTCTCCTCAATTTGTGCCGCTTCACCATATATGTTTGCCACAAGCACCGTGTTACAGTTTCCTCCTGTTGAGGACAGTTGAACCAGAGAGAAATACTTTGGTCACACATTTCCCATTCGAGATTGTTAATTTTTATTTATCAGAAATGAAGATTTTCCCATTGTCCAAAATGAATGTTTACATGTTGACGGCTGAACACTAGCTGCTGCTACAGCTCAACTTCTAATTGATGTGGGTTTGTTGGTGAAGTTCAATGGGAGAACTAACTGCAGGAGCACACTAACCGAGCGAGTCTTTGAGAGCATGGGTAAGTTTACTCTGTCTGAAGGGAACATGTTCCCTACGACTGTCAGCTAGAGCCAAGATGACCTGCTCCAGGAAAGATAGGGACTTGTTGATATACATGGCCTCCATTTGGACTTGACCTTCTGACTAGAGTAAAAACAGAAAGTAGAGAGTAAAAGCTGTAAAATGTAAGCATTTGAAGAGCGTGCCAAGATCAACAGATTAGTGCAAATGGTGCAAATATTTGAGAGACTACACATTCAACAGTTTACTGCTGAACAAACTTATGGTTATGATAAGAGAAATAAACTCACCCCAGTTTTGCTAAGTCTTTCAGATCCCGCCAGGTCCACCAGGTTCAGTTTAGAGGTGATGTATTTTGCATCCGACAGTGTACGAGAGCGAGACTGTGCCACACAAACATATTTAATGTCATGCCAAATAGTACCACCTTGTGTAAAAAGGCAGGTTTACTCAAGCATTTTAAGATCCTATGATGTTCAATATATTTTAGTCTTGAGATCATGAATCTAATGAAGCACATGCTGTGGACTTACCTCAATGTGTATTGTAAAAATGCAGTGAGATCTGGAGGAATGTTTATTAAGGGCATGCTCTCCAATGATTCTGTTCATCTCCCCCTGTTAGTGCAGCGGGAGCAATGTTATTTATCACATATGTGCTGATTTTGTAACAAAAATATGAATATCCAATTCTAAATGTCCTTTAGTTTTTGCTTTTGATCATGTGGGCAAAACATTCATGTTTTGGAAATCATTTTAATGTAATGGGATCTTAATGACGTTTCTGTTTTTTCTGATGGTGGTTATGTTGTGTTGTTTTTCATTAGACAATTTGTCATCAGAATTGATGAGAGATAAGAGCAAACCTTTGCCCCTAACAATGCAAACACAACCCGATAAGATTTCAACTTATTGGAAATAGACTATTTTTGCTGAGATAAGGTCAAGGTTTGTTTATTCGTCACATACTAAATTATACAGGGTATAATCAGAAGTGAAATGTAAATCAAGTTAGGTCCGCTCAGTGGACATTGCAAAAAAAATTAAAGTTAAATAAAAGTAAGGATGTGCAAGAGGGATGTGCAAACGGGTTGTACCGGGTATATATATGTAGCAGATGATGAGAATATGAATGTTTTGCAGTTGATAATGAGTCTTGTAAATGTTTATGAAACTGAGTTTGTATTAAGGAGCCTGATGGCCTGAGGGAAGAAGCTCCTCCTCCTCAGTCTCTCAGTTTAAATGTGCATTCATCTTTTTTTAATAAGCTGCTCAAACTTGACAAGTTTGTAATAGCTTTATGACTTGACCTATTACCTCGAAAAGCAGATTAAGAGCCTCCTCTTCATTGTGAACCAGATGTAAAGACAAGCCTTTAACTGAGACTCCAGCCCCTGGTTCTTCTATCACAGTTAAGACCCCGCTATTCAAACGTTTTCCTTGCTTTATGCTGGAGAGCAAGTCTACCATAGTCTCATTATAGATTTCCAGAAAGGAAAGATGAACAGTGAAGGTATGATCTACACGATGTTCCACCTCCTGGAAAACCTGAGGAAATGAGAGATGGTTTGTTAGCCATAAGAGCAGAAACATTGACCGTGTGCTTCTTTATCATAAATCTGAATCACCTCCTGTAGGGCTCGAGGAATGATGCCTCTGTGTTTGTAAGTCTCTGCAGCACCTATCATAGTGTATGTTTTCCCAGCTCCAGTTTGCCCAAAGCACATTACTGTACCTAAACATACATATTATACGCTTTTTATTTCAAAGTATAGACTGCCTATGTGAATGTTTGTGATTTCAGATGTATGCATTTGAATGACCAACCATTGTAGCCCGCGAAGGCTCCCAGCACTACACTCCGGGCAACACGATCATAGGCGTCCTCTTGTGACACGTTATCCAGCACCCCATTGAGCTGAAATACCCATGAGCTCTGCTGATTATTCTTCTTTCCTGTACTGGAGTCTTTCCTTGATCTCACCTTGACAGTCTTAGTGAGTGAAAGGACAGAGAAGAACATGCATAATTAGCATCAATAAATCTGTTTTATTGAAGCATGTTTCCTGTGGATTTGGCCCTGTTGGTGATCCCAAGACTATGTAATTTAATCATTTCTGGCCTTAATTTTATGCAGAAGGTTGTAACAACAATGCTTTAACAAGTATTTTGAAAGCACAGGATTTCCCTTTTGAAAGTTTGAGTGACCCCTTGTTTTATTTCTCCAAAGAGAGCGTGTCTCAAATTATCTTATTTCAAATAGTGTAACAAATTACCTTAAGAGGTTAAGTCAATATTAAATGTGTGTTCTGAGTTTGTCACACCACAGAAAAATGTGTTCTTAGCCACAGAGACAAATTTGATTGCAAAAAAACGCCAAGTAAATAAAATAAGGTATCAAAATCTTGAAATAATAAGCAGTATTCTCTGTTCTCAGACGCTAGGGGCGTGTCCACTGGCGGCGCTGAAACCACGCCCACTCGCGGGAGAGCTGCCGTTTCTCTCAACTGTCTTACTCTGCAGCTTATTTAATAAGCAGCCCGAGCTGTTTTGTAAATGATTGCAACCAGGTATTATGCATTTACGTGACGAAGGCATAGCTAGCTAGCAAACTGTAGGCTGTAGTAACTACAGAAAATATTAATAATTAAAACGGGGACCACTTTAATGTTGTGTACGTTAAGTTTTAAATACTTGACAGTAAATAACTATAAAATATGTTCTCTCTCTATCTCTCTCTCTCTGAATTTTGAAGTTGAATTTTTAGTTGCTAATATTATGGATTTGGCCAATTATTTAAATGTGGATTTTATTAAGTATTTGGCCAAATCCTCCTGCACTTCCAGAAGGAATTCGAAATCCTCTTCAAATATTTATAATTTGCACAAATTCAAGTAACGTTATTTTTATAGTAACTGTTACTTGTGATTTACTGCTGTTTGAGTGTGTTGAAATAAAGACAGGCTGCAATAAACAATACAGCATTAACTTTACAGATTGGTACATTTACAACAAACATCTGAACAAGATCAAATCGGGATTATGGCATAGGTTACCTGCTGGTCAGGCAGGCATTCAATAAGCTCATTCGCAAAATTGGCTGCGGGCCTGATGCGAATGAACACCTTTACTGGAGACGCATGCGAGCTCATCATTCCTGCAATAGATAGGCCATCTCTCACGCACAGCGCCACAAATGAGTATGTATAAGCTATTATATGACTTCAGAGTTGTTTTTCATCTCGAGCAGGAGTAAACGTTGCGGTTTAATAGCGTCTCGAAGACTCACCTGTGCGTTAGCATACAGCCTCGCCTGTTGTTTGGAGACCGTTAGTGTTGATGACGTTGTCATGACAACGCCTAGCTTCTTCTCAAATGTTTCTTCCCCTCCCTCTCTCTCTCATTTTCATTATTAATATTTTATGCAAAATCATCATAAAGGACTTTTGGCATAAAAAACTAATTACTTTGTGACCAAAAATTCTAAAAAAATAAATAAAAAATGATCGTGCTAATGTTAAATCGTACAACTGTCACGTGTGAAACGCACTCGTGAAATCACCACCAAGTGGCGCAAAAGGACAGCAGGCTGGAACAGTGACATGTTCACTTGTAAATGAGGCGTTTCTCTACATTTTGAAGTCACATACTCTTTTCAAGGTCTTAAGTTGACCTTTTCGGACTGCTGCTTTGTTGTTTTCTAAATCCAGAGTATTACTTGGAGAAAGCCATTTAAAATAGAAGCTTATATACCATTGACTTTATTAAAAGTTGTTATTTATTTTATATTCCTGATCAACACGAAAGGCTGTTATTTTATGTAAGTCTGTATTAATATGATATATAGTAATTATCAAATATATATAGAAGTGCAGTCAGTGCTTTCAGTGGGTTTTTGTTCTGTTGATGAAACTTGAAAAAAAACTCCATAAAACAGTTGTGAGATGTTAAAATTATGTGATCTAAGACCTTTAAATAGTGCATGCCATTTCGCTCACTGTTTTCATAAAAATGTGTTAAATTCAATATGGCGTCTAACTTAAGTATTTTTTCTGCATCTATATTATTGACATGTTAAATATTACTGTAGCTATTATAAGTCTGTATTATGTATACATGTATGTTTATCAAAATATTCTGGCATTAACTGGAACATTGATGGATGAGGTGGTAATGAATTAAATCACGTTCTAGGGTTTAATTTTAGAGTCCATTTTGTTTTGACATTTTGAGAGACTTTGTTACCAAAAAAAAAAAAAAAAGCAACTGATCCAACAGTTGAATGACCATCAGTTTGTTCAAGGCTCCTCCCTGTTAAAAGCAACAAGCTCAAAAATACACAAACACAACATATACACACAACCTCTTCTAAACCCCTCTGACATCTCAGCTGAACCTCCGACTCATTGAGACCGTGATTTTGAGGATGGAAACAAAAGTGTTCGTCTGTGCTCTGTGTGTCTGTTTGGTAACACTTCTAGGGCAGGAGGTATGTCAAAATATTTATCTTATAGCATTAATCAGACACTCCTGACAATTACAGTTTTGCAGTTATTCAAAAACAGTTACTAGTGTATATATGTTTTTCAGTTCTGATTTATGTATATTTAGAATTATCTATCAATAATTCTGATAATGGAAAATAAGTTACTGATCAGTAATATAGTTGTTATTTAGCCTATGTCCCTTTGTACCATGCAGAACTGGTTTAGCTGTATCCAGTATACATTTTTTGTCACGTTTTATGTTTATGTTAAACTGCTTTAAATAACGTTTTTTTCCACATAGATCTACACTACATACACTATAATGGTAAAGCAAAGAAAAAAAGCTTTTTAACATCTTTGGAAATGTATTAAAAATAAAAAACTTAAATGATTCCATTGCATAAGTATTCTTATCTAGGACAGTTGGAATAGCTCAGGAGCATTCATATTGCGTGTAGATGTTACTGCACTCGAGTGAAGTTAACCTGTGGCAAATTCAATTGAATTGGTATGATTTGGAAAGAAACGCATTAATAAAAGGTCCAACAGCTGATAATGCATATCAGAGCAAAAACCAAGCCCTGGAATCAAAAGAACAGTAGAGCTCAGAAACAGGTTTGTGTCAAGTCACTCATCTGGGGAAGAGTTCAGAAAAAAATTCTGCTTCATTGAAGGATCACAGAAGCATGTAGTCTCTGTTACTCTTAATGGAAGAAGTTTGAAAGAACCAGGATTCTTCTTAGAGCTGGCCTCCTGGCCAAACTGAGCAAGTGATGGAGAAGGCTTTTGGTTAGAGTGGTGACGAAGAACCTGATGGTCGTTTTAGTTGAGCTCCATGATCATATGTGGAGATAGGAGAAATCTACAGAAGGACAAACATCACTGCAACACTCCATCGATCTGGGTTTTATGGCGGTGTGACGAGATTCAATCCTCTCTTCAGTGAAGACAAAAGAAAGCCCACTTGGAATTTACAAAAGAGCACCTAAAGGATCCTCAGACTTGAGAAACAAGATCCTCTGGTCTGATGAACCTCAATTCTAAGCATCATGTTTGAAGGGAACCAGCTCTGCTCATCACCTCTAGAGTACCATACCAAAAGTAAAGTGTGCTGGTAGCAGACTCATGCTGTGTGTCTGTTTTCAGCAGCAGGGACTTAAGGACTCATCAGAATAGAAGAAAAGCTTAATGCACCAAAATATTAAGATAGCCTTAATGAAAACCCAGTCCAGAGCATTCAGAACCTCAATGCATTTAGCAGACACTTTATCCAAAGCAACTTTTATTTGTCAGTATGTGTGTTCCCTGGGAATTGAACCCACAACCTTTTGCGCTGCTAACGCAATGCTCCAACACTGAACCACAGGAACATGTTACCTTCCAACTGGTTGGTTTACCTTCCAACAGGATAATGACCCTAAGCACACATGCAGCAAGAGTGGCTTATAGACAACTCTGTGAATGTCTTTGAGAGCCCCAGCTAGAGCCTGACCTTGAACTCAATCAAAGATTTCTGGAGAAACCTGAAAACGTGCGTCTGCCCCCATCTACCCTGACAGAGCTTGAGAGGTGAAGAGATGAGGAGAAGAATATCAAATCATTTCCAAATTCTGATATGCAAAGCTTGTCGTATCATAACCAAAAAGACTTAAGGCTGTAAAGGTGCTTCAGTTAAGTACTGAGTTAAGGGTGTGAAGACTTATGTAAAGTACTTATTTCATTTTTTGTATTAATTTACGTAGTTGTGACAATTTTGTTTTTGCTTTGTCATTATGGTGTATGAAGTGTAGATTCATGTGGGAAAAAAAGTAATTCAAAGCAGTTTAACATAAGGCTGCAACATAAAACATAATAAAAATCAAGGCACTGTATATAACTTTTATAGTGGTTATAGTATCAAAAGCTAACAGAATTTCATTATTTTTTATATTTAATTGTTCACTATCACTATAAGTGTTGTTTTTAATAATACTACCTGATCTTTACACAGACATCATCCAAGGACACAGCCAAGAATGATGTAAATGGATTCACATTTCTGACATACGATCCCTCACAGGTAATTAGCTGCCTTTAAGAGTCTAAACACAAAAGCAATAACACTTTTGTTTTCAAGACAAAGTATTCATAAATGTAGTGTGAAATGACAGAACATCCCCCAAAATACTTTAGTGTCAATTCATGATGGAGACATTGAAACGTTTAATAATATAAATGCTAGCATAGCTGTTGTTTCAGAGAATAAACCAGTTATTTCCTCATTGATATCTACAGAAAGGTCCTGTTAATGAAAGTAATTCTGAACAGGTCAGTGCCATTTTTGCTTTAAACAGAGTCCTTTATATCATGCTGTAAATCTCACCTCTAGTAAGTTAATAAATGCTTTCATATTCAATTTAAGTTATGTTAAGTTATATATATATCCTGATTCTTTTCCACTACAGATGACAAACCATACACTAAATGCAAATACAACCCAAGAAGGTATTTTGGAAACAACTGTTGCACCGAACCTTGCAGAGGTACCCTTCAGTGCCTTCATTTCTTAGGAAAAAAATATTAACTACTCACAAATCTATTTTTTTGTTTTTCCATTAATTCACACTCCTGTTGTTCCAAACCAGATACTTATTTGTTTTGCATGGAACACAAAATGAGGTGGTTTGATGTCTATATTCATACAACCACATACACTATATTGCCAAAAGTATTGGGTCATCCCCTTCTAATGAAATGTTTGTCTACTTTAGTAATTTCCATGAGTACAAATCTTAATGTTTAAGCATATAATGATATTCTAGAGAATTGTGTGCTTCTAATTTTATAGCAACAGTTTGGACAAAACCCTTTTCTATCCTAACATGACCTCTGTGTATAAGGCAAGAATGAAAGATAAATGACGATTTAGTCAGTGTGGAAGAACTTGACTGGTCTGCAGAAAATTCATCACCAAACACCAATGACTTGTACATTCATTATATGGACAAAAGTACTGGGACACCCCCTTCTTTAGAAGAGAAAAAGGCACTCCCAAACTGTGGCAACAAAGATGGAAACATAATTCATGTACTTAAAATTTTTTGTCACCTCTGTTGAAACAGTTTTAAAGTGTATGAAATGACTGTACTCATGTGTACCCATGTCATTGGTGTTTGGTGATTTATTTTTGACTCAATGTCAAGGTGACATTTAAAGTCACACCAGAGGTGTTCAGCTGGGATTAGGACTTGGCTTTCTGCAGACCAGTCAAGTTCTTCCACACTGACTGAATCATCATTTCTCTTTCATTCTTGCCTTATACACAGAGGTCATGTTAGAATAGAAAAGGGTTCTGTCCAAACTGTTGCTATACAATTAGAAGCACACAATTCCCAAGAATATCATTATATGCTTAAACATTAAGATTTGTACTCATGGAAATTACTAAAGTAGTCAAACTTTTCATTAGAAGGGGGTGACCCAATAATTTGGCAATATAGTGTACCTCTTCTGGAATAAAATCACATGGGGGTAAATAAATGATAACAAGGCTAACTATTAGATATGATATATGTGTGTTACAGCCATAGCTGCTTGTGGTTTGTTAACTACCCTCTTGTTGGGCCCTCTTGTGTGCAGCCTTTAGTAAAATAACATGCAATACAACGAGGGCTCTCAGTCCGCTGTCTGTCAGCCATTAGATGGAGTTATGAGGTCTTGGGTTTTTGTTCTTTGCTCAGTTATTCTAACCTCAGTAAACCTTAGTGAGGTTTTAAGTCCAATATGTATGCATGTAGTATATGTATGTATAACATTAACTTATAACATTACTTATTTTTTTCAACAGAATGACAGGAAACAAAATGCCACATAAGTCTCAGACACAACTCAAGAGTTGCAAAACCCTGAAGATGAGTTATGGTAAGTTTCATGTGGTTTAAGTAATAAAACATACAAAATGTCATTTGTTTTTTAATGTTATTTGTGATACGTTGTTTAACCCATTTTCTTCTCAGATTAAAGACAAGTGAAGCCAAGAGAATTGGAAAACAGTCAACCCTGATGAAATGACATGCTTTAATGTCGGTTGAACAAATTACCTTTGTATTGTACAATATGCAATGTCACATGTAAAAGATGTGCCTGTTTAAATGTACAAAAAAATAAACCCAACTCATGACCATAATGACAGTGCTATGTTACACGGTGAATGATAAAACACTGACAGTAAGCTATTAGTATTATAGTAGTATATCAAAAGTAGATCATTGCATTAGTAAAGTTAAAGGGTTAAATAACAATTTATTAGACGATGTATACTTATTAAATGTGTAATTTTCATTATTTGGTGACAATGTCAAACTAATTTAATGAAACTGTCCACCCGGGAAGTTCCTGGGTTAAAACTTATAATAACTATTTGAAATCATCTCAAACTGTCATAATCTGCTGATTATTTGTTCTTAAATAACTCAATATAAAATAAAAACATGAAGTAGCCAACAAGTCTACAAAACTATGAATGTTAAATGCCAAGAGAATCTGATTTATAATCTCTTGGGTGAAGTTTAAACCCTAAGGCTAGATGTTGTGAATGGACAAATCACGAACTAGTCTATCAACAGTTTAGGCCATTCTTCTCACATTCATGTGTTTGTATTTCCTGGCAAATTACTTAATATATGGTCCAAAATTCAATTCCATATGTTAGTCAAAAAAGGATGTGCACCTGTATGGTTTGTTTGGTCATGGTTAAGATGGGATAAACAGACCAACCCAGCAGATATATTTCAGGGATTATTTTAACATGCCCCTAATCTAATTTGACCCGAGACAGAGGAGACTAACAATTGCCTGACTAATCCTTGCTGACATTTTTTTATTTTAATGTATATGTTTAGATTGAAACTTTAGATTCTAATTATTGGAGTTAATTTTGTGTAAGCGTGTGATAAATCTGCAATGTCACCCTGGATATGTTAGTTGACCGTTACAAGAACTGCAGCAAACACTGGACCACAACTTGCCCCTCGAGGCCTGGCCTGTCGTTCAGGCACACACGCACAAAGAGAAAAGAGAGAGAAGGAAAGAAAGAGAGTGATGGAAGAACAAGAAGAGGGGTGTCCTGGAGGAGCTAGTGACGTATTCCCAGGCCCCAGCATCTCCGCACTTCTCAGCAGCATGTAATGAGCTTAACCACACAGCTTCAGTGCAAAGAGGTCAATCGCTCGGATTATCACTCGACTTTCACATCATAATGCTCTACACCTCTCTGTTTTTATGCTCTTTTTTGGAAACCTTTGAACCTTTTGTAACCTTGACCTTTTGTAATCTTTATTTTCCTTTCTAAGATTTAGATTTTTGTAGATGAAAATTGATACATTAAGCTTTCACAGGTTCAGAGAGGACCGTCAGATCAAATATGGACCGTAGTTTACTCCAGCTGAGACAAAGGGTGTATAAGGGTTGTTGAGTTTGGGGGTGGATGGTAGCTTTTGGAACAGGGATTCACCCTTGTTACCATTGAAAGCATAATCCAATGCCACTGTGCAACAACAAGGTCGCTGACGATGGAACTTCAGCACAGCCACAGCAAGAAGGAAAAGCAATGGTGGACTCCCTCACCAAGGTGAGTCGATATTACAAAGTCCAGTATCTGAATGTTCCTCTAAACAAACCACACTTTGCAGAGAGTTTTGTGGTGACATCATTTCTAATCATTTTTAATAATCAGGCACCATTCATTCATTTTGCTAACAGACTGAATATTATATCAAATATAATGTAAATCTTTCCCTAAATATTTTATGTGACCCTCTCTGTGAAATCCAGGCTAAAGTCTCAAAATCGAATTATGAGATAACGAGCATCAAATTTTGATTTCTTCCATTAATTTAACTATAATTTAAATTTTGACATGACCTTACTCAGTCAATATTAAAGATATAAAGGTTACATGTTCACAGAATGTTCTTTACCTTATGAAGTATAATTTTATTGTAGAAAACAGCAAATCACAAAAAATGACTTTAGCTGGGTTTTCACAGAGAGGGTCACATATGTTGTCACAAATGTGTATTCTAATGCTAACTATCAAGATAAAAAATGAGGGGAGTACATCAATTAGATTGTAAATATGGAAAAAATTATTGACATTGTTTTTAAGACGTGATGACAACCTTTTAGAGGTATAGATTGTCAAAGCATGTGCGTGTCCTCATTTCTCCTTATTTCCAGACTGAACATGAAAGCATCTTATAATGGTGTGTTCCTCAAGCCTTAGGCTGAAAAGGCACTATCTCTGAGTATGATGATCCACGCTCCACTGCGTGATTGTCTTCAGTGCAGGCATGTGTCAGTAAAAATGACCTGTTTACTCCGTTCATCTACTTAAGCATTAATACATATTCTCTTCAGACATACAGTTTAAAGGAAAATAAAAAAATGATTAGAACTGATCAAATCTTTTAAAATCTTTTTCAAATCCAAATGACCATAGACAGTATGTACTAAACCAAGATCCCAAAAGTTTCCAAAGCTTATCCTGAAATAGCCATCTTACGACAAGCAGATTATACGTAATATTTGTCACTCAAACTAATCCTTAGTCTATACATAATGGGGTTTGATAACCTAAACAGTTATCTAGCCTTATAAAAAACAATGATATGTGTGATTTTATAACATTAAAGGATCATGTGACACTGAAGACTGGAATAATAGCTGCAGAAAATTCAGCTTTGAATTAATAAATCAATGACACAAAATAACCTACATTAAAATAGAAAGCAATCATTAAAATTTTATATTTCACATTATTACTATTTTGATTGTATTTTTTATCAAATAAATGCAGCCTTGGCGAGCATAAGACATAATTTGATTAAAAAAAATCTACCAACCCCAAACCTTTTCATCGTAGTTTAATATATATATTAAGATTTGGATTGGATTTAAAGAACCAAACAAAGATTTCTTCCCAAAACTCTTAGATGTGGCCTTTTCCCTGCTTCTAGAATTGGGAAGATTTTTTTTCCTAATGTATGTCAAATAAACCACCTGCCTTGTGCTCCATAAAACTTGGGATGGAGATAATTGATGTTTCTGAACCTGGGTCAGTGAGGTATGTAATCATTATTAATAACTGCACTCATAAGAACAGTTTGAATAATGTATATTAGTATATATCACATATTGTGCCATCAAACCTTTTCTGTTCATTAATATGAAAGTATCAGTCTAGATATTGAAGAATGAAACCATAAATTATTTTATTTCCAAAGTTAAAGTTCATAACTTCATTGATCTGATCTGACTCAGGTGGTGGCATGTTATCGGCACTTGGCCTCCTGTGTTGGTGGATGCACGGACAACTCCAGTCTACGCCGTGATCTTCGGCAAACACGAGAGCGAGCCCAGACACTAGCGCTGTCCTGCAGAAACCACCTGACAGCTCGACTGAGGGATAAAACATTACCGGAGGCTGAGAGAAAGGAAACAGAGCTGCTGTGGGTGGCATTCTCCTCTTGTCTGGAGCTCTTGCATGCAGACATGTGCAAGGTTTTCACCATGGCCAAGCACTTTTCCCTGGCCAATAACAGTGCCATGGTGCAAACAGGCATACAGGGTAAGCATGCATAACTGAAGCAGTTTCATATCACATGACTAATTATTGATAAACTTCTGAATACTTCTGTATATTCCTCAAACATATGAATGTAAAGGTGCTGTCAGATTTACAAAATTAAAGCAAAAATCGCCATGGAAAACCATTGACAAGTGTCCATTGTTCATAGGAAAGTCTTTACAGAGTCATACAGCTTTTTAAACCTATGGTATGGATTTTTTGTCTACTCAAAGGTTTTTGTTGTAGTTGGTGTTTTTTTTCGGAAAGGGATTTCATCAGCTGAACAATGAATCAATATGTTGTTAAACAACAGGAGAATCCATTGAAAGCACTGTACTTCATCCCCTTTAAACAGTAAATATTGAGCAACCCTGATTAAAGGGGTGGTGGACAGTTTTTTTTTCTAGGCTTGATTGTGTTTATGGGGTGTAGTCAAACATGTGTTCATGCTTCATTTAAAAAAAACGCATTCTTTTTCACTTAAATTACCTTTATTCCACACCGCTCTGTCCCTTCTCTGATAAACGCCTAGATTATTTCCTGGTTTTATGAAGCCCCTCCCTCAGAAATACGCCATTGGTTAGCTAGTCCAGTGTGTTGTGATGTGCTAGACCGCCTCTACTGTGCGTCTAAACGCCTCGCCCCTCAGCTCAGCGGCATGTGCTCTGGTTGTATTGTAAACAATGGCGGTGTCTATATTTCTTATCAATTTGAGCCCGAATGAGAGGCAGATAATATTAGTGATGAGGATCGTGCAGAACCCGTGTAAACACGGCTCTTAATGGTACTTTTTTTGTGTGTTGTTGGTTCATACTTTTAGATATGCTGTTATTTGTAAGTGCTACTGCTTCTGTTAGCTTTTAATATATGGTTTTATCCTGATTAAATCCTTAATACAGCACGGAAACCACACGCGGGTCCATGTATAATGCGTCTCATAGCTATGTGAAAATAAGTGTATAATTGGAACAGTCTGTTGGAGCTGATCTGATGATCTGAATGAGAGAGAGATGCAGAGTGTGTGCAGAGCAGGCGATGCTAGGAACAGTATTAAGGACCGAATATGATTTTGAAACTTGTGAATCCATTTGAATCGTTCAAAGACAGAATCACGATTCATATATGAATATATTTGTACATGCACCCCTAGTTTTCCCTTCCTCTTCTCAGCGCAGCATGGCCTCACCCTGTTACATATTCCCGGGGGCGGGGTTTATCTGGGTCCATGATGTAACGGACCTAGGAAGTAACTCGTTGTAGTCCCTACGAGCCATTTTTGTAGGCATTAAACTGACAGAATTTTAAAAGATGATATCTCCGTTTGCATTGACCTTTTCAGCATCGTAACTGTGCAGATATTCTTTATGCTCAAAAGCAACATTGCACACTAACTAACGTTAAAAAGTGAACCTTAACTATTACAGTCCTGTAATTAGTCTGATACATGTATTTGCTTAAGCAGGGGGGACAACAGAGGTGGCAGCACGGGCCTTGAGCCTGCCTGACCTGCAGGAGGCAGGTGACGGGTCCCAGACATCCAGCATGGAGGGTCAGGAGCAGAGTCGGCTGGAGCAAGAGATCGCACAGGTGGACCGTACACTGGAGGACATGGAGCTGAAGGTCAATGTGCTGCGCTGGACTGTAGAGGCGCTGGGTCCTCAGTATGCTGACCCCGTCAGCACTGACAGCGCTTCACTAGCACTGCTGTCCATCGATGAAGAAGCAGCTCAAGGCTTTTGCAGTCACAGCCAGATGTTTGCAGTAATGATGTTGTGTGGTGCGGCGATCGTTGCCGTGGTGCTATCATTGTGTGTGGTGTTCCTGGTCTGAAGTCTTATCATCATTTGTGTCGTGTAGGCTTTTTACTTTCCAGAGGTCTCTTTAATTGTGTTCAGCCAAACATAAACAGTCTGTGTATTTATTAACTATGTAGCAGTTTCTTACTGTTGATCTCAACAGAGCCTGAGTCCTTTTTACACATCATAAACTGCCATTAACTTTGGGTGTGTGATCTTTAATAGCAAAAGAGAGCCTGGTGAATGAATTTTCGCTCTAATGCAGAACTGAAATGTGAAATGGGCAAGTAGTAAAATCTGATTTACTTTCAGGATGCTGTATAAACTTAAGTTGCCCTTACTGCATTTCATGTCATGGTACATTCTCGTACATCTCGTACATTCAGAACTCATCATTTGTGTGAAACCCCAGCTAAAGACGATTTTTTGTAATTTGCTGTTTTCTACATAAAATCATCCTTCATAAGGTAAAACACATTCTGTGAAAATGTAACCTTTATATCTTTAAAATTGACTAAAGCCCAGCTCACACTGTGCGATTTTGGCCACGATTTGGTCGTCTGAGACAAATTTTGGAAATCCTAAAAGATTCCTGTAATCCTAGGCTAAAATCGGTTGTCTTTGATCGCTGGTTTGACATGTCCACCGACAGCCGATTAATGGCCGTTGCGATACATTTTTTCCTCCGATTAAATTCTGGCAGTGTCAGAAGATTTCAGACACTTTCCTGCAGTGTGACATCTCCTACGACAACCGTCAAACCAAGAACCAATAGGTGCGCTGAACCTGATGACGCAATTAGCGCGACAACTTCAAACAACAAAAATGTCGAAAGGAGTCAGGTGGACAGTACAACAGGAAGAAAAACTTATTGAGCTATGGAGGGAAAAGGAGTGCTTGTATGACGTGTCGTCGCATGACAGGGTTAAAAAGGAAGCGGCTTGGAGAGATATAGGATGTTTAAACTCGAATAACAAAATTACCTCAAGTTCGCGCTGTAGAACTGGAAGTCCATAAAGTCCTCTTTTGCTCATCCATGACTTGCTCCACACACGTCGTCTTCGTTTTTTCTTTTTATTATCAACGCATGTAATTAATAAAACTAACGCTACACGTTGCTGTTGTTTGCTAGCTACCATTATAGCGAGAGAACGCGGGTCATGGATTGATGACGTAAAACTCCGGACAAGTCTTTCTTGAGTACGTCCGTTATTGTCGCGTTTTTACTGTCGTACAGTCTGACATTAAGACAACTGAGATCCTACAGTTTGACATGGGGATCATGTTCGTACAGTGTGACAAGCAACAATCGCAAAAGACTATTAAAAATCGCACAGTGTGAGCCCGGCTTAAGTAACGTCATGTCAAAGATTGAACTTATAGTGAAATTAATGGTTGAAATCCAACTGATGCTTATCTCATAATTAGATTTTAAAACTTTAGCCTGGATTTCACAGAGAGGGTCACATTTGTTTTATTTTTTTGACTATAGCAAATACAGTATCAACACTCACACAAGATTTAATCCTATTACCTAGCAAGTCTGTATTGTATTCTCAAAACACCACCAACAGAAACGCATAGGGCTTTAATATGTTATCCACATGTTTTTTGTAAATCTATTGTTACTTTTAATTATTTAGTTTACGTCAGATGTTTAAAAACCCGGTACAATAGCCAGAAACAATAGAATAGTTTATTTTAAAATGTTAGTCATAGTTAACTAGCATTAATACTCAGTCACTAATTATAAACAAGTTGAGGTTAATTGACCATACAACATAGGTAAGAAAAGATTATTTCAATGGTGTTATTTTACAGAGTATTTCGAGACACTGTTGATAATCCTTTTGTTTTCCTTCATGCACTGTAATTTCTTCACTTACAAATATCTCACGAATATCATATTTTGTAAAATAAATGCATTCTAAAATAAACTTTTAGAACCAGTTTACTGAATGTGTTGTAAGATCTGTCAGGCAACATGACTGACAGAGTCAGTCTCTCTACTGTTTCGCTCTTTCTGTATTGGTAGAAAGTTGTAATATCACACACGCACGCACGCACGCAAGCACACACACACGCACCGCGCGCGCGCGCGTCAGGTTTCTGTGAATTGTGGGGACATTCCATAGACTTTTATACTTATACTTATTACTTTTATTCTGAACAAACGATATTTTGCATCATCTAACCCTAAGCCTACCCCTTACAGAAAACCTGTTTGCATTGTTAAACTTTCAGATTAACTTTTTTTTTTGCCAATGTCAAAAATGTCAGACTTTAAGTACACAGGCACACACACACACTCACGCACGCTCTCTCACACACACACACACACACACACACACACACACACACACACACACACACACGCTTACGTACGTTTTGGTAACAGTGTCAACAATATTGTAAACAATATTTCTCCTGGAGTTGACAGTTAACAGTTACAGGTCAGAGGGGGTTCTAAAAAAATATTAAATTGAGAGAAATTAATGAACGCCTAAAGGGCATATTTTGTGTGTTATTAAACTTATCTTAAATATGCCACTGTTATTAGTAATATAGGCATACTAATGTCAAATGCCAAATATGACACTTACAAAGTAATATAATTTATGAACGAATATAGAAAAGAGAGAGAGTTGGGTATTTTTCATAAAAAGTTCATAAATCTATTTCCACACGTGCGCATTGCGGGTGATGATTACCTCCGCGTGCTGATTTGCATGGCATCATGTGTCGAGAGATAAGCATTGGCAATATTAAGAGGATTTAACATTTACAATTAATGTAGGCCTGTTACATTCTTATTATTATTAGGCCTATTATTATTATTAGATTATTTTTAATAATAAATGACATTAAATTATTGCCCTGCGATCATTTCAAAGCACATCACCGCATTTGATGCGCTGTGAGGATAATAAAATAGACTATTAGCTTAATCCTCATTGAAACTGTTTTAAAAACAAAGTTAATTTATACACTGAATTATAGGCCTATAATTATTATTATTAACACTGCAGTCATCAATGAAAATTCTGAGCAGCTTTATTTCATGATTTTCAAAAACAAACTGAATAACGCGAGACACGTTTCTTCTCATGTTTTTCACTTTATGAGCCACAAGATAAATATTAAGGGAATAATTTAAGTCAGTTATATACCGTTATCAGCATATGTTAGAGCATAGAGCTCTCTTGTTGTCTCAGAGAGAATGCACCGTTAATGCAGCGTTACCGTACTGGGGTTGCACGAGTTAGTGTTCAAAACACTAACTTTGCGACAGGAAAGGCATCCGGCGTAAGAACTTGCCAAATCGGTTGTGCGGATCACTCCGCTGTGGCGACACCTGATAGAGAGAGAGAGAGAGAGAGAGAGAGAGAGAGAGAGATAGAGATAGAGATAGAGATGAGATAGAGATAGAGATAGAGAGATAAGAGAGAGAGAGAGAGAGAGAGAGAGAGAGAGAGATGTTTTACTTTCACTTTCTCTTCACCGTCTTGCGCAAAGTTTGCGCGTTGACGCCTCCCCCATAATATGAATAGCTATAGGCCACATATTAGGCACCTTTTTAGGTTTTTAATGTTTACTTTTCAATGTTAATGAGAATGACACCAAGAGATAAAAACAGGAAAATCCTTTGGGGGGAAGGGGGGCTCTGCAGTGTGCCAAGCAAGTTTCTGATGGGGCTATAGCAAAGTCTCTTTTTTCATTCTATAGTATTTGGCTATAGTCGCCCCGTCGAGCCCCGTCAAGCCCCGCCCTAGCGCCGCCGCTGCGTGCACGTGAAGCGTCATTGTTTACTCGCTCTGTTACAGGAAGTTGGACAGTGGTTGTTGAGGTGGATCTGTCAGAGAGAGAGAGGAGAAAAGTCTGGAAACCTTTATAGTGGCTTTTTTCACACTATAACACACAGATGTGTTATAGTTTCAGTTATATAAAATTATTCTGAATTATTTCAGGAATTTAAGAAGCTTTGCTGTATGTAATGTCTTTAGGGGACGGACACAGAGGAGACAAGCAAGATCATTCGGTCACAGCAGGTCCCCCGCCGCGATCCCGCAACATTTTAAAGTCCTCTGCATATGTTGTACTTTATATACAAACAAGTGCTTATTTACAGCAGAATGAGGTCTGCACACAGCAGGCATCTAATCTCGGCGATTAGAAATGGTTTTAAGGGAATAGGGGCTAATTATTTAAGGTCAGACACGGAGTCCATTCGGCTTTTGAGAGGTTCACGCATGTTGGTCAGAGGTATGTATGCATGTATATGCACATATGTATGTTTTTGCTATTAGGAGTGATACACACGTCTAGTTTGCATACATTTTATTTATTTACTAATGACCAGTTCTCTATGATTTGCATAATCCACTCACTAATTGTTCCGATTGTCTTTATTTCAGAGTTGAGTATCTCCGTTAAAACTCTTCAGTATGACCTGAAGAAATCAGACATAACTAAATCTTGCAATAGGAAGTTATTCTTTGATACTCATGCAATGGTTCAGCTGCTTGAAGAAAGCGGTGAGATTTCTTGTCTGTGTTTCTGTAATGCTCTGGCTAATTCCAGTTCAGTGATCCATCAAAATGTTCTGTGTCCTTTCAGGTTTCGTGACTCAGCAGGCAGAGGTCATTGTCAATATGATGGTAAATATTACAAATTCAAACATGGACGTTATGTACGGTGACATGGCTACCAAAATGCAGCAGGTGAGATTTTCATTGTCCTTCCATGCTTTTCTGATTGTTTGATTGGACCATGCCCTGTGCCAACACTTACTGATTTAGCTAATGTGAGGTGTTACTTTGTGTATGCAACTTTTGATTAATAATTTGTTGTGTAAATGACTGTCAGATTCATGGTTGGCAAACGATTACCAAAGTTGATTATGGTGTGATGTTTTTAATGTACACTTTACAAATTGTCTCTGTTGTTGTCTATACAACTTCCCTCATATCAGAGCACAAGTCAAAGAGGTCAGTTACTCTACTTAACTAGTTTAATTTTACAGGAAATCATGTTACAGAAAGTCATGTCTCATATTACTGCTGTAAAAAAGGACATGATCATTCTGGAGAAGAGTGAATTCTCGGCATTACTAGCAGAAAACGAGGTGAGGTTGTGTCGTATGATGTATTATCATCACCCACTCTGTATTCTGTATTCAATGTGATTATACACTACCGCTCAAAGGTTTAGGGTCAGTAAGATTAAAAAAAAAAATTGAAAGAGGTATCATGCTCACCAATGCTGCATTTATTTGATCAAATTTAGTTTTACTAATTAAAAACGTTAAAAAATGCAAAGATGAATTTTCAGCAGCCATCAATCCAGTCTTCAGCGTCACATGATCCTTCAGAAATCATTCTGATATGATGACCTTATTGTCAATGTTGCAAACAAGTGTGCTGCTTAATAATTAAAACAATTATTTGATCAACATTTTCAGGATTCTTTGGTAAATAGAAAGAACAGCATTTATTTGAAATAAATCTTCTGTAACATTGATATTTTGAACAATTTAATGCATCCTTGCTCAATACAATTATTAATTAAAGAAAAAACAAAGTTTGAATGGTAAAGTATATATTTATAAATCTTTCTTTCTGCAGTTTCTATATTATCTTGGTGAATTCAAATAAATATAACATAATAGCTGTGAAATAAAAAGTTAGCCATTTGTTTGCCAATTGCTTTGAATTGACTTTTTAACAGCTTTGAGCATTCACCTAATCAAGAAGTATTATTTACTGTATCTTAATTCTTTTACAGAAAATCAAGGTTGAGCTATCACAGCTAAGAATACAACTCACTGTAAGTCAATTAAAGAAATAGTTTTTAATGAAAGAATGTATGCTTTGCTTATTTAGAGCTTGTCAAAGAGGCAAACATAACCCTTACATATGCATCTTTACTATGTACAATAGTTATTGTAATTTTCCATTTTGTTTTGTGCTGCAGGATGTGATAAACAAAAGGCGTGCAGATGCCATGTTGGATTTGAATGTAGAAAAAAGCCATGTGAAGGAGTTGGTAAGTTCAGTGAAATAATGACTCTCCAGAAGAACAGGTTTGGAAGTTTCACCGTCTCTGAAATCCAAAGATTTGTTAGTTATTTGAGTTTGTCGCTGGCAATTGAGATGCTTTAATCGAGATGTTTACTCTTGGTACAGACAGCTAACTTTGACAGAAAGCTTATTGGGACCAGGAATGAATTGATGGAAATGGTGAGACGCACCAGTGTTTAGGATAATAATGTCATCTTGATGTTTTTTGTATGAAACGTTTTTAACTGGATTTTCTTTCTTAGCATTCTGAGCAGGATCGTCACGTGACACAGACAAACATGAAAATCGACACAGAAGTGGCGGGCCTGAAGACTTTGCTGGAGTCACATAAACTGGATACTATCAAATATCTGGCAGGTAAAAAAAGTTCCTTTTAAAAATATTTTGTTAATTTTACTTGTTTACGCACTTGAATTATCATGATAACATATGTGACATTTTTGCACAACACATTTTTACACGCAGCCACAGAATGCCCTTGTATTAATCATACAGATTCAGAAGTCAAGATGAACTTTTATTGACAAAATAATTTATGTAGTCATTAAAATAACAAGTTTGTAGAAGACCGCTTCAGTATTTATTTTGATTCATGCTTTATTTTTGTATTTTTCTAGGTTCAGTATTCACGTGTCTCACAGTCGTACTTGGATTCTATCGGATATGGATGTAAACATCAGCCGACACCGTTCTCCTGAGAAAATGTCTCATCAGCCTCGGGTCATAAAGCCCGGTACACGCCAAGCCAACATCGGGCCGTCGGGAGTGTCCGTAGAGCTAGTTTGTTTGGTTTGTTCCACTCGTCGGGCTCACGTTGGCGGTAGTTGAATCGGCATCGGGCCATCGCGGACCGTCGGTGAAAGAGAGAACTCAGATTGGATGTTAATTTTAGCTAAGAAATCCGTGCAAGAGAATTAAAGCAAAAGTGATGAAAACGAGCAAGTAATTGAAGGCGGCACAGACAAAAGGCTGTTTTTTGAAGTGACATGATCTTGCCCAAGCATTCCAATATGCAAATGTTTTCTTAAAAGCATGAGCTGCTCAAAATAATGAAAATGATCAACATTACTCATATTCAAAATGATAAACAACCGCTGCTTCGTTTACATTTTGTATAGCTGTGTTTATCTCATTTATCTTTGTTTCAGTTTCTCCGTTTTAATAACATATTTACTATTGATAACTGCTGATATAGACAGCTAACTCCTCTCACGCAGACGCAGAACGCACGTGATCAGTTTGCAGTCGGCTGAAGTCTGTGCGCGGTGTGTTCACATGCAGCTTTTTTTGTCCGATGCTGCCAATGCGAGGCGACAACACCGTCAGCTTTCGTCGCGGCTGGTTCTTTGAAGACGGCTTGGTGTGTACTGGGCTTAAGAAGAGCTGTGGTATTCACAGATCCTGTAGGAGCAAATGTTCAGTCCTGCATTATTTTAGTTTTTTATCCGCCACCTCCAATTTCTGTCACTCAGCTCAGCTGTTCAATGAACATTGCTCAATATCATGAGTAGACACGCCCCTTAATGCTGATTGGCTACAAGTTTGTTTTGCTACTCGGCCCGACTCGCTTTTGCTTACTCGAAAATTGCTTACCCTGCCTTTAAATTAGTGGTGGGCCGTTATCGGCGTTAACGTGCTGCGTTAACGTGAGACTCTTATCGGCGATAAAAAAAATATCGCCGTTAATCTATTCTCAAAGTTGGGTTGGGAGCTGGGTCTATACTACGCAAGCTATGATGACATTCACCCTGATATTTTAGCCGGATGTATACCTAGTCAATTGCACTGTAGGGGGCGAGAACGAGTCTTCGAACTAGAGGCTCGCAGTCCGTGATGGACAGATTGTTAACGGCTGGTCTATGTGGTAATACAATCGGGCATGACATCCAAACGCCACCTATCATTCATCAACCTCAAATATGGCTTTTCATCTGAAAGATGTATGTAGTAGCAACTTTACATGGCCGCTCAATATGATGTTAACCTAGAGAAATGTGCGCTATTGAAGTGTTTGTGTGGAAGCTGCGTTTGCTGCAAGACAGGCTCCGTGCGCCACTTGCTCTTAAAATCTCCGTCATTTTTGGTCATACAGATAAAAGTAGCCTAATACATCTTTCGAATCTGTAAATACTCTACGCTTATTTGTGTGCACTCAGAATAACAATGAAACGCTGCTTTTAAGCAAACAGGATGCGCTTTAGGTCTCATGTGAACTTGAGCAAGAAACTTTGAAACTCGAATATATCTAAAAATACAGTACATAGAAAAATATATCTATAGAGAGTGAAATGTCAAAAAAAAAAATAGAAGACATGTGTGTTAGCATGGATAATTTACATGAAATTTAATCTGTGCAACACTGTGCATAATAAGATGGCTTTCAGTTCAATATAATAACAAAAACGACATTTTGGGCTTACTTTTAGTCATTATTTGGGTAGCACACATATTCTGAATGCCTTCGGCAGAATTCAAATGAGCCATTTTAATCTAGATTAATCTAGATTAATTCCAAAATTAATCTAGATTAATCTAGATTTAAAAAATTAATCTATGCCCACCTCTACTTTAAATACACTGCATGTTTAAACAATGTCACAAGTAATAGTGCTGTTGTACTGAATATTGGCACAGCTGTGACAAAGCCCTGACTAACTGTTGTATGATGTCAATTAAAGTGCCTTTGGTTGTTTTGGTAATGATTTAAGTAATATAGTACATGTATTTGTCAAAATGATTTAAATTCATGTTGAAAACTTGGCGAGATTTGAGAAATAAACGCACAATATGTACAAAAAAGTGTATATATTTTTATTCTAATATGGTTCTGATTCAATGTAAGTCACAGTTATTCTGATTAATAAAACATTACAGGTACATCTAAACAATTACAATGTGATGAAATTATTATTTTTTCTTGTAACTTATTTAAAAAAGAGAAACTTTCATATATTTTACATTCATTACTTGTAAAGTAAAATACTTCAAAAGTGTTTTTGTTTTAATTTTGATGATTAGAGCTTACAGCTAATGAAAGTAAAAAAATCTGTATCTCAAAATGTTAGAATATTTACATTTGAGTTTCAATAAATGACGATCCCTACAGTGCAAATTCTGGTTATCTCTTGTTCTTTGAAACCACAATAATGGGGAAGACTTGGCAGTGGTCCAAAAGACAATCATTGACACCCTCCACAATGTGTGGGGTAGGACAATGTGCACAAACAACAGGGATGACCGCAAGCTTTAGAATACTGTCAAGCAAAGCCGATTCAAACACTTGGGAGAGCTTCACAAGGAGTGAACTGAAGCTGGAGTCAGTGCATCAAGAGTCACCACGCTCAGACATCTTCAGAAAAGGGCAACTAAGCCACTTCTGCAACAGAAACAACGTCAGAAGTATCTTACCTGGGCTAAGGAGAAAAAGAACTGGACTGCTACTCAGGGGTCCAAAGTCCTCTTTTCAGATGGAAGTAAATTTAGCTTTTAATTAAAAAAATATAAAAAAGGAGTCTGGATGAAGAGTGGAGAGGCACAGAATCCAAGTTGCTTGAAGTCCAGTGTTAAGTTTCCACAGTCTGTGATGATTTGGGTGCAATGTCATCTGCTGGTGTTTGTCCATTGTGTTTTTTTGAAAACCAACATCACTGCACCCATTTACCAAGAAATTTTGGAGCACTTCATGCTTCCTTCTGCTGACCAGCTTTATGGAGATGCTGATTTCATTTACCAGCAGGACTTGGCACCTGCCCACACTGCCAAAAGCACCAAAAGCTGGTTAAATGATCATGGTGTTACTGTGCTTGTTTGGCCAGCAAACTCGCCTGACCTGAACCCCATAGAGATTATATGGGGTATTGTCTGGAGCAGGGGTAGGCAATATCGGTCCTGGAGTGCCGCTGTCCTGTAGAGTTTAGCTCCAACCCTAACAAACACACCTGAACCAGCTAATCAAGATCTTCAGGATTACTAGGGCTGCATGCAGGTGAGGTTTATTTTAGGGTTGGAGCTAAACTCTGTAGGACATTGGCACTCCAGGACCGACGTTGCCTACCCCTGGTCTAGAGGAAGATGAGAGACACCAGACCCAACAATGCAGATGACCTGAAGGCTGCTATCAAAGCAACCCGGGCTTACATTACACCTGAGCAGTGCTACAGGCTGATTACCTTTATGCCACACTGCATTGATTCAGTAATTCATGCAAAAGGAGGCCCAACCAAGTATTGAGTGCATAGAAATGAACATACTTTTCAGAAGCATGACATTTCGGTTTAAAATATCCTTTTTTATTGATCTTATGTAATATTATAATTTCCAGAGACGCTGAATTTTGGGTTTTCATCTACTCTAAAGCCATAGGCTAATCATCAAAATTTCAAGAAATAAAGGCTTGAAATATTTCACTCTGTGTAATGAATCTATATAATATATGGGTTTCACTTTCTGAATTGAGTGACAAAAAAATTGACCTTTTCATGATATTCAAATTTTGTTTCGATGTACCTGTAGTCTTGAATTATTTAAACATTCTTTGCGAGGTCGAATGTGGAAGTTGTCCCTCGTGGTCTCTCCAGGACACTAGAGGGCAGACTGATAAACGCAGATCAGAGGGGCTGGACGATGAAGAAGAGCGCGCCGTGCTCCGCGAGCTCACGTCACGTGGAAACTAACATGTAATGTGTTCACGTTACTGTGTTTTGGTATGTTGCGTTTTGTTGTGGTTAATTATAATATGTAATTTGGCTGTTCGCATATTCAGTTATCAGATTAATTTATCCATCGGTCAACAAATTTTAGCTGCTTGCAGATATGCCGATAGCAACTTCCAGCTGGTTTAACGGCAACTTTTTTAGGCTGTGTAACGTATTGGAATGATCCTGTTGACTGAAGTTAAAACAAATCTTGTCTTCAGGGTAGTAAGATATAGCAGTTGTATATTTTAATTAAAAAAATTGATTCACTTATAGGAAAGTCAGCGTCATCACAATGTAAATCTTGTCAATATTCCTGGCCTTTAATGACAGCTCCGAGCTACTTTTATGGTTGAATACTTTTATGGTTGAATAAAAGTGAAATATTAGATTGTGTGCTGTTGTAGGGAAGGATAATAGCTTTGACATGTTTGATCTTTCCTGTAGTAATTGCTTATAACTGATTGTTTTTAGACTCCGAGTACTCCTGCCTGAAGATGACCGACGCCTTCAGTAGCAGCAGTGAGGCAGTTCTGCAGCGCACCGTCAATGCGTCCTCCATCACGACGGCCAGCCACGCTGCGAATCTGCTGCAGCTGTATCAGATAGAGGAGACCTGCCAGTTTATCACTAATAATCAATTCAACAAGGCAAGACATCTTTAGAAGTCTTCTGTCTTGTTTACTCAAACCAAGTGTCCAGCAGGTCTATTTAGGTCTTCTGTTTTTATCACAGGTAGCCTTACAGTTTCCAGATGAACTCCTGCCTGATGCCGTCCGGGTCTCTGCCGAAATAGAGAAGGAAACCAAAGCCAAGACCTTCATTTTAGGAGACACATCCTATGGCAGGTAAGAACTGTTTTTGTGTACATTACATTTTCACAGATGTTTTCATCCAGAATGACTCGGGTTCATTTTGTGTGGCTGCACAACCAGAACTCTGATTTCCGTTTACCTGATTATTTCCGTTTTCAGCTGTTGTGTGGATGAGGTAGCCGCAGAACATGTGAGAGCAGACTGTATAGTGCATTATGGGCCATCTTGCCTCAGCCCATGCAGAAGACTACCCCTTCTGTATGTGTTTGGGAAGAGACCTATTGATGTCCAGCAGTGTGCCGCAACCTTTAAAGAGCTGTACCCTGACCGCCGAAGTCATGTCATCATACTGTATGATGTCACCTATTCACATGCTATAGGTAATTGTTCTTGTTCAGTCTATGCTAATGTTTAATACTGTTCATTTTCCTGAATGTGTGCATCTCATCTCTCCTCAGGTGATCTCAGGACACTTTTGTGTGATATCTACCCCGATGTTGTGGTCTCTCTTCTAAAAACAGATCATTCCTGTGGTGCTGAGCTGATTCAGGACAGCTGTGTGGATAGTGATCACTTAGATTTACAGGATGATGGAGTCATATTTAAATTTGGCAGACAGTTTAGTGTAAAAGCTGGGCAGAGTATTGATAGTTACAGTATGTTTTACATTGGCCAGGAAGGCTTGACTCTTACAAACTTCATGATGTCCTGGAACCAGTGTGCCTTCAGCTCATTCAATCCAGAAACACACACAGGACGAGTGGAATCGGTTAAAATCAACAAGGCACTGATGAAACGCTATTATGCCATTGAGCGGGCCAAAGATGCCAGTGTGGTGGGCATTTTGGTGGGCACCCTGGGTGTCGCTAACTATCTGACCATCATAGAGCAGCTAAAATACATTATTCACAAAGCAAGCAAGAAGAGCTATATGTTTGCTATGGGAAAGATCAATGTTCCCAAACTCGCTAACTTCTTGGAAATAGACGTTTACGTGGTAGTTGCCTGTCCGGAGAACTCACTGCTGGATTCAAGTGAATTCTACAGACCTGTGGTGACTCCCTTCGAGATGGAGTTGGCTTGCAATAAGCACAGAGAGTGGACTGGAGAATATGTCACAGACTTCAGAGATTTACTGCCTGGTATGTCGTTGACTCGTTTCTAAAAATCATTCTGCAGAGAACTAGAAAAGTATTGTGATGTTGAGATTAGGGGTCGCCCGATTATCGGCCTGGCCGATTATCGGCGCCGATATTAAGCATTTTACCGATTATCGATATCGGCCATTTTAAAAACAGATTTTCCGATAATTTTTTTTTTTTTTTTTATGCAAACAAACATACTATTTACAGGTGACATTATTTATTGGTGAATAAATAATACAGGTGAAACTATGTAATGTTTAAATGTACTATTTGGCTCGATGCAGCCTGTCTGAGCTCAACACTCTGTGAGAGTGAGGCGATCTCTCAATCTCTGAGAGCAATCTCCGCCCACCGCTCATCTGATATGTAGAGAGTCACGAGTCCGACCAATCAATGCGGAGAACTGAAGGCAGTCTCACACCGAGAGCACATGCCAACTGGAGCTGCCTCAGTGATCACGCATCAGTTGTCTCTCAAAGGTAAAGCAGCAGCAGACGTTGCTGAAGTTGCAAAACACCTCAATATAACACTCATGATGTTCACGATGAAAATGCGGGCGGAATCGCTGGAATGCAGTCATATAATGGAATTTACCGTGATAACGCGGAATGTGTTGAAGTTTGGATGAATTAATCAAAAGTAGGTCAGTACACTTAAATCGACTCGCGCATGGACTAGTATCTATAAATATTAAGCCGCAAAACACTATTTAAATATGAATCCTGCATGTTCTGCATCTCTGTTAATGAATGACACAGACGCGTGTTTCATTTACTGCACACATACATACTGAAGCCGCAGACTTCAGCGTCTGCCGTCTCACTAAATGAGGACATAAATACATGAACAACATCCCCAGAACTGCTCGAGTCACTTCATGAGCATTTGACGGTTTCATTTGAGTAAAACGATCGTCATATCATATATACATAGGCTACAGAAACCTCATGGCAACCTGTCAAAATATAAGTTCGGTTTAGCTCAATATATTACTGTATATGTAATACAACTACAACAATTATTACAACTTTTGTTGAGAATAATCACACAATACGCTAAATACGCTTACTTTAAGTTTTACAAAATGTTTACAGAATGCTTCTGGGCGATCTCTGTACTTATGTTATTATTAATATTACGGTTTATTTAATGTTGTTGTTATTAACAGTTTTCAGAATTAAAGACATGTTTAAAAGCATTTAAAGAACGTTTTTTTTGTCAGAGCTCTTGTTATTATTAATTTTGGCATTCATTTTCATTTTTACACCAGACACATATATCGGTTCAAAATATCGGTTATCGGTCTACTTGATCTGTAATAATCGGTATCGGTATCGGCCCTGAAAAACACATATCGGTCGACCCCTAGTTGAGATTGTGTCATTTAATATATTTATACTAAGAATACGGGCCTTGAATTGATATATGGTATTGTTCTAGGCATCTAATAAGAAACATATATTATAGGTGGAAGCAGTCATGTGGGCTTTCCTGAACAAGACCAATCTGCCATTGAGGAAGAGACCACAGATGTCTCTCTAATCACAGGAGCTCTGCGAACATGTTCCACCACCTCATCAGAGATCATTAATGGCACATCAGAATCTTTTTCACTCATCCCGAGAAATCAGAATCTCACTGTGGCCAACACAAACACAGCAGGTATAGAGTCTGAGGCCGCATTGAACTGTATTTGCTGTAGTAATTCTTCAACTTAGTAGCTTGAAACTGACAAGAGTCATGAAAATGTAGAATATAATCTTGATCTTTTCGTTTTGCAGCATCATTTTTGTCTGGCCGTAGTTGGCAGGGACTGGAGCCCAAACTGGGGAAGACGCCAGTGGTTAAAGCTGTGGAGGGACGGAGAGGCATTGCCATCGCTTATGAGGAGGAGGGTGTGGGAAATAAAGATGCTTCAACTCCTCTTCAAAAATCATAAGAGTAATTTATTATTGGACTGTCATAAATCATCAAAGGACTTATGCTACGCTCACAGCATATGAATTGCGTCAATATATTGAAAAAGCTGCAATTGTCTATGATAATACAGAATATCTTTTGGTAACATGTTTTAATTCCGTTGACAAGGGTGAGTGTTCCTTCTGCTACTGGCCAAAAATCAAGCAAGGCAAATTAATATTTGTTTAATATAAGAATGTTAAGTTTTATTGTGCTACCAATGGTAGCAAATTGTAGACAGCGAATAATATTTTTTTTTTTTGCCAAAAGTGATTGAATGTGGTGTTGTCTTTATATTCAAACAGAATAAAACTCATTCTCCTGACTTCAAAAATATGATCTCAATATGTGAAATGTGGAACGTCTACCGCACAACCAAAGCGGGAAAGTGAAGCAGCAAGCTCTGGCAAGAATTTGACAATATTAATAATAAAAAACAGGCTTAAATAAAATACTGCAGCCTTCTCCCAAATGATCAAATCAACACATTAGATGTAACTGTTGGATGAATATTCATTCTCCTTGCTGATCCCCATTAAGTGCTTTAACAAAGGATGATGGGAATATGCCAATATTCCCGTTGCATTGACCCTCAAGCCACTCATCATTGACTGAAAATGAAACAAAAAGTCAACAGAAATAATGACCGTATTAGTAAACTACAAGTATCAGTTTTAGTTCCTACCTTTGGAAAGAACTGTGATGACATTTCCCTGTTTAAAATCCAGGTCTTCAGGGGTAGAAGAGTCATAAGAGTACAGAGCCACCACTTTCTCATGAGGCACACTTTTACCCTTTCAGACAGCCATTTTGGGAAGTGCAGGAAAATGCATTTTAGGGTTAAATCACTGGTAAATCTGAACAGCAGTACGTCTTATTTTAATATTTTTAAGTGTATTATACAATAAGCTATATTATTCTGTTATTTCAATCTGTGTGAGCATAGATGAGTCAAGCTGTTGTATTTTACCTCAGTCACTGAACACCACAGCGTAAGACGGTTATCCTTCACACTATTCCAGACAGCCTCCATTTCAGAGTCCTCAAGATTCACTCTCGCTTCAACACCTTCCTTGGTATAACTGAAAAGAACATTACAACTTTTTTCTCTCCAGAAATGTTTCAATATGGTGCTGGGAATGTTATAATTGTTATAGTTACCATAACGTTAACGCGGATGCAGGCAGCTTAAGTTTAGCGCTTATCGTCTGAAGAATGACTCCATATGATTGTCCATGTGCAATTCTGACTGCTATGGTGAACTGAAAGTGCACTTTCACAACGCAGCCTGAGAACTCCCTAATGTTATTAGTCTGTGAAGAATACAGCAGATCTTGAGAAATAATCTTAATAATAATCAATATGTTCATGATGCCATAAACATAATGAGGCTGTATTTAATAAAAGTTGGCCTTTCAATACGTTATTTAAGCATTGTGTGATAGATAGCTATGTTAGTTGATATCCATTTACTGTTAATAATCTGATTATATATTGAGTATGTATGGAATACTGAACCTCTGCATTCACAGTCTTCAGGCCTTCTGTACCCACTGGTCTGCTAGGTGGTGCTCTTCTTGGTGGAGCTGGTATATCATCATTTTCATTAAATGGTGCAATCTATAAGAGGTCATGTGATATTGCTTAATGTATAGGACACAAAAAAGTCATTTAGCTCAAATGTTAGGACATTATCCATTTAAAAATAAATCACTCAACCTACATGGTTTGCTTTATGTAACAAAAACATTTTATTGTGATTCCATGTAAGTGACAGAAATGAAAATGTCATCATGTTTGCTTATGCTACGTCCGTGTTATAATTATGAATGCCTGACTCAGAGGTATGACTTTCCCAGGTGCAATTGAAGTCATCAAAAGTGGATTGTATGATAAATATTACATTTGTTACTGTGTAAATGGAGTTTGGAATACTGCGTATTTGTACAAAATGCAGCTACTGTACCTGCATTGGTTTTGATGTCATTGTAATATCCAAGGGCACAAGGAAGCTATAAGGTACAAGACCCCGCTAGAAATAACAAGAGAACAAAAAAAACAGACAATTGGGCATTATTATCTGTTCTTTAAACACACAATTAAATTAGCATTGTACATTGGAATGTTCTCTTGACAGTGAACGCCAGCTCTCATGTGGGAGTTTTTGTTCTGTTCTCATTGTACTTTATGATTAACTTTTTTATTTATTTATAAAAATATACCTTCTCATTGAAAACAACAGATGCCCAGTTGTCAGCTCCTTTCTGAAGAACGAAGACAATATTACCAGGCAGCACAGCCAGCTCCTCTTTGCTCTCAGGGTAAAACTCATAGAGAACAGTGTGCGGCTCACCTTCAAAAACCCTGATGATTATGACACATATTTATGTAAATCAAGAGGACAAAACAATACAAAAACGCCATACATTGCTAACATATTTAAGCTTTAAGCTTGCTCAAGGGTCTCACCTCAGTCGTGGTATTGAGGGTGGAGAGAGTGCAGGACATTCACTCCCCCCACCTACAATCCCTGCCGGACCTGAGACTCGAACCCGTAACCTTTGGGTTACAAGTCCTACTCTCTAACCATTAGGCCACGACTGCCCTTTAGTTAGCAGTTAGGATGCATTAAATAGTGTCTTTCATGTCCATGAACCTAAACGTACCTTAGTACTTCTGGGACTTTTGGTGTAGATGGAACATTGTCAACCTATCAACAATTCACAAATTAAAGAAATGCACTGTGATCGTTAAAATTAGGTTTGGAAAATGAAACTGCAACACCTGGTTTTAAACCACAATCATTTATTAGTTTGGTGTAGGGCCTCCTTTTGTGGCCAGCATCAGTTCATCTTGGCAATGACAGATACAAGTCCTGCACAGTGGCCAGAGGGATTTTGAGCCATTCCACTAGCAGAACCTTGGTCAGGTGACTACGTGATGCTGGTGGAGGAAAACATTTCCTGACTCGCTTCTCCAAAACACCCCAAAATGGCTCAATAATATTAAGATCTGGTGACTATGCTGGCCATGGAAGATGTTCAGCTTCACTTTCATGTTCATCAAACCACTCTGTCACACATCTTGCTGTGTGTATTGGTGCATTATCATCCTGATACATGGCACCACCTTCAGGGTACAATGTTTGAACCATTGGGTGCACATGGTCCTCCAGAATGGTTCGCTAGACCTTGGCAGTGATGCACCCATCCAGCACAAGTATTGGACCTGGGGAATGCCATGTAATTGCAGCCCAATCCATCACTGATCCACCACCATGCTTCACTCTGGTCATGTAACAGTCCGAGTGGTAAGCTTCTTTGGGGCTTCTCAACACTGTAACTCTCCCAAATGTGGAAAAGACAGTGAAGGTGGACTCACCAGTGTCTCTGGGAACAATACATGTTTCACGTTGTCCACAGCCCAAGATTTCTGCTGTTGGCACCACTGAAACCAACGTTTGGCATTGGCACGAGTGACCAAAGGTTTGGCTATAGCAGCTCCACCATGTATATTGAACCTTTGGAGCTCCCGATGAACAGTTTTGGTGGAAACAGGAGTTGAGATGCACATTTAATTCTGCAATGAGTTGGGCAGAAATGTTTTTGGCTACAATCCGGGTTAGCACCCGGACATCCCTTTCAGACAGCTTCCTCTTGCGTCAAAATCCTTGGTTTGTCCTTCATGGTGGTATGCAGACATTACCCTGGATACCGTGGCCCTCGATGCACCACAAAGGTTGGTCACAGATGTGCCAGCGAGATGCGCATAATTTGTCCACTTTTGAACTCTGATATGTCTCCCATTATGTCGTGTGCATTGCAATATTTTGCAATGCACATTGCAATAATAATGCTTTGCAATAATAATGCTCTGCTAATTCAACCTTCACACTCTGCTCTTACTGGTAGAATGTGCAATCAGAGAAGTTTGGCCACAAGGCTGCGCAAATATAGCCATGTATCCTCCAACATTATATTGGACAGTGTTTCAGTTTCATTGTCCAACCCCTTTACATTAAATATGTATCATTAATGTATAAGCTTATCATTAACACTATCTTCAAACCTCTCTCTGTTATGCTTATTTTATGCTGACGTTAACATGTTAACAATTTCATTACTTACTTGACTTATTAACAACACTACTTACTTGAGGCTGAAGTGGAGCAAACCCAGAAAACTCATCTGCAGGTACAATAGAAGACATAACCTATAAACCAAAAACAAAACACTAATCTTAATCAGTTTGTTTGATTTACTGGCCAAATAGAAAATGGATCTCTTCGGTAGTGTTGCACACTGTATTGATTTGGTAATTGGGATACCTTGGCTTTTCCAAGATAGTCCTTTTTCTCCAGCTCTGCCACATAGTGCTTATTGGGTTTGAACAGCAGCCCATCTCGAATCTCTACCAAAGGAAAGAGCTTCTGTTTCTGAAAAGAGGAAATAACAGGGTTTTTCAATGTGAAAATAACGCATTAAGACAATCACCACATACTATTCATGATGTTCACACTATGCGCATCAGTGCAATACAACTTGAGAATTTATTATTATTATTTTTGATTTGTTTATTTATTCCTTTTTAAGGGTATCCTTGTGCAACAATTTTAAAACGTCATATTAATTTGTCATTACAATTCTTACAAAAATGTCACAAGTAGAAGAATGACTAGTGACTAGTGTCTGAGTAGAAGTCATCTGTTTTGTGAATTTTGTCCCTCCTGCAGCTTACACAACTTCCCACAAAACCTACCCAGAAGCAGTAATTATGCAACACAAAATTTCATCAATTTATAATTAGGAAAACTGCAGTATGTTACAAAACAACAGCACATACGATCATACCGTTTGATTTTGTTGCCTCAGGTACTAACAACATTTTTAAGATTAACTTCAGAATTGGCTTTATATCACTGCAAATTATTCAATGACTGATTTTTAAAATGGCTGGACTGATAATTATGTTAGGTAGAACACTTTTAGCAGTTACACACCAATATGGCATCCAGACCATGGTCAATATGGCTGAACTTGGCATCTGCCCTCAAGCTCAGTGCAGTAAGAAGGTTCTCTTGAGCTTTCTCCCATTTTCCCAACTGAGCCTGTACTAGTCCTATGTTGTGCAGCACCTAAATTGCATATGACAAAACGACCATATAAGAGACTGATACGACTGAAATAAGTAATCAAGTGGAATTAATAAATCACTCACACAACAACAATTGAGTAGGTATACTATTAGGTACAAAACCAATTATGGTCAAATTGGTACTGGTCTTACCTCACAAGCATACAGTTTATATCTTAACCCTAGAGGTTTGTAAACTATTAGTTGATTTCCTCGTAACTGCTTAAACGCCTGCTGGAAATCCAGAAGAGACTCTTCAAACCTGAAAATGCAATTATGAACAATGTCAATATATAGATTATGCACAGTGTCAATGTATTTCTTCTGAAGATAAAAAATAAATAAAACAATAATCTGAAGAGAGTCAGGAGACCGTATGTGGTGTTTTGTATCCCCCTCTAAGAACAAAGGCATACAATATTTTCTAATGAATGCCTTACCTTTCCTTTTTGTAGAATGTTACTCCTCTCTGAAAAAATGCCACAGCCAGGTGCTCATCTTTGCCAATACTTCTGTCAAATGCCTTCATATGTGTAATAAAATAAAAATTCCCCATAAAGAGTGAAACCACTTTTACTTCCTTTTTACAGACACAAGTGTTTTTAAAATAGCAAAAACAGTGTCAAGTCATGATTCAAAGTCTAACAATACCTTATTTAAACTTACTGTTTTCTTCAGTAGCATAAAACACAGATTCTGCCATGTAACTGTACCTTTTCAGCTTCATCTAACTCACTGTTGTTCAAATAAAGACAGCCAATGTTGAAGAAGATCTTGGAGCTTTTCTCCTCGATGTTGAGGAATATCCTGAGTGCAGAGGCTGGGTCTCTTTGCTCCACACAAGCCACGGCCTCGTCCCACTCACGGAGAGTGCTTACAAATGACATGCTCCCTCAAAAGACTAGCAATGAACAAATTAACGCTGTTCTTCTCTGCTGTGAGCCCAGCCGAGGCAATCTGAAACCTTTTTTAGAGAACAAGCCAGCCCATGCTCTGAGAGAGAGGAAGTGATCAGCTTCATTTCACTGGCTTCTTTATTTCTTGTTTCCTCACTTGCTAGTGGAGTAAGTTCACTTTTTTGGTGTAAATAAGGCATATTTATTAAAGGATAAAAAAACAGGCACTTATTTTGTTAGTTGCTTTTAGGTGTGATGCAGATATTCTTTCTCTTACAAAAGAAGTGCTGTGGTGTCGTGATTGTATCAGGTGGTAAAACCATGCATAATGCCCTCATACCATGGTGCTAAATGATTACCAAATTAATGTACTTTGGTGTTTACATGGCCCTTCAATGCCTGAAAAAAACCCATCAACCTTTCTTAAAAATCAGGCTCCTAAATACCATAGACAGGCATGTTTGTATATTCTGATTAAGGGTAAGTATTTATACTAATATAGTTTAAATTAAATTGATACATTGATAAAGTGATGTTTTTATGCTTGCTAAAACATTTAACTGGATGATAAATTGTTTCTGCACTCAAAATAAATTATTTGTTGGATTTACTTAACTTTAGGCATTAGCCAATTTGTTAGGCATAGCATATGATGATATTGTTACATCCATGGCATGCCCATAATTGTTTCTTAGTTAATAAAACATATTTGTGTCATGTTAGCTGGTCCTCAATCCAAGCACATGCTCTACACTTTACCACAATGGTAACCCCCCAAAACACTAACATACCAGAAACTCTTTTAAATACAAACATAAAAGAACATGAAACATTAACAAGTCTCCCAATTTTATCATCTAAATAAAAAATGCTTAAAATAACAATTTATTTCAAGATTTACTCTCCTTATCCAGCCCTGTGCAAAGCATGATGGGAAGGGGAATCCACTTCCTAGTTACACAAGTAAAATCGAACGAAAAATATTCTTGTTGACTCAATTAAAAAAAAAACGTGTAAACCTAATTGTTTTTAAATTACATTGTTTATATTTAATAAAATTAAGTTGGGACCATTTTTACCAAGAGTTATGTTGTATGAGCTCATTTTAATTAATGAAATTGAACAAAGAGCAAAAATCTTTTTTTTGAGTGTATGATGCGATTTCAAGATTTGTGATCGGTTTGTGACACTGACTCACAGCCTGTAAGTATGTTTTCATATTTCATAATGTTTATGCAGCACGATGCAACGTGACGCATAAAAAGACAGTATAAGTCATCAGTATTTTGTCCCCACTGGATGCTGCAAATGCCTCGTTTATAATGGGTTTTATTGTTTTAGTCTCGTCGCGCCGGGACACGGCATCACAATACGGTAAGGGGTGTAACATTTCCGTCTCACGCTTGAGGTATTCGGCCAATCACAACGCACTGTATAGCTGGCCAATCAGAGTACACCTCGCTTCTCAGAATGATGAGCTCTGTAGAAATCGGCATGTTTCAGAAAGGCGGGGCATAGAGAAGCAACAATAATGTACAGTATGTGGAAAACAATTAGCTTTTTTTAACTTAAACCGCATAAACACATTGCATTCCACCAAATAATGTTCTTTTTAGCAATGTCATATTACCCCTTTAATAGTATTTACGTTATTTTAAATGTTTTTATTTTAAAATTTACGTCAAATAATTTTACGTTATTTTAAATGTGACCCTGGACCACAAAACCAGTCTTAAAGGGTTACTCCACCCCAAAATGAAAATTTTGTCGTTAATCACTTACACCCATGTCGTTCCAAACCGGTAAAAGCTTTGTTCGCCTAAGATTTTGTATTCATCACATACACAATAATACAGAATATAACCAGCAGTGAAATGTAAGTCAGGTCCATGGACAGTGCAATTATATGTAACACAAACACAAGATAATATAGATAGAAAGCAAAAGAATGTAAAAAGGTAAACAAAAGCACAATCTGAGCGGAGGTACCTGGACGGCGTCTGAACTCAGCGGCGCCATCTTGAGATGGATTTACGCTTTGATTTGAATGCTAACAGCGCAGCCGGTATGTGGCTGACACAGAAGAGCGTACATTGCTATTTTTGTTTTTGCATACAGAGTATTCTCGTAGCTTCTTAACATCACGGGTGAACCACTGATGGCAGATGGACTATTTTGACGTTGTCTTTCATACTTTTCTGTGCCAAGACAGTGAAAATAGTTTGGCAGTCAATGGGACAGTCACAAGCCTCCCGGTTTCAAAATATTTTAAATATTTTTTTCCGAATTTGTGTTCCGAAGACGAACTAAGCTTTTACGGGTTTGGAACGTAAAATTCTTGGAAAATTTGGAAACTTAAATTTTGATTAGTACTATGCATTGCTGAGGACTTCATTTGGACAACTTTAAAGGCGATTTTCTCAATACTGCTAATTGTGTATATAAGTTACCCGGTACAACCTGTACAACAATGCACATTCCTCTAGCTGAGTCTAGCACATAACATACCTGCTTATATTATTATTTAATTCCACAGTATACTGTCCTGCACATTTTACTCTTTATTTTTTACCTATATTTATATAAATGTTATTGTTTTGTGTTACATATTTTGCTCTGTCTATTGAGCGGACCTGACCTGACTTACATTTCACTACTGATTATATTCTGTATAATTGAGTATGTGACGAATAAAAAATCCTTGAACCTTGATGTATCTCGGCCAAATGTTGTCATCTTAACAAACCATACATCAATGGGACGCTTATTTATTCAGCTCTCATGAGATGTATAAACCTTGTGGTCCAGGTTCACAAATGTCTCCTGAAAATTCAATTCAAACACACGGTAACAACCAATATGCCGCTGGTTGCCCGAGCAACCGCTGGAGCGACGGGGAAGAGGAAACAGCCGCTCCAGCTCCGAGATCGTTACGGTTGAGACAGGGGTAACTGCAGCCTGGAGCAATGGGCGTGCCGAAAGGTGGAGGCGTGCCAAAAGGTAGGGGGCGTGCCAAAAGGTTTCTCATTGGTGAACGGCGTTTTACTGTTTTGGCCAATCAGCGGTAAACATACATTTACGTAATTTCCTTTAGACAAGAGAAGATGGCGGCGGTAAGACACATAGACATATATGTCTATGGTAAGATATGGTGTAATTCGTCATACGTTTATCTATGCTTAATATACCACAAATATGTATATTACGATAGCTTGTTGCAATTCGATCATAATTTATTTCCTTTGCGTTATATCTTGCAGCTTTAGTAATTAGTTTATTGTTGTTGACAGACACATGTTACAGTGAGACAAAACGATGACCGCATATGCATCGACGCCTTCAGAGTTGGTAGTTTGTATAGGTGTCCTTTTTGTGCAACCAGTGTTTTTAAACTATGTGAAAGATACAAGGTACTTACTCATTTGCAAAGCCACAGACTTAGAGCGATTCATCATGAACGTAAGTACAAGTTTAGTTGTGCTATGCTTGTTACATGACATAATTTGGGTCATTCCGTGTCAAATCAACAAAACTGCTCAATTTCAAATAAATGTAATTGATGCATATTTACTGAGTAATCCACTATTTTGTAGAGTGTTAAATGACAGTTTTGACCTGAAATTTGGACCAATTGGGGTGAGTTTAGAAAGATGACAGCATAATTTAATTTTTGCAAGCAAACTTGGGGCAAAAAACAAGAGTTTTTTCCCCCCATTTTTGAACTGTCATCATTGGCATATAATGCAAAAAAGATTGCTAAAGTAAATGGATTTAACAAATAGACCTGTCAATCTCTGTGTTAAAATAAAATAATGATGCTGTCATCTTTCTACAATCATTTTTACCCCCCTGTAATATGGCTACAAATCTCACATTGAATATTTTGTCTTTCTTCATTTATGTATTTCTTTCACCAAAAAGATCAAAATGTTTAGCCAGGGACCTCTGGTTGAGTTGAGTCAGAATGACCCAATTGTTAAGGTGACCCAAGGTGATAAATGATAATGTCAACGGTGATGTTAAATCATGTTAACATTTGAAATGTACATCAAACATATTTAGCTTTGTATACTAATTTTACTATTTGAAATTTTGTCTGTTAATGATTCTTACAGAATTTCTAATCTTCGACTGTCACTTGGAGTGCAGAAAATACAAGCATTTTCACTGCTGCCACTGCCCCACAACAATAATAAGGCAGATTTCATCAAGCACATAAATGTGTGCAAACATTCAGCTCTGCAGGTGAACCATACAGTACCTTCTGCTACTCAGTGCATCGAGATGACTCCACAGGTGAACCATACAGTACCTTCTGCTTCTCAGTGCATCGAGATGACTCCACAGGTGAACCACACAGTACCTTCTGCTACTCAGTGCCGAGATGACTCCACAGGTGAACCATACAGTACCTTCTGCTACTCAGTGAGTCGAGATGACTCCACAGGTGAACCATACAGTACCTTCTGCTTCTCAGTGCATCGAGATGACTCCACAGGTGAACCACACAGTACCTTCTGCTACTCAGTGCGTCGAGATGACTCCACAGGTGAACCATACAGTACCTTCTGCTACTCAGTGCGTCGAGATGACTCCACAGGTGAACCACACAGTACCTTCTGCTACTCAGTGCGTCGAGATGACTCCACAGGTGAACCACACAGTACCTTCTGCTACTCAGTGCGTCGAGATGACTCCACAGGTGAACCACACAGTACCTTCTGCTACTCAGTGCGTCGAGATGACTCCACAGGTGAACCACACAGTACCTTCTGCTACTCAGTGCGTCGAGATGACTCCACAGGTGAACCACACAGTACCTTCTGCTACTCAGTGCGTCGAGATGACTCCACAGGTGAACCACACAGTACCTTCTGCTACTCAGTGCGTCGAGATGACTCCACAGGTGAACCACACAGTACCTTCTGCTACTCAGTGCGTCGAGATGACTCCACAGGTGAACCACACAGTACCTTCTGCTACTCAGTGCGTCGAGATGACTCCACAGGTGAACCACACAGTACCTTCTGCTACTCAGTGCGTCGAGATGACTCCACAGGTGAACCACACAGTACCTTCTGCTACTCAGTGCGTCGAGATGACTCCACAGGTGAACCATACAGTACCTTCTGCTACTCAGTGCGTCGAGATGACTCCACAGGTGAACCACACAGTACCTTCTGCTACTCAGTGCGTCGAGATGACTCCACAGGTGAACCACACAGTACCTTCTGCTACTCAGTGCGTCGAGATGACTCCACAGGTGAACCACACAGTACCTTCTGCTACTCAGTGCGTCGAGATGACTCCACAGGTGAACCATACAGTACCTTCTGCTACTCAGTGCGTCGAGATGACTCCACAGGTGAACCACACAGTACCTTCTGCTACTCAGTGCGTCGAGATGACTCCACAGGTGAACCATACAGTACCTTCTGCTTCTCAATGCGTCGAGATGATAATTGTGGAGTCTTTGTGCACAATTGTATTTTTGACATTGTATTAATAGTTGCTTTTTTGAAACAGGCTAATATGCCAAGCATAAGGAGATGGTGGTGTGCACTCCTGCTTGAAGGCTCGGGTAAATTTGAATTCTTATATACATTTAAAGTGATGACATTTAGCACTTTGTAAATCTCTTGTAAATGTTTTATTTTTTAAGGTCTCCTTCTGAATGGAAAAGATGTAGGCTCGGCTCAGTTGAAGGCACATATAGGTATGGTTGAAGGCTTGTTTGATGGCATGTGTGTGTGTGTGTATTAATATAATATAATATAACAAGGCCAGTGCAAAGAATAATGAAAACAATAATTCATATAGGGCTGCAACAACTAACCCAAAAAGTAATTGAAAAGAAATTAAATCAATTTTTTATTGGAATGTGACCTAAAAATGTTACATTGTTCAGATGTACAAATGTATTTTTTGCAATATTGCCAATATGCATACATTTTACATTTATTTATTTATTTAGATTTTGGCTGTTAATGCACATCTAAATATGTTGGCCTGAATGTGTAATTTGTAGCCATGGACCCAACAGGAGGCCTTGCTGATGTAAGATTGAATATTATGTAGTATTTTATGTAACTATTTTTTGGAATTTCATATTTTAAATGGTTTTGTATATATATATATTTTTATTCAGCTACCATCAGAGCTGCTCAGACATATTCTTCTAGATGTTGTCTATGAAGAAGGAGATGGAGCCTTTCTCACTCTGTCACTGGTGTGCAGAAAGTTTTATGACATTATCAACCGTCAGAGTTTTCAAGAAAAGCTCACTTTGCCTGGCTGGACAGTATGTATATTTAGTACTTTTATTAACTGAACAAGGTTTTTAAAAATATTTAGAGAGTTTATTGCATTAATTCAGATGTTTTGTGTGTGTAGGTATCGTTGACTGGAAGTCTGTCAGTCCAGATGTGAGGAAATCATACAGAGTAGAGCTTGAGCTCACCAGATGTGATGGCTGTAGATGCATCTACAAAAACACCACTGGATACTGTGGCCATGGAAAGAAGGGGGTCTTCACAGCGTTCTATTCAGACAATGACTTTGCTGGCTTCTGTTCTATGGACTGCTACTACAGCATGAATGAATGAATGGTTTATTTTTTTTACTTGAATTGGCAACTGAAACTGAAAGCTAAATAAATGTTTTAGTGGATAAAGCTGTGTCTGTTTGCTAAATTGGTTAATGTCACTTAACAGAAGGTTACCAAAGAGGTTTCATTTTTAAATGTTATAAGTTGGTGGTTTTATCAACTATATATTTTTCTCTATCAGGCAAAACATTGTTTTTAGGGTAACACTTTACAATAAGGTTTCATTTGTTAACATTGATGTATTATCTAATATTAACTATGAGCAATACATTTGTTACAGTATTTATTAAGCTTTGTTAGTATTAGTTAATAAAAATACAGCTGTTCATTGTTCTTGTTATTCACTTCACAGTGCTTTAATGTTAACAAATGCAACTTTTGACTTACTTTAACTTAAGAACAACTAGTGCGACTAACCGTGGTAAGAGACGTTTGTATCCTCAAGAAAATAATTGTAATTTGTTTTTGATTATTGATGAACTAAGACCTAAACTTGCGGTGGTGATGACGTCAGTGACCCGCGCCATGCAGAAGTTCGAAGGTACTTTCGAAAGTAATTTCAAGTAATTATATTCTTAATATCAATAACGCTGTTTTTACTTTGGAAGATTTTAATTTGCTTTTATAGTATTATATTAAATTTATTGTCTTTATGCGGAACAGCCAGCTTTCGAAACCTTTTGAACGCCCCTAACTTTCGTTTGACGAAACCTTTTGGCACGCCCTAACTTTCGTTTCACCAATGAGAAACCTTTTGGCACGCCCCTACCTTTTGGCACGCCCCCACCTTTCGGCACGCCCATTGCTCCAGGCTGCAGTTACCCCTACTTGTTACGGTTTGGGATTCATGGCATTTCCTGTCAGTGTAAATAGACAGTCGGCAGACATGGTTTCACTTACAATCCATGACTGCCATTGAGTAAACCAAAGGACGTCTAATGAAGCTTTCTCCATGAAAGAGCCATTCTTCACTGCAGATGCATGCGGCGGTGGATTAACGTGCTGATGTTAGCAAGCTAACATGGACCTTGGATCAATGCTGTACAACAGTTTGAAAGATGTAACATGGAGCACGACGACACTACCCTTGGATAAACTTGTTAGTGCCTACAGACTGCCGCAGATTGTGAAGTTGGACAGCGGTAAGGTTTGTCCAGAGTTGTGCTGGTGTTGTGTTGTTGTGTGCGGCAGCAGCGCGCGTGGGCGGTCGCGCTCCTGTGGAATTCCAATAATTAGCCGCTTCGCGCGCTAAGCTAACGCGAGCCTTCACTCCTTGAAATGATTCAGCGGGATACCTTAATGAAGGGCTTTATCGGCATTATTTACAGGGTCAGCATTAAGAGTGATGCGTTTTGAAGTTGTTCTGACACAGTTACAGACCAAATTGCCAAATAAATTGCGAAAAAGAGAAGCACAGTTGTTAGCAGGCTAACGCAGATTAGCCAGAGAGTTAAATAACAGACTGCAAACAATATTTATGTGTATCATCTATTACAAACCTCTTCGATTTATCTTACGTTAACTAGACGACAACCTCCGAAACCCCTTCAATCTCAAACTTTAGAAAGGAGCCCACACAAGTATTTGCATATTTACAGTTTGTTGAAGTGCTTTTTATACTCGATAAATTACATTCGCAAAGAACGAGTAATATAGTCTGATAGATTAACCGAGTTGTTTGTTATTCACGGCTTTATTATAAAGTGATTGAAGTGTAAGCTCCAAGTGCTGTTGTGTGTGAGCTGAGCTCTGCGTAAAGATGGAGGAAGTCATAATGTCAGGGGAACTAGATCATGATCATAATGGGAACTGGGGCACTATCATTAGACTCTAACTGAAACCTTATCAGCACTCACTGTGTACAACAGAGTCAAAGGCACACAAAACCCATCATCTCTCATATTAGTTTGTCAATGATCTGCTTACAAATACTATATTTTGTCAGTATATATATATAAAAGTAAATTATGCCCTTCATGTTATTTAAAATCTGTTTATGGTGCACTTGCTATTAGTTATATCCCTAAGCACCACTTAACTGCATATGCATTATTGTATGATTTTCATATCTCATCATTACAAAAGTACACACTAAGGCCATTGTTCCATACTGATGTGATATTGTTTTGCCTCAGGGGAGTCGGTGGAAGGACTGAGAGAAAATGACTACCTCTTGATTCATTCATGCCGGCAATGGACCACAATTACCGCCCATAGCCTAGAGGAGGGCCATTATGTCATCGGACCGAAAATCGAGATCCCTGTCCATTATGAGGGTAAGGCCACTCAGTTGTTGTAGCGCAGCATGTACTGTACCTAGAAACATATTTCCTACACTTGAAGTATTTTCAAAAAGACAGCAAATGCAAGAAAAGTTAGTCTGCTAGGATTCACTGTTTTCTTGCAACTTATATTAAAACAGAAAAAACAAAGATCTGTGCTGCTGTATTTCTCATCTGTTTTAGTTGGTTGTTCATTAGCTAATTGGCCTCTGTATATTGACTCCTCGGGCTATAGAGAGGGTCCAGAAAGCCACTTAAGGAAAAAAATACCTTCCTGTTAATTTGGGTTATACAGACCTAGTAAACGGCATAGTTTATGTGCTTATTTCACTGTTGCAGTGTTTTTAGATAATTTGGCAAAATATACATACATTTTTTCCAGTTCAACATGCCCAAATTAAAAATAATTTCATTTATTTCTTTGCTTTGCACTGATTTGGCAGAATAACATCTAGATGAAATTGTGTATATAATATGAAAGCGTGACAATGATGTCATGATTTACAAAATTGCTGTTTGTTGTTTGTTACAGGCCAATTTAAGCTGCTGGAGCAGGACAGGGACATTAAGGAGCCAGTGCATTACTTCAACAGCGTGGAGGAGGTGGCCAAAGCATTCCCTGAGCGAGTTTATGTCATGGAGGAAATATCCTTCAATGTCAAGGTCTGGTTTTGTGCTTGCAGATTTAGACTTCCTGCATTAATATATCTTAGTATTGGCATAACCTAATATGCCTTTATCAGAATGGCTCTGTGTTTGTAATGTGAAACATCTGTTCAGCATTTCTTTGACTTAATTTCAAAATTTGTAGCATTCAAATGTTTTCTGTTAGACTAGCATTAGTTAGACTACATTTTGAGGTGATTGTTCAAATTGCTGTCGTCTTTCTCCCAGATGGCATCAGGAGAATCCAACGAGGACACAGAAGTGTATAACATCACGCTGAGCACTGGGGATGAGCTGACACTAATGGGCCAGGCTGAGATCCTCTATGCCAAAACATCGCGAGAAAGGTCACGCTTCAACACGATCTTCAAACGCATTGGCAAGCTTAACTCCATCAGTAAGCTTGGCCGTGGAAAGATGCCCTGCCTTATCTGCATGAACCACCGCACCAATGAGAGCATCAGCCTGCCTTTCCAGTGCCGCGGTCGCTTCAGTACCTGCTCCCCGCTGGAGCTACAGATGCAGGAAGGAGAACACACTATTCGCACAATTGTGGAGAAGACCAGGTTACCGGTGAATGTAGTGGTGCCCAGTAGCCCACCACGTAATCCACATGACCTCCATTTGATCCGTGAAGGCCACCGATACAAGCTGGTCAACATCCAGACCAAGACAGTGGTGGTGTGTTGCGCGTTACGTTCGAACAAAATACTGCCAGTGCACTTCCCCTTGCATGTGTCCACAGCACTGCCACGTTTACTGGTGTCTGAAGGGATGCTTCAAGGAGAAGCTTGGCTGGAGACTGTGGTCCACCGCTGGTTTACTTACTGCCAGGAGCAGTTCAACATTGACGACTACTCTAGGGCGGTCCGTGACGTGCGGGTGGACTGGATCGAGGATGGCAAGAGCCCGAAAAAAAGTAGCGCAGGTGGAATGGGAAGTGGGAGCGCCATCTGCAACAGCAGCGGAAGCAATGGCTGCCCCTCACACATGCATTTGCCAAGTTCTTTAAGCTCAGCCCGAGATCAGCTCACGCAGTCATTTCATCGCCTGTCTGTCTGCGTCTACGGAAACAATCTGCATGGGAACAGCGAGGTGAATCTTCAGGGTTGCGTTAGCTTATGTGGAGATTGTGTGCCAGCAGAAGTTCCGGATGCAGATTATCTGTTCCCTGAGCTGCAGGAGAGTTCTTCTGGCTCCATTAAACCAGACGTGCCGTACGAGGAGCTTTGGTTGGATCATGTTAAGAACCCTGGATCTGTGCTAGACCACACCGAGGGGGTCGGAAATTCGCCTGTCACGACTGTGCTGCTAAACCCCACAGCAGGTCCCACTACTGCCTTGCTTGGTGCAGATGTCAATCTACCTCCACCTCCGGTGCCTCCAAAGTCTGAAGCTGTGAGTTCATTTATACTAGATTAACCTTAATAGTCTCTATTTGAAACAAATATAAACATTTCCTGTGGCTCAGTGGTTAGAGCATTGCGTTAGCAGCGCAAAAGTTGTGGGTTTGATTCCCAGGGAACACATGTACTGACAAAAAAAAAAATGTATAACCTGAATGCACAGTAATGTAAGTCGCTTTGGATAAAAGCGTCTGCTAAATGTAAATTTAAAAGTTACTTGTATTTAACATTTGCACAAATCTACACTACTGATTAAAGATGAATCGATAAAATCTAAATTCTTTTTAAAAATCCTTAACCAGTAAAACAAACAATTGTAAAAATCACTGCTCGAACTACTGGTCGAGTGGAAGCTCAATTGAAATTAAAGTGTTTGTAGAAATCGTTATTCATTGATTGTTCTGTTAAAAAAACATGATTTTAAAGCTTGTCTGTTTTCCACTCTTAGACAAGGCAAAGTTTATTCTGTGCTTACATAGTGACTTATTTGTGTGCTCTGTTGGTAAATCACTACAGGTCTAATTCTTTTACAAGTAGGAACAAAGGTTATATTTCATATGTTTTCAAGGCCTATTTGATAAATTCACACAGCCTGTCTAAAAAGATGTGGATCTGTGTTCATTCAACTCCTCCAATAATGTAATTGTAATATTCAAATTTCTAGAGCCATACAGATTTCAAATTTCTATTATTTTTATTTCTATTATTTGACAGGTGAAGGAGGAGTGCCGGTTGTTGAACGCTCCACCGATTCCACCGCGGAGCTCCAAGCAGGCAGGCTCAAGCAGTGTCACAGTGCCATACCCTCCTGCCAAGCCACGTCAAACAGAAACTCGCTCCCCAAGCCCAACACTATCCTATTACTCATCCGGCTTACACAACATGTGAGTTATGCACTGTTTTAATTGACTAAATGGACATTAGTTTTATGTGAACTGCACTACTTTTGACTGAACCATCCTCTTCTTCATCTCTCAATAGAGGTGGAGAGGGCGAGTCTCTGAGTGAGTCCGATGATCAGAACCATGCATGTTACCCCTTTAACTGGATCAGACCAGATGCCAGTGAAGGCTCCAAGACTCTCCCTTGCCTAAGTCCTTCGGTCGATGCCTCCTTCTCCCGCCTTTCCTGGCCAAACGATTTCTGTGGTGCAGACTCTTATAAAGGTGAGGACTTTCCGTCACTCCACTGCCGGAGTTACTCTAGTTATCCTCGTAAGAGGACCCCTGGTACTCCTAAGGCTTGTCCCTCAGGTTTATTAGAATTCAGCAGGCGAGCGAATGGTGAGGGGGGAGCTGTGGCCTCCAAGGCACAACATGTTTCAAAGTCTTGCACCAAATCCACCAGCTACACCATGGAAATGTGCAGAGACAAATCTACAGAGGAATGTAACACTAAGCAAAACCAGTCCTGCCCTATCTTGCCTCCAAGAACCCCTAAATGTAACGAAACAAACAAAGATACAGATCCCGCTACTACAGCCACAGCTGATGCGGATGCCCTTGAACTTGAGTCCAAAAGCTGCTCGCTTGATCGACCACATGACAACACTACAGATGTGTGCTCCATTTCTTATCCTGTAGCTACAGTGTCTTGGCAGCCACCAAGCAATTTATCAGGTATCTCCATTGAAGAGGTTTCGAAGTCACTACGGTTCATCGGTATGTCAGATGATGTTGTCTCTTTGTTTGTGCAAGAAAAAACTGATGGAAATTTGCTCCTACAGCTAACAGAGGAGATTCTGTCAGAAGACTTTAAGCTAAGCAAACTTCAAGTGAAGAAACTCATGCAGTTTATTAATGGCTGGAGGCCCAAAATGTAAGGCTGAACAAGCAAGTCATTATAGAGCAAAACACATGCAATTTGCTGCAGTGATGCAGCCGCAAATATTGGCCTTCAGTATTGCGTTTGACAGTTTTGTATCTCAATGCTATGCACAGTCTTGTAATGATTTTAATAGCCATTTTGTTTAATATATAAATGTATATACAGCTATATATTAATTGCTTTGTGTATTAACCTGTACCCATCTCTATGTAATCTCTCTGACTTTACGGTACCTGCACAACAGACTTTATTTGCTCAAACCCAAAGCCTTTGAAAAACCTGAAGATATTTTGACCCAATCCAACTGTGGCCTATGTTTCTTTGGTTGTTGATCAATAAAGACTATTGACTTGATTAGGTGGTTTTGAATCACTTACACTTTTGCTTTACTATATTAAGAAATAATATGATCCTTAACCAAGTTGTGACACCAAACAAGGTGTTTCACTAGCTCACTGTAAATGAAAATGCTTCCATAAGGGCTGATGTGTCAAAAAAATAAAATGTGGAGATGAAGTCTCACCCCCTTTCATATCGGATCATTTTGGCTTTGACAATGTTGACATGTATAGATGCTTTATTTGATGACTGGTTTCCTTCAGAGCAGAGTAAGGGAATATGGAAATTGTGTTCAACAGTGTTTCCATCATCAACATGAGGTCTGTTCAGTGTAATCTTATGAAATTCTGCAGTTCAGCTAAACATTACTATAAAAGCATATGACAGTAGTTGTTTTGAAATCCCTGTCTTCACACTATGAAAGAGGGTTTACAAAATTTAGAATGATACAAAAATCTTCAATTTCAATACTGTATGTTACCCACTATTTGGTTCAAATCCATGGTTCCCATCCCGTCCACACCCTGCCCAGTATGTTGGGGTCAGTTGCCTGATCGAGCAGGCAGTCTACCTGATCTTCAACACTCAGGTCCTTCTCATTGTGTCGAGCTCGTATGTTGTGCTCTTTTTCGCCTCGAGCAACAGCCAACATTCCCTTATACTCTGGGTTCTTCTCAAATCCAAGACAAAGCTCCTCACTAGAACATTAACAAGTCAACATGGTTAGAAAATTGTTTGTTTAATTTGTCCATCAAACTATTTTTAAAACTATCACGTCACAAGAATTAGAAAGAAAATTGTATTTATTTAATGCAAGTGAACATTATCATGATATGCTGCCAATGTAAATGTTAAAATGTTCACTTTTATTTGCCAGAAGTTGTGGTTGGATCTACCTTGTTATAACCGAGGGATTGGCTCCCTCTAGCTTCCTTCGAGCAAAGTTGACCTTCTGTAGAGGGAACCAGTTTATTTCTTTGGTGTTCACACTCTCTGTCCAGGTACCTCCTTTCTTCAGCTGCTTCAGCTCAAAGTTCTGTAACATGAGGAATAGAGCTGTTTTCTTTCACAATTCAGTTAGCCTTTCTCTTTGATAACTCAATGTCTAAGCTTTTTATAGACCTCAACTTGTGTGAAACTCAAAAAATTGGGAAAATGTGAAACAACAAGAGCAGATCATTCTGATGGTTACATTGAGGGCTACCTGTATGTGACACTAAGGAAAGCAAACTATTCATTTCTGTTTACATGCATCAATATGCTATGATTTAGTTCTTCTACCTTCCAGTCAAGTGAGGGCTCCTTCACAAAGACATCCATGGTGTTGAGCAGCAGGTCTGGGTCATCTCTGAAGGCCCGCAGTGAATGTACCATCACACTCTGGATGAGACCAGACTCTGCCATGGGTCGCATCAAGTTTGTATAAACTGCCGCGTCAGCCTAAATGGCATCATTTCAGGCACTGGGAGGAACTACATGCAACATGTAACAGGTTATTGTTCTCAACTCTTAATCAAACCATCAAGTCAAGCTGTTCATCAATCTTGTATCTCTAAATTGGTACAGTAGCTCTTCGACCAGTACTTGTCACCTTACAGAATCATTGAACTGTCAGTCAAACTAATCAATACTAGACAAAAAGCCCACCTGAGTGGCTGATCCAAAAGCATGACCAAAGTCAATGCCGATCATACCGCCAGTCTCTGAGTTAATCATGAAGTTAGAGAGATGCCGATCACCAATGCCCAGAATCCAGTGACTGATGCAGAGCACAGCATGAGAGCTGCTGAAATGGGACCTCAGCGAAAGGAAGGCTTCAGGTGTGGTACTCATCCTCACAAAAGCACGTCTGAAAACAAGCATTCATGCCATCATTAATTCCTTGCAGACTTATGACAAACATCAATGATTTACTATATGATCCTCAGTAAAAATCTGCATTGAAATACTGCAATGTATAACACAAAGAGAAATGATGCCATACTTTAACAAGTCGTCAGGCACCATCTGCTCAATTCTCCTAAAGTTGTTCACAGTGTCCACACGTTTTGCTTTCCTGCAGGGAATCAAATGAAGTATTAATACAATTTATACAAGGTCAATTTAAACATGCTTTTAAGCGGTTGTAGAATGCAAATGAAATGTTAAAACGAAGTGATGACTTACTTGTACAGTTCAGCATATCGTCTAATGCCGTCCACCTTCCCAGCAACTTTACTGATCCAGTCATCAAAAGACTCATTGGGCCTAAAATACATTAAACCAAGTAACGCTTGATTCACTCAAGTTATTGCAGGTTATGAAAGCATGATGTGTTTTATTTGCTGGAATAAGGAAGGAATATTCACTTCGTGTTTGTCCTCTGCTCCTGTTCAGTTCTTCTGCTGGAGAGGAAGTCTTTCAGGGTGCAGGTGTTCTCCATCCACTCAATCAGGCCGATCCTGCAAATGTCAGCATACATTAAAGACCCTGTAGGACCAGTTAAAGACAGGCCAGCAAACAAGTTTAGTCCTGCAAAGCCCATCCTAGTACCTGCTGGTGATGGGAATGACCTGGTAAGTGCGGAGTGCCAGGCTCCGCTGAGAACAGGCAGTGTCCTGACTGAGAATCATGTTCATCACGCCAAAGAGCTGCTCGATGCGCTGGTCCTGTCGCAGGTCCTCGCCACCCTTCACTAGGAATGGATAATCCCGCTCGTCATCTCCGCGTATGATGATGCGCTTCGGCCGACGAATAGATGTCATAACCTTTACCTAAGTTTGGGAAGATGAACTGTTACACACTGAAAGAATCATCTCAAAATGACATCTAATAATAAGAACATTATTCCTCATACCCTTTCGTCAAAACCTGTGATTTTTGCATGATATTCTGGCAAAGGCTTCGATTGGCCATCATATTGACCTGTAGAAAACCAGAGCCAGAGAAAAAGACAAACACTTTCACTAAATGCAGAACTTTAATGAAGTGACATTATTTACAAAATAAGTTTTGAACTAACCTGGCACCTCCAGTTCGTTTTTGAGTGTTTCTGTTTTGAAGCTGCTGAGCCAGGGCGAATATTCCTTCATGTTCCCTGGTTCATTTTGGACACTTTTCATTGACATAGCCAGGTGGTCCACTTGCTGAAGGAACTCCTTATCTTTTCGCTTTTCATACAACTTGGACCCACCAGCACCAAGCAGCTTCTACTTCTTTACAGTATTTCTGCAACAAGGACATAAAATGTATCTATGTAAGAAACAGAGAAACCAGCAGAGGCCAGACTAATCTCATTATGGTCTTATTTCAATTAATCGTGCACCCCAAGTATTGTAAGTTGTGAACCTGAATGAATTTTCTTCTGAAAGATCCAAATCCTGGAGACTTTGAGTCACCAAGCATTCCAGCCATTTCCTCGTAAATCTGCTTCATTTTCTTTTTGTCCATGTCTGGTTTGTCCAGTTGATTCTTCACCTCATGCCACCAATCCTACCAAACCATTACGTGAGAATCAAGACTACCACAATAACACCATAAAAATGTAATGTCTCAGTAAGTTAAATGTAGCATATAATTACTGTGCCAGTAGCAGCACATACTGAAACCGCAATCTGTTCAAGCAGCTTGAATGGGTCTGACATCTCAAAACTGGCTCAACCAATGGATATTTCAGGGGAAAAGGAATGTTTACCTTGAAAAGCATTTCAGGGTTAGTAAGTTGCTGAAGGGCGTCTACAAACTCTTGGACGACGCCACCTTTATCCAGAATTGACTTCAGCCTGGAACACAAACAACACATTGTCAGTATCAGGAAGGCCGAAGCCACTTACAAAGCCTCAGACCTTTACATACTTTTCAACAAACTGCCGGTTCCTCTGACCACTTGCAGACTCCTCAAAGGTGTAGTTCTCACTGCTGATCATGTATGGATAGATGAGGGCTTGTGGATAGTATTCTGCAATCTCCTCTATAACATGCTGAACTGCTGTCGCCTGTGGCTTGTCAAGCAGAGCCATCATTTGACTGATCCAGCCAATCAGCATCCAGCAAGGCACACTAACAACCTAGCAGGACAAAAAACATGAGAAAAATAAATACTTCATGAAGAACATTAAAGAATTTGCATCACAATGCTTTATCCTTTATGTCTCCAAATGCAACAATAATACAAAAAAGTATATGGTTGTTTATGGTGGCCTTGTACTTGCAGATTTAGCTTTTCTTCTAAAATATTTAATCTCTAAATATTGATTTAAGCAGCTTCAGCATTTCCGGACACTGATTTCTGCTTTGCATCAGGCTTTATGTTGCTATAATGATTAGCTGACTGTGCTGTACATGAGCCATACAATCAAATCAAATGATCTTCTCTCACCTCTCTGACCATCACGTCCAGGGTTTCTGCGGGGTAGAGTTCTACTAGCTGCAGTAGACGAGGAAATTTAAGCCTGGCCTCATCCGAGTTGAGCTTCAATGCTTTCAGCATCATCTTCACTACATGTCCAGGCAAGGACTGCAGTTCAGGACTGATTGCTAGAATCAAACATCAAAAGTGTTGTTATAAACACATCAACTTCGCCTGCAACGCAATACTTGGATGCACTGAATCACAAAAAGACATAAATGCTCTACATTCGTTTTAACTTTCTATTAGAATTATGAGAATAGTTGTGTGCTGCACTGGTGCACAGTTACCTCACCTTCTTTTTGTTCACTCTCTCTTAGTCTTCGGTCACAGAAGTTGACCAAGGTCATGTAGGCCTCCACAATACCATGTGTGTCCACATGCTGCTGGCTGAAGGACTGCTCTTCCTCTTCTGCCTTACGTGCAGCACTTCGCAACATCTCCAGAGCCTGCATCTGCAGACCCTCCACCACCTGAGCAGAACAATAACACCCATCATTATGATTCAGATGTCATCAAAACAGCTTTTTAATAAATCTGTATATACTAGCATTAATAATTTGTGTACAAACAGTAATAATCGAACCTTGATATCAGAGACTGCATGGTTTTTGCCCAGTTAAAGAGGCGCAAACACATACACTACAGTATAAACGTTTTTTTTTTTGTTTTTTTCTAGTAAGGACATTTGAATGTTAAAAATAAAAGTTATTTTGAACTTTCTATTCATTTAAATATCTTGAAAACAAGTATCACAGCTTCCACAAAAATATTAAGCATAAACATGTTCATGGGATACTGAAGACTGGAGTAAATTAAATAAATGACATAATATATTAAAAAAGAACAGTGTTGTAAATAGTAATAATATTATTTTGACTTCTTTCGCCAAAATCCCCCCAAAAAGATCAACCCCAAACTTTTGAACATTAGTGTATTTGCAACATGGTGCCATTTCTGGCTTTTTTAATATTGAGTACATTAATAAAAATATGCAGCATAAATGCAAAGCTAAACATCTCTGTTTCAGCTTATTTGAAATGACCTAATCTGCGGTTTCAATAAACAATATATATATCCCCAAAAGCTACACCTAAGTAACTCATTACCTGGGTGATGGATGAGGACCCTGACAGTTGGAGAATCTTCTGTACTTTATCCTCCCGAGAGTCTCCACAGCAGAAGGACTGCGATCCACAGCTCTGGCCATGAGGTCATAGGTGGTGCCCAGAAGGATCTTCTGGTCACAAAGCATTCGAGCAGATGAGCCTTCACTCTGTCTCCCAATGTCAACTGTAAAATAAAGTAATGTGACTACCATGAAAATTGCTCAATACACTGGTATTACACAGGAACCGAAAAATTCAAAACTTGATAAGTAAGCCTGGTTCAGGGGTTGAAATGATGTGTATTCTACATGACAAGGTGGGATCATTCATACTCAGAAGTGGAACACTCTTGAGCAAAACATTAATCTTTTCAGCAGATCCAAGGCCAGTGCTTCTTCTGTGAGTGAAACGGCTGAAGCTGTGGACCCAGCGGACCAACCAGATATCATCCGTCTTTGCATCACGGTGAAGTTCCTTTAACAGCTTGGATGCCACCGGAAAATTATTCTGTCAAACAATTTTAACATTACATTCAGCTTGTTCCTAATCCTTCTGTATCTGTGGTTTAAACACAAAAATATGATCCTAATTGATGGTGAAAACGATTAGATATGTATTTATTTTCCTCCTACTAATCACCAACACTGATATTTGTAAACCCTGAGCACCTGTTTCCATGCACTGTCTGCCATTTGTAGTTTCATGTTGAACTTGCAGTTCTTCACCAGCGCTCCGAGTTCCTCTCCACTCGCCTGCTCTGCACCATCCACCTCCATGCTGTTTTCAGGGGTGGAAGTCAGCCGCTCCAGAATCTTATCCAAGAAGAAACAACTAAAAAACAAAGATGAAAGCAAGGATGGGACATTTTCTCCACAATTAAGCTTTATATCATTACAGACATCTCAATGTGAACCATTTCTTCACTATAACAGCAATAAGAAATCTGTATTCCCAGTAAGGTGTTGTAAATGACCAGACTCACCGAGATGTGATGATGTCATCCCAAACATTCATGGGGTCCAGTTTAGCATCCGGATAGCGGCTGGTCCACCGTCTGATCATGAACTTTAGGGACTTCACTGAGACTAAGAACAGATAGTTTTAAGGTGTTACCATGTAATTACACGAATAAGTACCAAGCAATATTAATTATCTACATGTACTTACTATACTTAGGGCTAGTTAGTTGTAATTTTGCATAATTTACAGTTCTTGCGTAATTGCTCACCCTCTCCTGAGATATAATTCAGGAAGTCTTGGATCTCTGTCAGAGCTTGGACAGACTGTAGCACTGTCAGACGACTGTGGTTCAACAGTGGGTCGATACTTGAGTAGTTCTACATAAAACCAAGTTATGTGGGGAAAAAATCAGGTATTTGCATTTCTGACAATATTTGTTGAATGAACGGAGAAGCCCACCATTCCTCCAGGTCAGATCTCAAACTATTCAACGACAAATAGACACAAATAGAAATCTATGTCTGTCTGCATGCCTATGTAACACCCCATCTAAAAATACATATTTAGTGTGAAACAACTTGATTTGATTTGTTGTTTTTTATCAAAACTGACCTGCATGAAGACTTGCATGCAGCTGTTGGCATAGTATTTGGCCCTATCATAGTCTTCTTGCAGGATGTACAGTAGACTCAGCTCCTGACTGTAATGGGTCTCCATGACGATTTTGTGCTCTTCTTTCTTCATTGCAGCATCAACAAAGCTGAGCAGATCCTGAGATCTCTCCCCCAGCTGCAACTGCTTCAACATACTACGCATCATGTACTGCAGGTATGTTTCCTATTAGAGACAAAAACATAAGCAACTACTGTAGGATAAGATATTATTTGATCATGGGTGTGATTCCAGGTGATCGGATGAATCATGGCAAAATAGCCTAAATTGAAACTGCTTAAAATTACTTATAGTACCACAAAAAATGGCTCTGTCCATATATTTTCTAGCTTGACAGGTGAGTTGTCGTCAATGTTGACCGTGGCACAATACTGCAGAGATTTCCACTCGGTCAGGTGATTATAGGCCTCCAGCGCAGCAATTTCCCAGAAATCTTTCTCTGTGTTTGTGGGCTCTCCATCATTCCAGTCTTCTTTGTTCAGTGCCTGGATCAAAACAGCACATTACAATTAGGTCAGCTATACAGCCCTCTCTTTAAATGCACAATTTTCTTCTTTTGTTGTTTTGAAAATATATGTGAAAATATATTTACAGAAATTCATTTACATGTTCTGACATGCACAAAAAAAAAAAACTAGCACTGCATAAACATTTAATATTCATAAATTATAATTCTCAAATAGTTGTGTTCCAAAATAGCAATATTGACCATAACCACATGGTATTTATTCAGTATTGCACTGGTTGCCACCTGTCATAAAAGGGAAAAAGGAAGACACTGACAGAGAGTGTAGCTGCTGCTGCTGCACAAAATCATTTCAGAGGAGATGACGGTGGAAAACAAGGTACTCGTTTATGTTCCCATATTGTGTTTGTGACCAAGAAAGCACACATCAGTACCTCATTGTAGAGCTTCACAGCTTCAGCATAGTCACTCTTTGCCTCTGCTTGCAAGGCTGTGAACGTTACCGACTTTGTGCCAATCTTGCCACTAAAGATCCCTCTGACCACATCATAATCTCCCAAAGACCTGTAAAGTCTACAGAGGAATATAAAATCAGTTGAAGATTTGTTGAAGAACTGTTGAAGCTGTGTCATGATAAATATTGAGCACTTCAGACATTTTTGAGGGAGGTTGATCTTACTTGGCAAGGTGGATCCATCTTTCTGTGTCAGGTGGCAGCTCTCGTTTGCCCCGTGCTCGTTTTGAAGGAGGTTCCTCTGACGTTCCGGTGCCATGAAGCAAACTCTCCTCCAGTAACAGGATGCCCATGGGCTGCTGCAGACTGGCGAGACAGCTGGCACTGACAAGAGCCGGCTCAACACCAAGAAGGGCCTTATGATGATAAATCATGTCCTGTAATGTATAAAATGTACTTGCATCAGGGCTAGTAATACAATTAAGAAGCTTAATAATCCAATTTAAAGACTCAGAGTTCAAATTTCTGCATAAGACTAAGCAAACAATAACTCTGTTTAACCCTTTCCTTGTTGTCTACTGCCTCATTAGTTTATAACACACTTATCACTGCACTGTGTACACACCTGCACACAAGAAATGAATGGAGGGAAGTAGACAGTGCTCATGTTGAGGAAGGTGTTCAGAGTCTGCATTAAATCCTTAAGAATGGTAGTTGTTTCTTTACTAGACTTGGATCCCTCCATTTCAACCAGCACTCCAGCAAACAGTGAGCTGAACAGCTGCTTCGCCAATGTGGCATCCCTCTGTAAAACAAATTTAAACAACAACTGACTGTTATACCTTTGTTTATATTTAGGAAATTACTTTCAAACATCCTGAATCACTGAACCTGTGCCAGAGCCTGCAGCGGGGCGATGAGGCTGCTGAACTGAATCTGAATATCAGGAAGATCTCCGACTCTATAGCTGCGGTAAAGCGTGACCTGAGCATCCTGACGGATCTTCAAATCTGCTCTTCTTTCCTGCAGGACACAGACAAGACGAGGGTTATTAAAATCATCATAAATGATCATGCAAATTCCTATCTATGAAAGAAGACCTACTCTTTTAGTTCTTTGGGACTGAATTTCTTTCTTGGCGAATATGTTGCTCTCCTTCTCTTTATCCTTCAGAAATCTCTTCCTGAGCCTCAGAATGTCTGCACGCCGCTCACGCTCAGCTGTGTGAAAACCAACCAACACAGTTTCACTGATGCTAATCCTCGATGCTAAGTCCAACCTTTAATGGCGAATTGTCAGGAATCAATTTAAATCAAATATATTTTTAAGGTGTCTCACCTGCACTCCGGCTGTCTGTTTCATCATTGGCAGCAGTCAGGCGGTTAGAGCCAAACCCTGCACCCACGGCTCTCCAGGCAGCTTGGGGCCGTTCTGATCTCTTTTTCTCAAATACCAGGAGTGATGATAAAGTATCAGATGAAAGCGAATAATCAGCCAGTGTGTCCACATTACTCCCGGTTAACCAGTTATATGCTGAACGGCGTCCTGAAAAACAGATGTTTATTATTACACCGAAAGATACCTGAAGTGTCATTAGTCAACCTTCAAGAATTTTCAAATTTGAGCTGGCTGTTACAAAATCAACTGCACAATACTACATAAGTGAAAGAACTGAAGTTCATTTTATATTTCATGAGGTACCTGCACCAGGAGCCAGAGTTTGAGAGAACTCCAGGGACGTCTGTGTGGCCCTTATCTGACCTCTCACTGAGGCTGCCTGGCTTCCTGCGGCCTCTGAACCCTGAGTGGCTTGGGTCTCCATAAACATCGGAGTGAGGACCGTGCTCCGCAAACGCCAGTTAGAGTCAATGGCATAGTCCTGGAATACATTAATAGAACCGAAAGCATTGAAATGATGGTCTTGAAAAACAACTTACATTTAAATGAATAAAATACTAGATATGATTTAAAGACCCAGGAAAATATAAAACATGTAGATAGGATTTTTTTTCAATGCTGTAATAAACAACAGTTCTTACCTGAAACTTGCACTCAGAGAGTGGGAACTCAAACATGTTGCGTGTGTAGTCAGGGCTGCGACTGGTCATCTCGAGAAGCAGGTCAGTAGCCAGACTGAGGAACTGTTCTTCAATGCGGGACGAATACAGTGACTTCAGCACCACAAGCATGCGCTCCAGTGTGTCTGGAGGTAAACGGCTCTCGTGGCTCCAGAAATTACGCACATAAAGCCTAAAGAGAAATCACATAGGAATGTGAGAAAATAGTTTAGTGTCATGTGTTGAGATTGATGTGGGAGAAGCTTCAAATTCACAAATGCATGCTTTTATTAAAAAATTTGAAAAATCAAAGTAAAATTAAAATGCTCAATGCAGGTAACTAGTCTGCTTACTGCAAGCCATAGTTGTCATCTGTCAGCCCCTGGAGGAGAGATTCTCTAGCTGCACGGAGCACTTCAACAGAGGTGCTGTCTTCCATGCTCTCAGAGTCACTGCAAACACATCATGATTATATGTACATTACTGTTCAAATGTTTGGGTCACTCTTAGTAAGATAAAAGTAAGATTTTTTACGTGATTCCAAAATTAATTATCACGGTTTCCACAAAATTACTAACCAGCACAACTGTTTTCAACACTGTTAATAAAAAAAAAAAATGTTTGTTGAGCACCAAATCAGCATATCAGAATGATTTCTGAAGGATCATGTGACACTGAAGACTGGAGTAATGACTGCAAACAATTCAGCCTCGCCATCACAGGAATAATCATTTAAATAATATTTCACAAATTATTGTTTTTACTGTATTTGTATTCAAATAAATGCAAGTTTGATAACAGAAATCAGTACATTTAATTTGTAATGAAAAAATGAAATGCAAAACATTTAACTGTAAAAGAAAATAAAATAACAAAAGAACTATCTGGGAAACTGAGAGAACAGTACAAAATCAGTAGAAACACATTAGAGAGAGGAAATGAACAACAAAAGTCAGTGTTTGTGATGAATGATGAAAAGGAGTACAACAGGACTGGATAAGAGGAGTTTTGTCGAGTCAGTTACCTGTAGTTGTCCTGGATCCACATCAGGATGTCATACATTCTCTCTCTGCAGACAGGAGAAGGGTGAGACACAAATGCTGTGACGGCTCCCAAAATCTCCTTCAGCTCTTGGGGTTTCAGACACGCCAGGATCTTATGTATGATATCCAGACAAACCCGCTGCCTGCCTTCATCTCTGAAAGACACAGCATGAGATGTGACAAGGGTTTATCTGTAATATTTTACAATCACAGGCATAAAACATGAAACAATACAAGGAAATGAACTGCAGTATGAACAGACTTGTGGCTCATGATCTGTGCGAGGCCTTTGGTCTTCAGGTGCAGGTAGATTTCAGGGATGACATCAGCACGACTCAGCACACATTCAAGGCAGTGTGTCTTCAAAATGCCATGCAGCTTTGGCAGCAAATAAAATACAGGATTTACAAATCTGTGGAATATAAAGACACATTATTTTACAGAAATAACATTAAGACTTTACAATATACAAAGCAAATTTCATCTCACCGATCCATTAAGGGTGGGAAGTGTTTGGACACTTTGCTCAAGCAAACAATGAATTTGTCATCCACCTCCTTCTTTCTCAAATCCATGAGCTTCGTTATAGTAATATTAAATAAGAGCCCTTCATTTTGCTATAACGAAGAAAAACAATTGTGGGTTACTGGATACTATCTAAAGACAACCTTCACATTTAGAACAATACGTATATTGCAATGTAAAACAAAATATCTATGAATATTTATATAAATATAAAAAATGTGATCCAGTTTGGCAGGAACAAACAGTCACACTTACACTTTCTCTCTCAGTCATGTAGTTTAGGATTAAACCAATGATCTCAGCAGCTGCTGCGTAAACCTCTTTATATCTGATGAATGACAAGTTGTTGGCCAGTGACTGAAAGTATCTGTAAGAGAACAACACTGGGTTTTAATTCATATTTATAATTACAGGGGAAAAAAAATAGGAAAACACATTTGTATGATACATTTAATGCAAATGCAAACGCACACATACACTATATTGCCAAAAGTATTGGGTAACCCCCTTTTAATAAAAGGTTTGACTACTTTAGTATTTTCCATGAGTACAAATCTTAAACATTTTACAAACCCTTTTCTTTTCTAACATGACCTCTGTGTATAAGGCAAGGATGAAAGAGAAATGATTCAGTCAGTGTGGAAGAACTTGACCGGTCTGCAGAAAGCCAAGTCCTAATCCCAGCTGAACACCTCTGGTGTGACCTTAAACGCAGACCTTGAGACAAAAATTCATCCCCAAACACCAATGACTTGTACATTCATTATATGGACAAAAGTACTGGGACACCCCCTTCTTTAGAAGAGAAAAAGGCACTCCCAAACTGTGGCAACAAAGATGGAAACATAATTCATGTACTTAAAAAATTGTCCACCTCTGTTGCAACAGTTTTGAAGTGTATGAAATGACTGTACTCATATGTCATTGGTGTTTGGTGATGAATTTTCAAGTTCTTCCACACTGACTGAATCATTTCTCTTTCATCCTTGCCTTATACACAGAGGTCATGTTAGAAAAGAAAAGGGTTTGTAAAATGTTTAAGATTTGTACTCATGGAAAATACTAAAGTAGTCAAACCTTTCATTAAAAGGGGGTTACCCAATACTTTTGGCAATATAGTGTATATATATATACACACACACACACACACACACACACATACATACATATATATATTTATAAGCTACATGTTTACCTGTCATGCTCAATGCCACATGCAGCATTATAAGGTGGAAGATTATTGGCCATTACAATGCCTAAAAGCTGTAGTCCAACAGAGTTATCCTTGCTGTTGGGATCTGTTCCAGCAAACCGTTCATATATCAAACTATGGGAGGAAAAGGGAAACATTTTGGCATGCATGGTCATCATGGAATAACAAACATCTAATCCTAGAATTTCAGCAACTGAAATATTCAAATTCTGAAATATTTTCTCTTAATTTACAAACTAATATATAATAAAGTACTTCGATCGATTTGTTTTCTTACTCGTAAGGTATTGTGAGGCAGTCCTTCCAGCATTCCACAACTGTGCGGATGATCTCCAGGTTGTGTCGAAAAACAGCCCGTTTGGAGTCGAAGCAGTTCTTAACCAGAAACCCAAGGAGCCTATTGGCCAAAACCTCATCTCTTGTGCTACCCTAAACCGTAAGAAAGATAAGGCAATAACAATATGTTAAAATGTATGGAATGCATATAAAATGTATGCAAATAATGTACTCTGAGAATCAATACATGAGTGAAAATACCATCGCATACACACCTTTGGTGTGGCCATGCTTCCCCATGAGAGGACAGTCACCACAATGTCCACTACCATAAAGTGAATGCCCTCTCCTCCATTGCTACTGGAAACCACCAGCTGCAGCAGTGGGCCCAGCCAATGCTTCGCATATGGACAAAATATCTGGACATAAAGATGTTAAATAAAACCACCACATACACAACATACCAATAAATCCAGAGAGAGGCAAAGAGAACCCTCTGAAGCAGTACCTCTTCAGCATTGATGATGAGTTTGGCTATGAACAGTCTAATGTTTAGCGGGGTGGACGGATTGTCAAGCTTCCCCTGCAGGAACTTCATCCAGGGAGGAAGATCACTAGGTGTCACTCCCTAAAACAAAACATTCAGAAATGTTCTGACTCAAAATTTAGGCAAAACTGTTCATGCCCTTGAGGTCATGCTGAGACTGACTGACCTCCTCTATTTTAGGGGTGATGTTGTTCCTTTGCATGTGGCGCAGCAGTGCCGTCATATTGGCCATACATTCATGCTGATTCAGCTCATCCATCTCAAGCTCCACAGTGTCATCCTGAGACACAACCTCCTTACGCTCCTAACAACGCAGACAGTTATTCATTAAAATTGTAGATAACTTTCTGATACCTATAACATCTGCTTAAAAAAATAAAATACAAATTATCTCCTAAAAAGTACCTGAATCCTGCTGCTGCCGCCTGAAGGATTCTGGGAGTTGTAGGAGAAGCTCTGAACTCCAGTGGAAAAGTCAAACTGACTCATCTCCTCACTGAGACTGCTGTCTGCCATGTAGGACTGAGAGGAGAGGTATACAGGTGCATCTGAAAAAGAACGAGGACTTATAAGAGAGTAGATAGCATCTATAAACGTGCCTTGTGAATTTATGCTGAAGCAGTCTGCCCAAAAATATACATGACATCAAATGCATTTTCAGAAATATCCATGGATGACATTTATCTTTCTAAACATGTGGTTTACCAGCTTGTAGATATCTCAGACAACTCACCTCCATTTTCTCCACTCACTTCTTTCCTGATCATGACATATTTCTTTTTCCTTTCAATAGGGACCTGTAAATGCAAGTAAACATGATACAATACAACACAACACAAAACAAATAAAAATATAACATTTAAAAGCTTTACTTACATCAATTTCTATAGGAAAGTTGTACACCCTTTGTGCATCAATGAGGTTGTCAAATATGAATTGATTCTGGGGTAAAAACAAACAACAAAATTAAAGGGGTCCTATTATGCTTTTTCACTTTTTGAATTCTAGTCAGTGTGTAGCGTGTATGTTTGGGCATAAAACGATCTACAACGTCCACTCCAAAGGGAGATGTTTTTTTTATTTATTTTTTATCCCTTTTCAAGAACTACAACAAACGACTCGTTTGGACTACAAAGTTGTTTTCGTCTGTGTGACATCACAAATTGTAAATCCCGCCTACATAAATTTGAATGGTTGGCGGGTGAGGAGAACACTTGGTTGAGCACTGCACATTTCAAAATAGAAACCCAGTGCGGGGTTTTTATATCACTGTATTTCTGATGGAAACCAACTGTTTTCAGAAAATGTAGGATGTCATTTTCATTTCATCTTGCATATAAAGTCTGATAAAGCAGCGTTTGTGAGAGGAGCTCTGGTTTGTGTGCAGTGTTACCGGAGAAACCTCGATCTCTACCGCTCCAACAGCGCCTCCTGCTGACAGAGAATGAATCTGCATATATATGCCGGCACAGTGTAAGTCTGTGAGACTATAGTATAATTCAATTAAACTGTATAACAGCTTCAGTGCCATTCATGTTATAATGTTAGAATTAAAGAACAATAAACAAAATATATACTACCGTTGCACTTATCTGTACATAGTAAATGCAGTTATTTTTAAGCTGTTGTTGACATTCTATCTAAAACGTGATTTAGCAAAAAATAAATAAAAATAACATTACCACTTTAATATGTCTTGCAATATTCGTGCGTGTAAAGGTTCTGCGCGATCCTCTTGTTCAATATTCTCAAGGTCTGAATTTATATGGCAATATTGGCAAACTGCTGTTTTGGTAAGGGGCGGGGCAGTACTGAAACACCATCTAAGCTGTTCACCAATCACAACGCACTGGGACAGCTAACCAATCACAACACATTTAGATTGTCGGAAGGCGGGCCTTCATCAAACCCGGAACTAATCGAGCCGTTTGTGTCAGGCTGGGGAGAAAGGTATTGTAATAATGTAAATTATGTGAAAAATAATGCGATTGTCGAACCACCAAGCATGAGCGCATGTTCTAGTATACCCCCAAAACAAAATCAACTTTAACTTACAAATATAGAAACATTTTAAACTTCAATCAGAGAGAAGGACACGCTTGAAGTTATAAGTCTGTTGTACTAGGAATTAACAAATATCATAAATAATTACGCTGTAAAAATTAAAATAATAAATGTAACAAATATTTTGCACACTGCTTGTACAGAACAAATATCGAGTCCTTTGTGTACAGTAACAGACCTTGTCAGGTTTCTCGGTGAAGAGGAAGCCCTGGTAGAATTTGGTCTCATTGAAGCTGCAGCTGATCAGGGCGATGGCACAGTTATAAGCAGCACAGTGACACTGTCTCCTCAGCTCCAGCAGAACCGTCTCTCCTGTCATGTTCTCAGTGAAGGCCTCAAAACACATTCTGACATTTTTGTATTAATTAGGTTCAGATTCAAAAAATGACATCTACTTTGCAATTATGGCATTTGCAGCAGTTTGCTCCAGAACTCCTGAGACTGAGACTTAATTGTATTACTTCTAAACACATTTAAAGGAATAGCTCACTCATTTTTAATTGTGGTTGAATTATTCCTTCACAGTCAGCATGAAGAAAATAAATAATGTCCCGTCTGACTTGAAATGACTTTCAAAACAACAATATATATAATTTGAATAACATAAAAGGGACACAAGGAAGTTAACGTAACTGAATCACCTGATCAAATAAAGTATAACATCTGCTATCAAAGGTAAAAAAAGAGAAACATTCATATTTCAAGTACATACTTGAGGAGGTTCTTGGAAAGCTCATTGCCTTCTGCACTGCCTGTGCCACAGAAGGCCTGGTTGATAGCTGAGTTTTTAGAAGTAGACTTCCTCTTTAGTCAGACGAGAGTATAACACCTCCAGCAGCTTACAACAGCCGATCTTCATCATGATCTGACTCTCAAACACAGACTCAACAGACTGGAGGACAGATAACAGGAAAACAAACAATAGCAGTGTGTCTTAATAATTTAGATTTGAACAGATCTACCTAAATCATATTTACTGTACTTTAATAACTCAATGTAACTCACCTTGGTGAAGCGTGCCTGTAGAGTAGTCATGATATCAGCAATATTAGTAATGAAGAACTGAGAGAGTGCTTGAGGGCTGCAGTGAGAGGTCATAGGTAGCAGGACTCTGTCTATAAGACCCATGAGCATTGAGTTTGAAGGCACATCTTTGGCTTGAAATGACTGGTACACAGAGCTGAGGAGAAGAACCTGTCTTTCCAACTGGGACCTGACAAAAATAAATAATATGCAACATGTGCATATTAGAAATAAATCTTAGCTACTTTAAATATAAACACATAAAGAGGAATCTTTTTGAACTTACTGGCGAGCAATATTTTGAAAGCAGGTCTGAAAGAGCTCCTCCATTATATGTTTTTTGTCCCGGCACAGAACTCTAGCCATGAGCTTCAATAACACGGGACTCTGAGACAGCTGCAGGGCCTCTAAAAACTGAGGTTATCAAAATGAATGACAAATTATTATCCTTTTACAAAAAAATGTAATGTATCTCTCCCTGTTAACTCCATTTTAATGATTACACGAAGCAACAAAATGTTGTAAAAATTCAAGTCAATGTTGATAATTTTACTGATTTAAAGACATCCTGAAATTGTGTAAGAAAAAAGCAAAGGTAAACCATGGTAACTGTAGAATTGAGTATATCCACTTATGAGTATAGTTATTAAGCTAAACATTAGTGTCTGACATCTAGTTTAAGAATCTCACCTTGCGAATGCAGTCCATGTAGTTGTTGCACTGAAGTGATCCACGAGGGAATTCATCCGACTGCATAGGGAAATGTGCAGCCACCAGATTCTCCAGAGCCCTCTGAGCTCCTCCAGGGGCATGCTGGGTAATGTAGTGAAGAAGGGCAGCATGATCAGAGCCTGGCTCTAATAACCGAGAGAAGAGAAGAGAGTGAAATCAGAGAAAGATAAAGAAATATATAATCTATAAACCAAAACAATTCAATAAAATCCTATTTTTTCAGTTTTGATCTTAGTGTTGGTGTCATTTCGTCACTACAAGAATGAGTATATTGTATAACCAGTGCAGATTTCGGTGCATATTTGCAAAATACAGAGTAAAGCTGGAAAAGGTTACCTTGAGATTTAATGGCATTGATATATCTGTGAGAAGGGCAGTGAAAGTGGTGAACACAGCATTGAATGCTTTGTGATCTGTATTGGAGCATACAGAGGAATCAATCTGTCGGGGGCAGGGATGTAATTAAAATCTCATTCATGTACCCATTTTGTTTTTTTTAAATGCACAGAAAATAAAGTATAATTGATGTGGTACCTGGAGCACTTTGGCAAGTAATGAAAGGACTGAAGTTTTGCTCTCTGGTGAGGCCGCAGGACCCTGCCACCACGGCCTGAGTAAATCCCAGCCCTTGAGCACCTCTTCTGCCAATAGCGAGCCTTGGGACTTTCTGACTGAACGCTCACGGAAACTATGGTCCAACATGCCGTTCAGCAGAACACTAACCTAAAGAGACAGTCAAACAACTTTTCAGATCTCAGTGTTTATGCAGAAAATGGCCATTATGTTATTTAAAGCACTTTATTTGTAGTTTATGTCTAACCAATCAGAAAAAGAAAGAGCATGTCAGAAAAGCAAGATGGACATTTTCAAAAATAATAAGTGAAGAACAACAAGAGTTTACTGTTAGCTAGGTCATTTTATCCTTCTGGTGTATTTCTTCACCTAGGACCGGTTGCACCAGCTAGACGTAAAAAAGCTGGGTGTAAGATCTACACTGGGCTTTGCAACGTCCAGCTATCCGATATTAACACCTGTTGCACCAACTAAAACTACGCTCAGGTGACACATTCTCCCGCAGTCATAGATCTAGCTGAGGCAACAAGTGAAGCCACCGAGCCATGATTTCATTGAGTAAACATTTTTTAACAAGTCCGCATTTTTATATCTGAAGTCTCCCTGCACGTTCCCATGACAGATTTCTTCAAACAAACATTAAAAATGAAGGCGGCAGGTTAAGTAAAATATAATGATTGCAATACAATGCTTCTCTCTAGTTATTTTTTTTCGAGTTTATTTGCAATGAATGTCTTTCCTGAGGTAGCCAAATTTGACTTTACATGCCATTGTGTTTTACTGACGTCTTTCTGTGGCTGAAAAAAACACATTTAGAGTTTGTGGTTTATGATAAAACTGACAGAATTTGAAAGCTGATCTTTTATTTCTGATTAAAAGTAACAAAGCACAAAACTTATTGTGATTATTGTATAGCAGGAATGCTACAAATAATGAATGGAATGAAAGACGTGAAATATTTCCAAGCATTTCTGTCCTTCCAAGCAAGACGTCGAATGGTAGGCTACATTTCTTTTAATAATCCCAGATCATATGCAATATTTTACTGCATACTGTACAAGCGGTGCATAAATATTTTTTTACTAGTTCAATACTGTCGGCAGAGTGTTATAGTCAACACGGTGCTCCCCGATTGATTTTGCTTATCCTGCTCGAAAAGACCATAAACATTACAGTTCATGCCTGCAATAATAATTAACAAACAGACATGAATCCTAAAAATGAATAATGTCCGAGCAAGTCATGACTTTTCACTTTACACCTACCTCTGACTAGGTGTAAGATTTAGTCTCAGACGTAGCACTACGGTGAGATGGTGCAACGGGTATAAATTCTACACACGACTTAAAGCGCATTTTACGTCCAGCCTAGTCTTACAACCGGGTGTACGTCCAGCTGGTGAAACTGTCCCCAGGACTGCAGTTCCCATCAGCACCAAGTCTAAGCAGATCATAGGGTCATTGGTGCCAGTGCTTTCTTCAATCTACACAGGCTTCCAATGCTTTTAGGAAACATAGTCCAGTCTAGTTTGATGGCTCACCATGCTAGGGTTCTGGTTGGCTGAAGCTAGCAGCAGCGGCACTGTGCGCTCCACTCTGCAGAGTAACTCAGTATTGAGAGATGTCTGGAAGAGGCTGTAGAAGTACTCTCCATGAGAGAAGCTGAGGAAGTGAGGATTTAGACTGCCAGAGAGAGGGACGGAGAGCGTAATGGTGTTCAGCAAAAGGCCAACAGTCTCTTCACTCTGAATCGTTGAGGGAAATAAAGACAGATTCATTTAACAGATGCATACAAAAACATGAAGAGCCAAAGATCTTCAAAGTCTTAGTTCCTTATTTTAACTGTAATTCAAACAACTTGCCTGATCACCCAAACAGAAAGCCAACTGCACAAGCCTGTCTGCCAACTTCCTGATGCCAACATCCATGGAGGGCAGAGACTTTCTGTCACTTCCAGGAGCAATGCTTTTATACAAACTAGTGACAAGTTTGGAGCCCAGAGAGCAACCATAACTAGCATCCTACAGAGAAACAGTAAACATCCCAACCTAAATGCCAATGTAATCATTGTATAGACTGAACAGAATTACAGTGACATATCTTTATGTAGTGTGTACCTGACTGTGTAGAACGGAGTTGAGCAGCCCAGACTGGTGAAGCTGCTTACAGGCTAAGAGTAACAGATGCATGCTAGCATGACTGTCTCTGTTATCCGCCTCATACAGATCAATAGCACACAACTCCTCCACACTGTCCGAAAAAAGACAAAGAACACACACACATAAATTAAGTGCATATATAAACCTTATACTCAATAAATCTTTTCATTTTTTAAATGTCATCGATAATATTTCAATGGTAATCCCAAGGTATAGCAAATATACATGTGGAGACAATAGTAAAAAAAGAATGGGGAAATAGAATTGGGGGAATAAACATAAAATAGATTTGAGGTTTCAAGCACGTTTCAGAGTAGGTGAAACAACCACAAGACCACACAACACAATTTACTGAAACTTTCGAAAAAAATGAACAGACCTCTGTACAGTTATCCTCTTCCTAATGCCACTCTCCAGCGGAGTCCTGTAAGGCGTTGATGCCAAAGCTTTAAGCAAAGAAGCGCACACCTCTGGCAGCTGAGTCATCACCTCCAGATCTGCCATGTTAAACCCAATGGACGAGGGCTCACACACCGTCAGCGCCACCAGTGTGAAGAAAGAAGAGTTGAAAACATCTTGCTCCATTATCTAAGAGAAAGTGAAAAAGTGTCAAGAAGCATCATGTGTACATTCTGATGGCTTCACTAGATGTTTTGAAGGTAGACTTTTAGAACAAAAGTAAATATGGCAAGTCACTAGGCACGTTTCCATTACCCTTCAAATTGTGCAAATAAAAATTTCGAATTGAAAATACGCCTAATGGAAACGCGCCAAAAACTCCCATATATCGCAAAAAAAAATGTCAGATGAGGTGATTTTTCAGACAATTGGAAAAAGGAATATTTCTCAAAACTGCATTGAAATGGGTCACATGACGAATGTATAATGTCATATAATCATTCTTCAATGTACTATAACCTCCAAGAAATACTTCATACGTGGTCGCTCTCGAATATAAGGGACTTTCCCTGCCATTAATGCTTAGATAATTTACACTGCACACGTCTGCGCCGGTGCAGTGTATCTCAGATATGGCCACTGAAGCTGACGCTCTAGTCAATGCTTTTTATTCCAGCCACACCACACATGTTTCTGAACTGGCTCTCCTTGCTGCCTCTGTAAAAATACATGCCTATGCCTCCTTTGAATAAATATATCCAAAATCCGTCAAATTTCACCAAAATCCTTTGCCGTGACTTATCGCGAGAGGCAAAAGTTTAAGTTTTAGTCGCATAACATTTGTTAATGGAAACACTGTCATTTCAAAATACTTTTTATCGACATTTCTAAAATATTGCCAAAGTTTTGCGCAAATCTGTAATGGAAACGCGCCTACTATCTTTGTTTTTCAATTTATTATGTGCTTTTAAAATATAAATCATACCTTCCAGAGGTCCTGTGGACACTTCTGCAGTACCATGGTGGAGAACTCCAGAATTCGGACAATGATGGAGCATTTGTTGTAGTTGTACTGCTCTGTCTCACGAGGGCTGAAGAGTGACTGACCGGCATTACCCAATTTGTAGCAAGCCCTGGCAGCCTGAACATCCTGCATGGACAGCTCCGTAAGGAAGAAACGGAGTGCTGGCAAAAAGCTGGACTTCTCACCAGTGCCTGGATGAGGAGAGGAATGGAGACAGACAGTATTCGCAATAATTCAACAGTTACATATCATTCAGGGATATAGAACATTTTTAGCCATGTTTAACACTTGTAGGCATTTCTGGACGTGGATTCACCCACCCAGGATCCTCTGGGGCTGCATACAGCGCAGGTTTGTAAAGGTGTTATAGCAGTCAAGAGCAGCCAGCAGCAGATCCATCCATTGTAAGGTGCCTCTGATGCTAAAGGGGGCTTCAACATCTCTCAAAGTAGGCTGTGAGAGTAAACCGCCTCCCTCTAAACAAGAAATGAGAAATCCTGGACCACTGTGCTTCACCTCTTCATCCAGCCACGCCGCAGGAGATGCATTACCTGACAAAAAAAATAAAGAAACACTGTGTATGCATATAGAAATAAAGTTGAATGTCAAATAAAGAAATGTTTTGTTTGTCCTAATAATCTTAATGGTAATTCTGATATTCAGTTCCAATGCAATCCTAGTGTTAGAGGTGCAAAGTGACCTAAATCGCATCCATGCAAGACAATTCTACAAGCTTTTCTTAAAAACCTGCAATGATTTACAATTGAAACTACAGTAAATAATTCAGAACATATTTCCCGAAATTATGAGATTGACCAAAAAAAAGTATCTTCCAGAAAGTTACCAGTGAAAATCTTTACAGCTGGTTCATTTTAAGCTCTATTGAACAATTTGGCATTTAATTTCATGCCATTTCTTTATGTAGTTATGTTATGTTCAAATTCTGAAGGAGGACAATGAATAGTCTACAAAAGGAGAGTCCCTGATTGGCAATAAAACCACTGTTTTCCTTCATTAGAAACGTCTTGGCAGTACCTGGCAACAGAGGCACAAACTCATAGAAGAGCTCCATGCTTTTGTGTCGGCATTCAGTCTGTGGTCTTCCACACTGGGTCAGCAGCCACATGACTACATCTGACAAGCACACAGACTGATCTGGAGGGAAACCTCTGAGAAATAGAAAACACAGGTCTGTCAGCTAGCAACACAAAATGTTTACGCTTTAACCTTACTCACAATACTCATTTGATTTTTAAATGAAGTTTACAAGGATAATATCAAAACCAAATATTCATGCACCTAGGTATACGTCTCTTTGAGCTCTTATTGAGCGAGTCTGCCTTGTATTTAATGATTCTCTTCAGATGATCAAGGGAGCTACAACACTGCTGGACAGTTCCTGTGTAGACAATAACAATATGAAAGCCAAGATAATGGTCATGACCATCAAACAAGATGTCTTGATAATGAAAAAAGTTCAGTTTAGTTTCTTACCCAGGGATTTTTCATCAAAGTGGGCCAGAGCTAGACTCTCAACAAACACCACTAGCACCTCAAAGACAAACTGCTCCACCAAAGAGCCCTCTTCTCTGAGAAACAAAACAATATTTGGATAAACACTGCATAACATTTGCATTCACTACAGACATATTTCTAATATTTACTCAAGATGGCACAGACACATTACTGAAATCATGAGAGGCTACAGTATATGTAGCCCATCTAATGTGACCACTGACCGGAATTGCCTGTATATGCTGTTAAAGGCAAGAGCCGCTCCAAGCCTCTTGAAGACGTTGGGGTGTAAGGCCAGGCTGTAGATACGTTTGAAGAGAGATTTTATGTTGGCTGGGCTCTTTTCCTGCTGTTTGGGGGTTGTCTGTTTAATGGACCATTTGACAAATTCCTGGATACAGGTGCCACTGAAATCTCTGAGGGTGCTGTCTAACGGATCCACAATGCCATCCTGTAGAACACAAACATACAGAATTAAAGAAAAAGTTTAAACACAAATGTACAGGTGTAATTACAGACATCTAGCTCAATTTCAAATTAAATATAGTTTGTATACTAAGGGGTTTACTCACCAAAATGGCCTCCAGCACTGCCACTGTGTCTTGGCTCTCAAACTTTCTGTTGTTGGTGAACCAGTGGATCAGCTGCATTACCAGAGGTTCAAAGAGCTGCCTTGTCACCTGCAGAATTATTAAAGTTTCAATGTTTGTCAAACTGATTGAAACAGAGACTGATGAAAGGGGACACAAAGTACATATTGAACCATGAACTTCAGGTGGTTTTCAACCCAGGGGCGTGAGCAAACTTCCAAGGGGACCACAAAATTACTCGAATTAACTTAAAGTAAATCACTCATTCATTCGTTATGAATCATTTTAGATTTTTAACAATTCCATAACTTACTGTAAATAACTTAACAGAAAATATTTAAAGAGCACACATAAGGTAAAAGACCTGGTCGACGTCACAGGCCAAGCGTAGAAGTACGGGAAAGACTTTTCTGTGTAGATTGTACATGGGAGGAGCAGACTTGTCATCTTCTGTCATCTGGGATCCTTTTCCCACCATGTATATGACCAGACTATGCAGAAGCTCACACGCTGCCACCTACACACCAGACACAATTATCAATTTTAACCTGAATTGATTGGGTTAACAAAACTTTAATGAACTTTATCAACAATGACAAGAAAACTAGATAAGACGACTGAGGCCTATGATTACTTTAGTCTGTCTGTCACTGGAGGACAGTGCGAGCTCTGTGACCCGTGGCAAGAAGGAGTCCAGGTAGATCACAGGCTTCATGTCTTTAAAAGGCACGGCAAAACTCAGTCTCTTCTCACAGTCCCATGCTACAAGACGCTTCATCATGTCCTCCACAGAAACAGCTTGGGTTGGGAAAAGATAACATTTGAAAAAGAGCATTTTTAAGCAAAAACAAGCAAACAAAGTTACCAAGTACTGGCTGTTTAAGAAAGCCAATGATGAATTGATTTAAAAGCAGCAGAAATAAAGCAACCTGTCACAAGATTCCTATTGAGCTGTCCTCCCAAGTGTCCAAGCAGACGTACCACCCTGCGTCTCACAGCAGCAATCGGAGACTCATCTCCCTAACAAAGACCACAGGAACATCAGAACACTGCTCTCAAGGTGCTCAAATAACCATCGCTATAGACAAGCTATTGATTACCTGTGCATGCATGCAATTATATAGAATTACATCGCCAAATTAAACAGACAAATTCTAAATATGGCAAACAAATACATTTTATTACCACAGAAAAGTGTTTTGATTTCTTCAGAAGTCTCATCATGACTTTTCCATAACTTTTTGAACTTCCCGTGGACACAAATGTCACTTCCATATTGCCATCATCTTTTTCTATTGGGATGATTAAAAACAAATAAAAAATAAACAGCTACTAGAGGATTCCATAATAATCACTGACCATTAGATATATTCTAAAGTAAATGTGTTATAGTAAACATTTCTTTGAGTACAGTATTTAGGAAATATATGATGAGATCATGAATAACTGACCAGAGTTAGAGGTTGTTTTGAGGTAGCCATCTAAATGTGGCAGTATGTCGGCATAGTGTGGCCGCATGATGGCAGCAGGAATAAGAGAAGACCAGGACTCCAGAGCATCCAGCGCTGCTGTGGCTAAAGGAGCATGACTCAAACCTAGCCGCAGAGCAGCCTGCAGCCAAAACAAAGAAAACATTCCATTCCATAATAATATCATGTTTCAGTTTCTTTCTGAATGACTTCATGTGACACCTAGTTGCAGTTAATTAAAAAATATCACAAAATTGGCTTTGATTTTCTAACCTGCAGAGCTGGGATATATGCCTTGATATCCAGAGCCACCATGTCAGGATGAAGAGAGAGGATGAACATCAGACAGGCAGCCAGGAGCTCATCTTTATATTGTTTCATACGCACACTGACCTGAGGAAATAACAGGAACTTTTCATCATCGCCATATACAACCATATGAGCAAAACTTTCTTTTAGAAAAATACATTCCTTTAAGAATGAAACAAAGCTCACTGCAATGTTCAAGCACCCAACACAGAAATAAAGTGGCAAAAAGAGTTAAAAATGCACCTCCTTCCCAAACTTTGCAAGCAGTGAAAAACAGGCATTCTCCATGGTCAAGCCACCGCCAACACTTTTCAACTCTTGTTTTAGGTCCTATAAATAAGAGGTGGTTTATGACAACTGGTTTTGTCAAAGTTTATCAAGAAATTAAAAATGTTAGAATGTGTATACCTGAAAATAGTGGATTTTCTTGGCAATGCCCATAGAAAGGGAGAGGAGCTTATAAAAGCCGCTGACCAGAGGGAAACGTATCGATTGCAGAATAAGCTCGTGACACAAGGGGTGCATCCACTGGCCAAAATACTCAGGATTTCTCGAAGGCAATAGTTCACTATAAAGCGGATAACAATAATCTTATTTATGCAATCTCATGCAAAAAGAGCACAAATAAGAGTGTGGTTTTGTTTGATTGATTTCTGACTGTTCCAGTGATAAAGCGTTTTGTCACCTGCAAAAGTCAACCAAGTTGATAAAGGCAATGAAGTCTTTGGGTTTGTTTGGAACAAGGTTTGCTGTGGGGTCAGATGAGGGCATAAATCCAGAACTTGCATCACTCTGTGCCAAAGAAAAAGTAGAAATATTTCACTAAACTGGCCACAATACTCAAAACGTATTAAAATAAACCTTTTTTTATTGATGCTGTTTTCTTTAACCATCCACATTTTAACTATTCATTCAAGGTGCAGCACTGCAACAGTACCTCCTCAGCTGCATTGACTTTCTGCACCGAAAGATCAAGTTTCTCCAAAATCTTCATGACTGACTGCACCAGTGCGTCATATAAGTGTCGGTTTATGTCTCTTAGGTTGTAGTTCTTGGCAGCTGGAGCTCCATCCATGAATCCTGTGTCCTAAAACACAGCAAATTAAATCAGTAAAGATATTAGATTAAACCTTCAAAACAAAGTAACCAGAAAACACATAAAACAACGTTTTTGATTAAAGGGTCACATTCTAACCAAATAACATTAACAAATTAAACTATTACCTTTATTCACCTCACTGTGTCCTACATAAAAACAAATAATAATTTCTTACTTTAAGGTTTTCACAGTCCAGAAGCCCCTTAAAGAGGTCCAAGTAGTCCTTAGAGGAAGGAACTTTCCATTTCCCAGAGCGCACCAGGGTGGAGTCCTCCTCAGTTTGAGAAGCACCTGAAGTAATGCTCTGCTCCTAATGGGTAGATGAATATTATGATATCATGATAATCACAATATGAACGGAAAAGCTAAAGATCAACACTTTCAGCAAAAACACTTACGTCTGACTGAGGAACGGGCTTAGAGCACACTCTGATCAGGCCTTGGTGAACTGTTGTTGAAGAAATGAAGAGTGTGAACACTAGTAAATCAGACCAGTCAAAGCTAACCTCCATTTCATCCTTACCCACAGAACTAGTGAAACTCCAGAGGACTGGACCTCGAACTGCCATGGCAACAAACACCTTGATGATGGAGCGGCAGGTGGCATACTGCATTCTCTGGCTGTACTGAGGGAAGCTGTCCATCTGAACCACAAGGAGGCGCTCCAGCACAGGAGTGTACACTTCAGGGATCTGCATCCAGTTACACAAATTACATTAGAATCTGTTAGGTGAAAACAGGTGAACTACATACAGAGCAAAGGAAGGCAACAGCAACAAATATTGAAAAACTGCATATATGCATTTGACTATGACATGAGACACTTAAAACTACATTTCTGGGATCTTAAAACGATGATCAAACCTATTAGGTGCAGCAGCACAGAATAGAGGACTAAAAACTGACACAGATACTGAATATTTATTTAAAATGACAATTTATCAACATTTTTTACAGATTAGATCGAGCATTGCACAGCTCACAGTATCATACCCGGTCAAGGTGCACCAGAACACTAGCTATGGAGTCGAGGAAGCTTGGAAGCTGGTAGACATTGTCATCATCCCGGTCAGTCTCAGTCAGATACATCTGCTTGCACCGCTGAATCAGCTCTGTATACATCAGATCTACGTCCTGAGGGCACACCACCTTACACGGCTAAAGGCAAACAAACACAGAACACAGTTGGAAAATCTTAAAACTAGAATAGTGCAATATCATTTAACTTGCTGAGAGACTGATTATAGACTATTGTTACTTTTCTGTTCAAATGTACAAACCGCAGCAAACAGGCCATATCCTCTGATAGCAATGGACAGTTCTTTATTAGTGGAATCCATGGTCCTGATGATAGCACAGAACTTCTGCATGAAGTACTTCAGCTTGCTCTTGTGCAACTCAATGTTCTCTGCCACAAGAGTGGCCACCTTTACCGCAGTGAGAAGACAAGTTTGACAAGATGTCTTCAAGTTAAACATCCCCAAAAAAAAAAAAATGTATACATTGAATAATCAATAAACAGAAAATACCTGTTTTAGGAAAGACTCTAGTGCTGTGTAACTTCTCTTTTTCATCTCTCCATTTATATGTCCACAATGTTTGGACATAACATCAAAGATAGACATATAATGATCCATGAGACAAATGCCGAACTGGCCGGAATGCTTAGCAAACAGTGTGAGACCGGCTGTCAAGAGTAAAAAAAACAAAAAAAAAAAACAATGAACAAGCTAAACATTGGATGCACTGCATAAAATTAGATGACGATATCAAACTCCACTCACCAAAGATGACTGCATATCGTTTCATATCAGTCTAGAGATGCAAAGAAAGAAGAAATGTATGTATTTGGGAGCCCGGAACAGAAAATTTGACATACTACACAAAAAAGTTAAACTAATCTACCTGTGGACAGATAGCCTTCAGCGCATAATCAAATATTTCTTTTGATGTAACAGAGTCTGTTTAAAGAAAAGCAGTGAGCATATTCATTCAGTAACAGTAGGTTAAGACCAGTTCAGGACAGTAAATCTACACATGCCCACCTTCTTCCATTGATTTGGTGAAGTTCACCATCAGAGCTGTGATTCCTTTCAGGCATCCAGCAACAACAGAAAGTTTTGGCTCCTTTGTAGTTGATGTCATCTGAAAACCATTGATTTTAGAACTTCTATACATACATATAAGATCACTATTTCATATGCGATAGGACGTCTTTACCTGTGCTTTCAGTTCACCCAGGTAGGCCTTGAAGAGTTTGTCAGAGTTGTTGACCATCTCACTGGGATGCACTTCACCAAGCACTCCGAGAAGTTCATAAATGTAACCCAGAACTGTTGGTAGGGAATTTGGCGTTTTAATAACGCATACCCGTATGTGCTAACATTTTTGTTTGTATTATGACATGCAACTAAAATAAATCATAACATTAGTTTTGTTAAAATGACTAATGACAATGGCAACATATTTTTTGCTATAACATAGAATTAAATAACTTGCCTGTATCAGGTATCTTACTCTTCTGGGATAACTCTCCGTAAAATTTGTTGAACATATCACCAACTTTGAGATCCTGGGTGATGTTGGAGTCTTTCGTGAGATACAGTATCTAGAGAGATTTGAGGGATGTGTTAATAATATTTGTCTGTAAATTAGCACAGGTTCTCTGTCCTAAGTCAGAGGTATCATGACATTTAAAGAAAATCCTTCTCCTTGCAGACCTTAAATCAATTGGCTTCAAGTCTAAGTTAAGCATCAAGTGCAAGTTACAGCACACAGTAGGTCAACAGAACTTACTTTGATTAGAAGATCTAAAGCAGGGTTTCGGCACTTTGCAGCTTTGTCCTTTGTGTAGACAACAATACAAGTGTCCTATCCATGCAGAGAAAGTAAGGTAGTGGTACAAACATTATATGTCATTTTAGTCAAACTTTAAAAGGCACATTAAAACATGACGCCAAACCAGAAATGAATCTGCCAACTACTGTTTTAATGTACTGTACCTTTAGTTCGACTGCATAGTTCTTCTCCCATCCTCGGACAGTGACTGAGATTCTCTCCAGAAATCTCCCTAGAAAACTCAGAATGTCCACTCTTGTATCCCGCAGCTGTGGAGAAACATTGTTTTAGAGCTTTATAATTACATGTGTATTATGTCAGAATGATTTAGCATCATTACTAGAATTTGGCTGTAAACACCTCTCACCATTTCATTAGAGAGAGACTTCCGGAGAAAGCCAAGCAACCCCTCTTTCTTTGCAAAAAGCAAAGATGTCTGTAAAACTGAAAATATATTCATATTGATATTTCAAGATCAACTTTATTGATTACTGTATGCATATACCTACATACAGTACATCAATGGTGATTGTATTTGCACATTTTCATTTTGTGTTGAAGAACGGCGCTGTTATTTTCAGCTAAAAGGTGATTTTTACTTTAGGTTACATCTTTATAAGAGTTTGTGTGCATGCAGCTGCCCATCCTAACGTTAGATAATACATGAACCGAGATAATATTAGTTTTCAAATCTGCTGCATGCGCCCATGGAATCTTATTTTGCTTAACTATCCAAAAAAGTTATGAATAATAATTATTTATATTTTGCATAAACACAACGCAATGCTTTTTTTTGCATGAAGAAGTTCTTACCCAGTTCATTCTCATTCTTAGTTATCAAGCATTCCTTCCCCAAGTCTCCAATAATGTCATGGCAGACTAGAGCAGCATTCCTGCTCTCTGTGTCTCCAAGGAATGAATGAAGCTTTATGAGATAACCCTGGATCCCTCCAACAGTATCAGAAGACATCATTTGCCTCTGTTGCTTACATCAGAAACGAATACAAGTGGACTAAGAGCTAAGTGAGTTTGCGTCAAGGCGGCAAAACAGAACAACACAAACACTTCCTGCTTGAACCGCACGTCACTCTGGAAGAACAATAACTCTGGTAACCGCGGGATGACGCTGTTTGCTCGCCGTCGTCAGATTCTGTTCCCGCCATGCAGCTCGTGCCGAATTCTTCAGAGTAAAAACCCTACACCTATCTGTACACGGTGCAGACTTGTTTTGAAACTCTTGGGCAAACCAGTGCACATAATTTGGGCCCAACACATTACTAGCAAGTGACATTGACAGCCTTGCTTTATATGACTCATTCTAACCTTTAGGGAAGCCAGGATAGTAGCCTACTGCCAATGCTGGAAAACTCTAAACCCTGTACTTTAACTTTATACTATATACTATCTCCAGTGAATAAAAAACCTGTCTTAACCTTTATAGTGTATATAGTGCAAAAATAATCCTACTTTACCCCATACTATTAGTGCACAAAATAACCCAACAGAACCCTGTACTATTTATGGTGAAAAAATAAGTGTGCTTAACCCTATTCTATAAAAAAAAAAAATCTCTCCTAGAACTGTAATATATACAGTGAAATAATAATAATAACTCGACCTAACTCTATATTCCTGGGGGCCCCCAGACTCGGTCCTGGAGGGCCGATTTTCTGAAGAGTTTATCTCCATTCAACACAATCAAGGTCTTAGGTAGACTTGAAACTGCCTGAATCCCAATGTGCATACTATCTACCCTATTTGCCCTAAATAGTAGCCTATTGAGAATAACTAATATCACATAGAATTTCGGATGGATATGTGCACATTGGGACGCAGGCTTTGTGTTGAGGCAAGTTATATAATCTTATATAATATAATATAATATAATCATATATATCTGCAAAAGCAAGATTTCAGATTGTATTCATTCATCAAAGATTTACTTTATTAAACAATCAGATTACAAAAACCTTTTTATATTTAGTACTCAAAATCATAAATGTCCAAGAAGCAAACTCAGTGAACAAACCATTTTGATTTTCAAAAACACCAAGTTGCAATACTTTACTTTTGCAATATATTCATGTTAATTTAACTCACTAATATTCGGTCATCTCTGTTGCAAGTAAGCTACACAGTCTTGCAGCTCAAGAGGAGAATCATTTTTGTATAATATGGCTATCTAGGTGGCATCTTACCCACGAATCATTCATATGACACATGGCTCCTTGTACAAGGGTGAGAATTAAGAGGATTTTGGCTCCTGCCAAATTTTTGGTCACCTTCATTGTTAAAAGATGGAAGTAAATCAATACTAGAGACATCTGCTGCTGCAAAGTGTGGAAGCAATATTTATCTTGTAGCCGTTAAGGTTTAATCTAATATAGTTGTGCAAGTGAAGGTCAAATTTCTTTACTGCATTATAGTGAAAATAAAGTATATGCCCAAGGAAAGACATGTTGCATGTTTTTGTTTTATAAGAATATTTTTTATAGATATGCTTTTATAAAACAATGTACATGTATTGTCAAAGTGCTCTTAATTGTATCTCAGGGTAGTACTGTTCCTGTGGCTCAGTGGTAGAGTATTGTGTTAGCAGCGCAAAAGCTGTGGGTTCAATTCCCAGGGAACACACATAGTGACAATACATGTATAACCTGAATAGCACTGTAAGTCCCTTTGGATAAAAGCGTCTGCTAAATGCATAAATGTAAATGTAGTAATATGTCACTTGGTGCTCAAAGTTTTCATCTCACTAAATCCCAAACATATAGTCGAAAAGCTTTGGCAAAGCCAGTGTAGACATTGCAGTGTGTGTGGATGTGAGGTTGTACCCTCACACACCCCATACTCCTTTTACACAGTATAAACTAAGAAATGAAAAGAAAAAAATGCAATAGAAAGATAGAGAGACGAGATGCAGATGTGCAACCACAAGACTGGAGACAGTTGTACGTTTACCTGCCTAAACGGGGAGGATGTTCCTAGAAGAAGGGTCTTATCAGATTTAGCGAAGAAAATCGGTTGCACTTTATTTCACAGCGTCCTTGTTACGGTGTAATTGTACTGAGTATTATTAAATTAACGACACACTTATTACAGGGTTAGAGTTGGGATTAGAGATTTGTTTAGGATTATTGCATGTAATTATGCATAATTTACTCTTATTACTATAGTAAGTATATTAACAAGAACTCTATAAAATAAAGACAAATCTGAAAATCTTCAGAAAATGTGTCCCTGACGTGTAGCTGGGATAGAAATACAGCGTGGGCCGGAACATTTCTCAACCTCTATTGCTGGTCACTAGAACTGGTACATGCACCTCATTGGGAAACATGAACAAGTTTGTGTTTTTGCATATTTTTGCATGTAGGCTACAGTGTATTCACATGGATGTATTATTGACAGATCACACTATTTAGTTTAAAATTGTATTTTATGTGTCTACATTCATTACTTTGGTATGAATACTGTATTTTATGATTTGACGTGGGATATTAAAAAATTGTTTTCTGCATACTTTGATGTTCTCTATTGTTCTACACCAACATAACTCTATTTATTCCAATAAATCATTATTGCCTTTACAGTTTTAAATAAAACAGACGTGCTGATGCTGGGAAATCTGAGACGTACATTAAAGAAAAAGCCACCGTTTTTTCATATTCCAATATGTTCTTTCCTCAACTTAGACGAGTTGATATGTACCTGTCCCGTCTCAGTGCGTGCACTTAATCACTCTAGCGCAGTAATATCATCACTCCTGAAAACTCTAGGGAGGGAGTTTTCAGGAGTGATGATATTACTGCGCCGAGGTCGAAGAGCTGCGAAGTGCTCTTCCGCCATACATTATAGTTATCATTTTTAACCGCTTAGAAAATCGCCACGTTTTATTTTGTGTCCCCATACTTACTCGTGTAACTACTCATGTAACTGTCTTTAAATAGGGAAAACATGGAAGTGTTTGGTGGCTTCTAAATTCATCCCTGTTTGGATCCTAAGGAATTAATAGTGCTAAGCTAAACGCTAGCATAGTGGCGTCGTGCGCTAGAGTGATTAAGTGCACGCACTGAGATGGGAGAGGAACATATCAACTCGTCTAAGTTGAGGAAAGAACATATTGGGATAAGGAAAAACCGTGGCGTTTTTCTTCAAGAGATATAAGATCAGGGAACGCTTTAACGTTCATTGCTCGAGGAAGTTGTCAACACTAGATGACAGTACAATGGAATGCAATCCACATCAACAGTTCATTGTCCAATTTCAAATTCCTTCAGTCATGCACATCTGGGAACTAGGAGGGTAATCAATCCATGGTGGAAAAGTTGGTCTGTCCTGTTCATGGGTTTTTATATATCATGAGTCTGTTTGTCAATTTTAGATTTCAAGTGCTCCTTGTAAGCCAAAATGTCCCCGTTCCATTTGGTGATGGTCTGCTTTTCACACACCCAAATTTCCTGAGCCACCTAGAACGAGATGGAAAAGTCATCCATCACACAATCCAGATCCCAGACATCTAGTCAAATGTGAAAACAAACAAGACTCTAAGAATTGATATATTTACTAGCTTTGAAGATATACCTGCTGAATAAGTCTGAAGTCGTGGCTAACTAGCATCATTCCTCCCTCAAACGCATTGATGGCTTCAGCCAGAGCATCTATTGTCTCAATATCCAAGTGATTAGTTGGCTCATCCAGAAACAGCATGTGCGGATTCTGCCCCGCAAGCCAGGCGAAACACACCCGACACTTCTGGCCATCTGACAAGTTCCTGATGGGACTTACCTGTTAAAAGGGGGATATGACAGTTAAAACAGAAAACAACCTAAGCAAGTACAGTAGTACGTTATACTGTCTGGCTTTCAAAACAATGCAGGACTCATGTTAACACCCTTACACATTAAACACAACCACACACACACACCTGCTGCTTCCCTGTCAGGCCGTAGCGTCCAATGATCTTCCTCATTTCCTCTTTCTCTTTGATTTCTGGGAAGCACTTCATCATGTACTCCAGAGGAGACAGGTCAAGCTCTAGCTGCTCAGTCAGGTGCTGCAGGACAAACACAACACAAAAGCAGTTGCAAACAATGGGCAATAACTTAAATGAACATGCTTATAATCAAATTATGAAGAAACGTAAATAATGTGACTCCAAGTTTAATGCCGTTTAAGAACCGTAACAAACATACATCTCTCCGTCTATATATGAAGAGCTCTTTTCCAAAACGCTATAAATCCATTTTAATAGTTTTCATGAAAATTACATTTTTTTACCTAGACCCATACATTTTGTTAATATTCAATTTATCCTGTTAAAATGATCTGTTGGCTCAGTCTGAACATGTTAAACAATGATTGTTAAATGAAACAACAATATTGTCGATTATAAATGCAAAGTTTTTTTTTTTTTTTTAAACGCTACAAATCCATCCTTTTTTTTATGTTGGTTTATGTCTTAAAAAAAAAAAAAGAGAACATGCAACATATGATATCAGGGACTCATACTATAAACCGGTCGCACCAGTCTTGTGTTGATGTAACCCCCCCGGGTCCGCACCATCACACCGACCGGGTCTCGAACCCTGGTTTCCGGTGCGGGAGGCGGGCGCTCTAACAAGGAACACCAAAGGCTACAACCTCTTTTTGAGGTCAGGAGAGTGAGGTTTACACACCGCCTTTACTGGCATACACATCTGTTACATTGACATCCCACAGTGGGTATTAACGCGCCACCTGAGAACCTTCTTTTTTTGTTGTTTTTTGTGATTTTCTTTGTCCATTCTGCGTTTTCTACCCCAGGTGTAGGTCTCACTGGCTCATCCAGCCCATCAAAAGTGTTAATTAGAGTTTAAAGCACTCATTTTGAAGACTGAGCACAAACAAACGCTTCAAAGCGTCGCCGTGTTGGATTGCATCGAGCAATTCTGATTGGTCGAGAGGACATATCGCATTTAGGCTAAAACAGGTTCGGCGCTTATAGCGGTTTGGAAAGAACTGCATCTTGCAGTACATTTTAAAGAAGGAAATATAGCGATTTGGCATGAAACATTGATGGAGCAGTGAATAGGTTCAGTACACAGCAAAATGGCATGACGAACTCATTTTTTTTTTTATTTGGCGTTTATCGCGTTTTGGAAAAGAGCTCTTCATATACTAGGGATGGGAATATTCCCCGATTCGCTCGGTGCATCTGCAAAAAAGTTAATGATGCGATGCATCGGTTTAAAAAGTGTGCATCGGATACAAGTTGGCATTTGTATCGCGATGCATCGTTTCTAACATATTTGCATCAGTAAAAATTGTTTTATTTATATTTAATTACTAGTGTATAAGCTACACTTTTGTTGTTTAGAAAGTGACCAATATTTTATATGTAGATTGACTTCTCCTCTCGAAACGGTTTCTCTAGCGCGTTCTCTCATCACCGCTGCGCGTGAACATGACCAATCACAACAACACTACGGAGACCTGAGGAAAAGTAGTGATTAAAGTCCAAAACTTGACTTGATCATAAATCAATCGGGGCTAAAGCGGTTATAAACGACAATGTATGTTTACACACATGTAAGTTATCTCACTAGTTTGTGCACGCTTATTCTTAAGCAGCCCTTAATATAGATCATGGATCAGATCGATCCTGCCACAGCAAACAGTGAATATATTTGTGCTGTTTAATGCATCTGAGAATTTGTGTTTTCCTCAGTGCATAACTGACATGTCACGAGTATATTTTTCATCTGTAAATGTTTGAAAGTCATGCAAATATATCTATTTTGCTGTCAGGAGTGGGCTTACGCGAGGATAGAAAAAACGGATAGAATAACACAAGTAGCAAGACAACTAATGAGGACTGTATTTCTAAGAATACGGTACCTGGTGATACCTGCCAATCTTGACATGCGAGTGCTTTCTTATCATTCCGTCTGTGGGGAGAAGCTATGAGAGAAAAACACAGGCCAACGAATGTCAATGGCTTTAAAACTGAATCACTGTTCAGAACTTTAAAAGACTTTAACTATCCAATCATATTAGCCTGTTTTTCACAACGGACCTCTCCCATCAGTAGCTTGAGAAGTGTGGACTTGCCTGCCCCATTGGGACCCACAAGTGCAACTCTTGTGTCCAGGTCAATGCCAAACTCCAAATCCTTATAAATCACAAGCTGGAATAATAAATAAAGAAGAAAACAAATGATTTGATGAAATATTTGCTTTTAGGACTTATATGTTCTACTGTGCTTACAAGACCTACCCACTCTAAAAACCTGTTCACACCAAGAACAATAACTATAAAGATAACTATAAAGACAACTACACTGATGGAAAATAACATTGTTTATTATCAGCGCACTGCAGTTTTAAATCCTGCCGCTTTAAATGCTTGATCTCTGTAAAATCAAGTGGATTCTAATTGCCTGTAAATGTTTTTTATTTTTAGCTGAAAAAAATGTTCTGAAAATGATTCAAAATTATATAATTCCTATTAATATTATAGTATTGTTATAGCTGTTACTGTTATATTATACTTGTGGCGTGGTCTTGAATAATCTTACCAAATTAAACTGATTATTAAATGCTTTATAGTTATCATCCTTTGTGAAAATGGGCCTTGATGCTACAGTAAATCAGTGCATACATAATTTAGACATACACAATGTGACAACATATCACTGCATATGACAACACAAGAGAACTGAAACAAAAATGAATAGCCCAGTCCACACAGTTGTGTAAATGTATTTTCTGCAGTGATAGGCTGTTAGAAAGGCTGTGGACTGGACTCACTGTGTCACTGGAGTATCTGAAGCTGACATTCTGCACCATGATCACAGGAGGGGGGATCTTCCCACAAGAAGGGAAGTAAAATGACAAAGTCTGAAAGAGAAATGTGTGGTTAAAACTCTCCGATAACATAATCCATGGTGGAAAATAATGACAATCTTTAACAGCAAAATCAGTGGCACCTAGAGCCCAAACAGCCCACCCTAAAATTACAATTCTGTCGTTAATTACCCTCATGTTGTTTCAAACCCGTAAGCCCTTTATTCATCTTCAGAACACAAATTAAGATTTTTTTGATGAAATTCGAGAGCTTTCCCAGGCAAATAATAAGTGTAATAATGTACTGAAAGTGCTCTATTTTCACGCACTAATTACGTAACTTAATATACAAAAAAACATTATTTAGTACTTCTTAAGATAATCTTAGTGTACTTAACTGTGCTATTTTGAGACACCATGAAGAACTCAAATTTGCTTTTAACACAATATCGCTGCATTAAATCTTTTTATTTGGTTACCACTTGCAGTACATAGACTTATAGTATAGACAGTATAGACTTATACATTATTTAAAATATAAGAATAATAATACATACAAAATGTGTTTATAATGTATTGTCCACATATTTTTCTACATTAAATAATTCATTTAAAATGTTTTGCAACTGTTAATATTCCCTTTATATGATATACTTAACTACATGTTAATGGTGACTTTAAATAATACAATCAAGTACACTATTAAAAAAATTTGCGCTTTAAGTACTTTGCTAAAATTATACTTACTGTTAAATTGTGAATTTTAGTACACATTTAACGTTTGCCACAAAAAGAAAATTAGAGTATTTATAGTTTATTTTTTAAACTTTTACTATTTTATTTACCACAAAAAATAAGAATGTACTACAAATGTACTTGTACACTTTTTTTGTGCATTTAAGTATACTTTATCTTTACCTGGGTTCTGACCCTGTGTAGTGTGCGTACAGCAATGCAACTGAAAAGGCCCAGAAAGGTAATAAGGACATTGGTAAAATAGTCCATGTGACATCAATGGAAGCAACGAGAGTACTTTTTGTGTGCAAAGAAAACAAAAATAACGACTTTATTCAACAATTTCTTGTCTTCCATGTCAGTCTCCGAAGGTATTACGGGTTTGGGAAGACATGAGGGTGAGTAATTAGTGAAATAGTTTTCATTTTTGGGTGAATTTTCCCTTTAAGATGTTTGTAGTCACTACAGCAAATTAGCCGAACTCACACTACAGGAGTTTTAGACCAATTTATCCCAGATTTTCTCCTCCCAAGAATCGGCGAAACAATCTTGTTGAGGACCTCGGTTGGTTTTGATGTTCAGACCGGATCATCTGGTAATGTGATGAACCATGATTTTCAAACCTTGTAGTGTGTACATGTTTAAGATTTGAGGGAAGAAAATCTGCAAAGATTCTCCTTATGTGTGTGCTGCAACCAGATTTCTTAATCGCTTAGGATTTTAAAACTTCTGTAGTCTGAACCTGGCTTTAGTAAAACCAGCAACTTCCTGTTCAAAAAATACAGACAACCATTGTAAAAGAAATATCTTAGATTAGCTCTAAATTATTGGTGAAAATGTTTTTTCTGGTTTACATGGTTCTCACTATTCACCTCTTTTGTCTTGGTCATGGCATTGGTCAATTGAACAAAGTGAGTTAACAATCCTCAACTGATGCTTCATGATGATAACAGGTCTTGGGCAAGAGAAAATGACATGCATAAACACAAAAAATGTCCCACTGACCAGGTACAGAGTGTGTGTTAATGAGTATTTGCCTGTGAGACCAACCTTGTCATTCACCACACGAGCTGTTAGGCCAGAGGCCACCATTTTCTGCAGTGTTTTTTCTTTGCTCTGAGCCTGGCGAGCTAGCTTTGCAGAGCCGTGACCAAAACGAGCAATATAGTTCTACAGGAGAAGAAGGGAATAATGATGACATTATTTTTGCAATGACATACATATGGTGAACAGCAGCAGTGCAGTACAAGAACTGTAAAACAAAAAAAACTATTTAAAAAGAGTGGGGGTGCTCCGATCAGGATTTTTTAGGCTGATCGCCGATCGCAGAAAGCAGTATTTGCCCATACGATCACCGATACTGATCTTTTTAAAGCCTTCTTTTTATCATGCAGAATTATTTATAGTGATGATCCAATCAAGATTTGTAGACATTTATTCAGGGTCAGAATTCCCCTCTTATGACGCATTTCCACTGCATGGTCCGGCATGGTACGGTTCAGTACGGTTCACTTTTGAGGGCTTTTCCATTGGTAACAGTACCTGGTACCTGATACTGTTTTTCAGTACCACCTCAGTTGAAGCTCCAAGCAAACCGAACTGTTACCAAAACGTGATGTGTAAATGCTGCAGTTCACTGATTGGCCAGATAAGATCGTCACTGCCTGCGTCATTAAACTTGTGGTACGAGACACAACAGAACCGCTAGATTTAAACCAACACAGCCAGCGAAGGATCGAACGCAACTGTTTTGAATGAGTGCACCTTTTTTTAAATGTTTCGTTGTCTGTTGAGGAAGTACAGACGTTCCTCTCATTGATAGCTGAGGAGCGGATCCAGCGAGAGTTGATGGAGCGATGCGGAATGGAAAAGTTTTTCATGAGTCACAGCAGTAGACTGTAACGCAGTGAATAATCCCGCCCACTCTAAAGCGTTACTAAACTGCAGTGGAAACATAAACCGAGCCGTGCCGTACTGAGCCGAGTTGTACCATGCCGTGGAAAAGCACCATTAGGTGACTTGTGAGAGGGGATTTTTTTTTTTTATATATAATTTATCACATCTAAATGTTTATTCATGCACTGAATTTTTGTTTTGACAATCCTGCAATTGTTGCACAATAGCTTAAACACAGCCCAAGCCTGATTTCGTGAGCTGTATGTGAGGTGGCCTTTTTCACCAGGTTCACATGTACTCCGTTTGCAGTGTGTATGCAGTCCATGTGTAAGCGGTGCAGAAGCAGCATGGACTCTCGTTGTGCTTTCACACAGGAGTCTGCCACTGATCCGTGGCTGTTTACTACAAACACAACATTTATCCATTATTTTGATTTCAAATCCAAACATAGTTACTTAAAATGCTTTTTCAGCATTATGATTATTTTATATAAAGTACAGTAATACAATCTTTCATAGAAGTGTTTACACACAATATATTTATATAAGAAACACATGATTCAATGCTTTTTACTTTTGCATTTACTTCTAGATGTATATATTAAGTTACTCAAGCAAGTGGCAAAACATTTCAACAACTTTTCTTACATTATCACAAATATTCTAAATTAAAGACACTGCCTCGATGTGCAAGGGACAATTCCTGTGTCAAATATGCAGCGTGCAGCTCGCTTATAATGCAGACGCGATGTGATTTGATTCCATTTGCGCATTTTGAGAGAAAAAGAGAGAGAGCGCCGGTGATTCACTCACGTGGTTCATGAAATTACGTCTCAGAAAGTTTTCAAATGACTTTATAAGTTATTTAATGAAGCAATATGAATTGTAACTCACCTTCAGCATTACAATTATTTCACCTGCGCCGGACAGAGAATAAGACGGTGACGCTGCCGCTGCATATCATGCCAAACCTCTCACGGCAGGCGCATCATCAGCTTGAGATCAGTTTTTTGAGATCAAACATCCCAAAGCGATTATCGGCCGATAGTGATCGATAGTCGATCCATCGGAGCACCCTTAAAAAAGAGCAATAAGGTCACAAGGCTACACTGTTTCACCTTCATATGAGCTATCTGGTCCTGCTCCCAGTTGTACCGCTTCATCTGGTTTTCCTCCAGCTCCTCTCTGGTCTTCACATACTGATCGTAGTTACCCTAAATCACACATTTTCATTACACACAGCAAACACAGTTAACACTCTCATACCTTTGTTACTTTTAATATATGTGATGCGAGCGCTAATCAACCAGACTCGGATCAGCAACAGTTCATAATTAGCAACAGTAATAAAAGCATCATATTTCAGGCCTTTTAAGGCTAGACCAGGAAGAGCAGAAGAGGAGCCTCAGGATCAGGTCTCCTATTAAAGGCAATAGTACAGATTTTTTGAGTATAACAAAGCTTTTGCATACAACTTCTGTGAGTTGGATACACTTGCACATTTTCAAAAAAGCTATGACATTACACATCATACCTCTGTCATATTTGTTTAGCATCACCCTCATGTCGCTCCAAACCTATATGACTTATGGAACATTTCCCATTTCCAATTTCCATTGTAGCAACAAAAAACAGAGACGTAAAGATCATACAGGTTTGGAGCAACATGAGGGAGAGTAAATGATGACAGATTATATTTTTTATTCTTCATTTTTGGGTGAACTATCCCTCACTGCTTTCAACAGATCATCTGCCTATTGTAGGCAAACAAGTGAACATTGTGCTACAACACTCACAGTGTAGTACTTGAGCTTCCTCTGGTGGAGATGAATGATGTTCGTGCAGACACCATTGAGAAAGTCTTGAGAATGTGAGATGAGTACAAGAATTCGCTTAAAACTAAAAAAAACAATACAATCTGTTAACTATAAGAATCGTTCTGACAATTCCTTGTTTAAAAACTGTATTGTTTGTCATCATAAACTACAATTCCTATGCATTTGTGTTACATGAAACTCTTTGACATTTAGTTTTGTTTCTGCGCATGACAATTTCCATCTCATTTGATTACTGGTGTACTAGAAAATCTAGAAGACAGTGCTCACGACTTAAGTTCTTCTTCCAGCCACACGCAGGCATCCAAATCCAGGTGGTTAGTAGGTTCATCTAACAACAGCATGAAGGGCTTTATGAACAGGGCTCTGAAAGAGGGACATTAGAAAAATAAATATTAAGAAAATGTATTCTTGTGTTTGTATTAAATTGATAAATTATAACGTTTGGTCTCATTTGGATTTTAGTCCATTCATTATGTGAGGATAACCAATAAAAAAAGAGTGATATTATAACATATATAGAAAAGGAACTATTTTTTTAAACACAATTAACAACAAACTGCATTATACAGCAAGACTGGACTTTTTAAAACATTTCTCAACATATTTTGTACTGACACAGAATAAACATTTAAATGTCATTTTCAAACCTGGCAAGGGACACACGCATCCTCCAGCCTCCACTGAAATCTTTCAGTCTTTTTTTCTGCATAGCAGGTGTGAAACCAAGTCCAAAGAGGATCCGTGAGGCTCGAACTTCAGCTTTGTCTGCGTCCAACTCTTCCAAACGCTCGTAAATCTCCATCAGCTTCTCACACTCTGCTGCAGTAAAGAGAAAACATTTAGAATATGGGACATGTTGTACTTAAGTGCTGTGCAACTTGTTAAATCAAATTTACATATGATTTATAGCATTAATAGCATTTTACAGTATGTGTAACCAATAATAAGAGAATTACCAGGTTTGTAAACTTGCAGATTAGTATAGCAAAAACCTGATGCATGTGTGTGTGTGTATGTAACTCACAGTCCTCATGAGCCAATCGCTCAGCCTCCTTCTCTAGTTTTATCCTCTCTTCATCAACTTCCATTACACACTGCAGCGCGGTCTTCTCACTAGGGGACATCTCTCGTGTAAGGTGGTAGATGTCTATGTGTTCTGGGATGGGAACTTCTCGTTGCCCGATGGCAGATAGGAGCATGGACTTGCCTACAAAGAGTGTTCAAGAATATTCTCATTCATGGATCCCCCAAACCTCTCATTATACAATTCCCTTTCCTTCACTCCAAGTTTTGTAAAATGCAATGAAAACAATTATCTGTGATTTGTTAATTCACTTTAACCTTTACTTAATTGACAAAGAAACAACAAAGAAAAATATATAATTTTTTCACTGGCCTAATTGTATTTTGTTTATATAATATAAACAAATGTTGATTAATATCGGCTGCAATAAAATCCCAAAAAATTGGAACAGGGGCAAAATAAAAGTGAAAAGTAAAAAAAAGCACCACCAAAGACAAGCCAAGATGGGTTGTGGCTTATGTTTTTGTGCTGAATTTAATGTGAGAATTGTCAAACTGTTAAATAATTACATTTCTCAGAATTTCACATAATTAAGGTCTTTCACCATCTACTATACTGTAACTGTACACTGTTGTCACTATACGCGTCTGTTGCTGTATCAAGAAATGCATCTTGAAACATGGCTGACTTGCACATGTGTGGAGGTAGCACTGAGGCTGAGGTATATATTGGGATTGCACAGAGACATATGCTACCATCAAAATGATGTATTTTCCTGGGAAAAGAGCAAGGCAATGCCAGGCCTAATTTTACTTGTGCAACAACAGTGTGGTTTCGTAGACATATGTCGAGATCACAATGCAATTTATGTCGATAATGATGATAAGCTTTAGACATTTTTACTTGATATGGATTATCTAACAGGAGAAATAAATGTGACAACTGCAAGTCAGTGCTTGTCGCTGATAGGCCTCTGCATGTTCTGTCTCTCTGTAAAAGTGAATGGCATGATTTTGTCTGATACACAAACTCCAACACTCGCAGTGATTTCAGTGTCTACATCTCAATACATGAGGACATGAACACAGGAACTCAAAACCTTCATGACAACTTGTCAAAATAAAAGCCCGGTTTAACTTGAAGAAATTATGACAGAAATAAATTACTATTGTACACTAAAATGTAACTCTCAATTAATAATACTAAAATTTGTAAATAATATAATACAACCAAAGTGTTTTTCCTTAATTTGTATTTATTTTATTAATTAATATTTAATTTATAATTATTTATTTGTCGTAGATTCCTTGTTTTCATTTAATTATTAAAGTTATATTAATTTATTTAATTTTACACAATTTTTAATGAACCATAAAACAGAATCCAGAAAAAAAATAAAATGGAAAACAGCATTTAGAGGGAAATAAAACAGATTTCACGAGACCCTCGTGAGTGTTTAATTAAGAGCCAAACAGTTAACTTTGCATTCATTCTCAAGGTCTAACAAACATGTGGAAAGCATTTTCTTCCCTGTTAATAGTAAATTAATATTGTGATAAATATCAATATTGTATCAAATGGAAAAAATATTATGTTTTGGCCATATTGCCCAGCCCTGTGAAGAGAAGAATAAGAGGAGCACGCTGACCACGGCTGTTGAGCAGCTGAAGTCTTGTATTGGTCAAACATTCCTCTGTATTTAGTTTCCTCAGTTCAGAAACAATTCAAAAGTGTGATTAAAAGAAAAGGTGATGTAACACCGCTGTCCCAAAGTTTTTGGATTGCGTTGCAGTCATGAAAATCAAAATGTGTTTATATTTACAAAATATTATTAAGCTGATGTTAAATTTGAGATCTTTTCTCTAAACCTTTGTCAGTTAAATAAAGGTTAAACAAAATTAACAAATTACAAATACTATTTTTATTGCATTTTACTAAATAAATAAATAATCTGAAAATGGTTTTATTAATTAACAAGATTTTATGTTAAATAATAGGTTATTGTAAATACAATAAATACCACAAATAATATGAACTTTTAGACTCTTTGTGCAAATCTCGATGAAGCTTAAGAAGCAATGGATGTATTAGCCCCAATGTCACTTAACATCTATACCTGTGCCATTGAGGCCAATGAGACCATAGCGCCGGCCGGAGTTGAGCTCCAGGCTTGTGTCGCTCAGTAACTCTTGGCCATGAAAGGTGAGAGACAGACTGCTGATGTGAACATCGGTGCTGTTGGGGTGGGAAGCCAAGACGCCCGTCACCGCCATCTCCAACTCATCCAGCTCCTTAGTCAGAGCAGCAACATCTAAAGGGTGCGACATAGAAAAGTAAATTATGTGTCATAGCTAAAGCTACATGTATGTTTGCATGTAAATTTGTCTGACTCTGCCTTATGAGTTGTGAACTGTCAAAATGTTTGCCCTCTTCAAACTTTTGGCATGATTTTAATAAACACACCTCCATTTGTCTCCCCATTAGTTTCTGCACCATTCACTTGGCCATCTTGAAGCTCTTCTTCTCCGTTTACGTCATCATGCTTTTTCACACGCTGTCGAGCTTTAGCAGCCTCTTTCTTTTTTGCAGCCTTCTTCTTAGCAAGATCTGACGGCATGGCTGTGGAGTACAGTAATATGTGATGATGCCACATCTAACATGATAATATTTTAATACGCTCATGAACTCATAAATTACTGTTCCACTATACACAGATAAATGTGTCATTAAGCTGACCTCACTTTATTGGACCTAAATCAACAGCAAAGAATCTTAAAAGCAATGGTTTGTTAAATTACATAAGGACATTCTTCACAGATAACTGTTTATAAGTTTCTTCCATTACTCCATTCTGTTGCATTGCATAACCACTCAAATACTGCTCGCTCTGTCACTGCTGTTGATGCATTTCAAACCCAAATACAGTTCCCAACGGCTCAGGTAACGTTAACCGTTTTTAGTTAATGAAAAGCACAACCTCGACCTTTGAGTGTCTTCTTAGAGGCTGATATGATCTTAAACCTTGGCAGTGTATGAAAATGAATCATGTACATGTGCAGTGAGTGTCACTGCAACTTAACTTTAACATGTCACACCCAGGGGCAGATCAAGTTGCCACGCTAAGAAAAAGCTGTACCACCCCACCTGCCACCCCAGAATTATCACAGAATAAAATATAAATGTAAGCAGTGTTTCATGTGCTACTTTTGAGCGGCGACGATGACCGTGCAACGGAAAATAATTGCAAAAAAATCTTTCACTTTAGTCTTTCACTAAACTGTTCACGATGGTAGTAGTCGGCTTCATTAAAGGGGTCATTTGATGAGATTTCAAGTTTTCTTTTCTCTTTGGGGTGTAACAAGCTAATTGTGCGTAGATAAGATCCCTGAAGTTGCAAAGTCTAAAGTCTTAAAACCAAAGAGATATTCTTTATCAAAATTAAGACTCTGCCACTCCCCCCTAAAACGGCTCATTCAAACACGCCCCCACATGTCTACATCACGATGTGGAAATATAATCATAACGCAGCCCAAATGTGCACGCGAAGAAAGATGCCGTGGTTTCAGTAACAGCAGTAGTGTTGGAGCAGCCGTGTCAGGGAGAAGCTGTGTTTCTATGCGAAAGCATAGAATGTTTTGTTATTAGTTTAAGTATTTGCTATTGACTGTTCAAATGCGGATTTTTTTGCTGTGTGTGTGTGTGTGTGTGTGTGTGTGTGTGTGTGTGTGTGTGTGTGTGTGCACGCGCGTGTGTGTATGAAAGAGAGAGTCATAGGGCAGCATCGTGTGTGAGAGAGGGAGACATGGTCACACAACCGCGGCTTGTGTGCAACATGTCACAAGCATCATTACTGTGTCTGTCACGCGACTCTGTTCCCCCCTCGGGCTTGAAATGATGGTAAAGCTAAGGACAATATTAACTGTTTTTACTATTATTTTGAAAGCTGAAGCTCGCGATTATGGAAAGGGGCGTTACATTTCCAACGCGGCTTGTGGTGTTCGGCCAATCAGAGCAGACTGTGTTTGTCGGAAGGAGGGACTTTGTAGAAAACGAAGCGTTTGAGAGAGGCGGGGCATAGAGGACCTACAATAATGTACAGTATTTGACAAAGAATGTGTTTTTTTACATTAAAGCATGTCAACATATTCTGTTACACCAAATACACAAAATAATGATCTTTAAAAAAGCATAATATGACCCCTTTAACAAAATACTCTTATGAATCGGTTCTTTTTTAGTCCAAAACAACAAAGCGCAGCCCATTCACTAGCGAATTGTTTTTACATTTGTTCGTGAATCAGATACTGCTTCTCCATTTATTCAGAAGTCCTCCGAGAAATCGAATCCCGTCCGGATATGTCTGAGATTCATCCCGCAATTGTTTGGTGATCCGATTCTCCGACCGCTCGCTCCACTTTCATCATGGATATAGGCCTTTGTGCCATATTGGACGAAACAATATCATGAAATCAGTAAGAAGATGCTGATCACAAAACCTAATAGCAGAGTTAGGTAAGAATCTTATTGCCGTTTTCTCGATTCTTGACATAATATAACTGATTTTAGTTGGCCCATTTTCCCAATTCATTAATTAAGTTCTCAAAACAAAGACATTTCTCAAAAAGTTTAACAAACATTAGGTAGCAAAACTGATGACAACAATCAGAATCACTGCATCTTACGGAGAGAGCTGAACGAATAATATAGCCTACATGGGTTTTATACTTACACATTCAGTATAATTACAGTACAGTACCAGTACATTAGATAATGGACATTTCACTATTCTATATGTAGGCTACAGTAAACAGTAGCACATGTTGTACACCTTCAAACGTGTAAGTGTCAAATTTTATTTGTAACCATTTTTTATGTGTAGGCCTACTGCATGTTTGCAGAACTGAGAAATGACTGCCTAGAGATTTAGCTAGTCTTGTGTCAGGACTCAGGACACCAGGAAACTGCTATAGTACTGTATACCGTAATGAAATTTGACCAAATGTGCAGAGGATGCTAAATTTACTTTTTACATTGTGTATTGTGGTGCATACCAAGTTCATATTCAATTCTTTAGAACTTTTCTAGTGTTTTTCTTCAACTGCAAGAATACTTTACAGTAGAAAAATGAAAATGATCTGTTCCTAAAAGTTAATTGCTGAATTATTATTATCTGTAATTTAATGTATGTTGTATACTGTAATAGACATTGAGCTACCGGAAATAATTCCTGAATCCTAATAAGAGTTTTTTGTTAATTGATTTCATGAGTGTTCACTGGGCAGGAAAGTCATCTGTGAATCTGAATTGTGTGTATAAGCATGTAATAATACCTTTAATAACTAGATTTAAAAGTTTGAAAGGCAACTTTATGCTGGCTTGAAATCTTGTTTAAGAAACATAAATAGTTTGGTCAGTTAGATGTCCGCTATAGTGTCATGTCTTCTTCAAGCTCAGACACATTTATAACCTGTTGAAGTTTTTTATATCGTGTATTATTAACTTGGTGCCATGATGGAAACTGAAATGTTATTTATTTTTCATTTTAAACAGTATAGATGATTACTTAATGGCATAATTAATTACTTGATTACACAATATTTGTGAACAAAACTGCATGTAAGACAATAAATCCCCAAAAGCTATGCATGGAGGCTTGCTTTGGTTTTGCCACCCCTCATAGACCCCGTGCCACCCTAAAAACTATTTCTAGATCTTCCTCTGGTCACGCCGCTATTCATCCAAGACAAGCTGAGCAAACTACTAAAATAACAACGTGTACCAACAACGCTTTTGTAGAAAGGGCAATGCCATATATGCATTATATAATGACATAAAATAAACACCCTCGCAGTTTTAATAACCCAAATTAATCTCATATCTCTTATGGCAGAACACCGGCATAATGGCCTTAGCTAACTATAGCGCTTTACTGACATCTCTATTTTGGAGTTTAAGACTTTACAGTTTTGTATATGTATACAAATATACACATTTAAAGTCGTGTAAGTTACGGCTTAATTTTGACACCGGTAACATATTGAAGTGACAGCATGAGGCGACCAGGGCCCTGCGTTCAGCTCAGATACAAACTGTATAAGCCGGATATTACCTCACTTACAGTATATTTATGTATCACGTACAATGCAGTAGCGGTAGTTTAAAGGAAACACTGACAAGCTAAAACAGAGTAAAATAGGTGCAGAACAGACGTACCTTTCTGAGAGGATCAGACACGCGCCAGGCAGCGGCAGCGGCGGCGGCGGCTCGCGCACACTCAGCGCACTGACCGTATTTGGTGAAGAGCAGATCACCGCCTGCTGGTCAGACGAGCCAAGCTTCACATGCTGACCAATGCATAGTAGAACTGCGTAGTAATAAAAACTGCGTATCGTTTACTGAATTACATCGGGAAAAGATAAGGATTTTACTAGGAGTATGGCAGTGGTAGAAGGTACTAGTCTTAATTGATAAATATGTAACAACACAGCAAACATTACTCGTGGACAATGCATTTTAAAACTGAGCAATATGTAGTACCAAATATTGCAATAGTAGGCTATAAAACTATAATAATAAAGAGTTTCATGTGAATGCAGGGATTTAGAATTATAATACTGAATCGACCCCAAAATACATGTTGCCAATTTTTATTCACGTAACCAGCTTGTTTTTCTTTCTTTTGTGAAACACAAAAAAGAGATGCAAGCGAAAATGACCGTCTCATTCACCATTCAATGTAATTATATATTTTGAGTAAATGATGACCGAATTAATACTATCCCCTTTAAGTAGACTTTTAAATCTATTTAATGCCTTTTGCAGACAAAACTATATATTATATCAAAGAATATATTTTGTATTGCATCATGACTATTGCACGTCTCGGTTTGTTTTATTGTATCTCATTCCTCTTTGTGCCCACATCAAAGTCTTTTTCCTAAAGCAAATGGTTGATATACATTGCTAAAGGCAGATGAACTTGATTCAGAAGTAAACTGTCAGTGGGCCATGAAGCCACTCATAAAGCAATTCATCCATGCCAAAGAACTAGGATTTCTGGAAACAAGACTATTCCATAACAGGACATTGGTTTCAGAATAGCATCTGCTTGTCTATTGTAGATCCTTAAAAATATTACTAAGAAAAAAATCTAGAACATAGATTTTGTATTATTTTCTTTTAAATAATACAATTAAATTAGCTATTTTACTTTCCATGAAGAATGTTTTGAATAGAAACCTTTTGAGGACCAGGGGTAATCTTTCTGCAGTTGTTGTTTGATTGTTATTTTTTTTCTTGTAATTTATTATGTAGCTATTGTTTTATTTGAGTCACTGCCCCTTCGCTGTAATCAGTTCTTTAATATTTGACGGCCAGAGCTTGTCGTTCCCCGCGGATGGGATAACGGGCTCGGTGTGACAGCTCGCGGTCAGACTCGGGGCAGGACTCGTGTGTAGTCTACGTGGAACTCTCGAGCGCCTGCTGCTTGTTTCCTTGGGTCTGTTTTAACGCGTCGAGTCAATCTTCCTCTTTAGCACATCCGTAGCTAGACTTATACGTGACCGAGGATGCTAGAGACATTCACAGCAAAGCCAAGAAAGTCATTTCGCGATAGTTTTTGTATTTTTCGTCGAATCCTCTGAAGAGACGCAGGGATTCATCTGAAGTTACTGTGTTTGTGTTTTGGGGGAAATATCGCTGGTGGCTGCTAATGTTGCTCAGCTTCACTGTGCAAGCAAAGCAGCTACGAAGCTACGCCAGGCAGTGGAAGACGTTTTTATTGAATGTAATTTATCATCAGTTGTTTTTTAAGACCACAAAATGTATATTATACCCTGATATCCTGAACTTTATCATATTTCAGTCCTCGATCAGCTGTGCATGCTGGTTGGCTTCAAATGGTGTCGACTGGTTAGCGATCTACGTTAACCCTTTGTGCATCACCAGTGGAGGTGATTTCTCATCTAATAATGTACATTTATTTATCAAATAATGTGTTCATACATGCAGCTCGCATACTGCATCTGGCTAGATCAAAGTGGACTAATTTACGCGGACTGAGGGAGTGGCAGTGTCTCGTTTTGCATGTTTGGATGTTAAATCAGTCCCATATGTCCCGATGTTAGTCATCTGACTGTGAAGAGGCAGGTCAGATTGGTTGCTGTCGCTCCTCCTTTTGTTTTGTTTTTTCACTGCTGAGATTGACTCTTCGTCGTCCGTTAATCTGATTGTGAAGACTTCACCAGTCATGTTAAGATTGCATGCATGCATGGTGTCAGGAATTTAAATACTTACCTTTACAGAATCCCTGTCAAAGGCCTCTATTCTGATCAACTGTTGACGAGACTTGCTGTGACTTGAACTGCTCAAGGAGACCTATCGAGACTTGACATCCACTGGCTTGCAGAGCCTCTGCTCCACCATGCGCCTGTCTTCTTTCCTGGCTGTTTTCCGGCCTGCTCTGCCTCTCATCCTGGGGCTCTCTTTGGGCTGCAGCCTCAGCCTCCTGATGGTGTCCTGGACGCAGGGGGAGACCGACGAGGCTTGTGGAGATGAACTGGGCAAGGGGAAACTCATACACAGTGGTCATATCAGGAATGTCCCAGATGGGGATGGGAATGAGGACTTCCAGCCTCGCATTGTGCCCTATCACAAGGACCCCAACAAACCACACAAGAAAGTCCTCAGGTGAGTCCCTGGATATCAGTTCATTTTGGCTTAATTTCTTATATAAAAGGCCTGAAATTTCCACAAAAAATTGTTATTTTAGTTATATATATTGAATATATATATATATATATATATATATTCATATATATATAAATATTCAAAAATTAGACAAGATCTCAGTATTTAAGAACATAAGTCCATAATATAAATTTGCAATGATGAGCTATATTGATTTAAATGTATTTATAATTATATTGAATCAGCTGTGAGCTTTGGATCATGCTGGTATCAGTAGCCAGTATAGAAATGTGACTTGTGAGTGGGGTTTGTTTGACTTGGCACTGTTGGCAGTCAGTTAGTAAAGTCTCAGCCGAGTATTTTTCACCTCGCCTCTGTGCTTTTCTTACAGCTGAATTCTTCACCACTTTGTGAAGCCGCAGATATAGAATCCCTTATTATTCCTCTCATAGAAACATCCACGGCTGCATATGTTAGTCAGCCGTGTTTTGTGCCCCAAGAGAGGTTTAGATGATAAACAGTTAAACTTATGTTTGGAAATTTTAGTCTCACTTCTGTCAAATGGGACTGAAACATTAGTAACAGTTTGTGTTGCATGTTCTTGTAAATTAAATAAGATTAAAAAAAAAATAGAAAGTGCCTGTTTATTCATCAGACTTAACAACAAAAAAAACACATTGGCGTTAATTTAGATTACTAAACTAATTTGCATAAAAACAAGGGCATTATTAATAATTAAATATAATGCATTGCAAAAGGATTTTGGACATTTGCATTTAGCAGACACTTTTTTCCAAAGCGACTTAAATTCAGACTATACATTATTTTATCAGTATGGACATGTAAACAAAAATCATGCTGTGAGAAAATTTATATCAGCTAATCTCCACAATTGTCACAATTGTGTATCCACAATAACTTTTACGTAACTTTTTGACTTCTATTAGAGATGCAACTAATTGCTTTAATAAAACTTTGAGTTTAGCACACTGTGCCATTTTCATCATAAGCAAATTACCAATAACAAATTCAATTGTATAAATTAATTAAGGGTCACTGAAGCTGTTTGCTTTAGAAATCATGGAAGTTGTCCCTTATTTGTCTCACTCAGCTTCGTAACTGGGTTAGATCTCTATCCCTTCATTTTTGGCCTTAACCAAGCATGCACAAAAGGATATATTTGTTTCCACACAAATATTTTTAAGCTGCACAACTGGATTAATGGCTGCTAAAATTCAGCTTTCCCATCATATGAATAAATTATTATATAGCAATAAATTAAACATTTTAAATTAAATTCAAATAAGGGAAAAAGCATTCAAATGTATTTAACATTTAAATTCTAATAATATTGACACTATTACTGTATTACTGTTTAATGCTTAAAAAAACATTTAAAAAACCCTCAACTTTTTAACGGCAGCGTTTATGCACACTAAAATGAAACTTGTTAAATACCTGTGGTAAATGTTTTATTTTTTGTTTGTTTGCGACAGGACGCGCTACATCCACACCGAGCTGGGCATCCGAGAACGCCTTCTGGTGGGTATCCTGAGCTCACGCGCCACTCTCAACACACTAGGGGTGGCTGTCAATAAAACGGTAGCTCACTGCTTCCACCGTACTTTCTTTTTCACTGGCCTTCGAAGCACAAAGGCACCGCATGGCATGGCTGTTGTTGCTCATGGTGATGATCGACCCGTCTGGCTGATGTATGAAACTATACGCCACCTCCACCAACACCACGGCAATGAGTATGACTGGTTTTACCTTGCACAAGATGATACATACACACAAGCTGAAAGGATCATGGAGCTGGTTAATCATCTAAGTGCGGGGCAGGATATGTACATGGGACGGGCAGAGGAGTTTATCGGGGGTGAAGAACGTGCCCGGTATTGCCATGGTGGATATGGGTATCTGCTGTCACGTAGCCTGCTAGCTCGACTGCAGCCCCACCTGGACTCTTGTCGAAATGATATCCTCAGTGTCAGGCCAGATGAGTGGCTTGGTCGCTGCATCATCGATTACCTGGGTCTCAGCTGTGTGGAGAAGCATCAGGTGGGCAAATGTTTTTTTAAAAGGTTGTAAATAAAAAGCTAAAACCTATTTACTAAAACTGTGGTGGTTTGAGATATCCGTCGAAGTAAACGCAGTGTCATTTTCTCATAATCATAATCTCATAGTGAAAATGGAAAGTAATTATTGTATGGTGCTTGGTTATTTTGTTTACATCCAGTAATCCATACCAAAAGCACTGAGAGAGAGAGAATCCATTTAAACCTGGGTTATGATCAGTGTTATTGTGATCTTTTAAAATGATGTAGGAGATGACATACCGTTACTTTGAGCTGCAGAAGAACGTGGACCCTGAGCGCGAGGACAGTGCACAGTTTAAGAGCGCCTTCACTGTCCATCCCGTCTCTGAACCTGCCCTAATGTATCGCCTACACAAACGCTATAACCAGATTGAACTGGACTGGACTTATGCACAAATACAGCAGTTACAGGTATGTTACTGCACTTCTTATTAGAAGAAACATTCGCTCACTCTCATAAAGCTGCTAACTCCTAGAAAAGACACCGCAGAAGGGTTTTGTTCATATACGATTTGCCTGGTAACACTTTTGTCAACTTATTATGTCAACAAAAAGAAGCAAGAATTTTGAAACTAGCTTTATCCAATGTTCAGAAGTAGAATACAAATGTGTCTTGATGTACTGTGATTAATCAACAGTGGAAAGTATGGTGTATGTATAATAGGTTACAGCGTTTAGCCTGTTCACCTGTTGTGTCTTGCCTTAAGTTCATTGACTTAAGGCGTGTCTGCACAATTATATGCAGAACCAGCACCTTTTATTAAGCATGTATTAAGACCTCAGTGCATTTTAACTAAGCTGTGGAGTAGTGGAGACCTACACAAATATGCATTCTGATGTTATGTCTCTGTGAGCTACAACTCAGTCAAGCTGCAGTTTTAATCTGTTTGTCCAAGTAAGTGTGACACAATATCTAATCAGATATTTGTAGGATTAAGTACTCCTCTTTCGGAACAAAGAAACAAAGACATGCTGGACAAAGACATGTTACAATCACATTATAAATGCATGTTAGTCCGATTAGCAAACATTTTAGATTTCAGTCAAACTAAAGCATTTACATTGCATTTTAAAAAGATGAATCATTACTTTAGTCCAAAGAAAAGTTCACTTAATATAATGCATAGCTTTGACGCATAGTGTTTCATGTCTGGGCAAAGATGCTGCATAGGTAATGGGTGTAAGGTGTTTGCAGCTGTTAGCCAGTCATCACGCATCACATAACAGCAGGAAATGAATTTGAAATGAGCTACCTCTTCTTTTCAAATGCCTTTAGATTGGATAGGATGACTTTGACTCAAGGAGAACACTTTCCTTGCTGCATAATAAAAGAAAGTGGAAAGACAATTGACAGACACCCTGAGACTATGTATTAGGTGGCCTTAACTACTATGTACTTGCATCAAAATAAGTACAATAAACTTGTGTTCATATTGTACTGCAGAACACTTTTGCTGATCTTAAGGTGGGGTAGGGGTAAGGCTAGGGACAGGTTTGGTGTATGGGTAGGTTTAAGGGTGTGCTAAGGTGTAAGGGATGAGTCAACAGTATAATTCTAAATGTAAATACAGAAATGAATTACATGTGTACAAGTACAATGTAAAGAAATGCATGTACACAATAAGTGCATTGTATCAAATTATACATTTAAATGCAACTAGATAAGGTCACCTAATACAAAGTTGGACCAATGACAGAAAGGAGAACTTGTTCTCTTTACCAGGTTAAAATTTTTCGCAGCACCTTACAATGATGTTTTCTGTTGTTTTGGCCACAGAACCAGATCAATAACATAAGTGAGCTCACTCCAGAGGGCAAAGCCGGAGCCACCTGGCCCATCGGAATCAACCCACCTTTCCGACCCAAAACCCGCTTTGAGGTGATCAACTGGGAACACTTCACCGAAGAGCACATTTATTCATGTGCCGACAGCTCTCCAAAGTGTGAGCTTAGAGGTGCGGACAGAGCAGACGTCAACTCAGTCCTGGAGACTGCAGTGGGCCGTCTAAACGAGCGCTATCAGCCTCAGTTGCGCTTCCGTAAGCGGCGTCTGCTGAATGGGTACCGGCGCTTCGATCCCACAAGAGGCATGGAGTACGTGCTGGATTTGGCCCTGGAAGCTTTTACACAGAAAGGTCATAGTCAGGTCATCGCCAAACGGGTGAGTCTGCTGAAACCGCTCAGTGCTGTCGAGATCATCCCAATGCCATATGTAACAGAAGCGACACGGGTACAGGTGATCCTCCCTGTGACGGCACACGATCAAGACTTTGTGGGTAACTTCCTTGACATGTATGTTATGAATGCTCTGGATACCCATGACAATGCTCTTCTCACCTTCTTGTTTGTGTATGACCCCTTCGATGCCCAAAGAGTCAGCCAGATTGACGTCTTTGCAGGTGTCAAAGCCATGATTGGTGAGGTAGAGAAACGTTACGGTGACGTAAAGATTCCTTGGATTAGTGTAAAGACTGAAGTTCCCTCACAAGTCAAGCTGATGGACATCATCTCCAAGAAGCACCCAGTAGACACCTTGTTCTTCCTGGCCAGCGTTTGGACTGAGGTCAACGCTGACTTCCTTAATCGCTGCCGTATGAATGCTATCAGCAATTGGCAGGTCTTCTTCCCGATCCACTTTCAAGAGTATAGTACCGCTCTGGTCTACCGCGACCAACAGCCTTCTGCCGCTTCATCGTTTGCGTCTGAGGCGCTGCGCGATGGCCACTTTGACCGCCTTGTCTTTGAAGAAGCCTGCTTCTACAATGCAGATTATATGGCTGCCCGCACAAAAATGGCGGCAGACATCTTAGACAATGACGAGTTGCTTGAGAGCATGGACGTCTACGAGATCTTTGTGCGTTATTCGGGGCTGCACGTGTTTCGGGCTGTCGAGCCAGCACTAGTTCAGAAGTATGTGCACAGAGAATGTAACCCGCGATTCAGTGAGGACATCTATCACCGCTGTGTGCTCAGTAACCTTGAGGGGCTGGCCTCTCGATCACACCTAGCGATGGCTCTGTTTGAACAGGAGCAGGCTAACAGCACCTGAACTGAGTACTACTGCAACCCTAAGATGGCTTAAACGTCTTAATTCTCATTTAGGTGGCCTTAAATGACCTACTGATATTGACCGAGTGAATTTCACCCTGATGCTGTGAACTTCTCTGCACAGATCATGCAGTCATCTCAGTTAACCAAACATGGTGAAGTTACATTTGTGTCTTACTTTCTTTTGTGGAAATTATAAGACATTTTGAAGAATGTGTTGTTTTTTGTTTTTGTCTATAAAATGAATGTCAAAGGTGACCAGTTCTCCTTGTTGTATTCTGCAGAAGAAAGAAATTCAGGTTTGAATTGACTTGAAGATCAGTAAATAATTATAGATAAAAAACATAGTTGGGTCCCTTTAAGGATCTACATTAAATGAATGAATATATGAATGTGTAACTAATTTAACCAGAGAACAACCTTCACAGTATCTTCATAACTCATTTTAAATAAAACATGAGGAATGAATTTCATCTCGTTTACATTAATACCGATGATTGGATTCAGGAACCTGAAGTTAGCAATGCAAGCAAGGACCGCATTTATCTTTTACTATATGAACATGTCAGACTTTAGGTGGTTAGTAGAGGTTCTAGTCTCAGCTACACAAGTAACTGGAGCCATTTTTCTTCCTCCAGATATATGATTGTATGACCTTTGAACAGAATATGCTTAATATTTCAGGACTGAATAAACAAATATTCTGTGAAACCCGATTATGAATCCTTACTATGATGTACCCAATAATATATATATACACATACACTAACCGGCCACTTAATTAGTTACACCTGTTCAATTGCTTGGTAACACAAATTGCTAATCAGCCAATCACATGGCAGCAACTCAATGCATTTAGTCATCTAGATGTGGTGAAGACGACTTGCTGAAATTCAAACCGAGCATCAGAATGGAGAAGAAAGGGGATTTAAGTGACTTTGAACGTGGAATGGTTGTTGGTGCCAGACGGGCTGGTCTACTGGGATTTTCACGCATTAACCATCTCTAGGGTTTACAGTGAATGGTCCGAAAAAGAGAAAATATCCAGTGAGCGGCAGTTGTGTGGACAAAAATGCCTTGTTGATGTCAGAGGTCAGAGGAGAATGGGCAGACTGGTTAGAGATTATAGAAAGGCAATAGTAACTCAAATAACCACTCGTTACAACCAAGGTATGCAGAACACCATCTCTGAACAAACAACACATCGAACCTTGAAACAGATGGGCTACAGCAGCAGAAGACCACACCGGGTGCCGCTCCTGTCAGCTAAAACAGGAAACGGAGGCAACAAATCGCACAGGCTCACCAAAATTGGACAATAGATTTTAAAAACGTTGCCTCGTCTGATGAGTCTCGATTTCTGCTGCGACATTCAGATGGTAGAGTCAGAATTTGATGTAAAGAACATGAAAGCATGGATCCACCCTGCCTTGTCTCAACGGTTCAGGCTGGTGGTGGTGGTGTAATGGTGTGTGGGGGATATTTTCTTGGCACACTTTGGGCCCCTTAGTACTAATTGAGCATCGTTTAAACACCACATCCTACCTGAGTATTGTTGCTGACCATGTCCATTCCTTTATAACTACAGTTACCCATCTTCTGATGCTACTTCCAGCAGGATAATGCACCATGTCACAAAGCTCAAATCCTCTCAGACTGGTTTCTTGAACATGACAATGAGTTCACTTTACTCAAATGGCCTCCACAGTCACCAGATCTCAATCCAATAGAGCACCTTTGGGATGTGGTGGAACGGGAGATTCACATCATGGATGTGCAGCTGACAAATCTGCAGCAACTGCGTGATGCTATCATGCCAATAATCAATATGGACCAAAATCTCAGAGGAATGTTTCCAACACCTTGTTGAATATATGCCACAAATAATTAAGGCAGTTTGTTAAGGCAAAAGGGGGTCCAACCCGGTACTTGCAAGGTGTACCTCATAAAGTGGCCAGTGAGTGAGTGTATGTATGTATACATATATCCCTGCTTACAAATTCCACATTTTTGCATACTCATGTGGTATCTGGTTTGACATCAGTGACACTGAACACCATTGGTTCTCACATATAACTAAAAGTGACATTCCATATTTAAATATAGGTACCTGCGAACCAGACTTGAGAAGAGACCTTTAGAGATTGTTGCACAAAGAGTGCCTATACTCTTGAAAAACAGACTGGAGGAAATGAACACATCTTACTTAACCAACTTGGTCTCGTTCACCATAATCTGCACATGTTCAGTCCCTTCCACTTTTTCAACTGATTTTTAGCTGACGAGAGATGAAATTCAATACACACTGTAATGTTTAGAGGGGCCTGAGAAATTGACGTGAAATGGTGCCTTTCGTCTTCTTCCACAGGGAGCATAGGTTAATACAGTACATTCTCAATCCGACTGTATGCAAGTAAGTATTTTTCTTCGCTATGGTATTTTCATGAATTTCAGAGAACAGAGGGAAGCCATGTGGATTTTGCCAGGTCAAGAGTAGAGAGGTAGTGAATGGTTCTTTGACAGCGGAGGGTGTGGCCAGCTGCTGAATACAAACACCACTTTCCTCCGTAGCATAAGGACACATTTATGTCAAGAGTTAAGAAAAGGAAAACAAATACTGAATAAATCACTAATAAATAATACTCCCTGTTGTATTACCACACAAATAATGGTTTTCAGAGAGGAGTAATTTATTCTTAACTATCACAATCGTATTATCAAACCCATGTGTAACTTCATTTGATCTAGTGATTTCCCCCTCTAGGATTTTACACAAATGCAGTGCTTCTCAACCATTTTGATTCAAAGCCCCCTTTGTCCAAGAAAATATTCAAAGCCCTCCTGTCTGAGGAGACATGTACCTCTGGTGTTGTTGTTGTTTTAAAGATTGTTATAATAATTTAAGTAATTTGATATAATGTAATGAGGTCCCCTGTTGGGCCCTGACTCCTTGGTTGAGAACCACTGCACTAATTCACATCACCAGAATAAACTCAACACACTTTCAGTATGGTGTTCCATTCACAAACTTTGGCAAGCGCGTGTTTATTTACATCCTCACTATGCTACACATGTACGTCTGTAGTTTTGATCTCTAGCTGTGGAACAAGATGAGAAAGCAAACATATACAGACCGTGAGAGAGAAAAAACAATACATAGTGGATCATAAAAACCTGCTTGTTTAGATCGCTGCTGGCAGTACTTCTATGAACAAACCAAGGAAAAAGACAGACATTATAACCCAAACCTGATTGTAATAAAGATTTCAGAGCCCAGGAGAACTCTAGTACTGAACACTACTTGTGTGGCATTTAATCAAAGCGATATCAATTAGCATGTTTTTAGCACCCAAACTGTTGGATATTTTCCCTTACAGAATCACTAGAGAACAGCATGATCCACACTACGACTACAAGCACGAGAGATGGTAACATTGGACCCTTGACCACATGATGGTCAGGTAAAGCACAGTTGGTGGCTTAAAGAATTAAAGAGGATGTTACTTTACACATGAGAACAAAAAACCTTGTTCATTCACTAACACAGCAACACAGGTAGATGTTATACTTCAAGTTTATAATGTTCAAAATGGGTGTCTATACATGTAGTACCTACAAGATTCAATGGGAGGTGCTGTTGTTGCCCAACAGGCTCTGTAAAAATCATTGGTGTGCTTCTCTTATACATATTCAATTGCAAAGTCTTTTTAAAAGACAGAACAAAAAATAATATATGACCTAAAATGGCCCCTGCTGTATATGTTGGTACTGTATGTAGAGGCTGTAACCCAGACACAAAGGGTCACCAACTAAAGAACCTCAGTGTTCTTCTGATCAAGTCCCAAGCAGCCAGAAGGTTTCTCATGTCCTTGTATGAAAGTATAAAAATGTGTCCATGCAGCATGCATAGGTATGAAAAAATACTCTGAGTGACAACAGACAGGTCACCAGAATTCCTCTTTCCTCACGAGAATATGTGTGAGGATCACAGGCAAGCTGCAAGAACACAATGATTGACCTGGACAAACCATCCTTCAGCCGACAGTAAAGAAGCAGCAGAGGGTTCACGATCAAAACCCAAAGCCAATGAGAAGTCATGTGACATTTATTCCCGAGCTCATACTTCATTTCTCTACTTTTTTGTTTAGGTGACGTATAAGCATGGAAAGCTTCCAGAGCTCAGTTTTTATTCATGATTTAGTGCAAAGACTCTATGAGTCAAAGTAATTTTTAAAAGCACTGTTTTCACAGCTATGGAGAAATGGGAATTTAAAATGTGTATTCGCTAAAAATGCATTCTTCATCTTTTAAAAAGTCCTTCATCTAGTCAAAATCTGTGCACTGTCTTTTTAAAAGTAAATTACACCTTTGGTAAAACATCAAACAACACTAATGCTCTAAAATACTTCAACATTAGTGAGAAACACAAATGCCCACAGAATGTTATTTTAAACAACACTAGAAATGGATACAAAATAATGGGGTTCAAAGGAACTTTTCCAAGAAGATGGTAATGCCAGGTGCACAAAAAAGGTTTTGGTGAAGCATAAAGAAATGTCTGTGAAAAGATTTTGCGGAATATTCACTTTTATCTAGCTGATTGATGATCTGTCGAGTCTGACGTCACCACATCTGGGTCCAAATGCTTCTTCAGATCCCCAAAACAAACAACAAATGGTGCTAATATACACTTATCCTAACATTATAAACACGATCCTAACCTTTAAGTTCAAACTGAAATCTCAGTTGGCTAGACAGTTATTCGTCTTTTCTGACTTGCTAAAATTTTGGTGACTGGGACAGCGAGCCCAGATTGTAGTGTACACTGGAAGCTTAGCTTAAAGGTGTACGATTTATGTGCAGTGCTCATAAACGGCAGCTAAGATTGTTATTACGGATTGCTGATTCTTTATTTGAAATGGAGGCTTGGACCCAGACACAGTATTTGATACGTCATGACTTGACCAGCGGATTCGATTTCTGAATAACTTGTGTCAGCATGCTGGTCTGGCCCATTTTCCTTGTATATGTGAAAACTTCTCAAAAACCGTGACCTATCAAATTCCTTCAACGTGAACTAATGACTATGTCAGTACGGTCCTACAAAGACAAAACGCAGCAACTACACAGATTCAATCAAAAAAGTGTGAAAATTGATCAAAACGTTAAAAAAGTCATTCTTACTTGAGTGTGGGTGTAGTTAGTGTTTTGTCTTTATATGTCAGAATAGCTTTTAAATACTTGATTAAAACAACCTTCAATTAAGGTTTATGTACACTATTTACTTTAAAAACAGCTAAATGTCATTATTGTGGCAGGGACAGACAGCAGAGAGTGACGTATCCTGTAAGCCACCAGCTCAGTTAATACTGACTGATTCTCCTTTTTAAGCTGCCTCCCTCAATGTACACAACTGAATCAATGTTGGATCCACAGTCTAAGAGACCGAGTGTGGTGGATTGTAGGTCAAAGTGACAACAATGACTGAACACGGCTCTGAAGTCATCAAGTTCAAAATTCTGGTGGATGAGATTGGTATTAAAAACTAGAAATCCAAATAGTGCACTGTCAGATGATTTCATCCAGGAATGGAGGACACTGCACTGTGATAGGCTGAAATGCACATAATATACAATGGAGCTGCTGGAGTAACAGGGTGTGATTGGTCCAGTGTGGTGGATTATAGGTCAAAGTGACAACAATGACTGAATACGCACACAAACCCCCAAACACTGCGGAAAATAATGCAGGGACCTCCACGTGGAGGCAGTGTTGTCACAAATGAGCCATGTTTTCTGAATGTGGTCGGTGTGAGTTCTAGGTGTTCCTCGAGGCCAAGGCCTGCTCCAGCTCCTGCCTCTTCTGCTGAATCTTTGGAAGCAGAAAGACAAAGAGCCAGTCAGTTTGTATCCAGTGCAGTGATGACATTGACACTGACGTGCAAGCTGTCATAACATCCTGTTTTATAGTAGACCAGGAGGAGGACCAGTTCAACACTAGTCCTCGTATCTTTTGATAATTCTTACCTTGCAGTAGAAGTAACGGCTAACAGCCTCCTGAGACCAAGGCTCATGATAAAACTCTGCTCTCCTCTCTTCCTCTGGGTTCCCAACAACATCTGTCATCAGCTACAAACAATCAAAATGTGTTACCAGTTAGAAATGCAGGACAACATCAGGACAAACATGATGCAGGACATTAAGTCTTTTTAGGGGCATACTTGCAGAGAAATAAATCACATACTGTACATTAAGTTTTTAAAAGAAGTCTCTTAAACTCTTTATCAAAATTCAGTAAAAGCAATAATACTGAGAAATATTATTATTATAAATATTATAATATACAATTAAAATAACTTTTACAAGTTTTTTATTTAAATATATTTTAAAATGCAATTTATTCCTGTGATGCAGAGCTGAATTGTTATTCTCTTATGCTTACCAAGGCTGCATTTATTTGATAAAAAACTGTATATATTTAAATAATACATTTTAATTTGTTCATGTGATGGCAGAGCTGAAGTTTACTGCAGTCTTCAGATTCACATGATCCTTCAGAAATCATTCTAATAGGCTGATTTCATACTCAATAAATATTTATTTTTATTATCAATGTTGAAAACAGTTGTGCTGTCTAATATTTTTGTGGAAACCATGATACTGTTTTTCTAGGATTCTGTAATGTATTTATTAATTTTTTTTCGTAATAATGTAAAAGTCTTTATTCTCCCTTTTAATTAACTTGATGCATTTTTGCTAAATAAATGTTATTGTTTTTTTGTTGTTTTCTTTATCTTGAGCCCAAAATGAATGACCTTCACCCACGATTTTGAATGACAGTGTATGAGAGCTGTTGAAGTGGAAATCACTGAATATGAAGAAAACACCTTGTTTAAGCCTCTATAAATCTGGTTCAACGTGTGTCATTTCTCTATCATTAACAGCAGCAACAGAACAGCAAACGTCATTTCCAAACAAGTTTACCAAACACTCCTACTGCCCCTTTTGACCTGTTGTTCCAAACAGGTCGTCCTGCCCTAAACTCATGCCATTGGTTGAGCCAGAAGTTCACATATCGGACCACTCAAACAATCCGAGTAGTGTTTGGAAACCAGCACAGAGCCACTGTGTTTACACTTTTTGGGACTTCAGCCTACAGCTGGCTTATATGTATCTGTCTCAGCACATTAAACTGAAATATGAGAAAGCACTGTAACAGAAAACACACTATTATATACATTTACATTGCATTTAGCAGACGCTTTTATCCAAAGCGACTTACAATTGCATTCAGGTTATACATTTTCATTAGTATGTGTGTTCCCTGGGAATCGAACCCACAACCTTTTGCGCTGCTGACGCAATGCTCTACCACTGAGCCACACAAGAACACATTATATAAATATCAAGAGTCAAGTGTAGAAGAATGAAAGTTGTTGCAGACCTTCAGATCCCTGCTCTGGGATTTGAGCCAGTCCTGGATGTAGCCTTTGGGATCTCTGGAGAAGCTGAGCATGAAATCTCTCTGAATCTTCAGCTGATTGATGGACTCAATGGTCTCGTGGATCTGCAGAGGATTTAGAACCAAATTGAAAAACCAAGGATGTATTCACAGACATGATGGCACGGCAGAAGTTGTTAAATCCTGATTATTATCCTGCTGTCAGCTTAGCTGTAATAATACGAGTCGAAATCAGAGACCCTATAATTCAGAAGAAAATATCTAGAAATTGAATCATCTGCTCCACTGTGCTCACACTGATGTGGGAGACGCGCACTAACCTTGTTGTCCAGAGAGGCAATCTCTTGCTGATTGGCTGTGGAGAGCAAGAAGCTGCTCATTTGTGCTTTAAGGGGATCTTCCACCTCTACATCAATGTCATAGCACGCTGTCTTTTTCTGATCATTAGCGTCGACGCTGTACAAAAATAACCTCAATGAGAAAGATTTCATGTAATGTATTCTTCATAAAATTAGTAAGAGCAGATAGAGAAGACAACGCCTGAACCAAAATACTCCTGTTTTGGATCAAATACATATCAACACAGAGAGGTGATGAGGTTGAATTCAAATCATTTCAAAAACACTGTTCAAGAGTTTGGGGTCATGTTCTTGAAAGAAGTCTCTTATGCTCCCAAAGGCTGCATGTATTTGATCAAAACCATAGTAAAAGAAAAATATATTGTGAAATATTAGTCATATTTATAATAACTGTTTTCTATTTGATTATATTTTAAATACCTTTATTCATGTAATGATAAAGCTGAATTTCCAGCAGCCATTACTGTTTTAAGTGTCATTCTAATATGCTGATTTGGTGCTCATTTCAGGATTTGAGTATAAAGTACAAAATAATTGTTTATTTGATATAAATATTTTCTAAGATTATAAATGTATTTACCGTTTTAATGTCCTTGCTGAATAAAATATTAATTTCTTCATTAATATTTAAATGACTGACCCCAAACCTTTGACGAGAAGTGTTTAAGAGGAAGAACACTGTATTTTGGTAGATATCTGCAATAAATATGACACATTTGTACAGACGAGCATGTAGATAACAAAACCACATAATCAGACATCCAAACCTAATCATGTGATTGATGACAATAGGGTCGGGGGGAAGTAAAAGGTTGGTGAGGCGCTGTGGAATTTCAGAGAACTTCAGACGTGGACAGTCAAAGATCTGTGAGAGGAGAAACACAAAAAGCTCTTGATTAAAATAATAGATAATAATTCTTTAGATAATAATTCCACCATGTGTTTCTACCAGCAGTGTAATTTTAAATATAACATACATTATAAGGGATTAAGTGAGGCTGATTCATTCATTGATTACAGATCGTGATGAATGCTAATCAATGATTCCAATCAAGCGTACCTGTTGGAAGTACTTGTCACAGTTGATGTACTCCTTGTCATGCGAGTCCTGCAGTTTATTGGTTTTGACATACTGCCAGAGGGCCTGGATGATACTGGAGCGAGTCTGTGTGTGTATTCCCAGCAGACGAGCCAGACGCGGATCCAGTTTAAACTGAGGCGGCTGCACACAGAACACAAAGCTCAGATAAATAATGCTTTTCACTCACTTTTTAGTGTGTTCCATCTTCATTTCAGAGTACTGACACATGCTTACAATTAATGAACTATTAATAATTTAATACATTAATACGTTTCATTAACTTCTAATATAACAGAGTAGACACAGCATGAGAATATTTATCACTGGCAGCCATATCACCCTGCAGCCCAAGACTGGTTGCTCACTGAAGCTAAGCAGGTTTGAGGCTGGTCAGTACCTGGATGGAAGACCTAACTGGGAAAACTAGGTTGCTGTTGGTAGAGGTGTTAGTGAGACCAGCAGGGGGTGCTCACCCTGCAGTCTGTTTGGGTCCTAATAATGCCCCTGTCAAAAAGCACCGTCTTTCAGATGAAACGTTAAACCGAGGTCCTGACACTCTGTGGTCATTAAAAATACCATGACACTTCTCGTAAAGAGTAGGGGTGTAACCCCGGTGTCCTGGCCAAATTCCCTCCACTGGCTCTTGTCGATCATGGTCTCCTAATAATCCCCATCCACTTGATTGGCTCTATGACTCTCTCTCATCTCCACCTGTAGCTGGTTTGTGGTGACGCAGCCATTGTGCTGTGGCAGCCATCGCATCATCCAAGTGGACGCTGCACATTGGTGGTGGTTGAGGAGAGACCCCCCACCCACCCACATGATTGTAAAGCACTTTGGGTGTACAACAATACACAATAAAGCGCTGTAAAAATGCATCATTCATTCATCTATTTTGACTGTCACAAAGTAAAGCATCACAAAATTATTACTAAGAAGACCTGCTACTCAAGAGTTTGGTTCTAATATACTCATATATGTGATAGTCAGCCATTACTTTAAAGAAATTCAAGGCGTCAAGTTCTGACAGAAATGTTTAATCAAAAGATAAATCACACAAGACCAATGTTCCCTCTAAGGTTTTTTCTTACAGAACAAAACTTCTCTAACTTTTAACTTAAATGTGCTATTTATATTTGACTTGACTCTTGATGTAACTAAATTATGTAAAATAAATCCCAGTATAATAAATACACTGCCATTCAAAAGATTGGGATCAGTAAAGTTTTTAAAGAAGTTTCTTATGCTCATTAAGGCTGTATCTATTTCATAACAAATACTGAATATTATTCCACAAAATAATATTGTGAAATGTTATAGCAATTTAAAATAAAAGTTTTTCTATTTTAATATACTTTAAAACATAAGTTATTCCTGTGATTAAAGCTGCATTTTCAGCATCATTACTCCAGTCTTCAGTGTCACATGATTCTTCAGAAATCATTCTAATATGCTGATTTATTATCAGTGTTGAAACTGTTGTGTTGCTTAATATTTTTTTTGGAACCAGTGATACTTTTTTCTTTGATTCATTGATTAAAAAAATATTTAAAAGAACAGCATTTATTCTAACTAGAATAATATACATTTCTAACAATATAAGTATTTACGATCACTTTTTATCAATTTAACACATCCTTGAATAAAAGTATTAATTTCTTTAAAAAAAGAAAAGAAAGAAAATTTACTGACCCCAAACTTTTGAATAGTTGAGTATATTGTAACAATTTTTTTATTTTTTTTGAATAAACACTGTTCTTTTAAACTTTTTATTTATCAAAGAATCCTGATACTTTGATACACAACCGTTTGGATACTTTTATCGGATTCAGAAACAGGGCATGGAACATGGGAATGAACACATTCACAGCAATTATACAGATTGGAACAGACAGGACAATGTGGAATATAATTCCGATTGTGTTCGTCTGAAACAGAAATGTCAGACATGCCTAGGATGCCCTGAGGGTGAGTAAATCTTTGGCTAATTTTCATTTTTGGGTGAACTATCCCTTTAACATACAGGTGCATCTCAATAAATTAGAATGTCGTGGAAAAGTTCATTTATTTCAGTAATTCAACTCAAATTGTGAAACTCCTGTATTAAATAAATTCAATGCACACAGACTGAAGTAGTTTAAGTCTTTGGTTCTTTTAATTGTGATGATTTTGGCTCACATTTAACAAAAACCCACCAATTCACATCTCAACAAATTAGAATATGGTGACATGACAATCAGCTAATCAACTCAAAACACCTGCAAAGGTTTCCTGAGCCTTCAAAATGGACTCTCAGTTTGGTTCACTAGGCTACACAATCATGGGGAAGACTGCTAATCTGACAGTTATCCAGAAGATAATCATTGACACCCTTCACAAGGAGGATAAGCCACAAACATTCATTGCCAAAGAAGCTGGCTGTTCACAGAGTGCTGTTTCCAAGCATGTTAACAGAAAGTTGAGTGGAAGGAAAAAGTGTGGAAGAAAAAGATGCACAACCAACCGAGAGAACTGCAGCCTTATGAGGATTGTCAAGCAAAATCGATTCAAGAACTTGGGTGAACTTCACAAGGAATGGACTGAGGCTGGGGTCAAGGCATCAAGAGCCACCACACACAGACGTGTCGAGGAATTTGGCTACAGTTGTCGTCAGAGGCGTCTTACCTGGGCTAAGGAGAAGAAGAACTGGACTGTTGCCCAGTGGTCCAAAGTCCTCTTTTCAGATGAGAGCAAGTTTTGTATTTCATTTGGAAACCAATGTCCTAGAGTCTGGAGGAAGGGTGCAGAAGCTAATAGCCCAAGTTGAAGTCCAGTGTTAAGTTTCCACAGTCTGTGATGATTTGGGGTGCAATGTCATCTGCTGGTGTTGGTCCATTGTGTTTTTTGAAAACTAACGTCACTGCACCCGTTTACCAAGAAATGTTGGAGCACTTCATGCTTCCTTCTGCTGACCAACTTTTTAAAGATGCTGATTTCATTTTCCAGCAGGATTTGGCACCTGCCCACACTGCCAAAAGCACCAAAAGTTGGTTAAATGACAATGTTGTTGGTGTGCTTGACTGGCCAGCAAACTCACCAGACCTGAACCCTATCTAGAGAATCTATGAGGTATTGTCAAGAGGAAAATGAGAAACTAGAGACCCAAAAAATGCAGACGAGCTGAAGGCCGCTGTCAAAGAAACCTGGGCTTCCATACCACCTCAGCAGTGCCACAAACTGATCACCTCCATGCCACGCCGAATTGAGGCAATAATTAAAGCAAAATGAGCTCTGCCAAGTATTGAGTACTAGTAAATGAACATACTTTCCAGAAGCCAACAATTCACAAAAATTAAGTATTCTAATTTGTTGAGATTGTCGGGTTTTTTGTTAAATGTGAGCCAAAATCATCACAATTAAAAGAACCAAAGACTTAAACTTCTTCAGTCTGTGTGCATTGAATTTATTTAATACACAAGTTTCACAATTTGAGTTGAATTACTGAAATAAATGAACTTTTCTACGACATTCTAATTTATTGAGATACACCTGTAAAAGTAAAGATTACTGGATGTATTTTGTTGCCTTTACCTGGTAATCCAGCATTAACAGCAGGGTGCAGCGCACGTTCACATCTCCAGGCCTCTTCACCTGGAAACCGTCCGTCTCTTGGGTGGTTTGAGTGCGATGCCACTGCAGAAAAAAAGAAACAAGAAATCTGCATGCTTGCATACACTTAAAATAAAAATGAAAAGAAACACAGTTCATAGAAAAATAACCTGATTGACAACATTACTACACATCTGTACTAAACAAAATGCTATATAACATGTTTATATGAACTACACTGATAAGTGTCTGCAGGACATAGATATTTATTGTGGTTCTGGTTCTTGGTTTTAAGAATTTCCGGTATGAAAAAATTGTTTCACTGTTATGTAGACTGATAAGCAGGAAATCAAGCACCAACCTCAACCAAATGGTTATCAGGGCCGTAAAGTTCTTTGTCAAGCTCAATCACCAGACTCTTGAAGAATGAGGAGAACTTCCTCTTCATCTTTACCGGCTGTGCAAGAAAGCATAAAATACTATTTTCAGAGCATGCCACTGAGCAAACTATCCAGTTTCAAGGATGAAGACATTGTTGGAAAACAGTAACTTTACACCACATCATAAACTTTCCTGGTAGACTTTCCATGGAAGTGAACGGGCTGAATGTTGCATACTGGTGGATGATTTGCTGAGCAGGACAACATTCCATTCAGCCCAGAGACGGCATGAGTCCTTCAAGCTATCATCAATAAGTACTAGTTTCATTTCTTTGGGCATGGAAAAGCATGCCTCAAGTGTATTAGCTAAACGGGTCTTGGTTAGAGACTGACCCAAGAGGCTGGATTTATGCTGCACTGCGTAAACACTTAAGAATTTCGTCCTCGTGCTTCAGCTTAAATAACGTGAATCAACTGATATATTAGCAGGTATTTCATATCATAAACCAAATACACTTTTAACAAAGTAAAAAAAATCTTAAAGGTTTACAGTTCTTTTCAAACTTGTACAGGTACAAATAACTGTTTTTGCATGTTTAGCCATGCTCCAGTGCCTTTGTGGCTCGAGATGAAGGGAACATGCTTGAGCAAAAACAAACATGCAATGAGAAACTTTTACTAGCTAAGTTCTATTTAATCATATCGATGGAAACCATTAAACAGATTTAAGGTTGATGTCAAACATAAAATATAATTGTTCAATACTGAATTACAGATAGCAGGCAAGTTAACTTAACCTTCATTTTAAACTTCTGGTTATTCATTACTAATGTAATTCCTATGGGTGGAGTCTACTGCATATAAACAGGTCTTGCGTCCCTTCCTGGTATATCACTGTGACTCCACGCAAAAGTAACAGGGTGGGAAGGTAAATTATTATTTCGACTGAGAAGGTAAATTATTCTTTCAAACTAGTGTAACGCATGAATAATATTAATCTTTTATGCTTATGCACTTCAAAAGTGTGATTGCTGCCTATTTTAACATTTATTCTGGATGATGTACACTTGCCAGCTAGACTGCCATTAGCGCATTCTTTTTAGATTGAATTTTCCTTGTGAAAATAAAAGCATGCCACAAAGGCATTCGACAGAGTTACAGATGTAATTAACCGAGAGTTTTCCTTTAAGATACATATTGTTGGTTAAAAGGGTGCATGGCATACAACTATCAAAAGAGCAGAGTAAGGGAAAACAGTCCAAGTCAATGGACCCACAGAACGTTCTGGGACGTATGTTTGGATGCAGGCTGGAAAGTGGGAAGTGATCTCACTGGTAAGTGAGGCACATGTCTGTGGCCAAGACGTGGAGCCTGGGAGAGTAAATTTAACCTCACTAATTCAAAATGTACATAGCTTCCATTCACAAGGTATGATGTCAGAGAGACAGAGCACACGATCAAACATTGCAGACAGTAATTGTGATACAAAAGTAATACCTTTTCCCAATAAAAGCAGCAAAACGAGCACCAGCATATCTGGGTTTCAAAGCCAAGTGTTTAAAATATCTGTTGTGCAATTATTGATTTAAGTACAACTGACTCACATCATCCAGCAGTTTGCCCTCCACACGTAGCTCCCAGGATGCAATGCTTCCTTCAGAGTCCTCTGCATCAGGCTTGGCAGGGTTAAACGTGTTGGAGATGTAGAGACGCAGTTTTCGCTTTTGCTTCAAATAGGAAAAAAAATAGTTTATCTGAATATTTATCTTGATTCAATTCTGAAAGATGATATTAGTCCTGTATGCTCACAAAAACACAGAGGTATTGTGTTGGGAAAAATGATTTTAAGCTGATAAGTGGTAATATATGAGAAGCACCAGCCCCATTTTATGCTCATTTAAGCTGTTTGGGATCTTATCCTGTTGATTTAGGCAAGCAAATGGTTCAATATGAGACGACTAGACTAGACTGCCGGTGAAAATGCTTGTTCCAAGGTTCCTTATGCCTGCTTGAAAATGTCTGCTATAGAGGTTAACAAAAGTACAAGTGCAAACGCATATATACTTTTAAAATTGGTTAAATAAAACAGTCTGTCCAGGAAAATTCAATTAAAAAGAATACATGGATTATGAGGATGAGAAATACCTTCATGGGTCTCTTAAGTGCCTCTTGGATGTCCACCCGCTTGCGCATTATGGTCTGGTCTAATTTGCGCTCGAATGCCAACAGATCCATATACGCCTGTGACTCCGGAACAAGCTCACGAATCTGAAAAAGGAATTCAATAACACTTCATTTTCAGATGGGAGCACTGGTAAGGAAATCCAAACTATCCTAGTTATTTCCCTTGTTCTGTGTGCGATAGTCTGAGTGTTTCGTCAATGACTAATGCGTCTGGCGTCTCCACTGGTGTTGTATCTATCTATAAGGCCTGATAACACACACATAATGCTGCTTATCTTATCCAACACAACCAACTCATAGTGACACAGTGATTATAAAAAACTAAGAACAGAACCATTTATATTCAATGTTTTAAATCCTATTAAATTATTTCAAAAATATTTTCAGCAACAGCCATCACCATGTCTCAGCCATCATCGTGTCTTATAGTTTAGATTATGTATTGTAATATTAGAATATCTCACAATTGGATATAATGCACAATATAATACACAATTGTTAGCTGGCATTAACTAGAACAGATATTATGTCGAAAAAATGTAGATACTTTACAATATACAACATATATATTTTAAATGGCCTGCTGTCAGTGCAGACTATATCTGCATTGTCTTGTTGAGGTGACAATTACTGAAGGCAAAAGCCCTCCAAAACATTTCTGTCTACCGTATCGCTTGCTAGGTAGAAGATTCCACCCGTCTAAAAGGCCGAGATAGAGAACAGACACGCACACCCGTGCACATTTGTACACACAAAAAAACCCAGCTAAAGCAATGAAAGCAATGAAAAGGCTCAGATCTCTTACTCACCCTTTGTGGAAGGACCTTATCAGCCATCTTCCTCCTCTTGGCACTGCAGAAAAAGGGAGAAAGGGGAAATGGAGAGGAAAGGCAGAAAAAAACCAAAGATGTTACTATGGAGACTGACAGTGGAGCACCCGGGACATCTGCTAAAATTCTGGGGCTGGTCCAGGATGCGGGAAAGACGGTGTGGGAGTGTGTGCGCGCACGACGCCAGCCCAGATGGTGTCGGCAACCATTGGCACAGAGGACGTTACTAGAATCAACTAGAATCATTACTGCTGAAACTTCACAAGTTGATGCTTGGAAAGCAGCAGAGATTCATAGGACCTGCTCATGATGCGCAGACAGGTGTGTCAATACGGAAATATATATTTGTGCTCATATATAAATGCTCTTCTATTTATTTGAGCACAGCAAGTAACATTGTTTTGGTGTTCTTTTGTTCAAAACTGCAAGTTGAAAGCATGTGGCTTTACCTGTGGAAGCAAACAATCATTGGTCCTATAAACTAGACTAAACAGAATGCTGGACATTTGTTTGGCATGTTTTCATTCTCCCTCATAGAAAAGAGATTTGTACACAAAAGCAGGATCCATACAGGTGACCGTCACCAAAACAGATACCGTGAGAAGATCAAGAAAACAACGACCAAATACTATTTTTGTTATTCCACAATAAAAGTCTGGGTAAAACTAGTTAATATAAAATAGTTGCAAATAAAATACAAATATCTGTACACTTAACCAGCTTAATATATTCATGCAACCAACTTAAATGCACAAATCAGACTGACTTATTAATACACATTTAGTTATTTGTGAAAACATTCAACACTACACTGAAGTGTAAATCAAGCTCTCAAATACTGCCATCATGCCATGCAACAGGACATGCAAGCGCACCCATGCTAAATCCAGGAACATATTGAATAGTCACTTCAACCTTAATATATTAACATAATTATAATACCTTTGATTTTATAATGTCTTTGACTCAAACGTCATGTTAGGTCTCATGACATGACTAGCATGATGACTGACATCAGCTGATCTATAACTTAATAAATTAAATAATTGCCCTATAAAGGAATAATCTTTGATGATCATCAATCAGAGGTGAGGGGTAATCCTTATAAGGGATATGTCTTTGGAGGCAAGATGTGCCAGGGTAAAGGGGTCAAGGCTTGGGACAAGGGTGGGATCAAAATGTGTGAATCCATCATGCAGCAGAATAAACTCCTACTTTGATCCGTGTGTGGGATCTGATTGGGCCTTTCTCATGTCCTTCTGTCTCCCTGGCATCTCATTTGGTCCAGGAAATCCAACAGGCTTCCTGATGGCATTCGAAGGGTCCTTCATTAGAGGATACTGAGTGTGTTTGTATGTGTTGCAAGAGCATGTGTTTGTATGCAAGTTTAGAATAGCTGAATATGTTGGGGGCACTTTACAAAAAGCTGAATACACAAAACAAGACAACATGGGAGTTGTACAAGAAACAGCGGAAGCAGAGGAAAAAGATCTGATATGCCATGTGTGGTTATTAAACACACACACACACACACACACACACAACCAGTGCATTGATTAGTCTGATCTGAGACAGGAAGGCTCTAGACAATGCAAGATAATGTTACACTAATGTGTCAGACAAGGTCGATGGACAGAATGAGCAAGTACGTGAATCAATGAAGCTGATTCAGAGAGGACACAACAGAGAGAGAGAGAGAGACAGAGACAGAGATCCAGAAAAATTTAGAAACAAATATAATATACAATATTACTCAGTGCGTGGCCCCTTTCTGTCACAACAGCACCGTCAGATGATTGGCCAGCAAACTGAAGACTCCACAGATCAGATTGACTGCAACTAAACAACAGCTACTGCGCAAACTGAGACACGTCACAGAGATTTGTGATACAAGACCACAGAGTTACCCCATTTAAAACATCTGGGAATTTTCAGAGACTTACAAGTAAGGAATTTGGGTCATATCTGATCAAAACCATACAAAAACAGCCAACAAATGGCACCAAGAACAAACATTGCAAATTAAATCAAAAGATATAAACATCTTAAGAAGGATGCAACAAAGTGATGAAAATAACCCAATGTCCTTAACATATCCAGTAGCACGTAATTCAGTTCTTCACACTGAAAGTGAACCTGCTCTGTGACATGATGATACAATCACAGACAAATCAGAGGATATGTTTATGTCTAATGTACAGCTACATGAGCAGAATTTTGGACCGATAAGTTGTCACTGTGGGCGGGGCTACGCATCACTCCACCATTAAAATCTGCAAGTTAAATCGTGACAATCGTGAACACTGTTTCTACTTTGTAGCCTCTACGCCATTTTAAGGCTAGAATTTATGAGCACTATTCATTGATAGCACACATTTAAACTAAGCTATTAAAAACTTACACATCTTAATGTACATTAGCACCGTTTGTTTTGGGATATGAAAGAGCGTTTGGACCCAGAAACTGTGACATGTGACATCAGAGCTAACAACCGGATAGAAATCAAGTAACAGACAAAGTGTCCTGTTGTGGTTGGTTAGGACAAAAAAAAATGTAAAGACATAAAATATATATTTTTATTATTTAGCACCTGGCTAGGAGACCATGTAACACTAGACAAAAATTAATTAAATCTACATCAATACAGCCATAACCATTGTATTGTTTACAGCTGTTTGCCATTTTTTTTCAATTGCAAATTCTTTTGCTTCCCATTAAGATGCATGTAATCAAATCTTATGTCAAACAGGATCAGGCTATTCTGTTGAAATAGTTCTTGTCAGAGGAAGAACCGCGTCTTCCAAGCCAGCCATCAAAGCAACTGAAACGATCTACAAGCTCATCAATCAAAACTCTTCCAGCTCTGACTGTATTGAACACTTCAGTTCCAGTGTTTCTGTATTACAGATTAAATATGTCATTTGCAGCCCCCAGGGGTTCATACAAGCGTGTTGTCTGGTATGGAAGAGCTTTTTTCCATGCTATCCTTGACCCAGGTTAAAGAAGTAGTTTACTATAATGTCAACATTGTCTCACTCTTTGTGACTTTCTTTCTTTTGTAGAACATCAAAAGACAAGATTCTGAGAAATGCTTTAGTGTTTTTAGTCCATTCAATGAAAATTAATGGTCATCAAACTGTTTGGATACCAACAGTAACAATACAATTTTATTTAAACATTAAAACATAGTATAGAAAAATGAAAATGGAAAAAAAATGAATTTGGAAATAAAACGGATTTCATAGGGCCCTATAATTATAATACTTTTTTTGTAGTAATGAAAATATTTGTAAGTGAACATTATAGCCTATACAATTACTTAAAATACACACACACACACATATATATATATATATAAATAATAGCAATGATGCAATAATAATTAGTTTGAAGAAAGTATCAAAAGCAAGAAATCACATGGTTTTATTGAACAAAACTTAAAATACATAATGTATTATAAACAATAGAGCTAATGTAGATTACACATTGCAAAAAAGGCTTGCTGACTGCCTGATGATTATTTTTACACATTACTGCGCGATCTAATCCTTGTTTAATATTGACCAAGCACCATTTAATTCAAATGTTCACTTAATCTTTCATATTTGTCAATTTCTTTAGGGCAGAAATGCTATAGCTGCTGTAATTAAATGAATATGTGGACATCAAAACGTGTAAACTCAGAGTTTGAGCTTTTATTTTGAAATTGCAATGCATTCTCCTGTGTTTGTGTAAGTTTATAAATTATTTACCTTATAAATCTGATAAAATGGCGCACGTTGCGTTCGTAGATAACCGTTATAATAAACCCAAACTCACAGCAACATGCAGAGATGGAGTTTGAGACGGTTTAATATATCATGCAGCCTTGGAAAATAGTATAATAATGTGTTTTATGGATTCTCGTCCGTGAAATGCGCCACTTATGGTATTTTGAAGGTTAGTCGACGCGAGTCGATGATTACAAAATAAATAAAAATCGAAGTCGATGATAAAAAAAAAAATAGTTGACTAAAATCGACAAATCGCGACAATCCTATTTTTAACCCTGGATTATTGCTCCAAAGCAGGGTTACTACCACCAAGATAATCCAGAATGATTTTAACACTATTAATGGGTTAATGATTTGTTTTTCTTATAATCCTTTATTCATATGAGGGAGAAAGGAACATAGGTAGAAAAATGGGAAACCTGTCAGTCCATTTATCTTTTGAGAATACGTTCTGCATCATTGCTTCAATGGGAGTTCACAATTTCAACCTGTGTGACATCCTCCAGGTTCTTGTTAATGACATTTTCTTTCTATATATTTTTATGTGGGTTCCTGATCATTAGTATGTGTCACATTATACTCACTTCCTGTTTCGATTCTGTGCGGCCTGCTGCTGTTGTATCTGCTGCTGTGAAGGAGCGGGCCGTTTACGACTGGCTTCCATGGCCTGATTGGTGAGTCCGGGCCGGACAGCAGGGCTTCCTCCATATGGTGGTCCCGGAGGCCCCATTGGGGCCCCCTGATGAGGCATTCGTGCTCCTGATGGCATACCGGGCCTCTGTAAAAAAGTTGACAACAAAAAGATGGACATAAGAAACTTACTTGGAGAAAATGTACATGGTTAACGTACTCTGGAACAAGAGATTACACATACAAATCGGTATAATGATGCTTTATAAACATACACATAAATAACAATCGGTTATAAATAGTTTCCTTAAAAATCATTTGAAATGGAAATTGAAAAGTTTGAAAAATGAAAAGTAATATATGCAAGTTAGGTGAAGATGTAAATATCTGCCACGGTTAGACCTACAGTAACTTACTAGTTAACAGCAGCTGTTGCTTTCCTTAACAGCAGCAGCAACTGCACACAACTCAAGTGCAATCTATTCAACACTTGTGACACCACACACAAAAGCTCACACATACAACAGTTCAGGACAGTGAACAAATGACTTTGAAAGAGTAAACTCGAGTCACGCTCATGAGCATAAACGTCTCTCCTGAGAACAGATGGTAAGTGTTTCAACTTTGTCTCATACAAACTCATGCTATTTAACTTTTAGATGCAATTTAATTGCATTAATTAGGTTGCTACTCTAATTGCAATCGGAATAAGCAATGGTTTTACTTATGGAAAAATAACATTAAAACAACTTGATTTTTATTGGAATTACAGGAATTGTTTACTATTGAACTGAACTGGTCAATAAATAAAACAGACAAACTAATAAAACAATGGTGTTGCCAATATGTTCGAGTACATCAATTATAGGGGTCGACCAATTATCGGCGCCGATATTAAACATTTTTACGATTATCGATATCGGCCATTTTCAAAACAGATTTGCAGATAATTTTTTTTTTAATTATTATTATTATGCAAACAAACATACTATTTACAGGTGACATTATTTATTAGTGAATAAATAATACAGGTGAAATTTTTAAATGCACTATTTGGCTCGATGCAGCCTGTCTGAGCTCAACACTCTGTCTAGAGCAATCTCCGCCCACCGCTCATCTGATATGTAGAGTCACGAGTCCGACCAATCAACGCGGAAAACTGAAGGCAGTCTCACACCGAAAGCACTTGCTAACTGGAGCTGCCTCAGTGATCACGCATCAGTTGTCTCTCAGCAGCAGACGTTGCTGAAGTTGCAATAAATCACAATCCACTACACTGAAGTTGCAAAACACCTCAATATAACCTATGATGTCCGCGATTCGGAAAATGCGGGCAGGATCGCGGAATGCAGTCATATAATGGAATTTACCGTATAACGCGGAATGTCATGGAATGTGTCGAAGTTTGGATGAATTAATCAAAAGTAGGTCAGTACACTTAAATCGACTCGCGCTATGGACTAGTATCTATAAATATTAAGCTGCAAAAACACTATTTTAATATGAATCCTGCATGTTCTGCATCTCTGTTAATGAATGACACAGACGTGCGGTTTCATTTACTGCACACATACATACTGAAGCGCGTGATGCTCGCAGTGACTTCAGCGTCTGCCGTCTCACTAAATGAGGACATAAATACATGAACAACATCCCCAGAACTGCTCGGAGAGTCACTTCATGAGCATTTGACCGTTTCATTTGAGTAAAACGATCGTCATATCATATATACATAGGCTAAAGAAACCTAAAAGGTCCTCATGGCAACCTGTCAAAATATAAGTTCGGTTTAGCCGAATATATTCCTGTGGTGCAGTAGAATATACGTAATACAACTACAACAATTATTACAAATTTGTTGAGAATAATCACACAATACGCTAAATACGTTTACTTTAAGTTTTACAAAATGTTTACAGAATGCTTCTGGGTGATCCCTGCACTTATGTTATTATTAATACTGTTTATTTAATGTTGTTGTTATTAACAGTTTTCAGAAATAAAGACATGTTTAAAAGCATTCAAAGAACGTTTTTTGTCAGAGCTCTTGTTATTATTAATTTTGGCATTCATTTTAATTTTTACACCAGACACGTATATCGGTTCAAAATATCGGTTATCGGTCTACTTGATCTGTAATAATCGGTATCGGTATCGGCCCTGAAAAACACATATCGGTCGACCCCTAATCCATTATCAGTAGTACCAGGCAATACGTATTTTCTTGGATACTAATACAACTGGGAAGACGTCAAATAATGTTTATGATCACAGGATAACGGGCTATTATTACAGATAATTTTTTCCTGGTATTTAAGTCGCAGCCTAAGCTATCTGCTGAAGTAATTGATAATATAGTGACATAATATAGCCTCCAATATATGGCTGCCAAGACAAGACAAATGAAGATGTTATTGAGACTGACAGACCTGATGCACTGGGAGTGAAGGAGAGAGACAACTGATGGATGAAAGATAAAGTTTGCTATGATACTACACAACATGAAGAAACAGCCAATAAGATGGACATGGTAATAATAGATTAATGACAGCAGACAGGATTTTCTTTAGAAAGAAAGAAAGCAGAGGGTCAGGAATCAGATCATGGTGCAGGCAGTGAAATTGGACAGGCAATTTGAGAGCATGTCAAAGGTACGGCTTGGAGTGACAGAGCAAACACACAAATACACAGACTGTGGTCAAAAGAACAGGTAAGGGAAACTCCAATCAGACAAAAACAGACAAATGTACTGCAAGAAGTGTACACTCCATGTCTTTCTAAAGTCATAACGAGAGGACAATGAGTTCAATGGGAATAACTAAAGTCATATCAAACAACAAAGACATGCTGAGGGAACAGATGAAAGAGAAAGGTCAGTAACAAACGTGAAAACGCAGGACAGAACTGGATCATGGGAGAAAATCAAGTGTAAAAAATTGATTGATTACAGAATTGATGAATCGACTGGAATCATAGCCTTATTCAATGTATTACACATTCATTTCTTATCCAAAATACAGTTGCACCTCTGCAAGAGACGTGCCTTCAGTGTATATCTGAAAATACTTATGAAGCATTTATACCACAATAATCAAATAAAAATTCACTAACATTAATTATAATCATCATCAAAGGAGGTTGTTCTCTTTTCAGTTGACTGTGAGAAACATTTTCTTCAAATTCGGATTCATAGTCTTAAAAGTAAAAATTGTACCAATTTGTAAACAGAATTTACTGAAAATGACAAATATGTTTATGAATATCTCCAGATATTCTGTAAAGCTTGTCTGAGGGGTCATTACACCAGCATTACTGTATATGCCTGAAAGATCATTTCTTAGGGCTGGTTCACAACAAAACAACCAATGTTTCTAGTCCATTGTGCTACTTTTTCATTGTTTTTCTGTGTAAATATGCCCAAGACAGATGTGTTTTTTAGTTGCACTCGAGTCTTTTGAAGCATCTTGCACATATGACACAGCTTTCTAAAAAAGGCAGTGCTCAAGCTGAAATGAGTTCAACTTTTAAAAAACACGTCTTGAGACTCCATTGACCGCATTGTATTTTCCAAAGCAAAAACGCATTCTGTGTGTATACAAGTCGCCAAACAACCACTAGAGGAGATCTGAATATGTCAAGCTCAGTTTCTAATGGTGTGAACTAACTATTTGTCATAGTTATGTTAAACACGATTACGTTCACCCTGCGGCTGCGGTGTGAGAAACCTCATTTATGCACTTCGGTTAAACAGGAAGGGCTCACACTGAAATGCAGCAGATGTGGAATGTGGAAACAAATGTGTGAGAGTACCAACTAACTGCTGATTTTGGGTGGTTTTGTGTTTAATTTATACAAAGGAAGCGATTGTGATGTACCCACTAATGATGTACCTCACGTGGGCTTGAGCGGTGTTATGTCTGCAGGTCAGGAGATTGATGAACTGAACTCTAGACTGTTGTGAAATAAGAGCAGGCTGTGCAGAGAGCATTGAGTTGCAGGCTAATGAAAGACAATGAGATATTTAGCATTCGATAAGGCCACACACTTTCTCTGTCTCTCAGTCTGATGAGCTGCCAGATGCTTTTAACTGTCTTTGTCTGCTGTTGAGCTGTCTTACCGTCACATTAACACAGGAAAAAACTGACCAGCAGGAAAAATGATCATGTTTGAAAAGAGCCTTTCATCAAATTCCTCTTGTTATAAGAATAGCGGGTTCGCGCATGAACAAAAAAATGTAACGTTTCAATAGTCCTGAAATGTCCCACTTAAAATAGTTTAAACAATTACTGTCATTTGCTGTCTCTCTCGGTGTGGCTGCTTTGTACACAAACCACTTTGAATATAAATTTGGATGCAGGTAGGAAGGAAAACATTTTATTCTGAATATTTTCCAGCAGTCACACCAAGTGGATTTGCACTTCAGAGAGAGTGGCAGTGTTTGTGCTGTCAATCAGCTTTGACTGATGAGCACTTCTGCTCGATTCCTGCTGATAAACAACAACTCTTTGCTCAAGAACACGCTCGTCCCTCTGGAGTTTCTTTGCTTGCTGTTAAAATGACAACTGCAGAGACATCTGATTGGACAGATGACATTATTTGACTCCTGTGCTTTCCATACTGACAATGTTTACATGGCAACGAACTATCAGACTGAAAATGTTCAAGTAAACACCTCGGTCCATCCGATTGAGCTTGTTTTCAATTAAATTTGGGTTTGATTGAAAGGAGCAGTGCAGATGTCAGTTAACAGTACAGTTTTAATTGTGTAAACCCTTGAATCCAGCTACTTACGTGGGTTAATTTACGTCTTATAAACTTATCTTTGTCTTAGAAACTGGTCAGTGGAAACACAAATGTGAGTCTGATTTTAAACGGTTTAGGATTAATATAAACAACTTTCAGAACCTAAAATCTGTTTAATTTAGAATGACATAAATTTGTGCATATTAATACACAGGACAAATGGAAGGTACAACGGATGGTTTTAAAATCATACTGCGGTGTTTCACAATATGATTTGTTCTTTGAAGCAACAAACAAGATTGGGTAAAAGTCGTAGTGGTAGGACCTATTCTTGCACACTTGCACAGTTACAGTACAACGGATACATAATGTGTAAGATACTGTTACTCCTCATCTCCCTGTATTTTACCATGGTAGTAATTCTGCTTTGTTTAAAGTGAATGAGAGTTTCCGCTCTTAGAGTGAAACGACCTTTAGGTCATCTTTATTTATGCACACAGTTACACAGTAAGACCGAGTCTGTCATTAACCAAGATTGTGTGTTATAGTTTGTGCCTGACAGAGAAGGAGCAAATAAAACAGGTTACCAGTAAAGTGTAGAAACTGTGACACCTAATCTGAACTCAACATTGAGCCTAAACTAAACGCCTGGAAGCGGAGATCAAAAAAGAAAATAAGGACCGAAACAGAAGATGCATAAAACTACCAATCAAGTCATTGTCTAAGCACAAGTGAGACAAAATACTCTATATCAAGCCAATTTCAAATACTTTAAGTTTTCTAAAACAAAAGATGGTTACAGTTACTGTACAGTATTGGCCACAGATTTCCTTCCCTACAAAACAAACTTTGAGTACTCACTTCACTCATATTAGCGGCTGTTTAAAATGTTACTTAATTGCAAACCTTGATGTGCACGCACTGTTCCTTGCCTTGGGACCAAGGCTGAACCACCACATTCGTGCAGGTCAAACATACAATGTCATGTAACAAAGAGTATCAGTATAACTTTCATGTGCCAGGCTTCAGACTGAGTGCAGCACAGAAGCAGTAAGGTGAACAGCAAAGGTCAGGCTGGGGTAATTCAGAGAATACACGAGTCCAAGACACAGAGGAGAAGAACACAGGCATAGGAGAGGACATAAAAGGAGATGAAGCCAAAATAAGTAGTAGGAAACATTTGCTCAGGAACAATCAGTACTTCGTCAAGGTTCATTAGTCTGCAGAGGCAACACCATCATTTTCTTCATTCATCATCCAAACTCAGCATTTGTGTGTTGTCCAGTGAAGTTAAAGCAGCTTGATGCAGAAATGAGGCAAATAGTGAACAAACAGTTGTTTATGAAGCAAATCCAAGACCATTACTGAAAGTGGAAAGACTTCAGTTACAAAAGAAAAGAAAACACAAGCACGTACTAGAATTAACTATTAACCAAGGAACTTAATACACTACCATTCAAAAGTCTGTAAGGTTTTTGTTTTGGATAGAAGTCTCTTATGATCACCAAGGGGGCATTTATTTGCTCAAAAAAATACAGTCAGAATAATAATATTGCGAGATTGTAATTGAACTGTTTGCCATTTTAATCTATTTTAAGATGTAATTTATTCATCTGATGGCAAAGCTGAATTTCTGCAGCCGTTACTCCAGTCTTCAGATTCATACGATCCTTCAGAAATCATTCTAATACACTGGATAATATTATTATACATGTTTTGTGGTGATACATTTATAGTATTCCTTACTGAATAGAAAATAAAAAAGAACAGAATTTATTTCACATAATCTTTTATAAATATCTTTACTGTTATTTTTTTGTCAACTGAATGCATCCTTTATGAATTAAAGTCTTCATTTATTAAAATAATCTTCTTGAGCCTAAACTTTTAAATGAAAATGTATCTCACAGTAGCTTTATAATCTCTGTATCTAAATAATATACTAAAAAATATGAAAACGTAAAAGTAAAAGAAAGACACAATCAAACATAGACACCAACCAATGAAGCTCTTCAGAAATATCATAGTCTGCCATACATGTAATAATAGTAATAATAATGATTATTAACATAGCACCTTTTTAAAACCCAGTCGCTTTACAGAAACAAGAAATCATATCAAAAATAAATTCACAAAGCACAAGAAACACATGAAAATCAAAAACTAATAGACAATAAAAAAGCATCAAATAATGAAAATGCAGTTCTGTGCATTACGCTCACTACAAACTGCTTTTACTTCAGATTGATCTTCTCTGGCTAGACAAAGCCCTGCTAATCATAAATAAAAGATTACACCGCTACTGTACTGTATGCAACGTTACACAAAGGTTTAGACAATAAGTGGATCTTTACAGACTCTTCTGCATCAAATCTTGAATAGCGTCATATGAGACATGTGCTATTATACAGTGCTATTATAGTAATAATCGCTTCTCGCTACTAGTGCATCTTTTGGCTCTAAGACTAGCTTGAATTTGTAATGAATGACATGACAACAGACAGGCTAATCAACATAGTAGATGTTATCCGAAGCGCTTGACGTGTTCTTGGAGTTGTAATAACAGTGTGTTGAGTCACAGAGCGGCTTGTGTTTTGAATGAAAGCGCCCGTCACCTTAGGCACGCTGCCAAACGCATGCAGCCTCCAGTGACCAAGGGACTACCTTTGGCCTTTCTTTCACGTTCACCGATCCGTCTCGCTCTTTTTTTCTTACATGCTCGTCTCCCTCATTCGCCTCTTCTCCCCACCCCGTCTCCGCTTCAAAAAGAAGAGCGGCGAGGAGCCGGAGGACTGGAAATAACCTTCACATGGACACTGTTCACCGCTATCAGCCAAGCGCACGGGCTGTGTCTGTAGCTGAGCTCAAACACACACACACACACACACACACACACACATGCGCCGAGAGGGTACGTACCACTCCATGGACGAGGAACTCAAATAGTTTGCTCTTGGTGGCTTTGCGAGCTCCTCCAGCGGTCTCCTCCGAAGCCATTTCCCTCTGGTCTCCCTCTCTTTTGTCTGTCCCTCTCCCTCGCCTCTCTTCCTTTTCACCCTTTGCTCACCTCCTCAACCCCCCTCCGAGGCTCCCTGCTTCACTTCCCTTACTTTCTGCTCTCTCTTCCCTCTCTCTCTCCTCCCGTCTCGGAGTGTGCTGCTCTGTCGAGTCTCTCGCTCTCTGTCTCTCGCTTGCGTTTGGTTGAGCTGCCTTTGGAGCCCGGCTGCGAGAGAACATGGGGGGTTGAGAGTTGGGGGTCTTTCAGGGGGGTTCCTGCTGGCCCACCATGACCGTCCCCCCCTCCCCCTTTTACAAACACACTGACTGAAAAGCACACACGTTCACAGGCTGCTGCAGCTGTTGCATTCCATTGGTAGATAAGGTAATGCTCGCTGACTGGTCGCTCGCAGCCCTGCTGCGGTGTAGTTAATAGTCTCGCCGCTAACCAAACCCCTCCTCCTCTGCCTTCACTACTGCTTTCTGTCCTGTCCTTTGCTGCAGTCAAACCCAGCAATGCTTGGAATACGCTGCTCATTCTCAAAAAAAATGGAGGGAGGTTTCTTAAAGCAGCAGCAGTGAGGAAAAGCTGCACGGTTTTAGATTGAGGTGGGGGAAAAAACTGTCTGAAAGAGCACCGAAGGTTGATTTTCTTACCCTACCAGTCATATTGAGCTTCTTAATTTGCTGTCGCAATCAAATACTAATACCTTCAATAATTTCCTGTTCTTCTTTTTCTGTTAGATGAATGTTGCTGTATTAATGGATTATGCTGTTAAACATGTGGGTTTGTAAAGCGATTACTCACCGTTAGTGATAATGAACAAACAGTTAAAATAACTCCAGGATCTTCCCATCGCAATATCCGATAAACTAGCTATACTTTTAGTTAACAAGATTATTTCGCACAAACTTATTTTGTCTATTGTGTACAGTACATATGAGTTCAGATGCAAAAGCCGTCTGAAATTTTCGTATTTTTCTCAGGCTCCTGTTCATGTTTTTCACTTTAACAGTAAACCTATTCATTGCCATTAAAGTAAAATTACTGAACCTACACATAGGAGCCTGATACAAATTTCAAATGGCACTTAGTGACTTTTGCATCTGAACACTTCATATGTTGATTGACTAGTTTTAGGGGGTGTATATGTCGAACATCACCTGACCAAAGCAGAAAACAGGTCTTATCACATCTGCTTGTTGGAGAAAGTGTTAACAGCAGCATGAACCGAGGGCAATATCTGAACTTTCATGGTAATCAACTATCAACTAAATCGTCGAGGCCAGAATATAGGAAGTCTGTTGCGCATAACCCCTATTTATTATCTGTGTTTTACGGGTTTTGTAAAAAATTTTTTTTTTTTGGTGTGTGTACTGGAAGCTTCACCAAGACGTGTGTAAACATACTTGGCAATAAATCTGTTTCAGAGTTTGATTCTGATTCAGTTGTAGTCTCATTCCTAATTCATTTGATGAGTCAGTTCCTCAAACGTCCATGTGCCTGGTTTTCCCCATAACTTCAAACCTATGAACTATCAACATGAATTAAAGTAAATATTATCAAAATATTTTCTACCATCCAGCTACAGGTCTTTATAAAAAATTCGGAGCTATTTCTATGCACAGAGCACGTAAGTGTTGCCTGTTACTTTTCTCAGTGCTAATAATATTAAACCATTAGCCTACTCTGTCACTGTGTGAGTAGAGCATGTGAAGGATCAATCCATTTATAACTAGGGCTGTGAGAATAACCGCATTACCTCTTCACCGCGGTGATGAGATGCCGACCGCGGTGTTGAGGTCATCACCACACCGTCTTCACTGCACTTTATTTGCAAGGTATTTGCAGGAGGAAGTTCCCAACTAAAACACGGTAGTGGTCGTAACTCTGGTGTAACTTGAACAGGAGCAGGCGGTCTAACAATATCCCGTTCCCGAGTCATTTCAGAACAGCATATCTGCACTTTATTACTCCCTCTTATCGCATTTTGACATTGACATTTCGCTGGTCTCTAAAATGTAGATGTCGTAGCAACCTTATTTACAGAAAATATATATATGATATATATCGCTATCTTTAAATAAATCTTTCATATAAAGTTTTAGTCATATGGCCCACTAATAATCGTTTTAAATAATCGTGATTACAATATTGACCAACATAATCGTGATTATGATTTGTCATAACCTCGCGGGCGCGGGACTAAAACAATTTCACTTAAGCGGCTCAGTAGTTGTACAACAGCCGAACACTTGTACAGACAGGCAAGCCGGATGTTCCCTTTTTATGTTGCACTTTGAAAAACCCAAATCAGAAAAAGCCTCTTATGTTGCACTTTAAAGAAGTTGTTATTATAAATGCAGCCTAATTAATAGTTAAATAATACTAACATCCTAATTTTCTGTTATAAACGATGAGTTTCAACAAACACAGTTTTCAACAAGTTGCGTTTGGACAAGTGCGTTTATAGCCACAGACTGTTACCCGAAAAACAATATCTAAAGAAAAAGGAATTGAAGTTTAGCACAACTCACCAGAACTAAGCACGGGGCATGGGGAGTGAGGATGGCTTATATACTGTTACCTTACCTCATGTACAGTGTAAAAACAGCACTTTTATTCAGTAAAACAGCACTCTGATAGTGTTTAATAATCATGTTGTTTTATATCAACGTGAAGTTGAAGGTGTTAAAATATCACCCCACTTTAGGCACATTTATATACATATTTAAAATTGAGGGTAATAATTTAAAAACTGAGCACTGAAAAAACATTATTTTTTGACCACTAACCTAAATACTGGTTGTTTTTTTGGTTCTTCAAATTTAAAAAAAAAAAAAAAAAAAAAAGTACAATTGTTAAATACATTTGACTTGAAATTGTCACTAATTGCAGGTCTTTGAAAATACTGTAGCTTAGTGGAGGAGGCTGACCACAACAATTCCTCCCAGCCACAAGCCTTCTCCCTGACTTCACATTCACTAAACTCTGAAAGAGCAGCGGATTCTAAATCATTCAAGAGATGTTTTAAATGACACATTTCATTGTGTGGTAAATGGCAAATGACAGCTGAAAACCTTTACACATGAAGCCTTCAAGTTATAAACATCTATCAAGACATGGATTTTTTTTTATAACACTTAACAGTGAATCGAGTAAAACCAGAAATGTTCAAAAAATGATGTAGGGTCATGTTAAAATAATCAAGTGTTAAATTGTCAATGCATTAAGAACTTGATAGACTGACAGAATGTAATTTTCTCTGATATTTTGTTACACTGAAGTTCAATGTGTTTTGACATTTGAAAACAACACTAAAATATGCTGTTTAAATAAGCATTCAGTGCTGCAGGAACTTCAAGTTTACACAGATGTAGAGAAATTGCCCTAACAAGGACATAACTGACAAACTACTGGCTACAATCTGTGAATCACAAAACAATTGACCACATTGTCTGCCTGCAAACTCCAAAGTTATTAAATCAATATCAATATTCATGCTATGATTCTGATGAAGAGCTGGAATATGAAGAATAAACACCCTTCCAAAATCCAAACCGAATGCCTAAATTAGGAAAAATACCCAAAGGTTTGGATACAAGTGGCCACTGTGTGTTGCATAATCAGAAGTGTCTAAAGGTTATTCATCCAAACTCTACGCATTAACAAGAAGGAAGTTTATAAAAGATGCCAGATAGACTGAGAATAAGCTACACCAGTCAAACATATCTCTGTGTAACACAGGCCTTTATGGGAGAGTGGCACAAAGGAAACAGTTACTCAAAATGAAAGCATGTCTGGACTCTAGAGTCTGCCAAAAATCATAAAAATGACCAAGTGTGGTGTGGGAAGTGATTTTTTGGTCAGATGAGAGAAGTGGTGATGTGTGACACAAACTTAACGCTGACTTAAAAAGAAACGACCAGCAGTCACATATGATTACAATGCTAATTTTATTTTTGATCACCCCATTTCAGGATGTAGTTCTACAAAAGCATCTCATCAAAGAGCTGAAAAGATGTGGTGGTCTTAGTACCCCTTTGAGCCCCCACCGAGTCTCCCTTTTCCCATTACAGCTCTGCCAAATGCTCTGGTCCCATTGACTGGGAGGTGAAGGGGGTGGGGGAGTTGTGTGGGGTAAGGAGAGAGATTGTGTGTCTATTGTTGGAGACTGCGGGACATTTTGACCTCAAGCTGCAGTTTTAGGTTTCTCCTGCAGAGGTCTGTATACGCCTCCCAATGAAACAATTGACTCTAATCAATGTGCCGAAGCACAGAGGCATCACATTCTCATCGCCCAGACCTGGCCCTAAACAGCGAGTCTGGGGAAGGAAGTCTGAGATACAGACAGACACAGAGTCAATCATTTTAACTCCTACAACACCTATTTATGTACTGATTAGGTAACGGAAAAAAAGAGGGGAATGAGCATGAACAATCAAAGATCAAATATTGAATCATACAGATTAAAAAAAGGATCTAAAAATCTAATAAAACGATTTAAATAACCCTCTAATATCGTCCAATAATCTACTAATAATATATATTTAAAACAAGCTAGGAACTTTTCTTGAATCATAAAATGCTGTTTCATATATCAGTAAATCAAGCGGCACAATAACAAAGATATGACCGTTTTCTTGATTCAGCTCAGCCTCCTTCAAGTATACAAGCGTTCTGAATGTTCATATATCAAAAGCTTGTTTCCTGGGTGGTCCGTTTTCAGACTAAATGCACTCTTGGCAAAATAGTCAGTAGCCAAGCCAAACATACGATTTGAATATAAAAGCAAGATATCCTTTTCAGTTAAAGACCAAAGCAAATTTAATGTGTTTCTGGATTACAGTGAAAGTACCATAATAACATCTAAACTCAGTGCTGCAGGAAGTACAATAAATTACTGTTTAAACTGATGTTCCAAACTACGCATGAGTTTGAGCATCTGGAAAATGTAATATTCAAATCAACAAAGAATAGAAGTAAACCTGAAACAACAAAACTTTTGATTGACATTGAACTTTAGAGATTTGCTACAAAGACATTTGCAAGCACATGCTTTCATGGAGAAATGCAGAAAATATTAAAGGCAGGAGGATTTTGAGTTGGACTGACTAAACTAATTTCAGACTGACTAATCTCTATCGTCTGTCTTCTAGAGTTCTTGGCAAGACCAGTTTCTCAATCTCTCAGAAAAACAAAACTGTGGAGAAGAACTGTTCTCATCTTATAATCCTTATATAAAATAAAGAAACCTTTCTTTTGGGATCCACAATAGTTTCAGGACAAACTGTTCTCTTAAAATTGTAACCAATATTATATAGCTGATGATAGTTGCAGCTTATGAATATAAATGTGATAAACAACAAAGGTAAAACAATTAAAAAGTAGTTTACATATTAAAAATAAGACTATATCTTACAGTAATACATTTTAAAATAATTAAAAGAGAATTATAAAGGTCTCTGTCTGCACACTGACTCTGACATTTTCACACGTTAAAAAATAAATACAACCTCGCGTCGTGTCAATCACGTTTACACACTGCCTCCGAATCTTTCATCCGTCATAAACAAACTCCGATCAGGTTCGATTTTCTGTGTTTTTGCAACCATTGCATGCATTTTCATAGGAAAGGATGAGGAATACGAATAAACGCATTTGAAAACTTCGGACTCAGTGTGCAATGGCCTTTAGACTGTTAGTTTGTTTATTAGAACTAACAAACTCTATAACTTGATACCTATTGATACACGCAAACAATCAAAAGTATGGAGTCAGTACGTTTTATAAGCTAAGAAGCATTAAATGGATCAAAAGTGTCAGTGATGACATTTATAAAGTTACACTTTTTTATTTTTTTAATAAATGCTGCTCTTTTGAACTCTCTATTCATCAAATGCTGATCAAATGTATCACAGGTACCAACAATATTAAGCAGCACAACTGTTTAACACTTAAGAAATGTTTCTTGAGCACATATTAGAATGATTTCAGCTTTCTGCATCATATAACGTTGAAGACTGGAGTAATGGCTGCTGAAAATTCAGCTATGCCATCACAGAAATAAATTACATTTTAAAATATATTAAAATAGAAATACTTCACAGTATTACTGCATTTACTGTATTTTTGATTAAACAAAGGCAGCCTTGGTGAGCATAACTTATTTCAGAAACATTGAAAATCTTACTGACCTTACACTTTTGAACAGTAGTGTATAACACATTGTAAAATATGTTAATGTTGTGCATGTATTGTATTGCACACGACTGAAAATAGATCAATGCAATCTAAGCAAAACTACCAGAACATGAAACAGCTTTTGTATTTCCTCTATCTCATATCTGTTTCCTCTTGATCAACCCATATACATACATAAACACTGTACCTCTGTGTCTCTTTAACATACATCCTTCATTCTCATTGTGTGTATGTGGACAGAGAGAGAGAGGATGGACAGAATGAGGCCAGAGGCAGCGAGAGTCGAATTGAGCCTGCTATAAAGAACGCCTTTCACATATACATATTACAGCACAAAGGTGAACATTCATGTCCTTTTATTAAAAAACAGACCCACAGAACATCCAAAAAGCACCCAATCAGCTTTAAAGGCATCAACTCCATGTGTCAGATCATGCCAATTCAGTATAGATTAACACAATGACAAGCCATTCAGCTATCCCAGACTCTCTCCCTCTTCCCCTCGCTCACTCGGGTGGTGGGGGGAGCACTAAATGGGATATTGAGCCTTTCCGCTATAAAAATGGGTCAGCTCTCTGTAAGCCAGACAGTCTGTCTCAGAGACAACCAGAAAGCACCGTAGTCGGGCGGAGCGGCACATTGCACTACAGACCACCCTGCCTCCCAATTGAGCCCCTTCTGAGTCCAGGACTTTAAAGAGATGTGTGCTGAGAGAAAGTACTGAGGACCACCGCTCAGCAACCACAGACTTAAACTCAGAGCAGTTCACCTGTAATTACACACAAGGCCAGGCTGTAATCAGTGTAATCAGAATATCAACAATCAATACAGGGGTTGTTTGGTTCTGAACTGAATACCCTTCATGCAGGACAGTGATACAACCAGGGCATCTAGTTTTTAGAGGGCAACTGAACTCGACTGTCAGTGATTGCATAGAAAACAACACAACTTTGTTTGTTTCTCATGAAAATCAATAAACAAATAAATATTATTACTGATAATACCATTTTTACCATTACTTAAGCTTTCATTATAATAATTGCTGCAGTGTTTTAAGATGCAGTTATACTTTTCATAATTCATAATTATACTTCTAAGTGGAATTTTATTTAGCCCTTGTGAAAAGGAACTACACTTAAGAATACTTAAAAAAACTTATTGCAGAAATCATACAATTTAAAAGACTTTTAAATGCATAAAAAAATGTAACATAGCTTAAATTTACATTAAATGCAGCTGGCTGAACTTTTGACCCACTTAAACAGGGCTTAAGTACATCTTTATGTCTCATATGCAATCTGGTTCAAGTCGAATGCACTGACAAGCATTTATAAAATAAGCTTTAATGTAATTTATATTTAAACTTGCATGTCACGTTTTAAAATATATTTTGAATTACTAGTGCTGTCAAAATTAGCACGTTAACGCATGTGATATATTTTTCCAGTTTAACGGCATTAAAAATATTTCATGCCATTAACGCAGGGGCAGAACTAGGATCATCCACCCAACTCACAACTGCTGCTTCAGTCTCTTTTTTCTGGACAAGAATTGTGTTTATTTGAATGCAGAACGTCTTTTCGACCTCAGCGCCGGGCGCTAGTTAAATAAGCACAGAAACGGTACAGGTGACGAGGAGCTTCAGCAGAACAGACGTGGTCAGGCCATATGTCAGTAAAAACGAGTTTTTCTGTCCTGCCAGCCGTTAAACTGTGCTCGTAGCATTCATGCTTCAACTGCGTGCACAAATAGGGTGGTGTGCGCTGTGCGTGTCTCATTTCATATTAAATCATGAATGAAACTACAAGCATGCGTGTCAGATCCGCATCACGTTCAGCAGCGGCAGCTCTTAAAGTAATAGCAGCCAAATAACTTAATAACCAGCTGCTGTGATGTCTGTTAATCAAAGAACAAAAGAGGAAATCAATAACTTTAGTAGCTTTAAGGATTCATCTATTATTAATTTAGAATTTAGTGTTTGATAATTTTATTCAACTTCTGTATATTTTCTGCTTGCTGAAGGGCACAGGTAAATATGACATTTATTATAATGGATTAATGTAAAGATTGTTTTAAGTTCTCTTAAAGTTGTTATTTTTTAAATGTTAAAATCGATATCTCTCAATTATACTGTAATGCTGAATGGCGATAGTCAATGGTTAAATATTAGGGGGGAAAATAATTTTCTAGAGACATCAGTAGTATTTTAAAATACATTTAACATATATTAAATGTAATATTGAGTAAAATAATAAAGTTCAACTTATAATCAAGTAATTTAGTATGTTAGTCAGCACATCAAAATAAGAACAAAATACTATTAAAAATAATAAAAAATTTACTTTAAAGTAAAACTTTTAATATGACATTATTACAAAGTGAACTTTTTAAAAGTATGTCAAGAAACACAAAGCGTGTATTCTAAGTACACTTAAGTGGCCTTTTATTTCATATTAAATTATGCAAGCAAGTCCTTTATTTTAAAGATACATTTTAAGATTTGACGTACACAAGTGCACATGCAATACAATCGAGTTTCTATTTCACAAGGGAGAAGTCATTCTAGGTTTGCCAACTGACTATGAAAGTATAAATTGTTGACCAAAGCAGTGTAAGAACATGTCAAGGACCAAACCAGATTAAATCTGTCCAGAGTCCAAGCTGCAGTTGGTGGCATCTGCACATTACAAATCATAATAACACTGTTAAATTGTGTATATGCAAAGGGTTATGAAAAACATAATGTACTCTACTGAGCTACAAAACAGAATTTGTATAAATATTGATACAGTATTTTAGAAAAGCTAACCTTGCAAGCTGATTACTTGGCATTTGGTTGCATTCACAATCCATGATTTCTTGCACAAGCAAATCAAACCCCCTCATAAGAGCTTGTAAAATGTTTCTGCACATACAAAAGCTGGTTTTACCTCCAGACAAACACAAAAGTCCTCAATTGTCCATATCATAAAAGCCTCAGACATTTCAAAAGAGTGGCCTAGAATGGGGGAAAAAACATCTTACAGGAAGTAAAGGATACAATACAAAACTTAAAAAATTATTACAGTGGCCCCAAGTATGGATAATTGGACACTTAAGTCATGTTTAAACAGTTTGAACATCATTGAACTTTTAGACTGCAAAATATCAAACCAAGTGGCATCTGCAAACAAACAAAACTTCTTGCAGAACGAATCTATTTTTACATTTTTACTTTTAACCAACTGATCCCAAGACAAAATTAATCGTATGCAAAACAATATACACAATATATTAATAACTCGCAAATAGCACAATAAATCAAAATCTATTTCAAGTTCAAATCTATTCTGCAAAGCATTAGGCTCGGTTTGTATTTGTTGTATTGGGCCAGGACATCAGAAACATTTACGTCCTCTCTTAGGAAAATATATTTTCATTTTTAATAACAACCATCACTGTTCCACAATAAAAAAATAAAATAAAAAAAAATTATAATATAACATTAAATTATAACATTTAATATAAAAAAACTATATACATGTTATATTAGCAGACAAATGTTAATAACATTATGCTGTCTTCAAAATATAATTTGGTTTGATATTTTGTTATATAATATAATGACATTCATATACTTTTTGGGTCCACTCTATGTGTCAAATAAAGGTAAAATTCAAATACACGATCGGGCTTGGATTAAGCACAAACACGCATATAAATCAGAGATGCAAATACTGCAGGTGTCTTAACAAATGAGAAGACGTATTGTTGAGCTGAACAAAGGACAGCATGACATGAGGCGTGTCTAGAATACAGCACTCAAATTCCTCACATTTAGACCTGCAGAAAGGCAGTGAAGGAGAAAAAGACTGAAAGAAAGCGAGTATTTAATAATCATCCTTTCATCTCTCTGCCTGCAGTCCCACTTTTGAAAGAGCCAATTCTCCCTAAAGCTCTTGAGCTGTGACAGCTAGAAAAAGTGGGTCCTTGAATACTAATGGGATTTCTCTCTCTCTCAGAAGATTGCTGGGCACTGAAGCGAACTTCTGTGGTCCATTCTAAGTTTTACTGGCCTCGCTGGAATTGTTTCCAGAGAATACAAGGCCTCAAGCTCAAAAACACACCTGCGACTTGGTACTTCAGACTACAACCTAGTACTACAAAAATGTCTTTAACAATGGACTTAGTACTATGAAGCTAACCTGGCCACACGGTGTATGATCCCCAAAGATTAAAACATTTAACAGATGCCTTGCTAAGTACAAAAACTTCTCTTAATGTATTAAGATTTACTGCACTGACTGTACAGCAACAAACTTTACAGCAATTAAATATACAAATACAACTTTATCACAAATTACTGCACGTAGATGATTGTTTCTTACACAAAGCTATACACTTTAAAAACTTGAAGTGTGGGGTTCATGTCATATGGACTACTTTAATGGTATCATACTGGGACCAATTCCTATTTGTCTTCTAGAGAAAAATCTGAGCTGTCAAAAAATGAAACTAAATGTTGACTTTCTCGGCTGGGCTTTTAGAAATGTCTGAAATTGGAGGAACCAAGGGTATAGTATTTTATAGTAATCAATTGTGTTGTTTATTGTAAATTATTTAAATTTGATTGTTTTTATTTTTACATGGCCCCTGTAAAAGACATAACTGAGACATTCCTATTAAACTTTGACAAGATATTACACAAATTATTAAGCTAAAAAATGTGTGTGTATTATAAACATTTCCCCAAAGCACTAATAATCACAAACATTTAGTAAGTTAAATGCATACTTTTAAAATAAATTAACACTTTTATTCAGCAAGGACACAATTAAATGATCAAAAGCGAGAGTAAAGAGAAAAACTCAAATGGAAGACTGGGGCTCCGAAATGCCTTTGCCATCACAGGAATAAACGACATTTTAAAATATGTTCAAATGGAAACATTTTCACAATATTACTGTGTTTACTGAATTTATCATCAAATGAACACAGCCTTTGTGAACATAAGATACTTCTTACAGAAACATGAAAATCTAACAGACCGCGAACTTAAATGGTAGTGTATGAAGTTGATAAAGGTTGATCAAATTGTATTCTTTTATGCTTCATGATTAAAAATTAAATATATAAATAAAAATAGGTAGAATAATCCTATGGGGTTTGAATGACAATGTTGAATAAATGATGACAAAATTAAAATAAATTTGTCCATTAGAATGCAGTCAGTAATCATAGTGTTACTCACTCAAACTCATACAACAAGAGACTGCATGCAGACACAAAACATACCATGCATGTTAAAGACAGCCTCAGCTCTCATAGAAACCAGCATTGGTTAGATTGGTCAACATGCACTATATGAGTGATCCAGCATGCTCAGCCTATCTACAGTCAACGGTAGTGTACGTTCCTGCAGTGCATCCAAACAGAAGTGATGCAGACGTTACAAAGCATTCCAGCAGCATGTATCTCACCACGGCCCAAAAAACTGTATTGCATTACTACTGAATACTCTTAATTCAAATATAAATAGAGCTGTAAAATGATAATCACATCCAAAATAAAAGTTATTGTTTACATAATATGTGTACTGTGTATATTTATGTATATGTAAATACATAAAGTGTCTTGCGAAAGTGTTTATACCCCTTAATGTTTATCACGTTTTGTTATGTTGCTGCCTAATTTTAACTGCTTTAAATTAGTTTATTTGTCTACATCAGTCTACATTCTATACACCATAATGACAAAGCAAAAACAGAATGGTCACAACTTTGTAAATTAATTAACAAAAAAAAAAACTTAAATAAATACATTGCATAATTATTCATACCCTTAACTAAATATTTAGCTGAAGTAACTTTACAGCCTCAAGTCTTTTTTGTTTGATGTGACAAGCTTTGCTCATCAACATTTGGCAATTATCTGCCATTTGTCTCCTCACCTCTTCACCTCTCAAGCTCTGTCAGGTTCGATGAGGGCAGACGCACATTTTCAGGTTTCTTCAGAAATATTTGATTGGGTTCAAATCAAATATTTTCATTGGATAGTAAGAATTTAAAATGGGGGTAAGTATCATTATGAACAGTGTTGGGGAAAGTTACTTTTAAAAGTAATGGATTACAATATTGCGTTACTCCATAAAAAAGTTACTCAGTTACTTTTTATGTAAAGTAATGTGTTACATTACTTTTGTGTTACATTCGCGTTACTTTGTAAATATGAGCAGGGCTTGATTGTTTGTTTTTAATACAATAAGTTCTATTTATAGCAAATGTAAAAGCCCTTCCACACCAAAAAGTGTAATGAATAAACCTCAGGCTGAAGGAAGAGTAAATTCACGCCTGTACCATAGAACGCAGAAAAAGAAGGTTCAACACACTTTAGCAATAAAAAAAACAAAACAACGAAGCACAATTGTTAGTTTATCTAAAGTAATTTTTGTTTATTAATATGGTTGAACTGGATCATCAAAGGTCAGCAGCAAACACATTGGTTAATAAAATGAGATTAGATATATTTGTGTTGTTTAACATATTTGGATTATTGTATGGTTGGAAGATCCAAACATGGCCCATTATAAGATTTCTAACAGAGTCAGTCACTTATTTATTTTTTTTATCTGATGGTATTTGATAGAATCCATGATGCCATCTGTCTTAGCAAGATGTCCAGGACCTCCACCAGAAATATAGGCCCACAACATCAAAAATACAGCAGTATATTTCATTGTAAACATGGGGTACTTTTTATCCCGGTGTTCACCAAACCCATCTTGAGTGTTTGCTGCTTAAAAAACTATTTTTTTGTTTCATCTGACCATAGAAGCCAGTCCCATTTGAAGTTCCAGTCGTGCCTGACAACTGAATATGCTGGAGTTTGTTTTTGGATGAGCTAGGTAAATTTTATCGAATCCCTCCCAAACAACATGTGAGGTTGCTGTTTGACCATTTGTTTAAGGTTTTCTGACCCCAAGACTCAACTATTTTCTGCAATTCTCCAGCTGTGGTCCTTGGAGAGTCTTTAGCCACTCAAACTCTCCTTCTCACCGTGCATTAGGACGACATAGACACACGTCCTCTTCCAGGCAGTTTTGTAACATTTTACATTGATTGGAAATTCTTAATTATTGCCCTGATGGTGGAAATGGGCATTTTCACTGCTCTAGCTCTTTTCTTAAATCCACTTTACTTATTTGTGAAGCTCAATTATCTTTTGCTGCACATCAGAAATATACTATTTGTTTTTTCTCATTATTGTGGATGATTAAGGGAATTTAGGCTTTGTTTTCCCTCCAATTTATATTTACATTTAGTCATTTTGCAGATGCTTTGATCCAAAGCGACTTACAATTGGGGAATACATAAAGCGATTAATCTTGAAGAGGCAAACAGACAGAGGAAGTGCCCCTAACACCAAGTCTCAGACATTGTTCAAATAAATACAAGCTAGCAAGGGAAGGAGAGAAAGATGAAGATATAGAAAAAGGGAAAGTTTTTTTTTTTTTTTTTTTTCTGTGAAACAGGAAGACATAGCTGGATAATTTCATGCTCATAATCAACGCTCATAAGTGCTCAAAACTGTGAATATGAATGGGAATATACTTCAAAGATATTTTACTCATAAGAATTTCTAGGGGTGCCAATAATTGTGTCCAACGTCTTTCATAATATTTCCCCATTTTTTTTATTATCCAATGAAAGGTTCGATTTTTGTGATTTTTTTATATAAAAGATCAAAAGGATTAACAATGCAGATTCATTTTCTCAGACTTTTTTGAACATATTTACCATTTTTTGGCCATGACTGTACATATGCTGTTTTATAAAATAACACTTCTCTCATGACCCCTTCCCCCAAAGGAAATGGTCTATAAACCTCCAGCTTTTTAATGGTATGAGTGAACAAACATTGATATCAGGGTCACTCCAGTCATATAAGAAACAGCTAAATCATGATGGAGCATCATAATATCAGTCCTTGTGGGGAATAAAAGCACATATAAGAACTAGGTAACCTAAGACTGGAAAGCAAAATGCACCCAATGCAATGAAGAACAGAAAAAATCAGAACACTCTCCTCTCTCTCTCTATATATATATATCAAATATAATTAAAGTTAATAAAATATTTTTTTTATATATATAAAATGTAGTCAATATGCTTTTACACTTTTGACTATAGAATGTAAAAAGTGCTTTCATCTATCATCACTATCGTTTACAGTATATCTAAACTACTTTTAGTGACATCAAAACAGTCAGTACTGTATGTGCATGATCACAAGGAAATTGGACATTTTTCAGATCACTATGGAGGGAAACACCGAAAACTATTTAAGTCAGAAACAATAAAAGTTGGGTCTATATGTGAGTTACCACCCTCACAAATGAAACAACCAGATTCTAGTCGATCATAATGTGCAGCCTCATAGCATAGCATTAATATTTGATTTGACCTCTTGGCAAAGCCTGCACTGTTATTACCTTGGCCTATATCTGTAAGGATATACAGTATTTGAAAGTGGGGAAATTACAAATATTCACATTCAGAGTTCGAATCCGTATAGGAGCATGACATAATATATACACCTGAACATTTTTTTTTGTTCGCCAAATACATTTTTCACGACTTATCCAATTGCTTATGACTACATGAAAAAGATTTTAGAGACGAGGCACCGAAAGCCTTGTGGGCAGTGCACAGACATACAGCGACGTTGTGTTATGGGCGTCCAGAGTTCAAATCCCGGCTCTAGGAGCTTTCCTGATCCCATCCCCATGCTTTCTGTCAACTCTAAACTATCCTATAGTTTAAAAAAAAAGAGACTGCATTCACAAAATGCCATTTCTATATTCAAGTCAATACAAATATTTCCATGACTTCAGGCTTGAAAATGCGTTTTAAAATTCCTGATATTTCCAGGTTCCCCATCAGTACAGAGGAACCGTTATAAATATATTTTTTTCTAAAAAAAGTTTGGTGAAGAGCAAACTGATGCTGACAGCCTCTTTATAAGCACTGCTTTAGCCTAGTTATTACAGCATTGATCCACTTACATAAACATACCGGTGTTAAATCACATAAATCACTCCAAGACAAACAAACTGCATTCACATGGTCTAAAAGAGTGTATTTTAAGGAAAGGCATCTTTATATTTTTAGTTAACTCTTGCAACTCCAACAACTGAAGCTGAGAAGTAACATCTCCACTACAGCCTTAAGAGCTGCTTTGAACCTCTGATGAAGAACCCCTCATCCGTACTGAAGATCAGTGATGGAGAAAACCGGATTAACACGTGCACCAGTGTATTGTGCGAGTGTGCACTCAGGACTAGTTCGTGTGTTCTGCCTGGCTTCATATAGTCTCTATCTGCTCTTTACATTGCCAAATAAACTAGATCCAGTCGGAAAACTCCCATGCGCACTAATCTGACTGTCTGTGATGAGATGCGCGGATTATACACCATTAGGATACACCATCAGGACGGTAACAGACCGCAGACACTGAACACTGTTGTTTAATAAGTGCTCCATGGAGCAGATGCCATTCTTACGATGTTACTGTACGTGTCCTACCTTCCTCTCCATGGCAGATGGTCACTGGGGCCGGCTGTTAAGGGCAGCGGATGGCAGATGACGAAGCGGATGTTTGTCCGGAGCGATGGAGATGAAGTTCCTTGTAGCTGGAAGCACAAGCGCACACACAGTCCCTGTTGCTCGGTGCTGGAGTGACTGGACACTAGACAGTGTGGAGCGGCAGCAGAGCAGATTGAGGAGGGGATGTAGCCAGAGACGGTGAGGCGCAAGCGCGTTTACCCCGTCGCTTCGAATAAAACTCGGGGTTTTGAGGGAGCGTCGTCAAATTACGCGTCGCTGCCTACAGACAGACCCTCACACTGACCGGAGAAATAGAGTGCGAACTTTGTCGAACATGTCTGAAACGCCACGCAACATGCGCAGGAAAAGTCCGCCAAATATCTGCACATGAAGATACGAGTAAAGAAGCGATAGCAGTAAAGATTAAACAAGTTCACAAATACCAGCTGGTTTCCTCTCACAATAACCGACGTCCATACACGTGTGATGCTGGCTGACAACAGAGCAAGGGATTATCATCGAAGATTAAAGTTCTGTTGTTATTTATCGTTCAATTTATTATTTATATTAAGTTCATACAGTGAACAAGCCTCATTGATGGAACTGTTTTTTAAGGATGTAAATTTGCACTTCCCTTGCGTTTCCCCATGTCCCGTCAGGCTCCATGTAATCCAAGGGTCCAGAAGCGGTTTCTAGATTTGTCCCATCACACATTCAGTGAAAAATGATAGTATTCCAGCACTTCACTCATGTCATTACACACCTCAGAAGAAACCGTTCATGTTCCTTCAGATTAGATGTTTCTTAATATAAATGAGCGTTGATGTCAAGGTCCCTTCTCATAGAAGAAACAAATTATGACGGAGTATCATAATATCCTCCTATTGGGATCAGAAGAAAGCATAACTAGGCTACATAATCTTAAAGCAGAATATGCAGAACCACAATCTATTCAATATTGCACGCAAGTCACATGAACTGCAGAAAGTTGTAATTTCAGAAGTATTTATTGGAGCTGAGATGCACAGTTATCTTCATCTTCTTTAACAAGGTATGGTAAAATAAGATTACAACCAACAACCTTCCTGATGCCGATCAAGTCCAATTTCACTCTGACTCACTCCTGACACTTGCGTAAGTGGTCTATCGGAAGTCACTGATAATGTCAAAGTCTTGTCTCAGAATACAAATACATCCTGCATTTCTTTTTTTCTTCTTCTCCAAGTTAATAAGTGCACAGAAACCACATTCATTTTCACTCTTAGATGTTTGCTCCTTAGTAAACCAAACATACATGTCCATAAATCATAGCTTTAGATTCTCACTGTGTGTTCAGAACTGTGATGGTATAGTGAAAAGCAGTTCTTGGACTTTGAACAGTTTTATTTTGTGTGATTATTACAGTGATTATTCAAAATTTCATGTCAATCCTGCACATCAAAATAATCAATTGTGGGCTCCTCTTTAGATGGTTTCATCCAAGTATTACTATTGTCGGCCCTGCAATAAATGTGAATAAAAAATGCATTAGTTATGATAAACTTTACACTCAACAAAACCCTTCATATTACACGAATACACAAAATATTAGCAAACACGCACATGCCACAGCAGTTCTATTTACTGTCAATGAAGAGAATGTGTTTTAACACTCCACTTCATTACTGTATCTGTACTGTAGCTCATATGAATAACCATACTGATAATTTTAGAGTAATCATATTACACAGCAAATGTTATTTGTGTGTTTTTTCTGTGAAACAGGAAGACAATTTGGATAATTTCATGCTCATAATCAACGTCATTAAGTGCTCAAAGCACTGTGAATATGAATGGGAATATACTTCAAAGATATTATTACTCATAAGTAAATTTCTAGGGTGCCAATAATTGTGTCCAACGCCTTCATAATAGATCAGAAGAATCAACAAAATGTACAACAAATCTTAATGTCCAATGTTTGAATGGTAGTCTAGTGGTGAGACGTGTGAACGTACTTGCTTGTGTGTTGTTTGATGTGGGCAATGGGAGGAGGTGCTCTGGAAACAGTTTCCCTTTCAATCAAAGCAGCCAGACTAGTGTTAGGACACACCGATTTCCCTCTGAAAACACAACATGAAAAACAATCACGTTGAAGTGCAACTGACACAAAGACATACGCTTAACTTAGAGACAAGCCCAATCTAAAATTTGACCGTTTCTGCTGACCTGATGGCAGTAATCACAACATTGCGCTTGGGTTCGCTATCATAGCTGACGCTTTCCACACCGTATTCCTCCGCTAGCTCATGGATAATTCTCCGGTGTTCACGCTTCATAGGTGGAAAACTGTGACTCCTCTTAGACTGTTTACCCTGAGAAAAAACACAATTACAGAGCTCTGAAAAACAATGCTAGAAGTGCTCGGATAGTAGATAGTCAACTATTTATAGTGTGATCATTGAACTACATGTTACCTTGTTAGCCAGTTTAACTAAATTCTTAATCTCCTCTTCAATTTCACTAACAAACTTGAAATCTTTCCTGAATTAAAAAAAAATGTGTCATTAGTTTGAGCATTCAGGCTTTCACTTGGCTCTGCAGTAGACTAAACATTTAACTTACGTGTGTATATTCTACACTTCAGTTTTTCTTTAAACTGTCAAAGCAAATGTGCAAGAACCCAAACTCAACTAGCAATTCTTTAGTAGTTACTAGAGGTGTTCAGTCTTGAGACTAAAAAATAAAGGATAAGCATTTGTTGCTTTTATAAATAGGCTACAATCCCCATTTTTGTGTTTGGAGATTGAATGCTTTTGAAAATACAGTTCTGTACAGTTTATACATTTGGCAAACAACTGACCTTATTAAGCGTAGTGAATCAAACTGCAAGACTGTTTTCAAGAACGCAATAAAAATACTTCTGTTACATTCTTGAAAACAGTCTTGATTCACTACGCTTAATAGGTTGCTTAATGGTTGGTGCCTTCATCGTGAACTCCAAATAATTGGAGCTTGTAATGTCTCAAACAACCATGTCCTAGCTTTATGTACTGTTGATACATTCTTGAACTGTTTTAGAATTTGAACCACCTTGCATCTTCTTTGAGAGAGTCACTATATTTGGAAGATGCTGACTTGAAGGTATCCACTGACTGATCAATCTGCAGGGCCTCAGCCAGCCGCCTAGAGCCACAACAGAAAACATCAAAACCTGCACACCCACACATAGACATTTCTAGTAACACATACAGGCACAGACAGAGGGAAAGCATGGGTTTCACCTGTTCCTCTCCAGTGTAGCACATTCTTCATCACACTCCAACCTGTGAGAGAACAACCAAATATAAATGTTACTCCACTTCAGCGGAAGCACTTTACTAACAATGTTTACCTTCTGAGGTATCTAAATTAGCTTCTTTTAATTTAAACCATGGATTATAATGGAGTTACTAGCCACTGGTAATTTTAAATCACAACAATTTATACTTGGATTTTGTGGTTAGTGAGTGTTAATTCTGTACCCTGTTCTCCTTCAGTGCAGCTTTGAATTGTCAGAAACAGCAAAAGCCACTAATGCTGTCATTTACGTAAGGTAAACACTGACCCACAGACTACTCTTCTGGATGACTAATAACAAGCAGTCTTGCAAGCATTAGTGTGCGAGTATACCTGGCCTTTCTCTGCTCTTTCTTTGTGAGCTGTCCAATATCAACGGACTCTCCCAGCTGCATATCTGACAGCTTACTGGCAACGGTAATAGCTGCATATCTGCAAAATATAGAGATTTAACCTCTGATCAGTTAGAACATAAAGTATGACATTGATAGCATTTTTTGTCTTGTAGATGTATATCGTTCATTTTAAATGTATTAACTTGCTGTGAGTACACAATCATCAGTGGGGAAAAAAAGGAAAAGGCTTGTGTCAGGCAATTCATCAATATAAAACTTTGCTTTGCATGTCTATGAAGGATCTGATACTGTAGCGTGGCGTGTTTGAACCTTTGGTAGGAACTGGCAGCATCAGCACAAGGAACGGTCTCTTTCCTTCGGCCACAGTCACACTGCAGTGCCACCTAGAGATTGAAAATGGAAAATAACTATGAGTAAGGCTCTCCATTTTGAACACTGATTTTTTTTTTCAGCATACAGAACATGAAAGTGTCCGCAAAAATATAAAATATCTGAGGAATTTTTGCTATTCTGCTTTTTTGAGCCAGTCTTCTACACTTGAAAACCACAAATCATCTGAAGATTAATTCTGACAAGCTGTAATAAACAACTATAATAGACTTTTATAAAAACCATAATTTACTCTTTCAAGCCAATGTTTTACATAACTGATAATGTACGTTTGTCTGTAAGCATGTGCCAGACCACAAGCACCCTGCAGCTGAGGAATTGAAGGAATCAAATCAGGCTACAGCCGAGGAAACAAAGGACCGCTTTGAGCAATAACTGCATGTTCCATCTATAAACCATCGGTGTAGAGTTTGGATGAGGGAAGGGCTGTACCTTGGCACTGCAGACGGTGGGTGGACAGGGGGTGTCTGGGTGGCAGGGAGCAGCACAGGGGTGTCCACAGCTGGCTCTAGGGTGAGTGCATGGCTGCTTACACTCTCCCTCTGCCTGGCATTCCCCACGGTGACATATCTTCTTGCAGCGATGAGAACCGCAGGGTAAGAGCTTGTCACACACTAAACCACATGAGATGTCCTGCAGGTGGCATGGGATACTACTCCTTTGCTAGGGAGAAATGTGACAATTGAAGATGAGATTTGGGACTTTTCTTGAATGGAGAGCAAAATAGGATTGTCTACGCTTAATTTAATTAAAATAATATGAAGACTGTCTTGTTTTAAAATGTCTCTTTACCTCATGATTACCCATGCACCACTTCTTGGTGAGGTAGGTACAGGGAGGACATCTCTCCTCATTATGGCATGAATGGAACACTACAGAAAAATCATAAACAAAACAATGTGCATTAAGTGAAAAGTAAAGATTTTTAAATGTTACAAAAGATTCCCATTTCACATAAATGCTATTCTTTTGACCTTTTTATTCATCAAAGAGTCCTGAAAAAATATGAAACATGGTTTCCACAAAAATATTAAACGACACTCATTTCAGCATTCATAGTAATAGGAAATCTGGCTTGAGCGTCAAATCAGCATATTGAATGTATTCTGAAGGATCATGTGACACTGAAAACGGTAAATTCAGCTTCACCATCAAATAAATAAATGACATTTAAAAATGTTTAAATAAACATTGGTTATTTCATATTGTTAAAATATTTCACAATATTACTGTACTGAATGAATAAATGCAGCCTTGGTATGCATAAGAGACTTAGAAAAAAAATATATATATATTTGATTACTTTTTTATTCCTTTATTTGGACAGGACAGAGTAGAATTGACAGGAAATCATTGGGTGAAGAGAAAGGGGAGCGGGTTCGGCAAAGGACCATGAGCTGGGATTCAAACTCGGGTCGTCGTTAGCACAGTTGCGCGAGGCTACTGGCGCAGTCATTTTTTTCTATTTTTTTAATTTTTTGAAGTAAAAAATATCGACCTCAAGATTACAGATTGTCAAGCGCAGTTACATACAGACGGGTAACCTTCATAATGAATCATACAGTATGCGTGTATAAATCTTGACATATCTGTGGTTGACTGAGCAGAAGTACCTGGATGATCACAATCATGACTTCGAGTACATAAGTTTTTACATTCAGGAGGCCTGGTTCCACAAGGGATGGGTGGGAAGAGCACAGTCTCCCCACAGTAGCATGCCAACTCATCAAAACCTTAGAGAAAAGACACAGTGCTGTGTAAGAAGAAAAGAGATGGACATTCATTACGATGATCTTGAAGGCCAGGCTTACTGGTTTGCCAACAAGGCTGGCAGTTGCCACGATGACACAGGTCCTGACATCGATGTAAACCGCAATTGAGTTTGTATGCACAAATCATTGAGCACTTATGCTCCACATCCTGATAAAGAGAGAGAATGTTTACATAAACCTTTCTTGAGGCAATTACACCCAAATAAACCATTCACGAAAATATAAAAGCCTCACCACACAACACAACTCTCCACACTTGTGCCTGCCACAGAAGCGCTTCTTGCTGCAGCGTTTCTCACAGGTAAACATCATGTCTTCTGTAAAGGATCACATTAGCATTACAACTGCTACTTCGGTACAGTACATACAATTAATGTGTTACACAATTAACTAAAGCCTTACGTTCAGTCTGAATGGCTGCACAAGGAACTTCCTATGAAGACAGAAGAGAGAGTATGAATTACATCTGCAGGTTTCAGAACATCCTGAACTTTGTGCAGCTGTGAGATAACCGTCTAACCTTGCGGTTACTGCCACATCTGCATTTAATAGAGGAGGTCAAAGAGCACGGGCCACAGCTGTCCTCATGGCAGAGCTTTTCACACAAGTGGACAGAATCTACAGCAGATCAGACAAGTGAAAGAGAAATAGAAGAATGTTGAACATGGGCTGTAACAATTCACTCAACTCACGATGCGATTCAGGATACTGATTTCACAATACATGTTTCACTTTTTTCTTTTTACAAAACGAGATTTAAGCCAAATTATAAATGAAAAGGTCTTTTATTTTTGCTAGGACAAAATGCTGAACATTTCTTTGTGTAATTAAAATATATCAAATAACTTCATATAAACAAACTGAGGCTTGTCTGCGCTCTTTCCATTTAAAACTAGAGGCAACCGCTGCATTTTAATCATGATCCAAACAGATGCTGCATACGAGCAACATGAGCAGCTTTTAATCTAATTTCCTAAATGTGAAGCAACAGAATGGTCTGGTTGTGAAACTATACTAAATAAAACATGTCCAAATAAGAAAGCAGACGAGCTGAATGTGAAAAATGAAAGTGGCGCTTTTGAAACAGCAATGATGTTTCCTTGGTTACCGCTGTAAACAAAGTAGCCCTGCTTATGAAAACTACAAATACATTGTACAGAGGCAAAATTAAAAGAAAATCTAATCTTTCATAAAGACAGTTCCCCTTGGAGATACATTCACAAACTCCTACCCCCAATTGTACCAGGATTCATTTAACATCTCAAACGATTTGGATCGTCACATATTTGTATCAATTTTCAACCGGTATCGTTACATCCCCAGTGTTATGTTGAAAATGTTAAACTTTTTGCTATTGTAAGACAATGAAATGACTGGAGATTGTCAAGTATTTAAGGTCATTGCACACCGAGTGCAAAATGTTCGCATGCGTCTTTCTGTTTTTTTCATATGCCCCATATATCTTCCTACCAAAATGCATGCAATGGTTGCATGGGGAGGGGAAGTTAATGTTTTCGATTAATATTACAAGGGAACGAGAATTAAAAAAATAATGACATGCTCAGATAAATCATTAATAATAAAGCACTGCAATATTCTATAAAAACTTATTTCATGGTAAATTTAGGGTCTTTCGCATCCTTTTAACTGAGATCAAAAGAAAAATGTACAAACTTTAATCCCTGTTCAATTTATAAACATGAATCGTCCCAAATCAGACACATACCACCATCTCCACAAGGCAGCGGCTTGTTGCAAGTCTTGCCACAGGAGGGGATCGGGTCAGTACAGGTCTTTCTGTCTGGGTAGCCGAGATCCAGAAGCTTAGATAATGGAGTCTGTCCACATGAACAACTGCGCACCAGCTTGGGGTTGAGTGGACATGACTGGCACTGCCCAGGGTGGCATACCTCCTGACAGCGATGGGACTGGCAGTCTAGCATCCTAGAGCAACAGATTGAGAGATGAGAGCTCACACACAATTATTAAAAGAGCATGCAAAATACACATACAAATGTCTGTATATACCAAATTTAAAAGGTCACAGGCCAAAAAAGAAAACACAAATAAAAATGTCTAAAACACAAGTCTTATTATTTAAGACTAGAGAAGAGTGATAAACAGGTCTGCATAAAGAACTTGTAAAATGAGTAATGTCATACATTGACAAGCGAAGAGATGATTTGTTAGTACATACTTTCCACAGGGCTTGCAACAGGAGAAATATCCTGATCCATCAAACTTTTCACGATCAGTTCCACACACCACCTCCCTGAATGCCACACCACAGAAGCAGGCTGAGAGTACAAAGACATGGCAGGAGAATTAGAATGCATACAATTAGATGACTGCATACATTCTGAAACCCATTAATTAAATGACACAAGGACTCCTTACCTTGCTGAACACGAAGTCGGCAGGGTTGGCATGTCCCTGAATGGCACACCTGGGCACAGAAGTGCTCGGAGCAGTTCAGAAGAGCCCCACAGATGTCCTCACAAAGCAGAGATCCTGTCTGACTGCAACGAACCTGCTTTCTGCACACACAAGAAACCGGTGTTGTTTGGACTGTATAGATCTGGGTAAATGATTACATATAGAGTTAATTACAAAAAGGTAATTGTACCTCATTCTTCCACAAATGCAGGACTTTATGATAAAAGCTGGACACTGAGGGCAGGGCCCAGGATGGCACAAGCTACACAGAGCAAGAGAAGTTCTTATTATGCAAGAATGTCATCACTGGATTGATCAGTAACATAGCACATATCATATAAACATACACACAATTACAGCTGTGCAAACAACGTCAGTTGCCTGAACAACTAGTTGGGTAATCCCTCTTAAGAAAAACAAAAACCTAGCACAAGCAGATGGTTTCAGGTTTTACAGAGTTTACAAAAACAACAAGTATTTTTCAACCATTGTCACTCAATCCAAGTAAATGCATTGATTGTGCTGCTGGGCTCTTACATGTTACAGGGGTGATTGCATTCCCCTCCACTCCTCTTTTTCCCACACATATCTCCACAGCTATGAGGGATCTCAGTGCGCTGAAACTCAGGATTGTTCACCTTCCCTGTCCATTAAAATGAAAGAGTAAAAAAATATATGGACAAAATTAATCAGTTTTACAGCATTATTCATTACAAACAAAGCCACGTTATCATTTTACAAACTGTGAGTGATTTAAAACAGAAACAAAAATATCATGTAAGCTGCAGAAACCAAAATACTCTTACCACAGAAGCAGGTATATGAACTAGGGGCTTTAAGTGTCACATGCTGGCATGCAGGACAACGCCAACCTTCAGTGCCATCTGTAATTATTGAAACATTTAAATGTTATTAAACTATGGACTAGCCCACTGTAAATAGCATTAATTTTTTTCGAAATCATGTCTACTACAGTAGTCTGTCTGTATAGTAATTTCAAAGTTTCTTTCAGGAAAGTCACTTTCACTTTGCAAATCTGTCAAATTTGTGACACCTCCTGGGAGCTATTTTAGGCATGCAAGACCAACTCCTATCTACTGAGGAAATACTGAAATCTTATAAACTGTTTTTTTGCATTGCCAAATTGTGCATGGCAGATTCTCCCATTCACAGCAATACGAGAGCATATACAGTCTTTAGTAATGTCCCCTATCATAGGTGAGAGGCAGTTGACGTACCATCAGCTTGAGATGCAGGTGAGCGAGCCCATTTCTTGATGCAGTTAAGGTGGTATACATGGAAACAGCTCTGACAGCTCCAAACCGGAGCCATGACCTGAATCACTTCACAACAGACCATACACTCATACTTCTCCTCCGTCAGCTGCTCAATTAGACAACCTATACACACACACACACACACACACACACAGTTGACAAAATGTTTACAAAAACATGCAACTAAGAGAGACAGAAATAATATCAAGAAATGTGTCCATTGTTGATTATCGTACAGAGTTAAGAGTAATCGCTGTAAGTGACAATAATTTGTAAAGAATAAAACAAGTACTTGTATATTTGTAAAAGTCCTGGGTCCTGTACATGATTGCTTTGAAGCTGACAAAACCAATCTGATCAGGTATTGTTAGTACCACGATGCTGATTTTCAACTTCCTCTCTAAGCTCAGGCTTTAAACTTAGTTAATTAATAACTATTGAAGATTTGAAAATGTGAGAGTGTGACATCAGTAATGAACAGCCAATCACATGCTGTGCAAAACTTAACATGTGGTTTACTTCTCACAAAAAAAATTGTGAGATTCACTTCCCTCTTCTGCTGAATATTAAGAGAAAAAAAGGGGACAAATAAAAGGACATCTACCCAAATCATAAAGTTAAAAAGTTAGTTGATTATATCTATAGGTCAGTCTCAGTCCACAATAAAAAATATATATAATTTTTATTTACTCACTATAGTATAAGGTATATATTTATATTTATTTAAAATAAGGTTTACTATTAATTGTAAAAGTGAAACCTGTGGAATAATTTCATTGAGTCAGAAAGATAACATTGCTCAGAGCTGATTGATCCAATATTAATTTTAGATTGCTAACTCAAAATAAAACCTGCTACAGAGCACGCTATTAGGCGACAAACACTTTGTGATGAACCACTTTCATTGTGCCTAAAATCCAGGATTGGCACATACTAATCTAAACCAGCTTCATGGCACAAGCCCCTGATCAAAAGCACATCACCTGTCTGGGTTTCTTTGCTTTGGGGAGGCTCCATGCGCTTCACCGGTCCGGTTCGTTGCTCTGGACCTCTGCCTCTACTCGGCCCTGGATTCTGCAGCAGTGGCCTTTTCTCTCTCACAGGTCCTCTGTTCCTGTTAAACTCCTCACGACTTCCACCCTCACCGTCTACACCTCTCCTCTCCTCTCCTCTTACACCTCCTCTGTTCCTGTTAAACTCCTCACGGCTTCCGCCCTCACCGCCTACACCTCTCCTCTTCTCCCCTCTCGCAGCTCCTCTGTTCCTGTTAAACTCCTCACGGCTTCCACCTTCACCGTCTACACCTCTCCTCTCCTCCCCTCTCGCAGCTCCTCTGTTCCTGTTAAACTCCTCACGGCTTCCACGCTCACCGCCTACACCTCTCCTCTCCTCCCCTCTTGCACCTCCTCTGTTTCTGTTAAACTCCTCACGGCTTCCACGCTCACCGTCTACACCTCTCCTCTCCTCCCCTCTTGCACCTCCTCTGTTTCTGTTAAACTCCTCACGGCTTCCACGCTCACCGTCTACACCTCTCCTCTCCTCCCCTCTTGCAGCTCCTCTGTTTCTGCTGGACTCCTCACGGCTTCCGCCTCACCGTCTACACCTCTCCTCTCCTCCCCTCTTGCACCTCCTTTGTTTCTGCTGGACTCCTCATGTCTTCTGCCCTCAACTTCTACACCTATCCTCTCCTCCTTCTTGCACCTCCTCTTTTTCTGCTGGACTCCTCACGGCTTCCACCCTCACCGTCTACACCTCTCCTCTCCTCCCCTCCCGCAGCGCCTCGGTTTCTGTTAAACTCCTCACGGCTTCCGCCCTCACCGTCTACACCTCTCTTCTCCTCCACTCTTACACCTCCTCCGTTTCTGCTGGACTCCTCATGTTTTCCACCCTCAACTTCTACACATCTACTCTCCTCTCCTCTGCTCGGAGCCGGCTCTCTTTGTCTCCAGTTACCCTCAATCCCATGGTTAGGGGCCGGCCCTTTCCCCCAGGAATTGGGCTGCAAGCGGCGATCTCCACCTCTCCATCCCTTCTGGTTCCTCTGCTCAGGCTCTGGATGTTCCTGAACTGCTACAGGCTTTGTTTCTCCTGCATCAGCCTGGTTTTCCTGATTCTCCTCTTGGTCCTTGGGCCGAGACTCCTTTATCAATCTCTCAGCTCTTGCTTTATTGGGCTGTTTACATTGACTAGCTTGATAAGACACTCTTACATCGGCTTCCAAAGTTGTTCTTGCTTTCTTCTCCTCATCTGTGGATCTATTAGAAGTCGTTGAGTTGGGTCGCTCATGGCCACAAGCTCCGTGGTCCCTTCCTGAGCAGTCGATATCACTTCCAGGTTTTGTCCATCTCTCGTTCTGAGCACGATGGTCATTACTGCGCCTACCATCACCGCGTCCTCCTCTTCCTCTACCTCTACCTCTTACGTCTCCTCTGATGGGAAGTTCAGGAGGGGGTAACGTATTATTGGCTGGGTTTTCAGACTCATTTTGACCGTGCTTAGTGACATCGGTCTGCTTCAAGTGATGATGAGGCCTAACATGTTGAGCCCTCCAGTCCTGAGTGTGGTGCTGCTGCCTGAAACTTCTCCTAGAGTAGGGCTGGTTGGGTTTAGCTTGTGGTACAAACTCAGCAGACTCTGGATTCAACTTCGATGTGTCTAAAAGTAAAGGCATACGGTTGTCAGGCTTATTTTCTGCCCCTTGACTTTATTACTGAAGCACGATCTATAAAGCCATGACTGGATTCTTTGCATATTTGTAACATTACATTATACACATACTGACTGAGCTTTTTTTGCAACAGGCAGTCACATGGCAAAGATAAGACGTGGCCTGCCATTCTCTTTAATGTTAGAAGGTCAAAAATATAATTCATGAATTTACTGACACTCTTTTTCGTGCTTTTAATTTGTTACACATTAACAAACAAACTTCCTCCCGCTTCGTCCTTAGGAACGTGACGTGACATAAAGTGATGATGGCTGGTAAAACATTATTCTTTAAACGGTCAAATAAATCGCTTAAACAAGTTACAACACATCTCTTTTTTATTTAGTTTGACTTTCTCAAATACGTAGATAATATTGCCGAAGTGAGAGTCCGTAGCCAACCACACTTCACTAACGTTAACGTTACAGCTATCGTTAGACGTTATGAGGCGAGAAGCATAATTAACCGCTTACCTGTAACGGAGGCTTCAGCCATTCAGAAGAAACTCAAGCCAGTTAAGGCGAAACTTCCTCAGAACTGCGGAGAATATGATAATTCAACAGAGAAACTAATAAGAAGATGTGAATTATTTATGAACTACACTGACTGAGTTGGTGCTAGTTGTGCTAAAACTGCTCGTCCAATCAGAGGACAGAGATCGCTGACAGACAGACACGTGACTATAGCGTCACAACTGTGACTACGTAACAACCTATTTACATCTCAAAATTGTCGAAATATAACATGAATTTTATTATTATTCTTATTATTATACCATCAACAATGCTAATAGTATGTCTAGTTATATGTACTATGATACGTATGTAATTCGAATTTAACCTTTATTGAAATACGTTTTTTTCCTCTCATACCATAGCAATACAAATATATTCGAGTGTGCACTTTGACAGTTAACATTTACAGAAATGCGTTAATCAGGATTAATTCTTCAATAAGATTAGACATTGTTTTATGCATTCAATATTTTTCTCATAAAGACAATAGTGCACCCACTTACTGAATAAATACGCCAGGAACGGATTGTCATCGGACATCACATTACTAGCAAAATTGTACTCGTTCTGTAATAAATATTCATACATGTGCCAACATAACATGGCCTTTAAGAGAAAACAGGAATAGAGACATTCATTCTAAAGACCAGATGCATGAAAGGAAGTTGTCAGTTTAAACAACTTTATTATTTAATCAAATTGTATAATGTAATCAAATTGACAGTAGTAACCCAAGAGTACACAGATTACAGCATTGTGCATTTCACTGTCTCTCAATGCGTGGCACAACATGAAGATTATGATTATCAAAAATTCAGGTCGCTAATATGTTTGTTTCCCCAAATTTTGAGACCAGGCATCACTGCTGAACAGAAAATTAGCCTCATTCAACAAACATTGTTCGAGAATATTTCACACCATTAAACATCCCCTTCCACCTTACATTAGTATGTCCTCATACACATTCAGATAGATTCAATGTCACACATACATACACATCCAGGTTACATCAGCTGAAAATAATCAGGTCTTCCAGTGAAGAAAGTTAATAAAAATAGAATTCAGACCTTGGTTTTTGGCGATACACCCTGTTATGAAGATAAAATTGGAGAGAAATGTATCACCCCTGCATGCATGCTTAAACAACTAACAGACATAAAAAAGAAATAAAGAAAAACAAAAATCAGAAAAGAAACTCAGGACCTGCCCCCAATTCATAGGTTTTCTGAAATGATCAAACAGAAAACAAAAATATCTACCATTGTCCGTTTCATCTGGTTGTACAGTATTAAGGAAAGTTTTATATACAGTTGTATTTATACTTTTGTGTGTGTGATGACAGATCTTTGGTCACAATACTGGACATGTCTTTTCAGGAGAAAGTAATATGTGCCACAATTAATTGCATTTTATAAGGATAAATATTGTAAACTTTCAAACTCAAAATCCATTATTAGTGAACAGAATGGAAAATATGATTTAGAACATACTGAATGTTGATTATATAAGGTTGTAATATGCTGTGTTACTCTTTCTGTAGAGTAATAAATCACATTCTTGAAGTCGAAATAAATTCATTTTTGCAGTTCTCAGTTCAACTGCTTGCAATCTATCAAACTCAGATGACCTGACAGAAGTACAAGAGCGCTACTATATCACTACATCAAATATCATAAATCAAATGAATGTCTCCGTCTGATTAAGGACTGACAACTGTCAGTAGATAACACTTGTCTTGTCTTTCAAGCTGAAATCAGTATGAATCCTTGATGTCATTATGGGCGTGTTTAAGCGATCATTGTGTCCCATAATATTACAACACAATAAAAAAATCAAAACAAAGACACGCTCACGCAGTCTCACAAGTGCATGTCTTGTAAATATGCATTAGTAACATAAGATGAGAACAAAATGTACTTGGGACAAAAGCAATATATGTGCATTTAGTGGATATGTGCAAACATGTCCTTAATGGTTGGATGAAAGAAATGTTAATCCATACTGTTGACATATTTGTTCACAGAACATTTTCCAATTATATTCAAACAAGCAACTAAAATCATCCAACATACTCCAAAACATCCGTCAAATCAAAGAGATGAAGTCATAAAGGAATAGGAAAAAACAAAAAACCCTACAAAACCCTTTTGAAGATATATAAAGGTCTAAATAAGATTTCCAAGACAAACTGAATGAATGTGCATTTCAGAGACGGTCAAGACAAGAACAATCTCTCCGAGAGGCACATCAAATCAGAGGATAAAACAAAACTGCATTCAGTTCAATGATGAGTTTGAGGGTGAAAGGTCAAAACCTCATCCTGTACAACAAACGAGCTGTTCCCCACGCCATGTCAGGAGCCGAGCAGAAGCTGCGGGCCGTTATTCATCCAGCTGATTAACAAACGTTTCCTCTGAATGTGGATTGTTTTGTTTTGAGTGTTGAGCATTTGTTTCTGGATGCCTCTTCCGTTCAATCACCACACCCTCACTGCTTCCAGCTTCATCAGTGTTTTGGAGGGTTGGTGGAACTTTATGATTAGAGATGTGTGGAATTGTAGATAGACATCAAGAAGGTTGCTGGGCTGTGTGTGACTCAAGAAGTCAAAGGTCGAATCTCAGCACTGCTCTGATTCAATAAAGCCTTCTTTTTCTTGACCCATTGGCTCCACCTCTGCGTATGCTGGATGACCAGAACCTCGACGGAATTTCATCGCTGGCCATCGGCTGGGACGTCTCTGTAAATGTACGAGTTTGATATTAATAAATGATTTAGATTGAAATGCACTCCCCATCAGAGACAAGACATACACGTTCTACTAGGTGGTTATAAATGTTTTTACATATACATTTTTGCTCAAGCATCCAAAATTCATGTGTGTTAGAAATACTGATGTAAAGCAACTGTATATGTACATTTTTACCATGAAATATCAGTTTCAAAATCATTCAGACTTCTAATAAGGTGAATGGCTCATGTTACTTTCCTGGGAGTAAGTTTGGTGAGGAGGTAAGAAATTCCATGAAAAGGCAACAACAAAAATACTTATGTACAGCTATCCACTGTAATCATGACAGTCACATATATAATTCAATTTGCAGTAAAACACAAAGCTATGTAATTTGCAATTAAATCTCTGAACATATATATTTTTAAGAAATCGTTTGAATAATATGAACATTCTGTCATCACTTACTGGTGTTCCTAACCTTTCCAGACTTTTCTTGCTCTTGCAGAACAAAAAAAATTATATCAACCAAAATTAATGAAGACTTTTAAGGCTTTTAAGCATCAAAAAGGATGTAACAATACCATAGAAGTGTTTTCACATTGAATCCATTGATTCGATTAACAGAAATACTCAGATATCAAAGTAGACAACCGTTTTATGGTACTGTTTTTTACAAACGTTTTTGAGCTTTAAAAGGGTGAGTTCACCCAAAAATGAAAAATTCTGTCATTAATTACTCACCCTCGTGTGGTCCAACCTGTGAGACATTCGTTCATCTTCAGAACACATTATTTTTGATGAAATCCAAGAGTTTCTGACCCTCCATAGCAAGGGAACTAACACAGTCAAGGCCCAGAAAGGTAGTAAGGACATCATTTAAATCAGCGGTTCTCAGTTACAGTGTGTTAACAAAGAGCGACATGCAAAATATGCAGAGCGGGGGTACGCGAGGACTGGAATTGTGAACTTAAATAGTATTTGTAACATCAGTGGTTCAATCATAATTTTATGAATCTACGAGAATAATTTTTGTGTGCAAAGAAAACTAAAATAATGACTTTATTCACCAATTTCTTCTTTCTTCCGCCACCATTCATGAGAGGACCACAATGTCCCTAAGCGTTACTGGGCCTAGAACTTTCCCTTGCTGTCTATGGAGGTTCAGAAATATCTTAATTTATCTTAAAAATATCTTAATTTGTGTTCCGTAGATGAAAGTCTTACGGGTTTGGAATGACACAAGGGTAATTCATAACAGAATTGTCATTTTTGGATGAACTATCCCTCTAAAGCTTCAGCACCCATCCATTGTGAAAACACAGACAAGTAGAGACTTCAGAGATTCACCTTTTGTGTACCACAGAAGAAAGAATGTGGTACAGTTTTGGTTTCTTTTTGTACTAAACTAAACTCTCACCTCAATGAAGAAGAGTCCCGCGGCAGAGCTCGGGTGGTGGTAGATGTAAACGGTCACCAGGGCGATGGCCACCATCACGAGCAGAAGCAGGAGCATCCCAAGAATCAGCCCCATGTGCACGGGGTGAGTGCTGTTCTCTGCTGTGCTTTTTGCTGCAGCAGCTGTAACACACATTACAACCGTATGTATAGTTCTGAACACTGATGCATTTCAGTTTACTTACACTGTCAGAATACCTCAGTCTGTCTTTGTACACACATAACTGCACTGCTCATAACCTAACAACCTCAGGATCATGAATCGTGTGAATGGAGACCATCAACAATCTTATATTTTCCTTAAAAATCTGGTTTGGAATCATGCAGTTCTACTTTTAAACAGAAGAGAGCACTGTTTTCACAATAATTGAGCTATTTCTGTCTGTATTAAGGTTTCTGTGACTGGTGCATCTCTTCTCTGTCCAGCAGGCAGATGAAAAGATGAATGATTGAAGAGAGACAAGGCTGGAAATCTTCATTTTGTATTGTGGACATTTCCAGCCGGCCCAGTGAGAAAGATTTACTGTGGTCTGCAGTTCTTGTGTTTTTGCACCACAGCCAGGCCTATAAAAACTGAAGACTGCTGAGCAGACTCAGTGGCAGCTTTTGAGACGACCAAATCAGTAGAAATACCTCATTCTTTTTCTTAGAATGACAGTTACGGATCTACAGATGTCAGTCGGATCTGCTTTATCGAAATGTTCATTATATAAACTTAAAATGCACTACTTTCATGTAGTAACATCTAAATGAACTGTTTTGGGGTCAAACATATGCAAGTCATTTAACCTGACTACATTTGAAACTTACAAAAACTTTTCAACTATCCCAACTACATTAGACACCACTGACTTTCATTGAAGGGAGGAACAAATGCATTTTCCAACACATTCTTTTGTGTTCTAACTCCACTTAATCTTTGATTTTACATCTCTGCAGCTCTATGATCAATGACAACATCCATCTCTTGACAGGGTGTCATTGATTTTCTTTTCTGCCACATTACTTTACACTACATTATTTTATACAGCACCCAGGTGGCTCACAAACGGCTCCTTACAGAACAATTACACTAGCACTTCATTCTGCAACAGCACTGCTGTTTCTCTGCAGACGTGTACACATTATCACAGCCACAGAGGCACAGTATTTGTTATCTGCTTATTGCAGTAATGGACCGTGTACATCGAATCTAAAAAATACAAACACTTTAACAAATATTGTTATTACTTTTATATGACAAAGACTGAACAACAGCAAACAGACATAGTCCTAAGACATAAGTTTAACATATTTCTTAAGAGCAGGTAATCAATTTTTAATGTGTATAAGTCCAGAGGAAAATGTTAACTATAATGTTTTGTCAAAATGTTTGCTATTTTCTTTCCAGAAATATCAGAAAAATGAATGACTGTGAAAGTAAAAATCTATTTTCTCTATAAAAAAAAACAAAAAAAAATGAAATGTGTATCATACAATTCTTTAGCCAAAAGGCGCCAAAATGATTGACAGCCATTACAAGGCAGAACTAATCATGAGGCAGGGTTTCTGTTGTTAGTCATTACAGCCAAAGGTGTCCATGAGCATGGGAAGTCATTTATTTTCAATAAGAGGGAGACTAAAGCTTGGCAGTCAAAGACAGTCTGGCTTGACGAAATACAGAAAACTGTGACCAGACAGTGTGCTGTGAAACAACACTTCTGACTTCCACAAAGGTTTTATTACTTACCAGTTATTACAATTTACCTGATGCCTTCAAATACCTTTCTAGATTTCAGTGGAATTTAATAACATTGCGACATTTTTGTTTGGCGCCAGTAAAACGAATAGCGACATTTTGTTGTAATCGGTCATTAATTAAATGCACTAGTTAAATTTGGCAGCACTAGTTAAATTAGAAGTTGGCTGCACCAGTTAAATTGGCGCAGACCCCAAGTTACCTCATGAAAACATTTTTGAAAATCAAAACACATTTTTGGGGTTTAGCGTGAAGGTGCATGTTATTTTAACTCTATAACACACTGCAGAGTCAGGCTATTGTAGGTTATAGAGGGAACATTATGTATGGTGTGCTGGAGAAGTCATGATGTCATGACAGACTGAAATATGTACACAGACAGCTGGCAACCGATCCAACAGGCATGTCCTCAATCAAATAAAAAATTATTTATTTTAACAATTTATTCTTTATTGTATCAAAATGGAAAAATCAAGCTTGTATATATGTGACTCTGGACCACAAAACCAGTCATGAGTGTCAATTTCTCGAATTGAGATTTATACATTATCTGAAAGCTGAGTAAATAAGCTTTACATTGATGTATGGTTTGTTAGGATCGGGCAATATTTGGTTGAGATACAACTATTTGAAAATCTGGAATCTGAGGGTGCAAAAAAAAAATCAAAATATTTAGAAAATCGCCTTAAAATTTGTCCAAATGAAGTTCTTAGCAATGCATATTACTAATCAAAATGAATGTTTTGATATATTTACGGTAATAAATTTACAAAACATCTTCATGGAACATGATATTTACTGTTTTGGATTTTTGGCATAAAAGAAAAATCAATAATTTTTACCTCAATGTATTTTTGGCTATTGCTACAAACATATCCCAGCGACTTAAGACTGATTTTGTGCTCCAGGGTCACATATATATATAATTTCTGACAGGGTGTGAACTCAATACAGATGGTTCATTTGATGTGAAAAGCAGGAAAGCTTAGCAAGATTTGCCACCAGAAACAAATACAGGCAGATGGCCATCTTTTTAAAACAATTTTTTTTTATTCTGTGTTTGTATCATTTTGGTGGAATTAGGGTGCATGGTTTACATTTTTACCTTTAACAGATTTTCCTTTGAATTAATATAATCTTGTATTATATATTCACCTTACATTTTCCATTGCTATTTCACCTGCACCTCTTTAATTATTTTTAGTCAGGAATTATACCATTCATATTATTCTGCATAAGGTTATTCTGCGCTTTCGTCCTGCTACATGTTTTCATTGGCTGCATGTTCTGTTTTCTACTTTATTGATGAAATGTTGAAGCCCTGACTGCCGTTTCCGACTGGTAAAGAAATATTGAGCTTGTTCCAAATCTAAAAGACATGAGCTGGATCTTACTAACAGAATTCTGGGAATTCAGAGGAAGAAAGACGAAAGAGAGAATATATATAAAGAGAACAGAAGAAAGACTGTGTGTGATAAGCAGAGAGTAGAGGAAGAGAAGAAAAAGGCATGATACAAAAATCGGCTGTTGGACAGGAAATTAACTGGCACAAAACACTGCTGCGTGGAAAAGATATTTAGTCAAAAATGTTGTACTTGCTGCCACATATATACACACAGAACCGGACAAGCCGGTCACGCACACAAGTATGACTTTATTTGGGCATAAGCAGGAAAAATGACTGTTAATTATCAGAAAAGTGAGATCAGAGTGATGTCTGATAGTTCACAGACACACTTTGCACTGCAGCAATGCTAAGATCTTACCTCCATTGTCTTTGAGATGTAGCGCAATCTTGGTGTCATCTATAAAATAGATGAGATAAGAAACAGAAGGAGGGAGAGAAAAAAGGGAGTAAATATTAAAGCTCAATTTTAGATGTTGACAGTACACAGTGAACTGTAACGTCATACACTCAGAAACACACCCACATCTCATCAACAGCTGTAAATAGGTCGCACGTGTGTGTGATGAGCACTTCAAAGAGATTAGAAAATATGTCTGTGATTGGAGAGCAAGTTTTGGATTTGTAATGCATTTTTAATGAACAATCCACTCCAAGATTCTTGAATATGCTTTCTAGTGAGCTGAAGAGCTCCTGTCTGAGGCAGACAGGTCAACATCTGCTACAGACAATTCTGCAGAGAACTGAAACTGAAATGAACCAAGTAGTACAATAACAGCTGCTGCTGCAGTAGCCTATCATACAGGGTTGGAACAACATGAGGGTGAGTGAATGAGGACAGAATTGGCTGAACTGTGAAACGCAAGTTTACAATTTTATAGTAAATGTACTTTAAATGTACATAAATGTCTTGATTGTTCGATATGGACCTGTCAGCATTTTAATTATGTTGTCATAATAACATAAGTTAATGACACAACCAGCCAGTAATGAAGGAGGGATGAAGGAAGGAGTGTAAATGAGAGATACATGGCTTTTCAATGACCTCATAAAGCATTGCCTTATTGAGCACTCTGAGAAACTGTTAATGATGAACAGATTGTTTCTTGTAGTTAATCACTTTAAGTGGACTCCTGGCAACCCGGAGAATAACATACTTTTTGTAGCCAGATCATTTCCTGCCTGTAAAAACAGAGAGCGGTGGTGCCACTGACTCACATGAAGTCAGCAAGTATTCACAGCTGGCCTGCCTTTCCTTTTAAAACATGACAGAAACAAACAACACTAACATCATCTTCTATATAAGGCTTCCTATAAAGCCCCTCCCAGAGTGAAATCTCACTGCCCCGTTCTCACTGAACAATTTCTCAATAGATTTATCAAAGTGTTACACTGACAGCAGAACTGCTGCAATAATAATTAGACTTCTTCTTTACGTTGACTTGTGAGCTAGACTAATAAGTAGGATGAACATGAAATAAGAAGTTTAATTTCTTATTCTGAAATTTGGGTACAACTACTGCTCCTCTAGATATGAAATATTTATGAGTGCATTCATAATTCACCGTCAGACGAGATTTATAATTTATGCTGTGTTGTTTACTGTCTGATAATGTTTTTGCGCAAATCACACAGAAAAGCAGAGCAAAGCACACAACATGAAGTCGATGTTAAACAATAGTTAAGTGGTATTTGTGCAGACAGGTGATCTGAGATATGCTGGATATGTTGGTTAACATTCAGGCATATATTTTGGTACTGTAACATCAAAGGGATAGTTCAGCCAAAAATGAAAATTCTGTCATTAATTACTCACCCTCATGTCATTCTAAATCCGTAAGACCTTCGTTCATCTTCAGAACACAAATGAAGGTATTTTTAATGCATTCTGAGACCTCTCGGACCCTCCATAGACAGCGATGTAATTAACAATATCCACATCCAGAAATGTAGCAAGGAGATCGGTAAAATAGTCCATGTGACATCAGTGGTTCAACCATAACTTTATGAAGCTATGAGAATACTTTTTGTGCGCAATGTGGAAACGCTGTCTACATTGTTTACGCTTTGATCTGAACGAAAACAATGTTTCCGTAGTGCCGCTGACACAGAACAGCATACGTTGTTTATGTTTAGTGGATACACTCCAAAATGGTCCTATAGGGTGACGCGGAGGAGACCAATTGTTGAATAAAGTCATTATTTTTGGTTTCTTTGCACACAAAAAGTATTCGTGTAGCTTCATAAAATTATGGTTGAACCCCTGATGTACCATGGATTATTTTAACGATGTCCTTGCTGCGTTTCTGGACCTTGATCATATTAATTATATTGCTGCCTATGGGAGGGTCAGAGAGCTCTCGGAATTCATCAAAATATCTTCATTTGTGTTTCAAAGGTGAACTAAGGTCTTACGGGTTTGGAACGACATGATGGGGAGTAGTTAATAACAGAAATTTCCCTTTAAACATGGCAACCCTTAAAATATGGCAATATTAAAAGTTATATATAAAACCAGTCTTAAGTGTACATTTTTTTTTATTGAGATTTATACATCATCTGAAAGCTGAATAAATAAGCTTTCCATCGATGTATGGTTTGTTAGGATCGGGCAATATTTGGCTGAGATACAACTATTAGAAAATCTGGAATCTGAGGGCGCAAAGAAATCTAAATATTGAGAAAATCACCTTTAAAGTTGTCCAAAAGAAGTTCTTAGAAATGCATATTACTTATCAAAAATTAAGTTTTGATATGTTTATGGTAAGAAATGTATTAAATATCTTCATGGAACATGATCTTTACTTAATGTCCTGATGATTTTTGGCATAAAAGAAAAATAAATAATTTTGACCCATGCAATGTATTTTTGCTATTGCAACAAATATATCCCAGCGACTTAAGACTGCTTTTTTTCTCCAGGGTCACATATAAATACACAGTCGTGGTCAGAATTATTAGCACCCTTGGTAAATAGGATCAAAGGCGGCTGTAAAAATTTATCTGCATTGTTAATCCTTTTGATCTTTTTTTTTTTATCACACAAATCTAACTTTTCATTGGATAAAAATGATTTAAAATGGGGTAAGTATCATTATGAAATAAATGTGTTTCTCTAATACACATTGGACACAATTAACAGCACCTTTTTATTCAATACTTTTTGAAACCTCCATTTGCTTGTTTAACAGCTCTAAATGTTCTCCTATAATGCCTGGTGAGGTTAGAGAACACATGACAAGAGATCAGAGACCATTCCTTCATTCAGAATCTCTCAAGATCCTTTAGATTCACAGTTCCATGTTGGTGCTTCTTTTCTTCAGTTCACTCCACTCATTTCTACAGGGTTCAGGTCAGAGGACTGGAATGGCCACAGCAGAAGCTTGGTTTTGTGCCCAGTGACCATTTTTGTGTTGTTTTTGAGGTTTGTGTTTTAATTATTGTACGGTTGGAAGATCCAAACATGGCCCATTATAAGATTTCTAACAGAGTCAGTCACTTATTGATTTTTTATCTGATGGTATTTGATAGAATCCATGATGTCATGTGTCTAAACAAGATGTCCAGGACCTCCAGCAGAAATATAGGCCCACAACATCAAAAATACAGCAGTATATTTCATTGTACACATGGGGAACTTTTTATCCTGGTGTTCACCAAACCCATCTTGAGTGTTTGCTGCTTAAAAAACAATGTTTTTGTTTCATCTGACCATAGAAGCCAGTCCCATTTGAAGTTCCAGTCGTGTCTGATAACTGAATATGCTGGAGTTTGTTTTTGGATGAGCTAGGTAAATTTTATCGAATCCCTCCCAAACAACATGTGAGGTTGCTGTTTGACCCTTTTTTTAAGGCTTTCTGACCCCGAGACTCAACTATTTTCTGCAATTCTCCAGCTGTGGTCCTTGGAGAGTCTTTAGCCACTCAAACTCTCCTTCTCACCGTGCATTAGGATGATATAGACACACGTCCTCTTCCAGGCAGATTCATAACATTTTATGTTGATTGGAAATTCTTAATTATTGATGGTGGAAATGGGAATTGTCACTGCTCTAGCTCTTTTCTTAAAGCCACTTTCTAATTTGTGAAGCTCAATTATATTTTGCTGCACATCAGAAATGTATTCTTTGTTTTTCTCATTGTGATGAATGATTACGGGAATTTGGGCTTTGTTTTCCCTCCTATTTATATTTCTGTGAAATAGGAAGCCATGGCTGGATAATTTTATGTTTCATAATTACCCTGGAGTGCTCAAAATTATGAATATGAATGGGAATATACTTAGAGATATTTTAATCATAAGAATTTCTAGTGGTGCCAATAATTGTGTCCAACGTGTATTTGAGAAAAACGTTTATTTCATAATGAGATTTCCCCCCATTTTCTATAGTTTTTTTGTTCATTGAAAAGGTTAGAATTTTGTGATTTATTTTAATAAAAGATCAAAAGGATTATTAATGCAGGTTTATTTTCAGAGCCTTCTGTGATCATATTTACCAAGGGTAATATATATATATATATATATATATAATATTTAACCCTTTAAATATGGCAATATTTTATTATCTAAAAACTAGGGCTGTCCATTTAACATATTAATTTAGTGAAGTTAATCAATAAAAAATAAACCAATATGCTAAACACACACAATTCACAGACCTTTACTCAAATTACTTAAGGGCAATAACAGCCAAAGTTGCCAGTCTGTACATATAGTAAACCAAAATGAATAAAACATAGAAAACAAACAAAGAAAGCAAACAAGAAAGAAAGCAAACAAGAAAGAAAGAAAGCAAGAAAGCAAGAAAGCAAGAAAGAAAGAAAGAAAGAAAGAAAGAAAGAAAGAAAGAAAGAAAGAAAGAAAGTTTACAGTCAAAAACCTAAAATACATAATCATACATGTTACTATTTACTAATGGCCCTGTACATGATGGAAATAAAAATATTATTTTTAACTGAACATAAGTTAGAGAGAGAGAGAGAGAGAGAGAGAGAGAGAGAGAGAGAGAGAGAGAGAGCATAGCATATCCTTTTTTTCTCTGGAAACTGCAGATGAGTTCATCTATCATGTAGGCACAGAGATTTAGGATAAAAACATATACACACATCCACGTACACACCTCATCTGGGCAACTGTTATCTACCCAGTCCTGCCGATGGCGATCAAATCCACTGGAACATCTGTCAATAAAAAATATAGCAGTCATTAGTATTTTAAAGACAGCCAATAAACACACAAACATGATCTCCATCTTTATAGATCGCAGACCAGTGCAGCAAAATCCTTTGAAATATTTAACTTTTCTGAGAAACACTGTAAGTGTGTGTTCCACGAAAAAAGGCGAGTAAATCATGAAATTAATTTTCATTTATGAGTCTTCCAAGAAACTTCCATTAAGAATGCTCTGCTCATTGTGGCCCAGAACAGGAAATTCCAAACGGTGAAATGTACAGAGGACTGTCTGCAGCAGTATATCACTAATAGATGCTGGCTTATAGAGTCAGGACTAGGCAATACAGCTAGTATTTCTTTTCCTCCTCCCCTACTTTCATTTTTTCTTGCACGCAGAATGGAGCACAATGGCCTCGGCTGCTTGGCATTCCTGATGTCTGCTGAGATACAGTCACTCTTACTCCATATCCTTCAGCAACTCCCCATTCTCCATTTATCTTTTCGTGATATATTATCTCTTTTCAGTTTACTACAGTTCACCATACACACGTCTCCATCTGTGTTTCTCTGATATTTTGGGGTCAGAAGAGAAGACACACATTTGCTGCCCAGTCCCTTCACAGGTGGTAAACAAACCAGTCGTTTTCATGTGTGTGTGTGTGTGTGTGTGTTTGTGTGAGATTTTTATTTCGCTTGTCACAGCCCCGTTACATTTAAACAAAAATCAAAAGGATGCTTTTCCTTTTTGTAGTTGAAAAACAAATCATTTTATACAAGAGTTGATATAAATGGACAAAACTATTAAATAAACATGGGAGAAATACTTTCATTTATGCAATAAGTTAATATAAACAGACAGTCTATGGAAATTGTGTCTTTGATCAACATTTTTTTAATGCGTTTTCTTTCTTTCATAGCTTTTTTTTCTTGTAATAGCGTGTGTGAGCATCAGCATCAGTAAACACAAGACACTGCCCTACACGCATGATGTGCTCTTGGGAAAGAAGCACCTTGACCAGTGGAGGCAGGGGGCACTATAGTGTGCGTCAGACTGTCTAAATGAAAGCTTTGGATTAGAGATTTCATGACCTACGGACAGGAAGAGCTGTGCTAAGAGCAGCTACTGACTGGAACTCATGCATGTACGCACGCACGCACACACACACACACACACACACACACACCAGCCTCTATAGGCCAGAGATTTGCCACAGAATACAGCCGCTGGCTTTGTGAGGCATTTCATTTGTACTTGCCAATTTTGTTGCTCTTTTGTAGTAGCAGCAATTTTGTAATATATATATTTTTCTTTATTACCTTCACATGGATTCATTTAGTAACACTTTTCTCCAAAGCTATTTGTTAATGAATACAATAAATAAATAAATAAATAAATAAATAAATAAATAAATAAATAAATAAATAATAATAATGCTGGTGAGTAGGAGTGCACAATATATTAGTAGCATATCAGTTTTTCATTAGCTGTGTGCTTTCATGTTGTCGTGTCTTGTGTGAACACGCTGCTTATGAGTATTCTCATTAGCTGCGTGTCCGTGTCCTGTTTTGCACATGGCTGGTGATTTGTTTTGCTGGCATGAGCTTGTGTATTTGTTTGGTGAGCGCCCATGGCTTTGGTCTTAGTTTTCTGTGTGCCACGTGCTCTCACATATCTTGTTTCCTGATTATTGGTTGATTTGCCCCACCTGTGTTTTATCTCGTTACCCTCCTCATTTGCTCCATTTATAATGTCCTTATGTTTGCAGTCCTGTGCCTGTTCTTCACCATACCTTCCCCAGTTGTATCCTGTTCCTGCCTTGCCCTGTCCTGCCTGCCAGACTGTTTTGCCCCTCGGGGTAGTTTTGGTTGGTTCTTTGTTTTGTTTTGTCTTATTTTTGCTTAATAAAGCCCATTCTCCTGCACAACGGAGTCCTCGCCTCATCCCTTCACCTCAACCCTGACATACTGACATAAAATTATAATGAAACTTTGTACTACTTGTGCACAATGCACATTTCTTAACATTAAGCTTAAAAATGTGTTTTAATATTAGTATTGTTGAGGATTGTATGATCTTTGAATAATATTGGTCTTTAAATGCAATATTGAAAGTGTACCTGAAGTATACTTGCAATAGTTCCACTTTAGTACAATCAAATATATTTCAGTATATGTTTAGTTGGACTTCAGCACGACTTTCACACAATTAAAGTGCATTAAGTACAAAATTAGTTGTTCCAAATTAGCAGACTTTAATATACCAGTTTAGTATCCTAAAAGTACTATTGCAGGGTATTTTTATTAAATAAAATAAAATGTATTTTAAATACATTTTAGTATAATTATTTTCCATTAGGGTAGATTCAATGTCCTAACATGAAAATAATTATACATTTTAAGCCAAAAAAATGTATCTGTGAACCCCGTCACCAACCAGGGTGAAAGTAACATGACAAGTGACCCAAAAGTACAAAACGTACAAACTAGATTTCAAATGATTTAATTATTTAGTGAACAAATTAGATTTTGTGTAATTTACTTTTGTAGCTTTGTCATGCTCATTATATCTTTCTTTCATCTCCCAAGTAGTTACTCCAAGCACTGATGAATCATACAAGGAAGACAAGTAAAACTGAAATATATCTCTGTAGATTTGAGGTTGCCTATGGTGGCGGCCACACTCTTCATCAGCACTTCTCCAACCTTTCATAATCTCATTTACATGTTAATGGCTGCAAATGTATTCTGATCCAGTAATAATCTGACCTTCAGGGTGAAAGAATGCTTTTCCAAATATGCAAATCTAGGTTTTTAATGCACATAATCATTACTAATAAACTCCTATGTTAAAGTAATTTCATTACTTCAGAGTAATAATGACATATGAAGGATATTAAGTGCAACACTTTGTACAGTATTACGTCCTTCTGTTCAGTTACAGCTTGTTTTTGTGTGTGTCAACTGCATCAGTTCAGACTTCGTCTGCTTTCTCCAAAGACAAGGGCTAAATTGTTGATAAATTGCATTGGGATGAGCAGACTGTCAGTTATTAGCTTAAGTCAACTGAGTTTCATTGGCCTACTCTTTTACTCTCTCCCTCTCTCACACACAAACACACAGCCTTAATCAAGCCAAAAAACTGACTTTAATTACTGCAGCAATTTCTAACTCTACATTGTTTCCATAACCTCCAGCCAAACAAAAATGCTTATGCATATTGATGAAGACTGAATATAACTCCCTCGTCTACCAGGAGACGATTCAAGACTCAGTGTTCTGATTTAATTATACAATCCAGCAGGTTTCCTAGAGTGGATGGAAAAACCAAGGTCCCGCTGACATTGAAAGATGTGCTTGTGCTATGCATCATTATTTTGTATACAAAATGATTTATAAAATATTACAAACTGCACTGAAAAATGCTACAGCTCAATAAAGTGTGCAGCACATATGCACTTGATAAAGGGAAGAAGTAAAACTCCTCTAACACAAGCGAACTGGCCTATTTCCCTCTCTGCCAGTCATAAACTAATTCTCATAATAAACACCAACTGGGATTTTATATTCCTGAATCCCTCAAACTATGTGTGGGTGTGTATGTATGTGCTCGAGAATGAGAGCGAGGGATTGAAAGAGCAGACAGATGGACGGATTGCCAGGAAAATAAAGCAGAAGGAGGTTGGGTGTCTCGGTCTCGTCTGTTCTTTGGTATGTGATCTACAGAGAAAAGCTGTCTGGGTTCGAGAGGTGAGGGTCCGGGCATGAATCAGCAGGAATGTGACTTTATTTTCCCTCTTTCTCTGAAAAAAGCAATCTTGGCTTGAAAGATTCTCTGCCACATTTAAAGCACTATTACTTAGAAAAAATGCAATGCAAGTCAATGCAAGAGACATATTGTTAATGGTTTACATGTGATGTTTATAATTCGTTTCAATTTTAGGCCATCTTCATATACAAAGGCAATCTTGTAACATTGTGACTGCTGAATTAGAAGTGGTGAATTCTCTCCACATCTTGTGAATGTCTGTGTTGAGAGTGCTTGTGTTTCAGTAACTGCTGACAGAACTTGTAAAATTACTCCCCTTGTTCATCGCACCACCTCAAGGCAAGCGGTCTGAGAACCACGTCTTCAATTCCGAATAGGGAAAGAAAGATGGATGCAGAGAGGTTTGTTTTCTCACCTATTGAGCCGGTGACACCAGCTGCAGTTGAAGTTAATCTGTGATGCTATGCAAGAAGTGCAGCTTGTGAATACAAGACATGCTGCGGAAAAGAAAAAAGACATAGAAAATACATCAGCACAGAATCAATCCCAAATAGAGCAAAAGGCTAAAAGAACAAGGAACTGGATTTCCATATAACTTGTGATAAAAACTCTAATATGGCAATCTTGTAACATTGTGACTGCTGAATTAGAAGTGGTGAATTCTCTCCACAGCTTTGTGAATGTCTGTGTTGAGAGTGCTTGTGTTTCAGTAACTGCTGACAGAACTTGTAAAATTACCCCTTGTTCATCGCACCACCTCAAGGCAAGCGGTCTGAGAACCACGTCTTCAATTCCGAATAGGGAAAGAAAGATGGATGCAGAGAGGTTTGTTTTCTCACCTATTGAGCCGGTGACACCAGCTGCAGTTGAAGTTAATCTGTGATGCTATGCAAGAAGTGCAGCTTGTGAATACAAGACATGCTGCGGAAAAGAAAAAAGACATAGAAAATACATCAGCACAGAATCAATCCCAAATAGAGCAAAAGGCTAAAAGAACAAGGAACTGGATTTCCATATAACTTGTGATAAAAACTCTAATATAATATCTGACATTGCAGATAAAGAGGTACAACAAAATAAGCCTCTATTAGGCACATCACACAATTTTTCATTCGTTCTATTAGCAAGGCTGTTTGTGTATGCATGTATATCAGGGGTTGAACACACCTGCATGGAAGCTTCTAGTATACCGACCAGCTGCTTCCCATTGTCTTACTGGGTAGTGGCATCATTTCTACAGCTGTACTGCTGGTTATTTTGGTCTTTAACAGCTCCACTCTGTGATACTCATATATAGTCTTCCTCCGCACATCTAGAGCCAAACAAACACACATTACAATCACCATGTGAAGCATTTGAGTTGTTGAAACTTCTGTAGCACAAGCAAATAGAGAGAAAGAGCATTTTTCTGTAACGTTCATGTCTTCTTATGTACGTTACCTCTTAATTTCCATTTTGAACACAGTAAATCTTAAACTTGTTAAATCCACCTTATTTTTATGTGTGGGGCTTTTTAACTTGAATGTTCAAGGCTTCTGTCAGAATCTGCTTCCAGTTATTTTAGTATAATGTTTATTTATTTATTTAACCTGGGATATGTGTCAACATTAATTGTAACTTGACCATGACTTTATACTAGATTAAAAAAAGCGAGGACTTTGCTTCAGAACACCACTGCACGATACTGCCACAAGTATTTCATATTGTATTATTGTAATTTATTATCGTATTCATGAACACTGGTTTGTAGTGCAAATCGTTTTATTATTTACTGTACTTGGTTATTCTTATAATTATTTACCAGGAGCAGCAAATGAATCTGAAGTCTCATTCATTCATATTAAATAGTTTACCTGAATTGGGCCACTGTGTGAGAACTTAAGAGTGCACTGATTGCATGCACAGTTACCGGACACTCTTCCTTAGCATTGGGATGTATTGACATAGTTGTGAATACAGTATATTTCACTGAAAGAACTATTCACATTGTTTCCAGTGCTAAAAGGAGGGAATGCTTAATATACTCGCTAACAGAAGCTCTTATCCAATATACTGTGTAAAACATAAAAACAAAAAGACCTGTGTGTTTACTAAACTAATTAAGTCAACTAAAAAGAATCCTCGCTTTGGTGTCTCTTCCTCAATAAAATGTTACATTTAAAATAAAATGAAAAAATAACTACTCTGCTAAAGTCTATCACACAGCACCGACAGATCAGACAAATGCAGATTCAACATGTTCAATCGGTGAAAACATGCACTGACCAATGGAAACAGAAAACGTGTCAGCTGCTGTTTGTTAGCTTCTGTTGGTGCAGTGTGAATTGGCCTTAAGTGTACAGTGCATTGGTTATGCAGTACTCATTCTCAGTCTCTAATGCCATGAATCCCTACGACTCAGAATGGACTTTTCATAATTTAAACGTTGGTTTGATCAACCTACATCTGAAAGTAATTCAGTATACAGTCTTTGAATTAAAGTTAAGCCCCCATCGTCGACACGCGCTGGATCAAATGCATGTACACGCATGCATGGATATAACTGCACATATAGATGCATCTAGTAATACATCATCTACGTGACTGGTAGCTGAATTACCTAAAAGCAGTGAATTGGAAAATTGAATTAGAATGAAGAGAGGATGGGTACTGTAGCAGTATTTATATGTGTATATGTGTGTAGTATGATTAAACTACACTCTAAAAAATGCTGGGTTATTTTTTTTAACCCAAATGCTAGTTTTAGCCTGTGGGGTCATTTTATCAGATTGTTTTTAATATTTTTTAACCCAGGTGCTGGGTAGTTTTTCTGTACCTGAGCTGCTGGGTTATTTTTTTGTACCCAACCGCTGGGTTGAGCCTCTCTGATGAAACAATCCAGCTGCTGACTTACAGTAAGGAGGGAACGGTTCTCAGTGTCGCCGATTTGAAGCATTTCTTCAGTGAATTAAAGGTTTGTATACGTTTTATTTAATTTATAATATCTTTACTGTGGTAAATGATATTATTTTAAGCAAACGCAACATAAGGATGAGATGTCAGTCAACTGCGTTAGCAGCGGCCGGTCATTTCGCACAATGGAAACACCTTTTGCCTCATATAACATAAATGGATTTTATTCGTTATAATACTGAGTTTAATTTAACTTGATGTTAAAATATGTTCTCTACTATCAGTACTGTTTGTTTTTGGAGTCAGTCACACCATCTTTCAGCTACAAGTGAAACGCAGTTCCCTGGCGAACAGCAGCCCTTCACCGGCTCAGATTTCAGCAACACACCGGCACGAGAATGAACACTATTTCAGTGAAAAGTGATTACAGAGAACGGTTTAATACACTTAAATTAAGATGCTACTTTTAAATGTTACATTTTTATTTCTAAAATGATTGTTAAAACATGTTTAAATCTATGTAATATTGTAAACTATGCTGTATTCACCCAAATCAATTAAATTTGTCTCAATTTTGTCCATGTTCTTGCTAAATAAATGTTTATCTTTTGATTATTGCTGTTGCCTACAGTAATTCTGTGTGTGAGTTTTTATTTCCAGCTCATTTTAAGGCAGCAATTTAATAATTTTTAAACAATAGTTGACTTAAATAAAACAACTCAGCATGTTGGGTAAAACATTAACCCAAGCTGGGTCAAAATAACCCAGCATGTGTTTTGTCCAATATTTACCCAGCGCTGGGTTGCCAAATTGTGGCAGTGTGCTGCTTAAAAGGCTCATAAATCATACAAATCACATTTTGTTTTAAGTTTATTGATGTCTAAAGGTTTGTGTAAAGAGTTGGGGTCACCTCTGTATAAGAATACCTCTTTTTTATAGAATGAAACAAATGTGTGTGTGTTTGTGGGTGTGTATATGGTTTTTCAAGTGTCGCCTCTCTGGATGAATGTGTGCAGCAGGGGAACATCTCTCTGATAAAATGAATGTGTGTGCAGCTGAGGAAGTAACTGTCTGACCTTGCTGAAACCTAAATCGTTGGAGTATTAATACATAAAAGAGCAGCTAAACTTTAAGACAGGAAATTGTTTTTCTCTTCCTGTGGGTAATTACATTTCTTGCCCGTGGGGTATCACAAAACTCGTAGCATGCTGATAATACCTGGAGTTACGCATGCGTGTGCTTATGCATCTTAAACAGTGTCATCTGATGAGTCTCCAGACACTAATTAGTGAAAGAGAGGCGAGACCCACACAGGCCATTACCGCTCTCATTCTCGACTCTCTCCTTCCCCTCAGAGCTGTCTCTCTCTTTCTCATATTGTAACAGACAGACAGACAGAATGATGCAAATCCTGCCCTTTCACAGCAGACAGTCACAAATAAACACAAATACACTCGGAGAGAATAAGCTGTCATGGAAAATCACGAGTCTCCATTCATGATGTCCTGACAGTAAACACATCCTCTCCTCCTGTTCTCTCCCACACTCATCTCCAGACATATTTATCTGCTAAATGTGTTTCTCCAGCGCAGCCGGGCTTGGTCCTGGTGGGCTCACTGTTACTACGACATCAAATACTTTTCCTGCTTGGCACACCAAACAACAAACAGACAGCTTGAGAAGGGAGGAGGAAGGAGCTTTGAGATCATCCCTGAAGTAATCGACTGTCAGAACAAACATACTCCCAGTTTTCTGATGGCTGAATAGCACCTGTCAAATTCAGTCATCAACTCAAATCTCCAAAACACACACGCTTGGACACAATGCAGATGGTTTACTGGTGTTACGTGTCACGTTGACTCACTGGGGATTTGCTGAATCTTATGGACCACCACAAAGGCATCAGACAGTCCAACCTTCACTGGATGATTGACAGAGTTGATCTTTGCGATCTGCAATGGGACCTGAAATGAAAGCACATATTAGTTCATTCATCATCATCGACCTGAGGAGGTGAAGTTAGACGGCTAGTTTGAAAGAAGGAACGCGAGAGAGCAAAAAAGGAAGACAAGAAATCAAGAAAGAAGGAAAGAGAAAGAAAGAAGACATGGAGAGAGGGAGAAGCCTAATTCAGTTAGGAAGTTTGGAGGTTGAATATGATTTGCAATAATCAAATAAATCTCAACAGCATTTACAAGAATGTCTTCTGACTACAGAGTTACAATATCTCTTTATATACTTCCTTCTACAATGTTACTCATGTATATATATACACAATATATAGTGTGTGTGTGTGTGTGTGCGTATATATATATATATATATGTGTGTGTGTGTGTGTGTGTGTGTGTGTACGTATAGAATATAAATATTCTAAATTTATATATGAATATTATGAATTATATTTAAATAATCTATGTATATAATATAAAACACAACAATATACATATATACAATTTGAAATATAATATATTTATTTAATGATTAAAATGGATTTCATGCATTTCAAGCATATCACATTTGATTGCACATGATTTACGAGGTTTGGAGGCTGAATATGATTTGCAATAATACAAATAAATCTCAACAGCATTTACAATAATATCTTCTGACTACAGGGTTACAATATTTTTATATTTAAATATAATATAAATATTATACATGTATATATATACTATATAACATATAATACATACAAATATATAACAAAGTTGAATATAATGGATTTATCTGATGATTAAAATGGATTCATGTATTTCACACTTGACTGCACATGATTTGTGAAAGTGATGGAATATTTGAACTGTACTGGATATTTCACTTTGCCATTACATGGTACCTGACCATGTTTGTATGTGGCAAATTGAAAATACAGCAGCACCGACACAATCACACAAACTCTGATGGAACAGGAAGTAATCACAGAAAAGCCATGTCACAGACAGAGAGAGAAATAGAAAACAGGATGAAAGACAGATGGAGGAAGAAAATAACAAATATCCTTCAGACCTCTTTGTAAGCAAAGACGATTCGTCCATCGCTGTGTAATGTAGCCTGGAAGGTGAAACTTCCTTGATTATAAGAATCCTGAAGATGGACGTGATCCCACTGGACAACCAAAGCAGTTCCTACGAAACACACATTTACATAATATTGAAATATGATTTTACATATTAATGAGGAATATATTTAATACGTATATTCTCTACTAATAATACAATTTCAGCCTCTGTAAACAAGAGCATCTGGAAAACATGACACATTTGATTTATGGCAAGTCAAGGTACAGTGTTTTTGATGGGTGTGAGCATTTGAAGATGGGAAGGTCTGACAGATATATATTGGATATTTCGGTTCCAACATATTTTTCCACTAAATATTTCTGTCAGATAGGACACCCTCTGTCTCTCTCACACATACACACAAACATGTACACACACAGTCCAGTGCGTCTGTCTCTTACCATTGTCAAAATAGATGACAGTTGAGTTTCTGGAGAGGCTGGGGTCAAAGTTTGCCATAAGTGGAGCGATGTATTGTGTTGCTGTCAACATTCGGTGAACCACATCTCCTGTGTAGATGAACCCTGAAAACACACAAACACACACACAATCTATTAACCTTTACAATACTCATTCTTAATATAAAATAATAATACAAATACTTTTCAAATCTAATCTTCAGGATGAAAATAAACACTCAATTTATGTAAAAAAGTTTTTTGGCACCAATGCATGAACATGTGCTTGTCTTTCTACTCTTAATCTCTGTGGTCTCCTCCTTTCTCATCTATGCATCCTGGCAAACAGCCATGGCCTGTCTCCAAAGTGATTAATACTCTAATTAGCAATATAAATGCCTCCTTCCATCCCACTCACAGAAAAGAGAGAGGACCTTCCACACATGCATAATCTAAAATGTGTCTTCAGCATTTGTCTGCTTAAATCAATGCAAATCTTTCCACAGGAATGCAGCCAACGTAGACTAAGCTGACCAACTTCACTTACCCTGTAAACACAGAGCACTTAAAAACACATTATATTCAATTCAATGCAAATCAAATAATTAAGACAAAAACAGGTCTCACAGTTATTTGACAACACAAGAAAATACAAATCCTCAAAAATGATTAGCAATGTGTGCTCATATTTTACCTTACTTTTCCTTGTTTCTAAAGTTTAACCCTACACCTACCCCTAACCTTATTGAACATGCTGATCAGTAAAGGTGTCCTCGAATATCCAAGAAGTGGACCACATGGAAACAATTCGAGTGGTCAATGTGCCACCACATCCGATCAATGTGAGGATACCACATCCAATTTCAATTAAAGGCCTATTAAATACCCATTAGGCACTTTATTTCCACTTCTCAAAATGTTTTTACCATTTTTACTTAAAATAAGTAACTTCCATCTGATATGATATGGGAACAGGGAGAAGAATGTGATTGGAAATCCACCACTAAATCCAGTCCTTGCTCTCTGGGTTTCTTTAGCAATTTTGTCTGATTGAACCAGACAACAGAGTTACTACAAAAAGCCTTTGCCAAAAAGATGGGCTCTTTGCACTTAATGTAAATAGAAACTATGACTTTAATAATTTAGCAAACATATTCCAGTTCTGTTCATTAAAACATTCTTAAGGCAGGAAAAGTTCCTCTTAAATCAATGCATAATTTTTCGCTCCTAAGAACACGGCTTCACTGGGAAATTCAGATCACTTGTGTTTCACCGTTTATAACCGCAGAGAGATGACTGATGTAATTATAGGGAGAAATTATATGGCGGTTTTCTGTCTCTATCTTTCCCTCACTCTCACAGCTTCATCTTAGACACATTCCAGCAGCCAGTGAGTCACATGAACCACACTCATAATAAAAATCCCCACACATGCCCTCATATCTCCAGCATGCATGGTCAGCTGTTATTAAGAGGAACCTCTCACGGCTGATAAACACAGCCTGATCCGCTAGAACACAGTGACTCACAGTCAAGCTCTTATGCCTACGAGCAAGAACCAATCAATTATATATTCCTCTTTAAGCTCATATAGCTCACATGTTCTGCTTCAGCCAAATACTCATATCGCATGAAGGCAGGCAGATGCTCTCTTATAACCTCATCATTGGTTGTGCTGCACACATTACACACAGGAAGACAGTTTACTTACCGCCGGTTGCAACAGTGATCTCTCGCAACAAATGCCCATAAAATGGAAAATCAAAGGAGAGATTGACCCGCTGAGAATGAAAACAAGACAAAGTTTAGCTTGCAATTATAAAAAGATCTAAACAATAAGCAGAATCAATATAAAATTGTGAGAGAGTGAGAGAGAGGCAGTGATTACAATAAAACATACAGCAAGTGTAGATCTAGACAGACTCTATAGACTCATTCTGTGGTCGGCTAAAGCAAACATAACTGCTAATAAATTTGACTTCTGTCCTAAATCTATGGTGCGCTTCTCCGCTGTGGTTTCTCTTGCTTGGAAAGAGCAATGTGAGGATATCTCAGTCTGTTCCAGTAATGGGATGGCGACACACCAAAACCTGATCCCATTTCAGAGAAATGTGGTATTTGAGGATCAGCACTTGGTCTGTTACTTTCATAATCCACATAAACAGACAAACCCATCCATAAGTGACAAATAAAAGGATTTTTTCCCCAAAATGCAAACAGTAATTGTTCATAAATTTACCCATTTTGTATAGTTTGCTTTTATTTGTATAGGAGTGATTGATTAATAAATGTTGTCTTACCGCTGCTTGTCGATGTGTATTGGATAGGATGCCATGAATCTTCACCTTCTCCTTGTTCATCTGATCGATATTTACCCATAATTCTTTGCTCATAGGGTCACTGGGGCCATAAGTCTTTGAGGTGTAGTAGTTATGATCTGTGTCCTCCTGTGGGGAAATACCAGACAGCCAGTCAGGTTAAAGGACACAATACTTACTGTCAAGAAAATCATCCAGGACTAGAACAGCATGTTCCTCTAAATAACCACAGAAATGTTCACTTTTCGGTGAACTATCACTTTAATAAACACAACACAATCCATATTTGTTCATGGGAGACTTTTAGCAACCAAGGGCCACGAGCCCATTCTGATTATCACATTACACACAAATACCATTTCAGGTCTTTCAGTATTAAAACCACATCCAAACACTCTCCCGAAAGAAAAAAAGAGAGAGGCGGGTTTACAAAAGACTGAGCCAATCTCTGTTTGTTTATATGTATTTTCAAAGCTGAACACATATTTATGAGGGTCACTAAGCGGTTTATTGCATTGAGTGTTGCTCAGCAGCACCTGTAGGGTTGTCTAGCCTCTGCCTGGAAAATATGATGATAACAAAACAGCAAAAAGGATCAAGTGAGTTCTTTTAGCCCAGTTCTCCCTATTCACTTAGGTGAAAAGAACAAAGGGTCAATCATTTCACCTGCTGGGTGATTTGAAAAGAGGTGATTGAGATGCAAGGTCATAATAAATAAGGCATACATGTGTTTATGTATGTGTGTGTACACATAGACTACTTGCAATCAGAAGTTCCTGGTACTGTATATATTTATGAGCAAAAGGGACAATATTAAACTTTGACGTTTTAACTAAATGAACAGTTCTACTGGGTACATATGCCAAGCAGATGGATGGAAAATCAGAGTGCCAGGAGAAACACAACTCATGATGACTGCTGATTAGTAACAGCATAATGCTTTGGACAGGGACAGAAGAACATGAGCAGCTAATGGAAAGAAAATCAACTCAAGAGAAATTGTATCCCTCAATTTTTTTGTCTGACCGTTACAAATTATATTTTTTTTTACAAAGGCCATCATCAGTGGTCCAATTATTATAAATTTGTGGCTTTTAAAAAACAAACCAAAATGTATATTTTGTCTACCAATTAGTCTAATGCGTGACAAAAACACTTGATCACATGACCAAGGCTATGAGTGTGACATGATTATTCATGACATTTAGAGAGTTTGAGTTTGATTCTGTTCCCTGCTTTCCTCTCCATTCAGTTCCTGTCTCTGCTCCACTGTCCTGTCATAATACAGACAAAAAAGCTTAAAATATACCATTACAAATATATATGAATTCCTGTATGGACACATGAGTGGAAGACATGATGTATGACGAAGTAACAATCCAAAAGAAGACCCACTGGACATGACACTTAGAGCATTAATGAAATCGCCACAGATTGATCCTGTTGTTTAAGTAAAACTAGGCTGTCTGGAAAACCCTAAGAGGAAAACACTTGATCCTAAATGTCTGCACTGTCTTATTAAACAGCATAGCACAGAGGAATATAGCATGGAACTATATGAATGATACAATTCTCATAAAGAAAGAAAAGTGTCAGAGTTAAGGAGAGGTGACTATAAGGTACATCAAATTTGACAGTTTAATCTGTTAAAGTGCAAAAGCAGAGCGACACAGGCTGAAAATAAAGCAAACAAAAACCTAAAAGACTAAACTAAAGCCTGAGGTCATGTCATAAAAAGCAATAGAAATTCAGTCCTTTGAAACTCACAAAATAAAAAACAACAGAAGCACTTTATTGTGTGTGAAATAAATGATGCAACAGGTGTGTGCGTTTATCAGTGTTTATACAGGGATGTGTTTGTATATGGGAGCTGGTAGGAATTCAAACACTAAAACTCCATCACACAGACCTTGTAAAGCAACATCAAAGAAACCAGCCCATGGACATAAAAAGCAACTACATACTTTATACACACACAGTGCTTTGAAGTAATCATCACGTAGGCAACTAATTCAATACTAAAAAACTTGTGCATGATGTTTTTAATATGGTTAAAATGAGCAAACAGATTGATGTACAACTGCTTATTGTGCACATTAGAGTTTAATTAGCTCAGCCACTAAGGAAAGACGAACTTTCAGTAGCCATTACTACAGTTATCAGCATCACATGGTCCCTCAGACAGACAGACAGACTCTCAGATTTCATTACAAATATCTTAATTTGTGTTTTGAAGATAAATGAAGGTCTTATGGGTTCGTAACGACATTAGGGTGAGAAATTAAAGACAGATTTTTCATTTTCACAACTTCACAAACGGACAACCTGTGTCCGTTTTTTTTAAATAGAAAATGTTTCTACTTGAGAACCTCATTTTTAGAATTCCATGTGAAGTGTGAGTGTCAATCGTCAAAGAAGTCAGTCTAGCGTGTGTTTACTTAGGAAAACAATGAAAGATAGCGCAGTGAAATGGGAAAAGGCATTCTGTGTGAATGGCCTCTTAGGGGAAATGTATATTTTGTTAAAGTTTAAAGGGTACCATTATTTGGGAGCTGTTGTCTGCATCTTCATCAGCAAGTATACCAGGTGAATCCTGAGACTCAGGCTTCAAACTGTCTTGACTGGCTTTGTTACTTTCCATTGGAGGGGGTTCCAGGAGAAGCCAGCGTCTCCTCCTCAACAGCTCCACAGTGACATCATCATCCTGTGACCATCCCTGAAGAATTGAATAAGCAGCTCCTGGAACAACACGAAACCAGTCAATCATATGAGCATGAGGACATTTTGACATTACATAACACAAAGCTTCATTTCGGAAGAAACGATGCTTATTTCTTTCGAGAATTCAGACAGAATTCCCTCTTCAAAGCTTATTACTAAAAAGGTTAACAGAGGACATGAGAATTGGTTTTATTGCTTGATTATGTCAAATCAAATCCAGAGAAACCTCATTTGTCTCACTACTGGCTCTCACAGTTGAAACATTACATACACGCCTACGCATTTCTTTGATCACTTTTTCTTTATTCTCTCTCACTCTGCAATAAAAACAGCTCCATTTTGTTCCAGATTAACTTGTTTAACTGTAGTCATAATAAAAAAGATGGTCCAGTGTATTCCTGACACTTGGTTTATTGGTAAACTGAGGCATGGTGTTACAATGATACACCAAACGGCTTCTGTGAGAGCCGAGGGTGAAACATAAAGAAATGGTGGGCCAAGAGTCTCAGCCCATCCCAGTCTGCTTTTATTCTTCTTTGGTCTGTATATCACTCTTTATGTGCCTAATCTCTTTCTCTTATTCACACACACACACACACACACACACACACACACACACACACACACACACACACACAGGGCCAAATTCTTATGCAAATCAAGTCTTATGTGATCAGAGTTTAATTAAACCTTCTATTTACTTTGCTCTTTAGTCCTCTCATTGGAAATAAAGATGTGAGAGATGATGGGAGTGTGTAAGCTGGAAATCAGGGCGACTGAATGGCCAAAGTGGGAACCACAAAAAGCACTTCATAATGTGATTGAGCAGACTAAACAAAAAGAAGGGGAAAAAGAAGGGACAATGAATCAGCCTGGAATGTGGGTTAGCGCTCTCTAAACAGCAGCTTAATCTAAACTAAAAGTCTGATGCGTTCGTCTGTACAGGTTTAGTCATAATCTGGTGTTTTTAGAAGCTGAGGTCAAATGAGGAAAGGAAGAGAAGTAGTTTAGGCCTCAACAGCTTGGGTTGATCTTCATTCAGATTCCACCCAGAGATGGCTAATGTTTGTCTAATGCTTTAGAGATAATGCATGCGTAAAAACATAAAAACTTTCCTGTACAATACATGGACTTTTGTGCACTGCAGCAGTAAGTTGAGTAGAAATATATTTAGCAATACAAGTGTTCTCCACAATGGAAAGGAGGGATAACAGAGACAAAAAATAGCCAGAAAGAGTCTCAATTCTCTGTCTACTACTCAATGTAGCTTGCAGGGTTGGGTCTGTATATGAACGTTTCTGATTAGCATGCAGCAGCTCCTCTTGTCTGAACCAGAGCTCATGTTCATTACATGCTTTGTGCTCCTGTTTTGCAAACACAGAACTTAGGTAGTTCCTTATAAGATTTGCGTTTAGGATGATACAATTTTAACTCTGATAGAAAGATTGAACCATTTGTACAAACAACTCATCTAACAATGCAAATACATTACTCTTCAAAAGTTTGGGGTTATGATTTTTTTAATGTTTCTGAAAAAAGTATCTTATGCACAACAAGGCTGCATTTATTTGATCAAAAATACAGTAAATGTAAAACAGTATTATAATTTAAATTATAATACTATCAATATTATATTACTTGTATGTTTTTAATTTTTATATTATAATACTATTATGTTTTTAAATGAAGTTTATTCTGGTGTTGTCAAAGCTTCGGTAGCCTTCAGTCTACAGCATTGGTCTCAAACTCAATTCCTGGAGGGCCACAGCTCTGCACAGTTTAGCTCCAACCCTAATCAAACACACCTGATCCAGCTAATCAGTAATCGAGCTCTTTAGGATCACTAGAAATTTCCAAGCAGGTGTGATTTGGAGCTGGTTGGAGCTAAACTGTGCAGAGCTGTCCCTCAGGAATTGAGTTTGAGAACCACTGGTCTACAGTATCACATGATATTTTAGTTATCATATGCTGATTTAGTCCTCAAGAATCACTCCTTTATTATCAGTTGAAACTGTAATATATTGTTTTTACATTTCTTTGATGAAGAGAAAGTTTTAAAAAGCATTTTATTTGAAGTATTTATTTTGATCAATTTAATGCATCATTGCTGAATAAAAGTATTCATATAATTTATGAAGTATTATCACTGTTTGATTTGTATCATAATGTCTTCTCTAAGAGGAAGCAGTCAGATTCACACAGTTTAGTTCACAATACTCCTCCTCGATACAATGCTCCTCTTTTGGGATCTTATTTCAATTTCAAGAAACCCTTCTGGATATAAGACTGAGTTCTGGAAAGAGGATCTTAGTTTCCTGCAGCTATATTGCTCTGATAATCCCAGAAAACACCTCTTCATTCACGTGAGCATCTAATCAGTTCTCTGTACTGAAAAACAACCCAAGTGAGAAAGAAAGGGGAAAAATGCACAACTCTCAGAATGCACTTTGTTTCCAAGACATCATGGTCTACTGTTCCTCCTTTAAACCCTCGATGCGAGAAAAGATTCCCAGAGCCAAGTCCTTCTGTAAAGCCCATTATACATAACAGGTCAATGAGGATTTAGAGAGGCGGCTGTCACTGACTTTTATTGTCGCTGAGTGGAAATCAGTGTCTGCTCGTGACATGCTTTGAAAAGCCACCACAGCAGGGACAGGATCTCTTTCTCTCAGGCTTGTGCTTTCTTTTTGCTGTGAAACTAAATCCAGTCCCACATTTCCCTCTCTTTCTCTCATTCCTCATCCTCTGAGTGGAAGGTACCTTTCATTTCAGCTCTTAAGATGTCCATGAATGAATGAATGTCAAGCTATACATACAGATGATGTGACAAAAACATTGCAATACAAAAACTTTCCTCAAAAAAGAATTCAAACCAATTGGAAACAGTAACGTATTGAAGTTAAATGTAATTAATATTTTCATAAAATGTATATTCTAATGGGAGGAAAGGAGGAAGAACCAGTGTGTGTATGTTACTCATAAGAAGGGAGAATGTATCTTTATGTGTATATAAGTGACAGACCGAAGAAAGAGAGAAGGAGAGTACCCACAAATGTGAATTTTCCTCCATTCGTGTCTAAAATGATCAAAATGACTGATATATTACTCCTAATTAATCTAAGGAGGACAGCCGGAGTGAGAGAACAAAAGGGTTATGGCAGAAAACAAAAGTTAATAGACCACATGCATTTATCTTGAGTCACTGCTCTGGAACAAAAGAAAACATAAAAAGTAATATGAGGTACCAATGTATAAAAGAAAGAAAGAGGGTTGGGGAGGGGAGCTGGGGTTATGGGGTTCAGAACCATTCACAGGGCACTTTAAAGTGCAAAACCATTACAGACACTCCAATGTACAGTGTATGAGACTAGCTATTAGCTACAGAAGTCTAGAAGAGTTTGATTGATTGGCTTGCTCTCTCTCCAGCCACTATATGAAGCAGATATATTAGTGTGTGTAATTACAGAGAAGGTGAAGCATGCTGGAACAGGTCCTCTGAACTCAGGATACACACAAACAACTCTATATGTAAAAAAATGTGTGCCCATACCATCCATCTTTATTAAACCTGAGCCCCAAAATAAATTAACTTTATATATCATTCAAAAGTTTGGGGTCAGTGAGATTATTTTTTAAGAGAAATTAATACTTTTATTCAGCAAGGAACTTTTAGTTGATCAAAAGTGACAGTAAAGGCATTTATAATGTTACAGAAGATTTTGATTTCAAATAAATACTGTTCTTTTGAACTTTCTATTCATCAAAGAATACGGAAAAAGGGAAAATGTCAACTTCCACTAAAATACACAGCACAACTGCTTTTACCACAATACAAATAAATGTTACTTGTGCACCAAAATCATTATATTAAAAGTTTAAAGTTTTACTGTACAGAGAACCCCTTACAGATTATGGGACAGACTACATTTCTGTTTAAATGGTCGCTAAAAACATTTTTACATAAATGGTCACATTGAATTCAATGAGTTTATAGAAGAATGGTTTAACATGGTTATAAACATTTAAAAGAAATGTGTTCATTCTGCTCATGTTTCATGAAAGTGTGTGTTTTTACGTCCAGGACCATTAATGAGAAATATTCAATCATCAATACCACTAAGGATAAATTTGTATTTTAAGATCTTTGAAAGGGACATCCTCTAATTCTACACAGTTATGATGCGGTTTATATATGTTTGTAACAAAGTGTTCACAGACAATTATTACTGCACAGGCTGCGAGTATTGATGTGCATTAAAGGTGAATTGAATCACAGCGTGGTTGTTATTGGTTTCAGCAGTGGCTGGAAAAACATATCCACATCTCTCTCAGAGAATTTTCATAAAGACTTAGACGCACATACATAAACAAATGGACACGGTACACATACTGTACCAGAGTAATTTCACGGAAAGATGCCTTTTCTACTTTGTATCGTATGACTGATTGTGTTACATAATTGAGTGATGTGTATGTACTTGAGTGCAAGACCCAGAATGACTTCGTAATCATTTCTAGTGCATGTCTGGATGATAGTCTGCGTACATTATATGGTCTGTGGCTGACAGTAATGACAGAATACAGATGGCTGGCTTTGCCCTAGGGTGATATAATGTTTCATTTACTAACCATTCACACAGAGAGGTATACTTAACCCAGCTAAACACTGGTCTCCAAACCCATGCTCAAACCACACACAGCTTCAGACCATCATTTTTAGTCCAATGCTGTGATGGACAGAATGAAGACAAGTTTAACTTCACATCTGTTCATATAATTCATCTGTTAAAGGATGGCATTAGCAATGTGACTGCCAGGGAACACATACAGGGCATGTAGACAAATAAATGTAAAACTTGATGTAAACATTCCCCCCACATGCATTGACAACTCTACCAGTTTTTTTTACTTCACACTGAAACCAAAATGCTTTGCCCTTGTTTCACAAACCACTGTGTGATTGCTTGCTTTATTCGTAATAACATATCCATGTACTGTACCTCAAAAACACTGAACACATCAATCAAAAGCACAGTTCATATGAAGCAGTCATATTCATTTATAAACCAGTGCGTTTGTGTGCGCAGCGCATGTATAATTGAGAGTATTCATCACATGCTCAACAGCTTTTAATTAATGTCCTCCTCACCGTTTAACCTCATCTATCTCCTGCTCTCTCACCGGTGTCATTCTCTTGCACTGCTCAGACACACCAGTATTTATTTTTCAAAAGCCTCTATTTCCTTTGACCTGCCGCACATCCTGCTAATTTAAAGAGCTAATGAGTGGAAGGTGACATTAGAACATAAAAGGATCTAAACACATGAATTATGTGTGTGTGAAGGAAGGATGAATGTCCAGCATACGCACACATACAATAACAAAGAAATTAAGAAATCACTAATACACTGTAGAATAAACTGAATCGAATGTCAAATACACAGTCAAAAGGTCAGTGTGCCATTAAAGGTCAGCATCATTCATGATCAAGTTTATGATAAGTTGCTCTTTAGGCCACTGGTTGATTCATGTGCCACACACATTTAATTTGCAGGGACAGGCATTTAGATATTTAGAAATGTCAAAGATATGACCTCAGTATTGAGCCGACATAGAGTGTATATCAGTAAAGTCATTCCTGTAATCCCCTCTTCACATAAAAGCTTCAGCTGACAGGCAAATGCAATTAACTAAATGAGTGCAGAGCCATAACAGCATGTTTATCTCAGAAAGAACACACACACTGCTCGGCTGCACCCACACCCGATACATTATAATACAATACAATACAATGTAATATATAAGATTGCCAACTTTTTTGTTCAGCAATAAATGACAATTCATTGATTCAACCAAATAAACTTTATTTAAAAATCAACTAATTCATTCAATTCATCAAATGTATTTAATAGTCAGCACTCAAATAAAATCACAGTTGTATACAAACATTACAATTAACTATGTTCAGTTTTCATTATCATAGACTTTAGTTTTGTTTCATTTCCCATCTTTGTTCTAGTTTCCCGCTCTATAATGGCAATTCATTTGGTTATCACAACTGTTCATTATTTAGTTCATTATCTGTGTATACTTGTATTCCTTGGTTCATGTCGGTCGTAATGTGTGTTTAAGCGCACACTGTTACATTGGCTTGGATACCCTGTGTTTATTCTTTGATTAAAAAATCTTTGTGTTGGAAACTTTGGACCTGTCTTTATCTTTGGAACCTTAAGAGTATGACACACTTCACCAAAGGAAGTTTTCATCTCAACATTTTAATGATATTCTACTCCAATTTGTTTCTTGAAATATAAAAATTTCAACATAGGCTCAAATACATGCCTTTTTATACATTTCTGCAAAACTGAAAAAATCACTGAATCACTGAATCACTGCAGAATCACTGCAGTTTCCAGTAGAAATGAACTCTAGAGGCAGTAACACTCAGAGGCAGTTTTGATATATAAAGGCTAATTTTCAAACAATTGCTTGCAGGATATTATGTTATGACTTCAAAACAATTTTAATATCCTGCTCGATTTGAAAACAGATACTTTTGAACTTTGTCGTTACATATACAGCTTCATATGCATGAGTTTTCTAATTCAGTAGTTTTGCTCGGTAGCTCATGCGATACAGAGTTGCACTTGAGAGATGAAAAGCTCCGGGAAGAAACCTGTGAAACTGTTCGATAAATCCGCATGAGGAAGTTAAAATACCATGGTTGCATCAACAAATGTGTTTTATATCACTTTAGCATTTGTAAATCGGGTATGTTTAGGTTTGGTTTTGGTGTAGGGGGCATTTCCAAGAACACGATAGAGCATTAACCTTCAGCGACACTCCCTTTTGGAATTCTGAACAGCCACAATACGTACCTCAAGCAGCGTAATAAAAACGCAGGAATATGTGCCTGTACCAATGTATTAAAAACGTGCCATGGTCACGTATTGGACGTGTTGTTTTAGCGCCACTCTCTGGACATTTCACTTTGAAACTGCCACGAAACCTGCAGTAAGGTACGTAATAACGGTGTTGCAGAAATGTATTTAAAGGCACGTATTTTCAATGAGCCTGGGTTGAAAAATGTATTGCGGCTGTAAGAATTTTTTTTTTCTTCGATGCCGTTAAATAGTTTGTTGTGTGAACGATTCAATGGCTTATTCAAAAATGCAGCCACTTTCATTTATTAATTAATCAGTCAGTGTTTTGAACAAATTGGTTAAATGAATGATTCAATGACTCACTAATAAAAACAGTCACTTGTCATCACTCTAGTGATTGAAAGTTTGGATCATTTTACGGTCTCTAGGCTTTACGGTCTCTTTAGGCTATACTTATAACAGCCAAATTCACCGAACACATCCACCTACGCAATCTTGATCTTTCCGAATTTAGAAAAAATTATAATACAGCCAAAGATAATTTACAGGGAACATAAATAATTTACCTTCTGAGTGTTTTTTGTTCATTTGTCACATGACAGACGCAATGAACGAACAGATCGCTCATGAATTACCCATCACTAACCTACTCACAGAACAAAGTAACCTGCAAAAAAAGTTAATGAAAAATCCCCTCCACTATCATTCACTCACTACCTAGAGCCCTGAAATTGATTATGTACTGTACTGAGAAGCTCAATTTGTAAAAGATGCTTTCCAGGTGTGTGTGTGTCTGTGCATGCGGTGTGTGTGTGTGTGTGTGTGTGTGTACAAGGGACTTGAGGTCCTTGAGCTACAAATCACGAGTGGCCTTGTCCTACACCATTTATTCAACACACACCCACATAACGTTTCAATTATGAACTATGTTTGGATGAACTATTCCTGTAAAGTAACATCCTCTGATTGTTCGTACTAAAGGTTATTTGTGGTAAACACATGAACAGCTTGAGAGTTCATTACTGTATGGACTGCTGTGCTGCTACAGCTTTCTAGCACAGTGTGCCCACACTTCTCTGCTCTAATATCTACCTCATTACAATGAGCTTCACAGAAGGAATGAAGGTTCCTACATTTTTAAAAAGGTACTTCAACAGTCCTTCGGATGACAAATGTTTCTAAGTAGAGCTATTAACATTCAAAAGACCCCCTGTGAGATAAAAGGGTTCTCTGCAGCTCCACAATTCTTGGCATATCAACTCCTTTTTAGTCTTTTAGTTTCTTAAGGTTCCTGGGTTCCAAATATGACAAGGTTTATTAAACAGTTATATTTTGGAGTGACTAGTTTGACTTTTTTATTCACCAGTTGTATATTATATTACAATGCTGCATGCAAAAATGTTAATTCTTGTTTTCTTATAGCATAACTGTATGCACATGCACATCTTTTACAACTATCATTACAAACCTGAACATAAGAGCCCTTTGTCTGTCATATTGTGGTTCCATATTTTGATTCCAGCCCTTTGTAAGGTGTTGTTTTAACCCTGTTCCAAAGGGTTTTGAATATATTTTCCTTCTTTAAGAGCCGAAAGCCAATCTATTTTCTTTGGCCGTTTAACCTACCTTCACTATCATCTAACAGGCATGCAGGAAGCTACAATAACACATTGTGTTGCAGGAACAATCAAACCATACCTCTCTTGACTGTAGGAAATCTCATTCAGAGATTACATTTAACTTGTTATCAGGCAGAGGTTGAATGCTGTACTGCATACAAATGTCTTGACTGTTGCACTAGTGCCATTTTCATTCCACATTTGGGAGAGTAACTGATTTTTTATACACATCAGTCATCCAACTGAAGAAGACAAAATTCCCAGACAAAAATAAAAAACATATATAAAGTACTTGTTTTGCTCTCTATTTACAATTCACTAACGGCAATGCTCAGTGCGGGTGTTATATAAAAATCCTTTTAAGGAATCCACAAGAACAGGCAAGAGTGTTGTCATTTCCTGTTTTTAAAGAGCCCAAGAGTTAAACCCAACAGACATTTCACTCTCTCTCTTACTGACACACAAGCGCACGCACGCATGCACACACGCACACACACACGTTTATTAGGGCTGTAAAAGGAAGATGGCTGGTCTGGGATGAAACAACCTCACCCTGCATGTCTCATTCATCTCCTTTAGGGCACTGTAACCAGGTCAAATTGTGTTCATACATGCTGTGTGATTTGTTTATATGTATGTTTACATTATAAGTGTTTGTGTAGACAATGTTAATGGTAGCGAGTAAATTCAAATAAAATTTAATTAAAAGTTAAAGTTCATGTAAATAACTAAGCACACTCACATTCTTAGACTGATGCATTAATGACATTTTCCATGAAATCACATGTTCAGATTTAATAATATAAAAATAATGGAATGGAAGAACTGATCTGTCTCTAAGAAAGCCAAAAATCTTGATTACATCAGCTTGTTGGCTCATCAACAACAATCATCCAAACATAACTTGTTCTCTCATGGCTACAACCAAAGCAGCAAAGTGACTATTTCTATTTTATTTTAATAGTACTCCACCTATGTATTCTAGTTCATTTTCTTGTTTGGTCTGACATAAAATGACAAGTCACAGCAAGTAGTTAACTGTATAGCATTACTATTAGTACTACAACTGGTATGTACAGTGTACTTATACTGTATGTTAGGTGACTACATATCTATTTTTTCTTTAAAAGACTGCCATCAATTTATAATGATATCTAAAGTCAGAGTAAAAATCAAATTCAGTACATACGAGTTAAAAAAATCTGGGCTGATGCTGGTGTCTTACCCCAGTCTGAGTGAAGCAGCAAAATACAGACTGTTATTTTATAACATTATAATATGCATGCATACTGTATAGAGCAAGAGTAATTTGGGCAACACATTCCCTGCTGTTCCTGCTTAATAATAAAGGCATAGATGTCATTAAAAAAGGATGTCTTAAAAAAATCTACTTTGTACAATAAAAATGGAGTGAGGAAGGCTGTAAATGTATGTTGTTGTTTTTTGTATGTTTTGTTGGCCCTGCACTGTACCTCAGGGAGGCACATCTGATTCACAAGGATCTTCCCTCAACTAGCAACTTCAAAGTGGGTTTCTTGATCGCTATGCTCATTTCCTCTGAGAAACCGATAAACACATGGCCCAGATTTGCACTCACACAGCCTGGTCCTATTAAAGCATGTTTCAACATCTCAGTTTATGACGTGTGCAAACTTAAAAGCCTTTTTAATGGTTCTTTTAAACATTTAACACTAGGGTAATGTCAACGTAAATTATAATGAAAATGTAAAAATCACATCAACATTAAAGGGTTAGTTTACCCCAAAATGGAAATTCTGTCATTAATTACTCATCCTTATGTTGTTGCATACTTGTAAGACCTTTGTTCATCTTCGGAACACAAATTGAGATATTTTTGATGAAATGTGAGAGCTCTCTGGCAGTAATGCAACTGCAATGTTCACAGACCCAGAAACGTAGCACGGACATCGGTAAAATTGTCCATGTGACCTCAGTGGTTCAACAGTAGTTTTACGAAGCTACAAGAATATTTTTGTGCGCAAAGAAAACAATAATAACATTATTTATTCAACAATTCTTCTCCCCGAGTTATCGTCTTCCGTCATTTTGATAATGAACGTAATCAGCGTTGTTTATGTTCAGCATGCGTGCACTGTCTACAGAACGTAAACAACGCTGATTATTTGCTGTCTATGGAGTTGTCAGAGAACTGTTTTGTGTAGCAAAGTTTCATAATACTTCAGTAAAAGTTGCATCATTACTGGCTGCTTGTTTAAAAGACAACATTTACATACACAGTTTGTATAATAAATTACATTTTACTATTAATTAAAATATAAAAAAATCTATAATTTACAAAAACTGCATTGCTTTTTAATATACTGTTAATGTATAGCAATGCACCAAAGTCAGGGCATTTGAACAGTTTGAATTGATGCAAAAACAGTATTCTGTAGGAAACACTGACTCATGAAATGCACACCAAGAATTTGTTTTTGGCTTGACACCCTTGACATCTGTAGTTAAACACATTAATAAGAAACGCCCTCCACACCAGCTGTTGTTGAACACAAACAGAGACCTATTCTCATATATCATAACAATTACCGAATGCTCCCTAAATGTCTTGTGACCGGACACATCTGGACACACACAATAATGCTTTATGCTTAAATGAAACATTTTGGCCTGGGTAGCAAGACTGGTAAGTTCTCCCATCTTCTTTTTTTTATTTTGCTCTTGTTGTGAGCTGCTCTGTCGGTCTGGTTTCTGACCCATTTTCTTTGTGAGCTTGGTTTGTTTTACTTCTGGGAATAAAGCTAAATGTTTTCATGAAGTACATCTGTCAGGGGTCACCACAGGACTCTTCACTGAATATATCAAATCTGTACTTGACCAGTGTTTTTCAGACCAATACAATATAAAAACTGACAGTTTTACCTGACAGTGACTTGTTTCAGCTTTATTTATAAGTGTAAGTGTGTGAAAGAGGGATGTTGGCGCTCTCTAACACGTTAAAAACAATCCACATGATATTAGGAGCACTTATGTGCCCAAGATCGATGAAACTTGGTAGACCGTTGAGTTAAGAGCAGCACCACAGGAAACAATCAATAATAAAACCTCAAACTCAAGACACCTGAACGATTTCTGAACCGGAGAAGGCCCCTGCAAACTAAATATATAAAGAAAGTCATACAGGTTTGGAACCACATGAGGTATGCATAATACACAAACACCAGTAGATGCCACAGCTATAGCTTCCTCTATTTCTGCCAAATAACTAGACGTCAAGGTTATGTAACATTTCACAGAGCTTCAATCATGGCTGCATGCATTTTCTAGCGTAATTAGTTGGCATCACACTGACATGAACCCTGACCTCCCGCCAAGGACAGAGAGCGTACTGTGCATAATTTATCCGTAATTAACATGTCAGACTTCATTTTATTGTGCTTAAAAGGTGTCAGCAGGGGCATAGCACAATACAGCACATTCATTAACGCTCAATTAGTTTGCACTGATTAAATTATCCAAGAAACATAAACCCTCAATACTCCACAACACGCACAACTATTAGCCTATAACACTGAGCTAGCTCCAAGTTCAAAAGAATGACAAAAAACACCGTGGGCCTTCACAATTAGTTTAATCTTAAAACATATGATTAGATAATATAACACATTTGGCCACTTGTAATGGTGCTTGGACATCTTTAGTTGGATGTGAAAAGTGAGTTTTAATCTCGGAAGTTGATAAAATCGTTATACTGATAGTAGAATACAATGAACAAAGTAAAAGAGGTCATCATGAGCTACATTTATATCTAACAGATATTTTAAAAGGTTATTGTGATTAGTGACAATAGAAGGTTATACAACCTAGATTGACACACTTTTAAACACAGAATTATAACACCAGTTCTGGATGATGCAGTTGACTGACTTGGGAAAAGCGTGATGTGAAAATAATATCCTTGGGGCTGTTTTTAGATCAAGCAATTCAGACACTCGCTCACAAAACCTGAGACAGCACAGTTGGGTCTCTCTTTTATTTCCCACCCCATTACTGTGTACAACAAGACATTTGGTAATGATCAATAACTATCAGTATGTAGATGATGGGCATCGGGCCTCCCTTAGCACAAGTGCTCCGTCTGCCTCCAACCGCAATGTCACAATAACACAAAACTATATTCATTCCTAATGAAATGCAAATTGGGGCTGCAGAGAAAATGTCAGTAAATCTACAGCATAATTGTGCAAATTAATTTGTTTGTAAATAAAAAACATTTACATTTATTAAAAAATAAACTCACATTTATTAATACATTTACATTTATTAATTAAAATGTATATTTATGTATTCCCTGTGATACAAACCCATACCCTGTTATTGCGCCATGCTCTTCTGTTACAGTGGTGCATATAATAATGTAGCGATAACAGATGAAAATATTGGAATCAGTTATTTTGGTTTGGGATGAGGGAAAACTTGCCAAGATGCAAAAACAATATGCCAATATGGTAGATGTGTTCTCATAATTCATGTTTTATCATACCCAGTTATTAAAAAACGTACAACAAGATAATAAACAGTTCACTATATAGGGATATTTAAGTGCTCAAAACAAGCAAATGTTGCAAACGCTCTAATGATCCCTTCATGATCTTCAATTCATTTGGTGCTTACATAGTTTAGATCTAATTAATTGAGCGTAAAGCACTAGTTCCAAAGTATGGAACACAGATTCTAAAATATTGCATTAAAACTGCACATATCTTTTATTTACTTACAGAAGTATTAACAAACTGGTATTTTACATTGGATGAGGCCCAGGGGAGTTTCTTACTCATACTCATGATCACTAAGTATAATGTGTTTATGCTTTACAGCTCTGCAGATCTGAGTGTTTTTGTCTGTTTCTGCTAAAGTGAATTTCCCTCGACCAACAAACACACCCACCACTCATACATACACTCATACATACACACATACACGGTTCCAGTTGCACAAATACAAAGCTTTATTGTTAAAGTCTGAGTTAGTCATAGCCCACACAGTCCTGTTAAGGCTTGCATGCAGCTGAAAACACCATCATGAACATGCGTCGAGAATTTATGTGCTACTGAGAGACTGAACGTATTATTTTGAAATATTACTTTAAACATCTTATTACTTAAACAGTCAGAGTTTATTAATGCCAAAAATACAAAAGGTTTGTAAAAAACGATTTAATAACCCAACTAGCCCTACTAGCATTAAATAAAAATGCATAAATAATGACTGTTTTCAAACAGGTTTCACAAGCACTGCCCAGTCTGCCATCGATCAGCCAAACAGACAGTCCCGCCCCAAACTCAGGCTATTAATTGAATCAATGTTGTTGCATTGGACTGGTTGGGATGCTAAAAAAATAGACCAATGTTTTGAAAATACCATGGGCCGTTTGGTGTTAGCTATTTTTGATGAAATGTTAGCATCCAGCGACATTCATGTCTGGCACAAGGGTGTGGTATTTTCTTTATGCTTGTTAAAGTGCTGCTTTAAAAAACACTGTCTCTCTTGACTGTAATGTATGTGTTTGAGAACTCAGGGCTGGTGGGAGAAAACAATGAGGAGAAAGAAAATATCAAAATTTGAAAAGACATATCCTACATTTTTCTGTGATTTCTAAATTGTACCTCATTAAAAAACTTAACAGAGAAGTGTCAACCATATTTAGCTGGATAATGGGTACACAAAGTAAAAAAATTGTGCATTATCTTTAGATTAACTCTGGCCAACCTTGTCCATTTTGAGGTATGTTATATTTTAGAAAGTCTCCAAAATATGTTATTTGATTCTAGATCAGGGATATTCAAACTATTTGATGTCAAGAACCACCTATGATGATCTCCTCGTGAAGAAGCACCTTCCTAAAATATTTAGGTAGCTCTATGTTTTTCTGTATTAAATACACTTATACCGTGTGAGTATAAAATAGCACGTTACATTATAAAACAACAAAACATACGCTACTTTTCAAAAGTTTGTGGTTGGGTTTATGTTTTGAATGTCTAATGCTTATTAAGGATGCATTTATTTGATAAGAACGCAGTAATATTTTGAAATATTATATTAATTTAAAATAACTGTTTTATGTTTTTCTATACTCCATCCACCCATCCTTCTCCAAACTGCTTGTTTTCTGTAGGGTCACAAGTACTTTTGAAGAAGAAAAGAACAGCATTTATTTGTAACAGAAATCTTCTGTAATTATGTAAAAGTGTTTACTGTCTCTTGATACATTTATTGCATCCTTGCTGAATAAAAGTTAACTTTTAACCTCAACTTTTGAACAATTGTGTACTGTAGATACATATTATTTAATATATATGAGCAATATCACATGAGTAGCTGTGCGATTGGCATGGCTGTGATTCGGCCATAGGTAATCACAGCATGCCGATATACAGCCATATTGTATGGCTATGAGTGTGATATTGATTTATAAAACAGCTCAACAGCACGAGTGTGTAACTACATAAGAAACAACAAAGAAGTGTCTTTAAAAGCGGAGTGTCAACAACGAGTCTCTTTTGTGAAAACTACTTCCTTCCGCCACGGATTCAAATCTCAAGGTTGACAGACTTAAGAACTAGTAATGAAGGAACATTGTGTTGCTTCATTGAAAGCTTATAACTTTATTAAAAGTTCACTGTATTATGTACAGTAAAGTATTATGAGAGCGAGATGAACTGAGCGAGTGTGATTACCTGCATCTGATGCAGCATTCAATCTTGAGCTCATATTCACAATAAAACATTAGTTTGAATTACATCTTTGTTTACAACACGGTTTCAGTCTCTTTCAATATAACAGTCTTTACTGCTGACTCACTCATAAAAACAGTCTCTTGTCGCCATCTAATGTAACTAATCACCACCACAAACATGCTGTTTCACAATACTAAATACTAGGGCTGTGCAATTAATCGAAATACAGTTCATGAACGATTATGAAAATACAATAATCGAGATAAAATGATTATTGCGCCCCATTCTGCCCTCTTTCTAGCGTGCACTTTCACTCCTCCATAAAAGCCCAATTACACATGCAAATCAGTAAACTCATGTAACGTGACTTTTGCAAAATAGGACGTGCTTGATTTATTAATGTTTATTAGATTTATTCATGTTTTTAAAAGTGCAAAAAAGAACTTGTGCAGTTCCTCAAATATACAGTATTTATTCCTGCCAAAAGTAAATGTAATACAAAAAGAAACAGTCCTCATGTGAAAAAGCATTCTGGTTAATTGTCCTTTGCCTCGCTCAAGTGCTTGTGAGTTTGCATGAGTGAACTGAAACTTTCATTCCCCTTGAGCCAACCTCTGCTAACCCCCCCACAGTGACACTACACACACACACACACACACACACACACACACACACACACACACACACACACACACACACACACACACACACACACACACACACACACATCCTGAGGGAAACATTTAAACTTCTTTCTCTATTCCAATCTCTGCCTCATCACCTATTCCATCTCATTCACACTAAAGGCTCTTTTCTAAAGTCACTAGATGCTCTGCATTCACTACTTACGTTTGGGTCAGTGCACATGAACAGGTGCAAGAAATGCTTTTAAGTGTCATGAGAGCAGATTATAGCATCTAGCCAGCCTGTTTTTTCAAGAAGTTAAAAAGCACCCAGTCTACACTTTTAACATGTAAATGAACAACTGAGGTTAATAGCACACATAATCTGCTGTTAGTCGGCTAAGTTTGAGAATAGTGCATTGAATATGTTTGTGAAAGATAACAAACACTTCAGAGCAATGTAATTAACTTTTGTTGAAAGGTAATTAGCTAAGCTATGAAGAAAAGGACCTCATACTGAGTACCATTATTGCAGCCCTGGAGATAAAGACAGGGAATGGCAAAGAATGATGGAAAGAGATCCAGGGAAGAATTGAAAACAAAAGCACCGCTGGAGGCCTCAAAAGCATTGTGAGCATGTGAAACCTACAAGACCCTTAGAGCACAAAAGACAACTACTGGAAACCTCTGTGACTTTCACCAAGAAACTCTCTCTTTCTCCTCCCTCTCTCTTTCTCAGCTGTATTCAGTGAGGTCATGCGGTGCACTTTTTTTATGTGATTTAGTCTGGTTAAGGTCGAGGTGTACTTTTACCTTCCTCTTCTTTTGTGTCAAATGTAACTGAACAACTTTATACAATTTTGAGCATGACTGTTCACTGTTCATTTATAAAGTGCAATATTAGTTCTCGTTGATCGGTGGATGCATGCTGGTGTGTCTGGGAACAACGGTCAGGCCCTGCATGCATACCTACCCAGAAGGACCCCCTCTATCCTTTTCTTCATTGCTCTATTCATGCTTTCTTAGGAACTCATTCAAGGAGAGATAAAGCCTGACTCAAGCCATCCATTCACTTATCCTACATTCTGAAAGAAGCAAAGTAAAAATGCAGAGCCTGTGATGTAGGATCCCCCTAAGCCTTCAAACCAACTCATTCCAAATGACTGTCTTGCCCAACTTGTTTTCTTTTTCATCTGTTTTCTCTGACTAATTATTTTCACATCATCTGACTGTTTAGTGCTGTGTTCTTTCTTTTTGGACTATGTCTTTCTTTGCTTCTCTCCCACTCACCTCCCAGGATCTTCATACAAACGGCCTTCTCCCCCTACAGCAGTCACTTCTGAGAGACATGAAGGTCAATGGAAGTTCCGCTGGCTGCCTCTGCAGGGCTCGTTTTTTGTGTTCATGAGTTCGTGTGTGTGTGGGAGGCTGCTGCTTTTGGCATTATGATGGATGATGAACTTAGAACCAGGCTGTGTATTAGAAACAGGCTGTGCATCAGTGCTATGGTCAGTTAACTTGATGCCTACTTGATGCCAGGAGGCCTAATTCTGTCTAAACAGTGTGTGTGTGTGTGTGTGTGTGTGTGTGTGTGTGTGCGTGCGTGTGAGAGAGAGAGAGATTAATATCCAACTTAGTCAAGTATTGAAAAAAGTCCAATGTCACTATGTCTTCTATCGTCTCTCTGTCTCATACACGGTCACACCTACAGGCTCCATTCAAACTAGGGCTGGTCCGAATACCATTTTTTGAGCTTCGAAGCTTCGGAAGTAATCAACACCGAATATTCAGAGCTTCGGAGGGAGGGGCTGAACATATTCTTCTCTCTAATAAAAGCAGGAATTTCTGTGTCTGTCTGTCTGTTTGCATTTTTATTATGTCGAGAACCGTTCATCCAATCGACTTTGTGTTGCTGCGGACGCAAGGGAGTGCAGTGTCATATTTTGGTGCAATATGGACCGCGACACATTCTGAATAAATACACTTTTAATAAACTACAGAACAGCGTGAGCCGGAAGCGGCGTGCTTCACTCGGGCAGGGTTTATATACTCCGAGAACGGACACTGCACTAGTGATATAAAACATACAGGTATGTTAAGAGCAATACTTTAAATAAGGTAGTCCAGTGCTTAATTTGTGAATTAAGAGGTCCCGGAATAAAGCGGGGTAACGTATCCGGCATGTGATTAGAGGAGGGAGAGGACAAATCTTTAGTGATTGAAAGTGTGCATCAGTTACTTATAGGGTTCGTATGGTCATGAAAAACCCGGAAAAGCTATGAAATTTTAAAGCAGCAATTTCCTGGCCTGGAAAAGTTTAGTAAAAGTCATGGAATTGTTTTAATACTCTGTATAATACTCTGTTTTTCAATACTTTTTTACTCTCTGTATAATAGTTATATTTAATCAGGTCCTGCATTTGTATGTATATGCTATCGTATATTTAACTCATTCCCGCAGCTTTCGCGTTTGTAATGAGGGAAATTCCTGCAAATATTTATTGAATATAGCATGTAGGTTAGATGGTAAATAAATCCACAGAAAATATCAGATTAAATCAGTCATTTGAAAGCAGTGTGAGTGATTCAGCTGTACTGCGTCTTCTCTCTTTCACTCTCTCAAAGCGGCTTCACATCGGCGCATCTCGTCTGCACTACAATAGCCTCTGCACGCTGATCCAAGACTTTCGCTTCGCATCTGGGGAAAGTTGACCGAAAGAAAATGCCTGCATCATATTCGGTCTTGTGATAGTAGAGGGTTTGTTTACATGTCGCGTCTTTTGCACGCTTAAGTTAATTAATTCAAATGTAGATGTGCGGCAAGCGCGCTCATAATAGAAGATTTTCATGAAATATATGCATGCTATAGGTCAGCACGAACATCTTTCATTGGTGAATGGTCTGTTGTTGGTGCAGATGTTCAGCCAGGCGGACAAGTTGAGAACAGTTTAGTGGGGGATACCAGGTGTAAAAAAAAAAAAAAAAACAAGGGATATTCAAACATCAAAATTGAAAATCGAATGCCAACCCACCGAATGAATATTCGAATATTCTGGTCCAGCCCTAATTCAAACAGGCTCAGGGTTGTGAGAATAAAGTTGCAGACAGTCTTGTTAGGCAAAAGATTTACAGAAAAGGAGAGAGGGATGGAAAATATGCAGGAAGGATGTGCAACTCTAATGACATCCAGATGGAGCAACCACAAATATCTGTTACTAAAGGACAACTCCAATAGTAAACACTTAGCATGTTATAATTCTCAATATATAGGTTTAAAGGATCATTTCTTACTTTATTCTTCAAGGGAGGAAGGAAAAATAAAATAATAACAGGACATTTAGAAAAAACACCTATACTTCAAAGTTCACATTTTCACAGCCAGCACACGTCCAGTACATAATCCATACCAGAACCACTGAAGACCAAAACAAACTTCAGGAAGTATGAAGATAAGAGAATGACAAACTAATGGGAACACTGTTGACACTGTGAAACAATGAAGATGGGAACTGATCCTGATATTTACATAGTCACTCTAATCATTTATAAATATCTGCCATATTCTTGAATTGCAAAAGATTAAGAGAATCAAATGTGCTAACATGGTGACTTTCTATTGAGAAGTGGGCAAAAAAGAGATCAGAAACCTGCAACAATTACACATTGTGATTCTCTCATCCGGTTTGTGATCACATGAAGAACTCGCTAAGTGAACAAACTAAACTACTCAAGTTTGAGTGTGAACAAGAATATGGTACCTGTAATATATCTGTCCATTTCAGTGTGCATGTCTTCAGCATAAAATACACGTTTTGAATAGCATTTAATGTAAGTATTTAATGTATGTATTCTGACCCACAAATAGGAAATCCCACCAATGTGACATCTTACTTTGCTCCACCGAATTTAGTAACAAACTATTAATATTGATGTATCGGTGGGGAGAGAAACACACCCAGCTCTTCACTCCTATTAATAAAGTATTTTCTGACACAGCACTGCAGATGGCCAGCACACTCTATAAATAATGTTTTATCTGGGCCATGAGCCGAGAGACAGCCACTTTATGTGTACAAGATATGCACACTTCGACCAAATGAAGAAATGAAGTTACCTGACTGCTCATGTGAGCTGTGAACATTCAAGAAAGAGAAAAACAGTACAGGGTACAAGTAGACACAATGTAGAGATGCTCCATGTAATGGGTTTGAGCTGCCAAGATGTAGTTTTATATTGCTGCCAAGGTATAATGGATTGATAATCCAGGGCCAAAGACATCACCCAAGATCTGAGGTGGTCTACAGCCCAGGAACAGCTCTGGATTGTTCTGATAAGTTAAGTTGTTCTGCAATGTTCTGATAAGATAGCTTTACATCAATCCCTAAGAGATTTCACAGTGAGTAGATGTGCAGTGCCAAGGACTAATAACAGTGGAAGTTTGACCCGTGCAACTGGTAGAAATCTCCACAGGGTAATGCTCTTCAATTTAACATGCTGAGAGATTCAATACAAGAAACAAACATTCAGACTTCGGACTTTAACTTTACCTGGATTGAGATCTGAAGTGAACACAGACTCAAATATTGGAGGGGGTCTTACACATTTTTACAAAATACAACACAAAAATGCTTTTTTATTATTCACTAAAGCTCACTAAAGAGAAATTTTATGGTAAAAAGTATAATCCTTAGGAAGATATTGAGGGCAGAGAGAAAAGGAGAGGACGCAAAGGGAGGGGGTGACAAAGACAGACTGAATACAAACCCAAACCCAACCCATTGGATGAACTACTTAAGAACTGTGAGGTCCCACATTCTCACCATCTATCCTCTGCTACATCTCTGCAGCTTCAGAGCTGCTTTTCCTGAATCATCTATAGCAGACTGGCAGCATACTCCTTTTAATAAATATGAACTATAAGTTATAAACCCTTCTTGTTGAGTAAAGTCTTTCCACACTTTGCTTATTAAATAATCATCAATAAGCCTTTGTTCCCTTTAAACCACTGTATCTTAACCCAAATAAATGTTCTGACCGAATGCATGATGCTCAATTTATATATAACACATATCTAGTATTAGAGGAAGAACTGTAAATTTTACCAGTTGCTCAGTCTCAGGATCTGTATCTGCATGAGGCAGGAAAGTCATGATTATCACAATCTTATATGTGAATCACCATTGTGTGGCTCATGTAATGCTTTAGAACCCTTGACCTACTTTGTTGTTTTATTCTATCACAAGAAATAAAAGATCAGCTATTATGCAAAAACACACACAACCATACTCAACGTACACATGTGAGAGACATATGCTGCAATGTTGTTGTTTTTGTCCAGGACTCTCGTGCAGTTTCCATCCTGCCAAGGCCTGTAAAGTAGGCTACAAACTAGGTCACAGAGTTCTGTTTCTGTTTCAGAATTTTGAATACTTTATAAAAAACAAGAAAATTAAACCACTTCAATGGTGCAACACCCTTTCCACAGCAGTTAGTTCCAGATTGATTGGCCAAGCGGCCGAGTGCTGATTTGTACATCATGCTGCCTTCAAGTGCACTTGGAAATCCCCTACTTCCAAGTTGGGCATTCAATGTTTTGACACATCATGCATTAAAGTTGGAAAAATATTACAAATCACTAATAACATTTATTAAATGTTTCATATTAATTGTATTTCTTATTTAAGAATGGAATCTAACAAGAAAAAAAAATCACCACGAGTGATTAAAGTTGGCATGAAGCAGAATTGTGATAGTCTTTTATCTCTTACTGTGATGTTTATCTGAGAGAAATTGCTTCTCAAACAAGAAAAATGTACGGCATGGCTTTTTTCTGTCCATTGGGAATTGACTGGATCATTGGATTGTCATTGTTTGGTAATTGCTGCGATCTAATGTGAGTTACAGATTGCTAGAAGGGAAGGATTATTGCCCAGCCCTCACACCGGCATAATATACACTGCAATATTCTATAAGAAAACAAGGATCATCAATTTTGATTTCATTTGTTGTCTAAAAGCTAATTTGTAAAGAGCATCTTAAAAAATTTTATTGAAATAATCCATTCCCATTTGGTCAAATAGCAAAATAAAAACTCCACAATAGTGTTGTCATGACTTTCAAAAAAAGGAAAAAAAGAGAGTAAAATTCAATTTTACCGTCACTCACTAACGTCGTTAATAGTGTTTCGTAATGTGAACTCTATACTACTCTATATTAGCTTTTATTTATAGAACTGTTGCATTGAAGGGATAGCTCACCCCACAAAATTTTTTTTGCCATTAATTTACTGACCCTCAGGCCAACTAAGATGTAGGTGACTTTTTTAACTAAAAACCATGGTCATTGGAGATAAAATGCAAGTCAGTGACTAACAGATTTAAAAAGCATATCAAGATTACAAAATTAATACCGCTGGCTCCTGACGATATATTAAGGTCTTATGAAGTTTAAACGACCGGTCTGTGCAAGAAACTGAACATTATTATCTGTCTAATTGCACACGCATCCATGTATAACGCTTCTCATAGCTATGTGAATATAAGTGTATAAATGGAACAGTTCATTGCTTGAGCTAAGATGGTTATCTGAATGAGAGAGAGAGAGAGAGAGAGAGAGAGAGAGAGAGAGAGAGAGAGAGAGAGAGAGAGAGCAGAGCAGGGGATGCGAGGAACAGGATCGAGAACCGCTGCTTTAGAACATTGATTTTGAAACTTGTGAATCCATTAGAATCGTTAGAAGACAGTAGGGCTGGGCCGATAAACGATATCATATCGAATCGCGATAAAATTTATGTCGATAACGATGATAAGCTCTGGACACTTTTACTCGATATGGATTGATCTAAGAGCCAATCACACCGCAGAAATATGCGACAACAGCCAATCAGCGTGCAGCGTGCACGTCAAAGTACAAAGTCAGCGTGCACGTCAAAGTACAAAGTCAATTTCCTACCGCACCTTGCGAAGCAAGCTCGACACAAGAACGACAAAAAAAATGAGTGGAACCAGCAACGAAAGTGAAACTAACCTCGAGTTATTATCCAAAGATGATGAAATTGTCGACAAAAAAGGTAGCACGAATTCTGTTATATGGGAGTGGTTTGGCTATCTGAAAAGTGACGAGGCGCAGATTAAAACGATCTGTAAAATATGTCGTCGGTTTGTGAAAACCAAGACTGGCAACACAACCAACCTATTTCATCACCTAAAAAAGTATCACCCAAACGATCACACTGAAAGCATGAAAATGCGAACTGATGCTACTCCGTCAACAAGCAGGGCTAGCATCGGAGCTGTACCAAAGCAAAAATCGATCGTGTCGTCCTTCGTGGCCATAACCCCTTATGAAAAGTGTTCCAAAAGGAGCAAGGATATAACCAGGGCCGTTTCTTTCTTTCTAGCGAAAGATATGATACCCCTAAGCACAGTGGAAAGAGATGGGTTTAGGAAATTAGTTAAAGTGCTTGACTCCAGGTACGAACTCCCTGGCAGAAAATACTTTTCCAAAACTGCACTGCCTCAGCTATATGAAGATTGCCGCGGAAAGCTGGAAAATAATCTAAGGAAGGTGAGATATTTTGCCACTACCTCCGACCTATGGTCCAGCCGCACATCCGAGCCATATATGAGCCTCACCATTCATTACATCGACGAGGATTGGGATCTGCAATCAAGATGCTTGCAGACTGCATATTTTCCGGACGACCATACTGCGGAAATACTTTCTGCGGGTCTGGAGGATGCACTCACATCTTGGGGCCTTAGTGAGGACCGTCAGGTGTGCATCACAACGGACAACGGTGCAAACATTGTCAAGGCTGTCTCACTTAAAAACTGGACTCGCTTACAGTGTTTTGGTCACCGGCTGCATCTAGCCATTGGTAAGTTAAGCATCTAAAAAACGGTCAAGTTTTCAGTGCTAAAAACCGTAAATGAGGATTTATAACATATTATAATGATTTCACAGCATTTAAGGCTATCACGTTTGACTGCATAATTTAGAAAATGCTGTCGTATTCACACTGCCCTAACAAACACCAACTCACGTGCGCTGTAAAGGCAGGGATAAATAAATAAATGATTGTCTAGCCCTGCTAGATATACATATAAATATGCATAGACCATGCATATACATATAAAGCATGTTAAATGTCATTAATGTTTTATGTGAGTAATGCATCTATTCCACAATAATAACATGATAATTTATCATAATTTATTCAATTTTGATTCAGTTACGTTTCTGTTGGCATTGAAGTTGTCATGGCATGCTTAATCCATTATGTCAGTTTATTGGGGCAGTGTGAACTAGCCTTTATTCAACTCAGAATTGTGGGATAAAAAGACATCCCTAGTGTATGTAGTCTAAATGTAGTTTCTCGTTATTGATTGAAAATCTCATAACATTATAATTTATCATCACAAAATACTTTTTATCATCAAAAACAAGTAATTTGTATAATCATCTTTGCCTTGTAAAGATTCTAAACATGTGCCTATACTGTTTTCTTCATCATCAGAGAGGAGTATGAGAGACCAGAGAATCCAAAGAGCCATGGGTGTGTGCAAAAAAGTGGTCAGTGCTTTTTCCTTCTCATGGAAAAAGAAACGTGAACTAGCGGCCACTCAAGAGGAGCTCAAGCTGCCCAAGCACAAGTTGATCACGGAATCACCCACCAGGTGGGGGTCCCGCCATGCAATGATAGCACGAGTGCTAGAGCAGGAGAAGGCCATTGCAAAAGTTTTATCAGCTGATAAAAAAACAAGGCACTTGGCTCCTTCATGGCAGGACATTGACGTTCTGGAGTCTGTTTGCAAGGCTCTAAACCCACTTGCTGATTTCACTGATGCCCTTTCTGGTGAAGAATATGTGAGTGTGTCGTACCTGAAACCTGTACTGCATCTTTTCAGTGAGGAGGTCTTGAAACCTGTAGCTGATGACTCAGAGCTCACCAAGACCATCAAGGCTTCTGTCATCAGCTATCTGAATGAGAAATATGACAATGCTGCCACTGATGACCTTCTGAGCATAGCATGCCTTGTTGATCCTCGTTTTAAGACACGCTACATCAAAGATGCCAAGGTTGAGGCTGTGAAATCCAGAGCCGTGGCTCAGATGCTGGATGAATGTCAGAGCACATCGCAAGCTACTCCTGCATTCCCATCCACTGCACTGGGAGGAGGCAAAGGTGATGGTGGTGCTACTACACCTGCCAAATTGCAGAAGATGACACTGGGCAGCTTTTTCAAGAAGTCCTACACTAAGTCTGCTGCAACATCTGATCTCACAGAACAGCAGGCTATTGAAGCTGAACTAAACAGCTACCTGCAAGCTCCTGATGCAGACAGCGAGACCAACCCCCTGGTATGGTGGAAGATCAATTCAGCAACATACCCCAGAGTGAGCCTCCTGGCAAAACGTTACCTGTGTATTCCTGCCACCAGCTCACCCTCAGAGCGTGCTTTTAGCACAGGTGGTAATATTGTGTCCTGCCACAGGGCAGCTTTAAAGCCAGACACAGTGGACAGACTAGTCTTTCTGGCAAAAAACCTGTAAAAGTTTTACAAATTGTGTGCACTTGCTAGAGGTTCGATATTTTTATGTTTAAGTTTTGCACATTTAAAATACCTCTTAAAGCCAGACATTGTTGACAGACTAGTCTTCCTGGCAAAAAAAAATAATAATAATGTGAAAGTTTTACAAATTGTTTGCACTAGCTAGAAGTTGTATATTTTTATGTTTACGTTTTGCAGATTTAATCTACCTCTTAAAGCTGCTAAATTACTAAAAGTAAAGTAAAGCCAGACACTGCGGACAGATTAGTCTTTCTGGAAAAAACAAACAAACTGCAATTGTGTTACAAATTATGTTTACAATAGTTTTATGTTTTGGACATTTACTCTCATTTACCATCTTGTCACAACTTTTATTTTGTAATTTATTTTAGTAAGTTTTTTTTTTTGTAAGGCCAAATGTGTAATTTGTTTTTGTTAATAAACTATACTTTAAAGTGTAATTTAATGAACCCTCTAATTTTTGTGGCTTCAGTCATTGTTGGGATACTCTTTTAAAGCTGGAAGCATTAACAGCTTATATCGAAATATATCGTTATCGTTCAATATGGATAAAAAATATCGAGATTACATTTTTGCCATATCGCCCAGCCCTAGAAGACAGAATCACGATTTATATATGAACAGATTTTTACGTGCACCCCTAGTTCTCTCTTCCTCTTCTCTAAAACAGCACAGCATGGCCTCGCCCCCTTTGCTGCATGTTCCTAGGGACGGGGTTTATTTGGGTTTGTGATGTAACGAACCTGGGAAGTAGTTTGTTGTAGTCCCTACAAGCCAATTTTGTAGGCATTAAACTGCCAGAATTTTAAAAGGCGATATCTCCATTTCCCACTGAACTTTTAGCACCGCAAAGTTGCAGACATTGTTTATGCTTAAATAGCAACATTACACACTAACGTTAAAAAAGTGAAAATCGCAATCAACCACCCCTTTAATACATTACATTACATTACATTACGTCATTATGTAATTACCTAAACGAACCGGTGAATCAGTTATTTGAACTAGAAATGAACTGTCCAAAAGAATCGAACTTCCACGTTTATCTGAGGCTATGGAATAACGGCAATATTACTGTCAATTATTCAGTTTCTTGCACTGACCAATCGTTTTGCTTCATAAGACTTTATTTGTCAGGGGCCAGAGGTATTCATTTTTTGTGTTCCTTCAAATGCTTGTTTTTGTCCATTAGCAAAAAACTGAGAGCTGCTGACTTTAAATTCATAAAATCACCAAGGACTGAAAATTTACTTTACTGCTCTACTGAAGAAGAAAAAAGTCGGCTGGCCTGAGGGTGAGTAAACTAAAAGCAAATTTTCATTTATGGGCCAACTATTCATTTAAAGTGGAATACTTGAAATGCTTATATTCAGAACTGCAGCTTTCTTACTCTTGCGAAATCGGTCAAATCGTATCTCTATAAGAGATCTGTGCAGAGAGAGACCCAGACAAAAAGACAAAGGCAGGTTATGGGCTCAAGTCGGATGAGTCGAAACATGGAAACACTTAGGAATTTACGACTCTAGGTCAATTACCCCAGTGTACTTTCCTCTTAAAATGTCTACATGGCCAATAACAGTTTCAGCACAGTCTGTTGAAGCCTCCTGTGTCTCACGTTAAATAACCTTGCGCAGTGTGAAAAGACAGTAGAAGGCACAATAGCTGCTCCAGTGATGAACAGGTTATGTGCTTTAGGGCAGTTATTACGAAAATAATCCTGCTCCACATAAAAGAAGCTGAAGGTACAAGATTTCCCCACTCATATTATTTCTGCATGAAGCGATAATACGTTCACATCGGCTACCGCTGCTGATAAACATCGTCCCTGGCATACAGACAGCACAGATCACAACAGCACAGCAAAACAACACGCTCAACCCATATTAGCTTATTCGTTGTGCTATTCAGCATTCATTTCAATAGGCTATTAATACGAATAAAACCTAAAAGTTCACATGAGTGAGAAATTAAGACTTGTCAGCTTTTCTACGCTTTGAGATGAGATTGAAAAAAGTAGCCTATGCATAAACTTCTTATGAAAATGTCTTCAGTATTTTTATTTTACAAGTCCTATATATCAAGGGTATAAATGACGAATAGACATTGGCTCAGGTCATGGTGTGAATACCAGCTTTTCCACATCCCTATCACCAAAACAAACTCCTGTCATTAATGCCGCGTATATGCACTCACCTTCCGCCGTTAATTCTCCTCTGGTGATCTGGAAAACACTTCCCAAAGCGTGTAAAACTAGAACAATTCCCACAAACAAATCGAGCGTGCTTGGACCCGCCATATCAGATGTCCTCAGTTTATTTTGCTCTGCCGTCGCCAAGGAAGATAAGGTAAAATAAAGACAAACCGCGTCTGGTCAGTCGCTGAGCATTCCTCGCCCGCTGCCAGAGCTATGCCTCACCGCTCCTCCTGCGATGCGAGGACTCGCGCCGCGCTCCCGATAACGACGCGTATCCTTCAGAATCCAGACCCAAACTAGTCCTAGCAGAGTTCGAGATAGTCTAAAAAACAGCCCAGTCCAGCTTGCCTCTTATCCATGCATTCACCACAAAACCAGGAGGTGTAGATGGCGTCACACATGCACCACCAATAGTGTCCTGAATCTGACTTGCAAGGGGGCTTCTCAGTCATCAAGTGGATTTGGCATGTTTGCCACTGTTTGCAGGAAAACACGGTTCATTGATTCTCAAGACATAACATAAGACATGTCACACGTTTATTACAGTACCACTTTAAAATTCTCAAGAGATTACTAAATTGTTAGGAAAAAAAAATATATATATTTTTACATTTTTCTCATAATTTGATAAAAATTATGAAATAACACTATCCCTCACATGTCCTCAGACAATAACACGTAGCCTAATATTGGCACAAATAGACCTATATAAGAAAATATGTTTGTTTATGTTGTAATAATAATACAATAAAATAAATATGATATCAATTTGTATTACATAAACATAAACATCACTAATATGCTGTTAGAGAAAGATCATTTAAAAACATTGTCCACAATTATGATGTCCACATCGTCAGACATCTATGATTACATTTCAAATTCAGGTAATAATGAAGCCAGGCCAAATGTACTGTATACAGTAAATGTAACTGTAAATGTAAGTGTCATTTTTTATAAATATATATTTGAGATGTCTGAACATGTTGAAAAATAAATCTAGATAATATGAATACATTGAAACATTTTTAGAATAGATTAGAATACATAATTTATTTAAAAATACATACAAAATTTAGAATGATATTTTACATGATATATTTAAAAATGGGCCAAACAGACAACAGCAAAACTGAAATGCAGGATTTTTGTCTATAAATAAACACACAACTGAATATTTATCAGTTTAGCCTGTTTTGACCCATGTGTCAGAAACCAGGGATTCACATAATTTGGACTATTACTAAAAAATATCTTGTATGCATGAGAATTATACGGATCACAACTGGTCATGTTGAATCACTCTCAGTACTTCTTGTCCTTGATGTTAGTACAGTAAATTCGGTAAAGATTGCCTCTGGTGTCTCCTCCTGAGAGCCCAGAGGCAAGACAGGCAACGGAGGGGGTGTACGGGGGGTCATTAATATTTGGGAATGGCTCAGGCAGCTTTTCCACACTGTCTGCCAAGCAGCGTCCCTCTAGAGGACTGAGAGGCAGTGAGCTGTGGTTGAGCGCTAACCACCTCCCTCTGCTCCTTCAGATCAGGACAAGTAGCCTAGCAAAAACATTTAAGGATGAAGCATGCTAAAGCCGCCACATTAGCATTCACATTTAAACACTCTTACAGTGTTATACCACAAAATACATAGAAATGCTGACTGAAAACCTTGGCCTCAAATCTGAGGACCTTGATTGATTGTGCTCATGTTTATGACAGCATTGCTCTGATAGGGATTTGCAAGGTACTGTGTAAAGTATTTAACTGTAAGCCAGTTGCCCTTTATCTATAATTCTCGTTGAAGTCCTAAAGTAAGTGTAAACTAAATACATAAATGCAAAAGTGTCCACTTAAAGCTGGAGTTATGGTTAATATGAATTGATATAAATAAATTTAATTATATTTTATAGACATAAGTCTATGATGTATCTTCTACTCTGCCAATCAGTTTCTTTACTAACCCAATTCAGCATTATACTGCATTATAAAATTAACAATCGTTAAGTTTAGTTTAGTCGTTTAGATACAATTATAAGAAACTATGTTTTTCTGGTGCTTCGCTATCAATTTCTGAGACTCTGAAGCACTGAAAGAGATGGAGAGATATGGAAATACATTAAAATGAAAGTGCAGAATTAATGAATGGACTATGCATATTTTTTATTTTGCTGAGATTCAGATGAACTGACTGCATGTTTAAGCATAATAATGAAACTCCTCTCTGCAAATGTGAGCATGTAAATGTATGCATGATGAATCTTATACTGTCTCTTACTATTAGTTTTTACACCTCAGCAATAACACTTAATTCTGGCAAAACATTTTCACTGACTTCAAGGAAATGTAATTTCCTATCTCACACACTTTTAAATAGAAAAATCCCAGCTGTCTACATACATAGCAGGGTACGGAGGTCCTGTTTGAAAAACAAAATGTTCATTATGAACATGATTAAAAAACAACAAAACAAGACAAATAAACAACAGGAATATCTAGGTTTAAAGAAGGATATAAGAATTTGAGTTTTTTTGTTTTCTCCACAAACCTGTGGCAGAAAGTTATGGAAACTGATAAAACAGATTCTAAACAGAATCAGAACACTACAACATTTTGTAGACTGTAAACTGTAAACAAGCCTCAACACACCTGTGAGGTGGATGGCTTATCTCGGCAAAGAAGTGCTCACTAACACAGATTTAGACAGATTTGTGAACAATATTTGAGAGAAATAGGCCTTTTGTGTACAAAGAAAAAGTCTTAGATCTTTGAGTTCAACTCGTGAAAAATGGGGTCAAAAACAAAAGTGTTGCGTTTATAATTTTGGTCAGTATATATGCGAACGCTCTTATCATCATGTTTCATTTCATGCTTTGTAGTTCATTTTTGTGCTATGACAAAGCATTTGTTTTGACTTAAAGAGAACCAGAAACAAAAGGACAAAGAGTGCAGGATTACAGAAAGTTTGTAATATTAAAACCAGAGTTTATCATTGTACATTTACAGCATGTGTTACAGTGTTCTGGTACCAAGGGAAATTTCTTTTTTTCTTAAACACTGCCACTGCACAGTTAACTACTTCACATGTCTTTGTGCATGTTTTGGTATCATTACAGTTTTCAGTTTTATCATCTGTCAAAATGTGGTCTGCTTGAATCCAAAAGGAGACCAAATGGTGAACGCACATTTAAAATAATGAAAATACAATATTCTCGAAACCACAGAGATCTGGAAGGACAGCAGGCTACGAAAACAAAACAATCTCAGAAATGGCACCCAGACTCCATATTAGATTTGATAATCCTTCCCAGGTTAATGTTACATTGTGTTCATCTTAAATATTTAATTTCATTTGAAATGATTCAAATGATTCTCATGAATTCTATGATTCTCTAAAAAATACCTTTATTTTCTGAAAGACACTGTTTGGTGTTTTCAATTACACGAAAATATAATGTTCAAAAAACACCTTCTAAATTAGATAAATTAATGTTACAAAGTCTGAAAACTGGATATGAACATTCAAAAGCAATTAGATACTATTAATTGAGCTGTTGGATATACTAAGGCATCTATCAGCATAGCCCCTCATGTTAAAACAGGCACTGACATAAAGTGTTGGCTCTTGTAAAATAAGAAAGATGGAAGTTTAATTTCAGTGCCTCGGAGAGATTTCACAACATATGGAATGTGTTACATGTCACAGATTATTATAAGAAACTTTCTTTTTACGACTGATAGTTTAACTGCTTCATTTTGCTTAATTGGAACTTGTTTGTGGTCACACTTTTTTCTTCCACCAGTTTGTGTTAAAAAAGCCCTCTAAACCTTAAGCAAGTACAACTATGCTGTCAGGGAGGCTCAAATGAAGTGGAAAGCGCTCTAAATCTATAGGGACATGACAGCCAGTGTTTGCGTGTCAGTGTCTGTGTTTTCTTCAAGCTTCAAAACTCTTTGAGCACTTGTAGAGTGGATTGGAGAAAGAGAGCTTGCTTTCCTTTGAGCTGGAGACCTGAACAACACACACAAGCAAAGACAGGCCCAGATGAACAAATGAAAACCACTGAGACTTCTTATAGTCCATTTATACAGAGCAATTCTGGAACACTCGAGCAGCCAGTAATTGCATCCCATCATTATAATGAGACATTATGATGGACCTTTCTTCCATTATGATTCATTCCGTATTTTCTCTGCTACCTTATTTTCATTTTTTGCTTAAGCAGAAGATTAATGTAAGTGTCCTGATCTCAAGCCTCAGTCAAATCATTGCATGTCAAAGCTATAACTGCAGCCAGTAAAAGTGAGTGCAGAGCAATAAAACCGTCCACAGATTGTATTGCACATCACCAGCATATCTTTTAAAATTAAAAGTGTTTTTGGGCTGTAAATGAATGGTCACTATGTTAAATATGACAACCAGAGTTTCGTACCTTTGGATCCTCTCTCCACGGGTAAACGCTGATGTTTAATTGAGGATGTACAGAACACCTGGGTCTAACGTCAAGAGAGGGCGGCTGAAACCAGAATTACACAGTAATATTATTTAATAAAAAGATATAGGAACAAACATAAAAATACTTTAATGTATCATCTTTCCAAAGTTCACAGTCAAATTACATTAGAGAAAAAAGTGGCTGCTAGAATATAAAAAAACTATTATGAAAATCAGTAATTGTTTTCAAAACACTAGGGTTCCTAGCACTGCATTACATTTTTGATTCAGCTCACAGACATGAATGCATAACTGAGCAAAATATGGAGAAATCTCAATTAGCCATTAAAATATGCCAGACTTCACTAAAACCTACCCCTCAATTCACAGGAGAGTGAAAATGACTGTGTGCCGCATGCAAAATACAGCGAGTTTAGCCCTGAGAGCTAAATGTACACATACACCAACACAAACGCACAAACTTAACCTTGCGGATCAATATTTCCTATCAGTAGTGTGACAGAGCTCTCTCACGCCTGCAGAGCGGTTCAAATGACTAAATAACACTGCTCGCTCCAAAGTGGAAAAAAGACAGTACGTGGAAAAAAAAGAGAGTCTAGGAAATATATTAGAGAAATGCAACATGGTGGGGAAAATTAAAGTCTCTATTAAAAACAAACACACAACTTCATAATGTGAGCCATCAGAGAAATCAACTTATTTTATCAATATGACTGACCTTTTTCTGCAAGTCAAAGGTTGAGCAATCCAACTCTTCATTATCAATAAGACTGGAGTCTCTGTGCAGTCAATAACAAAGCAGTTAATACCCATACATTTTATAGACACTTTCAGAGATCATTTGAATGTGAATGGACTTACTTTAGTGAATGTCTCCTTTGAAACAACAAGAACAGAATGACTCCAGTTGCAAAGACCACTAAGATCAATGCCACACTTAATCCAACACTGACAGCTGCAGAGTTCACAATTAAACACACATACTATTGCTTATCTTTGCATAGAAATAGTACATCTCTATTCAAATAACAGCATGTGCATATACTCACCAATCCAAGTACCTAGTTTACTATCTGGTATCAAAGGTGTTGCGGACGCAGTTGTGAAAAAAGGGTTTTCTTTTATATGGCAACGATTACCAGTCCACTGTGATGGACAACTAGAGAAAGACAGAGAAAAACATCATAATTCCAGAAACACACGGACTTTGAATGGCAGAGATAATTCATAAGGGAGTGCTGGCTCCTCAACTTTCCAAAAGAGAAATAAATAAATAAGTGCATGAGTATTTGCCTGGAGACATCCACATGAGCTTAATATCACCCTTGGCCCCTGTAATGAGAAAAATACACGGATTCTGTCTTTGTCCATCTTTTCTCTTACCTTCTCCTTGTGTTTTCTTTTCCTATTCTAGCCTGTTGGGAAAATCTTTGCACATAAAGAATGCCCTTAAGCTGCTCTGCAATCAACCTCATGCACACACAGATGCACTAGTGTCTGGGAACAAGATACTTAAGTAATTCTCATAATTTATTAGTGATGACGTACACCATTTCAAACAGAAAGAGAAAACATTTGAGGCTGTGGGGGGTTGATTCAAATGGAGAAAGGTTGTGTTTCTTGGCACAAGTGGAACAGTAATTACAGAAAGCCTGCTTTGGCAGTTGGCTGAAAAGGACAAGTTTAAACTGAGGGTCAGGGTGCTGATACTCTTTGTATAACTCACACATTTCAATGTGATATTCGGCTGGCACTGTAGGATAGCATGAATAATTCAATGCAGAGGTCTTGTCACCTGCCTGACCATGACCGACAGGTGAAGGTGGAGATTTTTTCCCAGGAGAAAGGAGGGTTTAAGTTGGATTTTTAGCAATCACTTTTTTCAAACCAACAAAAATCATAATCTATTTGTCCTCTGAAACAAACATATAATTTGCATTAATCTGTATTAACAGTACAAGAAGAGTGAACAGTATGATAAAGCCTCTTTAACTAGTTTCTTTAAATGGCAAATGCTCTATTCACTTAAAAAGTGTTAGTATTTGATTATTAACATTTTGGGATCCACTGTGTGTGGGTGTGTGTGTGTGTGTGTGTGTGTGTGTGTGCGCGCACTATTGTGCTTGGAAAACGTAACTCACATGCACACTGGTCCATTTTCCTTTACTGAACACCTCCCTCCATTGAGACAGTACCCAATTGGACACTCTGAAAAATAAAACACATCCACATTTAATAATGACTTATAAAATCATTATCATAACTAAATTATAAAATGTGATAAGGACCTCATTTCACACCATTAATTAAGACAGATCAAGTGGTACTTCATAGTGGTTAAAGTTATGGGTTGGCGGCTAAAGGGTACAGGTTCCAGCTCGGTTAGGGGCAATCCTTAACAAGAGTTACAGAGAGTCCCCATTAATGACGTCCTTGACCGAGGCTCTTCACCCCTACAGTGCTCCTGGGCTCTGAAGATTGCAGGGATATTCCCCTGAAGCAAGTGCCCACTTAATGAGAAGTAATATATTATGCAACTCCTAAAAAGTCACTTTACTTTGATGGGCTTTATGTTGTTCTTACATTTTTAAGCTATAAATGTAACCTTTTATTTAGGGAATAAAGTTCAGGAATTATGTACTGATCTTGTCTTTGTCTATTCTTTTCTCCTCATCCTCTCTCACATTGTCTGACGAACAATCATTTGCAGTCTCAGAATCACTAAATAATTTTTCAACCCTGAAAACACTCAATTGAACTCAATTCACACAATTGAAATCCCAATTTTTTTTTCTAATAAAACAATATAGCATGCCGTTCAAAATTTTTTGGGGTCAGTATGAAATCCTTTGACAACAATGATGCATGAAATTGGTCAAAAGTGACAGTAAAGCACAACTGTTTTTTCAGCATAAAATCAGCAATACTTTATGATTTAAAATAAAGTAAAATAGATAAGTTATTTTAAATAGTAATATTTCACAACACTAACTCTTCTTACTGTAATGTTCATCCCATACTTTTGAATGGTAGTATACTCTGCTTACTAGTACTACCATTAGTTGTCTGTATTTATTGCCAAGCATTAAATTGTTAAAGGTGCTGTATGTAAGCGTTTGACTCTCCTAATGCCAAAAATAACATAATTTGTTTGTAGATATTTAAGAAACATATTATGTTTACATAGCTGTTTCTCTGAAAAATAATGCTTTAGCCAGTAATTCTACTCTGAAATAAGCGATCTGGGGATGTTGTTTTTGCGGTACCCATTTCAACTGCTAGCTGTTAATCTTACATACTGCACCTTTAATACGAATTATTAACAATTTCACTAAAAACAAAACAATTAAGTTATATAAGACAGGGAGCTCTGGTGAGAAAATGCTAATCTCGCCGGAACCAAGTTTTGCAAAGGAAAACCGGTCTCCTATTTGTCACAGCAGCAAAACAGTAACTAATTAAAAACTAAATATATGACTGATAATTCCCCTTTAAATAAGAATGCGAGATGAACGAATGTGTTTGTTTTACCATAGCAGCTGGACTCATCAGGGTTAAAAGGAGGACAGTCAACAATATCATCACATCGACTCTGATATGCTACACAGTCTGCTGTCGCCTCACACACTAGTCCTCCATCAACACATATCTTAATAGCTACAGAAACATATACAGATAATTGTATCAGTTTGTTTTACTGCTATGATGTACTATGATCAATGCATATGAAACAGATTTGTGCTTGGGTCTTACGGCATCCATATTCGTCTTCTCCATCTGGGCAGTCTAAGACTGTATCGCAGCGCAGCAGAGCTGGAATACAGCTGTTGTTCATGCAGCGGTATTCTCCCGTCGCACACCCTGTTTGAGGAGGCGTAGTGCCAGGAACCACACTCGCACACATCTCCTCATCCGAGCTATCTAGACAGTCCACCTCACCATCACAGTGCCAACTCAGTGGTATACAGTTAAACAGATACAAACACTGGAAGTGATCCCTGTGGCATGTTTGTGGGATGGGGGTCACTGGACCTGAACATATACAGAAACAAAATAGTAAGCACATTTTCAATTCAGGAAGAGACAAGAATCAAAAGCAATCAGTTGTTCTGTACCTCCAACGAGACATTGTCTGGTGAAAGAGATGTCATCCACAGCAATGTCAGTCCACTGGTCTGCCCCCACTTCTGCCTGAACAATCACTCTGAAGGGTGATGCATTTGATAAGATCACATTAGCATAATGCCAGCTGTCTCCATAGTTTCCGCAGGTTGCCCACATTAGCAGGGGTGCTCCACTGTGGCCCGTGGTATACACCTGTAATATAGTGCCCAGAAGTCATTAAGCTGCCTTCAAGGGGTGCTTTAAAGCTCAGTGTTTTCAATATAAAATAAAGGCAGTAAAAGGAATTTCACTGAACTCATGCACAGTTTGCTCCAAAAACTTTAAAGCTTATTTTTTCATTACTCATTTTATGAATCATAATACATGCTCATCTTTTCATGGAATAAGACCAGAGGGGGGGACATTTACTTCATGACTGATATTTAGCAGGCTGCAGTGCTCCAAAATGCTCATCATTGCAAATCAAATACTGCCACTTAATGCAAAGGGAAGAGGTGAATATACACTACAGATCCAATTTTATTTAGAATGTTATAAAAAAGGTCAGTAACATGTTAGTATAGGAAACACTTCTCACTATTAACTAGTTGCTTATTAGTGTCACGCCCCTGGACTCTCTGTGTGTGTTTTTCTCCCCGTGTGACCCGGTTTCTGTCTCGTGTTCATCAAGTCATTTGGTGAGTCTTGTTAATTGTCCACGTTTCCCCATGTTTTCCCCATGTTCTACTCACTACGGGAGTTCTGTTCATTCTCGTTAGTGTCTACATTCCTCCGCAAGCGCACGTGAGCTCAGCTTTACAGAAACTTGCTGATCTGATCACAGACACAGAACAACAACACCCAGACTCTGTTTTAATCATTCTTGGGGACTTTAATAAAGCAAATCTCTCCTGTGAACTTCCAAAATACAGACAGCACATCACATGTCCCACCAGATACAGTAATATATTGTATCACTGTTACACAATAATAAAGACTGCATATCACTCAGTTCCACTGGCAGCTTTGGGGCTCGCTGATCACTGCCTGGTTCATCTTATACCAACCTACAGGCAGAAACTAAAATCTCCTAAACCTGTGGTAAAGACTGTAAAGAGATGGACCAACAAGACAGAGCGGGTTTTACAAGCCTGTCTCGATCTCACTGATTGGAGTGTTTTGAGGTTGCTGCAAACGATCTTGACGAAATCTTGAGTTTTAACTGCAAAACTCAGACAGCTCTGTTAGGCCAAAGAAGATGCTTACAGGAAGGGGGATAAAGCCTTGTATAAACAGGCCAAATACACACTGGAAAAGGAGATAAGAGTAGCAAAGAGGAATTATTCCAATAAGCTAAGGATCCAATTATCTTCCAGTGACTCAGCATCAGTGTGGAAAGGTCTGAAAGAGATAACCAACTACAAGACACCATCCCCCAGCACTCTGGAGAATCAACAACAGGCAGACAATCTGAATGAGTTCTATTGCAGATTTGAAAAAACACCCCACACCCGCTCTGGACACCTCTCCACACAACCATTAACACCTCCAGCAACCCCCCTCTCCCGCTCACCTGCAATTCAGATCAGCGAAGACGAGGTGTGCCAGGGCTTCCGGAAGCAGAAAAGGAAAAAAGTACCAGGCCCAGGCGGTGTCACACCAGCCTGTCTGAAATCCTGTGCTGACCAGCTGGCCCCCATCTTCACAAAATCTTCAACAGATCACTGGAACTGTGCGAAGTCCCTTCATGCTTCAAATGCTCCACCATCCTCCCCATCCCAAAGAAATCCAAAATTACATCTGTGGTCATGAAGTCATTTGAAAAACTGGTGCTGGCCCACCTGAAGGACATCACTGGACCCTTGCTGGATCCTCTTCAGTTTGCATACAGAGCAAACAGGTCTGTGGACGATGCAGTCAACATGGTACTGCATTATGTTCTGCAACATCTAGACAGACCAGGGGCTTAGGTGAGGATCCGGTTTGTGGGCTTCAGCTAGTCCTTTAACACTATCATCCCACACCTCCTCCTGCCCAAACTAAGTCAGCTCTCCGTGTCCACCTCCATCTGTCAGTGGATCACCAGCTTCCTGACAGACAGATAGCAGCTAGTGAGGCTGGGAAAATTCTCTTCCAGCACCCGTATGATCAGCACTGGAGCTCCTCAGGGCTGTGTTCTCTCCCCTCTGCTCTTCTCCCTGTACACTGAACATCTAAAGACCCCTCTGTCAAGCTCCTGAAGTTTGCAGATGACACCACACTGATCGGCCTCATCCAGGACCGTGACGAGTCTGTTTACAGACATGAGGTTAAGGAGCTGGCTGTCTGGTGCAGTCATAACAACATAGAGCTGAACACGCTCAAAACAGTGAAGATGATCGTGGACTTCAGGAGAACCCCCCTGCTCTCCCCCACTCACCATCATGAACAGCACTGTGACTGCAGTGGAGTCATTCAGGTTCCTGGGCACCACCATCTCCCAGGAACTGAAGTGGGACAATCTCATAGACTCCATTGTGAAAAAGGCCCAGAGGCTGTACTTCCTTTGCCAGCTGAGGAAGTTCAACCTGCCACAGGAGCTGCTGAAATAGTTCTACTCTGCCATCATTGAATCAGTCCTCTGCACGTCAATAACTGTCTGGTTCAGCTCTGCTACCAAATCTGACCTCAGAAGACTACGGAGGGTAGTCCGGACTGCTGAGCGAATCATTGGTACAACCCTCCCCACTCTCCAAGAACTGTAGCTATATAGAGTGAGCAAAAGGGCTGGCAAAATCACTCTGGACCGCTCACATCCAGCACACTCCCTCTCAGTCTCTGAACACCAGAACGGCCAGACATAGGAACAGTTTCTTTCCTCAAGCAATCCATCTCATGAACACTTGACAATAGTTATGGTATACACACTATTTATACACGTATTTATCTAACGCACATACTTAGTCTACACTTTAATTGCACATAATATACATGTACATACAAAACTGTCTATGGTTATATACCTGTACATACAATTGTCCATTTTGTATATTGTTATTCCTTATTTACTTGTTCTTTTTAATTCTTCTTTTTATTATCTTTTTTTTTTTGTTCTGTCACTGTCATTCTGTTGCACTGCGGTAGCTTCTGTCACGATAACAAATTCCTTGTATATGTAAACATATCTGGCAATAAAGCTCATTCTGATTATGAAGTACATTATTATCTCACCTTCAGTGTACCCATGTGCCGTGAGCCATACATGTGGAACCAAAAGCGCAGATGACATATACCGACACTCGCAGGAAACTCCAGCAGGCTTCTGAATCTGGTGATATCTCCTTCTCTCTGAGCACTGGAGTTCACATACAGATAACCCCCTCCTCTATCTGAAAGAGTAAACCAAATGTCACCTAAACGGCAATAAATATTTACTTCAGCAAAGACGCCTGCTAAAATTGTTAAAATATGTAAATTGGTAAATATTGTTAAGATTTTACAATTACATTAACAATTATGTTAATGTTCACAAGCATAAAAAAAATCTACAAAATAAAATCTATAACATGCATTAACAAAAAAGATGGGGTGAATTTTCATTTTGCTAGACTCCAATACACCACTACACCCCTACAAATAATATAAACAATTTATGATCTTGTCAAAAATGGAATTATATTATTATAGTATTATGATAGAGATTGTAACAACAAACATTATTAGATTTTACTGCATTACTCGGCTTTACCCAAAAGAAACACTGTGCAGAAATGTCCTCTCTTTGTCTGGCATGAAAAATCTATAGTAGGTTCAGTAAATCAATCACCTTTTAGAGGGCAGACTCATTTTCACAATTAAAATAATGTACACTTAACGCTTTTACTGCGAGACACTGATCTTTCAGCAGAACTGGACATGAGTATATGAGGGGCAGAAATCCAGATCCTAATTACACCCATTGATGAAGTAGCTGGGAAACAGCTTTTTGTGATGGATTTTTCTGACCTTCAACCCTTTGGTTTTTAAATCACGCAACAAATCATTAGATGATTCAGACAGCTGGCTTCAACTGTAGATATGTTTTTAGTTTTTGCAAAATTGCTATTTCGTCCACATATGTGTAGTGCAGTTGAAAGAGAGAACAAAACAAATAATCACAACACAGCACATTCCTAAGGAATGTGCCCCCCAGCATTTGCAAGTCATAAAAGTTAATACATGATCGATCTTCATTGAACTGGCTGGCTGATTTCCTGCCCTAAAATCTCCTTATCTTATTTCTAAAAACCAGGAGAAATTTGAGAAGAACATCTGGGATGTATTCAAGAATACAAGAATTCACTTAACCATAATTCAACAGAAACAGGACAAAATAACTCTCTATCTGGAAATGGTCCGGGATGACAGTTTAAAGCTTAATTCAATAATGCAAGACTGTTTTACGATTAGACTCTGAGCTAAGAGGCTCTGCAGATGCACGCCCAGGGTGACCTCCTGACCCCGGACACCTCACGTTTCTCTGTTGCATTCAAGGGGAATGTGCGCTCTCTCGTTCTTGTGCAGACAGGGAACGAGCAAACTGTTGTGGACTTTATGCTAAAAGACAATGAATAATTCTTGCTGCTATTAAAGCAATATACTCAAGAGACAATATATTAAGGTTGTATTTTATGTCTTCTATAAGCATGATGTGTTGTTTCTAATCTTTAATCTAAACCCTTTTAATGTTTTAGCATGAAAAGTTATGAACGTGTGTGAAATATGTTGAATTTGATTTCTCATGAATGGTCATGATAAATGCAACAATTTGGTGTGAACTATATGTCGATTCACAGCATCGTATGAATGATGAATACTTTTTATAAGTTATTAGAGGTATTTTCCTACATGTGATAAATTGACTATCAGATAATGTAGGCGTGGCAAGGGGCCGTGCGGGACGGGCCCGCCCACAAGAACAATCTGATTGGGACAGCCGCCCGTGGGTGGACCCAAATCGGGCCGTTTAAAATGGACACGAAAGCTTTGTTCATTAGCTTAGCTTTTTTTGCCCTCGCTCGCTGCTCGCTGGAACTTCGGGTTCATCATTTGATCGCGCTCGATCACTGCCATTACCATCAGGCTGATGAACCTAAAGAACTCAAAGACTTAAGACATAAGTCTCACTGAAGAACTTTAATGCCTGAAGCCAGAAGAACTCTAAAACAAGCTTCCTAACAGTGTCATCACGTCACAAAGGAACCAGGCAACCGCCAATCACAAGAGGGTTTCCCCAGTGACATCACGCAACCAGCAGCCGGAGGTTTACAGGAAACACGCGGAAACCCCAGATCAGCTGACAACTCAACTGAAAGCAAGTAGACCAAACAAATCTCTATTGTCTTATTATTGCTGGTGAGTTGATCTGTATGCAGTAAAGATAGCGAAGTCTCTGCTGCGATCTTCCTCTGGTAAAGTTACGAGGCAGCAAAAGAGTGCTAGCCTTAAATCTCTCTTCAAACCGCAAAACTCCTCTTATGTGTGTGTGCGTATGTTTATGTGTGTATATGTGTTTTAGTACATTTAACGTAGTATTTTGAATAACAGTTAGCAAATAAACCTTGTTATATTTATAAAGAATGGTGTCTTTGGCTTTGTGATTTTCAAGTTTTAAACTATTTGCCAAAGATCGCGTTACCTAGCTAAATTTTGAATTTAAGTACTAATTGTGTTTATTTTTATCGTTGGCCACAAAGCAAGATAAACAAAATTGTTAAAGACATACTGATGTTAATGGTCGCTGGACGAGTCGTTAATAAAGTATAAATCATAAGTTAAAGATTAATTTCACTTTAATCAAAGCAATATTGAATCTTTAATAAATGATTCCCCAAAGCTGAAATAATAGCTTCATAAACATATTACAGATATTTACATAAACTACAAAGGTTTAGTCTTAGATTAATATGTAGCTTGCTTGGATTCAGAATAAGGTATTATCAAACTGTCTGTTTAAGAGAGGTAAGAAGATCCACTGTCCAGGCAATACATGTGATCCACAGGTGCTGTCACATCTCAGCCAATCAGAAAGACACTCATTATGACACATAATGATAATATTTCGTTTTTAGTAATGCATATTTTCTAATTATTGAAAGCAAAATTAAGATTTTAATATGTTACTCTTTGGTGACACTGTATGTGTGTGTTTATTTATATTAGCCAGGAGATTGAAGGTCATTGTGAAGTTTAGGTTTTACTAACCGTGGCTGTGGTCAGCTGATGGCCCTGTCCCATTACGCATTCTGCCATAGCCTATATCCCAATCAAAGTCATCGTGAGGATCCTGAGACAGCTGACAGGTCTCTTGCCAAAGGCCACTGGGCATATCAAAATCACAAGCTCCTGGAACATGCACTACAGACCACATGAACAGTTGAGATATTAGCTCCATAGATATTGTATTAATACCTATTTTGTATTTATATTGTGTCTATATTGCATTAATAGTCAATAATCTGAAGGTAAGTGCAGATGTACTTACAGCAGTCGATCTCATCAGACTCATCGGAACAGTCAGCTTTACCATCACACTCCAAATGATACTCAATACAGTCTCCACTAATACACAAAAAATCAGTTACAGCGGGGCATGACCCAGGATGCACAGCTCCTGAAATACAAGGACACTTATTCAGTCTCACTGATCTGAAACAGCATAATTAAAAAAATGCATGGTCCATGTAATAACAAAAATGATCATCTAGCAATGAAAAGATGTGAAATCCAAATGACAAGTCACGTGAAGTATGACCATATTCAACATCATTACTCAAAATAGCAATAAAATAGCATCCATTCAGAGCTTTTTAGTATGAATATCTTCAAATTCATTGAACATAAAATGACAGCAAAGTAAGATCATTCATGCTAAACTATGTCCTGTTTAATTCTCAGAAACTTTGAGTTGTTATGCCACGGGGTGAAAAGTCTTTATCTAGGAATATAAATTCTCTCCAAAGTATATATTCCCACAAAAAAATATGTTGTACAAAATGGATTTCATTTCTTTGCTCCTCTTCATCGTTTGATAGAGCAAATTTATTTACACTGTACGAATGATTCAAGTTATACAGTCTATTATATTACACACAGCTGTGAGTAACTGTAGTTTTGTTTAATTTATGGGTCTGGTAAAACTTGCTGTACATTTCAAAAGCAAAAAAAGGGGTCATGTTCTTAAACTAATATATATGATTAAAACATGAATGGTCATTTCTAATAATAACCACTGTATTTGTTAAGAAACAAACAAACAATGAATTATGCTTTGATCACAGATTGTGATTGGTATCTTTGCGTTATACACATAGTCTCACTAAACGATCCAGAAGCTCAAGTGTGATTAATGTGATTTAGAAGTGCCAGTATGCACATTTAATCTGACATTTTCCATATCTTGCCTGAGAACCAAAAGAGGAACTTATTCTGACTGTCATGTTGTTCCCTGATGGCTTGTCAGAATTAGCAAATAAATTCTCATCCAATTAAACGGTGGTACAGCTTTCCATCAGGCGCTGCTGAGCACAACCCTCAGAGCCCTGAGCTGGTCAAGCTTATGCATGAGCGTTAAGTGAAAAAGACTCGTGGGAAATAAATGTGGAGATGAAAACTGGAGGCATTGTTGTGTCCCTCTGAGCATCACTGCTCAAACTAGACAAACTCTCCAGAAGCTTTCACTTGTTGTCCGTAGAACACGTCTCAAGCTTAAATTTGCATTAATGCTCACATCAGCATAGCTAGTCAGATATCCCATTCCAGCTTATTTAAATCTATATTAACAATAAAAAAGGAAATAAATTACCTTAAATGAAAAAAGAGCACTTACGTGGTGCACAGTCAGTGAACTGCAGGTCATCGAGAGCCGCTCCACCACTCACGTCTTGTGTTCGAACAGCTTCAAATATGAGAATAAAGTTCCTCAGGCTCTTCAGAGATACCTCCGCTCTTCTCCATTCCCTTTGCATCTGTCTCTCTGTCCACACCTCCCTCAGCTCATTTTCTGTCTACCCATCACATATGCAGAAAAGGTTCTTATGAGCCCTCATATTCTTAAATCAAAAATCACCACAGCAAACAGAAAACGATAACAGTCCAATGATTCAATCAATTCCCACTGGACAAAATCAAGTCCCCCAACTATAATATTTGCCGTTTCATTTGGGTATATGTCACAATAGGCAAACAAGACAATCTCATTTTACATTTCATACTAAATAAAAAACATTATCTTTGACATTTTTCATAATTCTGTAGTTTCATACATTCATCACCTCCAAATGCTCCTCCCCCATTCTCACACGAAGAGCTTCCCATGGCAATTGTTTATTGCACATAATCCCTCGTGAGATATGTTTCATAACACAAACTTGAAGTGCTAAATGGTTTATCTCAGCTAAGATTCACAAACAGGACTGCAAAGTCATGTAAGAACATGTTTCAGCAATTTTACATAACTTACATAACGCTAGTTTTAGCTCATGTCAACAGAGCCATAACGACCTCCATACTTTCCCTGATTTAAGTGATATATTCCAATGGCGCTGTATGTTTGCTCCACTTGGTAAGATCTAGTCATGTACCTTAATGAAGAGCCGGATGATTCCTGTGGCTTTTTCAGAAATATAGTACCAGAAGGTGAGTTTACATGTGGCACTAGACTCCTTCCACACAGAACTTCTCATGTGAACTTTATCACCCTTCAATCCCACAGGAGTGGCTGCCAGATATACAAAGTGGCCTGTGTAGAGAGAGATTGACAATTATTAATATCCATGTAATAGCTTTCATATCATCAGGTGCTCAAACCTACATCCTGCAAGGATTAGTCGAGATTTAATGTCACACACACCTAGTCTTACAACTAACAAAACTTTACAATCTGCATGCCCACACTCCTGGAGGTTGTATTGTGCAAACTCCACCTCTTCCATTGATTAGGAAAACAGAGCAATATTCACTGAAAAGAGTACACTAAGGCAACTTTGATGTTGTATTTTTAATGTAACATCATTTTTGATGCACTAATCCTAACATGGCTTAAACCAAATTAAGGTTTTGTAATTCTGAAGATTACAAACAGATGAACTCAAACAGAGATGAAGCTAAAATGCGATTGTGTAAGCTATTGGAGTCAGAAACTTGGGATTGCCAAATGGTGATGTTTAGATCTCTGCCTAGGACATCTAACTGTCATCAAGAATGGCTTTCCCACTTACTGTATCTTTCATGGTATCAGACAGTTATGCTGATGCTATAAAATCTTGCTTATGGATGCTCATACACAATATCACAAGCTCAACTGCTTTATTAATAAAGATATCTTGCTGAGATAAAGTGAAGCAGAGCACCAAATCAATAAAGGAGGCTACACTGAAGAGACAGGGGCTTGAAATCATAAACCCTGTCTAAGACTGGCAAGATTTCACAGCTCAAAAGATACATTTACATTTGTATTCCACCAGACTGTGTGTATCATTAAAAAAAAGAAGGAAGGAAGTTATAAATGCAAGATGAGGAGCCCGATCAGTCCCATGAAACATTATCATAAATAGCAGTCAATTCTTCCAGCATCTCTCCTCCTTTTTCTATTCTTCCTCATTTTATCCAATAACCTACTACGATCAGGGGTTTTGAGCCTAGCAGAGGTCAGCGAACCATGTTCATTTATCATTATTTACCATGACGGGATGGGCCGGTGAACTCATGAAACGTACATATTAAAGGACCATATGTTAAACAACAAAAACAGATTCACTTGCTGACTGACTGGTATAACTATCATACCATTCCCACAACCTCACTTTATAAAGAAATGATGTCTCAGACTCAGAGTGAGCTTTCGACAGATAAGCAGAAGCAAATAAATACACCTTAACCCTCCACATGTATCTTCATGCTGCCAGCAATTACCAGAAAAATGCAGGTGACAAGCAAACATTTCCACAGAAATAAATGATCTTATTTCAAACACCATTATTTCACTGAAATCACCATTATGAATGCTCTGTTATTTATGAAGCAGAGTACAGAACACTTTTTAAGTGAATACATTTACACTGGTTTAAAAGGGTCTCATCAAATTTAGACACTTTACAATATGCTTCTTATGAGGGTGTGAAGGTCTTAGGGGGGCAGTTTGGTTAGGCCTCCATGTGACTCATTTTTGTTGTAAATAAACAGTGGTATATAGTGAAGTCTTACCGCTTTCATTTTTAAGTGTGTGATCATGAGGAGGTCTAATCATATGAATGGAGCCGACTCCATGAGCCCAACTAAAGGTATCTGCCATGCTGTTTTTCCAACCACAGTGCCCATGTTCAAATGAGCAGGATGTCCCACAATCCACTTCATCCGTTTCATCTCCACAGTCATCAGTGAAGTCACATTTCTGCTCTCGTTTGTAGCAATTGCCATTGATACACTGTAGAGAACCTTGTGGACAGGATCCTGTGAAAACACACACATAGATAAATATTTTAATGGGTAAAACAGATTATGTTCATTTAATACTGATCATCAAAATATGCATATGTTTACAGTACTGAATGCTTGCTTGAAAGGTCTCACATTTCACATAAATTCAAGAATTAATGTACATTTATGTAAACACTTGAAAATAGTGAAATAATTTGATAAAAAAAAATCATTTTTAATATATTTTCAAATGTAATTTGTCCTGTGATGCAAAGCTAAATTTTCATCATCATCACTCCAGTCTTCACTGTCACATGATCCTTCAGAAATTATTCTCATATGCTGATTTTATGCAAAAAAAAAATCTTATCAAAGGGGTCATTTGATGCTTATTTATGATCGTTTTTATAGGATCATTATTTTGTGTATTTGGTGTAACAGAATATGTTGACATGATTTAATGTTAAAAAAACACATTATTTTTCAAATACCGTACATTATTGTAGGTCCTCTCTCAAACGCTTCGTTTTCTACAAAGTCCCTCCTTCTGACAAACACAGTCTGCTCTGATTGGCCAACTGACACAGTGCATTGTGATTGGCCGAACACCACAAGCACGTGTCAGAAATGAATGAATGAATGAAAGAATGAACGAATAAATTATGCATTTTTACAGTGCTTTATTGGATATTGTTGTGCACCCAAAGTGCTTTACAATCGTGTGGTGGGGGGCTCTCTCCTCAACCACCACCAGTGTGCAGCATCCACTTGGATGATACGACGGCTGCTACAGCACAACCACAGTGGGCTCACAACACACCAGCTACAGATGGAGATGAGAGAGAGTCATAGAGCTAATCAAGTGGACAGAGATTATTAGGAGGCCATGTTTGACAAGGGCCAGTGGAGGGAATCTAGCCAGGACACCAGGGTTACACTCCTCCTCTTTACGATGAGTGTCATGGGATTTTTAATGACCGCAGAGAGTCAGGACCTCGGTTTAACGTCTCATGACGCATGATGAATACTTTCAGGATTCTTAAAAGTTTAAATGAACAGCATTTAATTAAAAAAAGAAATACAATTATAATTTATTTATTACAATTTATTACCAATCACTTTTCTTTAATTTAATGCATCTTTGCTGATTGAAGGTATTATTTCGTAAATAAATCTTGCTGACCTCAAGTTTTTGAACAGAGTTCTTATATTTTAGTGTATTTTTATTATAATAGCATTTTATTATTTATTTAAAGGGATAGTTCACCCAAAAAATTAACATTTTGTCATCATTTACTCACCCTCAATTAGTTCTAAACCTGTATGAATGTCTTTGTTCTGTCGAACACAAAGGAAGATATTTTGAAGAAAGTTTGTTTTAAGTACAGTGGGGCAAAAAAGTATTTAGTCAGCCACCAATTGTGCAAGTTCTCCCACTTAAGAAGATGAGAGAGGCCTGTAATTTTCATCATATGTATACCTCAACTATGAGAGACAAAATAAGAAAAAAAAATCCAGAAAATCACATTGTAGGATTTTTAAAGAATTTATTTGCAAATTATGGTGGAAAATAAGTATTTGGTCAATAACACAATTTCATCTCAATACTTTGTTATATACCCTTTGTTGGCAATGACAGAGGTCAAACGTTTTCTGTAAGTCTTTCTGTAAGTCACAAGGTTTTCACACACTGTTGCTGGTATTTTGGCCCATTCCTCCATGCAGATCTCCTCTAGAGCAGTGATGTTTTGGGGCTGTCGCTGGGCAACACGGACTTTCAACTCCCTCCAAAGATTTTCTATGGGGTTGAGATCTGGAGACTGGCTAGGCCACTCCAGGACCTTGAAATGCTTCTTACGAAGCCACTCCTTCGTTGCCCGGGCGGTGTGTTTGGGATCATTGTCATGCTGAAAGACCCAGCCACGTTTCATCTTCAATGCCCTTGCTGATGGAAGGAGGTTTTCACTCAAAATCTCACGATACATGGCCCCATTCATTCTTTCCTTTACACAGATCAGCCGTCCTGGTCCCTTTGCAGAAAAACAGCCCCAAAGCATGATGTTTCCACCCCATGCTTCACAGTAGGTATGGTGTTCTTTGGATGCAACTCAGCATTCTTTCTCCTCCAAACACGACAAGTTGAGTTTTTACCAAAAGTTATATTTTGGTTTCATCTGACCATATGACATTCTCCCAATCCTCTTCTGGATCATCCAAATGCTCTCTAGCAAACTTCAGACGGGCCTGGACATGTACTGGCTTAAGCAGGGGGACACGTCTGGCACTGCAGGATTTGAGTCCCTGGCGGCGCAGTGTGTTACTGATGGTAGCCTTTGTTACTTTGGTCCCAGCTCTCTGCAGGTCATTCACTAGGTCCCCGCGTGTGGTTCTGGGATTTTTGCTCACAGTTCTTGTGATCATTTTGACCCCACGGGGTGAGATCTTGCATGGAGCCCCAGATTGAGGAAGATTATCAGTGGTCTTCCATTTTCTAATAATTGCTCCCACAGTTGATTTCTTCACACCAAGCTGCGTACCTATTGCAGATTCAGTCTTCCCAGCCTGGTGCAGGTCTACAATTTTGTTTCTGGTGTCCTTTGACAGCTCTTTGGTCTTGGCCATAGTGGAGTTTGGAGTGTGACTGTTTGAGGTTGTGGACAGGTGTCTTTTATACTGATAACGAGTTCAAACAGATGCCATTAATACAGGTAACGAGTGGAGGACAGAGGAGCCTCTTAAAGGAGAAGTTACAGGTCTGTGAGAGCCAGCAATCTTGCTTGTTTGTAGGTGACCAAATACTTATTTTCCACCATAATTTGCAAATAAATTATTTAAAAATCCTACAATGTGATTTTCAGGATTTTTTTTTCTTATTTTGTCTCTCATAGTTGAGGTATACCTATGATTAAAATTACAGGCCTCTCATACTTTTAAGTGGGAGAACTTTCACAATTGGTGGCTGACTAAATACTTTTTTGCCCCACTGTATATGAACTCTACTGTACAGTCTCTGATTCTGCCTGCAAGATATAATATATACTCATAATATACTCATGTTTTGTTTCAAGGAAGAAAAATATACTTTTCTACAAGTTTCTCTGCGCAGCTTTTTTCTTTGAACATGCTATTGGAAAACAATTAAGCTAAAATAAAAAACAAATAACAAGGATGCTCATTATCAATAGTGAAGCTCATGGATTGATCATGCATTTGTGGAGCATTGTTATACATTTATCTTTACGCTAATAGCTCTGCATGTATATATCACCATTAGTGCAACTGTACCTGGAAGTGACCGGGGATTGGCGTCGGTCTCATATGTGTTGCTAAGAACACAGCCTGATGTGAAGGTGATGTCATCCAGGCAGATGTGGACTCTGGTATTATGGCCCACCTTGCCTTCAAACATAATGCGGAAGTTGTTAGTAGATGAGAGAGGCAGTTCCTGTCTGCTCCAGTAGTTGCCTTGATTTCCAGTTAGGTTGAGTAAAGTGAGCGGTTGGAGATTGTAGACATGAACACATTCAGAGTGCCAATGCCATCACCAGACATATGGACGTAAAAGACCATCTTGGAAATCAGACAAAAAGAAAGAATACTTTATCAATAATATTCCAGTAGAAAGAGTGCTGTTATACACAATATGCCACAGTACTCACAGCAGCGTTGCTGTTTAGACCAACAGTTTGATTACTAGTTTAATATTATTTATTCAACAGTTAATACTGATGAACTTACATTTTAATTACAACATTCCCAAATAGTTTGCCTATTTCTGCTCATCCAATAATAAAAGGCTTCAAATCAGAACTAAGCTTTGAAAGTCTCCAAGCCTTCAATTAATCAGTATTTTGAACATTGACTGAATGAGTTAACTCACTCAAAATAAAAAATTATTCAGATTTTTTTGTACAAATTAGTTAACCCTTATGTGCTGTTGGGGACGTTTTCGTCCACTAAGGGGTGCTGTTGAGTGTTAATTTGGCCACAACTTTTTTTGTGTTTCAGCAAATGGAATGATTTTTGGTGACAAATCTTATTTTAACACATATTTTAGGAAAATGCTTTGAATTTTTTTCAAAACTCAACGATGCACCGTGGACAAATTCACTACCCTTACGTTATGTTCGGGATGAAAACAGCCACTAAATTAGACTTCTATAAAAATGTATCGGATAAATATTCTTTTGCATTTTTTTTTGCATAAATCTATTAATCAACCTCAGTACTGTTCAAAACTACTAAAATTAAAAAAAAATCCAGGATTTTTACTCTTTAATTGCCAAGTTCATAAGTGATGTCACTGATTTTGGAAAAAAACACACAAATTACTTATTTTCAATATAAAAAGTGATTGTGGACTGGAATTTTTTACTTTTATCACAGTCTTGGGCATGTCCAAGATTAGGAAAACATTGGCTTTGATGCATTTTTTAGTTTTGCAGGATCAGCCCCAAACATGATTTTTCTCCCTCATTTACTGTAGGTATGGCTGTTCTTTTGCAACTCAGCATTCTTTCTATCCAAACACAACAGATTGCAAAGCCATGACACCATATAATCATGCATTTTTGATTGTTGGTGGTTCATCTGACCTGTTGGGAAGAGATAAAACTTGTCATTTTACTGTTGATCATCCAAATGTAGCACAATTAACCCTTTAGATAGGCCTGGAAAAGCTTAGTTTTAGCTTTTAATATGGGGATATGGAGTATAACAGCATATTATAGTGTGTTTGTGTGTGTGTGAGAGAGAGAGAGGTGAGAAAGACCTTTGTTGCACTTACCAGATCTCTGAGGAAAATCTAAATATGCCTCAGCTCTCAGAACTACATGGGGTAAACAAAAACAAAGTAAGTGTATTTATGCACCTGCCTTTTGATGGTGAAGTGCAGACTAAATAAAAACAAGATAAGTGGATTTAAACCCTTGCATACCATCCTGCTGGTCATTTGATGGTGAGAAGATCAGCAAGCAACATGAGAAAGGACTTGACTTGTACCAAAGTTTTAGAAATTATTATGCAGCCTGACCCCTCCAGCGAGCTGCAGTATGTCGTCACAAACCACAGATTACAACCGCTGCAAGGGAAGTGTCGAAACTCTACAAGGTATGTGCCATTACTGCACTGGTGAGAGAGATTCAGTCTCCTGCAGCTGTCCCTCTGATACTGATACAGACACCAACAGCTCAGGAGTGAAAAGGGGAACATGCAAGTGGTGCAGAGGACAAAAAAAAAGAACAGGTCAGCTCTTGCATCTGTTGTGGTGGACACACTTGCAAAACTTACCAAGTGATTTGCAAGTCCTGCTGGAAAGACTGAACACACACACACACACACAATTCTCACACTAAATACTTAGAATAATTGTTTAGTTCTCCATCCATCCTCAACTCTATGTTCAGGTTTATTTTTAAGTTGTTGTTGCATTTTGGTTCATAATAAATTATGTTGCCCATAAATCTAATGCAGAGTAGATTGTTTACAGTCTTGAAAAGTGTATCACTGAAGGATATAAGGTATTTAAACTGGCTTTATACATGTTTTGTTTACATCAAGAAAGACAAGCATTTCACACATAGGCCATCTATACTTCTCACCATCAAAACAATTAAGTGCATAAATACAAACTTACTTTGTTTTTGCTCATTGTCAATGTAGTTCTGAGAGCTGAGGTGCATGAATTTGATCTCAGGCATTTGTGCACAAGGTTATACATCTCTCTCTCTCACACACAAACACACACACATACACACATACTATAATATGCAACTGTACTCCATATAACTCCATATACAAGCCAGAAACTAAGCTTGTTTGCACAGGCCTATCTAAAGGGTTAATGTCATGCTACCTGGTGATCAACTGTAAAAAATTACAAATTTGACCTTCTTCCCAACATAACCACCAACAATCAAAAATGCATGATTATATGGTGTCATGGCTTTGCAATCAAAAAGGTCGTTATAATGGAAGTCAATGGAGATTGTAGAAAAACAGCCCCATCACCAGACATATGAGGGAGAAAAATGACCTGATCCTGCAATCAGACAACAATGCATCAAAGAATACTGTTTTCTAATCTTGGACATGCCCAAGACTGTGATATAAAGTAAAACAAATTCCAGTCACAATCACTTTTATATTGAAAATAAGTTCGATTACTAGTTTAATATTATTTATTCCAATCAGTGACATCACTTATGAACTTGGCAATTAAGTAAAAATGGATTCCCAAATTTGTTTTAGTTTTGCATCAGGACTGAGGTTGATTAATCAGAATTTAAGCTTTGCAAAAAATGCCTTCATATTTAATCAGTATTTTGAACATTAATTTAGTGGCTGTTTTCATCCCGAACATAAAAAAGTATTCAGATTTGAACAAATGCACAAGGGTTAAGTGAATGAGTCAATGACTTCCTCATAAATATGTGTATGTGTTTCTGCTGTTTCCAGTCATTTAGATCGCTTGTCAATGTAATACTGTATTCCAATCCAAAAAATATTTAGGCTAATTCCAGCTCAATAATACACTTTAATACACACTAAACTAACAAATCTGCATAGATAGTTTTCCACAATAATGTCTATCTGGAGGAAACGTTTCTCTATTATTGATTGATTTTGCTTGTTATGGTGACTGATATTCTTCTCCTGTTTCTGTATGTATGTCTAAATGACTCCATGTTTGACTGACTGGTGACTTAGTGGAAGAGTTTGACTTTTAACATGAGACAATTGATTCTGTCACACACAAATTTGCTACTTTTACTAAGCATATAACACAAAATATAAAACAACAACAACAAACACGCCTATGTTCCTAATTGTAATGTAAAATATTAAAAACTTCTAACCAAGGCTGACAAGTACACACAAAAACTCCTCTTCAGCTGCTTCTTGTGATTGATTGATGCAAGCTGAATGCGAGGACAATGGGGAAACGAGTGTCCGTGGGCTAATTATCTCACACGCACATACACACCTCTAAAAACGATGAACACAGTCTGTCAAGTCAGAGGAGATCCAGAAACATGATTGCCTTCACACACAAACTGATGAGAGCTGTGAAAGTTGCTCCTCTTTCTCCCACAGACATTGTTTTGTGTGTGTGTGTGTGTGTGTGTGTGTGTGTGTGTGTGTGTGTGTGTGTGTGTGTGTGTGTGTGTGTGTGTGTGTGCGTGCGTGCGTGTATGTGTGCGTGTGTCAGGATGATTGAGTGCTGCCGACTGGCTTAGTGACTTAGTGAGTTAAGTGCTTCACAGTAACAGAGACCAATCCTGACATTCACTTCCTCTATTTTCTTTCTTCTATTTATTAGCTATTTTCAGTGCTGTGTATGTACACATTTATAAAACACATTTATAAGTGGTATTACTATGAAACTGAAAGACCCAACCAGGGAAAAAAGTCCAGATTTCAAGTTTGAGTTCCAATATGTCAACCCAAAATCAAATTTATCATTATCATCTTTTCAGACAAAAGAGCTCATTTTACTATAAAAACATGACAACTTTAAGTACTTTATTCTTTTAAGCCAGTTAAAAGGATTTAATTTAGTCATTCTGTTTAAATGATACTTCCATAAACATTCAAAAAATACAACTGTAAACTTCTGCGAACAGACATACCACAGATGTCAAAGATGCTGACGTGGTTTTCTTAGAAAAAAAAAGGAAGTAGTAACATATGAACGAGACAAGAAAAAACAAAATGCATCTACCACTGGTTAAGTTCATGAAAATATCATAATTATCATTCCTGTATACTGTTTTGTTTTTGATTCCATTGTATTGTACTGAATATAATGCAAGTACAAACTCATCCTGGGCTTCAGTGAATTAAACACATAAAATGACAGTGAGCACTTACTTTACAATCTCTGCTGCAGTAGCGGAAAAGAGGTCCTACAATTTGGGCAGTGTGTCCAGTTGTCTGTGGGAAGGACCCATCTAGATATAGGTAGTGGCCTAATGGGTTGCGGAGGGTGTGATCAGTGGATGGTCCAGTCCCGCGTGTGAGCATATTTCCTGGTTTTATCAACCAATCAAAATCATCATCTTGGCTCTGTCTCCAGGAGCAAAGGTCAAATTCGAAATCGCAGCGACCACTGAATCCCTCTGGGGAAAAAACACGAGTATTGTTAAATGGATAGTGAAATGTGACAATTCTGTCTTAATTCACTCACCCTCATGCCGTTTCAAACCTGTATGACTTTCTTTCTTCTGTAGAAAACAACAAAAATATATATATATTTCAAAGATCTTTGCAGTTTGAACAACATTGGAGCCCACTGACTTATTTTGTATTGTTTCACATATTTAATAAACACCATACCAGTTTGAAAAGACATGTGGGTAGCAAATAATGACAGTATTTCAATTTTGGGGTGAACTATCCCTTTAAAACAAACACAAATGCACGTGGAAAATACATTTAATACAATGTATACATTCAATACAATATATGATGTTTAAAATTGTTCCATACAAGTTCTGACCACTGAAATACAGTTGAAAAAAGTGACAGGAGAGAGTATAATGGATTTGTTTCTCACTGCATATGTAATGATTCTCATCCGAGCCATCTCCACAGTGATCAATAAAGTCACACAAGTTGTCTTCAGAGATACAGTGACCGTTGGCACAGATGAACTCGTTGTTACGACAAGGAAGATCAGACGTTATTGGAGGGGCACAGTCCACAAATGCCACGTCATCAACAACAACATCGCCCATGTAGCTGATGCCTCGCTTGGCTCGAAGACCCACCTATTAATACATTCATAAACCAAAATATGCATGCTTTTAACCTGCGGTAATCTACATCATCTGCTCCATAATACTTTCCATATGGCGGCATAGTCAAATGCACAAGTCTATAAGCACACATTTACTCTACGAGACATATCAGGTAAACAGACTAATGTAAAAAGATGTCACTCAAAATCCTTTGATTATCTTAAAAGAAAACTAAAAGATATGAGTGAAAAGCTGTAAGCTGTGAGCTGAAAAGCTCACCACAGTGACCCCGGGCTCGGCAGAAGTGCAGATCAAGGGCGCATAACGGTCGCAAAGGGGCGCTCGCGAGCACCCTTCTGAATGCTAAAATGAGGAATGGGACACCCTACGGTCTCGTGGACTTAAGGGACACGCGCACGAAGGCCATTGTAAGTCCGTACCGCAAGTGCACATGAAGTGTTCCAAAGAGCACTAAGGCCCCTGAAAGTACACAGCAAAAGGGCAATCAGTACTAATGAGAGAGGGTGTCATGGAGTATTCAGCACAATGAAGAACTACAGAGAAGAAGTGTTGATAAATATTAATGATGCAAGGGCCAGATGGAGAAAAGGTCATGATATTTCTGATCAAACATCAGCTTGACACTTAACATTTGACCACACATTTCAGGAATACTAAACACACAGTTCTCCGATCACTTTTATAAAATGTAAATACGTTTCATTAATCCTTTTTTGTCCAAATTTGTTTACCTGGTTGACGTTTCATATATACAAAGATACAGTAAAAATAGTAATATTGCATAACCTGTAATATATTTTCAGCATTTGTCCAAGAATATAAACTTTTCTATTCAATAGAAAGAACATCATTTATTTAAAATAGACTATTTTGGTAACATTATATGCCTTTATTGTCACTTTTACTCAGTTTAATGCATCATTGATAAATAAATAAAACCATTATTTAAAATGAATCTTTCTGACCTCAAATGTTTGAACGTTTGTACCTGTAATTTTTGCAGTTGTTTAGGCACAGTTGGAGAACCAAAGAGAAAAAGCTGGACTTTCAAAAACATATTTTTTCATTTATCGTTTATTTATTAGTCCTCACTCATATAACAGAAACACTGACCTGAATGTTATGAAGGATTCCTATGAAGACCTCACCCCGCCTCCAGCTGTTGCCTTGGTTACCACTTTGGGACCAAACTTCATATGTGACAGAGCCTGATTTGATGAAGACCTGCACATACAATTTTGAGATTGTTATGACAAACAGCAAATTGCTTTCTGGAAAATCCTTCATAACAAGCATTTTAGAAATTGAACACAATGAAAGACCAAATGAAGCATGAAATTTATTCTGTCACATTAATAATATGTTTTGATGTTTTCTAGGCATGGGTTACCAGCAAATGAGTAACAATTATATTAATAATTTCCAGATAACTGCACCTGCAGCGTTCCAACAGTAAAGCCACTCATCTGATACCAGAACACAAGTGTACACTGGGGTCCTGTTATTTTAATAGAACAGTGAAGAGATCAGTGGTATGACCATATCTCCATTGGAGCTGTCCGCAAATATATACCAACCCTCCGAAGAGCCACTGCAAAATGTACACGTATACAGATGAGTATACACAATAAAGCAGAAAACACACACCTGCATATAAGCAAATCTGCCCATGCATTTATAAACGAAAACAAGAACTACAGAGAAGAAGTGTTGATAAATATTAATGATGGAAGAGCCAGATGGAGAAAAGGTCATGATATTTCTGATCAAAAATCAGCTTGACACTTAACATTTGACCACACATTTCAGGAATACTAAACACACAGTTCTCCGATCACTTTTATAAAATGTAAATATGTTTCTTAAATCCTTTTTTGTCCAAATTTGTTTACCTGGTTGACACATAAACTACGGTTCAAACTATGGTTTGGGGTCGGTAAGATTGATTTATTTGTATTTGAAGGATGTCTCTTATGCTTTCCAAGGCTACGTTTATTTGATAATATACAAAGATACAGTAAAAATAGTAATATTGCATAACCTGTAATACCTTTTCAGCATTTTTCCAAGAATATAATTTTTTCTATTCAATAGAAAGAACATAATCTATTTAAAATAGACTATTTTGGTAACATTATATGCCTTTATTGTCACTTTTACTCAGTTTAATGCATCATTTATAAATAAATAAAACCATTATTTAAAATGAATCTTTCTGACCTCAAATGTTTGAACGTTTGTACCTGTATTTTTTGCAGTTGTTTAGGCACAGTTGGAGAACCAAAGAGAAAAAGCTGGACATTCAAAAACATATTTTTTCATTTATCGTTTATTTATTAGTCCTCACTCATATAACAGAAACACTGACCTGAATGTTATGAAGGATTCCTATGAAGACCTCACCCCGCCTCCAGCTGTTGCCTTGGTTACCACTTTGGGACCAAACTTCATATGTGACAGAGCCTGATTTGATGAAGACCTGCACATAACATTTTTAAGATTGTTATGACAAACTGCAAATTGCTCTCTGGAAAATCCTTCATAACAAGAATTTTAGAAATTGAACACAATGAAAGACCAAATGAAGCATGAAATTCATTCTGTCACATTAATAATATGTTTTGATGTTTTCTAGGCATGGGTTACCAGCAAATGAGTAACAATTATATTAATAATTTCCAGATAACTGCACCTGCAGCGTTCCAACAGTAAAGCCACTCATCTGATACCAGAACACAAGTGTACACTGGGGTCCTGTTATTTTAATGGGAGCAGTGAAGAGATCAGTGGTATGACCATATCCTCCATTGGAGCTGTCCGCAAATATATACCAACCCTCTGAAGAGCCACTGCAAAATATACACGTATATAGATGAGTATGCACAATAAAGCAGAAAACACACACCTGCATATAAGCAAATCTGCCCATGCATTTATAAACAAAAACACAAACACATTCCAGCAAATGATGCTGTTTATTGCTCACAGTGTGTGGTCATTAGCAGGTCTGTGGTTCTGTTCTCCATTATGAATACTCTCCCCTTGTCCTGTCTGCCAGCAAAAAGAATGAGGAGGAACAGGAGTGGCGGGCACTCAAATACCATCCACACAGAGCATCACCTTCAAAATCACAATACTCCTTCACTGAGAACAGACAATATTACAATTTTAAATAACTGTTTACCATTTGAGTATATTTTAAAATGCTATTTAATCCTGTGATGGCAAATCTGAATTACTCCACTTAATCATTCAGAAATCATTGTATTATGCTTATTTGTTGCTAAAAAACATTTGTATTATTATCAGTCAGGATTCCTTGAACAGAAAGCAATTATTTGAAATAAAAACATTTTGTAAAATTATAAATGTCTTTACTGTCACCTTTTACCAGTTTAATCGATTATTGCTCAAAGTAACACTTTCTTTCCCAAAAATCAAAAGAACGTTTGAACAGTTGGTAGACAGACAGACAAACAGTCAGATGCATACCACAGTGTTCCTCGTCAGAGCTATCAGAGCAGTCTGCTTTGAAGTCACACACTTGACTGAGGCTCACACACTCTCGTGTAGTTGAGCACACAAACTGGTCAGGAGGGCAGCTATGAGGGGGTGCTGCAGACACGGTGGGGATGGGAGCAAAGGTGCTAGGCTCATTTGAGGGCAATTCACCTACATATACAAAGATATACACACATAAATACTTTAAAACCCAGATTTTTTACATCCTGAAATGGGAAACTGGATCCATATTGATTCCAGTCCTAATAAGAATGGATATTTTTTAAGGGAAGCTAATTCCATATATTTTTACTTCACCATTATATGGCTGACAGCCAATGAAAGACAGATCATCTATGGCAATATCTCCTCTGAAGTCATCACCAACAGTCCCCTCCACTAAAATCTGTAGCAGCAAGAAAGAATGAAAGAAGAAAACGAAGAAAAAAACAAAGCAGAAAGCTTTATATTACAGTTCGCACATTTATCGGAGGGGAAGCTATTTACTAACAAGGATCTAAAAAATAAGTGGACTAAAATGGGCATATCAAGTATATTGGTAATGCCTTTTCTGTTTTATTACCAAATAAAAAAAAACTTAATAGACTATTAAAATGGACAGATTACGAACAAGCGAATCACTTAATAATAAGGACAACTGGATTTATAATAGCTGATATCAGGCTATATATAGAATTCATAAACCCTTGTTATTACTGACACCGGTGGCCGTTAAGTGAACTTCAGCAAGCAACTTACTTGTGCTCGCCCTCGTGCACATGTAACGTACAAGAGACAGTAGAGCCCGGATGTGTTTCAGTGGCTTTCAGTGTTCTTCACTTTGAAGAAAAAAGTTGGAAATACCTTTGAAGCGATATACTGTTATTGAACATCTAGACACCATCCACACTGATGAGAGCGGTGTTTAGATGAATTATGAATAAGTAAATATGCTCTGTGCACCTTACTCAACACCCTTACGAAAATTAACCATGGTTTTATTGTAGTAAAAGTGTAGTAAACATGTTATTTTGGCGTATTGATTGTCATTAGTATAACCACAGTTTTACTACAAAATACCATTATTAAACTATAGTAACCATGACATTTTGGTTTATTTGTAGTAAAATGCAGACAAGTGGACTTTAGTACCACATATCTGGTATGACCGGAAGTACATTAAATATTTTTTTATATTGTTAATACTATCCTACATTTCAGCATGCTTTGTGGTGTCTGCAGAGACAGTTACTATGAATGCTCAGACTGTAGTGCATGCATTATCAACAGAGGGCATGTATGAGTATAAAATTGAAAGCTGGAGCAGCCAGTTAATCAAATGATTTAGCACAAAAGGACACCATTAGACTCGTACACTCCAGTCCTCATAATTCTGATCAAAACTCACCTGAAAATGATGGGCGCTGTTGATCAGTAGTGTCTTCCTGTGCCAGAAGTTGCCTTGGTCACCATAGCGAACCCACAACAAGTTTCCCCGGCCACTGTTACGTGTGCGCTTGTACACAGCCAATCGAAACACATGCTGGCCAAACATGTGATAGTGGAACCTAAAAGCACAGGTTGGTTTGGATTCAGGATCTCGTCGAGGAGTTTGGAAAAAAGGCCGACTGATTAGAACGGCCGTGTCTTTGAACTTCTGTGGGTCTGAAGCTTCAATATAGAGGAAGTGGCCCTCTGCATTGGCTCGTGTGTGGTCCTTCCATGGACCTGTGTTGAAAGTGGAAGTGGGTCCTTGGATATGGGTCCAATCAAACATGTCTTCCTCATGCTCCTGAGTCCAGCTACACAGGCCTTCCTCAAAATCACACATTAGCTCTGGCGCTGCAGGAGAAGAAAAGATCACTGTAAACGCGACTGCTAACCATCAAACAATATAAACTGCTTCAATGACCATATCAAACTCCACCAATACTGACAGCAGTTTTCCTCATCTGTTCCATCTCCACAGTCATCGATCAGGTCACAGATCTGGTAATAGTTCACACATGCTTTGCTCCGGCTACAGTGAAGGTGATTAGAAGTTTGGCACATCTCTTCAGCTGCAGGCAATGAGCAGTTATGGAACATAATATCATCTAGAGCGGAGACTCCTTCATACACAGCCAAGCTCAGTTTTGCAACTGAGATGTGGAAAGGCCTGGTCTGTCTGCCAATCTGGACGATTACAGGGTGCCACTGGTTACCTTGGTTGTAAAGTGTTTGCCAAAGTATAGTGCTGCTGTCTAAGCCGTCTATCACCAAGTGCATTTCAGCAGCACCAACAGAATGGCCAGAATTATAGTGCCTGTAACAAATCAATCAATGTCAATACTAAATCTAAACAATCAATGTTAAAAAATATTCTGCAGTGAAGCATATTATTAGTTTTTATTTTTAAATATATTATATTTTAATTAAAGGGATAGTTCACCCCCCAAAATTAAATGAACCTTCGTTCATCTTCAGAACACAAATTAAGATATTTTTTATGAAATCCGGGATCTTTCTGACCCTGCATAGACAGCAATAAAATGACCACGGTCAAGGCCAAAAAAAGTAGTAAGGACATCGATAAGATAGTTCATGTGACATCAGTGGTTCAAGCTTAATTTTATGAAGCAATTAAAATAGTTTTTGTGTGCAAAGAAAACTAAAATAATGACTTTTTCTTATAAAATAACAATTTCTTCTCTTCTGGGTCAGTCCGCCACCATTCACGACAGCACCACGATGCATGCTTGTGATGCTTCAGATGCAGGAGCTGGTTTTCTGATGGAGAACCTGGATGCGCTGCTCCTTGTTTGCAAGCAGAGGAATGCACACGTGTGCATTATGGTACTTTTGTGAACATGCATCAAAGACTGACACGGAAATATTACTGTAGCATCATAAAATGACAGTTGAACCACTGATGCCACATGGACTATTTTAACAAAGTCCTTACTACCTTTCTGGGCCTTGAACATCTATGGAGGGCCAGAAAGCTCTCGGATTCCATAAAAAATATCTTAATTTGTGTTCCGAAGATGAACAAAGGTCTTGTGGGTTTGTAATGACATGAGGGTGAGTAATTAATGACAGAATTTTCATTTTTGGGTGAACTATCTCTTTAATTATTAATTCATGTATTTGACTAGCTTAGAAAGGATTTGAATAAGGCCAGAGCCTACCAGAAGGTCATGACACAATCTGAACTTGTTTGCTGGAATGTAGGACTGCGCAGCAAAGCCTGCTGGGACAACCTGCTACTCCTCTTGAAAATAAACATGAAGTGGCCTTAAAGGGGAAGAAAAAGAGATAGTAAAATATAAAAATATTATTGACAAAACCTGAAAATGGAAATGGCATTTGCAACCATTCCAGTAATTCCCACTTGATTTATAAATCTCCCAGAGGCCAAACATAATTATCTGCACAATATGAAAAGCAGCACTATTTTTCTTTAGCAAAGCACTAAAATTGAAATGAACAAGCCTACTTCTCACACAATTTACACTCCCAGGTGATTTGTATATAAACATTATAAGTTAAATGGGATTTTAAAAAGGTTTCAGTGCTATTGCAAACAAAGTAAATGTTCTTCATGGAGAAACAGAAATGTTAGGAAATGTGCACATGGAATAAGTGGATGTGGTTTATAGGTCAGAACTACAGTTTTAGTATCTTTTAGGGTGAGAGTAAATGAAATGTGAGACTAAATCATTTCATGATTTATTTAGTCTGTGCATTTATGTGTATTCACCTGCACTTGTGTTCGTAGAGTGGTCCTGGGGTGGTGTTTGGTCTGGATAATCTACAGCGACTCCATTAGCTGAGCCTCTCACCCATTCAAACCCATCATCCTGGACAAGCTCATACCAGCCACACGAGCCAGACTCGAAATCACACTGTGCCGCTGAGAGTCCAATTAACATCATTCAATAATATTCAAACAATAAATTCAACATAAAACCACCCTTCAAAATATAGACAAAATAGTTCAAACATTTATAATATCTCATTTATATTCCAAAGAAGAAAGAAAGCCATATACATTAGGTTTGTAACAACATGAGGGTGAGTAAATGATGACAGATTTTGTTTATGGGTGAACTTTTTCTCATTCATTGCACAATAAACTATTTGGTATTAATCAAGGTAAATATTTCTTAAACAGTAACATGGCTGATGTTCCAGTGAAATCATGTTTTAAACAAGTCTCCAGTCTCTTAAGTAAGCTATTTCTGCAGTAAAAATAACTGTAAGGAATGCCCTGCAAGACATTCAATTTACACAGTTGGCTGTACACAGTTAGGTTAAAAATAAGATGGATACTCACAGCATTTGACCTCGTCCTCTCCATTGGGACAGTCTAATGAAAAATCACACACTTTCACCCCATCTATACATATATTTGCCCCACAGTGAAACTGAGCTGGGGGGCACTGAGTTGGAAGAGGTGCCTTGATGTCAGTCTCTGGAGAAAACAATAAAGCCAAAATACATATTTCACAGAAAAGGTAAGCAAAAGGTTCAAGATGGGACTCATAAAGTGAAGAGAGGTTTAGAGCTCCTTCCTGCATTATCACCTCCTCTGTTAACGGTGTCATGTGAAGTAAATCTGAACATGGGCACATTATTATGATTAATCTGACTGTCCAGAGTACTGCTGAAATAAATCACAATAATGCGGTATCGTAACACACACACATTTACAACTAAACACATACACTTGGTCATAGAAAATTAACCTTGTTCTGTTCTGTTCTGTGCAGATCTGTATTTACGGTGGAAAATAAAGCAAGATAATCTTTTCTCATAAATAGTTAAGCATTTTTTGTGACAAATGTTTAAAATAAAAGTTATTGACTTACTGTAAAGCTGTGTCAGCAATTAAATCTTAAATTGTTGACCAATAAAATCTTCAGAAGATAATAAAACCCCACCATGATTTTGTCATGGCATTTATATATACTCGAAATTAAAAATGTTACCGATGTCTCTACCTCTTTCTATCATGGACTGAGCTGTAAATTAGACAGTTGCTGAGGTTCCCTTCTGCCTGTCACTATTGTCCCTCTGGTGTTGTAGTCTAACCAGCACAGGCTATAAATGTATTAGACCGTATTGACAGCTTTATATTCCTGCATCTCTTAAGCTCTCAGCACCTCACACCTTTCAGAAATTTCTAAAGCAAATCCATCACATAACTTCATCTTTGCATCTGTCAGACTCTCTCTCTCTGTTTCTTGTGTTTCCCCTCCTCTCGTGCCCATCTTTGGTCAGTTCCTGTTCTTGTCATCATTTGTAATTATCAGTTCCCAGCCCTGTGTCTTCAGTTGATTAGTCCCCAGCCCTGTGTTATTAATTATCTTGTTTGCTCCTTCATTTCCTTCCCTTTATAAGTCCTCAGTGTTCCCAGTGTCTTTGTCCAGTATTAACGTCATTTTGGTGTGTACCTGTTCTCCAGCGATCTCTATGTTTCCAAATAAAGTGTTCAAAAGAAGTTCCATGCCTCCTCGTTCCTGGCACCCCCGTACATCCGTGACAGCATCTTTACAAACAGCTACATTATATCCCAAACATGGACGTCTGAAGGAGGAGCATACTCATACATACCGATAACTTTAATGAAGCACACATACTGATGATATCAGGGGATTTTCCAGACTTTAATCAGTAACATGCACACGAGGCTTCCATCGAAAACGTGTGTCGATATATTGACATCCTTTTCAATACTCTTTCGTCTAAATAAATTGGCTTTACCTACTGCACAGTCTCGATCACAAGCTTTTAAAGAGCTGTTTGATCATTCACAAAAGATAGAAGACATTTGCATTTTCTACAATAAACTGTAGGTAAATATCCACCTAATCCACTGCTCTTTTATAAAATATCCTATATCCCTGTTATTAATGCAGTATGAGAATCCGCTGCAAAATGAAAATTATGCCATTAATTACTCCTTCATGTTGTTCCAAATCCATAAGAACTTTGTTCATCTTTGGAACACAAATTAGGATATTTTTGATGAAATCCAAGAGCTTTCTGAGACTCCATAGACAGCAATGCAACTGAAATGTTCCAAGACCCAGAAACGCAGTGAGGACATTGCTAAAATAACAATTCTCGTAGCTTTGTAATATTACGTTTGAAACTGATGCCACATGGACTTATTTTTTTACTAAAATAGTTAAAATAGTTAACATAGTTGAGTCTGGGAACGTTTCAGTTACATTGTTGTCTGAAGGTAATCTGAAGGTGCTTGGATTTCATAAAACAATTAAATTTGTGTTTTGAAGATCTTACAAAGGTCTTACGGGTTTGAGACGACACGAGTGTGAGTAATTAATGACAGAATTTGTATTTTTGGGTGAACTATCCCTTTCAGTGCTTGAGTGCATCTGAATAAATAAAACTGAATTGCGAACAATTTCAGACCAACACTGCAGAGTTCAAATGTGAAGAACTCATCCCTATTTCTTAGTCCCTTTGAAGGTTTTACCCCACTGTTTCTTCAAACTCACTTCTATCATCTGCCCAAAGCCAATAAAGGAGGGACTTTCGTCATGCAATTAAACCCACAGAAATAAATCATGGAAGCACAGTGTCCATCATTTGTACTTTCAAAATCTCTCATTCTGAAGGGCCCTTTGAAGTAACCAATTCTGTTTGGGCTGATCATTGAATATGGCGTTGTGCCATGAAGTCCCCTTCAGAAGCCGAATTATCCTTTTTGGAACGCAGTGCTTTTTGCAGATCAGTTTGACCGATTAGATCAAAAGAGTGATTCATTTGTGAATCTGGCATTGCTAGTTCTGAACCTAGACAGTGTAAGAAAAAGTGACGAGGACGTGTGTCCTAAACCCGCTCCCATTCTACAATTGGTCACCATTTGCTCAGGATGTGATTATCCCAAATGGTCTAGAAACAACATAACTTGACTTTCTTCTTCTCTCTAACAATTAAGACATCTTGGGAAATGAGCATGATCAAACATGGAATCTGGGTCAGGGCAGAAAATGTATTATTACAACAGAAAACACATGTGACTTGATTGCTTAAGTATTATCAAACAAAATGATTTTCAGGTCAGTATATACATCAATCCCACTGACACATAAGGATTTATCAGTAACTTTTACTGGGACACTCTTGCCCCAGTAAAAGTGGTCTAGCGACACCGCAGAATTATACCAATGCTCCACAGAATAAAGTCAGTCAAACAGATTTGTAACGACATATGTAACTTTTAGGTGAGAAACTGAATTAGGTGGATTTAGGCAGTCTTATTGGATACATGGTGCCCTGAAACAGTCCAGACTGTGCTGACTGATTTGCAGAAAAAAACACTCTTGAGAAGACATATTATTGTTGACCCACCTACTGCTACCGCACATCCTCTGCTAAAGGACACATCATCAATCGCTACAACTTCATATGGGTCACTGCTGTTGAATATCAATCCTCGAATCACAACCTGTAAATTCACAGTGATTTGGGTTACTGATTGAACTATCCACCATACATACCAAACAAATATACCCCTTCCCCCTCATACAGTACATGCACACCAACCTTAAACTCTTCTCCGCTGTTTATCACCACCACTGTTCGCATCCATGGAGCATGTGGATCAGGATTGGATGTGGACTGAAACCAAACCTCCTGCATCTCTCCCGAAGACTTGAACTGGATCAGAACCTGCAAAGCCCCTGCCAGCATTCCAATATGATGATAGAAAGTTAGCTGTTCAAAGGAGAGGACAACAAAGAGAGAGAAAATATAAATCCCTCAAAAGAACATGCAATGTGAACAGTCCTATGTGAACAAAGGATTCGAGAGGTGCATTGCTCGCTTCATTACACATTGAGCTTTAAAGATGTAACATTAAACATATTCAGCATTTGCTAAATGAAACAAAATGAATGCTGAAAGCATCTCATACTCAAAGCAGTTTTGTTGTGAAGTGAGTTCATGTTATTGCATATTACTGCCAAGTTCAATGTCATCTTATTTTTGTTTAAGCAGAGAATCACTCAAAGTGAATTACTCCATATTCGATAATGGAGAATCTAAAACCGTAGATCAAAATGAGTGCATGCACTGCCCACTGTGTCACGGTCTGACAGCTTATGCATAACTCTCTGCTGTCAATAAGAGAGTGTAGCCGTGGCAGTGGATAAGTGCTCTACACACATAATCTAGGGCTTGAGCCAAGAACTTAACAAGATGCTGCTTATGGTTTGTGGTAAACTCTGCAGTATGTCTCTCGTGACAAAAAACAAAACAGACATATTGCATTGGTCCATTTACTGAACTACTAAAATATTTCATATACATTTTTTAACAGGCTATTTAATTTGACACTGGGACTTTTCATTGTTTTTATCACCCCGCTTGTCTGTGTTAGTTCGAGACAGGCTATCAGTATCCGCATTAGTGGTAAAGAGTTGTCAGCAAATCTTTTGCAGGTTTTACATCAGTCAGTGGTGACAAGTGCCTATATAAGTGAACAATTCCATCAGCCTATTCATTCAGGAACTAAGCCAGAGTAAGTCATTGAATCATTCATTTAACCAGTTTGTTCCTAAACACTGCATCTGCTGTGGCTTTGTTCATAACAATGTTGTTGGCAGAGCAAAAATAGACAAATTAACAGGCAGTACTGTGTCCAAAAGTCAATATACATTTTTTACAGTTGTGTAAAAGCAATATCACACAGTTATGTATATATTATGGAAAATAGTATTTTGATAGCTTGCTCTAAAAAGCAGATGGTGGTTTGAAAAATAGGCTACTGGTTTATTAATTTAATTTTGGACAGACAATGAAATAAAACATCAAACAATGTTTAGTCATGTTTTTAATTCTGTACCCAGCATGTCTGTGAAGGCTGGAAGAGAGGACTGTATATTTCAGCACTGACTCCTCCAGTTTTTGAGTGTATATAGAGGCAGTGACCTGACAAAAGAGAATAAAGAGTGTCCTGAGAAGTCAGGAAATACAAAATAAAACCAAACCTTGTTAACATCTACTATACTATATAGTGAGAATATGGTGCTTACACTGAGGGGAGGAACAATCATATCTAAATAAAATATGAAATTAAGGAATTTAGTATATGTACTGACAATTATAGGGTGGAAGTCATGCTAAAGATTGTGTACAACAGGTTTCAGAAACGCTGATTATATTAATAATTAAAAGCCTTACAAATTCATCAGTAGGTTTTATAGAGTTAAGTGGTATCCATTACGATATAAGACTAACTGTTTTACTTACCGGTAACATTTTCTCTGTGGTCGGTCTCAGTACTGGGACGGCTCAAACCTGATCCTCTTATCCAAATATGATGTTCATTTTGAAGTTGAAAACCACAGAAACCTTCCTCAAAGTCACATCTCACAAACTCAGAGCCTATATGAGAGGAAAGTAAAAGCTGGCCATTACAGTAAAATAAACACTGGTGTCTGCTAATCATTTAAAATCTGTTACAGAGACACCATTAAAAACATGCACCTATGTACGGTATCCATCGTATAACACATTTAATATGCACTTGACTTAAAAACTGTTGTCACAAAATAGATTCAGGAGATGCAAAATAACAAAAAATAAATAAAAAATCAAGTTATATAGGCTAAAATAATGCGCTGTGTTTACATGAACAACATAAGATAAAAATGATAAAAATCTTTTCATAGCATCATTTAAAGGATGAAGGTGCAAAACAAAAGCAATAGTGGTCAACCCTAATACACCAACCTAAATTCTGTAATGTTCTGCCTTTTAAAAGCCCCAGAAGCATTAAGTCAATATTATAAAAGCACTGTTGTAAGACCTCCCAGTGCGCTCCTTTATGCGTGTGCCATAAATCTCACTATTTACACATGAGGGCCTTTAGGAGCATTTAAAATCATGTTGCCAAAGAGAGGGGAAAAAAGGGCCATTACTGTCAAAGACTTGCCTGTATGAGCACAAGAAACATACACAAATAAAGGAGTAGACAAAGGAGCTGAAGAGCAGATAAGACTATCTTACAGACTAATACTTACAGTCAGTTTCATCGCTGCCATCTGCACAGTTCTCTCTGAAATCACACACACGTTCCTCAGATACACAGCCGCCTCTCGCACAAGTAAACTCCTCAGGCAAACATGGCGTAGATGATACACTCGCCAGGAAACACATCAGAAATGAGGCCCACACACACATCCTCATTGAGCTCTCTGACAAACAGTCCAGTAGCTCATTCAGATCTACATGTAAGCACAAACACAGAGACAGACACACTCACACCTCAGTATCCACAAAACATGAATCCTCAAAACCCAAGGAGTGTCAGTCTACTATATAACGTCGACTTTGTGCCGCGTATCACAGAACGCTAGTGCAAATGACTTTATGACTGTTACACAATAGCCCTGCTTTCTTTCATTGTGTATCTCTCTCTCTCTATGTGTGTGTGTGTGTGTGTGTGTGTGTGTGTGTGTGTGTGTGTGTGTGTGTGTGTCAAACTCCATGCAATTGGCTAGAGATAAAGTGACAGTAAAATGTAATCTATTATTTTAAGACATGATTTTGTGCAATAAGAACCCAAGTTTACAATGAGTTAAATAAACACATTTAGGTGAAGACATAAAAGCAATTTAAACAAGTATTAATACAAATGTGCTGCTATCTTAATTCCCTTCATTTTCAGTTCGAAGAAACAGCACCGAATGATAAATAAGATGGCAACATAATAAAGCGTTAGTTCCACCCTCTGTCCTGCACCGACTTTACAAATGTTCATTCAGCTATAATTTCATTTTTCATGAATCAATGACTGAAATTCAAAATCATTAATGGGGTGTGATAAAAGAAATGCTCTGTTGGCCATAATAATATCAGAATAACCTTCAAGCACAAAATAACACAGTGATAAGAATAAGAAAAAAATAATTAGGGATTAGTTGAACAATAAATAATAATAATAATAAGGTTCTTTTTTTAAGCCCCACATCATTACTGATAAACTTGACATCCCTCTATAGACATTAGCTGAAATGGGCTATTGTAGGATAATAGCTGGTCAAATAGAAGGTGACTATATATGCTAATAATCCTCCTGTGAGTGATAAGATCCAGAGACTGCGGCAGTGATAATGGAGTCTTAAGACACACAAATCCTCAATAGTTCAATTGAAGAACAAATCTTGTGTCACCAGGGATGTCACTTGCTGTCTATGTGATTAGTTGGGTTTATTGATTGTCAGCGCCAGGAGATTTAAGTGGCTGTGTTCTTACTAGTTATTATGTCAGTCGTCAAGACAGACAACACAACAGAAGACAGACAGTGTTTTAAGCATTGATCTGTCTTTAAATAAGCTTTTGGGCATTTACACACACTCTGGTGGACATTTCAGCAATATTAAGGAAGATTGTTTATCATCTACTTTTAAAAAAATGACTGTTTTCAAACATGTTCCTCCAATATTATCCACATCTGCAAACAGGTGTACAAATAGATAGTCCAGCCCCAAACTCATGCCACGTGTCATTGAGTAGTTGTAGCCAGGTTAGCATGCTCAAACACTGCTGTAATGTTATGCATCACAGAGACACAATGTTTATTGCATCTGGAGAAATAAACCTGTGAATGGTTCATCTGAAATACTCTGCATATTAATAATGGTTAGGAGAAAATCTTCAAACATCACCATTAAGGGATAGTTCACCCAAAAATGACATAATCACTTACACTCACCCATCACCCTTATGTTGTTTCCAAACCTTTATGAATGTTTTCTTCTGTGCAACATCAAATAAAATATTTTGAGACATTCCAAGTTTCTTGTCTGGTCAATACTAACCAAAGCTGTCTGGTTACCAAACTGTTTTATTTGTTTTTTTGTGTTTTGCAGAATAAGAAAAAAAACAGGTATATTAAGATATATCCACTTAGTAATTCATAAAATAATATAAATTACAGCTCATTAATGCAGTCTACTAACACCAAGACCCTCTCTTACATGGACACTGCTGATTTTGTAGCTCTTCCTCACTTTTCCTTTACAACACATTGTGTTCATCTCAGACTCAAGCTGTCACTGATCGTCCACTCCGGGGAGTTTCATTCTCCTTTTGAATTGAATAAATGGAATCATATAGTCTGTATGTTACCTGTCAGGGCGAAACTATTAGCCTGCCATGACTGCTCCTTAGGTCATCCACCCATTTCATCACGCTCCTTCTCCATCAGCCCACAGCCTTCTGCAACACAGAGCATCGCCCTCCGCTCTTCAATCCTGCTTTCTATAAAACAATAGATGTCACACGATTTATTTCAGGCACCCTCAGATCCCCTTTCTTTGTTTTTCTGGTAGTGGTGTAACCTCAATATTTGTCTTTAATGGCAGGTCTGTCAGGTTATTTTGGAGTAATTGTTAAGAATACAACTATTTGCTCACTGCTCAAAGATCCAAATAAATTAGTTGGGAAAGCATCCATATCCAGGAACCCACCATCCAAAAATACCCAATCCAGGTCTTCCAGGACCTGAAATTATGACTTTTAAATGAGTACTATTATTGCATTCTCAGTTTACAGGTCGGCTTTTAGGTCCAAATCATGTTATTCCTCAGAGAAAGGAATAATACAAGAGTTAGTGAAGTCACAAGCATCATTCCTCTTGTGCTTGAGCTAAAAGCACCATATGTTCTCGATCAAAATACTAAAGAAAATCAACTCAGCAAGTCATCCCTTTTCCAATTTTAAATTACTCCTTGAAGTGCTCGATTAGCTCTCTGACAAGATGCATAGGTTTGAAATATAGATCATATTAATAAGGGGAGTTTTACAAATGGTGTGTAAAACATTTTAAAGGCTATGGTAAAATTAATGAAGGACAGAATGAGAGTAAAATGACTCGTAGAAACAGGTTCAAAGTAGATGTTTAGTGACAACAGTTGTTTCATTGAACTAAATTACAGTTATTAAACCAAATGTTCTCAGTGCATGTTATCCAGTGTTTTGAACAGTGTTGTGTAAAAGGAAACATACAACCACATTGACATCACTTTTCTTCCTTACACTTTTTAAAAATGCATTTCCAGAGAGTAATACTAGTACTAGCACTACAATAGTATACAAAATAAAATAATATATACTAGTATAGTATATACTATACTAGAATTAACGGTTGTAATTAGAGTACTAACAACATTTTCTGTGAAAATATCTACATGCAGCTCCTTTTTATTACTTGCAAACAATACATGGAGGAATAAAAACACTTTTTCTTCTCTCTGTCAGCAAAGCTGACCCGTATACTCACAAAGATGTGTGTCACTGTGCACAAGTCATCTAAATATAACTGTGCTTTGATCATCTTATCCAGGCTGCAGTGTTTGTAGCACAGAGAGGTGGGAACTATATGCATCTCAACAAACCACCATGAATTTGAGGAAACCAAAATGTTTTGTAAATGAGCATGAATTTAATTTCCTTGAACAGGTATGAGCATCACACTTGGCTACCACTCGGTTACTGACAATAATGACATTATTATACCATAAATACCATTATTCAGAATATGTATGCCGAATCAACTTGTCTGTAGATGTTTCTGTTAATCTACAGTTAAATAGTTGTATAATGATTTGAATGACTGAATGACTCTTTGATCATCTCTGTTTCTTTAGACTAGAAATGTCCTGAACTTTTATCATCTACCAGACAAGTTTAAACAAGCTGTTTAATCTTTAACAAGGCTGCACACACACTGTCGGGATTAAATATTTAAGATTACCTACAGTAACATATTAATGTTTTATCATGCGTTGCTTCTAAGTGATACTGAAGTCTGTTAGTTTTTTGAAAATGATTAAGGACAGAAATGCAGAAAGGATGTGTATGACACCAGGTGTAGAACATAAATGACAGGCTTGAAATCAAAGCCGAAGTTAGATGAAAGAATTGGCCGTCTGTTTAAAGAATACATCAGTCATATTACTTCAAAGAATGAAAATGAAACAACAAGCGCATCTAAATTCTCTATTTGGATGACCTTTACACACATTTTTCAAAATGATCAAAAATGGTTAAGACATTAAACATAATTGGGTTTAACATCAGACCTTGTTGTACCAATTGTACATTAAATGCAGGAGCTCAGTTTGGAAATGTAAAAATATCTTTCTTTGTACAAAGGTGAGGAATTGCAGTCATAAATAAAGCGGAAGGAACGTGTCAGAGAATCTTCACAGAACAGGTTCCTGTAACCAAAATAGCAAAGACAACTGACAGATGGACTCGACAGGCCCCAGGGATGAATTAGTGATATGGGAACATATCACAATGGCTTTCGCTCTAATTGCTTTAGCCAGAATTCACTTTCCTTCAGGAAATTAAATTGAGCCTTGGATCGCCTTAAAGTAATAACATAAAAGAGATTCATTAATGTTATTGATGTGACCAAAACTATGCAAATGAAGACATGGACCTAAACTCACAGAACAGCATTGACAGAAATCAGGGGGAAATAATCTGTCAGTTCAATCAATAACTGTATGCCATCCTGCCTACTGTTTCATCTAGGTACTTTGGGACAAAATATTCCCATCCTATTAACAGAGGCAATGAAATGATATTCCTGGCACTAGAACAGACTAGACCCATATTGGCATACGTCAATTCTCAAATGAAAGGGAGCACTTTGTATTTGATCCAGTCGTTTCATCGTCAGATTCCGCTGTCCTTCACCTCCATTCCTTTATGTCTCTGACTCACTTTCTCTTTATTGGCAGAAATATTCGGTTTAAAACAGAGCTGCACCTAGGCCACAGAATAGACTGCAGCCTTTTAACAGTGAGGTTACCATGGATACTCATTATTATGACCCGTACTGATGATGACAGAGGACCCAAAGGATCCTAAGTGATTTCTCAATTTTGCAAACAGTACAGGATTTGCTCTCACAAATCAACAGATGTAAGCTTAACTTCAAGAGACTCTGGGGTCAAACGTGTTGAAGGTGAAGTTTATTTTTCTTCCATTCCACTTTAAATTTATGAAATATGAATCATTAATAAGACTGGTGTAAGGTTAAGGAGAATAGCCATAGCAGCTAGATTTTGAGTAGGTGTGCAGGTTTCCTAATCTTCACCTCCAGAGAACAAAGCATCAGTATGACAAATAGATTTCCACTTAAACCTAATACAATGTAAGCCATTACATCAGAAGGCTAAGTGAGCATAATCTTGACTATATAAATCAGTCTGGAACAGTAATGATTACACATACTTTAAAGAAATCACTGTACCTTATATTGGAGATTAGCTGTAATACTTGATAGATCATTACACGAAGTGACAGGCCATGACTGCCTTGATAGACTGATTAATAACGTTCGACCTCGACTACAGTGTTTTGCCAAGACTGCCAGCGTGAAATACAAAGAGAAGCACGCAAGGCTCATGAAAGGCAAATGGATGTCAGAAAATGTAATCTCACCTTTGCGTTCAATGACAACTCGTCTGACTGTTGACACGAGACAATATCACACCCTAGTGCATAACATTCGCAACTGCAATTTCTGTTATTTATTTGAACAAAACAGTAAGCATTTCGGAAACTAATCAAATATTGACGAGACAATGTATCTCACGCAGTCATAAATACAGTTATTGAACATTGTGTTAAAAATTACCTAGTAGCTTTCAAACTAGTCCATTAGATTATATATTTATATATGGTTAAACTTTATATCCATATTTCACTTTAGACATGCTCCTATAAGTAACTTTGCAACTACGTCAACTAATGCTCTGTAATTTGCAACTGCATGTCTACTAACTCTCAGAGTAGACTGTTAGGGTATGTTTAGGGTTAGTAGAATAAGTTGACATATACTTGCAAAGTTTCTCATTATCAGTATGCTGTGGACCCATCCAAATAAAGTGTTAAGATATGAAGCAGACAGTCTTCTAATACTCTGACTGCTAGTTGACATATAGTTGCAAAGTTACTTACTGTTTGTAGAATGTCTAAAGTTGACTATCAAAATAAAGTGTTACCCTGATATCATTTGAGTGTTTACAGTGTGTCTGGCTTGTTTTTCAGGGAAGGCAGATGTGGTGGAGACAGTCACAGGCACATGTTCAACTCAAGCGTGAAAATATTTCACACATCATCTGTTTTACAACTATCTTGCAATTATCATCTGGAGTGGTTCAGTGTGGTTAATTTCCCTGCCATCTGATCATTAAAAAAACGGACGTATTTAATGTACTGATGATCTTTTAATTTCATGTTTTTGTATCAGTGGTTCTTAACCCTGTTTGATTTGAAGGCAATTTTTTTGGGGGGTTGTTATGAAAGTGCCCTTTATCAACATATGGACAATACGTCAGAATCAATTCCTTTCACAGCTGAAAGCATTCCCTGTCATCAGCTACAAAACCAATTTGTATAGAAATAGATTCAAACAAAGTGCAAGCATGGACCATTTCCAAATGGATACACAAGACTAATCCAAAGCTGTGGAGTCTGTAAAGTGAATTCAAATACACAAAAAATGGCTTTATAAAACTCACAAAATGGAAAAAGAAAGAAGCACTTGCTCTTGTATAAAATAAGGGAAAAACCTGAAACCATATTTGACCAAATAATGCAACAATAACAATTCAGATTTCAAATTAAAAGCTTTTATTATAAAACTATATGAATTAGCAAAGTTGCTACAGATTTCACCTGCTCATTTAGAAATGGCACATCTGAGAACCAAATGGTTTGACCATGAACTTCAGCAATGAAAGTGAATATTACACTCCTCTGAGCCGTCGGCAGGAACACATCAGTCCCATTCTGACGGGTGAGCCACATTTCCAATTTTAAATAGTTTTTATCCAAACGACCTCCGTTCAACAATGTATGATACAATATAAACTCATGTCAGGTTTGTAAAGATGCATAATAACACGCACCCATACACACTGCTTTAGACCGTGATTCTGAAAATAAAAGATCTTACAAAAAAATCTGATCATTTGACATTTATGTTAATGGTCACAGCAGCCAAATTAATTTCTTTACGTCTCCAAGTGAAATTTTAAGGAACATTAAACAGCACATTCACAACAGTCAGGTAAAGACCTCAAAGAATCACCACCTTCGCAAAACAGAGAGAGAGAGAGAGACAGTTCCATAAGGTTGATTTGTGTGGATCGTCAACAAATAACAATTAAGCAAATATATTTCAATGTTGGGAACAAAATGTCAGCAACAGCACCAATTTGTATTCTTTGCATCCAAGTCTTGGATGCGTTTCCCCTTAACTTAGCACAGAGAATGGAGATGATGAAAAAAAAAGTGAAAACAGGAGTTTTAGCTAGAATCAATAAGCATATTGGCAAAATCACCATGCAAACAAATAAGAACTAGTGCTCATGCACACATATAACCTGAAAAAAAGAATGACAAAAGAAAATGTCCGGATATGATCCAATCTGAATAAACCGACAATCACTGATATAGCAACAGACACAGCTATTATGGCTAGTTGACAAGTGAAGATTATCTGCAGTGAATATTTGCACCAAGTGGGTTGGGATAGAAAACAAAAAATCATAATACTGAGTTACTTTTAAACATTATTTCCTCCACATAACTGAAGGACTTTTATGCTATAACCACACTCCAGCAAAGAGAATGGTTACTTAAAAACACAGAGACAAAAACATGCTAGTCCCCCCCACACACACACACACACACACACACACAAACCTGTAACATGACATTTCAGTAAATCCAGCCAACTGCCGATTTCTAATATGTGCCATTAAAAAAATATATGCTTGAAAAACAAGATGTCACTCTGCTTTACCTTGCAGCGCTGATCAAACCTGGTGTCCTTCTTTAAATTGCATCTCACATAAGTGATGTTTCAAGCTGTAATGGCCACGTCTGAATGGCAACAGCACCCTCTACTGTAACTAATGATTGAGGTAATGTGTACGAAGTGATATGCTCATGTGTTTTCATGATATGTAATGGTGTTTCTGGTACCAATGGCACTTTAAACCCTTGATACCCAAAAAGCTTAACCAAAAACAAACAATGACAATTGACCCAAAGATTCCCCATGTGAAAAAGTAACATTTTGGCCATTCAAATAATTTCTTCCCAGTAGATTTAAAGAACAACCTATACGATTAGCTTAATATACTTATCTGGAGAACATCTGTTCCACTGCCAGTGTTAAAAACACAGTCCCTCCTGACAAACACATACCAGCACCGTAGTGCCTCTCTTTACTTTAGACTTTGATGATCTTCTGTTATACACTGTACAAAAGTCCAGTCATTCCTGATATAATATTGATCGACAAGACCGTCAATCCAGTTTCATGTAACTGATAAATCCCAGCTGAGGTAGGTGTCCAGAGAGTTCGGCTGCAGAGTGGCAATTCTGATTAAGAGATTAAAAATAAAACATAAGCAGTCAATGGGATGAGCCTGCGATGCCACCGAGGAGGTGGAAACACTGTCAATCAGTCCAATGAGTAGAATCAGAGGCTATCTGAGCCCAGCCCTCGAGGTCATCCACTCTAACCCTTGACAGAGCCTGAAACAAACCACACACACAATATTTTGTTTTACAAAAAAATAGGGATGCCACAATATTACTCTGGCCAGTGCAACAACATACATGATCAATATTAAAATTCTACACCAATGCATATAAAAAGCTAAATTAATAGTTTTGAAAGCTACAACACACAGCATCATGGCATTATAATGTACATTATGGAAACATTTAATCAATTGATTTTCTATAATAACATTTAACAAGGTTTTTAAATGATTCATGTTATAAGCACATTCTAAGTTAGAACAAACAAGGCTACTTAGAGCATCTCATGCCAGAGGATTTTTTTTCCAGACGTACTTTTTTTTTTTTTTTTTTATTTAACTGTCTGACCTTTTTTGGGATTATTGTACCGGTAATTAATGGCAACTTTTACTATGTTTGTTGCTGTACATAAAAGTGGAAGCTCGGAAATTAAATGTCCAAAACGTGAGTGGTAATAAAAGATTAATACCCTACCGCGTTCAAAAATAACATACCACCAACACGAAACCTAAACAAGTGTCAACAAAACCAAACATGAGATAAAAACACTGTACCGGGAGAGCTACCAAGCTGGTTTCCTTTGTCAGAAAAGCCACATGTATGGAGTTGATTATGCGATGCAAACATCAATATGTCTTCTGAGGTCGTAATATGGTATTGTGCAAGGAACCGTATGAAAATAAGTAGTTATTAATCTATAATCTGCCCAGTAATCATTATTTGTGTGAAAAGGAATAAAGTCGTTGGTGTTTTACTGTCACTAGTGTTCATTTCAGCTGGAGACTGCAGTGAATTAAATGTATCAGTACATTTTAGAGCTTTGCACAAATGAAGATAGGGGCACGTTTTTCCAATGAGCCTGGATTGATTGTTTTATTGGGTTGATTGTGTGTTTTGCGATCATTAATCTATTACACCGTACAGCACCTACAGGCAAGTAGAGTTAATCCCCGTGTCTGTACAGCTGGTCTTACCCTTCTCCAGTGAGCGCACAGCAGGACTGGATGTGCCAGGGATGGTCCTTGATGGAGCTGAGGGTCAGGTATTTGGAAATCTCTGCTGCGGACATACAACCCTTCATGTCCTGCTTATTAGCAAAGATCAACACTGCAGCTTTGCGCAGATCCTGAAAGAAAGAAAACCGAAAACAACAACTGAAAACAGACTCAAATGTCTCTTTTTTTGAGAGAGCATTTAGATCCATGCTCTGGTTGCTGTAAATGTTAAAGCATTACCTCATGGGCTAGCATCCTGTAGAGCTCTTCTTTAGAAATGGCTAGTCTTTCTCTGTCAGTACTGTCCACTACCAGTATGATGAACTACCAAGAGAAAATACACACGCAGCTTTATTATCAGATGTCAGGCAGCATACTATTGCACTTGCATTTAGGGGTGATTTCTAAGTTTAGCAAGGTCACAGAGTTGTTTGTTGCTCAGTGTGCATGTCCTTGGCACATCATGTATCAATGGCCTCAAGAACAAGAGCTCCTGAATAGAGCTTGACAGCAGGGCCACAGCACAATTCTCATACGCACACTTTCTGAATGAAAGGCAGGGGTCTCGCCATTCAAACCTCTCTATAACCCTGAACTTTGAACTCGGAATCAGACACCAGCTGCTAAGGTCTGGCGGAATTACCGCTGTGCACAACTGTTGTTCAAACTATTGTTTACAGCAGACTGAACACACAGCTGTTACTCAGAAACCATCTCAACTTCCTTTGATGCTATTATTATAGTATGTGGTGTTTGTTACTGGTACTAAAAATATCAATTTAAATATGTCTGTAGGAGGACATTCTAGACAAAAATTGGTTTAATTTGACACTGAAAATAAGAAGTGGAAATCAAAGAAACTTATTTTGTTGATGTTAAGATGGCAAAAACTACAAGTCTATCCACCTAAACAGGGAGTTGCAGAACCTGACCTGGTACAAGTCGGTTGCACCAGTTATTTGATGTGGAAATAACACATTGCTGAAGATGTGGCGGAGAATATACACCACCGTTCAAAGGTTTGTCTCAGTAAGATCTTATTGAAAGCAATACTTATTAATCAGGGCCCGTATTTATCAAACTTCTCCAAGTGCCATTTTAGTCTTAAGTGCTGAGAATTCATGAAATGTACTCCTACTTTGAAACTTAAGTATAAAAGCAAGTTATCAAATTTCTTAAAGCTAAGAATCACTCTTACTTTCAGAGTTATTTAAGACAGATGGAGAGGTCTCTCAAGTGGTTAAGAGTTGCCAGTGAGGGCTTGTGATGGCGCTGAGGAGACAGAGACATGCGCAAATCTTTCAAGAGAGGAGAATGTTTTTGACGACGAGCAGTTAATCAAGCGGCATCCTCTTTGTCAGCGACTTGGTGAGGGACGTCATATCACCCCTAACAGTTTCTACACCGGAAGCGACAATTGTCGTGCCGCAAAAGCTAAAAGTCTGTCTACACTGGATGCGACAAAGTGACCGTTGCCAATAGAGGTCGACCGATATGGGTTTTTCTCTGGCCGATGCTGATATTTAGAAATCAGGGTAACCGATGGCCGATATATGATGCCGACATTTTGGGCGATTTTCTTTCTTTCTTTTTTTTTCTCCTTCATCTCATAAAATATAAGTCAAGTAATAAGTAAAGTGATAGATAAAATTGCTTAAATTAACATTTATTCATTTCATTTAGCTTTAAATTATTGAAAATTAAACTTTAAAAAAACAACAACAATTCAATGTCCTTATTTCTAAAGGTACCCTCTACATGATTTTGAGCAGTGTGTGTTTTCAATTCTGTTAATACAATCATCTCTTACCAAACAGGTTCATCCTCCAGCAGTGCAGTGTGTAAGCGCATTACCTCAGTGTTGGAGTAGTATGTGTTCCAAGAGGAGCGGAGACTCTCCTGACCACCAATATCCCACATCAGAAAGTGAGTTTGCTTCACCACTATTTCCTCCACATTGCTGCCAATTGTAGGAGACGTGTGCACCACCTCATTCATTAAACTGCACACACAGAAAAACGGTTCAGATGAAAAACTATACTGATGCAGTCAATATGTCACATTGCACCACACTGAAATCCCCTTTACCTAATCAGTACAGTGTGTCTATCTATTGTTTTACGCTGCTGTATATACACTGCACATAACATGCATATTGAATCAATTCTAATGTTTAGTGTGTATTGTATGTTCAGGCAATTGTCTCATACCCTACAGCTGAAACTAGATAGAACAATTTTAACTGACCCAGGTGTGTGGAAATAAACAGACTATTCTATTGTATGAAACAGACTCTTTGCTAATAAAAAAACATTAAAAACAAGAGCAATAAATAGTCTAAAGAAAATAAAATATCCATTACTCACAACTGATAAAGTATAGTGGTTTTCCCAGCATTGTCCAGCCCCACAATAATCACCTTGTGTTCTACAAAATAGAAATAAAAATATTACTGATTATAAGAAAGGTCAAACCAATAATATACAATCAAACATGAAATTAAAAACAATCAATTCATCTCAATAAATAAGGGGAGGAGTATAGGTGAATGCCAATAAAACAAAAATAATAGAATCCATTATTTACATGAAATACACAGAGACAATTTTATGCCTTGAGCTATAATGTTAAAGTGGGTGCGTCACATTTGCTGTGCTCTTTCATTTCATTCAGAGCTAGTTTGTTTCTGCTGACCTCCAAGTTCCATTAACTGGAAGATAATTGGTCCAAAAATCCCATTCAAACGCACAGCTCTGCCACACGGGACGCACGCTCGCATAACAGAAGACGATGTGATTAGACAAACTAGTGATCCGTCCTTTATCAGAGCAATGTGAGAAATATCTGACAGCCTGTGTGTATGTATGTAAGAGAGAGCGCATTTGGATTTTTTTCTCCCCTTTGAACTCTGATGTGAACGACAGGAAGCAGGACCGGATAACTCATGATATCTCTGACAGCTCCACAAAGACACAAAATATTTCACAGCAATTACTTCCTCAATGACCGACCCCTATTTTACTTCTGTATGCCTCCTGCAAAAACGTTACAGGACATAGTGAAGCCAAAAAGAGACACGGTTTCTCGAGACTACAGTTAACACCACCCACAGCTTTTGGTGGAACTTTTCAAAACAAACATAAGGACAAATTTAACCTGACTCTAATATAAGACTACTACAGCTACTGCTCTAAGCTTTAGCCAAAGCACAAAGGCTATAAATATGATTTGTGTAATGATTTACAAGACCAATAGGTGTTACAGCTATATTTAACTAATTTAATATACGTTCTTAAACTACGCTGCCAACTATTTACACTATATATTGTAAGAATTTCCATTTTTGTGAATGACTGCATGAAGGAGTTTGTGTTTTAGAGAGCAACACTCAGTGTAATCAAGTGACTGGTCCTCTTCAGGACAGTAATCCAGGGAATTAGGAAAGAGAATGTGATTACAAATCCAACAGGCAGAATTCCTTCTATGACTAGAAAAGTAGGCCAAAGAGTTATCCTACTTTCTCCTTTTGGACCTAGAGAAAGACTCGGCATCTAGCCCAGAGGACTGTCTAGTTCATTTGTAATAAATGCATCTAGCACACACAAGAAAACCATATTTCAACAACAGTTAACATGTATAACCTTGAATTAATGCAAATTGTTTAGTGTCAGAAATGTCTGAAAATTGACGCAATCAACAATGTCCATTCCAGTTTTAAAGGAACATCTGTCCTACATTACAGCAATCTGGATCTGGTTTGGAATGTTTGTCATGGGACGAAACGGCTAATAAATTAAGAAGGAAATACCATTCTTTTGTTTGCACACTGTCAATGCTCAAATTCTCAATTATAGAAATGCAGGTTAAAATGCGGTTTAGAAGAGTAACTTTTGGACAATCTAGTTCACTAAAGTTAAAAACTCTGCAGTCTCCATGCACAAGTCCATCATTGTGTGTCCTGAAGCCTGGATCTCTCTGGGCAGGCTGAACTGACGGCTGAAACTGGCAAACAATGGGAGAAGAAAGCGGTTTCCTCCCGCTGCTTTTGTTTGCCAGGGGACCGTGGCATCTGTTTCTTACACAAAAGCATTTTCAATTCAAATCAGTTCCTTTTATTGTCACTGCACAAGTTGAAGCTGATATCTGACCCCTCTGTCCTCTAGGCCTACATCACGAAAGACACATCTGTCACAGCAGCAGTGAAGACATACAAACATATGTCAGAGAACAAAACCTATGAGAACAAATCAGATCTGATCGGCCAAATCATACACAAACACATGAAACAGCTAAGAGCTGGAGAATTGTTTTACCTCAGGTCAGTTGTAGGCAGCAACATTCATTTTAGGGCAAGAGACTACAGTTAAAACCATTGGTTTTTCATACACTGGTCAATTTGAGATTTTGGGCTAATTTGCTTACATAATGCGTCTTCTTTCAGATCAGTGGTGTTGCAAGGGGGGGTCTTTGGGGGCTTAAGCCCCGAATGTTTTGCCAAAAGCCCCTGATCTTTTTGAAGAAGTACTAGAGATCCTTCTGTCCGTGATGAAAAGCATGTCTGCACTGCTGGCTGTGGTAGAGTATTGCTTCCCTTATGTGTTCCTTCCACTAAACACAGCTTTAAAGCGCTTGGTTTATTTTGGATATTTAAAGAGCCAGATCGCGAACAGATTCAATCACACACGCAATCTTATTCCTAAATGACATCGATTGAGCTATGTTTAATAAATCCTTAAATTACACTGTAACATTTAAATTTTTTAATCTGTGTTTGCGCTGCCGCTGACCCACGGAGGGCAGTTATGAAACATTTTCAAGTCTTTTGTATCATTATTTCTGCATTACAAACATTCAAATAATCACAGAAGTACTGGAATAAAGGTTAGTTCGGACATAAACAGTGTTGTCTACAATAGTGATCAAAAATAGAAAAAAAAAACTTTTGAAAGTGACTTCACGCTTCAAACAAAGATTGCGACTACATCGTAACGCATGCAGGTGGTGACAAGTGACTTACAAAAACACAATAGTTCAAAAGACATCGATTCGTTCAGGAATGAAACAAGTGAAGTCTTTATGAGCGAGTCACTGAATCATTCTTCAACTTGATTTTTTTAACATTACCTTGAAACATTTTATAAACAGATTGTAGCAATTTGAATTTTGTCAGAACCTCTAGTAAATTGCATGCTATTTTGTTTAGTTGTATTTTTTACAGAATCATGATGAAAAAAATAAAACACACACACATACATATACATATACATATATAAAATGATTCTCCATTTATCCAGAATCGTGCAGCTCTAGTTTGTCATTTATCCACATGTAATATAAACAAATTAATTACTTTAATGTCAGAGAAAGCATCAAAGATGTTAGTGAGGCTCAGTATCCAACGTATGGGAGCGACCCTAATGGAAAGAAAAACTAAAATGTGTTTGAAATAAATGTACTTTGTGCTAAGTATTCAACAAATACATTTACATATTTATGTGCATAATAAATATAATACATTAAGACATAATAAAAATACCCTGCAAAATTGCACTTTTGGTATACTTAACTGGTAGAATTAAAGTCAGCTAAATTGAAGAACTAATTTTAAAGCCCTTTAATTGTGCAGAAGTGGTACTGAAGTCCAACTAAAGATATACTTAAAATATATTTGATTGTGCTAGAGTTGTCCAAAGTATACTTCAGGTACACTTTAAATATCTTGCATTTAAAGATTGATATTATACAGAAATCATACGATCCTTATTAATAGTGATATAAAAAAATGTTAGGCACAATATTAAGAAATGTACATTGTGTAATAAAGACATACTCCAATTAAAGTTTAATTATAAGTAAATATATGAGTATATGAATATATGAGTAATTGATATGTCAATAAATGTGTTAATGGATTTGAAGTATATTTAGTATGAAATAAATGTATTTTAAATAAATTATGGGTGGGGGCTAAGCCCCAGTCTCAACCCTAGCAGCACCCCTGTTTCAGATGAGTGGAAAGAAAACACACAATCAATATTTTACAGGTTTTTGCAGATGGATTTATATATATGGTGAAGTGTTTTTTTCTGCCTGTTGAGTTTTTTTTTTGCTGATTTATGAAGAGATAAAAAGGGATATTCAAAATGCCCTGACATGCATATTTCATTAGAAACACATTGTACTCAATGTTCTGTGATGAATTGTTTGGCGTTGGTATGGTGGTGTCATAAATTAAGCCTACCTTTTTTTTTTTACAAATGTACTTGTGGTGTCTTGCCTTAAAACCTAGTTAGCTGCCGAACACAACAGTATTATATTACCATGTTTTCAACATGGTACCAAGGTAATACCATGTTTCTGGACAAGACACCATAATAGTAACGTTACCGTGAGGCATCACATAAATACATTATAAATGCATAAAGTATTAATTCTTTACCATGGTACTTATCAAAGCACCTGGTAACATCACTTTACCACAATACAGCAGTAACGTTACTTTAGGATAAAAACATTGGTAGGGTCTGTGCCAGACTCTTTTAAGCCTTTGTCTTACCCTGGTTACTACCTACAGTCTTCAGAAAGCACATTATCAATTCAACAAGTGGCCAATACTCAGTTTGCAGGTCATTTAAAGTGACCCATATGCTACCTTTACCACTAACATCCAGATAAGATCTGTTTGAGCTAACCTAACGTTACTGGAGAAGGTAACGGACTGACTAACCGACAAACAAACCGTTACAATTACGAGGTGAAAACACGATCCTGACTGGTTTAAATATACGGCAAGTAACGTAAACGTGTCAGTGCGAGGCTGTGTTTTTCACGGGTTAACATTAGCTCAGCGGATTTAAATGAGCTCACTCACTAGCACGAACGTTAACGTTAGCTCGCTCAGTTCCGCTGGACATCAGCCCGAGGCGGACAACACTCGAAAACACCCACTGCAAAACAGCCAGAACACAATCTCTTACCTTGATTACAAAAGAAACTCCATAGTTTAGCGAAAATTAGACCCATTTCTCCTGGTGGATGAGAGACGGTGTCCGGTGAGGGCGAGTTTAGTGAAGAGGCCTAACGTTAACGTTACAGCAGCTGTCCGTGAAGCCGTTATTTCTTCACAAACCCCATGCGGCTACGGTAACGTTAACTCAGCAGCACATGTGTGTGTGTGTGTGTGTGTGTGTGTGTGTGTGTGTGTGTCTGTCCACGGTTCAAACAGGTAAGCAGCTCAGAGCACTTCTTCTTCTGTGTGATCAGATCAAGTGTGCGACATCTCTCTCCAAACACAAGCGTCTTCACTTCCCAGAGCGCTCTGATCTCATCCACATTTTCCTCATGGACAAACAAATCGCACATCAGCTCCCTTTGTCTGGCTACACACGTGTAAGTGCTCGGGGTAGTGGAGCTCAAGGGAGCAAACTTGAGGCACACAGAGTTCACAGCGACGCTAATGTATGTGTTGCTGCTCCTGGATAAATAATAGCTCACTCTCTCTTGTGCTGTGTACACACACACCATCCCCCATTAGTGTCAGGTTTCACGTGTGAGATATCCGGCCTACAAGTGTCACATCCATATAATGTGAAGAAATCTTGACATTTAGTGTTGAATTGAATACCCGAAAACGGTCCAAAAATCACACATTGATGACAATGTGGTTACTCATATTAGTCTTTCTTCTATGTTGCCTGATGTTCCTGCCTAGCAGAGCTTATTTGCACACAGTTTGAAATCTCTTAGATAAACAGAAATGGAGCCTTTTGTGGGTGTTGTGTCTACTAAGAATATAGTAAGAAAGTAGATAAACTAAATAATCAAAACATCTAAAGATTTGGCATATTATTGAACTCTGTCAGATTGCAGAATGAGTGACTGGTATGCTATAATCTGGTCTAAAAACATCACATTCATCAGAAATCTGAACACTTACAGGAATATTCCAAGTTACATACTTAATAATAATAATAATAATACATTTTATTTGAAATGCGCCTCTCTTACACTTAAGGTGCTACAACAGTATAAAACAACAATAAAAGAAACATCACTACTCATAATAGCAATCACAATGACAACACAATAACAACGACAACAACAACTGATAATAACTGAAAAGCTTAGTAGCTACAGAGATATGTTTCGAGTAATTTATTTAAACAATCAAAAGATGGCAACGCATTTAAGGCAGATCTAAACCATATGTTCTCGTCATGTACAAAACTGACTCAATTTTGGTTTTCAATATTTGAGATTTTAAACTCGGCATTTAATTTAAGAATTGAGCCTAACCCAATAATGGCTGTGTTTGGAGTCACGTGTGACGACATTCACATAACTAAGATAAAGAAAATGTCTTGGCATTAGCAACATTAATTTAAAAGCTAGAAGAAGAATTATTTTAGATTGGAAATCACAAATGCCGCCTAAACTGTCACCATGGCTTATTGATGTAACGTTCTTTCTAAAAACAAAAAATTATAATATTTTCTCAGAGGATCAACCAGAACATGTTACAAAACATGGGATCCTTTAATAATCTTTATAGAAAAGAATGTACTCCTCCAACTTTGAGCACCACTCATCCCTCATCCTCTCCCCCTACCCCCATAGTTTTTTGTTTGTTTTAAGGGTAGTAAGAGTGAAAAATGGATGCCTTTGACAGTGCTTCAGTCACTGAATACTTTCAATGTATCTTGTTTTGACAAAGAAACTGACAAAAAAAACAATCAAAAGACAGAGCATTCCTAATAGGAAGAGGCAGAGAATTCCACAACCTGGAATACAAGCACTACAATACAACCAATACAAGAGAATGACCCCCCACCCATAGTTTTGAGTTTACAACGAGGCTGGCCCAGAGTAAGAGAACTAGCAGAGCGGAGACCGAGATGGTGAGCTCAGCCAGCATTCATGTCATGTTTTGGATAACCACATTAAATAATCAGTGTGTACACCATTAATAAACATGATTATAATGCAATATGAAGCCTAGGTATGCGCAGATTGTTTAAATACAGATATGTGAGAACTCCTCTGACATTTTTTATATACATATTTATTTATTTATTATAAATAAAACTGTAAAGCGGCTGTAAAAATCATAATTTTGAGGCATTACAACATTTCTTGCCAACTTTGGGGGTCTGTTGTAGATTTAGCCTAAACATATCCCTGTAGTTTGTTTCATGTAAATTAGTAAAAACATTGATAGGTTCAGAATGGACTACTGCAGTACTACTTGCAAGCCATGCTTATAGTATGCAATATATACAGAACATATGTGATCCAGATTGTTCCTTTAATATTTAGTATGAATTATTGCAAAGAAAAAATGCAGTCTGGATATCAGCATCTTAAATTGCCAAACAATCCATGAACGATGGCAAGAGCCCTTCATGGTGCAAATGAATAATGAACACCTGTGGGCTCATGTATAAAACTCTCAGTAGATTTCATCCTAAAAGTGTACGTACGAAAAAAATAAATAAAAATCAGATTTATAAACCCATGCGTAATCCTGAATGTTTTAGAATATATAAAAAACCAAAACTGTTTAGTTCTCAGATAAACAGCCTATTTTATATTCTTGACCTCATTCTTTCCACTGGCCAAATAGTATTTAAATTGTTTTAAACAATTCAAATTAAATCAAATTAATGCAGTTCTGCTGAAAAGGTAAGATCTAGCTATGTTTATTGGAAACCGGTAAGCCATTTATTGCAGTGTAAATACAATTTAAAAAGGAAACAGGCAAATCTTAATCCAAGTTTTCTCCTTCAAATACAGTGGTATTTTTCATAATGCTGTGAGGATGCCTTCACACGACATCAACACCTCACTGCAGCTGCGGTTGTACAGTATAGCTATTATTCAAACCAGACAATGGATAAATACATTCTCATAACATGAGGTCCGCAGTTTAGTTTAAATATATGAATTATTATAGCACTCCTCGCTGTCATTGAAACATTTCATGCCACAGGAAAAGTGATGAAGCGCATCCTCTTCAAATGTGTCCAAATTCATATAATTTTGGTTTAACTTCTGCGTACTGACTTTATGTATACAGTGCTTATCTCCATTAATGAAAGTGGAATATTTAATGTAAATGTGTATATTGAAATGAAAACAGAGTTTAAAATCCTTGTTTACTTCATTACTTTTCTCACTCCATGAAAAAGAGTGCGTACGCACAGCCAAGAGCATCCATACGCCAAGTTTATATAAAAAGAGCGTACGCACATTTCTATGCCCATTTTGTGCGTACGTAACGTTTATGCATGAGGCCCCTGGTAATTTTAGCATATAAAAATCAATTATTCAAGAATTTGAGCTTTATATTTCATCCATTACAAAGGCACAATCTCTCACTCAGATTTTCACCCCTAACTTCCAGCATCTCTCCACTGTGTTCCTTCCATTAACTGACATTTAGCCAGGCACCAGGGTCACTGGCAATCTTCGAGATAAATGGAGAAACCTGCAGATATATATATATATATATATATATATATATTCTTGGCAAAGAAAAAAAAAGGACAGATGGTGTGCTGAATCTGTCCTGTACAATTTTGTAACATTCTTGAAGAGTGCAGAAAAATATCACACTCAATGTGAGAATGCTGAAATATCAAAAATCTACAACGCATCTAGAACATCTTTATTTGTCCAAATGTAACAGTGAGAAATAGCGGTTAATAATTTTTCACATAGTGGAGTCCATTCAGTAAATCAATGAAAAACTGTTATGTTTATAATTACATTTCGATGTAGTTTAATGAAACTCTATTGAATGTCAGGAGGTTGCTCTGAGACAAACATACAAAACATATGAAGCCTTCTAGAGCACTGGAGGCTTTTATAAATGTCAAGACAACTGCAGGCTTCTAAGTGTGTATTTGCAGGTAATATACAGGACTCAGTGAGAGGCAGGGATACAGGAGTCAGAGCTCTGACAATGATGTATCCACATTTATCCACTGCCAAGTTGTTTATTGAAAAGATGTTTTAAAAAAGTCCAAACTTAATCATGACACTTATACTTGATTAACAGTGTCACCACAACAGTGTTTTCCAAAAATTCACCCCATTTTTTTCCCTGGGAATTATTCAATCTCTTAAATAATTTGAGTCTCCCCCTGTACAGCATTTAATTAAAAATAAATAATAATAATAAAGCTCAAGCGTTTTTATTTAGTTTTCATTGCTTTGACATTGATGCTATTTCGTTAGCAGAAGCTAGGTGGCGCAGAAAGCACAGATTCAGCCGAGCAAGCTCGTGCTCTATAAGTGGAGTAGAATCGGCTACACAAAAACAAATATAGACTATATAATAGTAGTAAGCACAATAATTACTGTTCCTAATAATAAAGTATGTTCAAAAGCAAAGTATAAAGCAAATCATGACATAACCATAGCCTTTCATTTTTCATTATTTTCACTTGAGTTTAGTGGTATTTTTTTATAGCAGCAAACGAGATATTTCCTCAATTTGGAGAATATGAACAACTTTGGAGTTTCACCAATATCTTTCATAGTTGAGGTATTTTCCCAAACTCTTATCAAGGCATCGACCCCACGATGTCTCTTTATACAGCCACGAGATGGCAGTGATGAGAAAGATATGAGAGAGATAGAACTGAATTAATCGTCCTTCACGAACACTGATTTCTCTCAGCAAGGCTATTTGAACTCTTATCTTTTGATAAGGGGTTATTAAAAACATTGCTACTGTTGTGTTGCTTAGTTCTGCATTATCAGCTATAGTCTACTGCGATGAAAGGCTGTTTTTGGAGGCTATGTACCCTTACCAAAAGTAGTATACTTCAAGTTTATTTTATTAAGTATACTTAAGTAAAGTTCAAGTATATTTTTAAGTATACTTTATGTAGTAAGTATACAAAATATCAGTGTACTAGTAGTAAACTCGTAAGTGTACTATTTCAATACTCCGTACCGTAGGACTAAATTGGCCCACTTTCTAATAAAATATACTTTTAAGTATACTTTAACTATACAATAGTAAACTTTGAGTACACAACTAGTTTACATCAATGTTTTAGCTTGTACTGCAACTATACTAAAAGTGAACATATAGGTATACTGACAGTTTACTAATTAAATACTTGTAGTAGTATTGTTAGTATAATTTGAAGTATATTCTCAGTAAACTACAAGTTTAGTAGTTGTATACTGCAAGTACACTCATAAGTTTTCTTTAAGTGAACTTTACATCATACTGTAAGTATACTATTATGTCCCTATTTATTAATTTGTATATATTTTGTTATATGAATATCTGAACATACAAAGCATCAAAAGAAAGAACAGAGTTTGCAGAGTTTAGCTCCAACTCTAATCAAACACACCTGAACCAGCTAATCAAGGTCTTCAGGATTACTAGAGCTGCATGCAGGTGAGGTTTATTCAGGGTTGGAGTTAAACCCTGCAGGACATCGGCACTCCAGGACCGACGCTGCCTAACTCTGCTCTACAGCAAAAGATAGAAATAACTGACTTCAAACCATTTATTTAGCTGTTGAGAATACTAGTGTTCTAATAATTTCATTATCTATCTATCTATCTATCTATCTGTCTGTCTGTCTGTCTATCTATCTGTCTGTCTGTCTATCTATCTATCTATCTATCTATCTATCTATCTATCTATCTATCTATCTATCTATCTATCTATCTATCTATCTATCTTAGGAGAAAAGGCCAACTCTCAGTGGTGTGAATAGTCAGAGTCCCTGCAGAGGTGGAGAGTGAACACATGTCTGCTCTATCTGACACCTCACGATCCATGAGGTGTAGAAGTCACCACCAATCAAATGCTGACAGTAGATTGATGCTTGATAGTCAGGGATTTACTGTAGGTGTCACCTATTGAAATCGTAAAAAAAAGATTAAGACAGCTGGTGGACAAACTTGCCATTTCTCTCCTTGCAGACCGTAGCCCATTATACAGCACACTCAAATTAGAGACCAAGAAGGTGCTGACCCTTAAAACAGACAAAGAGCAGAGTGTTTGTTATTTTTATTTAGAAAAGCTATAGTCAGTATGATTTTAAAATCCCTGACTGAAAAATGAGCATGAACATGAGTGGGGATGAAATATTAAAGATATTCGGTAATGCTTTATATCAGGATGTCCATCCATGTTAATTATATTGTATATACATTACATGCTGACAAATTTGTATATAATATAAAAATATATATGCATAAGTATAAGCAAGCTCTCCAGAATAAATTGCATTGCACTCTTCAAGATAAAGATAATTTTTTTATAATTGGTTCCATGAAGAACATTAAACATCTACAGGAACTTTCCATTCCACAAGTTGGAAAAACGTTCTTCAGATTTTGGAAATGTTCTTCACACTAAGACACTGTTCACGGAAAGGTTCTTTGGAAAACCAAAATCGGCTCTTCCATGGCAGCACTGCGAAAACACCCTTTTGGAAACTTTATTTTTGAGTGTGGTAAAACTACTTTGAAACTGTAGCTTGCCAAGCTAAGCTATCCATGTTAATATGCATATGTATGTATGTATTTTAATATCTAAGTATATTATAGCCAAGTTGCTTTTAATTACATTAATGTTGTTGATATTGTGACATGGGTGGTGAAATGTTAGAGAAGTATATTGTTACTGGCACTAGACTGGTATTTCACTTAAGACTAGACTACTTGACTAAAAATATACGATTTATAATACTAACTGAACAACTGTAATGCTAGTTTAAAAATATTGCATTTATTTATTGCTTCCCAGCATGGATATTAAGTATGTTATAGTAATAGTCAGTATTTAAGCATGCAATTACTACTGTAAAATGTGTCCTAACATTCTTGAAAAAGTGACTGGGTAATGTGAGGCTATTATGCCCTGATGGCATTAACTGTCTAGAGAGTTTGTCTAAGACTAATCATACATTATTCAGTAATTGATGACTCAAGAGTCTCATGCCTCGTCCTCTTATAAGGCCACAAAGGCACCTGTTGCATGTGCTGCAGGATCATTCAAAGCATTTGAAAGACACTGAAACACAAGCACACTTGCTTTGATGTTGACCTTATGCCTATTCATAAGCATGCAACAACAAAACTGCTATAAGATGCAAACTTCAATCAAGCCTTAATGGTCATATGAGGGTAAAGTGTGTACAAAGAGAATTAAACATCATGGAGAGCAAAACCTCTTACAGGAGCAAGATGAAGGACCGACTGAAAGAGAAAAAATTATGGAGCAGTAGGAGAGAACCTAGAAATGACTAACATTATATAGGTTTAGCACAGAATAACTCTTGTTATTCACCACACAATTTCTCTACAACCACTCACCACCCTTGCAGGTGCAATTACGCTACACCTCCATCTCCCCTGAACTATGGTTGCCCATAGCTACAGCCCTTAAAAGCAAGTCCTTCAACCCACATACTGTAGATGCCAATCTACCAAAACCTCCCCTATAAATACCAGCAGTGCTGACATCCTCCAAGCCAGACTGAACTGACCTCCGTGGTGTAGATATCTGCAGGTTACAAAATGTTGAGGCAGAGTATAGAGGACTTTGTGGAGCGGTAAGTGAAACACCTACAAATCAATGACATAAACAACTGAATTGCTGTGGATTCAAAAGGGAAAAGCATTCAAATTGACCATAAACATGAGAATGGTGTACATTTGCATTCGGTCCTTTAGCAGATGCTTTTATCTAAAATGACTAACAAATGAGGAACATCACAAGCAATTTATTATGTAAAGATAACAGGATGCTAATATTTTCAATGAAGTGAAATTCACTTACGTGAAAGAATTGTGTGGAATAAATGAAAACTGAAGCTTTCTATTGAAAGGGCCAGAGCAGACTTTAATCCTGCCATGAAACTCAGAACAATTTCATATCATGTGAATAATCTTAAAAAATATACTGTTAATATATAATTTTCAGAATTGCTTAAAACAAGTATGTAATGGAAAATGGCCTGGCAGAAATCGTTTTTTCTTTTCTTACAGTGCATAGAAGGGTAAACACTGGGTTCTGTGCGTTCAGAATATAATGTGGATATAACCTTTCGTGTGTGTGTGTGTGTGTGTGTACATGTCTCTTCTATTTCACTTTCATTAAAGGTTAAGTATCTGACAAATAAACATGAAGTATTTTATACTTATTCCAATACAGTTCAAGGTTCAATGTTTCTTTATTTGTCACATAATAAATTATACAGGGTATAATCAAAAGTGAAATGTAGAAAAAAAGTATTTAAGTATTTACAGTATTTAACTTAAAGGTATAGTTCACCCAAAAATGACATACAGTGGGTACGGAAAGTTTTCAGACCCCCTTTAATTTTTCACTCTTTGTTATATTGCAGCCATTTGCTAAAATCATTTAAGTTCATTTCTTTTCCTCATTAATGTACACACAGCAGCCCATATTGACAGAAAAACACAGAATTGTTGACATTTTTGCAGATTTATTAAAAAAGAAAAACTGAAATATCACATGGTCCTAAGTATGCAGACCCTTTGCTGTGACACTCATATATTTAACTCAGGTGCTGTCCATTTCTTCTGATCATCCTTGAGATGGTTCTACACCTTCATTTGAGTCCAGCTGTGTTTGATTATACTGATTGGACTTGATTAGGAAAGCCACACACCTGTCTATATAAGACCTTACAGCTCACAGTGCATGTCAGAGCAAATGAGAATCATGAGGTCAAAGGAACTGCCTGAAGAGCTCAGAGACAGAATTGTGGCAAGGCACAGATCTGGCCAAGGTTACACAAAAAATTCTGCTGCACTTAAGGTTCCTAAGAGCACAGTGGCCTCCATAATCCTTAAATGGAAGACGTTTGGGATGACCAGAACCCTTCCTAGAGCTGGCCGTCCGGCCAAACTGAGCTATCGGGGGAGAAGAGCCTTGGTGAGAGAGGTAAAGAAGAACCCAAAGATCACTGTGGCTGAGCTCCAGAGATGCATTCGGAGATGGGAGAAAGTTGTAGAAAGTCAACCATCACTGCAGCCCTCCACCAGTCGGGGCTTTATGGCAGAGTGGCCCGACGGCAGCCTCTCCTCAGTGCAAGACACATGAAAGCCCGCATGGAGTTTGCTAAAAAACACCTGAAGGACTCCAAGATGGTGACAAATAAGATTCTCTGGTCTGATGAGACCAAGATAGAACTTTGGCCTTAATTCTAAGCGGTATGTGTGGAAAACCAGGCACTGCTCATCACCTGTCAATACAGTCCCAACAGTGAAGCATGGTGGTGGCAGCATCATGCTGTGGGGTGTTTTTCAGCTGCAGGGACAGGGCGACTGGTTGCAATCGAGGGAAAGATGAATGCGGCCAAGTACAGGGATATCCTGGATGAAAACCTTCTCCAGAGTGCTCAGGACCTCAGACTGGGCCGACGGTTTACCTTCCAACAAGACAATGACCCTAAGCACACAGCTAAAATAACGAAGGAGTGGCTTCACAACAACTCCGTGACTGTTCTTTAATGGCCCAGCCAGAGCCCTGACTTAAACCCCATTGAGCATCTCTGGAGAGACCTAAAAATGGCTGTCCACCAACGTTTACCATCCAACCTGACAGAACTGGAGAGGATCTGCAAGGAGGAATGGCAGAGGATCCCCAAATCCAGGTGTGAAAAACTTGTTGCATCTTTCCCAAAAAGACTCATGGCTGTATTAAATCAAAAGGGTGCTTCTACTAAATACTGAGCAAAGGGTCTGAATACTTAGGACCATGTGATATTTCAGTTTTTCTTTTTTAATAAATCTGCAAAAATGTCAACAATTCTGTGTTTTTCTGTCAATACGGGGTGCTGTGTGTACATTAATGAGGAAAAATTATGAACTTAAATGATTTTAGCAAATGGCTGCAATATAACAAAGAGTGAAAAATTTAAGGGGGTCTGAATACTTTCTGTACCCACTGTATGTGCTTACCCTCAGGCCATATAAGATGTAGATGAGTTTGTTTCTTCACTGGAACAGTTTTGGAGAAATTAAGCATCACATCAGCAATAGATTCTCTGATGGGTGCCGTCAGAATGAGAGTCCAAACAGATGGAATATTGTGATGTTTTATCAGACCACAGTTTTTATTGGACTCTCTTTCTGATGGCACCCATTCACTGCTGAGATCTGTTCCAGTTTAGAAACAAACTCATCTAAATCATTCATGGTCTCAGTGTAAATGTTCAGCAAATTTTCCTTTTTCCTTTTATACCTTTAAAGCGCACGACAAACATTTGCATATTAAAATTAATTCAGTGAGTTTAAATAAAAATGAGTTTATAGATTTTTCATTTTCTTTCTCTCTTTTGTTGGAAAGACGCCTGCTTCCTGTGAGGAAATATGTGAAACTGATGAACAGGAAGACCAAAAACTCCAGCCGATAATTATGTGCTGCTTCCAAAAGCGTCATTCATGTGCTATGGCTATGGTTCCCACTTCTTGCAATTAACATGAATTAGAGAGTGTTTGTGAATGAGGTGAAGAGAGAGAGAGAGAGTCTATGATGTTGTAAGTGGGTGGGGAGAGAACACATCTGTTACTGTTTGGCATAACACAAGCACCATGATTATGATTATCTATTTTGGTGAATTCAAGTAGGTTTTGTACCATCTTGTTATTGTCTATATTCCCTTCATACCCAGATGTTTCTCAATGATAGTCAAACAGATATTTTGAACATCTCAGCTTTGCATCAGCTGTCCACATTGTTCATTTCAGTTCATTTCAATTTCTTTTGTGTGCCATCTCTCAGCACATCTGTAGAAAAGTGCTTTGAGCATGAATGTATTTCATGCTCTCATAAAGTCTCTCATTACTCTGTCTCTGAAAGACCACAAGGTGTTCCACAGATATGCTTTTGTGCCGTCGAAGACAACGATAATGGAACTACAGATTGAGAAAGGAATATGACGAGTCACAATGTCCCAGTTCTACAAATAATATGCTCACTCACAAAAGCTCAAATGCTCCTTATTTCTGCAGTGGTCAGTCGATTCATTCAACACAGACTTTATTTACTTTGTCTTTGCTTGCTGTTCTCTGACCTGTAATATTATTTCATAAAAGGATGTCAAATAGGACTCAGACAGAATGATTACAGTCTATTCAGAGACAGACCGACAATAACTATTTTCTTAGAAATGCATTATTTGAATGCAAAGGTTAAATGCTTTTATTGCAAATTATGTATGCAGTGTATATTGTGTTAAAAAGGACATGCATAATTAAAAGCAACAATGCACAGAGTTTCTGATGTTTTTTGCACGAAATAAAAAAAGTCCATGGTTCTCTAAACTACAGGAGCAGCTGTGTATTTTACATGCAGTTACTCATTAGTCCTGGCGTGGCTTTCGTGTCTCTGTAGTAGATTCTCAAGAGATGTGACATTTAAATCTCCATGTATTTATTTGACCTTCCTGGGTATTTATTTAAATTCGTTGCAGTTCGTTTCAGGCACAGTGTTTTTAATTATGACGAAACTCAACCTGTCAGACATCACATTTTGAGTTTAGTGCTCCAGTGAGACAGTAAGAATTAAATGTCACCTGCTATTTCAGATTCCTTTAGGCAAGGTATGGCAGGGTAGTCTCCCAAAGTAAACAAAACCCGCTGTGTACTCTGCTGTTGTGTTTGGGGTCAGATTCATTCTGTTGATGGTATATTTTACCTCCCTGTGTATCTGAGGATCATATACAGTGCCACATCAAGAGGCTTAAACAGCATCAGCAAATGGATTGCAATAGTATCCTGCTAACATTCAACAGCCTGGTCCTTGTTGGTCCTAGAGTGGGTGGTTTTAAAGAGATTTTATCAATTTTTCAGATGTCAGGATTGGAGGTCAGCGAGACCAACCAAGAGCAAGTGAAGACCAGCTTGGTCAGGAGGAGAGCAGACACATTAAACAGCCAAGACCAACAAACCATCTTAGACTGGTTTAAACTATTCCCCGTTTCAACAGAGCAGGACACGTCAGATTTCAAATCACATATTTTGAGAGATTGATTTTTGAGCAAGTTAAATGCGGCATGTGGTGGGAGGTGATGCAGCAAACCGGGCTGTTATCACAGAGATGCAGAACACAAGAGCGGGGCGTTTACACTCTTAAGTAATCCTGGATGAACACTTCTAACGCAGTCATCGACATCATCAGACCGAGCAGCGTTAAATGAGCAGCCAATGAACGCTCTGTCCCCCGTCAGTATAAAAGCTGTGGTCCACCGCGCCGCTCGCTGAACTGTGAATGAGCAGCTGTCTGGTGCGCGGATGGTTTGGCATCTTTTAAGCGCTAACTGTCGTGCATAGTTGCTTGTTGACGGAGGAAAGCGGCGGCAACACCATGCAAACCTCTTTATTGTCCGCGGCACACTCTCCCGGGATACCTACAGCTGTTTCATTTATGTGGAAATCAGGAAATCCGCAGTCGCCCAACTGGACTGAGCTGGAGAGAGAAAACGCGACGAGTCTCGGCGACTTGGACGCATTTGAGAACCGGCGCGCGCAGTATGGCCAGTTTTCTCCATCCACCTCAATGTTAATTTCCGTGCTTATGACACTGCTGGTGTTCGCCACATTACTGGGGAACGCGCTTGTTATTTTAGCTTTTGTGGTTGAGAAAAGTTTACGCACACAAGGCAATGTTTTCTTTTTAAATTTGGCTATCGCGGACTTTCTAGTCGGTGAGTGGCATTGATGACTGTGTGTATTTCAGCTTTGGTATTAAGTGTCCTTTTTAATGTATGTGTGTTTAATGGATTTCCAGGCGGGTTTTGCATCCCCGTGTATATTCCCTATGTCCTGACGGGCGAGTGGAGACTGGGCAGAGGTCTGTGTAAACTGTGGCTGGTGGTGGATTATATGCTGTGCACCGCCTCTGTCTTCAACATCGTGCTCATCAGTTTCGACAGGTTTCAGTCCGTCACTAAAGCGGTGAGTGCTGCGAAGTTGCGAAAATAACTAGACTATGACATTTGGACGCGTTCTGTTTGAAAAACGCACAATTTGTCAAAATCTGTGTTTGAGAAAGCCAATCCAAATGAGACTGAGCCACCTGTGACCACAGACAGAAACTGCCACAAAATAAATGTACGCTTTACCTCAGAATAATAGCACAGAGATGACAAGTAACACACTGAACCTATATCTCTTTTCAACTTTGCATGACATTTTCTGAGGTGGAACACAAAACATAATCATTTTTTTGTGATTTGAAGAATAGTTTTTGGGTGAACTATTGTTCTAAATGTTTTCAAAGTACAGAGTATAGAGATACAATTTTAAAGGTCCATTAAACACACTTTTGTTTTAACAAGTAATTAACAAGTCATTTATAGATTAGTATAAATGAAGAGTTCAGATGCAAAAGCATCTAAGTGTCATTTGAAAATTTCTTCTAAATGTGTCATCAAGCTCCTGTGTTTATGTTCAGTTATTTCACTTTAATGGCAATGAAAAGAACCTATTCATTGACATTAAAGTGAAATCACTGAACCTACACATAGGAGCCTGATAAAAATGCTCATTTAGAAGAAATGTTCAAATGACTTGGATGCTTTTGCATCTGAACTCTTCATTTATACTAATCTATAAATGACTTGTTAATCTGATTTGATCTATTTTTTTACATAGTCAGTATTAGAATATTGATGGAAATAAGTAGCCTAATGATACGTGTTTTAATACATTTGGAATAAAACTTAATAATGCTGAAAATGAGAAATGTCAATTCTGCATGTGGTCTCCATAAAAAACGAGTATCAACATTCAGGAGTCAGCTGGTCACACATGTTTGGATACATCATCACATGTATATAATCATTTTGACAGACACAATGAGTGCAGACCTACAAATGCCATGATCACTTTACACATTTAACAATCACCTGTCCACATTTATTTATATCCCATTATGCAGCAGCGCACAAGAGCGTGAACCCCCTCGCTTCTGCCTCAGATATAAATGCAATGTGACGTCCATATAATCATAAAATGTAATTATTTCAGCTGCCAGCCAGGGAAAAGATGATATTTTGTCTCTGTCTATACATGCCTAAGTTTAATGCATATTAAATCAATTATAAATCTGTGTTGCAGGTGAGTTACCATTGCCAGAAGGGCATAACTAGAGAGGCTGTTTTGAAGATGCTCTGCGTGTGGCTGGCAGCGTTCCTTCTGTATGGTCCAGCTATTATCATCTGGGAACACATCGCAGGAGGAAGCGTCGTGCCAGATGGAGAGTGCTATGCCGAATTTTACTTCAACTGGTATTTTCTGATGATCGCCTCCACCATCGAGTTCTTCACACCTTTCATAAGCGTCACTTACTTCAACCTCAGCATTTACATCAACATCCGCAACAGATGCGCAGTGAGGGAAGAACAGTCGACTTATATTCGGCTCAGGAGCTTCAAGATGAGACCTGTTGGAACCGGCGATGTACAGCGTGTGTTTTTTGTGAGGCCTGTCGAGGGAAAAGAGGTCAGCTTGTCCTCAAGGTCACGGTGCTGCCGGTTACCTTCTACCGCAAAGGTGTCTGCTGCAGAGTTTGGCAATGGCAGACAGACTAAACGAAGAGACAGCACAATGGCAGACTTGCCTCCTCTGCAGGTCGGTGACCGGATCCTGACATCCAGTGAGGCACAGTTTCATTACGTGGATCATTCGGCTGGATCACACAGACACCGTCCTGATATGGTTGCCAGTCTGGCCAGCCGCTTTCGCCTGTCTAGAGATAAAAAGGTGGCAAAGTCTCTAGCTGTGATAGTTTGTGTTTTTGGACTCTGTTGGGCGCCCTACACGCTGCTGATGATCATTCGGGCAGCATGTCACGGTCAGTGTGTCCAGCACTATCTTTATGAGATCTCATTCTGGCTGCTGTGGATAAACTCATCCATCAATCCAATCCTGTATCCTCTGTGCCACAGCAGCTTCAAAAGAGCCTTCAGCAAATTACTGTGTCCGAGCAAAACAAAAATTCAACCTCAGAACCTGGACCAGAAGTATTAAATTTATGAGGATGACCGCATTTCCAAATAGGGCTTTTCTTTTTTTATGTGCTTGTGTCTAGCAGTAAAATGTATTTGTGTACATTGTGAGTGAGTAGACAAGAGACCTACATATCTACATATTCAAACTCACATTTGAGTTGTGGGAGTGTGCTGTATTAATTTGTGCTGTTCATTAGCCTGATGTCCTCAGGCTATCAGGCTAATGAACAGCAAAAACTAATACACCCTACAGCACACTCCCACTTTACAATATGCCATGCAGTGCACTTTAACACAGTTAAACTGGACTACACACACTGCACTAATACAACAACCTATCTGCTACCACTGGATACCATCCAATGCACATCCATGACATTGCGTATCCGGCCTATGTATAATCTGTTGCACCTTTTTTTCATACTATTGTGTGTATATATGTGTACATAATGTAAAATGTGTACATACGGTGCATAACGTGTATTGATAATTGTAAGTATGTCTAATAGTACACTGTGTGTACTGAGTATTTGTATGTGTATTCTGCACATTGTCATCGGTAGAAGTCTGTAAGTATATAGCAGGCTCTCAAGAATTTCACTCACCAAGGCACATGTGCTGTGGTGATGTGACAATAAAATTGATTTGATTTGGCACAGCTATATTTCTTCCAAATTCAATGATGAATTATTGACCTGATTCATAAATTATGTACACATGACTGGAAGTGTCTAGCGCAGTGCCATGTTTGCCTTTGTATTTTTTTTTTATAAACTTTACTGGTGAAGTGATGAACATAATGGATTGTTATACCTCTCGAAACCACAGTCTTCAATGAGACCGATTGAGCTGATATCTCAAACCATGCTGTTCGTGATAATTGTGTACGGATTTTACTTGACAGATGAACAGGGATTGCTGGTGAAGCCTGTAGTTCCCCTAGCAACTGTGGGACAGACTGAATACAGAGAAACATGACTCATTCCTTATAAACATAAGACGCATCAAGATAACCAATTCATTATGGATTATGTCAGAGTTTATAGCAAAGTCTGAACACTTGTCTCTAATCAACGGTAATACGATGTACAAAGCTTTATGATTCTGTTCAAACAGATACAGAACAGTAAGTTAAAAACAACAACAACAGGCAAATACTCTTTATACTTACATGTATTAAATAATAATCAGAATCAGTTTTTACCAGCATTCACTTAAAAATGTGTCTCCAATGTAGCTTCTTAACAATAACAAGACAGCTGAAGTCAGCATTAAAAAATCTAATTTAAATTAATTTTCTAAATGCATAGATCTTGTCAAGTTACGTTTCAAGTTTTAGTTATTTATCTGACCTTATGTTTAATCAATGTCAAGATCATCTAGTTAAAAGACCGACTTCTCTTATCTCAAGACTTTTTTTTTAACAACGGATAGATAGAACCATTTGACCCGTCGCAGGGAGTTTGATTGGCAGGCGATCTGATCTGACCTATCATAATGCCAAATTTGCAATTTTTTGGTTCTGACAAACAAACCAGACTGGAGACTGAGGAGTAGCTTAACCTCGGTGGACTTGAACATGAAAAATAATGTATGTTGCCATCTTTCTGCGGTTGAAATAAGATACCTTCTGATGTTCATTCATGCTTTAAAGAGGAAGAGATGATCGGTTCACGTGCAGCTTGGACTGAGGCAGTACAGCGATCTGTCACGACAAATTAAAGGTCCACAAAATGATATGAATATAAAAAAAAAACACTAATTGGAAAGTTGAGACCCAAGAGTTTTGAGTTTTATACCCAAGTATCCTGCTTATTTTTTGATAATCCATAACATTCAGATGTACGTCACAATTTGAAAGAAGATCTGCCACTGCTTCTGTTTTCATAGCAACTTTAATCATATTAAATCACGCTTATACAAGCATGTGGGGTTAATATCATGTTTTATTTGTGCAAATGCCATGAAATCATGGATATTTTGTTGTAACTGATTTACAATTAGATTATACATACAACATAAAGGCAGGGAGAATCATAATTCAAAAAGAGCCAAGATGCAAGAGAAGTCTTCTGACATTGTTTTGATTCACAGCCACATCTACTCGTTCATTAATAGAGTCTATACACGTTCACCCACTCCACATATTAGTCAACACACTGTCCCACTGCACCAAAGTGTCTGACATAAAGTAAAAGGGTGAGAAACAAGACTACTCATTAGTTACACAAATGTCTTTAATTCAGCATGGCGTTTAAAATATTAATGACCGTAACAATGCATGGCTCAATAAACTCTGCCTTTTTTTCTCCAGTTTGGCTGGCGGGGCAAGAAAGTGGTGTAGCAACACTAAAACTTTAGTTTTTTTTCTCTCTCTTAAATATAGCGCTTTATTCTTACTCATTTGCATGGCAACAAAAGTATCAAGAGGGAATGGTAGTCTGAAGGAAGCGCAGAGCAGGAGTGCACCGTTCACTAAGGACTCTTCTCAGAAGGAAACGCCTCATGAAAGGAGAAAGAGGAAGAAGGGAAGAGAGTAAGACGAAAAACAACAGACAGAAAGTATGAGAGGAATGGGTAGAGAGGCAGGTGGGTTTGGCTTAGTTTTTCCCCTGGCTGGAATACCCTGGTGTGCACATGTGGGCATATACATATATCTCTCTATGCATGTGTACACAAATATAAATGTAAATGCGTGAGGCTCCTACAGCACCAGCCCCTCGTAAGCAGGTCCCTCAGACTCGGGCGACTCTCTCTGCAGACGCAGGTGCTCCAGTGTATTGTGGAAGTGTTTGTTAATCTGCTCCGTCTCCTCGCTGGCCTCCAGGTTCGGGAGATCCTCACGGATCTTCTGGATCAGCTGATTCAGGACTTGGACCGTCACCTGAAATGCAACGCGCACAGATTGAGTAAATCTAGGCTGCTTTGGACTTATACAAACAAAAGTGACAGTAATAAACAAAATGGTCTTTTCTTAGCAACAAAGTGTGAAATCTCAAATCCCTGTGATTAGATTATGTTCACTCTTATAATCATTTGAATTAGTTTGCACATTTATTTCAAAAACAGCATTTTTTATGTTGATTTAGTGAGGAAAGATATACGAGTATCAAACCAGTTATTGTGAAGTGTATCATTTAAAAAAATGGCAAAAAATATATTTAAGATGGCTGTAAGAAAAAAACTATATACAACGCAAACACTGTAGTCATATTCTTGAACACATTAGTCAAATTATGAGCTGATTCTATTTGTATTGAATTTAAAACATACAGCGAGACCAGTGTAGGATGATTCATGAACAATTGACTCGAAGGTAAGAGGAGTTACTGATTCACTTTGGTATCAAAATGAATTATTAAAGATGCACTAACATTAAAAAATGTATGATCAGTACGATTCGTTTCAAATAAATGCTGCTCTTTTAAACTTTCTATTCTCAAAGAATCAGAAACAAAATGCATCACAATTTCCACAAAAATGTACAGCAGCAGAACTATTTATGTGACACTAAAATGCAGCTTTGCCATCACAGGAATCAATTCAATTACATTTCCATTAATCCATTAAAACTGAAAATTAATCCATTAAAACTGAAAATTATTATTTTTAATTGTAAAAATATTTCACAGTATTAATTTTCCGAAAGAGACTTCTTTGAAAAACAAAGTGACTCCATACTTTGCTACAGAAAAGTGAAGGACATAAAATTACATAGGAAAAGAAATGGAAAATGTGCAGTATAGACAGTATAGTATAGAGTGCAGTATAGTTCTGTTGATTATAATAGCTGTGCTTATCTTGTTTCTATAAATGTGAGCGATCTCTCTCGCAGTGCCAGGCACAAAAGCACTCACAGAAATTATCCAGACACGAGGAGACGAGCATCTCAGGTAAATTCACATACCCACACACTCCGAGACACCAGTGTCACATAAACACAAAAATAACACTGGTGTCAAACTATAGATGTACGGCAAGCATTTGATTTCCGTCAGTGCACTGTATATAAATCACAAACTATGAACAACACTACAATCATTCAAACATCTCCAATGCTGCCTTCCATTATAACAACAGAAGAAACCTGACAGGTAATGTGTCAATGAGATGCAGCGTGGCTATTTGTTTTGGTTTTGATTCTCCCATTTATTTCCACTTTTAAAGTGACCCTTGTCCTAGCATGAAGCTCAGCTGTCAAGAGCGACCTCAGTAATAAGTCAGACGACTGATCGGCACACCTTGACGTTAACTGCGTGCATGTTTGTTGTGCTTCCTCTTAGCCCTGGCTGCCCAGTGGCCCAGATGTGCTCCGGCAAGTACTGACTCAATCCCCCTCAAATTGAACATGGATACAGATGCTTCCTCTCAGATAAGTGCAAGTTAGGTATAATCTAGCGCTGCTTGCGCCAGACAAAAATGTGGAGCGCGGAGAGGGAAAGTGAGAATGAGTGAGAGACGAGAGAACAGAGGAGAGACAGCAAAGACAACAGGTTAAAGCAGAGCGAGTAATGAGAGGTATAAGAGAGTGGAGAAGAAAGAGTGAATGGTCAAGAGTGCAAGGGCATACCGCATCATTCTCTCGCTCATAGAAGCAGATGTATCTGTTGAGGATCTCGATGAAGAGCTGAACTTGCAAGGAGGGGTCCATGCACTGGTTAGCGATCTTCAGAGCCTTCTTCAAGCATTCCATCACCCTCCGCCCATCACGGATCTGACAACAGAGGAAAAAATTATTTCAGTTCTGACTGTGGTGAACAGACTCAAATTATTCAATTTTATCGTGGCAAAAGCCACTTTCGCCAGCTCCACTTTTCAGCGTATGGAGTAATGAATTGGATTGGGATGCTCCGTTGTTAGGGGCAACACACACCTCCCAAGAACATGCTGTGGAGCTGAGAGAAGGAACACAGCATGATCGTATTTTTCCACATGCATTTATGAGTCACAAAGACATTGACTATCGATCCTTGCTAAAAGAAAATAAGCACAATTGCCACATCAGGTCCCCTGTTTTTAGAGCCATTTCAAGGGCATGTATTTCAGAGGTATTGTACAAAAGGTGCTTTTAATTTAAACAGTGGATTTGCATGTAAGTGCAAGGAAAATAGAAATAAACTACCAAACATGTTTACAGATGTTCACATTCAGTCTTAACTGCTAATGTTTCACCAAATAAGATATACTTCATGCTGCATTTTATGACACTCAAAGAGTGTTGTCCCTCAAGAAAAGAACTTCAATTTAGTCATGGTTTGCTTAAAAAAATCAAATCAGGCATGAGATAAGCAACTTTTGAGAAACAGCATTCAAATTTTGTACACCAACGCAAAAAAATAAAAAGACTGTTAAAGAGGATGTGTTATTTTGCATAGATCGTCTCACACCCTAATGATCTTGGCCATGCTGATTGATATGTAAGCCAAGATATATAACTGATATTTTTTTGTGTTTCAAATATCACATTGGCCGTGAAATATTGGAATCAAAACTCTTTATATTGACAGCACTGAGAATTCATGATAAATATTCCCTCTTTAATATAGTTTACTCTCTTTGGATAAAATTTCGGTCTAATAATTAAAAGTCAAAGCTTTCATATCCTGCATCCAGAAATTCTTTGTCTATGAATATATGAATATAATAAACATTAATTCCACAATCCTCTGAGTGATTGTATGGATCAGCATGTGTGCAGTAAACAGTCTTAAACAAAATGAGTATGCCTGAAAAAATTAAAAAACATCCAAACAAGCAGTTCCTTTGTGAAACAAACTGTGACAACCCGCAGCACTCACGAGGAGGATAAACACGAAGTAGAAAGATGAACACACTTCACAGCCACAGCTCTGCACGGAAAAACACCACACTGGTGCAATGCAGGAGCTGGCCACGTATCAGCACGAATCAACACAAAAAATCATTAGGACTGAATCCAATAATGTATATTGTATGTAATGGACGCGTGTGTGCTATGAGTGCAACAGATCCCCCTACAGCTAAACTAATAGTGTGGGATAATAGTGTGTAATGAGTTACAACTGCTGTAGATGTTTTATGTACAACCATACACAAAAACCAGGAGTATCTCAACACAGAAGCAGTTTTAAAAGGAACAAAATGATCTATTTACTGTACTAAAACAACTCGATTTTCAGAGATTTATTAAACATGCTAAGTTGAAAAACTCTCTTCTCTAAAAACAGTGCTACAGACATTATAGTATACATAGAAAAATCCGTTCAGGACGTTGTTTCTGTTTATATCTTGGCCTGCATGAGCCGTCCACTGCCAATTATCCCACTAGTTCACCACACTGCATTGATTGCCAGTTGGTGGGCAAATACAGCCTGCTGAAGCCAAAGAAGCCAGCAAATGAACCGGATCAGAGATAGCAGATTTTACCGGACCTAACAATCCTCGATCCATCTCAAATCCATCTAGATCGCACCATGGAGGTGTATGGGAGCGTATAATCCGTTCTGTTGAGAAGATTCTCAATGCCACTTTGACAGTTCAGAGCCTGGATGAGGAGAGTCTTCAGACATTTCTCTGTGTGGCTTCCACATCTTGAATAGCAGACCAATAACTACCGCCTCCAATGTCCCGGATGATTTAGAAGCCCTCACACCTAACCACTTGCTGCTAATGAAGGTAAAACCTGCTTGGACTCTTCCAAAAGGAAATCCTCTACGCACGAAAAAGATGGAAACAGGTGCAATAATACATGGCTGACCTCTTTTGGAAGCGATGGATTGGAGAATATTTACCAGAGCTTCAAAGACGTCAAAAATGGGCTTGTTCTTGTTGCATGTCCTCAAACTGACAAACTAGGTTTGATGATTACGGTTAACATTCACACACACACACACACACAGAGTACAGGTGTTAAGTTAACACGAGTAACAACCTTCTATAACTGAACTGACAGGAGTTACACCTGCATTTTGGGAGTGAGCTAAGAAAAGCAGAGTGAACGAAGCCAGAGAAAAACTCAAAAACTGACACTTATATATGAGGTCAAGAAGATGCACAAGCAGAGAAGACGTCACATTCTGAACAAAATGCTTACAGCCCACACAGAATGCTTCTTCTAAAATGAATCACCAAGATTCACTGAAATCACTGGCAGATTCATTTAATGCTGTGAGCAATTTACCCATAATTCTCACCTCATTACAAATGACTCATAAGAACATCTTCCACCTACAGTGTCTTGACAATAAAAAAAATACACTCTAAAAAGCTTTACGCTTCCGAAATGACAGCAAATACCCGAATATCCGATTCCACTGAAACTATAATTTTCATATCTAAAATGGCATAATTCACTGTTAAAACACACACAATAACTTAATGAAATCACACAGAACGACACTTGGAAACTGAAAATGACACCCACTGACAAAGATTAAGACATTCAGATTATTCTGGTTATGAAAGAATACCTCCAACATAAACATGGCACATTTGAAAAAAAACCTGCATGAGCATTGTGCGCTATTTCATTGTAAGGTCATACCTTTGTTCAAGACTATTCACTGAGACTTGCATAACCTGCAATCCAATTACAACTTAAGGCCAGTCTAATTCACAGTCACAAAGGAACAACTCATTTTAGGTTACATTGGTCCTTTAAACTGTTGAAGACATATACCAACCTCTTCTCCATTCTTGTCAGTGTTGCGTCCTGACCAGAAAAGGTGGGCACAAATGCTGACTGCACGGCATTGGTCGGGTTTCTTCAGCAGTTTGGAGGCAGCCAGGGCACACTGGGTACGCAGGGGCTCGTGGTTCTCTTCGCTGAAGCACCGCGTACGCTCAAACGTGCCAATGATCAGCGTAATGGCGGCCAGCTGAGCCTTCGAGTCGCTGATCTCATCTTCATACAGGGAGAAGGCCTTGGGACAGACACATGTAAAAATGTAAAGGCATTCAGAAATAAAGTGTTGGGTGTGAGAGTGAGTGCATGTAAAGTAATATTCTTCTGATCTAGTCTTGCTCTCAGGCCATTACTGTATCACTGTGGATAGTAATGAACAGGAGAGGCAAGGATAAAGAGTCTAAGCATGTTACTCATCTTGATGGAAACCTATCAGAATGCTTCTCTACCTGAGACATGAACTCGTAGGCAACGGTTTCATGGTTCTCAAAGCCGATCTCTCCAGCCGCTAGAGCCCCCTGCAGGAAGAGCCTCAGGGGTAACTCCGCCAGCTCTGCTTTGATCAGAGCACTGATGGTCTGATGAGCGAATGAGAAAATCTTCTGACATTTCTTTTCCCATTTATCATCCTGTGGAAGAGAAAGATTGACATATATGTGAAAAAATCTCTTCTATCATAAACTGTGATTCTAAAGTGAGTGTGAAAAATGACAGATGAGGCTTCTGCAACCGCACTTCCATGAGAAAGAAAGGTGTATTTTAATTTCCTCACTATGGATGCCAAATGAAAAATGTTAAAGGGTTTACTAAGAATTCAAAGAAGGAATGCTTGTCACTGTTTTGATCAATTACAGTAAATTAATGTATAGTAAATGTAATGATTATAATGTTTGAAGTTTCTGTACACAACAGATGGACTGCTGAGCTCTTAGCTAACAAACAGCTATGTCAGACTTACCATGTGGATAGTAAGTTATCTTTTATACAGGTGTAATTACATAGGTGCTTTGTTACAAAACCATTGAACCTAAATGTAGAAATACCTACAAACTGAGAAAAATTATCTTTAATTCTGTATCAAACTGATAAAAATAGTCCCATCTAGTTAGAAGTGTTTTTTTCTATAAGACTAATGCGCCATGCTACAACCAAAATACAGCAAAGGTTTTCATCCTGGGGTTTCCAGGGACACTGTAAAAGTATACTAGAATTTTACTAAATGTATTTCTAAGTGTTGTTCATTTTTACTATAGATATTAATTTGATATGTTAAATGCAATAATTCAAATTGTTACTGAATTTATTCATGTGACTGGTCCCATTTTCTATAAGGTGGGCTACTGCATAAATCACAAAATAAGTACAATGCACTTATACAATGCATTGTGTTCATATTGTATTGCAAAACATTTCTGCTGCTTTTGCGGTAGGATACGGGTACGGTTAGGGACAGGTTTGGTGTATGGGGAGGTTAAGATGTAAGGGATGGGTCAACAGTGTAATTATAAATGTAATTACAGTATTAAATTACAGATGTAATTACATGTAGGTATTTTAAAAATATATGTACAAAGTAAAAACATGTACACATGTATAAGTGCGCTGTACCGAATTATTAATTTAAATGTATGTACAATGTAGTTAAGGCCACCTAATATAAAGTAGGACCTTTACAGAATTTTCACCCAGTTTTGTTCTGCTCAGAAATCATGAAATTAATAAAAGTTATTTCATTGTTTTGAATCATAGTACATTTCTTCTACTCAAATAACAATTTTATAATCCTGTAAACCTCTTGTGACCTTGTCATGATTTTTATTGTTCTCACAGAATACCAAATGCCTTTTTATTCAAGAGAATATATAGCTGCCATTCTATTTTAGCAAGGGGATCATCGTATTTGGGGGCAAGGGCTAGAGGTCTGCACGGGCTTTAAACTGAAGCCCGAACCCGGCCCGTACAAGAGATCGTCTGACCCAACCAGACCCGAGCGGCACAGTTATATTTAGAGACCCCCCCAAGATGGTATTTATTTGAATGAATTAATCATTTATTTGAATTAGCGCACGAGAGAGAGAGAGAGACGGAGAGAGGGATGGATGAAAGTTTCGTGAGAACCTTTCTGCGTGTCTCAGCAACGAGGCTTAGTTACTTCAAAAACAGCGATTTTACCCCCTCATTGCAGAGAAATATAACGTTGCGAGTCAGTAGCCTATCGAATCTATTTTACTAATACAAATTTCTGTGCTGTTTGTGCGCTGCGTGATCTCTGATATCTGTGTGCAATAATGTGTGTGTGTGTGTGTGTCTATGAAAGCAGCGTAGCCTCTGCATATAGTTTTGGTTTAGCTACAAACCCGAGCCCGAAGCTATCCATTAAACATTAACCCGAACCAGACCCAAAACTATTTCGGGACCCGTCGGGCTCAGGTCGGGTAGCAGACCTCTAGGCTGGGCATAAAAAAGTTTGCAAACCCCTTCTCTACTGGGGCAATATTGCAAATGCATGTGTTCACCAACAGAGCTGCTGCCCAAAGCATTTCAAAACATTATTTTATGATGTACCATTTCAGTTAGCATGCTGCCTCCAAAGGGTTCTATACAGACAGAAGACAGCGCTTGGTTTTAGGCAATGACATGGCAGAGTAGGATGTTGTGGTGTGGTTGAATGTGGGACATACTGAGGAGGAGTTCTCTTTGTAACGGAAGGCCAGTTGATAAGCAGCAAACACCAGCGGGGGAAGAGTGTGTCGAATTCTCTGGTTCCCCCCAGCGCCAAAGTGTTTCCTGGCAGTGTTTAAAATCTGTGGGAGGCACCAAACAAAAAGAGTAGATGAATCGATTTGAATAATTCATTAAGCAGCATGATGATCATCAACTGATTGTATGTGGAATAAAACAACTTTCCCTGGGAGCTAATTAGAGCGGTTCTGGCTGATGTCAAACATTCATGACATTGTCAGTCATTTGCTTATGATGTTCCATCAAGGGGATTATTTCTCCTTAGCATCCAATGCTCGTGAAATGATCAAAGAAACATGTTGTACTTTACCCACAAATAAGGAGCACTTAACAGCAGTGCATTTGTATAGATTTCTGTGAGTGGAAGCTAACAATGTCTTGCTCTGTCATATGATGAAAGGAGAGGGTAAGAGAGGATAGAACGTGTACCAGATACTGCTGGTCAGGGTCGTCTGAATGCAGCAGATGAATAAAGCGGCCCACTAGGCTCTGTTCCTCTGCAAAGTCCTCTGGGTCAGGATCCTCAGCAGGCTGATCTGGCTGGTCTTGGATCAGCGTAGACACCAGGTTCAGGATCGTATCAACCTGCAAGGAAAGATCCATGAGACTATGCCTAGAATGCAGGGTGCAAATAGTTAAGACAAAGCTAAAGACATAGCAGAAGGCTATTTTAATGGCCCTAAAATGCACCAAAAGTGACTTTTGAAGAATTTGTGGAGAGAGAATGTAAATATGACTAGATGTATTATGGGGGAAGGCATATTTTTCCATTTTAAAAATACTTTCTCCGATTCATCTATTAGTACAGTACTGACCCTGTAAAGTGCAAACACTAAGTGCACTTTACACGTTTGATTTCAGTCACATTAAGGCATTAATGTGTCTTTTTATAATGTCACGTAAACACTTTACTCCAACTGAAATACAACAACTTCTACTTTTTTAACAGACCTGGATAATTCAAGTGTAGCTTGGCTTCGTCCAGTCATTATTTTTGCAATTCGGTGCTTTAAAGCAAACAGCTTTAAATGGCTTCAAATGGTTCCTCACTGCTGTTATGTACTCTGTGCTCGCTTTTCAACTGTTCATAAAATGAGTGGGTGAGCGAAAGGATGGAGCTTTCCTTAGAAAAGGCCAGAGGAGCTCCAACCTTCTTCACGGGAATATCAATATATTCCTTTCTCAGTGTGATGGCTAGACTTGTCTGAGTCATAGCTGACCTTTCCCTTAGGAGTCAGATTTTTGGGAGAATTAACAACACGCCTTTAAAAAACAGGAAGAAAAGACCCCTGAGCTTGAGTGAAACGCCATTTAAAGCCAAAAGCAATCAAACACCTCTGCAGTGCTCTAAAGCCATGGCACGCAGCATAATAAGAAAAGGAGGAAACCGACAGTAGGCCACCTGAACCTGTCAGTCACTTGCTATTACAGAAGAAAATGACTCAGATATTGGTTACATATTCATAAATTCAAAAGGGAAATACAATGGCATTACAATGGTGTAAATATATTTGTTGGAGAAGTATAGTATGTGAGGGGCCATCAGTTAAAGACGGAATTGAACAAAAGTATTTCAATTAACCTGCTCTACTGAAAGAACATAAACCTGGAGCTTCTCTATTAAACTGTGGTTCACCACACAGGTTTGAGGTTTGTCATGCTATGGTCATAAGCATTATTGATGTTATTATGCTTACCAAGCTGGAAACAGAAGTAGCAACCAATTTTTTTCACTAAACCCAATATGAACATTGTGAAAGGACCTGAAGACTTAGACGAGAATCTCAATGTACACTACTATTCAAATGTTTGGGGTCAGAAAGATATTTTCCCAAGGAATTTATAGTTTTTATTTAGCAAGGAGGCATTAAATTCATCAAACGTGACCGCAAAAACATTTACAAAAGTTGTCAAATAAACGCTGTTCTTTTGAAATTTAGATTTATCAAAGTATCCTGAATATTCCTTGGTAATGAATATGTTACATTTAAAAACAGTTGTTTTTGATTTGTAATAATGTTTCACAACATACTGTTTTTAACTGTATTCTTTATCAAATAAATGCAGTTTTGGTGAGCATAAGTTACAAAAATGTAAAAAATAAATAATCTTATAGACCCCAAACCTCTGCATGGTAACGAAAGTCGATGTAATTTACTGTACAAAGAGATTCAAGACATTACAAGACTCAAAAACTGTCTAGTACCTCTTACTGGGATTTCGTTTGAGACATGCAAAAACATCACCAGTCTGACCATTAAATACTGTAGGTGAAATAAACCTGATCTTGGGCCACTATGGTGGTGTTGTAGTCCAGAATGTTGCTCAGCACGTAGCAACTGGTGCTTTTGCGTGACTCATAATCGAAGTACTCAAAGAGAGGTGGAAAATGCTTGAGCTGGAGCACGGTGAGGATGTTATTGTACGTGTCCACGGGGATCTTTAACAGCCTGGTTAGCTCCTTAGACACCGCGCTGCTGGTGGCAATGCTGCACAAAAAGACATGAAAGAAGTCACTGATGTTGTAATGAGTGAACATACTACTGTGACCCTAAGCATTTCAAAAGGCAGATGGTTTGTACAGTTCTGTGCTAAATTCACACGAAGGTGTTGAAGGCGGCGAAACGATTCATCCATGAAAAACAAATCCAGCATTTACAGAACTTCCAGTTGTCTTAAATAGGAAGATTTGAGGTATGACACCTAAAATTCATTACCACAACAAAACAGACGTGTGCTGAAGTGGCAGCCCTTAGCATGATTGGCCTGTGCTGTGATCAGTCACTCGCTGTGATTGCAAACAGTGAGTCATCATGTCTATGTGGCATCCCATCCACCCTCAAAATTGTTAGGTGTCTGGGAAGATTTTGGACGTCAGCAAAGAAACAAATCACATATATTTTCAACACTTGAGAAACAGATGAAAATGCAAACAAAGACAGCACAGGAAGGACATTTTATAGGGACATCTAAATGTAGCATCTGCATTCACTACTTTGAGCAAGGTGCCATACTAAATTTCTATGGTTTTTAAAACAAAAAGAACCAAAATATGTCTAAACACAATGCAAGAACTCTTTTCTACCTTCATTATGTCAAAAGTTTCAGTCTTAGGGTTTTGTACGCTTTTAAAGACAGATTCAGAGATAAATGGATATAAACTAAATTAAAACTGTTTAACCTGCAATGACACTGCAATACTTTCAGTTGTTTTATTTGAATATAATTATTCATTTATAACCACTTACACAGTGACTATGAGCAGAAGCTAAAAAATACATCAGAGGTTTGTAGTTATTATAGGCATGATCTCCTGTAACCGTTTCTTTACACCGAAACGAGGCTATAAATACAGAACCTCAGCACTCAAATCCTCCAGCAAGTAAAAGCCTAAGGATCTTTTAGCAACACACTAGCGGTGCTAAACAGTGTGGGCGTTGCTTTGAGCATGTGCTGATCTGCCAAATGGTGTGAGAAAAACATCGTAACTAATACTCACTGCTCCAGGTTGAGTTTGTTGAAAATCTCCACAGTACTTTCCAACACTTTATCCACATAGTCCACACGGTCAGGATAGCACTTCATGGCCAGATTAATGAGAGACACTTGAAGTGAAACAACATCTTCAGAAGGCATGTCCTGACGAGACTGACAAGAAAAAAGAAAGATGGCAACATTAAACATTTATATAAGTTAGTGAATGTACTAAGTCACTCAGTTTCTCGATAAAGGCACTGGATGATATTATACCTGTATGACAGTTGCCACTTGCTGTGAGAAAATATCGAATAGCTTGATTTCAGCAGGGATTCCAGGTCCATCTTCTCTGTGAGCAAACAAGGCCAGTCTGTGGGATGGGACGACAATCAAATAAGACTCAATATACAGAAACCCCAAAACAGGTTCGAAAAGCTAACTTGCTAAAATGTATACATTTCTGATTCAGTGTAATTATACATTTAAGTACTGGGTAATTATAGACGACAAAAAGGTTTTGGTTTAGGGTTAGTTACAAGTAAATATGCATAAGTTATTGTTATTACTAATATGAAAGTACATTTAATATGCAACAAAAATGCTGTAAAATAAAGTGCTAACATTTCTTTGCATCATATACCCATTTTTTGCATTATATAAGCCACCTGTCAATAAGAGCAATGATGATGTTCTTGACGTTCACGTTTTGATGCAGATCAGCACACGAGCGAAGGAACAGGTTCAGCGTCTGCAGGTGAAACTCATCCGGAACGACCTGCAGAAAAATAAAGCGCAGACAAAATTGTGAGGGCATTAACTATAGCTGCTACTTCAAATAACTGGGAAAAAGCCAAGGGGAGCATGATAAAAGATAGACTCCTACAGTCAAGTACCACAGGATTAGTGCGGTCAAACGATTAATCGCATCCAAAATAAACGTTTCTGTTTACATAATGTATGTGTACTGTGCATATATAAATACACACACATCACATGCATGTATAATAATATTTATATACATTATAAATTATATGAATATAATATACATGTAAATATTTACGGTGTGTGTGTTTATATATACATAAAAAACATACACAGTACACACACATTCATTATGTAAATAAACACTTTTATTTTGGATGCGATTAATTGCGAATAATCATTTGACAGCACTAAACAGGCTGATGAGTGATGCTGGGGTATTTCTGTACCTGTATGATGCACTCCATGAGGTATTCCTGTGCTAGAGGATCTCTACAGTTCACCACCTGCTCCAAGATCCCAGACAACACGATCTGTGGGGAGTCAACACATTTACCACATGCCTTGTCAGCGCTGCCAAATGCTTTTACAAACAAGATAACAGCAAATCACAGCGCAATTCTACAATTTTCTGCCTACAGTATATGCTGCTTTAAAACTACTATACACTAAACTATAATATATATCATATAATACCTAATATATAATATAGCTCTGTGGAATTTACTATACACTACAGTTTGGGGTAAGCTTTTTTTAAATGTATTTTTCTTATGTTTAACAAAGATGCATTTTTTTATAGAAAAATGATTAAAAACAGAAATACTGTGAAATATTATTTTAAATAAAAATAATGTTTTCGTTTTTTGTGCGTTTAAAAATGTAATTTATTCCTGCAGAATTTTCAACAGCTACTACTTCAGTCTTTAGTGTCCCAGGATCCTCCAGAAATCATTCCAGCATACGGATTTGCAGTATCAGTGTTGAAAAATATTTTTGTGAAAACTGTGATAATTGTTTTCAGGACTCTTTGATGAATAGAAAAGCATTTGTTCAGAATAGAAATCTTTTGTAATATTACACAAATCTTTACTCTCATATGTGATCAGTCCTTCACAAATTGCTCAAAGTGAGAACGGCTGTCTGTTTTATAAACTATTCAAATATAATATGGAAAACATATTGCTTGAAAATGTTAAGAAGCATGAATTTCAGAATTTTGATTTGCCATTTCAAGCTAAAAAATTCATTTTCCTCTGGTTAAAAAGCATAAAGTATCATAAAAGCTGCCCTGTGGGCACAGTGTTATGCATATGTATGGGTGCTTGAATTAAAAAATCAAATGAGGACTAATTGAGTCTGTCACATTGTTAATTAATGAACGTGAACATGGAGTGCTTTAACAAACAGCTTTCAAAGGAAGCTTTCAAAAGAAGCTGTAACCTCTTACGCAGTTGTCGTTCCATCAATTGCTCTTTTACCCAGTGATTTATGCTAAGTGCTAGTTTGAGGTTCCCACAAATAAACAGGTAATCAAGGTAAAATCTAATTTCAATGCACCCATTTAATCCTTGAACAGAGCTTTAAGGGCTTTGGAGTAAGATCATTTATCTGCACTGGAACCAAAACGCACCTGTTTGTACTTTTCCACATTGACCCCTTCCAGCTGGCTCAATCGGACCAGATTGGTCCCTACGAGGATGCGCAGCTCTTGCCTCTCCTTCTCTCTCTTTTCTCGGTCCCTACTGTGCCCCTGATGCTGCATGCGCACCCACAGTTTATTCATCTCGGCGAAATTCAGCAGTACAAAGTCAATGGAGTCATTAATGTCCCCAGTCATCTCTTCCCTAAATCAAATAGGAGAGAACACTGGTAATCACTCAATCCTTAGCAGATAATGAGATTTTGTAGTGAATCATTTTGTCAAAAGCTGTCTAAGCTCTGAACGTGGGAAAATAGGCTTTTTCTAGCAATGGATTAAATTGCATTTTAGCACACAGGATTACGCTACGGCATCATTTAAATTGCTCAGTGCGAGTCACAACACTCTTGAGCTACTTGAGGTGCAATCACAGCCATTAGATATGATATGGAGTGTCGTACTCGGCCTGCTCTCCATCATCAGGCAGGATGTTGCGCGTACACTGCAGCAGGTAGTTCCTGAGGAACAAGCCCCGGAGTGGATGCTGCACACCACGGCACATTTCCACCAGGTCCTTTAGGATGTCTTTGCGGGATTGGGGGAAAGAGCGGACGTACACCACTCCGACAGTTATCAACAGGTACCTGAGAAGCCAACGAGAGAGAAGTTAATGAGCAATATGACTCAATGACCGCAAAAAGAGGAAAAACAAAAGGAACCAGATAACTAAAGTACTTGAAGTCAGATCAGAGAACTTCAAAGCATATATTATTGAACCTCATAATAAATGATAGATGTACTCATAAAGCTTGAACACTAGAAGATGTTACATCGTATGGTATGCAACAATTATCTTTAGCAATTTAAGCAATGTAAAATACTGGAGATAAATAAAGACATCTGCCAGACTAAATGCAAGTTCCTCAATAATAGGAAAAAAATCAATACTTTAAATTCCCAGAGCCTGACTGATTTCAGAGGATTTGAGTAGTTTATTTAACAACACTTTGGTCGTTGAATTCTTTGTGTAAATGAATTACCATTTGGATGTAGTAAGTTTATATTAATTCTGAAACAAACATGTTTAGAGTAATTAAATTAAGAGATTTAAATTGATAATAATTGTATAATAAAAAAGGTAATATCACTTCATTACATTCAGAAGAACTGACTTGTGATAAGGTGATTAGGGCTGGGAGAGTTGTTTTTTTTATCCCAATATATTTTTTGTATTTCCTTTTGATGACTTTCAATATTCTCAGATGTTCAAATGGAAGCCATTAACAAAACACAACTGTTGCAAGGTATGTTAGAAACATTCAATACAGGAAATAAAATACAGTAAAAATGTTTTTCCATAAATTACTTCATATTGACTTATTTTTAATTAAAATGTAACATGCTCAGTCGCATGAACAGACTACTTAAATAAAAGTAATTAGGATTTCCATTGCTACAATTCAGAGGGTGAGGTTTTAGTCGGAACAGATTTGATTCACCAGAATAAATGCATCTCCAGCACTACATATTAAACTCAGGACAGATTAGCAGGGCGTTTGATTATCCCCAAAGCTGTAAAATTGCCTGCAAACATTAAAATTGACCATTGTACTATTCGAATGGGCTTACACTGTTACTTGGACTCAGTCCCAACCCTGGTCTTTATCAACAGCCGAACAAAATCTGACCAGAGCTCAAAAGTTGAATACTGATTCTCATGGCCAGTAAACAAAAACAAGATCTGAATGATAACAGTGCTACTGATGGCATTTAATTTCCACACATTCAGCCCTACACATTTACCTCAGTGCCAAATTAAACTGGCAATGTGCATCAGTCTTAACAAAACATCTCCAGTCCTTTCAGCAACAAATTCAAAACCCCAAAAATAGTTCAGACCTTATGTTATCTGTTATTGTTATTTACACATTTACAAATTGAAGTTAACGAGATCCATTGGCTTTTAGCAGGTTAAGAGACTTTAATTTAAGAGAGAGATTGCTTCAGTGGTGCAACCCATAAAATGGCAACTAAAACAATAGCAGGCAAAGCAGCACTACAGCTGAAATAAGAAATAAGATACCCACTAGATCACAATTCCTTCAATGCGAGGTGTGGGCAGAAATGATAGCAGGCACAATGCCATGAAATCACTGCAGTTGAGTCAGAGAACTGGAGTGCAAATTTCACTGCATGTGAGTGGGGTGCCTTGTGTCGCCTCAGAGGACACTGCCAATGCCAGGTTGCCCCAATGATGGCCAACTCCTGACAACCATTTTATCACTTCTAGCAATCATTAAAAAGGCACACTCAAAGGAGTAACCCAGGAATCACGTTATTTTCTGTATAAAACCTCAGTTGTTATCAGTCTCTTTAAGACAAGTCATGTCACTCGGCGGCCATCTTTGAAATGCCTCTCAGGCATGCAAGTGCAGCTCCTATCTCTTTGAATGGGGAATCATCAAATTCTCCAAAACCGTTCACTAAGCTTACGATAACTTTTCATCTATTTAAAATCACCCAAGAAATCTGTCAACAACTGTACCATAAATGTTGTTTCTTTTGCTCAAATAGCGTTATAAAAAGCGTATTTTTCAAGCTAGATCAGCCAGTGCGCATGCGCAGTCTCAGAGCACTGAATTTTACCGATTAGCGATTGGCTCTTGCATTCAGAAAGCAGGGCTTCCAGCATTTGAGTGGCAATATTGAGCGTATACTTTTGAATGGGGATGCAGCCCATTCAAAACTATACGAGTGACACGTCTTGGATATTCTATAGTCTTTGGTTATGTGGTAGAAATACTAGTTGAATTTCCATTACAGATTTGCACAAAACTTTAGCGATATCTTATAAATGTTGCTAAAAAAAGTATTGTGAAGTGACGATGTTTCCATTAACCAATGGTACACTATATTCCCAAAAGTATTGGATCCACCCCCTTCTAATAATGAAAGGTTTGACTACTTTAGTCATTTCCATGAGTACAAATCTTAATGTTTAAGCATATAATGATATTCTAGTGAATTGTGTGCTTCTAATTTTATAGCAACAGTTTGGACAGAACCCTTTTCTATCCTAACATGACAGTGCCTCTGTGTGTAAGGCAAGGATCAAAGAGAACATCTCTGGTTACACATGTAACCATGGTTCCCTGAGTAGGGAACAAGACACTGCGTCCTCTAGGGGTCACTATGGGAGAACGCCGTCAGTGTGACCAGTGTCTGAAGCATACATACAAAAACATCATGCTAACGGCGTTCCCCCATAGCGACCCCTAGAAGAAGCAGTTCGAAGTTTCCTCAAAAAGGGAAATGATGATTCAGTCAGTGTGGAAGAACTTGACCGGTCTGCAGAAAGCAAAGTCCTAATCCCAGCTGAACACCTCTGGTGTGACTTTAAATGCAGACCTTGAGCCAAAAACTCATCACCAAACACCAATGAAATATGGGTACAGTCATTTCATACACTTCAAAACAGAGGTGGAAATAACATTTTTAAGTACATGAATTTCTTTGTTGCCACAGTTTGAAAGTGCCTTTTTCTCTTCTAAAGAAGGGGGTGTGTCCCAGTACGTTTGTCCATATAATGAATGTACAAGTCATTGGTGTTTGGTGGTGAATTTTTGGCTAAAGTCACACTACAGGTGTTCAGCTGGGACTAGGACTTGGTAAATGAAGTGTTTCTTGGAGGTTATAGTACATTAAAGAATGATCATATGACTTTAATGTACGCCATGTGACCTGTAAATGTAAAAAAAACATTTCCATTGAAGTTGTGCAAAATATTCCTTTGTCGAACTGCCTGAAAAAACACCATGTGAGCGTAATTTTGTTTTTGCGATATATGGGCATTTTTATGAAATTGACGTGTTTCCATTAGGTGCATTTTCAATTCGTAACTTCAATTTGCACAATTTGAAGGCTAATGAATTGCTTAAGCACTGCTTGTTTGTGCTTTACTTTTTCTTCAAACAGATGCATTCCACCAATCTGTTCCTCATTAAAGATGAGCAGGCACAAAAATCAATCATCTTACCAACTGTTCTCACTCTCCTCTCATATTTTTCTCTCCCACTACACACTACTCAAATTCAATCGATATTAATTTACAAATCTCCCAATCGTTAATTACGACTGATTTTCTGAAAGTCAGTTTACAACAAATCACAAAAGTGACACAGTTTTAGGACTCATTGGGCCAGATTCAGCAAACTATCATAGCCATGTCAAGTGCAAAATGGGTTAAGACATTCTTTTCTGACGCGTCAAATAATGGCTCAAATACCAGTAAAGTAATTACCTTAATAAATCAAATTGCATTATTTATTTACCCTTCTCCCTTAAATTTTTTTGAAAGGTTAACTCTTACAAATCTAAGGTCAGCCACAAATTAAACTGTCCACACCTTTTCATCCTTGATTTTTTCACTTAATGTCTTTAGTAAATCCTGACCGTTGTTTTTCCTGCCAAAAGAGGATTTGTGCAAGCGGTTAGTACATCTGGCCCATTTTCCACAGTATCGATAAACTGATACCAGCTGCATTCTCAGTCTTTTCTCTACAACAGCATGTTGAAAAATGCAACATTCTGTATTTTAATTAAGTATATAGTTCATTGCACTGCATGTTTCACAGTGAAGCGCAGCACTGCGCAGTGCTTATACGTGCAAACAGCTTGTGATCAAGTGCTTTTAACGAAGCGCCTCAGTTCACAGTGAATGCAGCCAACTCCATCTGTGCATGTGCTGAGAGTTTAACATGCATTTGGGAATACAATGTTACACTTTAATACATTGTTTACACTTTTCAAATTTGCACGATTTTACAGCATTTCTGTGGATAGATGATTACAGCATTTCACTGTATTTTGTAACAAGAAGCTTTTGCAGTGTTTCCCCTAGTGTTACAGCTGGGGGGTCATGGTGTTCATGTGTTTCTTTTAATGACAGCAGTCCATGTAACAACTGAACAATTACTTGAACTGTACATTGAACAAAAAATTGGAACATTTATTTTTATTATGATTATCTAAAAAGTGTGCTGCTTTAAAAAAAAATGCAGATATTTTTGTCTGCTTTTCAGGTTGCTGGTTGACAACATTTTCCAACCTGCGCTCTGTCCGCTGGTGGGAGTGTGCTCACCTGTGTGTGCATGCACGTGTCTGAGTCTGCGTGTGTGTGTGTGTGTGTGTGTGTGTGCTCGCATCGGGGCACAAAATGCCTATTTTGAGTAGAAGCAGAAACACGCTGTATCTGAGCATGTCTCTTTACATGCAAATGAGCTGCTGCCCCCTGCCCTATTTCCAGAATACAGAAGTGCCTTTACAGCTCGTAACTGCTAAAAAAAAACATATTTTTGCAGGACATGGCCAGCTCACTTCTTCTAAACATGCTAAATGTACCTAGCCTATATTATTTATTATTGCTTTTGTTTCCCTCTCTGTGCCCACATACTGTATTTTGATGCAGCTAAATTCTAAATAAATCTGTTTTCATTGATATTTTACTGTTTCTGTTGTCAATTGGATGAATATGAAATAGTGACTGAAACGTGACCCATTAAGACTCTTTTCCAAGCTGTTAATCTGCACAAAAATCCTGATAATCGCACCGCCGTTTGCCGTTTTATGAAATCAAATACACATAAAATAATGACAATAGCAGTGCTGTGATTTTGGCTATACTTGTATGTAAACTTATAGAAGCAAGCAACATAATATCTGTGTTTAACTCAGGGCTGGGCGATATATCTCATGCGATATGCATGCGCATCTCAGCAGTAAAGCCGGTTCCTTGATTACCGTAGTTCACTGACAAGCTAGGCAATATCGCATTCATTATCGAAGGCAATTCATCTGCGATAATGAAAGCGATATTGCGTAGCTTGCCAGTGATCTACGGCTCCGTGTATTAAATGCCGCTCCATTTGTAAACAGGTGACAGAGGTTTACCGCTAATCAAGGAACCGGCTTTACTGACGAGTTGAGATATATCGCCCAGACCAAGTTTAACTGAATTAAAGCGCTGCACTTCTCTGCCGCGCGCTGAACAGAAACTGAGCAGACGCAGAGAGAGAGAGATGTGTGTGCGCGCACTGGGAAAGCAAGACCTTGCGCTCGTGCGGCAGTACCAGCGATTCTCAGAGACTAAATAAGACTTGGGCGCTTTTTTGAAGGGAAAAAAGTCGCTAAAGGGGTCTGCAATGTTACTAACTTGGCAGCACTGTGCATCTCCATTTCTCCAACTACGGGTTGGGCCACGGGTCAAACAGAAAATACGCACTGCGTTGATCGCGCGTTAATAAAATTTGCCATTAAAATGAATTTGCATTAACGTGTTAACTTTGACAACACTAGTATTGAGTGACATCAGCATAATATACAGTACCTATACTGCTGTCTATGCTATTAATATGACCCAAAGAATTTAATAAAAGCAGAGAATCACTTACTGCTCTGGACTGAATAACGTCTATAACCTTAAAAAGGAAGACATTTCTTACTTGAATGCTGCTTTTAAATGCTCTAGCGCAGACCTGAGAATTGTACGCCCCCAGGCCACATCCGGCCCTCTGGCTATCATTGACCTTGAGGTAATTCATGAATTAAAGTCAATCACAAATAGGTGTATGCAATAGAACGGCACTGCTTTTATTTTCAAGGCAAGAGCTTTGTTTCCTGATAATGAAACAACTTCTCTGAAGCTGGAGCGCATCAGAAAAAAGAAACGAAACTCAGTGTACAGCGTACATGTGAAAGGGTTATATCTATAGAAAGTTCAAAATGTCTACTTTTAAACAAACCAATTCAAAAACAAATATTTCCTGATTATTGTAAACTGTGTTTGAAGGTTGCATTTCTCTCTAAAGGCGTGTCCAGTATTCTCATTCAGATAAAAAAATATTTAATAACAGCTTTTGGAAAACATGATATGACGGTGACTAAAATATGATGTTACTATAGTATTATGAATATTTTTTCCTTCCTTTACACTGAATGAATCCGAATCCCAAGTGAATCTTTAACCTGTCTGTACTCTGTACTTGGGATGCTCGATATTATAATTTTGGCTTCGGTACGATACCAGAATGTAATTCCTCGGTATCGATACCATAAGTGACAAATAACCAGCCTAAACAAATAAGTGAACTGAGGAAAAAATGTGAATGATCATCATATACAGTATTTATTAACCTTGGTTAATGTTCAGTATGTTTTTAATGCATAATGTTAACATACTAAACATGTATTAGTAGCCTACATTTATCATTTATAAATAATTATTGACCTACATTAATAAGTGCTGTAATACTGTTTTAATGCTGTTAATGCATAATCAATTTTTTTCTTTAAAGTGTTATTCTGTGTTATACTTTCCACATGAGTGTACACGAACAGCGCAGATGCAGACTGCTTGTATTTATATGGTGGTCCGTTTCACGGACGTGTTCCATACATGCACAGTAGATTGGCTTGAACAGTAAACAAACAGTTGCCCAGAGTTATTGCACATCTGGCTGTCTTTATATTGTTTTCTCGACGGATTGTACAGGTTTGGGTAGCAACAAGCTTCTTTACACAGCCTGCGCAAACACAGTTGGTGCTTTTATAGTCTACTGACTGCGCGTACTTGTACGCGCACACCCTCCGATGACGATTTTTACGTCACGCATACATAGCGGACCCTAGCGGACACTGAAAGTATAACACAGGCTTAACAGTCAAAGTTATATTCAAAATCACGTTATTAATTCTCTATCCTTCTCCCACAGATTGTTTTCAGATTTCAGACTCCGATGAGCAAAGAAAAGCTTTAAATATAAATCTCTCTCTCTCTCGACTGCTTCATGTTAGCGGTCCGCAATGTGGCAGAAACATTCCCTTCATATTATTGATACTAGAATGAATATAGCAAAACTGTTCGTTTCAATCAATTTAAATTAATATTTGATTGTTTGTAATGCAAGTGCAAATATTATGTGACCAAAATATCACTGGTTCTAACATCAAATGTTTGAGCTTTCGTATTTACTGCATCACATCTTATGTATGTGCGTTGATCAGTTGTGAATAAAAGTTAAAATTAAGTCTGAATTTATGAATGATGCACTTGCTAACCTGTCAATCTTTTAATTCTCGGAAAAGATCAGGATGAGCCAGAAACAAATGCTCAGCAGGATTTGATGTCTTGCCTCCTGAGATCAGTTCGTTCACCTTTATCATCTGTTTTTTATGCAAAGTGATGCCATATTTCACTTCTACTGTTCTCTGTATTTATTCATTTTGAGAGCGTTGATAGAGTTTAATCTGATTTGATCCATCACGTAGTTCTGTTGCCAGGTTTACCGGTGTTGCAGCAATTTGGGAAGCACTGCCACCTACAGCAGCATATGAAATACCGAAATGAGCAAAATTATGATATCGTACTGTTTTAAATATAATAGATACCGGTATTTTTCCAGTACCGGTATATCGCGCATACCTAGTCTGTACTTTCAAAAAAGAACACAAATGTTGCCCAAGGCAAGTTCACTCTAAATGAAATTGATGCTGCGTAATAGAATGAATGAACAGTGTAAAGGCGTTAGATAAAAGTATTGACTGGCTACAAAGTCAACAAGTGCAGGCATTGATAAACAGCAGGTGGAACGACTAGACTATCTAAAAGAGAGTGAGAGCGAGAAAATGAAGTACATGAGCAACACATATTGAACATTGTGTGCCAGCCTACTCGTGAAATTGTGGATCTTAAAAAGATCACCAAATGGATGCAGACTGCTCTATTGGCAGTTTTATTTTATTGTCACGGTGTTGGCTAATGTGACTAAAATTGCAAAATATTTAAAATATTTTATTGCGGTTATAGAATTTGGGGAGATTTCCTCAGATACTCACAGTCTAGGGATGATGTTGCCTGCATACTGAACAAGCTCATAGAGGTCAGCGACCTTGCGGCCTTTGGTGAACTCATCCGTCAAATAGACCTCCAGGTAATGCAGCTCATCAGAGATGGCCATGTCTACAACAACAATTTACTACAATAAATAAACAACATTTCCACAGATGACATGTATAGCAACTGGTCAAACAAGCCCACACGGTACACTGTTTGTTAACACTCAAAAAAAAAAAGTTCTATTCTATTTAAACACACAATGCAACGGAAACATACAGAGTTCGTAGTAGCTCTTGGGAGAAAGCATAGAAGTCCTCAACTCCCCCAACATATTTGAGGCATGCTTCAGTGCATCCATCAACTTGTTCTTGTCCTGGATGAAGAGCATAAATGTTCATAAACAGAGTAAGGGTGCAGCTTTTACTCTCCAATATAAATATAATTTAGTTTTTAGTGTTTTGTTTTAATGGTTAAAAGCATTGGATAAACCACTGCTGTGGATGGATTAACAGTGTTACAGAAACTGTGAACTTGCATGTACTTAACTCACCAGACAGCGTTTCATCTGAAACGACTGAACCTTGACTGCCTGCACAGCTTCATCCAACAGTTTCTCCTGCTCATCCTGAGGCGACTGTGTGGTAGGCTGGAATAAACATGTGCAGTCAAACAATCAAACTAGAAACTAGCATCAAAAACGTTTACATTTGTTAAATATATATACACACACACACACACGTTAAGTAGTTTCTTTGAACATCAACAATATATGTCCCACCAGTTAAAAGTTTGGATAGAAAATATGACCATTTTCTACATTTTATAATACCTTCTACAGTAGAGATGCACCAATGTATCGGCCAATAATCCATTTTGGCCAATAAAAGCAATTATCTGCACTAGAGCTGCACGATATATCACATGTGATTGTCGTGCGCATCTCTTCAGTAAAGACAGTTCTGTGATTATTAATAAATCTCCATCCCCCGTTTTCAAATGGAGCGGCATTTAATACACTGACAAGCTACGCAATATCACGTTCAATATCACAGGCGATTCATCTGCGATTCTGAATGCGAACTGCGTAGCTTGTCGGTGAACTACGGCTCTGTTTTAATGCCAATCCCTTTGAAAACGTGATGGAGATTTATTAATAATCAGAGAAGCAGCTTTACTAACGAGATGCGCATGACAATCGCATGCAATATATCGTGCAGCCCTAATCTCATCGGACAATTGTTTAAGAACGGTCAATGATCAGGGCCGATTATTTCCTTTCAATCAAAAGGTGGCGGAAAAGCATGTCAGACAGTAATCTGCATGAAGAAAATGTGTCTTGTGTTGAATGTAGCGCTGTTTTGATGCTCTTAAATGTGGCGTGACAGAACACTGTAGCAGCTTCAGTTCAAGCCGCAATACGGAGCACGAGTCTCTTCCACTTTAATAGAAGATATAGCGCAAAATAAATATGAATGAACATTAGAAGGTATGTTGAAGGATACAGCACGACTTACCAAAATGAATCATGTCATGTAATCACTCAATCAGTGTTTGAACCGAAAGAAAGATGTCACATAATACAGCTTGTGAACAATGTCTCAACATTATCCACTGTTCACAGTTCAAAGTTAGCTATAAAATAAATACATTAGAGGGAGCTTAATTGCTGTTAATTATATATGTTTGAATAAATCTGCCATGAAAACAAGTTATGAAAATTACCTTATGTAGTTGTATACAAACGTTTTTATTTGAGTGTGATTATTATATCTGAAAATAAACAGCTTTGGATATAATAGTGTTGTTGTTCATTTTAACCTCTAATGTACCATATGAGAGGGTTCCCTGTATAGTTTACAGCATTAGTTGGGCGAAAAAAACAATCAATATCATCAGTATCGGCAGATATCATACAGAATAATTGCCTATTGGTATCGGCTGAAAATGTAATAACGGTGCATCTATTTTTATAACTAATTTAAAGCATTTACTGTCTTCAGACATTACTCTTTAAATGAAAAAAGTAATAGCTGTATACAATATCTTGTTAATCCACATTGAGATGCCCCTATCTCTGGAATTAGCCTAAATCACATTGGGCCTTAAAAACTAAGATTCAAAAGAAATGTTTGTTAAGAACAAACATCTAAAAGGATACTTAAGGAATCCTTGTTATATGATAAAAAAAAACATTAATCACAATATATATATATATATATATATATATATATATATATGAAGAGTTAATTTGCCAGATAACTGCAGTTAGGTTATTTTGACTGGGTTAAAAAAAAACAGCGAACTATCAATAAAACAATAAAAACATGCAACATAATAAAAACCTGATTTTTGAACATTTTCAAAAAGGAGTTATCTATTTTTGCAAACAAACTTCATATATAAAGGACACTTTCCCTTGTATATTTAATACTGTTCAAAAATTAATTGTAAGTGCTGTTGCTGGTCGCCATTTCTTTTAAAAATGTTTAATCACATTTTAGCCTATTTTATACATATAAAGACCACTGAAATCCACTGTGCATCATTTTAAATTAATTACAGAAATTAATTACACAAAATATTGATTAAAATTAAATACAGTAGGCTACAAGATGTACAACACTACAGCTAGAAAGTCATGTTACATTCCTAAATATTTTTCCAATGTTTTGTTTTTTCTGAAAGCATAACTTCAAGAACTGAAACAGTGACACTATATCAATCTGATGATGAGCCTAATAAATGTATAGAATCATGAGTTAATAAAGGTTCACAAAGTAGCGACATGACTATAGGTCTGCAGGCTGGGGTGGGGGTGATGTACGTAATGACACATAGTCACCCCTCCTAAACGACCCATCCTGTCAGAACCAGACAGTCACACTTCACGTGAATAGCAATTTTAAAAGTGTTTATGATAAACGGTAAACATAACAGATTATGGGCTGCTTTAAACTGAATGAATGAACCTGTGACCAAACATCGCTTTTGTTATGCAATACTAAAACACTGCCATTTTTCAAAAATGCACATGTAAACAAAGAGCTGCATATAAACGTATCGTATATGTATGGTAACAATAAATATAAATACTGATATAAACCTAACTGTAAAGAAATAACAAGGCTAATGCTAGCAGGGCTAGCAGTTTAAATTAGCTAATTTTGCACAGAACTTGTGGATTATATTGACAGCGAAACATAACGGCTGTTAGTTTACTACACCTGTATGCCAAATGTTAAACTGCTAGTAGAATAAACCAAGAAAGAGGAAATAAACGAGAATAACTAAGAGTACGTAGGCCTTCGCATCTCAAAGGCTAATGCTAACGGCTATCTTCACAAACGCAAAGCAGTCCGTCAAGAGATCTCAGTGCCACTCTGACACCATCACTGCTGTAATCAACTTAACGGCGCATATAAAGCACCCAGCATGCAGTCTGTGCATTCGACGATCGCTTATATCTTACCATGACTATCAGGTAACGTTATGTTAGATGAAGCACTGGATGAGCCCCTGTGAATGTGTCGTGTCATGTGACTGCGCCGCAGCTGTTCCGCCTCATGACGAGCAGCACAACAAGCTCTGAGAGCTGGGTTATTCATCTCTGAACGCTGTAGAGACTAAGTTACATTAAGAATTCAAATTAATCTACTTACAATAAAATAATTGACTGATTTGTGTTATTACATCATCCTATTTGTGTTAAAAGTGTAATGAAAAACGTTTCTCTGACCAACACGTTACATTGTATACTTCGCTTGGCCACTAGTATTTTTCATTTGATGAACATTTAAAGTAGTTCAGGTTTATTTATACGTATTTTACTCGAATGACGTTGGTCACGCCCATTTGTGGATCCACCAATGGTAGACCCGAACGTTTATTTGGGGTGTGACACGTGTTCGTTTTCGCGCGAAACCAGTCAGTCTGTTCCATTGTGTTGCGGTTACAGAGAAGATCCGAGCAACTTTACAAATGGATAAAGAGTTATTTCGTAAGCTTGCGTCTAAGATCGGGATAACAGCGGTTAAAGTATTGAGGTAAGTGTTCCAGTGTCGAGTGACCAGTCGCTTGTTTTGAGAGACAGTGGTTCAATCCGAAGTAAACACGTCAACATAACAACACCACTAACGTTAATTCTGGTCATTTATTTTCAGTCAAGCCGAGGAATACATGCGGTTATCCCAAGTGAAATGTGTTGGACTGGGTTCTGTTACAGCCACCAGCAAGGCCATTATTTGCCTTGAGTTGGCAGCGACTTCCATGAAATGTCCTCTAGACAAGGCAAGATCCACTTCCCATGCTGCGTTGTGATTTGCATTGTATGTGTACATAACGTTACATGTTCAGACATACTTAAACTTTTCAGTATGTTACTATATTTTGTAATATCAAATGATGGAAGTATTAATGTGTGCGAGTTTTCTATAAATGTTAAGCCCAGTAGACTTTCTTGTGTTTGCTCGTAACCAGTGTTGGGGAAAGTTACTTTTAAAAGTAATGCATTACAATATTGCGTTACTCCCTAAAAAGTAACTAATTACGTTACTTTGTTACTTTTTTATGGAAAGTAATGCGTTACGTTACTTTCGCGTTACTTTTTAAAAATATGATCAGGGCGTGATTGTTTTGTTTTTAATATAAGAAGTTATATTCATAGCAAATGAAAAATCCCTTTCACACCAAAAAGTGTAATGAATAAACCTCAGGCTGACGGAACAGTAAATTCACGTCTGTACAGTAGAACGCAGGAGAAGAAGTTCAACACTCTTCAGCAATAAAACAACGAAGCACAATTATTAGTTTATCTAAAGTAATTTTTGCTTATTAGTATGGTTGAACTGGATCATCAAGGTCAGCAGCAAACACGTTGGTTAATACAATTAGATTAGATGTATTTGTGTTGTTTAACATATTTAATTATTGCAGGTTTGCGTAATATTCTGAGTTTGCATTTCACTGTTTTAATTAATTTTGATGAATACTTAATCTGTTTTTTGCAAGTGGTATGAATTAATACACATTCACATTTAGTCTAGAACTACAGTAAGATCATGTTCACACGGCGCACTGTCAGTCAATAAATGGAAAAAAGTAATTCTGATATTTTCTTGTAAATTAAAAAGTAATGCGTTACTTTACTAGTTACATGAAAAAAGTAATATTATTACGTAACTCGCCTTACTTGTAATGTGTTACCTCCAACACTGCTCGTAACACTGTCCAGTTGTGTTATCACAAGAAAAATTGTCGTTTCCATTTCATCTCAAATTATGTATTGAATAAAATAGCTTTCTTTATGGAATTTAATTATCCTTTCATAAATAAATGGCCTATTACGGTGATTTTCCAACGCTAATTTTATAGCAATGTATGTATTATAAATATACACATATAATTAGGAAACACATTTTGCCACCATGTAGACAAAATTACAGTCTGGTTGACAGTTAATAGAATTATTCTGTTTTCCTAATGCATCAGATATATTATTTAATATGAACAATGCTTGTCCACAGACTGATATTTGCAGTTAAAAAGTGAGGGGCAATTAGGTGTAATAAAAATGGATCAAAATAACTTTCACACAATAAGCATTGAATGTTTTACAAAATATGTTGTACACATTAACATTTAGTAAAATTGTACATGTTTTTTTTGCTATAATTATCAAAATCTATTCTTTCTGCTGGATAGGAGTATGCCATCAAACTGTCTGGACTGAGTCCTAAGGTTTACTCCAGCAATCTGAAGGCTATGGAGTGCATGCTGGGCCTGCAGTCAAACCTGGGTCTCAGAGATCTTGCAGTGCAGTATGGGTGTTTGGAAGCGGTTAAAGTGGCCACTCAGATCCTTCAGAGGTGAGCCTTCACATTGCATCAGTGCGATCAATATTAACTGAATGGATTCTAAACTTGCATGTACTTGTTCAAGGTATGATGCCAGTTTGCCCGCTGCTCAGCAACAAGACCTTGACCTGTCAAAGCCTCTCTTTACCACATCAGCTCTATATGCAGCATGCAAGTGAGTACAGATTGCTGTGATGTCTCATTGTCATCGAGTCAAATAATGACTGGTTCAAAAATACTTGGATGATTGTTTGATAATTGCATGATAATTTTGGTTGGGAGCTCAATTGTCTCTTGAACCTCATTAAGCTCTTCACAGTGTCACTGTGGTCGAAGTACTTTAATATGAGGCTATGAGAAGTTTATTGAGTACAGATTACTTTGGCGCTTAAATTACATTTGGAAAGGTCAGATCTTGGATTGGTTATCGCATAGTTATTAAATTTAGCCATATGTGTTCCTGTCTGCACTTCCAGCTAGGTTATTTGCATAATAGGCTTTATGAAAGTGAGTCTTTACATGAGAAATGCCACTGTCTTTCTTAAAGGTGGTGATGTTATATATGTACTGAGCCTGTATTGAACTATTGTTATCCAACCAAACTGTTACTGTATGATAATAAACAAACTAAAGCTCGCAGATGGGTCAAAACATTTTATTCATGTCAACAAGCCACAGAAATCTCTAAATCTAAACTGCACCTGGTTTACATTCAGTTATTGAGGATGCAAAAATAAACTGGTACTGTCCTTCCTTTTTGAAGGTGCATGAAAATCAGAACTGACAGGAAATTGGCCTCTTCATCTGGAGCAAAGAAGGGCATCTTTGACCGGCTGTGCGCACAGTTTCAGAAGTTCGGACAGGAGATCTGCAGTGAGTGTGACTCCTTCAAACAAAAGCATTTTGGAAGATGACACAATGCCTAAATAAAGTGAATAAAGGCATTTTTGTAGGAGATCTGAGTCTGGCTTTCATGTTTAACAAAGATTGAGTAATTGAAGGTGCACAACTTTTAATATTTTTTTTCCTTCATTAAAAAAATATTACTTCAAAGAGATCTGTCATGAAGAAACACGCTTGACTGGTTCCCATGGCTACAGTCATATCACAATTAGACAATGCATCTTTTTTGTAGTTCAACATCAAAGAGTAGCATGTTTTTTCTCAAGTAGTTATTAAAGTTGTGATATTAAGCTGATATCTCCCTGTACCCTCAGATGAGGCTTCATCAATGGAGAAACCAATCAAAACAGTTCAAAAGAGGCAGAAGACAATCACCGAAATGCTAGAAACAGGAGAAGATGGTAAGAATCCATTTGCTTACAACAGTAAATAATAATGACAAATTATTATTCTACCCATAAGCTGCCATAATGTTACAGTGGAAGAACTTGTTCTGTTCTTAAGCATGTTTTTATGCTGTGGAATAGTTTATTCTCTCAGTAATACGACTAATAGATAGTCTTTCTAGATGTAATATTTAATAATAGAACATATGTTTGATGATAAAAGTAATTGTCTTTTTGGCTTTTTCCAGATGAAAAGCTTTCAACGTCCCCTAAGCGAGAGCGGGTTGAGAAGACTGAGGAAGAAGAGACACGAAATTATGAAGAGTGGAAAAGAAAGATCCTTGAAAATGCATTAAAAGCAAAGGCAGTCGGATCTTGAACTCTAAGGTTTTATGTTTCAGATTTATTTAATTATGGTTCTGCATAATAGGAATTGTTACTTTGAATTGGATTTAGTACTCTATTACCAAGAGAAGTTGTCTGCCCCCTTCTGGCTCCTTGTGTACATTTGTTCCTTTCACATGTGGACTTTCCAGAGGAATTGAGGACCTTTTTATTATCCTTTGTTTCATTGCTATTTCTTGGTGCAAATATAGTTACCATTTTATGACAGATTTAATATTATCTAAAGGTTTACTAAGTGTTGCGTTCCTTCTTTAGATTTTATCGTAGTTCGTTTAGTTTGTGGTAATGTTTTAATTGTGGTGTTTAATCATGATCATTTGTATGATTATGTCTGGTGACAGTATGACTTCATCTAAGATCATCTGGAGGGGTTTTATCCATTTGTTTCAATAAGAAATGGCTGATCTGCTTCCAGTTCAGTTTGATTTTATTATGAATAAAATGTATTTTTGACTCTATTCTCTTTTTAATGTTTTGATCAAACACTCATTTATGGCAATTTTTGACCATTTATATTATGCTGAAAATCCCCAATACGATGATTTCTATACAAGCACATTCTATGAACCATGACAGAAATTGCCATGTCAAACACGGAACTACATTTATGTATTTATTATGCTTATTTTCATATGAATATGTGCACCCCCACAAATGCAATAAATTCTTAGAAAGCACAATATTAACATTCACATTCAAGAACAATTAGTGAAATGTTCAAAATGAAACCATACCAGTCTCTTATTCAGATTTAGTTTCCAGTTCTAATCAACAGGCTAAAGAAAGACTGAAAATATATGATGAATACAGTGTTTCTACATTAAATCTTCATGCTCTGTGTTTTCTACTCAAAATACTGAACAATGAGAAGGAAAACAGCTTATTTTAAATACTAATATAAGGCAGAAGTGCCCAAAAACACCTTCACAGAAGGGACAAAAGCTTTTTCATGTGGTTCAAAAGCACACCCACAATCCACGCCGTACACTCCTGGTGTGAAAGCATGATAAAGAAGTGTAAATTAAATGCAATGTGTTCCAAACAAGGTACAATAAGAAATTGTGACACTTTTTAACAAGATGTTTTTTCCACTGGCTAAACACAAAGCAAGAACATATCAAACACTTTCTAAAAAGCTATTTCGAATCTTCAGACAAGTTCATTTTCCAGCGTGCGATGTAACGTTGTGATGTCCTCAAGCTACTGACACTGCAGGTTAATATCTAATTCGGTGTACTAACTGATCTGCTCTGCTGAAACCTCTTCAACCTGTTTGCTGCAGCAACCGCATAGAAATGTTTCTGTAAAAACAAAGTTACCATAAGAACAGGATCATATGTTATGCTGGTAAATGTGGTACAATTCAGCAATACCATATATTCTAAATCCTTTTAGAATCAAACACATGCACTGACTGGAGATTCCGTACCTTCCACTGACGGTGAGCGGTGAGGTAACCCTGAAGCCTCATCTGGGACTTTAGCCGAACTTTGTACATCTTGGCCTTGTCCTCCAGGTTATTTAGCCAGCTATGCTTCATGCACCCTGATGCACTCATACGGCTGCTACCATAGAGACCACACACACACACACACACACACACACACACACACACACACAAGATCTTAAAAACATCCGGTGCTCAAAGAAAGCAAACAGTTCCATAAAACGCAGTATACAGCTCAATTTCTGTGTAATGACTATGAAACATGTATATATCATATTATGTATATTTCATGTTTTGATTAAAACATCTTTAACATGCTTGGCTAACTGTCTCATTTCAATGGCTGCGCTGTCTGGACGTGGTATACGTCATTGAGGATATCTTTTAAGAAAAGTTATAGCCTAATTATAAAATGTACTATACCTTGTGATGTTTAAATAACTGAAATGTACTTCTTTGCTATAGTAATGGTTTGTTCTCTTAAATGAGACATTCTCAATGCCAACAAATGCCACCTCCACCCTTTGAACTGTGCCTGCTCCACACTAGCGGTTTTTGCACATGACTACTTCTTACTAGTATTTACATTATTTGTATTTACAATTTTGGGGCACGTGAGTTTATATACCTGATGAATAATGGGATACGTTTAGCCTCAAATACCTCTCTAAAGCGGTATTAGCAATAGGGCACTTAACTAGAGGTATTCGAGGCTAAGTGAACAGATTGTGTCCTGAAAGTGACTAAAAGATATCTGATCATCCCGACTTTGTAAAACCTGCGCACTATATGAGTGCATGTTTACCAGTAGGAAAGACTTAATGCAGCTGATTATACAAGGCCTACATTATCATCATGCCAATAACCCATTAGTATTCATTGGCTGAAAGCATGAATGTACATGGCTGATATGAATCACACGGCATGCGGGGGACTGTGATGAGGTCATTAGACAACATTGTCACCACAGATAAAGAGAAGGGAGGAAGGCCAGAGTGGGTGTCATGCTGCGTCTAAATGCACCTTGTCAAAGCGCACTGGGTCATTAACTATCACGTTTACTGCATAGACCGGGGTAAGATAGTGGGCAAAGACAATGTGCCCTCTCATGGCCACCTGCTGTGCCAGCCTGCTATTATCTCATGCCAGCTGAGCAATACAGCCCTTGTGTGGGAGATGTTAGCAAAGACAGAGCAACATGAGGGTGAGCTCCAAACACTTTAAAAGTCACCAGGCCATGTTAACGTCACCGGCCAATTATATGTCATTTGTGCCATTTTTTGGTGTACAGCACTGCATTCTGAGAGGTCTCAGTTTTGATGTCAGGATGCATTAAGGGAAGCAGAGCAGGTCAAAGTGGGGAAATGATTGAGAGATGGTAGAGAAAAGCGAGGCTCTTAAAGCCACGAGGCAGGTGGGAGGAAAAATACTAGAAGACCAGACTATAATGAAGAATGTGCGATGGAAAGCATGACTTCTGGTATATTCTGTACTTCAAGATTTTGCATTAGTGGAAAATTGATAGATGGATGAATACCATTTGGCGGGCACAAGAAGGGTGGATATGAAGTCTTTGGCTTCTTCTGACACATTCTCAAATGCCTCTGCATCAAACTCCCAGTTGGCTTGCAGAATGTTGTTCATTGTTTCTGTGTCGTTATCACCCATGAATGGAGAAAGGCCGCTCAGACTGAAGAAAAAGAGATCATGAAAGGAGTGAATAACCTAGAAATCTGTTCACCCTTAGTTTTAAGCTTATCAAAGTATGACATGAAATAAGGTGCACTCAGTCCTCTGCTTTCAAGGTTCAAATTTGTTAACAATAACCATTATAACAATGAACAAGAATGTTATAGCATCTATTAATCCAAGTTAATGTTCAATTATATATTTTATTAGTTAGTTATTTAGTTCCTTTATTGTCTATTATTGGAAAATAGTTTTGACACCATAAACACATCAACACAACAAAACAATTACCCAAGAACAATGATACAAGGCTATGAGGCTAATGAACAGTCAGATCTAATACACCCTACATCACACTCCCACTCACACAACATGCCATGCACTGCACTTTAACACAGTTCAACTGGACTACACACACACACTGCACTAACACATCTGCTATCACTGGACACCATAAAAGCACACCCACGACATTGCATATGTATAATCTGTTGCACCTTGCACAACTATCTGTAGCACAACCAATCTACTGTAAATTATAATCTGTTGCACCTTCACATATTACTATGCATAGATGTGGACATAATGCAGACGTGTAAATACGGTGTATAATGTGTATTGGTGCATTGGTAACGAAGTATGTCTTTATAGTACACTGTGTGTACTGAGTATATGTATGTGTATTTTGCACATTGTCTTCTGTACAGTCTGTAAATATGTACTGTCCATATGTAAATTGTTTTTTTGTTTTTTTTTGCATTGTCTGGAGCACGCTCTTAAGAATTTCACTCACCAAGGCACTTGTGCTGACAATAAAAGTGATTTGATTTGATTTGACAAAATAAACTCAACATTTCTCTTTAGCATAAACATATAAAACAAACAGCGTGTACAACAAGCACTGTTTCATCAGCAGAGCCACTCCCCGGAATATACTGATCTATTTATGTGTAAAATTTCAAGTTGTATAAATTAATATTTAGAAATAAATTGGTAATTTATAATGAATGAACATGAACTAACAGTTAACAATATATATAAATTAACATTAATGAATGTTCTAAATGCTAATATGCTGATATGATTCCGAATGCATTATGTTAACAAATTGAACCAAATTGAAAGTGTTATTGAACAAAACTAAAACAAAAAACAGAATATATAAAATACATGGAGAAGCACCCGCAATACCAATACAACTTGAAATGAGTACAACAAACAATTATAGTGATTTATCTCACCACTAACAAAATTATGGGTTTGTGCCTACTTTAAATAAAAAGCTATAATTAAATGAATACACTAAGTCTTGATGGGTGTTCAGTTCTCAGAGAAGTGTGAAGTAAGTGACACACATGTTCTTTTGATGGACAAGCCCTTCTAAACCTCCACCAACAGCTGTCAGGTAATCAGTATTAATTCAATCATGAAGCCGAGCTGCTAATCTATTCTATTGGCCAGAGCAGAGGGTCATCTATGGCCAGAACTGCTCATGGAGAACGTGATGGGGCACAGGATCTGAGATGGGATGTTATGTTTGTTTGTGTGTACTGTTTTTTTTCAGAGAGGCAGGGCTGTTAACATGCTTTTTGAGTTGTATGGAACTGGTGCCCTTTTATCAGGGCTCTATTCAATGCTCTTAGACGAGCCCTCTAAAGCTTTCATGGGCGTCACATTTGCATTTGGCTTTTGATCTCGCTGATATTACACTCAGTCTATGCCACTGTGCAATTCAGTGTGGAAAGAAAGAGTAACTTCTTCCTATAACACATACATCATTAATGCATATGCACATATTTTATGAATGTTATTTTCTGACTCTTTAATGATAATGTTTACATTCTATTAAATGTTGGAAGTCTAATGCTTTTGAAATAAGAAATGCTGCATTAATAGATCTGGCTTACTGCATCTAGTTGTGTACTCACAGCATGTATGTGATGACACCAACACTCCACAAGTCTGTAGGAAATGACACAAAGTCATAGTTGACAACTTCTGGTGCCAGAAACTCTGGGGTTCCAAAGCTGACCTTCAGCTTTTCTCTGGGTCTATACCTGGAGGGATAGAAACAGACACATTTGATCAGCCTACATACACTATATCACCAAAAGTATTGGGTCACCCCCTTCTAACGAAAGGTTTGACTACTTTAGTAATTTCCACAAGTCCAAATCTTAATGTTTAAGCATATAATGATATTCTATGGAATTGTGTGCTTCTAATTGTATACCAATGAAATATGGGTACAGTCATTTCATACACTTCAAGACTGTTGTAACAGAGGTGGAAATACATTTTTTTAAGTACATGAATTTCTTTGTTGCCACAGTTTGGAAGTGTCTTTTTCTCTTCTAAAGAAGGGGGTGTCCCAGTACTTTTGTCCATATAATGAATGTACAAGTCATTGGTGTTTGGTGATGAATTTGTGGCTCAAGGTCTGCATTTAAAGTCACACCAGAGGTGTTCAGCTGGGATTAGGACTTGGCTTCCTGCAGACCGGTCAAGTTCTTCCACACTGACTGAATCATTTCTCTTTCATCCTTGCCTTATACACAGAGGTCATGTTAGGATATAAAAGGGTTCTGTCCAAACTCTTGCTATAAAATTAGAAGCACACAATTCCCTAGAATATCATTATATGCTTAAACATTAAGATTTGTACTCATGGAAATTACTAAAGTAGTCAAACCTTTTATTAGAAGGGGTTGAACCAATACTTTTGGCAATATAGTGTAAGTTCAATGCAACAATATCCGTGTAAGCATAGTCATTGGCTCTGTATTCTCTACCTACACTGACATCTGCAAATTTGTGTTTCTTTCCGAAATCTGAGGGGAGTTTGTGAGTGGAAACCCACGGCGACTTCACAAAGAGACTCAAAACCACTTTCCCCAAACCTTCACATTCACAGCACCTCAGTGGAAGAATGATCTTCCCTCTCCACTCTTAGAAAACTCCCCTGTGAGATATTGACTCATACTTTACTTACTTTATAAAAGCTCTACTTTTCTCTATCGTTTGTTCCACAGAGTCTCACCTACCTCTGTACTTTTCTTTTGTACTTCTCTGAGCAATTCTGGCACTCTGTACTGTGGCAGTTCTTATGTTGCTATCTCTGTAGCATGCATAGCTTTTGTTGTAGTCTTTCTCGTTTCTAAGTAATCTTGGATAAAAGTGTCTGCTAAATGAAAAAATAGAAATCACAGCAGTGTCTTGCTCACACATGAAGACTCATAAATTGTGCAAAATAAAAAGTTTAGCAAGTTTCGGTGACATTGTAAGGAGTCTGATTGTTACAAGGCTTTCGAACTCTGCTTAAAGTAAACAAACATGTCAAAAGATGAACTCTCATGAAGGAATGTGACTGTAGTCATGGCGACCGTGTGCAGGGGTGTGAATCACAAGACTTGACGTCAGCTGAAAACACATTATTATAACACTTCCTTTTAAGAGTGAAATTAGGGAAGTAATTATATAAGACTGAGAAATGTGCTTCTTTTTTACACTTAAGAAAATATTGAAAATAATAATAATAACAATAAATCATGTTAGTATTTATAAGCCTACTTTTTAATAATAAAATAATTGAATGGGGTCTGCTTACTTTCTGGCGAGTCCAAAGTCAATGATCTTGATCTGATTCCCTGTGCTGTTCACACATAAGATGTTTTCTGGCTTTATGAAAGAAATAGGAAAAGTTAGGGATAATTAAGATTCAGATTAAAACTGATTATGAATACTACAGTAACAATGTAAATAACAAAAGTATTTTACTTTTACATAAGTCATTTATGTAGATTTGTAATGCATTTCATATTCCTATAAGCAACATGTTAACAGCAACACAAGACACAAGTCCCTCGGCAGTATGCTAATTAAAATGTATAACATTCAGACAGCAAATGTTGACATACACCGGGTGATTCGCTGGTGGATTTTTCCATAGAGACAGCCGACACTATACACTGCTAATCCCGTCAGTGTCACATTATAACATTCAGCACTGTGTGTGCGGTTTACCTTAAGATCTAAATGGAGAATGTACTGCTGGTGAAGGTACTGAACCCCCTCACAAATCTGCCGGGTAAACACGATGGCATCCAGCTCCGTCAGGTGGTAATTCTCATCAATGATACGTTCAAACAATTCACCACCCTCCACACTGAAATAACAAACCATGCAAAGATAGTTTAAACTGAATCACAAATGAACTCCTCCTTTAGTTTAGTCTGTTTGGCCATGCATGTGGACATTAATGGGTTAAGCCACGTGGGTGCAAGGTTTATTTCTAAAGCAAAACTGAATCTTTCCATACCTTTATATAAAAACATCCATCTCAGAAAAAAGCCCTCGTCTTGAATTACAAATATTAATATTCACACAAAACATTCATCATTCAATTAAAAGCAAATTGTTTGCTGATTCAATACCATAAAAAAGTGAATTAAATCTGTGAACACGGCAGGAAGATGACACACCATCATGTCTGTGTAAAGTGGCACGTGTGGGAGCTCTATGTTCTTGCCACAGAATGTGAGAGAAAATTTGCTTTGCAAATGAGGCCTAATAAATACTGTCCAAAGCCAAGTTAGAATTCATATTTAGACCAATATTATACTACGTGCATTTTTTTTGCTAAATCTTTTTATTTCAAAATAATCTGTAAATGTTTCAGTGAACTTTTCCAGTACATTGGGGTACTTACTATTCCATAATGAGTGTGAGATTTGTTCGAGACTCAAAAGCATCATACAGCTGAATCAAATTCGCATGGTTTAACTGGTTCATAACTCCAATCTCATTCTTCACTTCATCCTGGAATGAAAGCACAAAAAATGTAATAATAATAATAATTCCAAAGCAAATAAATGATCATCTGCAATGCATTTCCTTTTCAAACAGCTGTCTAAAGCCTATATTTTAAGCTTTTGAAAAGGTGTTGTTATACTCAAAAGGACGATAGCAGCCGTGTTAAAAATTAAGTCATTAGTAAAAGAAGCTATTTCAGAATTTAAATTGCGCAGTTAAATTGCTGGAAGTGGTGGATTTACAATGATTGCATGGGTGGCAAAAACAAGCGTTTAAACAGTTTCCGAAATGGAGGCTAGACAGCCGTTGCCAACCCTGTAATTGTCTGCCCTAGTTATATGTGGACTGACCCAGGAAAAGCATTCAATTATTTCATATGAAGCTACTCTCCCTCTCTCTCTGGCACACTTTTGAGCAGAAGGAACAGAACATCATGTTGTCACTGGGAAGGAGCATTTCAAAATGTAAATGTTCCAGGAATTATGCTTAGAGAGATTGAGTGTGACTGTGTGTTGACTTCTTTTGCTCTTTTTATATTTGTGGAATTAAAGCATGAGAGATTGAAAATGATCTGTAACTTGCCCATTCCTCACTGATTACTCTCTAATGAATGCAACTGACAGAACAGAGGGCAGAGAGTGGCATTGCACTGAGGGCAAGTGCTTATGACAGAAGAACTGTCATTAGATGCACTTGTTGAAGCTTGGAGGATGTTGGGAACGGATGAAAGTACATGTGCAAAGATTTTTATATTTGACATTATATGAAAACAGCTCAGTGTTTGGAGCGCTGTATAAATATTAAGAGCTTTTCTGTATGGATATATGTTTGTTTTTAATGCCAGAAACAACATGCGCTCCCATGTCCTTGAGGGACTATGGGTGCTATTATGTTATTTGCGAGAGTGCAAGAGCATGTGTGAATGTGTGCACATTTTTTCATATGCTCATGTGCGCAGAACTGTCTTGTGGTTGTCAAGGAAATGTTCTCGTAAAGCAACCTAACGGGAACAGAGTGATGGACAGATTGGAGTGGGAGGGGAGAGAAAGAGAGAGGGAGAAAGGGGGTAAACATTTATAATGGTTTATGCACTTGTACTACTCACCCTCTCTTTCATTCCCCGGACTTTTATAATCTTAGCAGCCAGCATAAGACCTGACGACAATTCAGCACACTTGTGTACCTGTCCAAAACGGCCTCTGCAACAACATACATACACACAGATTTCATTTCATGCATTATGGAAATCATTTCAACCTTTGTGAAAGTTATCTGTCACTATTCTCACTGCGTATTTACTCTCTGTGTCTCCGTGGGATGAGATAGCATGTTTGTGTCAAGATGGCGACTGCTGCTGGCTGAAAAAAAGTTCCATGCAAACAGACCTGCTCAACACCTGCCCAAAATAAACTCTGCCAATGATGAGTCAAAAAACAAGCCAGTGCTTATTTGTGTCGTATGTGGGGCGAGAAGTGGAGAGGGGGTTTGTCTGCGTGTACCAGTCATTCAACTGCTGTATGTTCCATGGGCTGTGCCCGCATGCTTATCTGCCAGTCCTGGAGAAAGAGTGACCCCTCCACTTAATACTCCTATCTGCTGCACTGTTGTCAGCTGGGCAAATACAATACATACAGATAGTGCCAAGAGAAAAATGTTAGCCAGTATCAGATTCGTCTTGTTTTCCAAAAAACATTATTTTAAAACAAAATACTTTTATACATAAATTAAATCGTATTTTAAAAGAACATATTATGATTTTTTTTCTTTTTAAAATTTTAAAATATTATGATTTTTTTTCTTTTTTAATTAAAAAAACAAGTTTTTTTAATTAAAAACAAGAAAAATATGTTTTTGTGTATATATGGAAGGGTTATGTTATGACATCCCCATCCGATTCTTTGTGATTCATTGACTTTATATGTTAAATAAAGCAAGTAGCATTAAATAAGTTTAAAGTGATAATTCATACAGACATGTTATTATTAAAGTGATTATTTATTCACACTCATGTTGTAAGCTTTATGATATTCCTTCTGCGGAATGTAAAAGAAGATATTTTGGTAAACACCTTTGTGTTTTTTTGTTTTCCATACAATGGAAGTCAGTGGTAACCAAATCTGTTTTGTTCCCAACATTCTTCAAAATAACTCCTTTTATGTTGCACAGAAGACAGAAAGTCTTACAGGTTTGGAACAACAAGTGGTTGATTCATATTTAGGTGAACAATCTCTGTAACACGGACTCACCCGCCAAGCACCTCACTGGGGTTGACGTGTAATATATGTTCATGGGAACCTGCTTGGCGCTGACGATGCGATGGTCAAACGGGGCTGGAAGAGGTGGACAGTCATCTAAAACAACAAATATCAGCATGCTAAGAGACTTCCCCAAACACAAATACAGGCTGTAGCATGGTGACATGATGAACGCTGACATTGTTTGCTAAAAGTTTTCACACTGTTTGCCAAATTATAAGCTGCTTAGTTATAATTACAAATGACTCCCAAATGAATTAGTCATGAGACGGTTCTTTTAGTGAATCAAAAATATACATTACATCGACTTCCATAGAGATACGTACACTCTAAAGTTAGCCCAACAGCTGGGTTAAATACAACGGTGAAATATGGACAAACCCAGCAACTGGGTTGTTTTGACCCAGCGGTTGGGCTAACTGTTTAGCCCAAACTGGGTAGTAACCCAACCCAAACAACAAGGGTTTGTTCATATTTTACCCAGCGCTGGGTCGTATTTAACCCAGCATTTTTTAGAGTGTTTAATTGTCAAGTTACAGGCTTCATCAATTAAAAACAATGTATTTGAATATTCCAGAAAATGATCATCATCCGTCACCAGTCTTTAAGTGCAAGAGGACATTACCGATGTGAGTCAGATTTGATAATGTGTACACGCACGGGGCGAAGTTGTACTAATTGCTTTAGTCTGACTGGAATCTGATTTTTAAAGTCCAAAAATGTATTTGTAGTAAATGTAAATGTAGTTGTTGTGCTCTTATGAGTTGAAATGCAACAGAATTGCATTTCTTTTTCTTCCAATTATTTATTTCTTAATATATATACAATCCCTAGCTAGTGAGGGTTTATTAGCACAGTTTCACCGCAATAATTTAATTTTGCCATGCAGCTGGCGGTAACACCGTTAACTCACCAATGATTAGTAGCTGTGACTCAACTTTTCTAAGAGGTGTTGATTTTGCTGTTATTTCCTCAACAATGGCTGCTATGTGTGGACTCGTAGCTACACAGTTATTTATTAAGTCAGACTCCAAAATGGTCCCAATAGTTTCACTTCCATTTTTCTTTTCAACTGGTTCAGATTCCGTCTTTCTCTCATCATGTTTTGGTACAGGTGTCACCCTCTCCACTGTGTCTTTATGTTGTGACTTGACGTCTGCATCCTTGTCAACAGGCTCTTTGGTGCAGAGCAGAGGTTGGTGAGGAACATGCTTCTCTAGTTGCTGTTGTCCAGGAACTGATGGTTTCAAAGAGGTCTCGTCACCAACCTGTGAAACCTCAGCCTGTTTTTGAGGAACCTCAACCTTTGGCTCCACTTGCTGTTCAAGAACTATTGACTTGAGTGAAGTCTTCACACCAACCTGTGAAGCATCTGCCTGTTCAAGAACCCTGTGAATAAAATATGTATGTAATGGGAATCAAGAAACACAGTCATAAGCGGGTTTGTTATCTATGATATATTATATGATATATTATGTGGCTGCACATGAGAGGCTACTGTGAACAACAGTAAAACCAATCGCAGCACGAGGTCCTTAATTAGAATGTTTTGAATGAAACGAAATGGCCTAAAACTCATAATGCCTGGCAACATGCATTCAGTCAATACTTAGAATGCCGCATTGTGTAATCTCAGGACCTTGGCCATTAGTCTAATGAATTATGCTTTCTGGCGAGCACAACATAGCCTATTAATTGAGGTAGACGGTCTTTTGTGCCTCAGTGCAAAACACATTGCTAACACATTCAAAATACAGAGCTCTTGGAATTACATTATCAGCACTCTGCCTTTTAAAACTCTCACGACAGATGAGAAAAACAAGGCTGTACACTCTTAAAAATAAAGGTGCTTCACGATGCCATAGAAGAACCTTTTTTGTGTAAATGATTCCATAAAGAACCTTTAACATCTTAAGAACCTTTCTGTTCAAAAAAGGTTTTTGTGGTGAAAGAAGATTCTTCAGATTATAAAAAGGTAAGAAAAAGATGGTTCTTTACAGAACTGTTGACTGAATGATTCTTTGTGGAACCAAAAATAGGCTTCCGTGGCATCGCTGTGAAGAACCATTTAAGCACCTTTATTTTTAAGAGTGTATGATTGAGCCTTAGGACTTTTCTTCACAAGGAGCGGTGTACTGCTGTTCTTGATGACTGTTATATTTATTTTCTGGTCTGTTCTGATATGTTATTATGAGCATTATTCACTGAAAAGGAGCAGAAGTTACATTTTTCACAAGTATTATTTTATGTTTCAACATCTGTGATGACTGTTCTGGCCACTTTAGCAGGGTTAATTACAGTCTTCCATAAATGCGAGCTCTCTAATCTTCTATAGAGTTATTTTCTGTTGGAGAAAAGTGTAAAAAAAAGTCTATTAGAGCATTAGTGCTCCTCACTGGCATCAGACAGCTTCTATGTTATTATCTCCAAAGGTGGTCACTGACAATGTGCAGTCTTCCGTTATAACCTGTTTTCTTTTCAGCCCATATTCATTTTTGACACTTTTTTCTACTGTCTTCAACATATCATTGACAACGTCCCTTTTAAAATTTAAGATGGGAAGAAAATGAGCTAATTTTATAGCTTTTTGCTTTGAAATTTAAATGGCAGCAATTTGTAGGAATATCTCACCTCTCTTGCTGAAGAGCCAAATCTTTTTCCACTTTAGTTGTTGTCACAGTGACACATTCAGCATTAGCTGGCGCGGCAGCTGAGATATCGGTCTCTTGTTTGGTTACATAATGCACGTCATTCTCCTCAGCCTCCAGTTGGACTCCAGGAGCAAATGTCTGGACCTGTGCAGGTGCTCTGCTTTTCACAGTGACCTCCTTGGCCTTCCTCAAGGCTTTGGAGCTTTCTCCTGTACTAACTGGTATCAGAGGTTTGTTTTCTCCTGTAGGGGCTTCAGAAGATGGTAGATTACTGGGACCAGTGGGGACAGGGATCTCTGGCTGCTGGAGTTCAGTCTCAGCTGTGTTTTGCAAAACCATATATTGAAATTCATGCAGGAAGGAGCTCTGACGTATCATTTTTCACAAGCTATCCCTTTAATAAAAACTTTTCTAGTCCATTGGAATAGTTTATTCATACCTGAAATTACTTCTTTGACCTCCTCTGAAGTCTGTGTGCTCTGGTGGCAGTAACTGTTGTTTGGTTTAATGCTGTTGTCATCTGGCTTGTTTTTCTGTCAATCCAAATGCAGATATATTACACTTTTGATGTGTTTTGGGCAGTATTGAATGATTAAAACATTTATTTCACTTTGCCAGCCTTCTTCTAATTGTTGAAACAGATGTGTTCCTTTTGTAGGTAAAAATAGCATCAGTTGAAATAACAGAGCTTCGAGAGCCTTTTCAAACATTCTCTCAAACATTGGATTTGATGTTTTCTGGATTTAATTTCATGTATTTGGCAAAGTTGTACTCTATTGTAAAGTTGTAATATACTTCTATGAGTACTTACATCGTGAGATCTTTAAATGTAAAGTGGGTGTATGAATTATAACAATACACGATGCGTATGCTGATTATGCTGAAGCATTATTATAATAGTCAACCTGTTTACAGAATGGCACTTCACAGCTTCATGTTCATCACACGGATCAGAGGGGATTTGGGAAAAAACATTCCATTTTGTGGTTTTTGGCATTTGATGCATAGAATGCTTGGTATAATTACACAGTTTGACAACGAATATGCTTATTACACACAGTGTGGAAGGCTTCATTTTCTAGTGTATTGCACGATTTTACTTGGATCCAAAAGTAATTTGACTTCATAATTACAAACGAGATACAGTCTTCACTTAACAATATAGCATCTGTCAATGTAAATTCTGGTTAAAAAGAAATGGAATATGTCCTCGGTTCCGAGAACATTATATTTCTATATACTGAACTTAAAATATGTGTGATAAAGTTATAGGTTTAAGCTGGCTTTGCTAATTGCAAAACTGGGTTAACATATACTCAGTCACTATCAGCTCAGACACATATACACTCGAGGAATTTGAAACACGAGGCCCGCTCAGCCTCAACATAGACAAAATAGCAACCTTGGTAAAAGGTTAGATTGGCCATAAACATAACAAGCTCAGTAGCAAGAATAGGTCAGCCAACACATTAAATAGTTGAGAAAACAATGGTTAGGATAACAGAAGCATAAAAACATGCTCAAACAACTGTGACAGCTGAATATAGCATTGAAAGTTATTATGAATTATTACTATGTTATTACTAAGTTACTATGAATTCCAAATGCAGTACCATGAACTACTATCACACTCCGTCATGCTACTCTGAATAAGCTTTAGGCACCTTATGAACAGTAAAGACCGCTTGACAACTACCATACTGAACTGCTATGTATTTCAACTTAATACAAATGGTAACATGCATAACATATATTGTCAGGATCTAATGCATTAATCTAAAAAAAAAAAAAAAAAGTGCTTAGCCAAAAATGAGCTCTATGTTCAGTTCTTCGTGAGCTCTTTTAAAAGAAACAGTCAATATCACACTAGGTATTATATCACCCTGTACGCTGTTTTGAATTTGTTCTCATTTTCAGGGACAGCTCTATTTATAGTAAACAGCTTGGACATAAACAGCTCTTATTTCACCTCTTTCATGATCTGATCTGTTACGCTGAGTATCACATAACCTCTGTGTTTTTCTGTTCATCTGTTTAAGACAGAGATCTCGGATGACCAGGATCTTACTGACCTCTTCCTCCACAGTGTCCAGAAGGCCTTGTTTCCTCCAAGGCACCACACCATTGAGGATGAACTCCACTATCTTTGAGTTACGGAAAGCATTCCCCACATACCCTAATACTTTCTCCAGAGTGGACAAAGAACTTTCCATGCACTCAATCTTCTTTCTCTGTTGCTGGTTCTCATGCTTGAGATTGTGAAGCAGATCCACAGTTTCACCACAAAGCGATCTGACCTCAATCAGCAAAAGTTTGTTGCTCTCTCGCTGACCATTCTTGATCACGTTTGATTCTTGAGTACCCTGCTTGTGCTGCATAAGGCTCCTTTCTTGCGCCTCCATTCCTTGACACAATGAACTCAGCTTGTGAAGAACCTCCGTCTGTGTATGTTCCATCTGTTTCACCTTCCCTTCCAGGGCGTTTAACTTGACCTCCACATTGCTCAGGCTAGTTATCAGAGTTGGACTCGTCTTCTTGACTGTCCCAGATGGAGTTCCAGATTTCTCCAGCCTGCCGCCTTCATACAACTTGGCAATACAGGTGGCCAGTGTTGCCTGTTTACTCATGGCTGGCCTTGTCACATGCACTGAGAAAATGTAGAAAAAGAGGAAACCCCACTGATCCCTCCGCACCCTATTTCTGTTCCCCCGTGGTCTCTATGCTTGTCTGAGGTATTGTGTGCCTCTCACAAAACAGACAGCTCAGACAAACCCTGTTGTTGGTATGTGTCAGAGACATGACACCACTTAAATAAACACCTCCATTGGATATCTTATCTCTCCACTTCTATTTTCCTTCCCTCTTCTCTTTCTCTCTCTCTCCTATACTGTGGGACAGGCCTTTTATATGACCTAGCGGGCCTTGGTGATTGCCAAAGTTCCAGCGGTCTCTTGACGTCACTAAAACATTTACACGCTCCTCAGCAGATGCTGCTGACAGGTGGAGCACGAATGGAATGACTTCTGTAAATTGCCGGTCATCAACAGGAAGGAAAGATGAAATCTCACTCTTACATGTTCTTATCACGATTTCTTTTTAAATGCATTGTTACACAGTTGCATCCATCTTCCTTTGAGACTCAACCAATCAATCCACCCTATGCTAACTATATATCACCTATAACACCCTTCTCAGTGGAACGTGACGTGACATTGGCTGACATTTTAAGTAAAAATAAACCTCTGTGGACACTGGTATGAGGATGAATGATATGCTACAACTGTCTCTCTCTCTTTCTCACCTCATCTGGAATCCAGCCATAGTTAATCCTGGGTCTTTCCATTAGCAGAATCATCAACAACATCATCATAACCAGGAATGAAATCATTTAAAGAGGAAAACATCCCTAGACAAATTTCCTCAAATAGTATACATTCATTCATAAAATATCTGTTACAAGATGATTTTTACACTTTAGTTAATAATTATTAGCTAACGCATCATGAATAGACATGAATTAACAACTGCTGTAGCAGATTCATAAGTTGTAAAAACTAATTTATCAATTAAGCTAGACTGGAAACACTGCATGTTATTGTAACGTTTCACCCTATTTTCTATTAAAACTATTAAGAGGTTTTAAAGAAATGATTAGGTAAACAAGCAAACATCCATTTATAAGGCTAGACAATCATGTTTATTTACTTAATAATGACAAAAGCTCAATGCAGCTCCGATGGTAGCACATAATGCTATCAATGACAAGGTCATGGGTTTGATTCCCATAGTAACAAGGGATAACATGTATAGCTTGAATGCAATGTGAGCTGCTTGGGATAAAAACATCTACCAAAGATATAAGACACCTCCAATAAAGGGGCTTCTAGCGAGGGGAACCTTGAACTCTCTGGATGTTCTGTCCGTAATGCCAATGCCCCATGTGTAAGCCAGGGACTTTTTTGTCTGTATCCTTCTATTAGAACTTTCTGATGTGTTCGGATGCCGAAACACAATACTCACAATATAGTATAACCTTATTATGCAATAGAAATATCCAGGGTCAGGACAACCACAGGAATGTGGCTCCATGCTAACTATTTAGTGGTGGTGGGGATCCGTTATTACAAGCTGGCACAACATAAGCAACTCAATTTCTATTCCACAACAGGACTCGGGCCAGTAAGATAGCTAACATCACTGGGAAAGAATATCTGTTTGGCAGAGATAAGCATAACTATAACACAGCTTAATATATTAAAACCTCTTTGATCTCTGATATTCATTTAAAATGTCACACAAACATGTTGAGTACACAGTGAATTTGCATTAAGAAGGGAAATGCAAGTCTGTTGTTAAACTGCTGTACTTGTGGTACATCATGAGCCTGATGGAGACGGCATGGCACTGAAGGTCTCTGTCAAGTTAATGGATGTGTGCTGTTGTCCATAGTGGTGTTTAGCCTTGCCCTCTATGAAGGGAATGTTTGCACTGGAGTCTCATTTTACAATCCCTTCTGTGCCCTCATATAAATGTTTGACATGGCAGGGACCCTTAGCATTAAAGTTTGAAAGAGCAGAAGAGTCTGTATCCCACTTCTCTCAGGGTGATGGTATGTAAATTTGATGCAAATCACATTACCGTTCAGGCCATTCAATGCTATAAAGTGTCAAGACGAATTAAAATTCAATCAAATGTCATCTATTTAACAGCCCCAACAACATATGCTTACTTGAAATATATCTTCACTCACCCACACAAGCTGATTGGCTTCTCATGTGTTCTCTTTGTTCTGAGAAAGGAGATGGGATCATGCGGTCTAATGTACAACATCTTTAGAATGTTACAGACAATACGCAATTTGTCAAAAGGCCAAAAGGGCACCAGTGTCAAAAACATGTGTAACAATTTGTGAAACAATGCTGAGATGATTTGCCACAAAAAAAGAAGAGGGAATATGACAAAGAGCATACAACTAAAACAACGGCTCCAGAAATAAGCTTATAAATGATCAAAGTACCCAGATAAAGTAATTAAAGTAATCACATATTCTCCATGCGAGAGGTAACGGCAACTCTGAACATGTTTGTTATAAAAACAATAGTGAAAAACCTCCTCCTCAGAATAACAACCCACTTAAATTTAAAGTAGCTTACACATACAAACAAAAGTGTGTGAAAAACAAGTCCTACATTAATATTCACAGATAAGGTGAGCTCTGAAATATTTATTTAACTTGCTAAAAGAGTATTTTCTTTTTTAAATGACAATAATCTAAAAGTTTAAAAAGAAATTGCCAGTCATGTTATTATAAGACATTTTTGTCAAACATATTCCATAAGTACTGCATTTTCTCATCCTATTTGCACATAAGAAGGATCTTACCGTGAATTTGCGTATGTAGTCTGACACACTGAAGCCACCTGTGCTGAGAAGCGTTGATCTGTACAGAGAGGTCCACATCATGCATTGTCCTGTTGTCATGGATTAGTAGAACTCAGTGGACTCCATTCCCAATGTGGGCTGCCACAAGCAACAGATATCCCCCAGACCCGGACTCTCGGGTACTTTAACATTCTGGAGTGGACAGATCACCCCTCAAACACTAACTATCTTATCACTTTCAGCCGTTTCCTGGGTACGCGCCCCCCGTCAGCACGGCAGTGGGCCCAGAAAGCACTTCCTGCTTAGAGATAACAGCTGCCTGAGATTAGCGCGAGTATGCTAGAAATGTGAGTGTTCTGTTTTATTAATAGGTCTCAGATTTGTCTTTTTGATTTGGGACCATCCCCAAGGGAAGTCTTCTTCCCTGCTAAGCCAGGATGGATGGAGGGAGAGCGATATGACGATGATGCTGGAGGTCAGACCAGATTTCAGTTTCTCTAATGCTGTTGTAGGAGAATAGAAGGAGAAGAGACTGTGTGTGCTTGTAAAGGATCTGATCTCAAGCACTGTCCCAATTTGAGATGGATGCGTCGTGCGCCGATGTGTAGGCATCAAGTAGCCTAAGCCTTACCCTGATAAGGAATCTAAAAGAGCTGGAGCAAGATAAGAGAAGAGCCCAGAGCTATACACTACAAGCAGGCAAAACACCATGCAGGTTATTTGGTGGCTCTGGTTTTAGAAGCAGATATGTAAAGCCCCAGGAGGCTGATGGAAGAAAATCCATCTCTGAATGATGGCATTGTTCCCAATCTGAAAACGATTATCTTCATGGCTGGATACTATTGCCTCTATAACACCAGTAAGAACCGAGCATGTCTGTGCATGTCAGCTATGTTTATATGTAACACAATTACAGTGGTTGATATGATGCTAATAAAAACAGTCTCTAAAAAAAACTGCATAAATAAAAAAGCTTCCAGAATCCTGTCTGGTGTGTGTTATGAAAACCTCCAAATAACTGTAACTTGTAATAAGAGGAAAACATCTTAATATGATTTGATCATAGGGCTTGTTAAATTATGTGGATGCTGCTCCAGATGGCACTGAAAACACTTTAATGTTAAAATAATAATGTGATTCTGTGACGGGGCTGTTGTTCCTGTTAGTAATGGGACAGGTGGCACAAGTATGGTGTCTAACATGACTCACACGCACTTTTGTCATCGCATTGCTCTTTTATATGACATGGATTTTAATGACTCAATTTGCGCCACACCAGCACTGCCTGTTCTGACCTTCACTGATATAACTTCACAATTTCTGTTTGAGTACAGCCTGCTATAAGTCCCTAATAATACAATAAGTTATTCAATCATGGCTAAAAATTGTTCGTTGAGGGGGAAGCATTTGTTCAAAATGTGTTTATTGTGACAACCAAAATAGCACAAGCTATGACAGTTGAAACTACTAAAAAAGTGGTGACTTGGTATTAGCTACTATGTCAAATTCTGACAGCCTCTTGTGCTATTTGAATGAGAACAAAATTAAAGGAATATTCTAATTTTTCTTTCAGATGAGCACAAAAGTTTTTAGAAAAATTATCAATTTCAGAGTCCATGGGACTCCCAAAATTGATGCATCAAATTAAAACGCAAAGCGAACATGACTGTAATCCACACAACCCCAGTTAATCAGTCAGTGTCTTCTGAAGTAAAACCTTAAGTGAGTATAGGACAAAAATACTAATATAAAAAAATAACTTCACAAAGTGCTGTTGTAAAAATGTGTTTCCCTACACACCTATTTCTTACACACATTAACAGAGATGGATAACACAACGTTTGTGTTCATCTGAAGAAAGAAAGTAACCTGAAACAACATGAGGCGAATAAATGATGAGAGAATTTTAATTTTTGGATGGAGTATCGCCATTAGTCATCACAGCACTAAACTACTTCTGGATTTAGGCGGTGTAAAACTTCAGCTTCCTTATGAACTAAGTTTTGGATCACTTCTAAATCAAATCAGAAATAGGTTGGATGTTGTGAAAGAAGTCTTCAGCAGATCTGGGAGAACAAAGACAAGACACAGAGAGGCATCATGGCTTTCGAACTCATTTATTCTAGGGAAAAACATGTCTTTATATATGGTACCAGAAGCTCTCATATTACAGTAGGTTCACAAAATGACCAAATAAGGTATAGAAAACATAGCATTACAGACAAAGAATGAATGCATAGACTAAATCCCCTCCTCCACTTATAGCCATGAGCCGCATGACCAGCCAGCTTAAAACTTCACCATTCATTTATGTAGCCTTGTATTCACTTATGCGGAAATTAAATCTAACAGTTGGAAACTAAGGTTACCGCTGTAAATTATTGGTTACATATAGTGTTACTTAGAATTGCTAGCATCCACCATCTTGTAAATCAAAACAGTTACTACGCCTACATTAGTCATGTTAATACATGTTTAAAACCCTAAACCTCTGATACATGAGTCTCCAAATAAAATAAGTGTTCATCTTGTTGCAATAGAGCAACTGTTTTCTGCATTTCTTCCTCAATCTGCTTGAGAACTGAAGCAACGATTTTCTGTAGATGTTGTATGAAACAGAAGTTGCGTAGTCTACTATAAATAGTGGAGGATTATGGTTTGGCTGCCATCTAGTGGTTAATAAAGAGATCGCCACTCAAAGGTTAACTGTGAATACAAACCAAGCCATCCAAATGCAGGGATCTGATTTATTCCACACCCGTAGGCAAGAAACCAGAGCCTGTGATTCACTCTGAGTTTCCATCAACAGCCCATCTGAACAAAGTGTTTCCAGAAAGAGGGTGTCATCTCAATAACATGTGAATGATGCATGCTCTGACAAACAGCAGAGATGTACTGCAGTTCATTCAGTGATGGATTTTGTGTTTGTTTGTCAAAGACACTAATGCTTTAAAAAAGCCTTGGCTTAAAAAAAGGTTTGGTTTTCCAAACCAGAACATTATATTTATGACCTGATATGACTCCTAGATTCTTTTTACATATTTGAAAAGGTTTTATGTGGGAATAGAACAAGAGATTCGTAGGATTTAGGCTTATCATTCAAATGCAGCAGTTTTTTTTGTCTGGTTTTCCTTTCATCGAGCTTTGTGTGTCATAAGATCCAAGGCTTGAGCCCTGCATCATTAAACAGTTGTATTAAAACTAAATGAAACTCATGACAAACACAGCAGAAGCCAACACTAAAGAAATATTTTGAGGAAATGTCTCATCTGTATATTTCCAAGCACACAAATAATCATTTTCTTTAGATGGGATATTATTCAGCTTCTCCATTTCCTGTAACCTGAATCTGTTTTATTCCTATCCTCCAGGCAAAGTGCCAGAGATTGTGATTCACGCTGGAGATCCACTGGGAGCTTTAGCAAGTGCCAAAAAAGATCAGGCCCTCATCACCTCCACCACAGAAAGACACGCCATCTGCCGTTGACCCCAAAACTAGGGCTGGGAATCGATTCCAAAAAGAATCGACTCTTCAATTCCGAGGCGTTGGGAACTGAGTGGATTCCAATGGTTGGAATCGATCCCATCAAGAGGAATCGACTCTTGGCTCAGAGCCTTTTTCAGTTCAACAAAGCTTGTCTATTGCACCAAAAAAAAGATGACCGGGCTTTTGCCATTGCCGGCCCTAAATTGTGGAACAGCCTTCCAGTCTCTATTAGAATGATTCCAACATAATCACTTTTTAAAACAAGGCTTAAAGCCTACCTCTTTGAGAGGGCTTTTAATGTATGAGCCAACATGAGTTTATTATTTCAGATTATTATTTGTTTGTTTTGTTTTTACAATTTGTATGTATTTTGAATATTTCTAAACTATATTGTTCAGCACAATGGTCAACCAGTGTTGTTTTATTGTGCTTTATAAATGAAATAAATACAAATACAAAATATTGGTGCCTCTCAAACGGAAGGCTGCATCCCAAGAAGCCTGCACACATTTAGATTCACGAAAATAAACTGAAAGAAAACGAGTCGGTGCTGAGATCATCAGATTTGAGGATGCAGTTTTCCCTTTGAGAAGCACCATTCACCTCCATCATGCATGCTCGATAAAAGCCGTAATTACGAGAGTTGTGAGACAAAATATCATTATTTTATATATAATTTTTATATATTTTATTATCATTCGCCTCGTGCTCGCTAAAAGTGATTAGAAGTCTGATTCGTTTCCAAGAAAAGGTTCTTAACTTCTTTCGGATAGATGGTGAAACAGTTCACAAAAAACCCACCGGATCAGAGGTTATTTATGCTCTATCAGTGTTATTGTTCATGTTATGGTTATTTTGTTTCAATACAGTTTGTTAATTTTGTGCAAAGCATACAGTCACAGTAAACTTCATCATTCAGCAGAACTGTGCTCTTTTCTTTTAGACAATTAATGTCTTGTTCAATTCATGTGATAAATGCATGTCCCTGGAGCAATGAGCTATGACTAATTTCACGGACAAAACAGACACAATTACAATTTAAAAAGAAATCAGAGCTATAGAAATGTACAGCCATTTTTTTATTTTTTTACAAATAAAGCTTCATATTATGAGAAGGATACTTTCTACGACCTTACCCTGCAGTCAGTCAGTCAGTTCTTCAATCTAAAAAAACAAGAATCGAAAACAACAGTGAGGAATCGATTCTTGAAATCAAATCCCATCGATTCCAGAACAAGGAATCGAAATCGGACTCGATTGCAAAAATGTGGGAATTGGACAGCCCTACCCAAAACCATTCAGACTGTCCAGTGAAACTTACAGATATAACTTTTTCAGCCTTTTAATAATCACACAGGAAAACACTGCCACGAGCAAAAATCCCCTTTAGAGTTATTTCCACAAACTACTGTTAAATGAAGTGAATGAATCATGTTGGTTTTGTATAGGCCTAGCTCCCAAAGAACAAAAGCTGTAAACAGCTGTTTTACTGATCTTGACTGAAGGTGGCAAACAAATGCAAATGCAGCTACTCATAAAGTGGGTACAACTCTTGTGTCATGTATATTAAGATAAATGCAGCGTTTATCTTTTCATCTGACTCGCCTTGTTGTCTATAAAGTTGTAGTTTCTGCTCTGTATTTGCATTTTTATTGTTATACCTCATAGTTCACTCATAATCCAAATGTTATTGTACATGCCATAATTTTCCAGGCTCTTTTCATACTCCTGTGAATAATTCCTTTGTCTCCTTTGTCTTGGTTTCTTCATTAACTTTGATCCCTTCTTTTTACTGAGAGCTATCAGAACACATGCCTTGTTTTTCTTGTTCAATAGAGGAAGATAAATCTACCCATAAATCACAGTTTGAGAGTGTTTGATAAATGCCTTGCAGTTCTTTGTGAAATTAATTTAGCAACCAAATGTGGATGTTTTCCATTTACTAAGAATTCTTCACACAAGCAACCTTTTAACACAATAGAAAGGTCATGGCATGTGTTTACAAGTCATATGTTGCCTGTGAAATATAGCACATAAAGAGCTGAAGCAGCAAAACAAATATATATTTCACCTTTTCCACGTTAATGTCTGCAGGAAGGTAGAATATATTGATTATAGAGGAATACTGCACTGTTAAATAGGCATGTGTTACATTTTAAATTATTCATTACTATGCCCTTTGAGAATCACTAAGGTTGCTGGGGGCAAGTCAGTAACAAATGTAAAAAGGGACTATAGAGCCAGTGATCCGTCATCTCTGTGGAAACACAGCACTGGATTCTCTGAGGTGAGCTTGTTGCTTGGTGATGAAGCTTTGGAAAAAAGACTGGCTGCGGCAGCTGCTCTCGTAAGGAAACTAACACAATCACAACTGATGGTGGAAATAAATAAATACATCTTCTAAAAGATTCCAGGCTCTTTGTAAACAATAAAACGTTTACATATTCATTTAAAACCAGGACAATCCTTGAGTATTTTAATAAACACATTCGAGTCTGGTTCAGCTTGTTCATGGTGAAATATCGACTGAAGAACTGAAACAAAAGGGTTGAGTTGAGTAGCGCTTTAGAAGAGAGCTGAAATATGAGCTCTATAAGAGTTGCCATAGGCATTTTTCTTGCTCTAAATCCATCTTTAAAAAAGGGCAGATGACGTATGAGGAGGAATGGTTGCAATTAACTTCCACTAAAAATAAAACGGAGTTTGAATGCAAATGAATTTAATATATATTTATACAGGATGAATATTACACAAGTCCGCTGTTACCATTCGTAAAACAATACCAAAAGGGAAAAATAAAATACGCACTTAAATTACGGTGGTTGAGGCATAATAAATAACCATTAATCCGGCATTTCCTTGGGTTCAGCTCCAGGTTACTTTTGAAAAAATATGGCTCACTGGCACCTAAATAAACACATATTGGAACAGATCCACTTACAAGTGTGAATAATGGCACCAGTCATAATTTGCACTCTTTTGGTGAACCAACTGTTCCCCAATAAACAGCGTGAAATTTTAAGAAACGACTGGTAGCAACATTTAATACATTCCATAAAATTGTCAATAAAATAGAATCCTACACCACTAATGATTACTACACTTCTCACTCATGTGAAGGATAACAGTCTTTTCCCTCATACACAAACCGGGCGTCTGAAATCCCAGCAATTCTCGGTAGCACCACTGAGCTTCGGCCACACAGGCGGGGTTTAAGCCTTTCCGGGTCAGAGTTTCCCAGACATATGGGACATCCACACAGACACGTAGTAAGAGTCCTGAGTTTAAGCTGCAATTGTTTCCAACACCTGCTACAGGATGAGTCTCTGGCCCAGAATCTTGCGGTTAATCTCAGCCAAGGCCACCGAGAACACAAAAGCCTTCTCATCGGAGAGGTTGGCATAAATGTCAACCTCCTTTTCCTGTTTTTCTGTAAAAGAAAAAAAAAGTCATTACAAAAACAACCATGATTTGTTTGTTATCAACAGGGAATTTATCTTTTGCCAATTTATTATAGGACACAAAGCATAATTCAACTACCAAAAGGGCTGAACTCTATACGAATGTAATTTAACTGAACTCTTTGTTTAAAGTGAAAAGCACAGCAGATTTGCAGTGAAATGAAAACCGTCGCTGATAATGTGTCCAACCGGGCAATGATTTATTCAGCAGAGTCAGTGTAAAGAAAGAACCATGAGCGTAAATCATTAATCCACAATATGAAAGCTGTACATTTGGAAACAGTACAATGGACCACATGCCACCCTGATGGCTGCTGGATACTGAAGATTTCTTTGTGTCCATTGAGATATGGTCATCTGCTGTCATTTAAAAAAAAGCTTCATCTAAAACATTCGAGGGTTGCTCAACACAGTTTTATTTAATATGAGACACTATTTGGTTTGCAGCTGTGTGGCTGGGAGTGAAGACAGATGCAGATGGCACGCCAAAGAGGGGCTTTATTCTAAATGCAAATGTAAATAAAGAGAAATCTCTAGGGGGAGTGTGAAATCAGAGAGAGGCATGATGGGAGTGAAGGTCAGTTTGAGGATAGAGGTGGAAGGTAGGTCTTAGCAGCGGCTTGGCTGCGTTTACAGACGCGAGAATATACATCAACATCTTTCATTTCCTAACCCAGCATTACAGCAATGTCTGTACATTATTTCTTAATACTTAAGATATTTGAAATGCTACTAAACATTCCTCTTTAGGTTTGTGCTCATTTACTGTTTGACCCAACAGACGAGACGCATTTCAACTATGAAATGGAGGGAAAAAGAGCAGAATCCTTTTTGGATGACGCAAATTGAGAAAATACAGACTCAAACTTAAATGAAAATAAATGTCACATAAATAGTATGAAAAGGTGTTTTCAAAAACAGGAAAGACACCTGTAATCAAACATTATTGGCAAGAACCCGTCAAAGCACACTCAATTCATAATGCTTTCATTGAGATAACTAAGCAAACATTGACAAAAGCACTTCTCAAAGCACCAATGCTTTTTGTCTGCTTTAACGAAGCACTTGTGTTTATATTCATATTCAAATATCCAAAGAAATTGGTTGGATTCACTTATATTAGTCTGTCTTAGCATATCAATTCCAGGAATCTCTTCCAACATACTTTTAAGAAAAGTTGATCAAATATTATTATTATTATTATTGTGGACAATTAAATTGACATTATTTGACATCACTGTAAATGCAAGTGAAAAAATAACAGCAATAAAGTCACCCTGGATATGGACATTTCTTAATGTTAATGTTTATAGTGACCATAAATCTATAATGATTACTGTTCCCCAGACATGTGGGAGCAGCACGTTACCTTTTTCTTCCTCCTGCTTCTTCAGTCCAACAGTTTTCGGTCGGCCTCTTCCTCTTCGGATTGGATCTGACTGACTGTTGGAACAGGGTCGCCTCCTATTTTCCATATCACTGGTAGATGTTAAGTTGATCTTCTCTTTTCTAATTCTTTCTGTTCGTCTTCTCTTTGCGTCCAATTGGTCTGAAACACAATCAAACGGTTATAATATACAGTAATTGGTGTTGATACATTCATATTCTAGATACACAAACTAGCCACACCATCTCATAAACAGCAGCTCTCGTTTTCCTCACATGGTCATTCAACCCATCCCCCAACCATTATTGACAGACTAAAAAGCTAAGAGGGTCTGTGAGTCCACATGCAGATCAGCAAACGAAGTAAAAAGTACAGATCAGAGAATTAAGAGCTCATTACTAAAGGAAGCAGGCCTGCGTCTCTCTGAGGGAGTTTATTTATAGGACTCTTCAGTAGGGATGGGTACCGAAACTCGGTATTTAATCGGTCTCGGGGCTAAATTATAAAAGACCGGAGTATCGATAAGCTCTGACGTTAACGGTTCTGCTATCGGTACTGGAGAAATTAAGAAAACACACATACATTTATTATTGCTATATATACACATTATCTTGCAAATTATATCCCGCCAGAGTCACCAGCTGTTTTATATGCAATAATATTCAAACTCTTGTCTATGATGCATTTTGCTATTCCCAAATCAGAAGCGCGATCGCTCACGTGGATGAGTTCAGCACGCAACATAAGCCCTGTTTATGTTAGAAGAGAGAACTAACCATTAAAACATGCTTACACTTTAGGCCTGTGGCTGTTATATTAAACTGAGTTTATTTAATAAACTAAGTCAATTAACTGAGTCAATTTCTGCATATAAATATTCGCCAAATAGAAACAGAAAATCGTGCTATAGCCTACGCACTTTCATGAGATCGTGTTAGACAACAATTAGCTATTTTACAAATGGGAATAGGCTACAATGAATTCATAACAATGTTTTACATTCAAGTTACATTCAAGCTTAAAAACCCTTAAAATGTATAGTGAAAAGTTTTTTTAAAAGCATCTGGAATGCAATAAAGTAATTTTAAAGCTGTTTTTAAAGCATTTGCTGCATGGATTAAAACGATAGGCCAATAAATAATTCACATCAGTCAGACAAAATTGCATTGCAGCAAATCCTTTAAATTTCAAGGACAAAGATTTACATACTTTTTTTTTATTGAATACAATTATAAAATAAAACGCAAATTATAATCGGGTCTGTTTTAGGCTTTCCCTTATTTTTATATTTTAGATGGTGAGGTGACGGGGAAAAATGACTCGCCATCTCCTCATTGGACGCGCAGAGAGAAATATATGCATCTTAACGGATTACATAGGCTAATGAAGAGTTTTTGCTTTGCTTTGAATTATTTCGTTTTAAAGTAGTATTTTAAAGCTTTCTATAGATATATTTATCATATCTCTGAGCCAGTTTCGAGTTGCCGAGTTTCGGTTCATCATTGAAGCCTCTTGTTCAAAACCGGAAGAAAGTGCATTCTCTGTTTTCCTATTTTATAAAAGCACAATGTTGATATTGTGAATGCACACAAATAAAAGTAGACCCTTTACAGTTCAAAATGATATATTACTCTTACCTTTATGAGGAAAAAAATCACACGTATTTTAAGTTGTTTTTACTGTAAGAAAAAAATCCTCCATGTCCTGTAAAGCTCGCTTCAGCTTCCACTCTCCACACAAACTGTTGGATATTGCACATTTATATAGGTTAAACATTTAAACTAACACTGTGCTATGCTTGAACTGTTTATAGGCCTATCTATCGATTTTATTTTAGTCAAGTCTTGATGATTTGATAAGGCTAAATTAATCAAACATAGGGGATCAACTCTGATGCTGGCCGCTTGGTCGTTGCTTAAAAAAGAAAAAACATTTAACGAACAAAAATGCTCCCAAGGTTTTCTAAATTAACTTTATGAAGAAAAAAAAACGAAACAGTCTAATCACTTTTCCATTACATACAAAACTGAACTATTTTAGCTATAAGCTGTTTTGGGAGAAGGGAAAGACTCATATCGCTGAGAACAAAAAAAAAAAGTACATCCATGATATTTCCATGTTCCGCTTTTAAGCCACAACCTACAAATTCTTCAACACAATCATAGCATTCACAAACATAAAAGCAAGCATTGGCAGTGCTGCGTGCGTGATTTGACAGGATGTGCGCAACGTGCGCATCAAATAGCCCTGCATCAGTTTAATAACTTTGATAACTTTAATTCTTACAACTGTTAAATTAATGGGCAAATGGTAAATATGTCAAGATCACATAGAAATAGATAGCAAAATAGCCAATGTAAACTAAATGTTATAAACATCGGAGCAACCATATAAATTTTTAAATTAATCTTTATTATAACAAATTTAGCCTATATATTTTTTTTTATTCACAACAGTTTACAGTTGCCCACAGAAAAAAAACAGGGTGCTGCAGCACCCTCAGCACCCCTGTTCCCGCCTGTGTGTGTGTGTGTGTGTTTGCGCTGCGTGTGTGTGTGTGTGTGCGTGTGTGTGTGTGTGTGTGTGTGGTGTGTGTGTGTGTGTGTGTTTGCGCTGTGTGTGTGTGTGTGCGTCGGCGCGCTCCAAGTTCGGCGTCAAACGATCAAATACACACACAATAAATGGTATATTTGTCAGTTTGTTTAACTTTGTTTCTTTGTTCATGTTCTTACTCTATCTTATCTTATGTATATAAAACACAAAAATGCCTGCACACTGCTGCATTTACAAATTGTTGTTTTATATTTATTTAACATCTCAGAATATAAAGCCATGTTAATTAAGCTGCTAATCTATCATAGAAATATATATTTCATACATATATGTGTGTATGTATGTATGTATGTATATATGTATGTATATATATATATATATATATATATATATATATATATATATAAATAACAAAATGTACCGATAAGAATACCGTTAAAGCACCGGATCGATAAGCAGTATCGATAAGAGTAGTAGTACCGTTAAAACCTTAACGATACCCATCCCTACTCTTCAGGCTTCAAGTAAACGTCATTAGTAGCAACCATGTGTGAAGAGAGCTCGTGTGAGTGACTACACCTGAATAATAATACTATATTGAAAGCTTTTTAAAGAAAAATAGCCTACATACAGAATTTGGCCAATTCTATACATAATTAGTCAAGGATCTTAAATGTAAAAAGAAATGACAGGGGGTGTTTTTTTGTTATATATATTTTTGCTCTAAGTGTATAAAGGAAATTGTATATATTAGGGTGTTATGACTTTTTCCCAGCATTTTTATTACATAACTGTTTATTATGTTACATACACCTTTTTTCATTGTTTGCTCATTTATTTTGGTGTGACACATTCATTTGAATACATATGCTCCACGTATCCTCTCAAATAATGAGTTAAAAGTTACATTTATAAAAAAGAATACTACATGTATATGTTCTTTTTTAATTATAAAAATAATAAGAAACATGCTGTTTAAAATATGTAATGTACAGCATGTCAGCTTTCCAAAAATAATTGATCATCACATATATTTACAATAATCAAGCACTGGAAATATTGATGATTTAATAATCTCGGAGTAACTCAGTTCTGTGAATCTCTAATGGCAACGTCCTGTCCCCAACAGATATTTTAAATATTTATATAATCAAGTATTTCCATGGCAGTCATTTGATTGTAAACGCAGTGATAAGATCTTGTTCTGCTCACTCCCTTTACAGGCCTGCTGTACGACTGCACATTAACTCAGGAATCCAAGCCCTGCTGTCAATAACCTGCACTAACAAGAAGAGCTCTGTTCTACAGCTAATTAACCCTGCGTAACTCCTTCACAACCATGCCACAATCATGAAGACGCAGTTGCATCATGCGTGAATATTATTGTAAAATATCTGGAAAGCTTGGCTGTAAATTTGATCCAATATTATTCTTATCATGTTTGTCTTGTTTCATGTTGCAAGCAACACAATTTTTTAAATAAATGTCTTGTTTAGGCTTTCATTTAATATTTTAAATCAAATTACATTTTAAATTCTGAATTAAAATTCTCTTTCCAAGAAGCATACCACGCAAGAGCAGGCAGGGCACTCTAAATAAAGTCTGTCCTATTTCAAACTGAGCACATTATTCTTAGCAGAGCGCAGGGTAAGCCCTGAATAAATACTTCTGCTAAAATGGAAATGTTTCGTTCAGAAGAAACTATGGCTGCAGCTTCAAATAATATAGTACAAGTAGAATCGCACACCCTCCACATATTCACAAATTAATTCCTTATGTGATTTGCAGAAAGCTCAGAATTATTTGTACAGATAAATATAAAAATGTGGAGAACTGGGGAAATCAATGTATACGTCACACCACGGTGAAACATTTAAACAAAGAACATTTGTGCGGAGCATTCCAGCCATAACTCAATGTAACAATCACAGACTGAGTCTGCGCCGCCAAACAACCCAATGCACACGCCAGCTGGGCTTTGAACAATAAAAATCATAAAACTTTAGCATGCTTGAGACTATCTGCCTATTTGATATGTACACAATGAGACATTGTTTTCTTGCTTATACAATACAATATTCACGACGGACCCAAAACCTGATATTAGAGCTTAAATATGAATTCCAAATAGCAGAAATTCAAATTGATCATTTTAAAATCACAAGTTTACCAAATTATTATGAAAAAAACTGCACACTGAAATGAGCTCACACTATAATCAACACAGTGGTCACATTTTAACAAGATCATGACAACCCCATAATTTAACACCTTTAAAAATGTATACAGACGTCATTTTGTGACATTTCTTCACAAAAATCCCTCCAATTAAAATACAGCAAACCTCCAGTTCAACTTTGAGGAATGTATTTTGTATCATTTAATCTTCGGGTGATCTGATGTATCATAAAAATGAACTGAAATACTGTGACTGGTTTCTTGATAAGACAGTGGGGTGTGAGAGAGCGAGAGAGAGAGAGAGAGAGAGAGAGAGAGAGAGAGAGGCAGGAACAAGCTTTTCAGACAGGAATTAGTTTGCCCTTCCCCCATCTCTCTTAGCACTACTCACTCAAGCAAACAGCCATCACTGCACCACTCATTTCTGTATTCTCAACGCATCCTGCTGACTGGAAACTTGCCTATTTACTTTCACTAGCCCAAAGAGTCCAACACATAACGATAGTATGTATATATATATATATTAAAAGAACAATCAACATGACTCACGCGTATAGCCTGAAGAGTGAAGACACAGCCTAACTGTGGCCGACTCATATGGGTAGATATTAAAGCAATGAAATGAGCAAGTGTTCATTTTTCAGTGGGACAGAAAAGTTAGCTGATTAATATCTGGAATTACATTCCATTGTATGAATTTTAAACATCAATTCATCAGCAGTCACTTTCCAGATGAACAGTCACATTACATCTTATTAAAGGCCACTTGATAAATAATATAACAGTACATAATTTAGCATAACATAATAGAGGAATTATAAATACATGGGGTTTCAGATGCATACACATATAAAAGATGCATTATTTACCCATTACTGGAGACCTCTCATTTAATTTTGCATTGAGAAGCTTTCGGCTTATGAAGACATAGCCACAAGGACAGGATTTACAAGCCACAGGAATCTGAGAGAAACAGAAAGAGAGAAGAACTCAAACTTCAGTACACACTGAAATGCATGTACAATGACTGAATAAATATTTCACAACACTTGAGGAAGAGCACTTCAGTATTACGCATTTACAAAGGAGTACATACATATGGAGTGCCTTATAAAAACAACTCTGATGTGTTCTTTGAGTGGAGAAAAACTGACACTGACTCCACAGCAAACAGGAAATAATACCCAGATATTTTCTGCAGCTAAACTGAGACTGACACAAAACACAGGCTTATGAAATGGTCTGCAATGACGTGAACGTTTGTTCAACGGCAAAATAAACAATAACAATTCATCGTTTATATGTCAAAACCAGCATGAATATATAATTTTATCATCACCAGAAGTGGCTTTAGGCTTTAGATAATAACATGCACATTTATAAGCAGTTTAATCGCAGAGATCAGCCTTATTCGTGATATTAAACGAGGCGAAAACAGACTGCAAGAAACCTATGAAATGTAATTGTTTCAATGCAGCAAGCTGGATATCATTTAACAGCCTCACACGTTTTCATCGCTAAACTAACGTTAAGATGGAAAACACATTCGGTGGCTACGACACGTAATATCAATACAATCGCTTTCACACAATCGATAAAATGTGAAAAAACACATTTCACACCACGTAGCAACGTTGTTTGTAACTCACACAGATCTAATAAATAATTTAAGCTTGTTAAAGCACACACCATACTAAAGATAACAATCCGGCGATTGAGAACTTGAGCAAAAACATAAATATATCATTAATTGACAAACAAAACCTCACCTGTTGGTCACACTCCGGGCATGATTTTGTGGCCATTTTCACTTTCTTCACTTTAATTGTAGACATTTTTAAAACAGCGATCTTCAATAATATCCCTTGACCTCGGCGATCGTACTGTAAAACTTCCAGCTGCACTCCTGTGTGCCTTTAGGGAGCTCAGACACACACTCAAGCCGATGGATGGACCATTCGATCACTCGATGCAGACTGCGCATGCGCGCTGTAGAGGCTCGCTCGGTCCCTGGCTGCCAGCTCACGTGACCCACAACTAGCAATGCAAAGATTAGCACAATTTGTTTTGTTTCTACACATTCTAAAGTTGGGCACTTTAAGTCACAACAGCAGCTTTGAGAGAGAGAACGGCAATAATAAATATTCTGCTGTCCAGATATTTCCTTTATGCATCCAGCAGCACTCAACGAGCATGCGCACTACAGCACGACAGTCACGTGTGGAGAACAATAAGTGCTGATGAAGGTGAAATAAATATGCTGGTTGAGACACTGCCATTACTTTTTAATATTATGGCTTGATGGAAATAAAATCATCATCAAGCGACGAAAATCGGTCAGCATTGAAAATGTAAGACTCATGCACGTGTGCTTAAGTGTGTGAGAGCATTAGTTTATAATTGTAATCTGTATGACCCTTTCCTGTACCAAAAACACTATTATGAAACTGTTTATTTAATCCTCACATTGATTTTCACTACTCTGAGGCTAAAGCTTTTATAGTTTCCTTGCTTGCGCAATGTTGTTTCAAAGTTCACTAGAATAACAAACTTTTCTTAGCTTAATGTAAAAGCTGTACGACTAGTTGTGCAAGATGAGCATGGAAATATTACTCTTTAACAACAAACATTTCTGTGAACAACTTAACTTTATCAATATCTTTATGATCCTGCAAGACAACATCTTCAGCTTAGTTATTATAGGCAGATTAATGTTCTTAGCAGATGTATTCACATAATTGGCTTGCACTGCAATCCCATTTCATGTCTTCTGCTTTTTGTCCTCCAGTAATGTTTTGTTCAGTTGTTAAAGACAAAACTCAGCTCCTCATAACCCCACCCCCACACATTGCTAGAATTATTTACAGGTTTTTAATTATATATCTGAAAACATGGGTTACAATCAAAACATTTGAAAAGTGTGTACAGGGATATGTTTTGTTTGTAATATAATAAAAAATATAAGAGATGATCAGATGGTTATTTTATTTTATAAGTACTTAATGACAAGTTTAAGCAAAATGGAAAAAGACACAAAAATCCTCCCATTTTATGCAAATATGTAATTTACAGTTCTACCAGTCTGTCCTGTCTGCAGAAAGCATTTCCTTCATCATTATTTTAGTCAGCATGGCATAGACTGCTTTAGTATTTAAAGTTATATGGACAAAATACACATCTGCTGTAATTTCAAAGCACTAAAGCCTTCTGTTGAGTGCCTATTGAACAGAAAGGAAAAGCTTTACAGAATATTATGTGTGGCTCTGCAGACGTCATGGTTGTTGGTTGCACTGTGGGAATGTAATGTCCTCTTCATATGCTAAACAAGTCATTGTTCAGCACAAGGCTGCTCTTTTAACCTCTCACAAGATGACGTAGGTGACTGGTACACAGGCGTTTTCACTTGGATGTCAGAAGTTATAAGTGAACCACTCTGTACCTAATATCTTATAAAATATCTTATTAATAATAATAAAAAAGAAACACGATGGTATGGTAAATAATAATTATAATAAAAAAATAAAATCAAAAATCTAGACACAGCCTTGTATCCAACAGATGGCAGCATTTCATCCTGATTACAGAAACATTTTCACCACTCCAGCCTTTTGACTTGAATGTGTGTAAACTATCCAAATAAAACCCACATGAGACATTTTAACGTAGTATAATACTATGTTTTAAATGAACAAAAACAGTATGGTCTATGAACTCGACTGAAACTTTATAGTATTTAAAAGATTTTATTTTAGGGATTAAATAACTGATTTTAAATGAACGGTTGAGACGTAGCCTATTGTGTAATATGTCAAGAATCGTGATACTATCTGCTCCCTTTTCAATGTGATGAAATACAAAAGACGCAAACAAGATTCCTGTTTTATGACACAAGGGGTGGGGATTTGATTAATATGAGACAATTATTATTTTTATTTTTATATATATAATTTTTTAAGGTTTAATCTGAAACCTTTGTCTACCCAGATGTTTAAGAAAATCGTTTAAACATGTTTAAAAAACTGAAGAAAAGTTAAAATGTCCAGACATGTCACATCTCATTTGCAACGAAGTTTAAAGTTTTTTAAAGCACGTTTGCTAGAGACTTTTTTTTTGCAGACTGTGCTGATGAAATGTTTTCCGGCTGTGACAACAGAGACAGTCTCCGCCCCTCACACGCACCCACCGGCTGCGGCAACTCACACAGCGCTGGGTATTGTAGTTTTATTTTTAGCGCAGTGAATCGTGAAGGCGGATCAAACAGGAGCATGAGAACTACAATCCAATGACGAACAGAAACATGAGCGCTGAATAAGCGCGTAAAGATAGCCGGGAGCCCGCGGGAGGATAATAGATAGTAGGCGATAATGAGATGAGTCTCTGGCGAGCGTGGTACAGTTAAGCATTTGATAATGCGGATCTACCTTGTATAAAATAAACATTGTCTGAATTGATTTAGCTTTTTTTTAATCAATTGTTATTTTTATTCTACTTTAACTGGCGGTTGGAACACTATCTTTACAGCAGCAGCGTCTCTTCTTCACGCGCATCCTCGTTCCTCTTTCTCCAGACAGACTCGACTTCCTCACTGAGCAGAAATGTATCGCTTGCAGTCGCTGGCAGCTCGGTCACTGATCGCCGGAGCTCTCGACCAGTGTACCCCCTTAACACTGACTCCTCTCGCTGGGGTGCGACACAAGTCTCAAGGTCCGTCCGTGGAGAAGTGCGGCCAGACGCGCTTCATCACCGCCGAGGCTAAAGTCACTGGGCGTGGGCGCCTCGACGGGAAGATGCGGGAGAAGACCCTGACTATGGGCACACTGAACCCGCAGGTGAAGGCTGTAGAGTACGCCGTGAGAGGACCCATCGTTATCAAAGCTGGAGAGATCGAGAGATACTTGCAGGAGGTGAGACGTGTTTAAATGTAGCATCCCAGAGCTAACGTTACATGTTTGTAAATGTTTATCTTTAGACATCCTAATGAATCAAACACGTATTTTCTTTATAAATTGTACTTTTATTTATTTTCACAGTTGTAACCAGTGTTATAATACAGTCAAAATTGCTGAGGTAGACTCAATAGAAAGTTTTTATTTTGTATTTTTTATTAGAGTCATAGGCTCAGTATGGGAATATTTCTCTTTGGTCACACATCTGACTACTGACATGTTTAGTGATGATTTACGTGAGGCAGAGTAATCTTAAAAATGCGTTCACAATAAAGCCTTTAAATATTATACTTAACAAATATGGTTGTTGAATTAAAGTTTTGTTAACATGCTCCCATTTCCATAGTCGTTCAGAGGATTGAGCTGGAAAACGCTCTGGCCATTCACACCAGTTATGTTGAAATATTGACATGAAATCAAAGCACTTTCATATATAGTTGAGAACACTATGTTAAATACAGCAACAGCTTCAAGTAGGTTTTGGTCACAAATGCTATGGGTGGAATTAAAACCATTAAAGATTTTTTTAAATAAAGAATTGTAAAGACATTTTAGGATGAAAAATGAATACTTTAATAACTTAAATAGGAAATATAAAAAATAGCTGTAACATAAATTTAACTGTAGTTACTGAATAGATGTGAGGACATCCCCTGAGGGATATACTGCTTTTCATGCCAAATGTGGTTGGAAGTAATGTACTAAACGATCCACCCTGCATGCCTTGTCGTGGTACATCTTTATTATCTTTCTTTCCTTTCTTGTCGTGTCCGCAAGGGTTGCTTTGAATAAAGCAGTGCTCTGTCCACTTTCTGACCTACTTGCAGTGCCTTTATCAAAGCAATGATTCCTGTGACGCTGACCATTCAGCAGTAATGTTATCTAACTCTCTTTACCATGACGTAGAAGTATGCTTGAGCTTGCATGCTCAGTAATGACAGATGAGCACTTGGGAAGGGAGCTTTATTAATAGCCCCTGAACAGGTGCCTTCTAGACCTCTGACAAGGGGATGATACCCCCAGACCCTGATGGTCTCCTCATCTCATAATGTGACCTTGATTGACTGCTGAACTTTGTGTTACCATGCCCTTAGCATGTGACTAGCTGGTACAGAATGTTTGAGGACAACAATTACGTAAAATAAATTTTGCTGACATCGAAAGTGACAGGAAAGTTCTGATTTATGTCTGTAGTAGGTCATGATACGTAGCCTGATTGAAAGAGCAAAATGTTCTACAACTTAATTGCGCAACCTTAGCTTTATACCAATGTAACACAACCGATACACCTAGTTTTCATGCCCAAACCTAATTGTGCATATCCAGACAATCACCTGCTTTCGCTGCAGTACTGGTAGACGTAATCTTTTCCCTGCAGAATGTGCTTGTGAGGACAGGTCTATTTGATGTGTACTGTGCAACATGGATTCTGGTTAAGAATTGTAGCATTGCAGAGGTGTTGTTCACATAATGGACACCTCTCTTAATTTCTTATAGGGTGGTACAAAACCCTTCTCTGAAGTCATCAAAGCCAACATCGGTGATGCACATGCCATGGGACAACAGCCAATCACCTTCCTCAGACAGGTAACCAAAAATGCACATTATTCTTGTCTCATAGTCAACTTTTTAATGAATTTAATATTTTTATTTAAAAGTTATTTTGGTATTAAAATCAGCATAACAATGTCTAAATTCAATCTTCCAGTGAAACAACAGACATCTCTCCAATCATTTATTCCACTTAAACCCTCCACCCTCAAGCTCACATGCATCACATGCACAAAATAAATATATTACGAATGTACTTTTATCTAAATCAGTAAAAAATCTATTTGATCTTTTAGCTTTAAATATTGAGGTTTCTAAAACCTGCAATATTCCATTAGTTGGTTGCTATAGGCCACCCTCGGCAGTAAATGAAACCTTATCGTCCTTGGCACAGATAATATCAGATCTAGACCCTAAAGAATTGGTTCTGATCGGTGATTTAAATTGGAACTGGTTGCAACCAGTCTCTGAAGATTTCAAAGCATACTGTAATTTAATTAATCTTTTTCAGAAAGAAAATAGTCCAAATAGACCAAATTTAAAGTGTCCTGAAAATTCATCATTAATTGATTTAATTATAATGTCCCTCATAACTATTCCATGGCATCTGTATTCGCTAATGATATGTGACCACTGTGTAGTTGCTACGGTTAGGAATACAAAAATTCTCAAATCTAAACAATGTATTATTATTAAACGCGACATGAAACACTTTAAGGAACAAGCTTTTTTATTGGGGAAAAATTAATCTTGTTCCAGAAGTTGAAAGTGCATGGAATTAATTTTTATGAAAGTTTTACCTATTTTATAACCCCCAAATTTTCTAATTTACTTTGAGAATGTAATTTGTCTTGGTCTAATGCAAGTACTAATCTAAAGGAAGATTGGTTGATTTTCAGACAATTGCATAATATGTCCACTGCTACGATTAGAAAGGCTAAGGTTGACTACTTTCTTTTAGAAACTTCAAATAATCGAAATAATAAAAAAACATTTTGGGGAAAAATATTAAGTCTCATTGGAAGTCATTCAAATTCAGATTTTCCATCATGTATTATTAAGGATTCATGTAAAATTGTGGATAAAGCTAAGATAATAGATTGTTTATATGAACATTTTATGGCCATTGGTACGCTTAGTGAGTCCCAAAATTTGACCCATGATAATTCCTCAACTGCTTACTCTAGTGTAAATCATTTTAAGCTAGACCAATTATTTGATTTTAACCCATTAACATTTCAGAGGTTAATGAGGCACTTAAATATCTAGATAGTAGGAAACAGGCTGGACCAGATATAAATTGGATCCACATTTCTTAAAGCTGGTAGCTGATTTTATTGCGCCACCACTAACCTATCTTTTTAATCTTTCTTTATCTAAAAATTAAATTCCTTCTATCTCGAAAACTGCTTATGTTCAGCCATTATTTAAAGGGGGTGATCCAACTGTATTGAATAACTATAGGCCTATTTCGAAATTGTCTATTTTATCAAAGGTTTTGGAATTGCTTGTGGCACAAAATATTGAGAAAATCGCTTTAAAATTGTCCAAATGAAGTTCTTAGCAATGCATATTACTTATCAAAAATTAAGTTTTGATATATTTATGGTAAGAAATTTACTAAATATCTTCATGGAACATGATCTTTACTTAATGTCCTGATGATTTTTGTCATAAAAGAAAAAATTATAATTTTGACCCATGCAATGTATTTTTGGCTATTGCTACAAATATACCTCAGCAACTTAAGACTGGTTTTGTGGTCCAGGGTCACACATATGCAATGCTCCTGAAACCACATAAAAGATTTTCCAGCTCATTTAGACTGTAAAAACAACACCGAACCTACAAACAAAGTCAGTGACCTTTTCCGCATGAACACTTTTATTCAGGATAACGAAGAGTCCAGTTTGTGCTCACTGTAGTATGGCATGAAAGAAAGAAAAGCCGCTTTTGTTGACCACTCCCAGTTTTGGAACACACTGCAAATTCCTGTGGAAGACAGTTTCTTTAGATTGGCCTAGTTTAGTCAAAGTTGATCCAGCCTTTTATTATGAGCTGAACAAAAGCTGTTGGCCTGAGACTCTGCAGCTTGTGAAATATATTTTCTTGGGAGCCAACAGAACACAGCTTTGCATGATTGTCATAGTTTCTGGTCAGTGTGGTCATATGATTCTTGAGCTGTTGTCGCCATTATGGAATAGAGAGTCAATTTAAAGCTGCCTGTATGGGTTATTATGGCTTGGAAACTTTGGGAGGGACTGGACACCAGCCATCTGGCCTGGGCTCTGTTATATTTGGGAACAAAGTTCCAGCTCGGATTGCTGATTCCCCTTCAGTGTGCAAATGAATAATCATTCTAATCATTTTGCTTAGAAGTTACAGCACAATACATATAGAAAAATTGGCAGAATCTGAACGAATACATTGCAATTTGTTTTGAATAATTATGATAAAATTGATTGCAAATGGAATTTTATATTTTAGTGTAAATATATAGGCAGTAGACATGCATAGAGACCAATGATCTATATTTGCTCTTAAATCTTCCAAATTTCACTCACTGACTACAGACAAATAAGAGTGTGTTTTATCTGTGTGTGTTCATTTGTGCAGGTGGTGGCTCTCTGCACATTCCCTGAGCTGATGGACAGCCCCAGTTTCCCAGAGGATGCGAAATGGAGAGCACGGCGTATCCTGCAGGGCTGCGGAGGACACAGTCTCGGTGTGTGTGTTTGCTCCTTTGAGGATTTAGGGTTGAAACTGCTTAAGGCCATGATATAAAACTCCGTTTACAGTGTAGCGATTGGAAAGCATCCATAATCCGCTGTTATTGCAGATCATGCAGTTCTCAGGAAGCTGGGAAACAATAGACCTGTATCTAACACTCAGTGTTTTGCTGCAGTAAGTGCTTTATGAGTGCTAACGCATGTGTTTCTGTCACAGGGTCATATAGTGCAAGCCCCGGCGTGGAGTGCATCCGCAAAGACATCGCTGCGTACATAGAACAAAGAGATGACGGAGTTCCTTCAGACTGGGAAAACATTTACCTCACCACTGGGGCTAGTGATGGCATTATGGTAAGTAATTGGATGTTTACAATTAAAAAGACTTGACTGGTCACTTGGCCTACATTACCAACAAAGCCAAACTTTGTTTTAAAGACTATTCTGCGGCTACTGGTGTCTGGAAAAGATTCTTCTCGGACCGGTGTAATGATCCCCATCCCTCAATACCCGCTTTACTCCGCTGCAATCTCAGAGATGGATGCAGTACAGGTCAACTACTACTTAGATGAGGACAACTGCTGGGCCCTGGACATCAATGAGCTTCACAGAGCCTATCAGGCTGCCAAACAGCACTGTCAGCCAAGAGTCATTTGCATCATTAACCCTGGCAACCCTACTGGTTGGTATATTCTACAGCATTCTCGTGTGCTAGGAAACGTAATGCCCTTGTGTTTGTTGGATCCAATAGCAGGTGTCCTGGAAAGAAGAGCATGTCCCTTTTAATACCTCATGTTCTTTTTCCAGTCATGATCCCTCGTGAGTGGGGACCGATGCTGATGAGATCTAAAATTACTTCCAAATGAATTGTTGGCAATATTCCAAGTCTTCTGCAGCTGATACAGTGGGGGAAAATGTATTTGATCCCCTGCTGATTTTGAACATTTGCCCACTGACAAAGAAATGATCAGTCTATAATTTTAATGGTATGTTTATTTTAACCGTGAGAGACAGAATAACAACAACAAAATCCAGAAAAATGCATTTCAAAAAAGTTATAAATTGATTTTCATTTTAATGAGTGAAATAAGTGTTTGAGCATTTAAGTATTTAAGCAAGATTTCTGGCTCTCAGGTGTCTTTTAAGCCGGGCATACACTGCGATTTCAGCAAGGTATCAACTCACACTGTACGAGAAAATCGCATGCGATGTAAAGACAAAGCTCACGATTTATGTGCTGCTATAATGCAGTGAAATACTCACAGCTAAGCGAGGCGATGGGTGTGTATATGGACGATAGCCAGAGATAACTACAAAAAAAAAACACTATTGGTGATATCATGAGGATTTGGCATCTCCAATTAATGTATTATCATATTATGTATTATGGTAGTTTTATTATTACATTTATAGGTCTACTAATTAATTTGCCCTGAAATAATTATCGCATTTATCGCACAAGGCGCCGGATGATAAAAGATTAATTTAGATTACTCTTCACTGAAAATTATCTAAAACACATGTTCCACAATTAATATACTTATAATTACAATTTCAATCGTAGCTAACCTATATACAGGATATATATGTGTGTGTATGTGTGTATATATATATATATATATATATATATATATATATATATATATATATATATATATATATACACACACATATATCCTGTATATAGGTTAGCTAGACGGTTGAGATTTTTTTTATATATATATATATATATACACTAGCCTTATACAGGTAAGATTAGGAGATTGAGCTGAGATTAGGAGCACTCTCTTAAAGGGAGACACCTGTCGACAGAAGCAATCAATCAATCAGATGCCAAACTCTCCACCATTGCCAAGACCAAAGAGCTGTCCAAGGATGTCAGACCAACGACAAGCAGCTTGGTGAGAAGGTGACTACATCTGGAAGAAACACAAAATAACTGTCAATCTCCCTCGGTCTGGTCCCTCGGTCTAGTAGCCCAAAACTACACGGGAGGATCTTGTCAATGACCTCAAGGCAGCTGGGAACATAGTCACCAAGAAAACAATTGGTAACACACTACGGCGTAAAGGACTGAAAACCTGCAGCGCCTGCAAGGTCCCCCTGCTCAAGAAAGCACATGTACAGACCTGTCTGAAGCTTGCCAATGATTCAGAGGAGAACTGGGTGAAAGTGTTGTGGTCAGATGATGCTCTTTGGCATCAACTCAACTCGCCGTGTTTGGAGTAGGAGGAATGCTCCCTATGACCCCAAGAAAACCCTCCCCACTCTCAAACATGGAGGTGAAAACATTATGCTTTGGGGTGTTTGTCTAAGGACAAAATCAAAGGGACAATGGATGGGGTCATGTACTGTCAGGGCCAGGGCATTGAAGCCAGCCAGGGCATTGTAAATGGCTTGTGGATGGGTATTCCAGCATGACAATTATCCAAAACACACGGCCAAGGCAACAAAGGAGTGGCTCAAGAAAAAGCACATTATGGTCCTAGAGTGGCCTAGCCAGTCTCCAGACCTTAATCCCACAGAAAATCTGTGGAGGGAGCAGGAGGTTACAAATCAGCAATTTTGAAATGGGATCTGTAAAGAGAAGTGGGACAAAATCCTCCTGAGATGTGTGCAAACCTGGTGGCCAACTACAAGAAACGTCTGACCTCTGTGATTGCCAACGAAGGGTTTAGACACCAAGGACTAAATCATGTTTTGCGAAGGGGTCAAATACTTATTTCACTCATTAAAATGCAGATCAATTTATAACTTTTTTTAAATGCGTATTTCTGGATTTTTGTTGTTATTCTGTCTTTCACTGTTCAAATAAACCTACCATTCAAATTATAGACTGATCATTTCGTTGTCAGTAAGAAAACGTACAAAATCAGCAGGGGATCACATTTCCCCACTGTAGCTTTGTGTTGACGAACAAATCTATTCAATAATTTACAGAAAATTGCATGTGGAATATAAAATATATTAAAATATATAATATTTTGTGTAGAATTAAAAAGAGTTGGATACGTTTGGTGGTCTGCTCAAGCTAGTGCTATCCTGTCTCTGGAGTGATGGTTCATGGGATGCTGATGAAATCTGTATTGCAGAATGAGTCATCAACTTTTGACCCGTATTGATTGAAGAGGGAGACTGTAAATATATGTGACCCTCTCTGTGAAAACCCAGCTAAAGTCATTTTTATATGATTTGCTGTTTTCTACACAAGAAAACACCCTTCATATGGTAAAGAACATTATGTGAAAATGTAACCTTTATATCTTTAATATTGACTGCGTAAGGTCATGTCAAAGATTGAAATTAATGGAAGAAATCAAACTTTGATGCTTGTTATCTCATAATTAGATTTTGAGACTTTAGCCTTGATTTCACAGAGAGGGTCACATATATTATATGTGTGTTCATACATCAGTTTGAGAATCACTATTAAAATAAGGCATGTTAAGATATGTTGTGCTAGGTTTGATCTTTTTTTTTTTTTTTTTTAGATTTAGGTGAATTATCCCTTTAAATTCTGTCAGCTCTCTTCCATCATCCCTGTTTTGTCTTTACAGGTCAGGTGCAGAGTAAAAAATGCATTGAAGAAGTCTTGCACTTTGCTTATGAAGAGAATCTCTTTGTTATGTCAGATGAGGTAATCACAATTTCTGCTCTTGTGCATTTACACTTTGGATAAAAATCTAGTTGAGCTGGAAGCGATTTATCTTTAAACATACACGATCATTCAAATGTTTGGGGCCAGTATTTGTATTTATTTTATTGGTAAGAAATCGATGCTTTTATTTAGCAAGGATGCATTAAATTAACCGAAGTGACTGTAAATAAATTTTGTGTTACAACAAGTTTCTATTTCAAATAGAAAATGTTAAGCAACAATAACAATAATATTTTAATAATAATACAAAATAAAAAAGAATCTTTCTTAAGCACCAAATCAGTTTATTAGAATATTTATTTATTAGTTTATTTAATACTACTAAAAAGTTTTGACATCACAGGAATAAATGAGATTTTAGATTTACATTTATGCATTTAGCAGGCGATTTTATCCAAAGTTATTCACATTGGTAGATATATGCTTTATCAGTTCATGCATTCCCGCAATCAAACCCATAACTTGAGCTACAGGAATGCTTCTCATTTTTAAAATAGAAAACGATCATTTTAAATTGTAATAACATTAATCACTTTTTGTTTGTATTTTTCATCCAATACATGGTCTTTATGAGCTTAAAAACTGTATTGATTAGTAACTTTTGAACCATAGTTAAGTGTGAAACTATTCAGAAGAATGTGTGCATCAGTTGCCTAAATCCTGTTCTAATGTAGCAGATTGTGACCACTGTGCACTAAATGTTGATTTGTGCTGTTGCTGGCAGGTGTATCAGGACAATGTGTACGCTCCTGACTGTCAGTTCCACTCCTTCAAGAAGGTGCTGTTTGAGATGGGTCCCGAGTACTTCAACAGTGTGGAGCTCGTCTCCTTCCATTCCACTTCCAAAGGCTACACTGGAGAGTGAGTATCCCTATTCTTGAAGCTTTGCAGAGATCAGCATGTGCCTTAACTTGAGATGGCCTCCTTAAGATCAGCTTTCACTGACCCTTCACACACTTTCACATGACATAACCACAGTATCCTCAAACATAGTTAGACATCGTCTGGTTTTATAATTTGCTATTTTAAATAGATGGGATGTAGAAATATCCCTTCAGTGTCAAGCTGGCACTTGTCAGTAAAGTTTTAATGGCAGTCCAGTGAGCACTGTTGTGTTAATATTTGTGAAAAACCTATTCCTCTAACCGTGTTTGGTTGTTCAAAAGTCTAAAAAACTCCTCTGTGGAATGTGGCCTGACTGGAATTGAGTTTCTGAAAAAAACTAAAATATTTATGTTTATGCTAATGAACGTGGCAAGCTTGTCCTACAGCTCTGAGAACTCATGTGACATGTCCATGTCCTTCCACAGGTGCGGCTTCAGGGGTGGGTATATGGAGGTGATCAACATGGATCCTGAGGTTAAGGCCCAGCTGGTCAAGCTTTTATCAGTTCGTCTGTGCCCCCCCTTGGCTGGCCAGGCTGCAATGGATGTGATTGTGAACCCTCCTCAACCAGAAGAGCACACGTTCAAACAGTTCCACCAGGTTAGTTGTTTAGTGTCTGGTGGAGTAAAGCACGCTGTGTACTGGCACTGACAGTGACGTCATTATGTGGTTTCTAGTATGTAAACCTCTAAATGTTACACATACAGTAAGTAACCTGTTATTACATGAACAGCCCTGAAGAGATTTAATGTTTGGGTTTGACTATACGTGATTGTGGTTGTTTGATCTCTTTCAGGAGAAATCATCAGTGCTGGGTGCTTTAGCAGAAAAAGCTAAACTAACGGAGCAGATCCTGAATGCAGTTCCAGGAATCAAGTGTAATCCTGTCCAGGGGGCCATGTACGCCTTCCCTCGAATCTTTATCCCGCCTAAGGCAGTGGAGGAAGCCAAGGCAAGTGCTCCTACTTCAGCAGAACTGAGCTTTCTAGTGGAGTTTGATTTGCTTTTGGTGTCCGCTAGTTTCCAGAGCACTCTAGACTGTTTACAGTGAATTGTATAAACTTCCTGTCATCACCACTGATCTAAGTGTTATCTGATTAGGAAGGGTGTAACTGAGTAGTACTAGTTCAGCACAGTTTGTCCAGTACTCTTACTTGAATTATGTCTAACTATGTTTGAGATTTGTTACAAATCTGTGATGTGTCTGTGTTTGGTTCGGCAGGCTCTGGGAATACAGCCGGACATGCTTTACTGCCTGAGGTTGCTGGAGGAGACGGGGATCTGCGTTGTTCCTGGTAGTGGCTTTGGACAGAAAGATGGAACGTATCATTTCAGGTACTTGATGATCAAACAGATTCACATTTTATTTGATATCGGATTAATTTTTTTTTCTTCGTGACCTGTAAAAACATGATTTGAAATCTGCCATATTTATTCTTGGGCATTTTTTTTATGGCCTGAGCTGAAAATGTCTCGTGAACAATCTTGCTGACACCACAGGAAAGTTATGTTGACCACGCGCATGTGTCACATTCTGTGGGGGTTTTAAACCAGATAAATAAAATGGGTCAGGAAATTGAGATTTATTTCCCTTACTATTCAAAATATTGTGTGATATCACTGTTTCCCGTGTCCAGTTAAAGGCACTTTCCCTGTTATTACCACTTTTTGTTGACGTTTGTTCTGTTTGTCTTTTTCAGAATGACAATCCTGCCATCCATAGAGAAGCTGAAGGTACTTCTTGGCAAAGTGCAAGATTTCCACATCAGCTTCCTCAAAGAGTACTCCGCTCTGGAGACGAAATCTGACATGATTTGCAAAACATAAGCTGGCGAGTCCGGCGCTACTGAACACACTGGCTACTCATTTAAACTGTGAAGGTAGTGTTAAGTGTTTTTTTATTCTAATTTTAGACATGATTTAATGAAAATGGTTTCTGGGTGAGTTTTACGGAAATATTAGCGATTTAGTCAGACATACAACACTACTCTTGAATATTTCAGTTATTTTTCACGGTTCATTAGAGACACATTGTCATTTTTCTTATGTTATATTTGCCTTTAAATCATATCTGCAGCAGGGTGCATAGTAAATACTCCCTCTATCATGAGACATGAGATTCAGCTACAAGCATTATTAATTAACAACTTTCCAAACCAGGAACTAAATTGTGAAGATTGACGCGTCACTCACTTGACAATAGCTCACTTGAAACTCTTTTGGAGCACCTTATATGAACTATTCAAAACCATTTCGGCTGATGCAAATTTAGTAGTTTTTTTGTGTGTGTGTGGGGGGGGTGGTACTGGGATGAACACTTGTTATGGTTCTGGAATGTTTACAAAGAGGGACTGTTTAACGTTTGTGTTGTCCTCATCCTTAATTGAGCTCATTGCCATGCAATGCTCATAAACATTTTATCTTACAAAAGGACAAGCTTAGCCACAATCTTCCACAGAAGCTGAACTTCAATGATTTATGCATCTCTGACTCTGTATGTTTCCAAGGCCAGTTGAAAATGTGGAATGAAAGAAGCATGTGTGGAGAAAGTGCTGGCTTGTAAATGTTTACTGATGTATTTAATTTCCTCTGGTTTTATGTTGCAAGTGATTTTGAACTATTAAACATAATGCTGTTTGAATCCGTTCTGGGGGCTGTACCATGAAGCTAGCTGAACAAACTCTGGGTTACACGATTGGTTTCAAGTTCAGAAAACCAAACTAATCCAATCAGGCTTTATTGATACCATCATGCTGATCATCACTAGCCTCGGTCAGCTCAGACCTTCATCCTGAATCCATGCGTAACTATGTAAACATGTGCACATGAAATGATGACCTCAGAAGCGAACAGCCAGCTGCACGCTGTGAAACTGATTCACTTTAAGCAGAAAACAGCGTGATTCACTTCTCTAAACTAATGTTAAGAATTTAAACTTTCACAGCAAGAATAAAGAGTTTTCCTCAAAAGGGGACAACTGAAAGAAAACACCTGGCTATATCAGTGAAAGTGAAACAGCTTAATTTGTGTAGTCAATAAAATCTATAATTCTACAGCGACTGAAACATTAAGCATATCATTTATATTGCATATTATCTGTATATATTTATTTTATAACTTGTTACAAGTATAAATGTGTAATAAAGTGAGAGTATAATTATGTACTCATATATAAATCATGAAATTATTATTATCATCACTGTTTAGCCACAGATATCACTTTGCTCACAGCTGATTGGTCCTGCCACAGAGCACGGAAGCCATGTATCGTAAGTTATGGCGACGAACACTTATAAAAATCAGCTCACCTTTATGGTGCATAAAACCCAGGGACGAAAACAAATGTAAGCTAGCCAGCAAAACCAGCTTCATGGTGCCACCCCGTTCTGTTCAGACACTCCGTTGTATTTACAAATTAAGTATTAGCCATTAATTAAAAGACATTAATGACTATCCATTGTAACTCATCAAAGCCATTAACAGTGAATGAATGTTAATGCCTTCTTGCATCCTTTGAACTTATCACTTCATACGAGGTGCCTTTATTCGTGCATATGAACTTAAGTAAAATGAGTTTTTCCTACATGCATTACTAGCTTGTAATATAGAATTTTTTGAAAGCTTTGTTTTTATGTATTTTTTGTTTACAGACTTTTGGAAATTGGCCCAATGTTACATTGTATATAGTATTTTCAAATGAATATTAAACTTATGGAGACTGTTAAAGTGCATTGCATCTGTGTTGTCTTTCTTTTTTAACAAGAATAATAGCTTTAGTGTATATGTCTTGTTTACCAAACAAAGGATATTTTTATTTAGCACTGTATTGAGGTTAGAAGTATAAAAACGAGTACACGAGTAAAATGCTATGTATTGTAAAACCGTTGTGTAAAAGACAAGCAGTTGCAGACTTGAGTTGATGTCATAGTTCCCGGTGTAACATTAGGATTTTCTGCCCTCTGGTGTTCTTTGGAGCCAATTGAATTTCTCAATCACACCTTCATTTAAAATCCCCAGAACCGGTCTCCAACACAGGAAGTTTGAAGGTAAAGGCACGTGACCTCAGGCAACCCAGATTCTTTCTACATGCAGGTGTAGGTCACAGGTGTTTCCTAAACTGCTCTGTTTTCGTAGTCAGTGCAGATATGACCCAGCTTCAGTGACAAATGACCTTTTAGAATGGGTACATAATGTACAACCCTACAATACGATCTGGCACATGGACCTGTCTAGAGCAGTGTTTCCCAACCTGTTCCTGGAGGCACACCAACAGTGCACATTTTGGATGTCTCCCTTATCTGACCAATACTAATTGATCTACTAATGAGCTAAATCAGGTGTGTTTGATTAGGAAGAGGTGGAAAACGTGTAGTGTTGGTGAGCCTCCAGGAACAGAGTTGGGAAACACTGGTCTATAGTAAACAAGGAAAACATTTCAGATCTGTTGAGCTTTTAGCACCTAAAACAAGTGAAAACACTGTTTATACAGTGAAATATTGATCATATTGGATCACCATATTCAATGCATTAATCTGAGCTCTACTGCTAATGAAATGCAGGTAAACTAGCTTGGTTTAGATGACAAATACAGGTGCTGGTCATATAATTAGAATATCATCAAAATGTTTATTTCACTAATTCCATTCAAAAAGTGAAACTTGTATAATGTATACATTCATTCCACACAGACTGATATATTTCAAGTGTTTATTTCTTTTAATTTTGATGATTATAACTGACAACTAATGAAAACCCCAAATTCAGTATCTCAGAAAATTAGAATATTACTTAAGACCAATACAAAGAAAGGATTTTTAGAAATCTTGGCCAACTGAAAAGTATGAAGATGAAAAGTAGGAGCATGTACAGCACTCAATACTTAGTTGGGGCTCCTTTTGCCTGAATTACTGCAGCAATGCTTCGTGGCATGGAGTCGATCAGTCTGTGCCACTGCTCAGGTGTAATGAGGTTGCTCTGACAGTGGCCTTCAGCTCTTCTGCATTGTTGGGTCTGGCATATCGCATCTTCCTCTTCACAATACTCCATAGATTTTCTATGGGGTTAAGGTCAGGCGAGTTTGCTGGCCAATTAAGAACAGGGATACCATGGTCCTTAAACCAGGTACTGGTAGCTTTGGCACTGTGTGCAGGTGCCAAGTCCTGTTGGAAAATGAAATCTGCATCTCCATAAAGTTGGTCAGCAGCAGGAAGCATGAAGTGCTCTAAAACTTCCTGGTATACGGCTGTGTTGACCTTGGACCTCAGAAAACACAGTGGACCAACACCAGCAGATGACATTTCACTCCAAACCATCACTGACTGTGGAAACTTTACACTGGACCTCAAGCAACGTGGATTCTGTGCCTCTCCTCTCTTCCTTCAGACTCTGGGACCCTGATTTCCAAAGGAAATGCAAAATTTACTTTCATCAGAGAACATAATTTTGGACCACTCAGCAGCAGTCCAGTCCTTTTTGTCTTTAGCCCAGGCGAGACGCTTCTGACGCTGTCTGTTGTTCAAGAGTGGCTTGACACAAGGAATGCGACAGCTGAAACCCATGTCTTGCATACGTCTGTGCGTAGTGGTTCTTGAAGCACTGACTCCAGCTGCAGTCCACTCTTTGTGAATCTCCCCCACATTTTTAAATGGGTTTTGTTTCACAATCCTCTCCAGGGTGCGGTTATCCGTATTGCTTGTACACTTTTTTCTACCACATCTTTTCCTTCCCTTCGCCTCTCTATTAATGTGCTTGGACACAGAGCTCTGTGAACAGCCAGCCTCTTTTGCAATGACCTTTTGTGTCTTGCCCTCCTTGTGCAAGGTGTCAATGGTCGTCTTTTGGACAACTGTCAAGTCAGTAGTCTTCCCCATGATTGTGTAGCCTACAGAACTAGACTGAGACCATTTAAAGGCCTTTGCAGGTGTTTTGAGTTAATTAGCTGATTAGAGTGTGGCACCAGGTGTCTTCAATATTGAACCTTTTCACAATATTCTAATTTTCTGAGATACTGAATTTGGGGTTTTCATTAGTTGTCAGTTATAATCATCAACATTAAAAGAAATAAACACTTGAAATATATCAGTCTGTGTGGAATGAATGTATACATTATACAAGTTTCACTTTTTGAATGGAATTAGTGAAATAAATCAACTTTTTGATGATATTCTAATTATATGACCGTGACCTGTATACTGAATAGTCGTGTGGTCCTCACGGAGCAATTCTCAAATTAACGAACTTTAAAGTTGGCATGGCACTAAAACTAGTTTCAAAATTACCAAATAATAACTGAAGCACCAAATAAAACAAAGACTTGTTACGTTGAGGAGATATTGAAGGACATTTTATTTCAACTTTCACAGAAGATACAGGCCTATAGTAAAGGTGCTTATTCCTCCACTCATTTTATTACGCATCATGTCTCTCGCTCTCTTTCAATCAGTGAAGGGACCAAAATGTTCAACATGCACCTGGATCGCTGACAAATATAGGCAATTTATTTTATTTTAACTATTTCAAAACAAACACACTCAAATATGACAGCAGCTGATACAAAGCTTCAATGACAATCACTTATTTTATACAGGTTATACTCTCTTGTTCCAATTCTTAAAATTCCAAAAGAAAGGAAAAGAAAATCTACAAATAAAAAGTGGTAAAAAATAACGCACAGATACAAACAAATCTAAAAATGGATTGGTGATAAATTCTCATTTCGATTTTGTTTTTGTTGTTTTAGGATCTCTCATCTAAACTCTTGAGTTAGGAAACTGCAATCCCCAAAAATAATAATAATAATTATAATAATTGTCCAGGGCCAAAACTGCATTATATGGTTAGATTTAAACTTGTGAATACTATGACAACAAAAAATGCAAGTTACACAGAGTACGTAGCAATTACCCCGGTCTCTCTGAAGTGGGGTTGCAGGGCAAGAAAGAGTTACTAGATGCGGGATCACCTGTGCGTTTACTACAAGGGAATCAGGTGGTCAGGAATGGCTGTATGTAATTCTGATCATTTAAGGCAGCCCCGAATCAGATTATAAACACCTGTTTGTTGTGCAACTAGATCATTTTTTTAAATCCCCACTGTTGGAGACGGACAAGATATCTGCTGTCGGGTTTACTGATGGGCACACTGCACTCCAGGACCGTGATGCCCGCCTTCTTCATCCGAGCTGTCGTTGTACGCCTCGCGGCGTTGGCCACCAGAGGAGCTCTGGCTTACAAACTCCTGCATTTCCACTTCCTCTTCGTCTCCAGAGATGATAGGTGGATCGGCCCGTGTGGGCAGCAAATCCTCCAATTCCTGAAAAAACAGAAGACAAATCAGAGGAAAGAAAAATTGGAATTGTGCTTTAAAAAAAAAAAAAAAAAAAAAGTTCAAAAGATTGATTTTAATAAGATTGTCTTATTGTTTGCTTTTATGCTCAACAGGGCAACACTTGACTAATAGTTATAATGTATATTAGGAAATATTACAATTGAAAATAACTTTAGTTTGGAGTAATGGCAGCTGAATTCAAAAAGGAAAATTACACTGTAAAACGTTCAGTTTAAAGGTGTGGTTGATTGCGATTTCAAAAGTTCAGTGGAAACGGAGATATCATCTTTTAAAATTCTGGTAGTTTAATGCCTACAAAAACGGCTCGTAGGGACGAACCCAAATAAACCCTGCACCTGGGAACATGCAGCAAAGGGGGCGAGGCCATGCTGTGCTGCTTTAGAGAAAAGGAAGAGAAAACTAACTAAACTACTAACAGATAGACTAACCATCCGTTCATATATGAATCACACTTCTGTCTTCTAACGATTCTAATGGATTCACAAGTTTCTAAATCAATGTTCTAAAGCAGTTAGTCTCTCTCACCCTCTTGCCGCTAAGGCAAGGGGCCGGACGTTTAGACGCGCAGTAGAGGCGGTTTAGCGAATCATAACACTGAGCCAGCTAACCAATCTGAGCCCATTGCGTATTTCTGAGGGAGGGGCTTCATAAAAACAGGAAATGATCAGCGAGTTTACAGGAGAAGAGACAGAGCGGTGTGGAATAAAGGAAAATTGTGAAAAATAATGATTTATTTTGTTACTTTTGTAACATTAATGGTCACCAAATTAATTAGTCCTTGCTGAATTAATATAATCATAATCCAAACTTTTGAACAGTAGTGCATGTATAGGATTCTTCTATAATATTTTTCAATAACTTCAAATGTACTGTTTGTCTTACCGTTAGCTTCTCTGGGCTTATCCAATTGTTGTCTGGGAACTGCACGTCAAACTTGATGAACAGGTCACCCTTCTCGAAGGGGTTACGGTACTGTGGCATGCCTTCCCCTCGAACAACTCTGACTGAACCTGTAAAGGGACAACACCATTTTTTAGAGCATGTAACAAATCATTTCAAACTCAGACTCTACAAAACTCATGGCAAGTGGACTCACCTGGCTCAATGACTTTGCCAGCTGGGTATTTCACCACAATCTGTCTACCATCTAAGTGTTTCAAAGTGAAATGGAAACCACAAAGTGCTTCAACAAGGCCGATCTTATGGGTCATGGACAAGTCGTTGCCTTCTCTTCTGTATGTCTGTTGAAAGAGTTTAGAAGCTTTAGTTTTATTGAACATTAGATTTTTTATAAAACACAAAACTGATGCTTCAGTGATATCCCTTATCGGTCCAAATCAAACATGACTCTTGCTTTACTTCGAGGCTTGAAAGGGAGGGACTAGAACCTGTAAAGCAGCATGTTCATGACACATGGTCATTACAATCGACTTTACGTTCTTGCAGCAGCTCAGCAGTCAAGAGGCCAGAAGCTCTAAAGCATGATCATCTGTGTGACTGAACCACAGCACTACAGAACGAGTTCTTTGTTACTGGCTGGTAATTAAAGGGATCATATGACGTGATTTCAAGGTTTCCTTTGTCGTTAGAGTGTTACAAGCCATTCATGCATATATGAGATGTGTAAAATCGCAAAGATTAAAGTCTCAAACCCAAAGAGGTATTCTTTCTAAAAGTTAAGACTCATCCATACCTTCCTAAAATACCTAATTCAAACATACCCCCACGTCACTGCATCAGAAGTAGGGCTGCCCCCTAATAGTAGACTAATCGTCAGTTGACCAAAAGAGGCTTGGTCGACCAAAATGGTATTGTTTGCAGAAAAACATAATCTACAGGCGAAGTCACACAGTGTGAGAGTAACAGATTGTTAACAGTTAGTCTATGGTAATGCAGTACATTAGGCAGGACATCCAAATCCTCAGTCTGAAATATATAAGTATTAGCAACTTTACATGGCCGCTCAATCTAATGTTAACCGAGAGAAATGTGCGCTCGTGTCTGTGTGGAGCTGAACAGCAGCACTTACTGCAGGACAGATAGAGGCGCCAGTGCAATCATTCAGATAAGAGTAATACATCTTTCAAATCCATAAAGACGGTTTATTTTTTGGCCTCAATAAAAACAAATCTTTCTTTGTCAAATAAAACAAACAGGATGCGCCTTCTGCTGTCTTGGTCTGTGAACTTGGGTGCAAAACTCTGTGTATATATATTTACCATACAGACAAAAAATATAAAGAGTGAAATGTCTACTTTCAAACAAAAGATAAATATTCTCAGATTATGCAATCCGTATGTAACTTGCATACAGGTGCATCACTTCTGCAGAGATGACGAGCCTGCATTGAAGACTTTATATCTTAAACCGAGAACAAAAAAAGCACTAGTTTATCAAAATATTAAAGCAGACTCCTTACTGTTTTTCAGTGTCATTCATAATCAGTACTTCTGCCGGTGCGCTGTGGCAAGCTTTTGCGTTCGCTTGAGCGCCTATAGGCAATTAAAAGCTCATAATAATCATTTAAACGGTTTATTGATAAACGTGCGATTAGTCAACTAATGCTTAAAATGAACTACTAGGCGACCAGAAAAATCCTTAGTCGAGGACAGCCATAGATGGAAGATTTGTATAAAACCACCCAAATTTATACGCTGTAGTATTGTTGCCTTCATAGAAGCTGAGATTCCAAATATGGTAAGGGGCGTAACGATTCAGTCACTGACGAATACCTGAAGTGTGTGTGTGAGTCGATCACAACGCACTAGAAATCTAGCCAGTCAGAGCTAGGGATGGGTACAGAGAGCAGGTCTTTTTGGACCGGTAATTGGGTCAATACCGGACTACCATAAGCTTTGGGACAAACGATACGGTTATCAATACTTGTGTTGTTTTGTCTCTGTATACTTTAATGATAACGAGGAATTAGAAGCTGCTGTTTGTCATTTGTCTTCACTGAATGATGTGGCCGTCGTTTGCTCTATGTGTATGTGATATCCGTGCGCATATGCGTGTGTGTGTGTGTGTGTGTTTGGGTGCAATCAGTGGCAGCAAGAGTGAAAAGGTGTAGGTTCACGCTACAAAACTAGGTTACACCAGCTTCAGATGCAATATATGCAGTAGTGTAATCAGAGATGGGCACAAATACATCAACATTTATTTCAAATAAAAAATACTGCGTGGAAACATTTATTTAAATACAAATACAGTATTTTGAAAATAAATTTGAAATTGGCTATCCAGTGAAGTAACACTATTAAGGCATGTTTACACCAAGAACAATAATTATAAAAGATAACTATTTTAGTGTGTTCTAAGTATACAGTGCAGTTGTGTCATCGGTCACTAAATGCTCAAGCTCTTTAAAGCAGAAACGATTCCGATTGGCTGTCAATATTATCATCAATCATCATTTTTTGTGCCATTATGGTTATAGTTGTGGTGTGCTATCTGCTATTCACTTAGATTTAGTATGTACTTGCACTAGGGGATCTGATCCGTGTTTTGCACCGTGTCCAGTGCAGTTTGTTTAACCATGCCCTGGCCCGCTGGAAGAGGTGGCTCGGGTGCGGTACACATGTAGTGTGAACTCCAACCACGCCGGAGCATGGAACAGTTCATTTACTATTTTTGTATGTGCTATTGTTATCATTATGACAGCAAACATCTTTATTACTACTTGGATATCACACTTTAAGAAATTTAATTAGAGTACATTTAGATTTACAATGAGTCTGGTTCTCATCTTATTGATGAACAGGTATTGTAGTTTGTGAGTAAAGCTGCAAATTCCACCACTAGCCTCTGTAATAATCCTGTGATATCTGTCTATTAGTGAAAGGACATACGGCGCTTGGGCTTTAGTACAAGGCAGCTGTGCCTAGTGTAAGTATGCCCTTAGAACAATTAAAAAAAAGTTTGTGTTCCCCTTTATTATTAGCATTGTAGTTATCTTTGGGTACATAGACACAGAAAGCTGCTTATTACTCATTTATCCATGTTTCTTTATCGCTTTGATGTGTCAATAGGTCCTGCTCACTAAAAGCTCCACAGATATATTTGCATACCACGACAGTGGTGGACAGAATTGACACCCTTGATAAATGTGAACAAAAAAAGCCTGTAAAAATTAATCCGCATCATTAATTATTTTGATATTTCATTAAAAGAAAAATACACAAAAATATAACCTTTCATTGAACTAAAACAATTGAAAGTGGGAGGAAATCTCATGAAAATGTTTTATAGACATTGGACAATTATTGACACCCCTAAAAATTATTATAAAGTTAAATATCTCTGAAGTATATTCCCATTCACATGGTGAGAAGGAGAGTTTGAGTGGCTAAAGACTCTCCAAGGACCACAGCTCAAAATAGTTGAGTTGCGGGTCAGAAAACCTTTTTTTTTATTTATTGTCAAACAGTGTGCACGTGTGCACAATGAAATATTCTGCTGTATTTTTTATGTTGTGGGCCTATATTTCTGCTGGAGGTCCTGGACATCTTGCTAAGACACATGACATCATGGATTCTATCAAATACCATCAGATAAAAAAAAATCAATAAGTGACTGACTGTTATAAATCTTATAATGGGCCATATTTGGATCTTCCAACCGTACAATAATCCAAACACAAACCTCAAAAACACAAAAAAGGGTCACAAAACCAAGCTTCTGCTGTGACCATTCCAGTCCTCTGACCTGAACCCTGTAGAAAACGAGTGGAGTGAACTGAAGAAAAGCACCACCAACATGGAACTGGGAATCTGATATCCCCCCCACCCATTTTAAATTATGATTCTCCAATGAATGGTTAGATTTTTGTGATTTTTTAAATAAAAGATCAAAAGGATTAACAATGCAAATTAATTTTCACAGCCTTCGGTGATCATATTTCAAGCGGCAGAGTTACACTCACGAGACACTGCACTTATTCCCAATCACAAAGTACATCATTTTCGTGTGCTTTAATTTAAAGTCTTGCCGGTTCAACATTTCATTCGCGTGCTGTTCTGACATGCGCTTTATTCAGAGCGCACACCTGAGGCGTGCATAAGTTACACTAAAGGCTGGTCAAACAGCACATAACTACTTGGTTATCGTCAGATTGCGCCAATACTGTCAAAAACACACAGGGTTTACATAAACACAAGTTATGTCTAAAGTGAAAGTAACAGTTGGGGGAGAGAGACAGATGCGAGCAGGTCTTAAAGGGACAGAACTAAACATGCTGACGATTTTCATTAAAGGGATCGTTCACCCAAAAATGTGTATTCTGCCATTATTTAATCGCTGGCATGTTGTACCAAACCGGTATTAATTTGTATTCTTGTCCTGAACACAAAATATGATATTTTGAAGAATGAGGGTAACCAAAGAGTTGCTGGTCCCCATTGACAAAAAAAAAAAAAAGGTTAGATTCTTCAAAATACATTTTATTTTTAACAGAAGAAGCTTCTCTTTATGGGGACTTTAAGTTATGGGTGAACTATTGCTTTAATGTTAATAAGATAAAACAAAGAAAAATGACTCCCTGCTACTGACTGAAGAACTTTAATACAGTTGCTAAATTTCTGCAGTAATAAAATAACTTGAAATCTTTCTTTTTGCACCAAATAGTATTGATAACATTATCGATAAGCAGTATCAGTAAACTGTAGACGATACCCATCCCTAGTCAGAGCACACCGCACTTTTCAGAACGATTAACTTTGTAAAAATCAACACGTTTCAGAAGGGGGCAGAGAGGAACAATAATGCAAGATATATGAAAAATAATGTGTTTTTGAACTACTGTGCTATCCAACGCAATTATAGTTAAATTATACCTCTTGACCCAAAGCTGGGTATCTTGAACATTTATATTCTGAATTATAAATATAATCTTTTATTTTTTCTGGAGGAAAATCACTTAATTGCCTGTTTTTTTTAAAGAAAAAAACTTGCGATCTCAATGGAAAACAGCATGACCTTATTGTCTTGCCTTTCATTTTTATAAAAACAGAGGATATAAACAGAGGCGGTTACTTTACTTATGGAGATCCAAGCATTTTACACTGTTGTTATTGTTAATACACTTTCATTAAAATGTGACAGTTATAATAATAATACAAAATGTAAATTAAATATAAAATGAATGTTAATGTTTCACTTTTCGACTTGGACAAAATAAATGTATAAATGCTAACATCAGCCAATTTAAGGCTTAAATAAAAGATATGAACAAAAAACTTGTTCACTTCATCTTGGGAGTTCCTGCTCAAACTAAACATCGCTATCATCATTTCTAAACTTGACAATGAACATTGACATACCTCGTGCTCCTTTCCCTGCAGGACCAGGACAATGTCACCAGGTTCTACTCCAGGAGCCTGGTCTGCCTCCCCGCCGAAGGTGATCTTCTGCCCGTGCTTCATCCCTTTATCCACATGCACTTCCAGAATCTTCACCTCTTTAACCACCTTCTTGCCCTCACATTTTTTGCAGCGGTCCTTTTCACTGATCACCTCGCCTGGATCATAAAGAATCCATCAGCAAACCTTTCCTCCACATGGACTCTGTAACTGTCAAAGTACATTCAGACTGGAGCCCCTTACCTTCACCATTACAATCAGTGCACACTGACTGCATCTGTTGGACCATGCCAGGAGCCAGCTGTCTGATCATAATGCGCATACCACGCCCCCTGCAGGCTGTGCACTTCTGGACTGCACCAGACTTCCCGCCTTGACTGCGGAGACAGAAAGAGCTTCAGTTTCACCTGTACTTGAGCACATACAGACTTCAACCAGGGGAAGATTCAAACTCTTTAAAAGCCTTCGTGGTCTGTTTAACAATCCAATAACTCGAACGACTCATAAAACCTAGGATTGTATCGAACCGATTGGGTGTGGTGGACAAAAATAAACAGATGCTCATTACAGTGCTCTTTTTCCATAATTGTCTTGACAACACCCAGAAAGTGACTTACTCACCCATTACAAGAGCTACACAGAACATTCTTGCTCAGCTGTAATTTGGTTGTTTTTCCATTGTACAAGTCTTCAAGAGACACCCTACAGGGAAAAAGAGAGAGTAAGCTCTTCTGGAATATTCCAGAATATTATGATGCAACACCAAATAAAGCTATAATGACATATTTAAAGCTTAAGAAGAAGTTGGTATATATGTGCTTGGCAACAGTGAGGGGATGAGGAAACAGAAAAAAGGTCAATGTGACCACTAAAGAACAGCATTTCTTCAAAGTGTAGTATTTCTTCAAAAGTGGAAGTGATTTGACTTACTTCAGGGGGTGGACCATATCTTCCCCTCTCCGCCGTCCTCCGTTCCTACTCCGACCCTGTCCTCCCATGAAGCCGAAGAGATTGCCACCAAAGATATGGGAAAAGATGTCATCCATCCCTCCTCCTCCTCCTCCACAGCCACCTTCTCGCAGACCCTGCTCCCCATAACGGTCGTACAAGTCCTTCTTCTCTGGGTTAGTTAGTACTTCATATGCAAAGCTAATCTCTTTGAACTGAAAAGGTGACAAATAAAAGATTAAATATTTGAATAAAAGGCATTAAGCTACATCATTTATATTAATGCCTTAAATGGATTGTTCACCCAAAAATGAAAATTGTAATTTACTCATCCCCATGCCATTCCAGATAAATAAAATAATAATTTAACTTTGAATCACAAAAGACATTAATGAAACCTGAACATTTTCAGTCCACCAAATTTTTGACACTTCAGTCAAAACCCAGTGAATTAATGAGGTTTGTTCTCGTGCATCAAACATGTTTGAGTGTCCCTTTATCAATTAAGATGCTATTAATATTTACATGTGAATAAAATCCCAGATTATACCCGTTTATTATATACAGGGATTATGTCTCTTCGAAAAAATGTGGGTTATATGGCTTGATTCATTCGGATTACTTTTGCAAACCAATTTTTGAAATGTCAGTCGTGGTGGAATTGACAAAAAAAAACACGGAGACAGAAAACTATCAGGTTTCATTAAAATATATATTAACTGGAGTTTCAAAGATAAAATAAAGTCTTATTGGCTTGGAAGGCAAGTAAAGGACATTTTTTGATTTAATTATATCTTAACACTAATATGACAACTAATACTATAAAAGAATAATTTCCATACAATATTTTACATGATACAACTTAACTCGTATGTACAAAATGATCACCACGACATATTTATAAGCGTTTTAACTGTCAACATCTTAATTCAATATGCTTTATATTTGACAAAAAATAATAAACTCTTACTTTGTCTCCAGCGTTTGGGTTTTTGTCAGGGTGATATTCCTTTGCTAGTTTCCGATAAGCCTGAAATAGATTTGTTTTAGAAGAGGTTAGTCTCACTTCAGAAAGCATTCAACAACATTGAACTACATAACACATTTAAACCATCGTTTGAACGAAAGGAATATGCGGTGAAGTAAAACGAGTTACACCTGCATGAATATTCCAGCAAATACCCCTCGACATTTTATCCTATGATTTGAGAACGACTCATACGAGTTTGTTTGTGCGTCATATTCATATGAAGCCAAGCACAACGGCCTTGAACAACGCAACTAATCATACAAAACACCACAAGCTAGTGAGCCGTGCTGTCGCTAGTCACTGAAACGGATAACGTTAGTTACCGTCAGTTTTACGAGTTATCAGACAGAGACCCGTTACGTTTTGCGCCGGAGCAACTAAACACATAGCATTGCTAAATGTGATTAACAAACAACAGAACAAATATACAGGCCAATCATATGCATCAGTTTGTTTCAAATTCATTGTACATGTGACCTCTTAGGCATTATGACACACATGTAAAGGGAAAAGCCCCGCGTCAAGGCCTACACACCGGCCACACGGTGAGCTGATGCTAACTGTGTTTTCAGCTGCTAAACGCACAGGAAGATATAACGTTACATGAGATGACTGCGTCATGTTCAAGTCCAAGTCATAAATCACACATACACGGACAACTTTAGGTGGATATGTAAAGAGGCAGCACATATGTTTGATCGAATCCCATAGCAACAATCCATCTCGTCGGTTTTGTCCTGCGATCTGGTAACTATAGTCACTAGGCCAAACTCAGCAGCTTTAGCTCAGTGCTAATCCTCCTCTCTCTTCCTGATTCACAGACAAACCTCAGTCGATTCGCTCCCGTTAAACAGCGCTAACGAGCAGCGAAAATAAAGTCCAGACACATGAACCCGTACCTTTTTCAGCTCGTTTTCGGAGGCCGAGGGGGACACCCCGAGAAGGTCGTATAGTTTGGTATCGGCGACGTTGGACATGGCTGTGCGGAGAGAAGGACTGTCTGCGGGAAGCGGAGAGCTGAAGAGAGACACCGGCCGGAAGCGTCAACTTTAACCTCTCTGCGCGCGCCTCCTCTCACAGCACGAGCACATGTCATCGTGATGCAAATATTACTCACATCCTTCACATTAACATTCAGCAACTTTCCGTTGACGAATATTGTTTAAATAATGTAATAAAAGGGCATTTTACATAACTCCAAATGCTGTGAAATATGTCGCTTGTTTGTGTATGATTAAAAAAATGGAAAATAGTCCAGTGGTCAAAAATGTAATTGAACTGTAATTATTTTCTATCTAACGTTACAAATTTAAAATCGGACATTTTCAAAAACTGGAAATAAATTTGTATTATTCCTAATTAAACTTACTATGTTGAATTTGAGACTAATTTGAGCGCAAATGACGTGCCTTGTTTGGTTAGTCTTTTATTAAATTTAAAAACAATTGTGTAACCATAACAATCAAATGAAACAACATCTTCATTATTTCGTTTACCCTGGCCTTTTTTAATCTGTCATATAGGCTACCCTATTCCAGCATTGATGTATGTTTTCTCTCTTCTCCTAACAGCTATTACAGAAATATGGGCATAATGAAAGTGATTTGATTTGAACAGTGAGACGTCCATTGATTGAGATCCGTGTTCTTTGGCTTTTTAAAAGACAGTGTGAGGTCAGGTGGAAGTCAATTATGCCGAAATGAAGTCCATGCCCCGTTGTACCCCTAAACTGTGTCCAAACCAGACACGTTGCATTTCCATCGACCCGACAGACAGTCACAGCTAATCAGAACTTATTGCATATTTGATATTTAATATGCAACCCATTGCAGATAATAATCGTTAGCAGAATGAAATGTAATTTACCCGTAATCACCACGTGATGGCAGCAAATGGCCGTAGCAGACAAACACGTACACCTCCTTCAGCAGCCACTGACGACTTTTAAAGCGGGGTTGATTGACCAGTGCTGGATGTAAAAGAACCACAGTAGACTAGTTGTCTGTAGCCCTCGTGGATGTAAGACAAAAGCGCACACCTCCTACTTCTTGCTAATAGTGTATAGTGCTGTCTCTCGGGGTGGTGGGTGTATTTGGGTGCACACAGGAATAACGTTATCTGTAACTAACAGGTGTTAATCGAGGCTATCGTGACTCAGAGAAGGGGTTTGTATTTTAACTAAGCTATGTCCCCTTTCTTAATGTTTCTAGGCCTGACAAGCTTTACAGAACTTCTGATAAATGATTAGAAACTAATCATTTATCAAGTGGTGACCGTGCTTTAAGCTATCCGTGCGCCTAAGCTGTGGAACTCCCTGTCTGGGGATATCAGACATGTTACTGTATCCTCCTTTAAGTCTCTTCTTAAGACTCATTTTTATCGTATGGCTTTTTCTTCATTTTGACGGTATTTTCTGTATTTTGTTACTTGTACTGATTTTTTTATTGTAAAACACTTTGTAACTTTGTTTTGAAAGGTAATAAATACATGTATAAATACATGTTTACTTACTCAAGTGGTAACAAATCAATACATATGTTTTGTTTGAAATGAAATGTGACGTAAAGCGTTTACAAGTTCTTGAATCCAAGTGATTTTTTAAATACATAAAAATGGTGTTTCTTCTAATACTACTACAGTTGCTCTCAACATCTAGCTGTACATTCCTTATGGACATTTTCCTGCTGTTTGTTTCATTGTAAGTCATTGACAGCACATTGGGCTTAATGTGACTACAGCTGAATCACAGACATGCTTGTGTTATATCGCCTTTACTGACATTAATCCAAACAGAAGCATGTTCCTGTGGCTCAAAGAGAAGAGCGTGGCGCTGTAACTCTGACAAGGTCATGGGTTTGAACTTTGTGTTTTAACTGCTGTGAACTGATCAAAACGAAGAAGACCAACACATTTTTTCTTTGGAATAGCATGCTATGACCCATTCACCATACTATGACCCATTCACCATACTAAACAGCAAATTTGAAAGTGTTAAATTAACACTCACAGTGAGAAAATTAACACTTTTTCGGGGTTTATATAGGTCCACACTAAATAGAGTTAAACTAACACTTTAAATAGTGTTACTTTTTTTACACTTGCATAGAGTAAGAACAACACTGTAAGTGTTCACCATTAACACCACTAGTGTTTTTCCCTCCCCTCATTTACAACAAGTTAGTGTTGAAACTACACTAGGTGTGTCAATATCGGAGACACCAAGAGACTTATTTCCACACTAATATAGTGTTCATACAAACCCTGATTAAGGTTAAGGTAATCTGTGTTGGACTAAAAATAACTGCATTAAGTAAAACAAAATAATTCACAAAGTCAACATGCTGTATCAGTTTGAAATTTTATTTTTAACAGATGTAGCAATTACACCAACACAAAAGAAGGTACAATATATTCACCATCATCTGACCCATATAAACACTGCAGATCAAAAGGTCTGTAGAACTTCAAGCTGTTGGCTTTTACAAGTTCACCCAACTCACAATATCTCTGTACTTTAAACGCGTGATGATGTTCTGAAAAATGTTCTGTGAAAAGTTTGTCGACAATAAAATACACAGTGCTGTCAATGAAAAGTATTTTCCGAATCTGACTGAACACAGGAATTTCATCATCAATTTCATTGCATACAATGAGGTCTTGTCTATATTCTGTCCCATCTATTTTGACCCAGGTCATGGAATGCATGCTTGTCTGTATGGGATTCTGTAGCATTCCTGCCAACGTTTCACCATTGTCAACATCATTCCAACAGAATATTTTCATTGGTCCACACTCAACTTGACTCAATGGTGTTGTTTCCCAAAGATAGCCTATTGACATCTGATGACTTTTTGCCAAAGATTTGGTGATGTTTTTGAAATTTTTTAGTGTATTTTTGAAAACTTTATGCTTGGCCTCGAACCTCATGCTCCACATGTGCACTAACGGTCCAATTTTGCGAATACAGGCGGATAATGGACCATAAAATGGTGTTTGGGGAGCAAGTTTTTGTGGATACAACTCTTTAAATAATTCATGGTGCTCAATTATTAAATACTTCAGGTGGACAGTCATGCCTTTAGAAATACAAGGGGAAAACACCAGGTTTAGAATGTGAAGCAAGAGCAGGAGCAAATGCCAATTTTTATCACCCAAGGGTACAATATCACCAAACAGCAATGGAATGTTTTTGATAAGACAGAGTGCCTGGATGGAATTGAGTCCTATGCTATTTCCACTGTGCTCTAGATTAACCTTTGTGGGCCGATTTTTTCTCTCCAAATATCCATAATCAAATGAATATATTCTGGAGAGCAATTCACTCCGTGTAACACATTTTTCTGAAAGATACTCAAACAATAGTTTCATTTCAAATTGCACAACTCCTTCCAGGAGGTCATGCATCACATCAAGAGAGTAGTTGTGGCATACATGAAAATACTGCAGACTATTGAGTGTTGGCAGGGCTCTAGACTAACTTTTTGCACTGGGTGCACTGGTGCGCCTAACTTTTTTTCTTAGGTGCACCGGCACAAAAGTTAGGTGCACCCAAATTTTCATATAGGCAATATTGACTAGTAAACGATTAACTAACAATGTGGTCAACATAACGTTCTTTATTTGAAGAACAATTCTACAAGAAAGGTAACTTACTGAAAAAAGTGATGGTGCTTAAAGTGCTTCACTGAGCTAATATTTAAACTTAAAACATCTCAAGATAAATGAAATAAAAAGAACATCTAAATTAAGTGTTTTAAGGGCGTCAAACTGAACATCTCATGGCTCAATGTATTATGGACTATCCTCTATTGCAGTCACATGCCTCTCGGATGGCCAACTCCTGTAGTTTGTCCTTCTTGATCTTTGTCCTTGGCTAAACCAGCTGCCACACTCTCTCTAGCATCAACATCTTCCAGACTTGCCCCCTCTACACAGATTCTTATCAGATCTTCCACTGTGTCTGAACGAAGGGATGCTCTAGTGCAGTGCTTCTCAAACCCTCCCATTAAACCTATTAAAAAATCCTTCAAAATATACCACAGACAACATTCTTCTAATATTGTTATGACTTTTCTGACTTCGAGAACCATTGTAGGGCTCCAGACTAGCATTTAAGGACACCAGCACCAGTGCCTTTAAGTTCTACAGAAGGTGGCACCAGCACCTGACAGTAAAGCACTCACCCTAATCACACATGTACATCTTGTACACACATGTACAAGACGTCTTACAGATATACTTGTGCTGTCTGGGTAGTTGAGATGCAGTTCAAAATTAACTTTTATCAATGTAATTCATAATGTCTAAATATAATTTAATAAATACTAATATATATATATATATATATATATATATATTTATTAGAGTGCAAATGGCTGATAAGCCTATAAGTACTTCTCTGCAGCCATCTAATAGTGGTAATTTAATGTATTTTTATTTTTAAATAAGTGGTTGCTTTCCTACATTATGAAAAGTTTAGTTTTATAAATGGGAAAACCTATGAAGGATGAACAAATAATGTCATCACATTAAAAATAACTTTAAAATTCGGTAATACTTAAAGTTTGAAGTGCTGGGAAAAGTTGTGTGAAGCATTTAAAAACACTTTAAGACATTCGACCATTTCTGTCACAAGTTGTTCCTGTAACGTTAGTTATATTAAATTAATGGTGAATGGTGGAGTTCCCTTATCGAGCTGTCACGAGACATCACGGAGATTTCTCCGTTATGGGAACTTCTTCCTTCAACCTTTCCTGAAGTCCTATTGGCTCACGCCAGTCAAATGACTGGCCAATTGTCGCAAAGCATGCAAATACGGGCGAGCTCGAGACAGTATAAATGATGCTCGCGACAATTATATCAGAATCTTTACTTCACCTTGAACTCGTGATGGCTTCAGTGTGTAAGATCTGCGGACCCATCGAACCGCTGGATCAGCATCTCCATTGCGTCGCCTGCCTGGGCCTGGCTCACGCCGAGGCGGCGGCGCTGGACGAGTCCGACTGTGGACTTTGCGCGGACCTCCCGGTCCGCGTGCTCGGCCCGCCGCGATGTGGTTCGCGGCCTGTTGGGTCGGGCTCACTGCCGCCAGCGTGCCGCTGGTGAGCCCCTCTCCGGGCGGCGGAGCGCCGTCTTGCCGTGCCGCCCGAACCCAACGGCGCATCCCAATCTCTTTCCCGAGGACTGTTTCCGCCCCTTCCAATATTGAGGGATTCGTAGCTTTTGGCCACGAGGAGGGCGACGAGGCCATGTCCATCTCGGCCTCGGAGAAGGACGGTTGGGCTGGATCGAGCCCGAGCAGCTAGGCAGCTCAGAGCCTTCAGGCCTCCAGGAGGAGCTCATGAGGGTTCTGTCGAAAGCTGTTCAGGAGTTGGAGCTCACCTGGAATCCTCCGGAGGAGCCTGTCAGGAGTAAGCTCGACTCGTGGTACTTCAGGTCCACACGCAAAGCTGACGCAAGGACATCGGTGCCTTTTTTCCCCGATGTTCGCGAACAGCTCGTGAAGACGTGCGCGCGCTGGCCCACTCGAACACGCAGGCCATGTTCTCCCACGTGGATGGAGCGGAGGCCCACGGTTACGTGCGCTCTCCCCCCGTCGAGGAGACCGTTGCTGCACACCTGTGCCCTGCAGCAGCGAAGTCCCTAGGCCCGGACATCAGCCTGCCGTCGAAGCCGTGCAGAACCACCGCCCATCTCGCTAATAAGGCGTATGCCTCTGATGGCGAGGCGGCATCAGCGTTGCACGCCATGGCAGTGCTGCAGGTGTTCCAGGCCAAACTCCTGCAAACGGCGGAGGGCGGAGTCCTCACTCCTGAGGCGACGAAGGATCTGCGCGCTGCAACGGACTTCGCGTTGATGGCGACGAAGCGAGCGGCCCAGTCTGTGGGTAAGGCCATGGGCTTTATGGTCGTCCTTCAGAGGCACCTCTGGCTAAACTTAGCTGACCTAAAGGATGCCGATCGAAGGTGCTCCTCTAAACGCTCCTATATCTCCTCCGGCCTCTTCGGTGATGCCGTGGAGACCATAACCGAGCGATTTGCTGAGACTCAAAAGCGCGCAAAGCGATGAGTCACGTGATGCCTAGACGCGCCCCCAGCAACAGACTGCCAGATCCAGATCTTCGCCAGCGCATGGCTCTGCCCAGCGGAGAGATTTTCCCAGGCCTGCCCAGGCTGGGGCTACTGCTACTGCTCCCGACAGGAGCCAGGCGTCCGGAGGAAGGTGTGGGGCTCCGGCAGGAAGCGCCAAGGTCAGCGGAGAAGCCCGCGACGCGACTCTCGCCCGCCCGGCTGCTAAGCCGTCTTCCTGACGATCGGAGGGAGGAGGAGGCGCGAGCAGCCCGGCGCCCAAGCGCCCAAAGTTCAGCTGCCCAAATGTGTGTGTGTTGAGTGTCCATTCAATAAAATGCATACTTTCTCACAAAAGAGCTTTCTCCTCCTCAATAAATGCGGTTCCCCTTGCCCCGCCTCAGTGCAGTGCAGGTCCGCATCCAACACAGGTTATAGCCGCGCACCCAACGACCGAGCAGCTAAAGCCGCTGCGTCAGTTCATAAGCGCGTGGAAGGTTATTCCGGGAATCTCGCGTTGGCTACTCAGCGTGATAGGCGGGGTATACTCTTCAATTCAGGCGCAGACCACCCGTTTCAATGGCGTGGTGCAGTCTCTAACATCGCCTCGAAATGCCCAGGCTCTGAGGCAAGAGATTGGCTGTCTGCTCGAGAAAGGAGCAGTAGAGCGAGTCCCTCCACACGAGCTGGAGAGCGGGTTTTACAGCCGCTACTTCGTGGTACCCAAGAGGGATGGGGGGCTTCGCCCAATTTTGGATCTCAGACCCATCAACAGAGCGCTTTGCGAACGTCAGTTCAGGATGGTAACGCTGAAGCAGATCCTGGCGCAGATTCGCCCCGGGGACTGGTTTGCGTCCGTGGATTTGAAGGACGCTTTCACATTCAGATAGCGCCGCATCACAGACGGTTTCTGAGGTTTGCTTTCGAGAACACAGCGTACCAATACTCTGTTCTCCCGTTCGGGCTGGCTTTGGCCCCGCGCACATTTTCAAAGTGTGTGGATGCAGCACTTTCCCCCCTCAGAGCGGGCGGGATGCGCATCCTGAATTATCTGGACGATTGGCTGATTTTAGCTCAGTCCCGGGACACGCTACTCAGCCATATAGACTCGCTGCTTATTCACCTGGAGTCCCTAGGGCTATGTGTGAACAGGCGAAAGAGCATTCTCGCCCCGAGTCAGTCCATTCTGTATTTGGGAGTTTGCATAGACTCCTAGAAATGAGAGCCCGCCTCTCGCGAGGCGTGGCGGCCATTTTGTCTTACCTACACCATTTCAGAGAAGGCAGCTCTGTTCATTTGAAAGAATTTCAGAGACTACTGGGACTCATGGCGTCAGCGTCGGCAGTGTGTCATCTGGGCTTATTACACATGCGACCACTGCAGCTGTGGCTGAAAACTCGAGTCCCTGGACGGCATGGACCTCGGACGTTTGAGTATCGCGGTCACCCGCGGCTGCATCGAAGCTCTGGCCCGTGGCGCGCAACCCGAATTTCTTCAGCCGGGAGTCCCCTGGGGTTGGTAACCTCACGCTGGTGGTGGTCACAACGACGATCAACGCCGGCTGGGGAGCGGTGTGTAGGGGATGCCAACCGGGGCAGTGGTCAGAGCCTCAGATCCGTGGCACATAAACCGATTGGAATTGGAAGCAGTCTTTTAGCTCTGAAGGAGTTTCAAGCACAACTGGAACGGCAGCATGTACTGATTCGCACCGACAACACGTCTGTAGTCGCGTACATAAATCGCCAGGGCGGCGTCCGTTCGAAGGCTTTGTGCAAGCAGGCAGCGATGTTACTGCTATGGGCGGATTCTCGCCTTCTATCCATCAGAGCAACGCACATCCCCGGTCTTTTGAATCGCGGGGCAGACATGCTTTCAAGGAGGAGAATTCCTCAAGGGGAATGGAGGTTACACCCCGAGTTAGTTCGGATGATTTGGAACCTCTACGGGGAAGCAGAGGTGGATTTATTCGCTACGAGCGAGAATGCACACTGCCCGTCGTTCTTCTCTCTGTCCCACTCCCCGTTGGAAGGGACGCTCACAGCGCTGGCCGACAGCCAGGCTTTATCGTTTCCTCCGATCAAGATATTGCCTCTGGTGTTATGCAAGATCAGGGAGGAGCGAGCGTCCGTCATACTCATAGCTCCGAACTGGCCGAACCAGCCTTGGTTTCCGGACCTGACAGAGCTGCTGATAGCCCCCCCCTGGCCGATTCCGGTCAGGAAGGACATGTTATCTCAGGTGGACGGCTCGGTGTGGCACCGAACCCAGAACTATGGAACCTTCATGTGTGGTTGCTTCAGGGTTGTCAGGGGAGCTAGATGCATTGCAGGCTCGTGTGGTCGGCACACTCACGGAAGCGCGAGCACCCTCTACAAGACGATTATATGCCTTAAATGGGAGTGTTTGTGAAATGGTGCCATCAGGCTCACATCGACCCGGCTGTTTGCACCGTGTTGGATGTTCTGAGTTTCCTGCAGTACAGGCTGGATAGTGGATCGTTACCCTCGACGCTAAAGTCTATGTGGCGGCCATTGCCTCGTTCCGTTCACACCGCAGGGTGGCCAGTCGATCGGCAGAGACCCCATGGTGGTGAGTTTTCTTAAGGGAGCGAGAAGGCTACGCCCTCCGAGGCCACCTTCGGTTCCGCCTTGGGACCTAGAGGTGGTATTAAGAGCTCTCTCTCAGCCACCTTTTGAGCCGTTATCATCAGTGGGTTTGAAGGAGTTGTCTCTCAAAACTGCACTCCTTCTTGCACTCGCGTCAGCCAAGCGCATAGGAGATTTGCACGCCTTTTCTGTGGATAGTGACTGTATTCGCTTTGGACCCGGTGACTGCAGCGTCACTCTCAGGCCAAGAATGGGGTATGTACCTAAATCACTTTCTACCCCTTCAAGATACAGACTGTTTCTCTGTCTGCCTTGTCTTCCGAGTCAGCAGCCTCGAGTGAGGCAGATGCTCAGACTTCGGTGTGCCCTGTCAGGGCTTTGAGGATTTACATCGACCGTTCGGCGAGCTTTCGTCAATCTAACCAGCTATTTGTATGCTATGGTGGTTGTGCGAGAGGCCGTGCTGTGTCTAAACAGAGGCTCTCCACTGGATCGTGGCTATTACGGCTGCGTGTCACGAACCAAGGTTTGGAATGTCCTTTACACATTAGGGGCATTCAACGAGGGCCATGGCTTCCTCGTGGGCTTGGTCGAGAGGTATGTCTATTCAAGATATATGTGTTGCAGCCGGCTGGTCTTCTGAGAATACTTTCGCCAGGTTTTACAGGCTGGACGTTCAGTCTTTGCCTCCCAGGTGCTGTCGGTAAGTGGCTGATGCATGTTTACTACATTGTTTGCTCTGCATACCCTTTACTAATACGGTTGTTCTGCCCTGTGCTCAGTGCAGATTCCTGTATTTGTGTTGTTTTATCTAGCGATACTTTTATCATGCTAGGTTGGGGTCATGCTATACAGTCTGTGCAGTTCCTTATGCTCGTTGTGCAAGTTGCCCTGTTTCAGCGCAGCCAACGTTATTTCTATCCAGATATGCAAATTTGTATACCTTTGGGTTAGACGCTCATTGGCTTACAGCCACCTATCAGCGTGAGCTCGCCTACAGCGTCACTATTGTGGGAAGTGTCTACGTGCGTATTCTATCTGCTGTGTTTTGGGGTAGGGGCTTCGTAGCCTCTCTCACGGCGGGATTTAATATCGTTCCCATAACGGAGAAATCTCCGTGATGTCTCGTGACAGCTCGATAAGGGAACGCTCCGGTTACTGTCGTAACCTCGGTTCCCTGAGAGCGGAACGAGACATCACGGTAGACGCCGTGTTCGCTACTCCTCAGCTTACGGTGTTCAGTATCCGATTCTGATATAATTGTCGCGAGCATCATTTATACTGTCTCGAGCTCGCCGTATTTGCATGCTGCGACAATTGGCCAGTCATTTGACTGGCGTGAGCCAATAGGACTTCAGGAAAGGTTAGGAAGAAGTTCCCATAACGGAGAAATCTCCGTGATGTCTCGTTCCGCTCTCAGGGAACCGAGGTTACGACAGTAACCGGAGGTGTTTATTGAATAACGTTTCTCCTGTTTTCCACATCAGTGGAGTTTGTTCTGATATCTGTAGCTTTAACATAATTCTGTGGCGAATTTGAATGCTTCTCACAAGATTTGACAGAGATGTTATTGATTCCTGAATTCCTACTTCACTGTATCTCCCAGCGTGTATATAACGGTATTGCGTGATCGAGCAGCCCGGCGCCGGTCCGAGCAGATAACGGTCTGTAGCCCAAGCAGTAGCGTGGATTGTTCCGCTTTTCGTCCGATGTAGCTCTTATAAATCGTGGCATGAAGAGAACGCAGCTGTTCATTCCATTTTTGAACTGAGAAACAACCTTTCTTTGACTGAATGCGCATTGCGATGACGTCACAAGGGCGTCTAAAAGCAAAATCTGCAGCAATTTGGAAAATAGCGGAGTTTGCATGATTTTGCGATAAATTCAGCGATCGCAGAATCCTGGAGGGACTGTCAGACACTCACTGAACAGATCAGATTCAGAGAAAGAGCTGCGTGCATCTCTACTAACTCACCTCTCTCTCTGACTGCAGCAGCACACGCATCTTCAAACGCACACACACACACACAGGAATATCTGGACCACGGCCAATCAGAGGGTCCCTTCACTATCTCTGATTGGTTTAGACCACGATATAAGCCTAACGGGGTGTCTTTTGTTGAACCAGAGTTTCTGAGTCGCGGATACTTTTTTCTTTTCTCGAATGGCTGGGCGCACCAGTGCGCCCTGGGATTTTGTTAGTCGCACCGAGAGAATTAGCGCACGTGCGACCAAATTGGTCGCACTCTAGAGCCCTGGTTGGGTTTCTTTTGAGGCCATGTGTTGACTTGAGTTGAGGGTCAGATTCCAACTCACTGCAGTGCTGTTCATAGATTGTACGATCACGCAAAATTACCCTTAAATCATCCTCGCTGTAAACTAACTGGACATCAGCTTTCTCAGTCAAACATAGACGACAGGAGTAATGTCCACTAAACGATTCTGTGAACCCAAGGATTGAGTGCATGCCCAAGTTGTCCCCAATTACTTGACATATTGTGCCATAAACTTTACTCGTTGATACAGGTAGTTCAATCCCATCCGACTCAAGAATCTTTATGTCACGAATCAGTGGTTCCAAGATGGGGTTAAATCCATATTTTTTCACATCTTGTGCATGAAATAGAGCTATCAAATGGATATTCATCAGTCTTGAATTAAATTTGGGAGGTAGATTTCGGAGCACAAAATAAAGAGCACCAACCTTGTGTACCCCACGTTTGGAGCCAAGAGGGTTTGCAGTTTCAAATTCATCGTAGTACACCTGAATTTGTAAGGCACTGGGATGTTTTGAGAATAATGGATGACTCTGGAAGTAACTTCCATCACAGAAGTCCTCAATATGTGATTTCTGCCTTCCTGTAAATTCTGTCAGCAGTGTACATACATCTGCATTTCGACACATAAATTTTAATGTTTCCAAAATTGGGACATACACATATGTTTCTTTTACTGGGACCTGATCATAACATCCAGTCTTTTTGTTTCTCCTCATGTCATATCTCATGCCAAGCACAATTTCAATAGGCTCCACGACACCCCATTTGTCAACGAAATAATTCGTTCTTTTAGTTTCTGTGTTAAACATGGAAAAGGGACTCTCAAAATGCCCCAAATTATCTTCGACAGCTGATCTGATTGGGTTATTAAGAGGAATGACAGAAATCACATCTTGACGAGTTTGGCTATGCAGTTCTGTGGTGAGGTCCTCAAGGTCTGAAACAACTGATGATACCAAGCTATTGGCTACTCCACTGCACTGTAATTTGGCCACAATTGAGGCACATATATCTGCCGTCTCTCTCCTGGAAAAGGTAACATTATTCTCAATGAGAGCAACTTGGGGATCACTTTCTCCGACAAACAAAGAACCTAACTGATTATTTACATTTTGAGATGGTAGTTCACAAGATGGCAAATCAAAAGCCGGACAGGCATCAACAACATGACAATTGTTCAAATGCTGAAAACCAGAATATGAGCAAAACTGCCGACTACAGCCACTCTGTGCACATAACAACCTAAACTTTAAAGAAGGATAGAAACTGTGTGCGACTCTTAAATGAGCTATCAAAGAGTGGCTGTTTGCAAACAAACTTTTACAGAGAAAACAATTCAACATTTAAACTAATTTAAAAGCTTTGCACGCAGTTCCCTTACTCTCGGAGACTCACTTGAAAGACCAACATCTATGTTGTAAACTGTGGTCTGCAGGAAGGTAAAGAAGTTGACCAGGGCTTCCTCGTAGAACAGGTTGAAGACATAGTGAACTTTAAAAAGTTCATCAAAGGCACTCAAGGAGCTGGTTCCAGCGCAAGGGATGAGGCGCTTGTCCACAATGATGTAAAAGTGGTCAATCCTGCCCTTAATCCTTCCTGATCCAAGTAGGAATGGCTGGTGGCCCTCCCTCCCACTGAGATGGCCTTCAATACTGGTGCAAGACTGAAAAAAGCACAAACAATTAGATTAAATAAACCAGAAAAAAAAAAAGTAATTACAATGTGAAATAATAAATGCATAATAAGAAAAAAAAAACACCTGTAACACACCTTAACCCAATCTGTGCCAAACAAAACCAGTTGATAGCATGCTTTGTGTATTACAGTGACAGGAAAATGTCATTAAATGAATTATCACCCCCCCACACACAAAAATAAATAAATAAATGAACTAATTACATTTGCTGATACACCCTCAACCAAACCAAGCCATGTGACTGACTTACTTCATTAGAACACAAACAAAGGGTTGTACATGGACATCCGAGAGCTGTAGGTCAATATAATGCAAGTGAACACGTGCAATCAGTTAGAGTCCAAAAGGAACATTTAGACACATTATGCCAGTGATTTTCAATCCCTGTCCTGTGGACACGCCACTTTGCATGTTTTAGGTCTCCCTTATTCAGCAAATCTGATTGAGCTCTTCACCTCATTAGGCAAGAGCTCCATTAAATAAAATAAAGGGTTAGTTCACCCAAAATTTAAATTTACAGAAAAGGTTGTTACCCACAGTGTTGGGCAGCCATTAACTATCAGTATTTTCATTTGTTCATGCTATGGAAGTCAATGGCTACCCAAAGCAGCCAGTTCACAAACTTTCTTCAAAATATCTTCCTTTGCAGTACAAAGAAATGTATAGAGGTTTGGAACAACCTGAGGGGGAGTCAATGACAGAATTTTCCTTTTTGGGTGAACTATCCCTTAAGTATGTCAGGTCAGAGACACAAAATGTGCAGAGGGGTGAGTAAACTGTCACAATGACTTTCCAACAGTATTGTTAGTTTTACCTTATGGAAATGCACAAGTCTGTCAACAGCCTCTGTTGGACTGATCTTAGTCTTCTTCCTCCCTGGAGCAGGAGATGCAATAACAGCAGGACAGATGACATGTCACTGTCCCAATCTGAATGAGTAGATGTTTAGGGGGTGGGGGCGATTTAGGACAAAACAAAAACAAACATTTAGTGCTCACAATAACAGGAAACCAGAGCAAATATGAAATTTTGACTTCCTCACAAATCATGCCAACCATTTTCAGATCCTTGTCCACCTGCTGCATTGAGGAGACACCGAATTTCTGCTGTTGAAGTAAGAGACTGGGCTTCATTGATGATCTTTTGCTTGAATGCCGTCTCCCACCTCTCAAGGAACTTGTTGGATGTTTCAGCATTGAACAGCAGAGCAAAGTCCTGATTTATCTAATGACAAAGCATATTACAAGATTTATAAGAGGTTACTTTTTTCATCCTTTACCACCAAAATGGATAGTGTGTGCACATTGTTTTGATAGACTAAGACACCATGAATGTGCAAATGAGTCAAACATACATATTGAAAGCATTCAAGTAAATACTTTAATTACTATCACTGGCATGTATGAGCAAGAGTGATAAATCTATGAACGAATGAAGTCCAAGTAGCAATCATGTCGTAAGAGTAACCTTATAAGATACTTAACAAAAAGCAGGCATATCTAAAATGCACTTAAAACAATCTTTGCAAAGAATAAATGTTTTATTTACCAATCCTTTTACATCCAAATATCTTGGAAATACATCAAGGACGTCAGCTGATCTTTGAGGATTATGTACAAGTTCTTGTCTATGCTTGAAAGTTTCCTTCATCTTTTGCATAACTTCAGCTTCGTCAGCTGTATGGACAAGGAAAGAAATTGCCTCTCTGCACGCATCTCCTTCAAGTTGTTGGACATCATCTATCCTTCTTCGTCGATTTGGTCCTCCACTTTCAGTCATCTCCAAGCGAACACGTTTTGGGTTCTTCCTCGACAAAGTTTTAAGGCGCCAGGAGATGAACCCGGTTCCCTTTTCTGCATCGTAGAAATGCTCCTGTCAGTAAGGCAAGAGAACAGTGTTTGTCAAATCTAAACATTACATTACACTTATTAGATAAACTCCTATTACATGCAACAAAAAAGGAGTACAAAACTTCATGTCCAACTAGATTGTGTTACAAGTACATCAATACAAAAGATTCTTACATAGCCCTTTGTTGAAAATGGGTCTCTCAGGCTAGGAAAGAGAGAAATAATGCCCAATGCATAAGTTTCCCGCTGTTTGCGGGTGGGGATCCTCCTTAAATGTAAAAGAAAAGAAAAATGGTTAATGCTACACTTAACCTTGTTTTCTATACCAATTGACAGCTGTGTGTATTTGTTGCATCTGTGCATTGAAGTGTTACCCATGAATCTCTGTCATGTGACTGACAACAATATTAACAAGTTGACGTCTAGTGCTGCGCTTTAAAGTTTTAGTTTTCTGGTATTCTTCAAGCACTTCCTCACCACCAGATTTTTTTTCCAGTGCATCTCGGACAATCTGATTAAACATGAAAACACAGGTGAAATACAAATGACTTCTAAAATGGTGAAATAATTATTACATGGATAAATTAACCATTAGGAAAAAATGTGCATATATACCCGGTTTGCTTTTTCAGCGTCTATGTTAAAACTGTTGCTGGCCATTGTGGCTTGATTTTGCACTGCTCTCTCGGTCTCTTCATGGTCATTTGAAGAGAGTGAAAGAGTATCAGTGCATGTGCTGGGGGTTGATGAACTTCTGGGTGAAAACTCTTGAGAGAGAATAGTAAAAAAAAAAATTATGTTTTCTCTAAAGGCATTGAATCAAACAGGGCTTTGTCTAAATGTTATTTACTTCTGTTGAAAGAATTTTGCATCACAAATCCAAATAAAGGGTTAGTACAGTAAAATAAAAATTCTGTCATTAATTACTCATCCTCATGTCGTTCCAAACCCATAAGAACTCCATTCATCTTCAGAACACAAATTAAGATATTGTTTATTAAACCTGAGAGCTTTCTGAACCATCCATAGGCAGCAACATCATTGCAACTTCAAGGCCCAGTGCAGTGCACTACACGAATAGCATAGGAGAATGAAGTGGAAGTGAACATATTGTTGAATAAAGTCGTTATATTTGTTTTGCACACAACGTCTTCTCATCACTTCATAATATTAAGATTGAACCACTGTGGTCACATGGACTATGTTAATGACACCTTTACTACCTTTCTGGGCCTTGACAGTTGCAATTATGTTGCAGTCTATGAAGGTATCAGAAAGCTCTTGGATTTCATTCTGTTCTGAAGATGAAGGAAAGTCTTACAGATTTGGAAGAATGAGGGTGTGTAATTAATGACAATTTTCATTGTTGGGTGAACTAAGCCTTTAAAACAAAAATAGTAAAACAAAGAATACACCCTTGTCAGTTCTCATTCTCCTATATCTAGCTGCAGTCGTCACTTAACCTGATCTTTTTGTCCACCTTTTCATGATTGAATATTAACCCAAACAAATGTGACAATATTCAATGAACTGCTAAAAACTGTATCCTGCTAATGTTGTAGCCTGGACTATTTTAGACAATGTTTGAATTATTAGCACTTCTTATGTTATTTCCTCATGATGAATCACTTGTTGTATTACCAATTTTTAAAGTCAATTTAGATAAAAGCGTCTGCTAAAGGTAAATGTAAAATGTGTTTCTGACCCAAATGCATTTTGTCCCCAGGATAAATGCACTGGAGTCCTTGAAAGAATATCTAAAGTGTTATATACTTACCCTCAGACAAACCATCAGAAATATTTTCTTCTGGACATCTTACTGTTAGGCATAAGTGTGGACTTGCTTCAATCAATTCATGGAAGATGTCCTCTTCCACAATTGTGTCTGCATCAGCAAAGACTTCAAGAGCTGCAGTTCTTGCTAAAGCAAATTTGCTCTTAACTGAAAAGTAATTTTAACAATTGCATGACACACACACATATACACATATATACACACACACACTTTACAATAAGGCTTCATTAGTTAACAGACTAAGAATGCACAATACTTTTAAAACATTAAATAATCTAAATATTTCCTAATACATTGTAAAAAAAAAAAAAATTGTATCTGTTAACATGAATGCACCACGAACTAAAATGAACAAACAGTTTTAATTTTATTAACTAATACTAAAGTTAGCAATTGTTAGATTGTACATTAATGTTAACATATGAGATCTTATTGTAAAGTGTTAACATACATCAAGCCCTATGGGCTTATACCTCAAGCATAGTTCCTATATGACTAAGTACATTTCTGTTGTTAGATTCTTAGCTTACCTTCAGTGAGAAAGTCTTGGAAAGTACTATCGCTGTGCAGTTTTACAAATTTCTTCACTCCTTGATTCTGAACTTTAACCAACATGGCGAAATCCTGTTGGTAAAAAAAAACAAAAAAACGCAAATTGTGACGTTGTTTATATTAAAGAAAACCCAGCGAGCCGCTGTTGTCAGAAGCTCCATTTGACCGCCCACAAATGTTAACGTTACATTAAAGTAAAATTGCAGCAAGTTAATTTGTCTCTACTAATGCAGATGAAGCGTGCACACGTCAAACACGTGTCTCATATATGATGAGCGAATATTAGTTCATAGTCATAAGCTGGCAGAAAATATAAGTTCAAAAAAACGCTTCTTGCTTGATTATCTGATAATTTATATCCACTGCCTTTTACATTGCAGACGAGAGTAACCGCGATATTAATGCAAATTGCTGTACGTTCATGGTCCACAAAAAAAAACCCGCGTTACTGATTGCTGCTCACTTAAACAGTCAGAGATTATTTGTGGAAAATGCACCGTTATACTAAAATATTGGAGACAAAAACGCATTAGTATGTCTTATTTTGGCAACACAAATAACGTGAGCCCCAAGAAAGGGAATATGGATGCTGGCTATTAAGTTAATTTAACTAATTAAACAGTTAAACAAATCAAAATGTTACACAAATAAAAATTAAAATGACCCTGTTATCTACCCTAGATTCTTAAATATAAGAAAACTTACGTTTAAAACTGATAAGAAAGAAACAATGCCATTCTTACCTTAATTTGCTAGCTAACGTCAATGGTGCTGCTAGAATCCTCTCGGTGGTCCGTCGCGTTATCTGAAAATAAATAATATTAGCACTCTGGCAATGTTGAGAAACGTCTGAATGGTGAGAAACGTGAAATGAACATGAAAATTAGTCAATTTAAGTGGTTATCAAATATTATACCTGTTTGGACACTGTTCTCTCCTCGTGGTCGTCCGCCATTAATCAAAAAGGAAATAATGTGCAAGGACCGGAAATTGGATCAACTCATCACCAGTGTCAATAATGTCAACTCGCTGTAATTACACTGACTCTGACCACTGATTTACACTGCAAGTGTTAATGCCATTCAAATCAACACCAGAATCAACACTTTTTAACTCTGATAAATTAACACCATAAAAACAACTCTAATCAACACTGGATATTTTGCTGTGATTGAACCAGAACCCTGTATTAAGAAAACAAACGAATTCATACTGACTTTAACCTCAGTGACAATCAGCTAGGGTGGCTTGGCCTCCGGTCTCATGGAGGCTGTGACCTGCGCTGCTTCTGTCCTTTTCAAGACTTATGAGGCCTTGAGTGCTCCCACAGTCTAATTCAACATGACAGCTCAGTGAGATGGACACTGCAGAGGACTGAAGGAAAATCAGTGAACAGAAAATATAATGAAAGTGAAGATGAAAGCGAGGTATGTTCTTAGTGTGCAGACGTGTCCAGTAATGACAATGATAAAATATTATTACTGGTGAGCTTGGGCTGACTGAAGGAAAGTAATGTAGACTTTAATGGAAATAAGAGGAAATAAGCATGCTGGATTTGTTTGTGGTTCACAAGTTGCACATCATACATCGTTCAAATGTACTTCAGGTGGTGTAATTTTATTCAAATTGATTTGGACATCTCTCACATCAACATCTTTACAATTATTCATATTACGACTAAAATGGAAGCGCAATTATAATTTGATATACAACATATATTGGTTAGAAAATATATTCCTGCTTATTTTTACTTGTTTAACAACAAAAACGAATAATTTCCATATAAAAGGTGTAAGCATCATTTACAATTTCCCACACTTTATCTGAAGGGTGTAATGGATTGGTTGAACCCCCATAACAGTATGTTTATAGTTTAAAGAATATATATATATGTGCTGTGGTGTTTAATGGCCACTGAGACACAATGGTAAGTGCGCTGCACAGGGAATTTGCTTAGAACAAAAGCTAAAAAGCAACTCTAAAAAAACAATGGCAAAATATGTAAATCAGGTCTGTGTGCGCTGTGGTAATATTTGATCAAGTAGCCATTCTTGTTTAAAAGCATGTTCCTCTGAACACCGTGTCCAAAGCAAACACTAAGTCCTCTGTCTTCATATAAACTAGTTTTTTGCCCTAAACAGCGATGACCACAGATGCATATTAAACTTCAAATATGTCCTGATTAGCTGCGATTGTCACGTCACATGGTGTTTTTGTTTTCAGGGGATGGAAACCTGTCTGATCCGGTCTGCTTTGAGCACGGTGTAAAAGGCCTGTTGACACCAAGAACGATAATTATAATAATAACTATATTAGTGTCCACACGTCCATAATGTTCTGTTCATTATAAGTGCACACCGCAGATATGTCGTCTGCTGCTTTAAATACTTATGCTCTTCAACATCTGGTGGATTCTGATTGTCTCTCAGTGTTTTTATCATTCACTAGCAGGAAAAAAAAAAGTATGACTCCAAGTATATTATATGAATTATATCCTCTGTATATAATATGTGTGTAAATAAAACAGATTGAAGTACACTCTTAAAAATAAAGGTTCTTTATTGGCATCAATGTTTCTACGAGGATCCTTGAACATACATGGCACCTTTCAAATGCAGAAAAGATTCTTTATAGTCAAAAAGTTTCTTTAGATTTGTAAAATGTTCTTCAAAGTGGTTCTTTATGAAGCGTTCACTGAAAGGTTCTTTGGGGAACAAAAATGGTTCTTCTATGGCATCCCTGCAAAGACACCCTTTTGGAACCTTTATTTATTAAGAGTGTATGTTTTACAAGAAAATACTTTCAGTGTCTACTTTCTACTAAAATTTCACATTTCATTCATTGTGTTACGTGCCATTTTCTATAAATATTAATGAAAGTTACTTTCTACAACCTTTTTGTGTACTTGTGGCGTGGACTTCAAATGTATAGTTATCGTCCTCGGTGTGAACAGTTTTTAAGGTTATCACGGGATGTTTTGTCTTCAGTTTATAATAGGTCATCTTTATTTGAGCATAATTTGAGTTATCCACAGAGTCCAATTATGCAAAGCGCGAGTTAATGCCAAGCAACAACACAAAACCTACATACTGTTTATCTTTCATTTTAAATGTACATAGATTAAAATAGCCAGCCACACGTCGTCTTCTCCGCATGTCCGTGTACAGTCTTTTCAACTCAGTGCAATCTGTGCTTGTCTGTATGACACTGGAGCCCATGCATTAAAAACAGCAATGCAGGACAAAGTCAGCTGTGGTCTGGGCTCTCGTTCTCCCTCGTTCTTCTTTGTCATCTCAGAAGTCCATGGATATGGAGCGTTGTCCTGGGTCCACTACAGTGGTGGTGTTGCTACGAGCACTGCCATGGTTTCGGATGGTAATGCTCCCGCAGCCGCTTCCAATGCTGCCCGCTGCCCCTCCTACGCTCCCACCCCTCACGTAGATTTCACAGGGGATCTCCTCCATCACGCGGTCCTCGATCACCTGCTCGGCACAGTCGTGAGTCTGTTTGTAGCCGTAGCAGCTCTTCTTGTAGGTGCCGGTGTTGCTGCTATTAAAGGTCTTCATGGGCGGTGGCTTGGAGAAATCGTTGTGGTAAGAGAGCTCCATTGAGCTGAGCGGGGTGCGGCTCTGCTTCATGCTGCCGCCCGCGGTGGCCTGGGTACCACAGTGGTGCTCGTGGATGCATCGGGACATGGTGGAGGAGCGCCGCAGCTTATGGTAGCCATCCAGCTCATCTGACAGCTCGGCCATGTCTGACGACAGCTCCTTGTCGCGGAGGGAAAACAGCTCATAGTTGGGGGGATCGAAGACCTCTTGGAAGCCACCTTTGTTGAAGCCCGCCGGCCGACGGACCACTACTTTCTTACGGGTTGCTTCATTTGCACCAGAATAGAAATGATGAGCAAAACCAGAACCACACCAGCAGAGATGCCGATTACCGTGCCGTGCGTTTTTGAGATTTGGTGAAAGAGTCCGTTGGACGTTCTCTCTGAGGATGGAGAAACAAAGAGCTTTTAGTCGAACTTTAAAACATAAAGAGCCATTCAAGCATACTTTAAATAATCAAAATCTAGTAATATAGCATGTTTAAGAGCACAAAGACGTTGACTCGTTCAGAGATGCTGCTTGAATGGAATTGTGTGGACGGAAAATATGTCACAAAATAATATATATGTTTTGAATTTGATAGTTGCTCACAACAACAAAAATAGAGACCAGTTCAATTTGTGAACAAAAAGACTCGAATGGTATCAGTTTAAGTCAGTATAATTAGGGATTTACAAGAGAGGAGCATAAGCAATTCATTACAGAGCCAACAATATTCACAGTATACAGTATGTGGGCCGGATGTTTCTCTGCGACATGTGAGACGCGATTGGGGGGATAGTTTGTAGTTTTGAGGTTTTAATATTAGTTGTATTATTGTATAAGAATAAAAGTGCCATATTAATTTATTAACGTTGTATGGTCTCCAAGGTCTCCTTGGCTATTTATGGCCAAAAAAATAATCTTGTCCAGTCAGGAACCTTTTGGTCTCTTCTTTTACTCCTTTGACTTTATTTGGAGTGTTACAACTTGGCGAGAAATGCAGAAAAGACAGAGAAAAGGATTTTGCTAGTGCATTGGTTTAGGTTAAGAAGAACATTTGTGGTTAAATAGTATATAAATGTGTATTTTTCTTAAATGACTGATCGTTTCACTAGATAAGACTCTCATTCCTCGGCTGGGATTGTGTGGAGCACTTCGAAGCTGCATGTTGGCCACCATTAAAGTGTGTTAAATGCTTTCCTCAAAAACCTTAATTACTTTTCGACTGAAGAAAGACATTGAACATCTTGAATGACATAGGGGCGAGTAAATTATCAGGAAATTGTTCATTCTGGAAGTGAACTAATCCTTTAAGTGCTGGCGGAGAAGAAGTGTCTTCAGTTGCCTCGGGTTCTGAATTAACAGACTGACTGAAAGATTACGTGAGAATGTGTCAATTTGGGGATTTACACCTTTTTTAAAGCAATTTTTTTTTTTTAAAGAAAAGCATTAAACAAGGATGCATTAAATTGATAAAGTCACAGTAATGGCATTTCTTATGATACAAAAGATTTAGATTTCAAATAAATGTATTACTGTAAAATATTTTTCACAGTTTTCACAAAAATATTAAGCAGCAAAAGTGCTTTCAACACTGATAATAAAAATGATTCTTGAGCACAAAATCAGCATATTAGAGTGATTTCTGAAGGGTCACGTGACACTGAAGACTGGAGATGACTAGGAATGGCATGCCATCACAGGAATAAATTACATTTTAAAAGATGTTATATGAAAATATATAACAGTTATTTCAAATGTACTTTATTTTTAAGCATTGGTGAGAATTAAAAAACAAAAATATGAAAAAGCTTACTGACCCCGAACTTTTGGTAGTGTGTATATTAAAAGATAAATTTGAATAATCTAAATGATATTTAAAAATAAACACAACAACAACAACAACAACACTAAAACATGCTACAACAACCGAATGGTTTTGTTGTGAGAAGAATAGCATGTTACCCACAGACGGCGGTTAATTCAGGTGATGCAGGGGAGGAAACAGAAGCTGGTGTTTATGCAGTAACTCACCCTTGCAGTGGTTCTCGTCCCAGGGGTAAACACAGTTCTGAACGCCGTTGCACACCAGTGAGTTGTTGATGCACATGTTGCTGTGACAGAAAAAGGTGCTGCTGGAGCATGGAGCTGAAAAACAGAACAGATAGAGAAGACTAAATCTCTTAAAAACAAGGCAAACCCCATCCTCTCTTCTCATAGCAGGCCGTCTGCAGATTCGTGCGCCTCATGCCTGTGCCACAGACTGTGTAGCGGGTGTTGAGCACAACACCATAAATCAAATCTAACAGCCTTCACAAAGCCGAGTTGCCATGAAGCTCTTGACTGAACGTACGCTTAGCATGCAAGTCAGAGCGGAGGGCACCGAAGAATGGAAAGCGAGGGAGAGGGGGAGATAAGCTTGTAATTGAAGGTGAGTGCTGATCTTTGGGGATGAATCCTTCAGACTGCGTCTGTAAACCCTGACACTAATCTCCTCATCGCGTCTCCCTCTTTCAGCAGCACAGCCTCATCCCTCGGTCTCCATTTTCTGCCAAAACCCTGTGCTAGAGCTTGAGTGAGGAGGGAAAAATCTCATCCAGTTCATAGGACTAAGTGCTTCTGACTTTCATTACCTGGCAACGGCTCCATGCTCCCACTATACTGTGCTCATTCAACATTTCTTGCCTTCCAACAGTGGCCATTGACGACTGCCAAAGTCCCACCACATCCCCTGATACATTATCGCTCATCAGAGGAGTGGGTGAGACGCCAAATGTATTAGTTAGAGAAGAAACATTACGGGTGTTTAACCCTTACCCTAACCTAACCTAACCCTACCAGTTTGTGGTCAGTAAGAGTAAATACAAATACTGCTTACTACTAAATTAATACTTTTATTATGATGCATTACATTATAGTAAATCCACTTGTTACAAACTATTTAAAAAAAAATGATTTCAATACATCATCATCCTAAAAAATGTATCACAGTTTCTTAAAATATTAAGTGTACTGATAATAAGAAACGTTTCTTAAGCAGCAAATCTCTTCAGCATGTTTTCTGAAGGATCACGTGACACTGAAGACTCATCTATCATCACATAAATGACATTTTAACAATACTTCATAATTCATGTATGTTTGATCAAATAAATCTGTGGTGAGTATAAGAGACTGCTTTCAAAAACATTACACAATCTTAGTGACCCCAAACTTGAATGGCAGTGAATCTGTGGCACTGGACCAGAGACGGCTCAAATGTGAATGTGTCTGAAACCAGTCGAATAAGCGACTGTACCACATCATCCATGAGTGTTAAACACAAAACTTGTTATTAGAGTGCATTCTGATGCAATCTTCTGTAGTGCTCAGAGTGTATGTGATGTTTTGAAACACAGTGGAAAAGAAAGTGAAATTGTTGCTCATTGCCAAGATGAGTGAAGGCATTAAATGAACCAAGTCATCCAAACACAACTTGGCTGTGTCAATCTATTCACAGCAGTTCTACGAACACAGCGATGGAAATCATTTGCATTTGCCACAGCGTTTGCACTCTAAGCAAGATTAATATTCAGATGGAGTTGACATTGAATGCTGCAATTAATTCCTCTGATTATTCTGGCATTTATTAAAAGTATTACAGACTAGAGTAAAATATCCATTTGCTTCATCGTAATTTTCCGCAATTTGCATTCAACCTTTAAACGCCAACTGTCCTGAAAAGCAAAGTGGAAAGAAACTGTGACATATCATTCATACCAAAACATCTAACTCACGAAATAAAGCTTAATCTAGTGTTTTCTTTCTTTTCAGCAGGCGCAGATAACTTCCAATTGTCCATCAAGACTGATCCATTAGCATGAGAAATGTGCAACACTATAGCCTGTTATTTGATTTACTATGCAAAGGTTTGCAAAGGAACCTTTTCCAATGCAAAGTAATTGGTTTTTTGATATCACCGCTTTCTACAGAGATCACTTTAATTAACTCCACAGTCCTTAAATGGGCAATTTTTAAATAAATGCCAGCTTTTCCATGTCAGCTCCAATGGATCGTAGCATATTTCAGTCAATTGAATTATTAAAAATCTTTCTCTGACATTTCAAGCAACGTTTGTGATAAACTTGCATGCTTGAAAAGAGCTGATTTCAATTTATACATTAAAATGTAAATGTTGACAGTTAACAATATTTAATCCCAGTGCATGTAACAGTTAAACAGAGACGTGCAACAGCATTGTCTTGCATCACATTAAGTTGTTATGTTAATGGCTTGTAATTGTAATGAAATTTGGCACATTATAACCTAGGTATCTGTCCTGCTCGCTTTGTTTTTGTGCTGTTTTCATACTGTGGTTAGCAAGATTGCTTTCTATCCTGGACCGGCTGACTCTGCCTAAAGCACATTACAAAATGAAATATAAATGATGCTTCTACCCAGCCTGCTGGCTCTAGCTCTTTTTTTGCTAGCTGATGTGGCACAGACTTCTCCAAAGGTCACATCCATCCATACTAACTTTCTAGCACCAAGAAAGCCACTGATTTGCCCATGAAATGCTTCCCAATTCAATACCAGCAGCCACTAATAGTCTTCACTGTGTGTTTTAATGATCTGTATTTTTGGCTGTACTCACTTTGTCTATGTCATTCTGTATTAGTAACACTGCACTTTTGAACATTAAGAAAGTCTATACTCACGATCTACAAATGAGGTGAAGAGCATGCGGAAACGGCTGAGTCGGCTGCTCTCGTCGGCCCACATGCGCACGACGCCCACGCCAGTATCCAGCATCACGTCATTGGCCACTGTGCTGCAGAACTTCGCTTTCAGGTTCTCGATGGCGCTGCTGCCATCATACACGGCCACGAAAGTTCTTCTTGCACTCATTTGAGTGCTCCATCTGGTACTCGAGGAAGCGAAGGTATATCTGCAGGGATGAACCAACATTTAACAAATGCATCAGCTAGATTCTACAAAATGCTGACTCAAACAGGACAGGAAAGAATACAGCAATTTGCACAAAAGGATTTGAGCAGCACGGAAAATACTGCTACAGTTTGGTCTGAAACAAACTGAACTGTCCTGATCTATGGGGACTGCTTACTGAGAATAACAACAACAAGGCTCCTAGCTGTTTCCTTAAAGATCACAAAGAAAGTTGGCCCTCACAACTCTAATGACTTATCTTCATGCTTTGTAATCATTCACTCCTCTGCCAAGTTCTTCAGGGAGTTTTTTAGCCTGCTAAGTGTTCCGGTCTGTTTAGTGCAGGGGAGTGTGTAATCCCCGGGCCATCTTAATGCTGTATTCTTCCCTCAGTCTTACTCCTAGTACTAGCTGATTCGGCTCTACCGCCATTTCTGCATCATTGGTCTAATACTTGCTGCTGCTGCATTGCTAATTTGAGCTCTTGAAAAGTTTTCTCAGCAGAAAAAGGGTCAGGGAGGTCTGATGGTCTTGTCAGGCCCTGGGTTTTGGTGCTCATATATCTGCTCGTGACAGAAGAGCAGGGTCATCTCATTTGAGGAACTGTGCAAGTAAAGGAGAATCGAAGAGGGTCACCTTGGACTGCGGAGGGGCACGGATGGTCCAGATGCAGTCCAACGCATCTCCATTTTTGATCTTATCCTCTTCTTCCACCTGACTGGAGCGGATGACTCCGTCTGTACCACTGATCTCAAACTGGCAATCTGCCGAAGAAAAAGGTGGAAGCGGGAAAATACAGGAAAGAGTGAAATAAGGAAAAGAGAAAACCTAAAGTGGCACTAGAAAGCAAGAGAAAGCAGTGACTGCAAATGGGAGGCAAATGGAGGGTTTTTGGAGAAAACAGAAATGGAAAGTCCGACAAGCGACAGAGTCAGATAGGAAGCAAAAGACCAACAGAGAGAGGGAGGAGTGGATGATGTCAGTGGCAGATAGCCTGCAGCCTGCCGCAGAGAATAGAAAGCACTTGAGATGGAATTGAAGTGGGGGGTGAAAATATTGAGGGGCTTACCTGGAATTGGATTTAGCAATCCACCGACGTGCAAATGAAAATCTGGGTCTGAAATGATAAGACAGATATCGCATTACCGAGATGGCACACGCTGGGAATTCCATGCTCCATACATGCATTAAAATCCAGTTTAAGAGAGCCGTGGGTGCTGCGGTGCAAAGATCTGCCGTTTGATCTAACACACAGCATTTAGTGTTTGTCTTATTTGACCTTAAGCACACAGAAGATCTGAAAGTCTTAACGCTACTGCATCTGAACTGGGGATTTTCATTTTGGTTATTTTTCCTAATCGACAACCAACAAATCGCTCAACCACAGCATCCGCTGTTTAACATTTCAGCATTCTACCTTGACAATGCAGCCTGTTCATTTATCATTATAAAAAACAATCAGTCAAACATATCTTACCTGCTATAAAAGTGTACTTGACGTGGAAACCTAAACCTTCAAGCTCCTCGTCGCTAGTGAATTTGATCCACATGAAGCGGCCCGTGGAAGTGACCACGCCTGGACTCTTTGGCCCACAGAAGCGATCAATAAGAGGGGAGAAACCAAAGGGACCATCTCTTATCTCAATATGGTCGAAGCGGCACTCGAAGGAAGGCTCGATATAGTATGTTTTGTCAAAGGTCAGCTGAATTCTCTGCCGAGGGAGAGCTGCAGGAGAGAGGGAATCGAGAATGAAAGAGCAAACATTATGTTTAGTTTATAACTGTACAGTATGTGACACGGTAACCTGTGCTGGAGGAAGCCATTGTCTATTCTACAGGACGCCTTCCAGAAATCGACATAATAATACTACATTGTACAATTTTAATATGCCAGTCAAACACAGCCTCTCATGCTGACACACACACACTAAATTACATCCAGTGTCCACATTATGAACAGACAGACTACTACAAATGAAGATGAATTCTCTTTCATAGTCCCTTTGAAAGAACCTGATAGACCATTATATACTGCAATGCACATCTCATTTGAATTAATTTTGATTTATTAATGCGAATAGAGGAATGTCCACAATAATCTCCAATTTGTGTTGTACACAAACATGTAGTACAATGAAGCATCCACTATCCACTGAGTAAATTTTGAATTTAGGTCACCTGCTTGAGGCACAACAACCATAATCATATCAGTCCCTGAAACAAATAACCAATGTCACTGCTGATTTAGGTCTGTTCGGCTGCTTGCATTGAAAACACAGACTCTGCATATTCTACAGTTATTTATCAAGAAAAAATAGCTTCTTTCTGTTCTACATATAAAGGCATGCAAATAAATATGCACAGGATTACTATTATCCATTCAGTTAAATAAGCTCCTATGGTAAATGTATGTAATTTAGGCCACTGGGTAATGTTGAAACTCCATTAACGTGTCAGTATTAAAATGCTCATACTCTATCTATATTGTCTTGTTGGTCTGAAATGACAATCACATTAAAATGCACATGTTGAAAGGGGAAATCAAACCAATTGTAGCCACATTTATGTATTCAACAAAAACACACACAAAAAAATCTAATTTATCTAATTTAAAATGATGATTTGAGAAATTATATATACATTTTTCCAACTCAAAAGCCTCCCATCCGTCACAATGTATTTGAATGTATGTAAATTGGCTTTGCCCACAGGGGGCGCTCTCGCACTGCTTCAAACACTGTGTTAAACCAGTACAATATTGTCATTCACACTTGTAGTGTTATACTAAGATGCACCAGCAGATTTGATGCTGCTTAGAGAACACAATTAATGTTGTATATACCATAATAATAAAGAGAAGAGTTATTTAGTACCTAGAGGCAAAATATAACACTCCTATATTAGTAAACATAGTTATCTTGAGGCCGACATCAATCATGCCGTCATTAACAGTTACTGTCAGTCTGACATCTAACAGCTGAAGAATAGCCGGAGAGGCTTCTTTCATCTGCTTTTAGGGAGGTTACCTTCTAGGATGTACACACACTCCTTGTTGGGTGGATAGGAGTTAGGATAGTTTGGAGATGCAAACAGGCCTCCATTGATATTTCGGGTCCACTGGCCGCACTGCTCAGCGTTAGACAGAGATGCACCTGCATTCTGCGTCTCTGGGAGAACAGATAGATGAAGGGGGATAGCAGAAACAGGAATGAAACAGACAGATTATGGCATTTGTTTGAACAAAATAAAAGAGACTGAGTAAGTATTTCTGCAGATGATAACAGTCATCGACAGCTGACCATTCGGTCCGATACTGATTTGAGTAAGAATTTGTATATATTTATTTTTTTAAAGAAATACACCTAGATACACTCGTCTGTTAGAAAGTAGCATTTCTTTTGCATTTTGAATGAGTTTAAAACTCTACATTTACTGGGCAGTTTACACACAAACTGAAAGCAAACCGAGCTGTATAGAAACCCTGTGCAAGCACCCAGTGCATAAATGTGTACAGACAGGACTGTCACAGTCGACAATTACGATATGAGTGTGATAATGAGTCATACCTTTAATTTTCTGCGCCAGGGCAAATCCCTCTTCTATGACAACGAGGAGAACCCAGGCTGGAAACAAAAGTGAGCAAGAGCATGTCAAATGTTATCAGACACAAATAGACACGTGACATCACATTCTAGCCACAATCATGTCCTTCATCCGACACGATGTTCAGGACACCGTATACAAGACTGCAAAATAACCATACCGTAAACGACCTGGATTCTTAAGTATCCTGATACTGGTAGATCCTTAAAACAGCACAGAATATGACCGATCCAGTCTCGTGTCTCTCTGCCAGAAAACCACTGTTCTAACTGCACTGATTCATTGTGCAGAGGCAAAGGCCATGGGCATTGTGGGACACATTGATCACAACAAAGTCCTCTATTATTCTCCAAGCCCCACATCTGGACAGGAATAAATCTGTCAGACTGACCAAACGTCGAAGATCCTTGTCATGTCAAAAGTCTTGCACTTGACACCCATCTCTGAAACAAGGCCAGATGGCCACACACTCCCTGCCTCGAAAATGTTTCATTAAATGACAAAGTATCACACAACCACATTGTTGATTTAATTATGATGCATTATTAATTTTTTCCTTCTGGGTTGTGTGGGCATTATTTATCTAGACAGCCAAATAAAGCAATGAACGGTCTCAAGTGTGTTTATAGTGTTGGTCACTGAATAGGCAGTATATTGTTGTATTTTTTCAGGCCAATCAGTTGCCATTCATTCAGTGTGATAAGACCCAGCTGAAGACAAGTACAGTGTGTCTCTGCTTTCATTCTGGTACACTTTTTACAGCCAGTGTGCAAATTTCCAGGGTTCTCAGAAGCACTACTTGTCATAGATTGGTAAACGTTTATAGTGGTGAACAGTATAATATAGCAAATATGGAGAAAGAAAATCACGTGTTTCCGTGACTTTTAGACATAGAGAGATTGATTATAGCATTTAGGAAGGAGATGTCAAATTTATCATCACCCCCACAGACAACTTACAATTTTAATAACAGTGGAAACATGTTATCAAAGTCAGTCCTCTATTGTTTTCTGTTCAAGAGGTTTGTTTCATGCAAGAAGAATCGTCGTTTGGCGACCCAGCATCGTCAGGTAATCATCAACTATTTTAAAGACATTTTAATCAAGGTTCTATTTTATATATATATCATTTGTTGCATTTTGTTGCTATGGTAAGGTAACCCTCCAGAGGTGCTGAGTGCCAGAGCTGGGTAGATTACATGACAAAAACTGTAGTCAGTAACGTAATCCTTTACATTACACATTTTAGGTAATATAATCAGATTACTTTTGGATTACTTTTGATTTAAATCGTTTATCACTTTGATTTAAATAGCATTATCTTGGTACCATAATGATGTTAAAAATGCAAAGAGTAATAAAACTTGTTCCATTCATTGTAATTTACAACATGAAGTGCATTAAATATGATATTACATCAAGGTTTCCCAAACTAGGGTTCATAAAGGAACTGCAGGGGGGTTGTGAGTTTATACGAAAAGCTGACAATTAATTAAATCATACAAAATTAAAACGAAAATAAATAATTTTAAAACAAACTCCCTTTTGAGGAAAGTCTCTTCAAGTCAAGTCGAGTCACCTTTATTTATATTGTGCTTTTAACAATACAAATTGTAACAAAGCAACTGCACAATATCAAATTGGGGACTCTTCACTCGGCGGTCATATTTGCAACGCCTCCGGGCAGCTCGAACAATACCTATCTTAATGAATGGGGGAATCCTGAAATCTCAAAAACTGCTCGCTGAACTCACAATTAAAAATGTTGAATCAGCAACAATCAGCATTAATCTGAAATTAATTGCCCCATGAATGTTGTTTCTCATGCTCAAATAGCGTTTAAAAAGCTTATTTTTCAGGCTAGACCAGACAATGTGCATGCGGAGTCATAATGTGTTTAACAGCGCATGTGTGTTGTCTGGTCTAGTCAGGTTTCTATGGGAAATTCGGCTCTTTCATTTAGAAGATGGGACGATTCCTCCATATTGTGCTTTGCAGTTTCTCCCATTCATCAATATAGGAGTGAACCGTCTTTGTATTTCTATAGTCTTTGTTTTAAATAAAACACTTACTAAAAAAGATGAAATATTTGTATTTACCTTCATGCCATGTGATCATTAATCAACATCAAAGAAACCATGAACATGCAAATGTGATAATTATTGAAACATTTATTTTACAATCTCAGGGAAACTTGAAGCAAATATATTTGGTGAATACGGTTTAGATTACAACAAGTTTCGGAATACCTGCATTACTAAGAAACAAGATTTTTGTAAATCCAGTGGTCAAATGCTGTCGCGACCGGACTAATGACTGATATTTGTGTGAATGTCCACAAAACTTGACTATATACAAATATATAATATGTATATTAATCGGTAGGCAATTTTAGAAGGGAGAATTTAAAAGATGAAAAACAGAAATTAGGGAAAATTAATGAATTCTGAATCATTTATTGCTATTGTGTGAATAATGTGTAATCATGTAACCCATAAAAAGTAACTGTAGTCTGATTACAAGTATTTTAAAATGTAATTTACTCTTATAACAAGTACTCAATGTTTGTAATCTGATTACGTAATCCAGATTACATGTAATCCGCTACTACCCAGCTCTGCTGGCTGCATACATCGAGACGGTATCATTTCAGAAAAGTAAGTAGGGGCATTCCGGGGGCATGTGTTGAAAGCATGTGTTATATGTAGCCTATCATTTCAGCTGGGTTTTCAAACATTTCCTTGACCCCAAAAGTAAGGCAGGGCCACTGATCTATGTATAATAACTCTATTATAGATTAGTGGGCAGGGCACAGACAAGGAAGAAACCATAGAAACAGTCCTTTTCAGTTTTATCATTTGATTATCATCTTTCATTTGATTGTATCATTAAAAATGTGTCACAAAAATAGTGTTTAATAGAAAAATAAATATTAACGTTTGGTTTACGGCTAGGGCATCAAAAGACAAATCTGTTACTGCTCGGGCTGAACCTCAACAGATGTGTTTACCTAGACCTGAAATAATAAAACATCTGCGCATGGATTCATTTGCTAAAATGCATGTTTGGCAAAGAAAAGTCAACAATCTCCTTGATGAAACACGCCGCTCACGCTAAAGAAGGAACCGTATGTCTTGAAGAGATGAAGAGAAACACACATGAAAGATGAACCGAAGAGCTCTCCGGGGAGCCTTTATCTTGTGCGAGATGAGATCAACATACATCTTCTAATAGCCCACAACTTGAATATTGGCTAAAGGCAAACGGAAAATGCATAATGAAAAAAGTTTTAGAGTAGCCTAACTTAATTAAATCGAGTTTTGTCCTTAAAACGAGGATGGGAACAGTGGCGGCAGATCTCACATCGGATCTGATTTTCTGCATGGATAATATTGACTGCGGTCTGGTTTCAGATGAACACACATCTGGGATGAGCCCATGGGACGAAGCATACAAATATTATGATGCGTTTGAGAAATGTGTCCATACAAAAACCCAAACAAATCTCTTTATAAAAAAAATAAACAAAAAAACCCTCACTATTCTCGCTTTATCATATCTTTAATTGACCAACGAGATTGACTAGCTATTTTCCACTGAACTGTAGAGCTTAATGTCATTAGAATTAAATGTGGCACTTTACTGTATTTAAAGTGAATTAAAAACAGGTGACACTTTGCCCATAGCATATTACTGTGAAGTGTGAACTATAAATGCCTCAAACTAATTATTCATACTGGTGTTAAATGCTTCACGTCTCCTTCATTTCTTCACAAACACAGATTTGTGATGTAGATTTTCTCCAAGGCCACACTCACAGTAAGACGAACAGAAATAAACACTGTTAGATTAATCGTCACAGACGCATCTAGTTATAAACAATCTATGAATTAATCTCATTGCAGGATAAACAATGCTTTGGTTGTAATTCAAACGAGTAATAGAGCAGTTGATGGCAAATGAATGTAGGCTAGAGTGAAATTCCCCAACATCATCTTTCACATTCATCCAAAACATAGAATTGCTGAAGAGTTTATGACTTATTTTAGAGCTTGATCCTCTTCGTGGGTCTTAATTCATCAAGACATGTGGTCATATTTACATGACAGTGTTCGCCTTGCGATTGAACAAATGCGAACATAAAAAAATGCATATATATTTTGTGAATATGAAATATTTGAATTATATTAATTAATTATATTGATCTGTAATGTAGCCTACATTGCAAGACAAAGCGCACTTGTTTGCGTAGTCTGAATTAATTAGCTAACTGGGAGTTGAAAATAGGAAAAGATCTCAATACGGCTTTCGCCACACATTCACTGATACCTCGGTGTCACGGTTCATCAGTATAGAGGGGGTCACGAGGGCTGAGGAGCAGCAGCTTGCGCTCCAGATGTGGCACGCGGGAGCTGTCACTTCAGCACTCGCGCGCTGTTTCTGCAAATGCCACGCGCTCACGCGGCGAAGTTGCAAGAGACGCTGCAGAAATGTAATGCAACTCGCCTTTTGTTCTGTGACTATACAGCTTTTAACGTCCAAATGGCAATTTCTGATGGCTAACAGTAACCCGATACATTTCCCGTCATACAATTTAACATCGATTTAATGAAAACGAAGCAAATAACGAATAGAAATTGATTTGCCAGAACTGGCACATGCGATACATAGCTAATAAACAAAAGCACACCTGTAGGTGGCGACGCCACGATTAGCCCTGAAACTGTAACTTGTTATTACGGCTCTATGAACGTTGAGCTGTATTTGTTGCAGCAACGTTGTTGATAATTGTTGATAGAACCAAACCGCGATGTTGTCAGACACGCAACAAAAAAAAGAAAGAAATGAAACTCACCTCTGTGCATTTCCTCTCGTTGGGAATTAACGCTGCTTCCACCTTGGTGAGCTCTGTAGACGAGCTTTATCTCTCCATTTTACCAGACCTACAAATCCCAACTTTTCTTCGATCTCGTTAATCCCATTCCTCAAGCTGGAAAGAAACCACTGTATTCCTCACAGAGCACACGCACCTCAAGTCCGTCTGACAGGTTGTAAATGACTGAGTTAATAATCCTGTCGAGAAATTGCTTTGTAAATCCACATGCAGTGCTTCACCATTCAAATGCGCGGAGAGACGCGCGTCTGCGGGAGTCTCGGGCTGAACTGAGGTGATCGCTCTAAACGAGGCTCATTTGAGCTTCGGGCGCTGCTCGCTTGAATGAGCAGCCTGTGCGCATGCGCACGTCACGAGAGTACGACGCGGTCAAGTTTAGGTGACGTGATTCGCCACGGCCGCAGCGTCAAGTGTATAGATTTATTCTTTATTGAAGAGTTGAGTAATTTAGTGAATGCAGGCTGTTTTTGACCTAAGGACGATGAAGGCAAACAACAGCCTCCAGTCATGATTTCATTTAAATCATTTGACGATTGTCTAGTGACAGCTATTAAACAGTCCACTCTATGAATTCATGAACCTTGTGAATACAAAAGTTTTTTTTCAGTGTACAAGATGAACTCATTGCCGATGACTAGTATTTGACTCATCTGCTATACCTTCTGGAGATGTATCCGAACTGTAAGTGAATTTCAAATAAATCCCAAAACAACTTGAGGCAAACACACAAGGTAATAAAGCATTGGTCATGTTTATTTTCAATACAACATTCCAAAAGACATCTACTGACAAACAGCATTTCAACGCAACCAAAAGCATTTTGAGAATGATTCATTAATAATTAAAACAGAGCACAGATGCACAACCTGTAAGGACTAATATACACCTGACCAGAAACAATTAGTGAAAACCATCTGCAATAATTGCATGCCAGTTAACATACAGGCCTATTATGCTGCTGTATTATTGTGGTTTGTCAATTGATTTTGCCTTTGATAGTGAAATCAATTAATGTCCATATGGTGCACCATAAAAACAATATTTTTAAAGGTAAAAGAGATTAACATAAAAATCAATGCATGGATCAGAGCACTTGTCAGATATATACAGCTATGAACAAAACCCTTCACACGGAACATTCTTCAGCAGCATGTTATTAACTTCCAGTGTTTTAAAACAATTAAAATAAATAAATAATATGACTTAGAAATCAAGGAAAAATACCTAAAGTCATTAGTGACAATGGAAATACAACCCAGAGTTTAAGTATCGATAACAGTGCCTTACACTCGGAAAGACAGACAGACACAAAGGGAATTACTAGAATGCAAACAGAAGAGAGTGCATGAAGAAAAAAACATCCTGCTTTATGTTGACTACAGGCAATTAAGATTGGGGACTTGACTTCCTATATAACGTTGATATCCAGTGGCAAGTTAATGGACTGAAACACTGAACTCTCTGGGCAATCATTTGGATGTGGTTGGCACTGAGTGTTGAGTTAATGCAATACTTTATTGTGAAAGAATGATGCCATTTTTATTGACTCCACACAACTAAATGCCTATTAAAATCAGTTTGCAGAGGAAACCTTTGTTAACAGGGTGTAGCGCTAGGATTTAAAGTGTTTATTTAGTAGAGGTTCAGTGATGTGAAAGAACCACCACGCAGTCACATACATGGACACAGAATGACAATTAATGAAGTCCTTCAAAACACACAACAGAAAACTTGAAACAAAGCAAGAAGAGAAAATGACCGGTTCTGTTTCTGCCCACTTGACATTTACCAGTCACTTTAACAATACAGAAAAATAAAGAGTTTTACAATGTTATCCCAAACCAAAGTACAACATGGCACAAAAAATACTTTCTCTTCTCAATGTGCAAACATGATTATGTGTTCTCTTCTCATCAGAAGTCAACAGATCCAGAGAGACACAGCTGTTCAAAATATTCATATTTAGATGGATTCTTCTGATTTCAGACAATATTAAATGCATAAAAATGCTCCAGTGTGGAAAACAAAGTGAAAATAAATAAACCACCGAAACGAAAGACCCAATCTTCCCAGCGTTTACCCACAATGCTCACTCCAGTTTCTCACATGGCATCAAAATGGAAGCGATGGGCCTCTTGTCTCTTCTCCCGGTCATCTGCTTTCTGTAACACACAAAACATCAAAGCTTGATACATGCTGTAACTTCACAGTCCTGATTGCAGAAGCTGCGTCTCGCACATTAACCTGCCAGTGAGTTGAATACAAACACAATACAATGGTATTTGATACATCGGGAGAGGAAAAGGACAGACACAAAGAGAGAGAGAGAGGCAGACAGAGAACTCATTACACACACAATGGCACACTTTACCACGGCGAAATACCTCTGTGTGCGATCACAGATAGAGCCAACACCAGACACTTGCTGCCCGAGACTGATAATAACACAAACTGCCAAGCCTGGAAAGTGAGCATGTGTGTGTGTGTGTGTGTGTGTGCTCACTGCTCAGTGATTATCCTGTCTCGCGATGGCAAAAACGATGTCTATTCCCAGCTAGTATGATTGACTCACGCACCGGGTCCCTCTGTGAAACACTTGTGAATTAGCTCTCCTGTTCTATAAGGGTCACTTATAAGGATGTATTTTTAGCTTTAGGTTTGTCGTTTCCCACCTAGTGACTGTGGAAAGCACGTCGTTCAGAAGAAAAATGGCAAATTAGTTTAGAAAAAAAAGCAATGTGCCAGACAGATATAAGAAGGGATTATTTTCCTTTTCAAAAGGACTTTATATCTCACAGACCATGCAAAAAGAGCCCGAAGCTTTGACTGAGCGCTGTCAAGCCCTACGCTATCTGCTCAGGAGCATCCAGATGATATCTATTCACAAGATACACTGCTATATGTCGGATTTTTCCACATGATACGGTGCAGAGTCACATCAACATCACTATTCGCCAACTTTCATTGCCATAATTGAGGGTTGTAGTGCAAATACATGCCTACTAGGGGTGGCACAGTACACAGATGTCATGGTTCGATACGATTTCGATTCAACAGAGAAAAAAACAACAAATCTACTATGTTTATTTTTATTTATTTTGAACAGTAGTACAGTAGTAATACTAAATATTATATTACATTATATAAATAATCTGCAGTCCATATATACATACAAGGAATACATTCTTGAAATATATCTGATTTAGTAAACAGATAAACAATGGAAAAAACTGTGCGACACGTAACAGCCTATATACGCTGAGTTTTAGTTAATTTTTGTGACAGGCTTAATTTGTTCACAGAAAGCAAACTCAAATGGCAGAAAGCAACATCATCTTTGTTTTCTTTATTTTTTAAAAGCACAATGTTTTGTTTTCATTGTGAGTGTATAAAAAAGAATCAGACCTTTATACAGTGATACATTATTAAGACGATAAGTGTTTAAAGTCGATTCTGCCAGTATAAGGAAACAGTTGAAGTGATTGCGTCGCACGCACGCAAATCGTTCAGCCCTAAATGCATGTATCGTGCCAACCCTAAAACCTACGGGTTCATCCTCATTTCAGGTCCATTTAAGTCTGTTCAGTGAGTCACAGGCTAGTCACAGACTCATTGATTACTCTGTCATGAGTGCTCGACTTAATTACATAGTCAGTGATAAAAATAGCCCCTACGCTCCTTCAAGCTCAGATTACTAAATAGCAATACTTACAGTTGTAGCATGTGTGACCGTTAGTTCTTCCAGCAGCAGCCTGTTAGTAATAGTACTGTAATAGTCTCTGTCGGATCAGTGGCCAGCTATTTAATGATGCAACTTCACATTATTTCTAACAAAGGCACAGTACCAAGGAATGCTCAGTTTCCACAATTTTGTTTTATGTTTTTGTTGCAGAAACGCATATTGAATTCCTCCGCCACACATTGGGTTTGACGTGTGCTCTCCAACAAGCACACCTCAAGGTGCTGCCATGCTTGAACATATATACTGTATGTACATAGAAACCAGGCACTGATGGAGCCGTAGGCAACATATAGTACAGGATCTATATACTGACAGGCTGACATTCACATGACCCACACACATCCGCAGTCTCCCGCATGGAGGAGGATTAAACACAGTCATGTTGCCTGCGAGGCAATTTTATAAAGACCTCTCTATGTTAAAATCATGTTCTCCAATTATAATTCAATAAACAGATCAATATTACATTATTTATTCAATTCAATTCCAGCGCCTGTTTTGCTGTACACTTGTCACATATTTGTAATATGGTTTTGTCTAAAATAGCAATATTAAAGTAGCCATGAAATGGACTTCACCCTATTTTATAAATGCATTTTACTGTGAACAATTAATCTATGGTTGTATCATAAAATAATTGGCCATGTTTAATCATAACTGGATCTTCTGGTGAAACAACAGACTTCTCTAAACATTTAATCTACATAAACCCAGCCCTATCTTACAATTAATTGCAAGTTCACATTCAGATGAGTCTCCATCCAACAAAATCAGTTTTAAAATATGTCAAAATAGGGAAAAAATAAGATTTGTTTCGCTAATTCTGTTTTCGGCTGCAACTTTAAAATGCTGGGCGATACAAAAAGTCAATGCTTTTTAATTTTAATTTACTGATAAATTAAATTCAGCCTTTTTTTGTACAAAAAGCATAATTAAATACCCAGTATCAACCAATTTCTAAAGGAAACACATGGTGCAACTATGCTTCTCATTCTTTTTGAGTAATTGAGATGGTGTAGCTCCTTTTGTCATTATAACCCATAAATTCAATAAAAAAAGAACAAAAACCAAAAAAGAAAACGCTTTTTCTTGTCGTCATGTCTTAACACAACTCTTCAGGCATTTCTTTAAGCGAGGACGTCTGCATGCAGGAAGACACGGTGTGTTTCTGCCCCATGCAGACATGTAAATGATACAGAACACCTCAGTACCTCATCTATTTGTGTCTTTCCCGCGACATTGAGCAGGATGAAGAGAGCAGCCAGAGGCAAAACGAAATACGGTGTCTTATCTTCCCCTAATATCGTGCCCCTCCCACAGGGATGCAAATGGAACGGTCCTCAGAAATGGAGCAATCTGCTGAGTCCTCTCCAAATGCTATTTTCACAGGCACTACAGGTTGCCCTCTCTTATCTACTAAAGCCACTTCAATTACAAGCTGTCATGGGGGGCAATGAAGATGGAGGGCAGAGACAAAAAGAGAGAGAGAAAAACGCTTTGTATATCTGATGTTTAAGCCGGTCTCATGTTCTCCAAAGGGAACATGCATTTTCATGAGGGGTCACATGTTGAAGTCAATCTGCACAACAGGACACAATGACATTACGCTCATTCCTATCCTGAAATTCCATGCAAAAACATTTACTAAAGTGCAGCTCTAAGACTAGAAGCAGGGCATGTTTGGGGAGCTGTGCTATATTTGGATCACGAGAAGCTGCAATAAAATGGAGAGAGTCGCAGAAAAAGCGAGCGGTAATGTGTTACAGTCTGGTAATGTCGTAACATGCGATAATAGACCACCTGCAGCCTACTACACAGCTCAGAGAATCAGTTTGTGCAGGGAAAAACCAGGCTGCGGAGCTTCTCTCAGACAGGCGGAGGAAAACGGGCCGCTTCCTGACCTTTTAATAGCTGAATAAGTGAGCAATGCTAATCGTCACCTGAACATGTGCATCAGGAAAACCCGTGCTCCATCAAGCAGTCATCAAGACAAGACAAAGAGCCAAAATACTCCCTCTCTAGGCCTTTCTTCAGCCTCTCTCTTCCCTTTTGTCAAATATATAATTGCAGGGCTGAGGAAGAGAGATATGGATCCAGCATGTTATTTTAATGCAGTGTCAACTCCAATGAAGGTCGTGTAGTGGGAAGCGCTTCCCTGAGCAGAGAGCAATTATGGTTTTCAGCGCGCATAATCAGACACCCACAGCAGATGGCTTTGAGAGGACGCCAACACCAGAACAGCTCTTCACTCCTCGCACACATGCGCACTCAGAGCACTGCCAGACCGGCATAACACCGTTGAATACATGAACAGCCACTCTTAAAAGAATACAAAGACTACAAAGGTGTCCCAATAAACACTCTGAACACACCTGGGTGGTAGCGGGCAGGTGTACAGGAGAGAGTAAAATAATGAAACTGTTTTACTATTTAACAAATATTTGCAAGCCTTCACAGTATATCATTATTTTTAACATTATAAATGTAACCATGTATTTACTTCGTTTTTTTATGTTTTCAAACATGCATCCTCACAGTATCATGTGGTATACATTTGTAGATCTACAGGACCCTCCAAAAGTTTGGAAACTCCCAAAGAAAGGATTTTGGGCAATATTAACATAAGTTCTTAGTTTTGTGACCACTTTGCACTGATAAGAAACAACACAAATTATAAAAAATTGTTAACAAAATAAAGGAGAAAAGTAAATATGTTCAGAAAAGAGAAAATCTACTTCAAATTAACCTGATCTTAGCTGCACCTCAATAGCAGCTAAAGTGTTCTGCAAAACAATATGAACACTATAAGTACATTGTACTTATTTTTGATGTAAGGACATAGCAGTTAAGGCCAGCTAATATAAAGTGGGGCCGGAAACTCCAGCTGAACATCATCTTAAACCAGCTAAGAATGTTTTTTTTTCAGAAGATAAATTCTAGAGCAGGGGTGTCAAACTCCGTTCCTGGACGGCCGGAGCCCTGCAGAGTTTAGATGCAACCCTAATTAAACACACCTGATCCAACTAATCAAGTCATTCAGGCTTATTTGAAAACTAGATGGTTTGTGTGTTGGAGCAGGGTTGGAACTAAACTCTGCAGGGCTCTGCAGCTCTCCAGGAGTTTGACATCCCTGTTCTAGAGCTATTTATAAACCAACTCTAAACTGAATGAAGAGTCGGCTAATTGGTCTTAAGGAAAGATGGTTTCACATTTACCCCAATTGGACGTGTTTCTTGGGGAATGTTACATAAAATGTTCCTGCACTCAAAGACACTTAAAAACGGATTAGAACAGAATGCAGCGGCCTTTAAAAGTTGGACAATTTTAAACTTGAAATGCCATCTAAAACAGCATGGGATGTGATGCAATAGTCAAAAATATCTGTCTGAATGTGTACAGCTGTAACTTTTCTAAAGAGTTACACCATGCAAACTGTCTAACAGCTAAAAGCCCAGTGTGGCACGCTAATTACATTTTAGATCAACTCATCAACCTCAAAAATCAGTTGTGGGACAAAAATTTGATTAGCCGACCGTTGTGACCCATCCTGAGTGTTTAAAAGGAACAAATTCACACATTCGGAGGTACAGATAGCATACAAGAAAACAAACAATCACCTTTCCACACACAAAGACAAAAACTCACACATAACACCCTGGAGGACATGTTGTGTGGGATAATGAGGAACAGATATGATATGCTGAAAGGACAGAACAAAGCAATTAGCGGCATAACAGTGTGTGTGGAGCACCCTCGGAGAGAGCCGGAGGACAGGGACACACAGACACACCCATCTGCTCAGAACTTCACACACACATGCAGAACAAAGACCAAGGGATGAGTGTGTCAGGCCACAATCCTTCACTGCAGAAGGAAATGCAGATGCTGGAGTGTTTCAAGCACATCCAGAGAAGAATTAGGGAATCTAGGAGCGAGTGAGGTACAGTCGGGCTCAGATCAGAGGAGTGAGAGAGGGTGAAAATAAAAGGATGATATGTTCATTCTCACCTTCTCCTTCCAGTGCAGTATCCCGATGATGACGAGAATAAAGACGCACACGCCAATCAGTGCTATCGCTGTCAATAAGACTATATTACTGGGGGTTAGGTAGAGCTTTGCACTCCAGCTAGAAAAAAAGAGACACAAAGACAGACGAAAACTTTTCAGAGCAGCATCTTTAAAACTTTAAACATCATTCAAAACTCTGAAACCACATGTGAGAGAGCACAAAGACATTACACCGAGCGAAACCTGTGTAGATCATCAAAACAGTGACATGCGGAGTTTACAGCACTGAGGAAAACTCTTATTAGCTCTGTGTACCTTCACGCGCGAGCTTTAATACGATGATTCAAAGAACCAGAAAGCTAAATATAATCAGCCCTGACGCATTCTCTGACAAGCTTGAAACATCAGGACATCAACATGAGCCTCTTTAAATAACAGACGGAGCGCGAGAGGTGGAACGCTCTCCATTTACTGCAGAGAATGGAACGAGAGATGCTCTGTTTATCATTGCGAATTGTTTGAAAGCAAAACGGCAGCTGAAGGAGCCCGAGCGGGGCCTGTGGGAATAGCGGGAAATCAAGTGATCTGCTCAAATATTTATGATAAAGATTGGCGGACAACTTCATTAAGATACATTTTGGCTGTGCTGGTAAACACATTAAATATTAATGCCTGAGGAAATACCTTCTTCCGGTCTTGATTAAGGCAAGTGACGGATGCAGTGACAGTGTGAAACTGCTTTTAATTACTTGAACCAGTTTATTAGGCTTTTAAGTTTATTCTCTCTAATTGGCTTTGAGTTCGCATCTCTACTGGATATTAGTAAACGTAGGAATTTGTAAAGTGTAGACACAAATGTTGTGGAAATAATTTATTTATTGTAAAATGTAAAAGTTTTCTATGTAAAATGCATTTTTTTATACTAACAGTTCTTTACATTTATAGGGAAATATATATATAGTAATTAGCATATTTACCAAAATATATATATATTTTTATTCATCAATAATAAAAATATAAATATAATGTAAAAAATTATTAATTGTTAATCAAGTTACTTTTAACCGTGCTAACAATATTGTTTATATAACTGGCTAGTACATTTTTCCATAAATAAAAGTTAATTTAAGACTCTTTGAATACAGATTTCCTACTTAAGTATGTGTGGTCCACCTGCATTGTGAGGACCATAATGAATAGTAAAACCTGACATTTTTCATGTTGTGGGGACAAAATCATGAGCATCATCATACTAAATTATTAGTATTATTCTTTTTTAATGTAAAAACAAGATTGTTTTCGGGAATGGTTTTATGGTTAGAGGATAGAATGTAAAAATTGTGTCTACGGAAAGTTCTAATAAAACCCAAAACCCAGTGTGTGTGTGTGTGTGTGTGTGTGTGTGTGTACCTGCGAGGGTCATTCTGTGGGTATGGTATAACGATGAGCTGGGAGTTAGGAATGATAGCGGTCCATTCCTGTTTCCTCGCGTCCTGCAGGAGAAAGAATATGATGGAAGAGAGAGAGAGAACGAGCGCAAAGGATATTAGTACCATTGCCTTTATGGAAATTACAGCACATTCAATTTCTGCAGCGGTGCTTTGGCAAACATGCACTAGAGCTGATGTGTCTGGAAGATGGGGGATTTGAAGGAGGTTGTATTATTGTATAATTGGACATTATTGAAGTAAGGGGTCTTAACGGAGAATAGGGCATGTTTAACACATGTTTATCTTTAGTCATCATTAAATACATAATGGCTCATACACTGTTCCAACATCCCTTTTTAGCCCACATTTAGACTGTTTAACTAAACTTGTACAAGCTAGAGGGAGAGCTGCACTTCAGGTGCGGATATTCTCAGTGTGAAGTGAAGCTTCAGTGCTATTACTGAAGCGAACAAGAGCGATGAGTCCAATCAGAGGATTCAACATCACTTTAAAGTGCAGATGAGTAGGTGGGAATCCATTTGCAGGCAGGTGATCAAAGCTACATAAAACAAGTTTTAAAAATATCTGTGAAGTTCAACTCTGTTACCTCAAACTGGCTGCAACCCAATCAAATTCTTCAGCGCTATCCTCATGTATGATGTTCTCTTCAAATACTCTACGCAGGCCAACTGAATGGCTAATTTATCAAATATGTACTCTGCTCTTAGAGCAATACTAATAACAATTAAGCACTGACAGAACTAACACAGGAGAGCCAATGAAAAAGCATTATCCGTTTGCGTTGAAATCATAAGTCTTTCAGTATAGGAGAAACCGGCATAATTTTCAGTGCATCATGCAGTTAATAAGCCTCCAAACATGAAGCAGCATCAACATTCGTCTATTCCCCCAGCTATTTGCAAAAAGTTCATTAGAGGAAGGGAAATCTCTGGAAGTTCTAATGTATTATGAAGACAGTACCTCTATCAATTACAAAGGTAATCTTCCCTCTTCCACTGGTTTCTCGACGGCAATTAGTAGCAGACGTTAAATCAGTCTTTTTGAGGGAATCCTCCAGGGGTACAGATTTTAATTTCCGACAACACATTTATCATAACTCAATATTACGATATGCGCGTGAACACGCACGGTTGAGGAAGAGTGTGAGGTCTGAACTAGATATTTTTAGCATGTGTCTTTAGTGAGTATGGATGAGGCTGGCAAATGGAAGGGATGGGGTGGTTTTCGGTCTCCCTGAAGGGAGTCGAGGCTCTGCTGACTGCGGAGGTCAACCGTGGGCACCGATGGAAAGACAAAGATTTGTTATAGTCAAACAGCCTCTGCTGCTGCTCTGAGCATTAAAGAGGGAGGACAGCTCAAGCCCACACATTTAAGAGTTACAGCAACCGACAGGCCCTGGCCTTACGATTATGCAACAGAGAGAACGCAATGGGGCTTTAAAAAATGAAGGGTATTGCAAATGTAAAGATATGAGATGATTTAACGTAATTTAAGAGTGTAACTGTTTAATATGTGTGAATAACAAACATTTAATTTCTTGTGCTGACTGTTCAATGCAAGATCAAGCTAATTTTGGTTTCCTTTAATTTATAGTTTACGTGTTACATTACACAAATAAGTAATGGTTAATATTAATTAAGATGTACTTACTGTAGGGTCAGGATTAGGGTTTGGTTTAGGGTTAGTTACATAAGATTTACTGTTATTAGTACATGTAACGTGCAATAAGGACACGGTTATCCAAATGTCACCCAAATTTTTCAGTGTAATAAAATGAAGCTCTGATTCTGCAATATTGAGCCATGTGTTTTTCCACAATGTTTTTCTGACGTGGTAGCTCATGTTGTTGAGAGATTAGAGATATGAAAACGATAGAGAAGGCTGAGCCTCTTTCCCTTCTCCACATGAGCTCTGGGAGTTCAGAGCCCAAACCGGAGCTGTCAGCAGGAACTGTAGGTATGCTGTATAGAAACATTCATCTGTGTCAGAAAAACAACCAGATATGCAGAGCCTTTGTGAGGAAATTATCTGGCAAAGTCTCTCACTCCCTCCAGTGTTTGTAGGATAGAAAAAACTACTTTAGGTCAAAACTGTAATGAATATGCAATTCATCACATATATCAATATTTGCTGAGAAAAGCCCTCAAATCAAGATAATTAGTGTAGCAGAAGAATAAAAATCGAGCAAAAAGCACCTTTAGAAATCTATATATTGTACTATTTCCAAATGTGAGAATTTTTTTTTCAGCCATTGTGTTGTCTTGTTTTTCCAGTGTCTTGCACCATAAGCGCTGAATTTTAAAGACACAGAGTCAGGTTAAAAACAGTTCAACTTTTACAAAGCATGCCTCAAGACTCGTGTTTGATTTCCTTCTGTTCTGTGCTTCATGCAGCTGTTTGTCAATGCAAGCTGTGTGAACAGTTCTCAGTAAGTGTGGTTTGGCGAGTTGTTTTGGCTGTAGTAGCATATGGGTTAGAAGGCATAATTAAACATGCCATTTGTTGTGTTATTTTTTACAAATAATTAATTGCACTAAATGAATGTGTCAAATCGCCAGCCCTATTAAAACACAACAAGGCAAATTGCTGTACACGAGGCTTGCTCATGCACAAGTTTTGTGTTATTGTGAATGTGTATGCATGCGCATGTATTCATGTGTGAGTGTGTGTTGGTAAATCAAATCTGCAATTCTAATCACTGTTTAATAAAGACCTCTGTTTAGCTCACTGACAGAAGAGGAAGCCAACGTCTTAAATTTAAATGAGCAGCACTGGGGGAATTCTAGAAGAAGAGGAGGGAGGCAAAGATTTTAAATCACATTTCTTCAGCTAAAACCAGACAGGCACGATGGAAAAAAAAGAAGCACTATGATAATTTGAAAACCTGGAAATGATAGAGAGATGTAAGCACTGGCTTGGCTATATATCTCTATAATACAATGCAGAATATATATTAGTCACACATTATTTTAAGGTCCAATTCTCACCATTAACTCCTCAATAAACGCCTCAAACTCCTAATTTGCTGCTTATTAATAGTTAGTAAAGTAGTTGTTAAGTTTAGGTATTGTGTAGGATTAGGGATATAGAATATGGTCATGCAAAATATGTGCTTTATAAGTACCAATATACAGCTAATATGTTAATAATAGACATGCTAATAAGCAACTAGGTAATAGTGAGAGTTGGTTGCTATACTAAAGTGTTAACCTATATATTCCTATATAGGAAACATTGGGTCTGACATACTATATATACAGTGCTCAGCGTAAATGAGTACACCCCCTTTGAAAAGTAACATTTTAAACAATATCTCAATGAACACAAAAACATTTTCCAAAATGTTGACAAGACTAAGTTTTATATAACATCTGTTTAACTTATAACATGAAAGTAAGGTTAATAATATAACTTAGAGAAAAACATTTTCAGTTTTACTCAAATTAGGGTGATGCAAAAATGAGTACACCCCACTGAAAGTCTCTAGAGCAAAGCTACATTTTAGACTACAAATGTCTAATTTAACAAGAATTCAACCACAGGTGAGTCTAATTATTCATTACACAGGTGACAGTTGACTATAAAAGGGTGTTACTTAAAGAAAACCCCTTCCCATTTCATGCTGTCAGCAATGGCACCACATGGAAGAGAAATGTCACAAGACCTGAGAAAGAAAATAATTTCTTTACACAAGAAAGGTGAAGGCTACAAGAAGATCAGCAAAGCTTTACTTATCAGTCAGAATACTCTAGCAAAAGTGGTACAAACATTTAAAAAAGATGGAACTGCAACCATCTCACAGAGACGTCCAGGTCATCCACGGAAGTTAACACCTCATCAGGATCGTCTTCTGATGAGAAGGGTTGAAGAAAATCGACATGCAAGTTCACTGCAGTTATCTAAAGTAGAAAGCCAAACTGTGGCGACTATTTCCGTGACACAATACGGCGTACACTGCAGAGGAATGGCATGCATGGGTGCACGAAGAAGCCTCTCCTAAAGCCCAGGCACAAAAAGCCCGCCTAGAGTTTGCCAGGGCCCATGCTGACAAAGATGAAGACTACTGGGACTCTATACTCTGATGAGACCAAGATAAATGTTTTTGGAACTGATGGCTTCAAAACTGTATGGCGTCGCAAAGGTGAGGAATACAAAGAAAAATGCATGGTGCCTACAGTGAAACATGGTGGTGGCAGTGTCCTTATGTGGGGCTGCATGAGTGCTGCTGGTGTCGGGGAGCTGCATTTCATTGATGGCATCATGAATTCACAAATGTACTGCTCTATACTGAAAGCGAAGATGCTACCATCACTCCATGCCCTTGGTCGTCGTGTACTTTTCCAACATGACAATGATCCTAAACACACATCTAAGGCCACTGTTGGATTTCTGAAGAAGAACAGGGTGAAAGTGATTCAGTGGTCAAGTATGTCTCCTGATCTGAATCCAATCGAACACCTATGAAGAATTCTGAAGAGACAAGTTGAGCATCATTCTCCATCCAGCATCCAATCTCGAAAAGAGGTAATTCTTGAAGAATGGAAAAAGATAGATCTGGCAAAATGTCGCCAACTTGTTAATTCCATGCGTAGAAGACTTGGTGCTGTCATTAAAAATCATGGAGGCCATACAAAGTACTAGATTTAGTAGTTTTTGTTGTGGGGTGTACTCATTTTTGCATCACCCTAATTTGAGTAAAACTGAAAAATGTGTAATCTAAGTTATCTTATTAACCTTACTTTCATGTTATAAGTTAAATAGATGTTATATTAAACCTAGTCTTGTCAACAGTTTGGAAATGGTTTTTGTGTTCATTGAGATATTGTTTAAAATTTTACTTTTCAAAGGGGGTGTACTCATTTACGCTGAGCACTGTATAGTATATCAGACACAATGTTTCTGTTTTCAGACACAGAAAAAGAGCAGGTAGAAGTAAACCAGGCCATCTGCATGCTCTTCCTCTCCCGGGGCCTTTCTACCCATGATTCCTCCCTCCATATGGCGAGTGTCTGTGAGCATGTGTGAGGTATGTCTGTACCTTCCCTCCAGGGGGCCGGGGGATGCCCACAAACAGGTGATCCAGGAAGTTGGCGCTGCGTCCCAGACCGAGCACGGTGTAGGGCAGCTGGAGCGCGAGATGAGCCGACTGGCTGAGCTGCCCCGCTGCAGAGAGAGAGAGAGAGAGAGAGAGAGAGGAGGGAGAGAGAGGGAGGGACAGGATGTGTGAGGAGGAATTGTGGGAGGGAGAGAGTGGGATTGAGGGTGGAGGAGTGAGAGGTGAAAGAGGGAACAGCAGAGTGTGAGGGGGAGGGGAACATAAGGTATGAAACAGGACATGAACAGGTGAGGGAGGGGGAGGATAAGATGAAAGAGAAGAAAACAGAAGAAATAGCTGCCATTAGTGTCATCCATAAATAAGGCTTGTTATAATAAGAGATCTCAGCATATGAAGGGCTCTTGCTCAGAGCTTTAAATCAACCTTAAAGGGAACCCGGGTATTAAGACTTGTATAGCTTAATATAACGTAAATTATGTCTCTTATTTAAATATGTAATAGAAAATCCATGAAAATGTATGTTATTTAAAAAATCTAAATCTTTTTGGACTATGGGGGGGCACCATTTTTTTATGTGCACAGCACATTCTGCGTCGATGATCAAATGGTTGCACTTGTGAGCTACTGGCGCTTTTTACCGCAACACAACTCAGAACACACAGCTCAGAAAATAAAATACTGATAAGATACCACATTGTGTGGATTTTGGTTGTAATTTTCAGTCGAAGCTGCAACAAGAGAAGCAATGCAAGACTTCGCTGCTTTCCTATCGATAAGAAGAGGAGAAAAGAATGGGAAGATGCCTGTGGATGAATGAAACTTTCTAAAGACTCACTTTTTCTCTCCACTTTAGCCCTGATGCCTTTGAGTATTTTAGTAGACCACAGCTAGTGAAAGAGCGTACAAACAGCTGAGACAAGAAACGCTAGATGCCATCTGTTAGGATGTAAACTTGCTGATGCTAATCATAACGCGTGGCCGCTAGAAGAGTTTCTCAGCGTGGATTTCCCTCGATATCCGGGGTGTGTGGGGAAAAACCGATGGTACAGCATTTGGTTTTAACCTACACTTAGCCTATATCCATCGCCACCTCTAAGCTCTTTCTGCCATCATATCAGTATTTTATTTTCAGAGTTGTCTATTCTGAGATGTGTTGAGGTAAACATAGCATCAGGTAGCACTAATAACTCAACGAGTGCAACCATTTTAAGTCATCAGAACAATGGCGCCACCCATAGTAAACGATATGATTTTTTTTAAATAACAAATCTTTAATGTGTTTTCTACTACTTATTTCAGTAAGAGACATAATTTACGTTATATTAAGCCATTCGAGTCTTAATACACAGGGATCCCTTTAACAAACTACTGCAGAAACCTGCATACTAACATATTTTACAGGCTACGATTACGATTTAAAGGGGTAGGTAACCATTTTTTGGTAACCAAAAAATTTAAATGTAAATGAAAATCTGTCATCATTTACTCATGCTCATGTCGATTCAATCCAATATAACTTTCTTTCTTCTGTGGAACACAAAATAATATATTTTAACATTATTTTTGGTCCATACAATAGAAGTCAATGGTCACCAAAACTCTTGAGAAACCTTCAGAATACATTCTATGTTTCACAGAAAAAAGAAAGAAAGGTTTGAAACAACGAATAAGTGAATAAATTATGGTATTTATTTAAATTAGTTATTTTTGGCTGATCTATCCTGTTAAAGACGCACCACTTAAGTTTTTGTTTTGCAGACTAATATGACGGTGGTCTTTAACGAACACCTGTTGATGTGGCTGCAGTATCAGGCAAACACAAATGCTTTTGGGTTACTGATGCCATAACAATAATATGTATTGGAGTATTTGTCACTTATGAAACAATTATTCTTCATTCTGAAAATGTCAGACAGGAATAAATTATACAGTAAACATATTAACAGATAATAAATAATAGACACTTATTTTAAATTATAATAATATTTCACAATATTTATGCATTTACTGTAGAGACTACTTTAAAAAAACAAAAAAAATCATCAATTTTAGTGGTGACTTCAATTCACCAATAAGTGAACCAAACTGTTGTGACCAGACCATTTAAGTAGGATTTAAAGTTGATTTAGTGAATCTGGTAAGTTTGATTAACGAATCCGATCAAGCAACAGAGCGGCTTCTTCAGGAATCCCTGACGTTTTCACTAAAAACTGCTGTTGTACAGAAAAAGGAAGCTTAAGATATTTTTTGTGTGAAAATAACAGCATACATATTTTAAAAACATCATGAAAGCAAGTAAATCAATAATGACAGAACTCATTTATAAGTGTACTATCCCTTTAAGTATTAAGAAAGAACATTAACCCTGGCTACAGTGACCCTGGGTTTTCTCCAAAGAGAGAATTATTACAAAACAAGAAATGTGAAAGCATTGAGCAACTGCTACACAATAACATGAGTGTAGACCTTAACACAGATATAAACAAAACAAAATCTTTTATTGAAGAACACATGCCTCTCCCTCACTGTGCGATCTGGATGTGTAATAGCCCAAACTGTGAAAAGCACACAAATACAGTATAAATAGTAAATTGGTTTGTAAAATCTTTTATGATTTTGGTCAAAGGACACTTGAACTAAATCTGCACTAACTGATGGCAGGAAAGGTCAGTCCATTGCTCATGTGTCATGTGTCTGACTTAATGATGCCATTAAAGAGAAGAACAATTAGATGTGTATAAGCTGATTTCCCATTATGCGTCAGAGAGGAGAGAGAGAGAGACAGAGATCAAGGGTCTCCTAATAACTTCCCTTTGGCACATAATAGCAGTACTGGAATTCTGGATGCAATCTGAGGATCAATTAGACAGACAGATGGAAAATGTAGAGCGAGTCTCACTGACCAGAAACAGATCCTTAGCTAATATAAAACAAAACAAGAATTATCTTGCTCTAGTAGTGTTTGTGTATTGCATTTAGTCAGAATTTTAAGGCCAAAATGAGATGGCTTTAACGGTATGAGAGGACATTTTGTAATAAATGAAAAAACTAGGCTACACATGCCTTAGGTTTCATAGACCATGTCGCCCTCATGGTGTAAGAGAGTTTTCATTCTGATGCCAAAGACCCCCCAAAATGATGCTCCCTTTTTCTATAACATAAAGGCAGCAATGCAGTATGGGCCTGTTTGCGCCTGGTCACTTCATGCGTTTTTTCTGATTGGATAGCTATCCGATCCTGAAAAGACCAGGTGTAAATTCCCTCTGAAATATATATAAATCCGATCGCTCAAACCACTTTGGAGGTGGTCTGGGCCGCATTACAGACGAAACTGGACAAGTGTAAATGCATCTGGTTGTTAAAACCACATCTGCTGATTTTACTCCTCCCAGTATATTAAAGTAATAAAGTAAACATGTGAGAGCGTTTTATAGGATATATGGCATGTTATAGTCAGATATGACAGTGCTAATGCAACAAGCGTCACCGCGGATGAGTAGCTGAGTATCCCTTCAGCAAGCCATCATGCAAACTGCCACGAATAAAACTGAAAGTAAGTCACAGACGCTCAACACACAATCATCTTCATTAAAAGTAGTGAGACTAACCTATCTTTCCAGTGCTGATGCCACACTCTCTCCTGTTGCGGTCTCTGACATTGAAATTAGCTGATCATGAATAAAATGCAGCACATATCTATTGCTTTCATTGATGTGAACTCCGTTAAATTTGCATTTAGCGCGGGACTTAACAATATATATCCGTTTTGCGAAGACACAAGTGTAAATGGAAACGTTTTAACAAATCAGATATTTATCCGTTTAGAGAAAACGCATGAAGTGACCAGGTGTAAACAGACCCTATATGTTCATGAAGACCCATTTACACTGCGCACACACACACACAAAACACACACACACAAAACACGCACGCACACACACACACAATATATTTTTATCTACCCACTTAGTTATGCTCATAAATGCAGAATTTATTTGATAAAAAAACACTGTAAATGTTTTTATTATCTAACAATTAAAATAACGGTTTCCTATTTTAATATATTTCTTATGTAATATATTCCTGTGTAAGCAAAGCTGAATTTTCAGCAGCTGATATTTCAGTCCTCGGCATCACATAATCCTTCAGAAATCATTATCATTAATATGTTGATTTGGTGCTCAAATCATTCTGATTATCGTCAAAGTTGAAAACATCTGTGCCGTTTAATATTTTTGTAAAAACTATCATTTTTTCAGGATTCTTTGATGAACAGAAAGTACAGAAAAGAACCAGAAAGAAAAGAACAGCATTTATTTAAAATAGAAAGTTTCTAAATTAAAATGTCTCTACCGTCACTTTTGACTGATTTAATGCATCCTTGCTGAATAAAAGTATTAATTTCTTCCAAAAAACAAGAACAAATAAGATTTTGTATAAATCTATAGAACAACATTTTAATTAAATGAATTCATTCAATTCATTTTTTGAACAGAACATTTTACAATCAATATAATGTCAAAGCAGTGTTATTTTTTTGTGTTAAACATTTAATAAATAAATTAACAAATACATTAAATACAGTTTGAAAAGCCCTCTCCAGTTGTCTCAAGCCTTCGACAGACCCCCTGCCATCTCTGTGACCCTTTGAGGGTCCCTACCCACCAGGGGTTTTCAAACGGGGGTTCAATGTCGTTTAGATGAGGGAAACCACATGCACATGCACACACACGAGCGACAGCATCCACAAAACAAAGAGGACTGAGATTCAGCTAGCCGAGCACAAGCTGAAGACAAGCTAATAGAGCTGTAGCTCGCCTCCTACACACACACCTACTCACACGCTCACTCAACCACAGTCCACACAAGTGCAAGGGCACATATTCTCTCGAACTACAACTGTAGGACCATTTCGGTAGAGGATGTAATCTAATGCATGCAAGGCAAAAAGATGGGAAAATAGCTTCAATCTGACAAAAAACAGGCAGGTGGAAGGCACTCTGGAGAGCGAGTGGGAAATAGGAGAAATGGTTTACAAGTGTATCTGTCTCCAACTTAAAAAATGGACCTGCTAACCACTATACATACTTCATAAGTAGATGGAAAGAACATAAAACAGTATATTAGAAGCAAACATGGACTGAAAGCAGATTCTGGAGTCCACACAAACATACTCTCAGCCTAAACCCAACAGTCGAGATCATCTCCCCAAGCAAACCTTTTTGCTAAATGATCTTGGGTCTAGCGTCGCTATAGAAACCATTCTTTGCCCTGTCGATCGGGCGCTTGTGGAGCGATAAAAGGAACAAATGTTGGCGATGCTGCCTGGGCCTGAGGGATTAGAGAGGTTAGAGAGGAACAGCCGCTCTGAGCCGCAGAGCCAAAATGGCGGCTTGATCCAGACACTGATTTGTGTGTAGCGACACGTGTCTGCGCTGAGGGAGATAAGTGGAGCCTTCCAGAGGCATTTCCCATCTTATCACGCTACCGTCACAGAAAACAGCGGAGCGAAAACATGGCCACTCAAAACCAGAATGACATCAAGTGTGGAGAGAGGGAAAGAGAACGAACCTGGAACGACTGAATGACTCAAAGACAAAATGTTTGCAAACAGTTTTTTGTAACCAGACCTCACAGAGAGCCTAATGTCAAATTGTAGTCAATCTTGCCACAATTATGAATATATGACTGATAAAAAAAAGGAAATAACAGATCGATATTTTAGCACAATCACAGCACAATATTTTTGGCGCGGATGTATACCTAGCGAATTACACTGTAGGGGCGAAGAGTCTTGAACTAGAGGCTCGCAGTCCGTGATGGACAGATTGTTAACGGCTGGTCTGTGTGGTAATACAATCGGGCAGGACATCCAAAGCTCACCTATCATTCATCAACCTCAAATATGGCTTTTCATCTGAAAGATGTATGTAGTAACAACTTTACATGGCGCTCAATATGATGTTAACCTAGAGAAATAATGCGCTATTGAAGTGTTTGTGTGGAAGCTGCGTTTGCTGCAGGACAGGCTCCGGTCGCTCACTTGCTCTTAAAATCTCCGTCATTTTTGGTCATACAGATAAAAGTAGCCTAATACATCTTTCGAATCTGTAAAGACTCTACGTTTATTTGTGTGCACTCAGAATAACAATGAAACGTTGCGCTTTTAAGCAAACAGGATGCGCTTTAGGTCTCATGTGAACTTGAGCAAGAAACTTAGAAACTCCGTCTTTGAAAAATATATCTATAGAGTGAAATGTCTAAAAAAAAAAATAGAAGGCGTGTGTGTTAGCATGGATGATTTACATGAAATTTAATCTGTGCAACACTGTGCATAAGATGGCTTTCAGTTCAATATAATAACAAAAAGCGACATTTTGGGCTTACTTTTAGTCATTATTTGGGTAGCACACATATTCTGAATGCCTTGACAGAATTCAAATGAGCCATTTTAATCTAGATTAATCTAGATTAATTCCAAAATTAATCTAGATTAAAAAAATTAATCTATGCCCACCTCTAATTAAAACACATTATATGTAACCAGTATAAACAGAGAAATGGGAAATCAAGGCACCTAATTTGCAGTCCAAGTAAATCATATTTGCAGTGTGAAACCTCAGAAAGTTGGAAGGTGTGCAACATCTTGCCATTAGAAAAATGGCAACCACTGAAACAAGACACCATACATGTAAATTACTACTCCTTGTGATTCAGTTATGTTGATATGCAAAATTAATTTTATATTCAAATTTTATAATTTTATATTCAATGATTACTAATGCATGGCCAACATATAGTTCTGTTTATCACAGCAATAGAGTGGCTTTGAATTTTCAATCTTGTAAGAGCAAGACCGAAATAGAGCCAGCAAGAGTGGTAATTATAGAAGAAAGAACTGCATTAGTTCAGATGTCTCTCTCTCTCTCTCTCTCTCTCTCTCTCTCTCTCTCTATATATATATATATATATATGTGTGTGCACTGAACATAATGAAAGAACTTCAAGCTGTCCTACCGGAAAAAAGAAGTGGTTCAGATCAATTACTGAGAAAAGAGGCTCCAACAAAGGTCATTATCACAGTCATTCCCTCTATCGCTCTTCATGGGGAGAAAGCAGATGATACAGTATATGTGATGAGTGTGAATGTGCTCTCTTCGTGATTTTGATGGATTGGAGTGATAACCAGAGACATAGAGGTGCTAACATCAGCAGAGACCCTCCCTTTGCTCCATCACCATGATGATCCAGATCACGATCATAAAGATATATGTACTTGTGGTTGTCACTAACATGCCTACTTATATTTTAATGCTGTGTGATTTAAAACAGAGTGTTTTCTGATCACAGGAAAGATTGGAAAAAGACAGCAGGAAAGAGGGGGTAATCTTGTTGGCTTGTGAATGGGTGGAGGTCTATATTTGCTCTGGGAGATTCAGAAAGGGACAAACGCTGTGATCAATACTAATCGTACCTCTCACTCCAGCTGCAGGATAAACTACACTTCACTGCACATATATGAGAGTTTGAATGAGGAAGAAGAAAAAGAGGAAGATGGTGAATGGGCTCGAGAGACATTAGACTTCACTTAAATGTGTGAGAGACAGAGACAATGAGATTCTTGTCATTTTGGAAATAAGCAAGTCCACACAGAATCTGTACCTGCAGAATAATTCAAATCATTCTAAGGACCGGTGTAATTCATTCACCAAGTTGTAGAAATCTTCTCTTTTTAAACTGAGTGGGGACCAAAACTCTTAGACAAAACGGTTTATATTTCACTTTTTTCTTTCCTTTTTCTTTTTTGTTTAAATTAAGATTTATTAAAGAGTATTAGGTGAATAAATTGAATAAAAAAAGTTTAACTGAAACATTATTTTTGATGTGTCCTTTAATGACTCCTCAATTAAAAATATAGATCCTAGTCATTTTATTATTTCTTCAGCATGAAAATAAATTAATAAAACTATAAGTGAAAAAATAAAAATACTATTGCTTCACACTAAACAAAGGCACAGCTAAATGTATTATTCATTATAATGGGTTTGTGAGGCAATTGTTATTTAAATTTAAATTAAAAGCGGCTATAAAATTTAGATTAGAGAACACATTCACTATTAAGCACTGTGGAGAATCAACAACTGGCATGAATGAGTTCTATTGCAGGTTTGAAAAACCACCATTCACACCTTCTGCAACCCCCACCTCCCCCACACATGCACTGCAGATAAGAGAAGACGACGTGCGCCAGGTCTTCAAAAAGAGCAAGACAAGGAAGGAACCAGGCCCAAACGGTGACACCAGTCTGTCTGAAATCCTGTGCTGACCAGCTGGCCCCCATCTTCACACAGATCTTCAACAGATCACTGGAGCTGTGTGAAGTCCCCTCATGTTTCAAACGCTCCACCATCATCCCCGTCCCAAAGAAACCCAAAATTACTGGACTTAATGACTCACCATCATGAAGAGCACTGTAACTGCAGTGGAGTCATTCAGATTCCTGGCTGGGCACCACAATTTCTCAGGAACTGAAGTGGGACAATCACATTGAGTCCATTGTGAAAAAGGCCCAGCAGAAGTTGTACTTCCTTGGCCAGCTGAGGAAGTTCAAGCTGCCACAGGAGCTGCTGAAATAGTTCTACTCTGCCATCACTGAATCCGTCCTCTGCACGCCAATAACTGTCTGGTTCAGCTCAGCTACCAAATCTGACCTCAGAAGACTACAGAGGGTAGTCCAGATTACTGAGCGAATCATTGGCACAACCCTCCCCACTCTCCAGGAACTGTACTTATCCAGAGTGAGCAAAAGGGATGGCAAAACCACTCTGGACCCCTAACATCCAGCACACTCCCTCTTTGAACTGTTACCGTCTGGTCGACTTTACAGAGCTCTGAGCACCAGAACAACCAGACACAGGAACAATTTCTTCCCTCAAGCAATCCATCTCATGAACATTTGACATTAAACGTGGAACACACAACACTATTATACATTACTTATTCACCACACATACTTATTTTTCATATATGTGCACATATTAGACCTGTACATACACACACATATATATATATATATATATATATATATATATATATATAGGGGTTTTGCTTTTTTGTAAATTGCCTATTTGTATATTATTCTTTATTATCTGGGGCTTGTCCTGTCACTGTCATGCTGTTGCACTGTAGAGCTTCTGTCACTATAACAAATTCCTCGTATGTGTAAACATACCTGGCCAATAAAGCTCATCTCTCATTCATTCTCTCATTCTCCTTAACTAAGAGTCTTCCTCAATACACTTCTGATTTGCTGATAATTGATAGGAAGTAAGGTAGCTGCTGTAGTAGTCCTGTTTATAGAATAACACATTACTTTGTACTTTATAAGTATTAATACACAACTAGTCTCAGCCTCAGAAGTCACGCCCACGGACCGTTGGCTGAACGTCTAATGCATATGGCACACAAAAATGGAAACACTTCAGGAGTTTCGAAGTTCTCATCGGATTGGTTGAATTATGTAGGATTTCCAGGAGACGATTTCCAGAAACAAAGATGCCGTGATGCCAAACCCCCCCCGTAAAAGAAGAAAGCCGTCGTGTTTACAACTGTGACGACGAGCGCTTATCAGGATCAACTAAATGCTGGATTTTCAAAAGAATGTGAAATATTGAAAGTTCGCGGCATACAATTTTTTAAATTTGTCAGAGTTTTACACACCGGTCTGTTATTATGGTGATATTTCCATGCCCCAAAACGTGACACTGAATGAAACGAACTGTGATTGTTTGTTTGACATGTCGGTCAAATGGCCTCATAGGCGGGCCTTGGTCAATGAAAGCTGCTATGCATTCCAGACCTTCAGACGTCAGTCTACGTGAGACTAATACATAACCAATAAGTAATATGCATGGTAATAAGCAACTAGTTAATAGAGAATACTAGTGTTCCTTAATCTACGGTATTACTATTTTAATTGGGTCACAATGCAAATTATAACAAACATTTTAAACTTGACTGATTTAAATGTCAATGACAGCTACCAAAAACAGAGTGGAAATCTCAGCTCCGTTTAACATATCTGATCTAGTTTAAAATCAGTCTGCAGATATTCCTCCCTAAAATCAATGAAGAGAATGCTAAAACGTGAGCAGATTCCATCTGTGCCTGAATATGAGTGTGCAGGGCATGTAAGAGTGTGTCTGTGTGTGTCCCTCACTGTGATGATTCAGAGGGGCTGTTCATTATACAGCACATTCATTAGGCTAATTAATGAGAACAGTCTCAAGCCCCATATTGATCTGCATCTTCTCCTCCTCGTTCTGCGTCAGCCTCCCCTCTCCCTCGTGTCTGCCTCCATACTTCACCTTTTTCTGCTCACATTCTCTCAGTTTACTTACAACTCTCATTCATTCTCTCAGTACTGCAAGGGTCAGTCCAATTATACAGGCATGAAAACAAAACCCTCTGAAGTACCTTATCATTCCTGATATGATCACCCTCATCCAGCCCTCTACAAATGCACATTTACCTACAGGCTATGCAAATATTCACACATAAACAAATTTCCCACTCACACATTACAAAATGATTAAAAAGTTGATGCTAAATTTAATGCACATACAATACATTTTGTGTCATATAGATTTTGTATTAAAATATTTTAATTTGGGATGATACACAACACATTTTTAATTGGTAGACTAATGAATTTTTCACAGGTTGATTGAAGCACAGTCCTAATTAACTTGTAATTGGTCTGAAGAATATTTCTTGCTGGAAGAGATGTTAGCTTAGAAACTGTAGGCTGCTCCTTAATTAAACCAATTGAGAAAAATCAGGTGCAATTTGTTTGGTTTAGTCAACTCGGTTCAGTTCAGATAATTTTATAGCAAGATAACTCTTGTGGGGAGTGCAAGCTGATTTAAAGGGGACCTATTATGCAAAAATCACTTTTATAAAGTGTTTGAACAGTTGTATAGCTGCAGTGTAAAAATCCACCCACTCATTTTTTAATAAAACCAATACATCATGAACAGTCTCTCCAAAAGAGCCATTAAAGAGCCCTTGTAATTCATAAAAGCGAATTTATTATGCACAGTATAATCAGATGACTGACTTTAAAACGGAGTATGTTTTTTTGTAAAAATAACAGGCTTGTACTAATAGTGGAATGTTTATTTGCAAAGGCTAGCACTGCTAATGCCAGAGCTGAGTTCTTGAAGCTCCGCCCTCTTCTCCGGGAGCAACAGCTCATTTTAATTTAAAGCAACATAAAAATCTAAATCAGCGCGTTTGGTCTCATACCCTAAAACAAGCCAGTTACGATCTCAGGAGATCCATCAAAGCAGCCAAACGAACTTATAAAAACAAAGTTGAAGAACACTTCAACAACAATAACCCAAGAAGCATGTGGCAGGGCATCAACAACATCACAGGCTTTAAAGGGAATAAACTGCTACTGTGAACATTGCCGCCTCTCACCGGACGAGCTCAACACCTTTTATGCTCGGTTCGAGGCTGATAACACCGCCCACACAGAGAGCTGCAGCAGCTGCCGCAGAAGAGGTCAGTCCACTCACCCTTTTTGTCGCGGATGTAACCCGATCCTTCAAACGGGTCAACATCTGTAAAGCCAGGCCCAGATGGGATACCAGGCCGTGTGCTCAAAGCGCGCTTTCCAGCTAGCCGGGTTTTACAGATATTTTCAATCTGTCCCTCTCTCTGTCTGTGGTTCCTCATGCTTCAAAAATCCATCATTGTGCCCATACCAAAGAAAAACAAAATCACATGCTTGAATGACTGGAGGCCTGCTCTGACCCCCATCTTCAGCAAGTGTTTTGAGAAGCTGGTCAGAGACTACATCTGCTCTGTGCTGCCTGCTTCACTGGACCCACTACAATTTGCATACCGCAGTAACCGTTCCACAGACGATGCTATTGCCTTCACCCACACTGCTCTCCCACCTGGAAAATAAAAACACACCTATGTGAGGATGCTGTTCGTGGATTATAGTTCAGCATTTAACACTATAGTGCCTGCCACACTGGTTGCGAAGCTCCAGACTCTAGGACTGAACAGATCTCTGTGCAGCTGGATCCTGGACTTCCTGACAGGCAGAAGTCAGGTGGTCAGAATGGGCAACAACACATCATCCCCCTGATCCTCAACACTGGTGCACCGCAGGGCTGCGTCCTCAGCCCACTCCTGTACTCCTGTACACACACGACTGTACAGCTACACACAGCTCCAATGTCATCGTCCAAATTTGCTGATGACACAACGGTGATAGGCCTGATCACCGACAACGATGAGACGGCCTACAGAGAGGAGGTGAGTACCCTGACTAAATGGTGTCAGGAGAACCACCTCTCACTCAACATCGACAAGACCAAGGAGCTGGTGGTGGATTACAGGAGACAGAGCAGAGAACACACACCCATCACCATCAACAAGACACCTGTGGAGCGGGTGACCAGCTTTAAGTTCCTCGGCTTCACATCACTGAGGATCTCACATGGTCTGCTCACACAGATGCAGTGCTGAAGAAGGCACATCAGCGTCCTCTTCTTCCTGAGACGGCTGAGGAAGTTTGGATCAAGCCCCAGAATCCTCAGGTCCTTCTACACCTGCACTGTGGAGAGCATCCTGACCGGCTGTATCACCGCCTGGTTTGGAAACAGCACCGCTGGCAACCGCAGGGCTCTGCAAAGGGTCGAACTGCCCGCCACATTGTTGGAGGTGAGCTTCCCTCCTCCAGGATATCTACACCAGGCGGTGTACAAGGAAAGCCCGGAGGATTATCAAAGACTCCAGCCACCCGTCCCACAGACTGCTCTCTCTGCTGCCCTCAGGGCGACGTCTCCGCAGCATCCGATCCCGCACTAGCCGACTGAGGGACAGCTTTTTCCCTCAGGCTATCAGGCTAATGAACAGTCACAAATAACTCACCTACATCACACTCCCACTCACACAACATGCCATGCACTGCACTTTAACACCGTTCAACTGGACTACACGCACACACTGCACTAATCACAACCTATCTGCTATCACTGGACACCATACAATGCACATCCACGACACTGCATATGCATAATCCGTTGCACCTTTGCACATCTATCTGCTGCTCAACCAATCTGCTGTTAATTTATAATCTGTTGCACCTCACATTATTACTATGCATAGACTACATTATGTATAGATACTGTACATAATGTAGATGTGCCCATACATTGTATAATGTGTCGTTGATAATTAAGTATGTCTTTATAGTACACTATGTGTACTGAGTATATGTATGTGTATTTTGCACATTGTCTTCTGTACAGTCTGTAAATATGTACTGTCCATGTGTAAATTGCTGTTGTTTTTTGCACTGTCTGCAAATACATATGTAAATTGTCTGTTGTTTTTTTTTTGCACTGTCTGGAGCACGCTCATAAGAATTTCACTCACCAAGGCACTTGTGCTGTGGTGATGTGACAATAAAAGTGATTTGATTTGATTTGATAAAAGTGGCAATTTTAACAAGCTATAAAAGTGTATCTGTGGGGTATTCTGAGCTAAAACTTCACATATATGCTCTGGGGACATTAGATACTTATTTTACATCTTGTAAAAGGGGCATAATAGGTCCCCTATAAAAGTGAGTTATTTTCAATGATCCAGTTAAAGTAGGTATTTTTCTAGTTATTTTAAACTTATCAGGACAGCACATGAACAATGTTGCCCTTCATGGGATCTGAGGTTACTTTGTCCTCAAATAGATAGAGAGAGAGCGAGTGCAGACAGCAGCAGAAATACCGCCGTCCCCATGTTCTAAGCTCCAGTCTTGCTGTGCAATAAGTCTTGCTGTGCTGTGTTTCATTACTGGCCAATGAGAGCCTGAGGGAATAAGGGCCCTAATACAACCTGGCCTGTTCTCCACTCCGCGTACAACATGCACCCCATTACTGTCCTTCAGCTGACCCAAGAAACCCTGCCACAATCTCTCCAATTACAGCAGGACATTGATCACAGAACTGTAGTTAGAAGTTCAGCATCGGAGCACCGAGGGACGATGGGCCACAGTGTCACTAAGCTCTACTTACAGTTCTGTGCTGAAATGGTGATTGCTTTTATTTATCTCTACCTCTGTGTTTTCTGTGGGAGTGTCATCAGCTCCCTGTCACTCCCCAACTCTTCACATGGTAAAATGTGTGTGTGGGGAAGACAGATAGAACAATAGATAGATAGAACCGTAAAGAGATAACCACAGATGTATAGAGTGACAAATATACAGAAATGTAAACTAATGATAAAAAACAGAAATATACAAATGATAGAACAACAGAATGACAGAACAATAGATACGTGGGATGAAAGATACACAGAATGATGCATAGAACAATAGAAAGATAGAACAGACAGAATGACAGACAAAATTAAAGATGGACATAACAACAGTTGGACATAAAACGATACATGGACATAAAAAAACAGATATAAAATAATAGACAAACTGATGAAGTAGAATGATAGAATGATAAATAGGCAGAAAGATAAACAGAATGGCAGACAAGACTGACAGAACGAAAGAGACATAAAACCACGCATGGACATAAAACAATAGATAGACACAAACTGATAAAGTAGAATGATAGATACAATGATGGACAGATAGAACCATAGATAGAATGACAGATAGACAGACAGAATGATAGATATATACAGTATCTCACAGAAGTGAGTACACCCTTTACATTTGTGTAAATATTGTATTATATCGTTTCATGTGGCAACACTGAAGAAATGACACTTTGCTACAATGTAAAGTAGTGAGTGTACAGCTTGTATAAAAGTGTACATTTGCTGTCCCCTTAAAATAACTCAACACACAGCCATTAATGTCTAAACCGCTGGCCAAAAAAGTGAGTACACCCTAGGGCTGTATGGGATTTTTTCTTACCGCGGTGAAGCAGAAACAAATATCGCGGTTTGGCGGTTAATTGGACGATGGTCCAAAGGGTCTGCTTCATACAGAGCCGTGGCAAATTGTAGTAGGAGTCAGATTTCACTTATCACGTGAAGAGACGCGCTTTTAGCACAAGCACATACTCACTGCATCAGCACGAGCGCAAAGGTGCGCACAGCGGACTGAGCGCAGAGGATTTGGTTTTCAAACTAAAGTAAAAGACCGCTTCTTAAACCAGAGAAGGTGACACAAATAATACTGATGAACAAAGAACAAAAGTGCGACCAGTGGGAAGAATGATTCTAGAGCTCTGAATGACTTTTGATCAAGAACGCATGCAGCTTGTAAATGAAAATGGAAATTAATAATAATAAAGTAGTCTTCTTTATTCTTAAAACACCAAATTATTTTAACAATAACAAAATAATATTAATTTCTATAACTTTGTTTTTCCTGATATCTTCTGAGTTTAATATAAATTATGGAACAGTCTTTGTCATCGTTTGTAACCCATTCTTTGTACAATAAATTATTAAAAGAATAACAACCTGAGCAAGCTGCAGAAACAACAAGCCGAGCTCAACATGCCCCGTGCTTAGTTCTGGTGAGTTGTGCTAAACTTCGATTCTTATTTCTTTAGATATTGTTTTTCGGGTAACAGTCCGTGGATATAAACGCACTTGTCCAAACGCAACTTGTTGAAAAATCTTTGTTGAAACTGCAAATTAGGATGTCATTAATATTATTTAACGATTAATTAGGCTACATTTATAATAACAACCTTTTTAAAGAGCAACATAAAAGAGGCTTTTTTCTGATTTGGGTTTTTTAAAGGCAACATAACTGTCTTGTAATAATTTTCTTCCTGACCCGACCGTTCCCGCTAAATAGATCTCGTTTCCAGAATCTCACATTTAAATTCCCTCTACTGAAAGAGAGCGAGAGATAACAAATAAAAATGTAGTCTGCACAAATGTATTTTATTGTAGGCTATTTATTTTATTCGTCTTGTCCAGAATCAAATTAGTTTTACATTTTGTTGACAACACAAAAAGTGCTGCAGAGAGAAAAACTATTTTATTTTATTTTAATGTAGGTCATTTAAATTAAAATGCAAAATATGAACAAAACCGTTGGCTTAGACATTGCAAAATGAAATCTCTTTTTCATGAAACCAAACAATTTAACATCCCTGAGAAGAATGTCCCGAGTCAGACTTGCCTGACGTGGGTTTCTGACCATTTCCCAGTCCAAGTTGAACGTCCTTCAAGTACAGCGCATCCACACTTTGCTTTGCCATCCTTATTCTGCTCTGTCACTCATCGACAGGGCTCTAGGCAAAACCCTGCCGTGCCGCCCCCACTTCACTCAAATACGATTTGAAAGATTGGATCATTTGATTATTGATACAACTACATTAAAATAAAAGCAGACACGGGCATGTTTTCTGATTATGAATTTTTTCCCCTACTGCAACATAAAATAAATAAATAAATAAATAAGAATAATAAAAAAATAAGAATAAATAAATAACCACTAGTAAAGCTGCAAACGCAATTTAAGTGTACAAGCCTGAAGTGGCCATGGGAAGATTTGGGACAATCCTCGGTGAGCAGTGCTAAACAGCTGGTGTGCACAGCTATTCATAGTCAGGGCTTAATCTGAACAAACCCGGTCCAGATCGGCACCTCCGAACTCCGATCATCTCATCTGACGGATCCTCTTTCTCCAGTGAAAGACGTTCGTGTCAGGGTTATTGTAGTCTTGAATTTTGAAATTAGTTTTTATTTTAATATTGCTTTCAATTTTCACTATAAATTTCAGTTTCGTTTTTATTTTTTTATAATTTGGTTAATTTGAGTGTAGTTTTATACCCTATACAGGTTAGTTTTTGTTTTAATTTTAGTTTTTTTAATTAAAGTTTAACAGAATTGACAGAACATTTCAGAGCACAGACCAAAGACATTTTAATTTAAGCTTATTGAGGCAAACCACTAGCGACACTAAATGAAAGCATGCTGAGATTGATTAGAAAATGATTTATTTTTGATTATTTGATGTAGTTGCTGTTGGTTTCATTTAGTTTTTCATAGTTTTTTTTATTCTTTCTTTCGTCTAAATGCCTTTATTCTTGTCAAATAAAGTTATTAATAGGCCTACAACATATTTCACCGTTTAAACATGCATACAACATTTCTTATATATAAACTCGTTTAACAAGCATTTAAGAAGTGAAAATAAAACATTTCATAGTCTCAAAGACTGATGCGGCACGTTTAGGTGACTTGGTTTGCTTTGCATAAAATACAATAGTTTACTGTTTTATAGATTAAATGAAACAGACCTATATTTGACCAAAAAAAACAAAACAAATAAGTCAGTGGCACTGGGAACTGCTCTCACTCGAAGAGAAGGCAAAATATCTGCATGCACTCAAATCAAATGCAAACTCTGGGTTGCTGCGACTGTCCTACGATCTGGGTTACACAAAAACTACCCAAACATTTAATAAAAAAATAATAATAAAATAACCGTGATTTTTAGATTATATGTGCACACTATAAAAGCAACTGGTGCAAGCTGGTAATCATTTAAGTGGGTCAACCAAGTGATTACGCAAATTATCCCTTACCTCTCCATCCTCTGATGCCGGATCAGTCACCTCGCTTTATTCCACAAATGAAACACTGTAGGCTATATGATAAAATAATACATACATTAGGCTATAATCTTACCTTTCAGAAGCGCGTGTCTGGCTTTAAAACTCATCAGACATCACCAGCAGCAAAAGGAATTAATGTCTGGATAGTTTTATTTGTTTTAATGACATTTATGAATGTATATTATGATGTCTTGCATGTAGAGTAACCTATTGACGGGCGCGGGAGCGGCTTTACTATGAAGTTAATTTAGATTTAGAATATCTAAGGGGTGATAACGAATGCCCAAAAGATCAACTACAAATATCTGTCCTTTTTGCCGCCCTGACAGTGCAGCCGCCCCCTAGGCGACTGCCAAGTTCGCCTATATGCACGCACCGGCCCTGCTCATCGACAGCCTGCCTGTTCTGTCTGAGGGCCATTATTTTTAACATTTAATAGGCTTTGAAAAATATAACAACTTTTTACAAGTGAACAATCATCACAAACTAAAAGTTATATGCATAAGCTGTATTGATTATTTATTCAAGAGTTATACAAAAGTTAATCAGCAAGCAGAGCAGTCAAGTGATTTATCTTTGATTTACATCAATTACAGACTTCAGCAGGTTTCACTTTAAAAGCAGCACTGTTTCTTTAATAAAACCTGATGCACATGATGTGGATGTGACATATCCAATTTTCTCCCAACACTTTACGGTCATTTTGGATTTTATAACTGATTTAAGACAAGTGTTTATGTGGTAACTCGCCAAAATCACGTATTTTTACATCGTGTGTGGATTTGTTCATTGAAGCGGTATCGAGCTTGTCTGAAGTGGCTAAGTTTATGAGTACAGCCAAATGCTTCCTGCTTTGATAAAAATCTGCGTCCGACAACACTATCTTTAAACTTGTTTAATGTTAGAATTGTGGATATCTCATAACTCCCTCACATAAGCGCTTGTCAAAACTGCCATCTACTGATGTTGCGGTCTCCGGTACATTGTTGTTATTGCATCTCTCCCTTTTTCCTTTTCTCTCTCTTCCTTGGGCCAGATGAAGATGATTGGCAGTCCAGATTGGGCCAGCAGACCGCCAATTTAATAGCCTTGGCATAGGCTATAAGAAGATTGGCAAGACCCTGAATCTGAGCTGCAGCACGGTGGCCAAGACCATACAGCGGTTTAACATGACAGGCTCCACTCAGAACGGGCCTCGCCATAGTCAACCAAAGAAGTTGAGTGCACGTGCTCAGTGTCATATCCAGAGGTTGTGTTTGGGAAATAGACATATGAGTGTTGCCAGCATTGCTGCAGAGGTTGAAGGGGTGGGGGGTCAGCCTATCAGTGCTCAGACCATACACCGCACGCTGCATCAAATTGGTCTGCATGGCTGCCGTTCCAGAAGGAAGCCTCTTCTAAAGATGATGCACATGAAAGCCCGCAAACAGTTTGCTGAAGACAAGCAGACTAAGGACATAAATTACTGGAACCATGTCCTGTGGTCTGATGAGACCAAGATAACCTTATTTGGTTCAGATGGTGTCAAGCGTGTGTGGCGGCAACCAGGTGAGGAGTACAAAGACAAGTGTGTCTTGCCTACAGTCAAGTGTGGTGGGCGTGTCATGGTCTGGGGCTGCATGAGTGCTACCGGCACTGGGGAGCAACAGTTCATTGAGCGAACCATGAATGCCAACATGTACTGTGACATACTGAAGCAGAGCATGATCCCCTCCCTTCGGAGACTGGGTAGCAGGGCAGTATTCCAACATGAAAACGACCCCAAACACACCTCTAAGACGACCACTGCCTTGCTAAAGAAGCTGAGGGTAAAGGCAATCTTTGGGGCATCCTCAAACGGAAGGTGGAGGAGTGCAAAGTCTCTAACATCCACCAGCTCCGTGATGTCGTCATGGAGGAGTGGAAGAGGACTCCAGTGGCAACCTGTGAAGCTCTGGTGAACTCCATGCCCAAGAGGGTTAAGGAAGAGCTGGAAAATAATGGTGGCCACACAAAATATTGACACTTTGGGCCCAATTTGAATATTTTAACTTCGGAGTGTACTCACTTTTGTGGCCAGCGGTTTAGACATTAATGGCTGTGTGTTGAGTTATTTTGAGGGGACAGCAAATTTACACTTTTATACAAGCTGTACACTCACTACTTTACATTGTAGCAAAGTGTCATTTCTTCAGTGTTGTCACATCAAAAGATATAATCAAATATTTACAAAAATGTGTGGGGTGTACTCACTTCTGTGAGATACTGTGGATAGATATAGATGGAAGGATAGATACATAGAATGACAACGATAGATAGAGCAATAGAAAGACAGAGTGATTGGCACAAATAATGATAGATAAAGAACATTATTAGTAACATTATTAGTATTATTAGTATTATTAGTAACAGAGCGAATTACATTTACTGTAATTGAGTAGCTTTTTGTGTACTTGTACTTTAAGTAATTTTAATCTGTAATTTTACTTTTACTTAAGTATATTTTGTGTGAGTATTCTACATTTTAAAACACATTCTTGAGTAAAAAAAAATCGCTCAGTGGAAACAACTGCAGTAAATAATGGGCAGAAGAAGAAACTGGCGCTAAAATCACAAGATGCAGATGCAGACGGACAAGACAGGCGTTATTGGTGCAGACCCAGCTGAAAACCAGACCCCGTCGTATTCTGCTGAAGTTGAACTCGAAGGAAATGAAGTGAACTACTGGCCATATTCATGCTCTATTATGCAGTGTAAGCAGTGTTTGCCTCGGGAGACCGAACTAGCAGCTTATAAATATATCGACATCGCCCTTCGCAAGCATGTAGAGATAAGGTAAATACTTACATCATTGCATTGGTGGTTAAAATGAAGCTTTGACGGTTTAGCAAAAGGTTTTGCACAAATGAGTCTAAAAGACAGTGGTGCAGGGTGTGCAATATCATCTGAGATAATATAGTAATTGTTGTTTTAACGATGTGCGATTTGACATTATCAGTATTTTGCCAAAAACCAAACAAAACACTAAACAGTGTGCCGTGAAATCTAGTTACGTTAACGTTAGATTAGACTAGTGCGCATGCATTTGGAGTGCTTTCTTTCACTGCGTGATTCAGTCTGTTAAAATGCGTTTAGAATGATCACAAAATTGAAGATATAGAAGCAGAAAATGTATATATTTATATAATTTAATATAGTAAGTCAACATCACATGAAGAATGCCGTTTTTCTCAAAAAAAATCACAATGATTAAATATGCCTGTAGTTTTTCTTTTTACAACAGTTCAAAAAACAAGAAGTTAATTAAGAGACTTGCCATCATACACAGTTTTGCGTCTCTGACTCTGAGCAATGACGTGTTTTGTTCCTGAATGAATTAACCGTTTAAATGATTCTGTTCAATCGCAATGACTCACTTATGAGTGACTTGCTGACACCTACTGGTGGTTCTAATTTAACATTTAAAGTATCGTTTGATTTTTTTATTTCAAATGACTATTTAACATTTGTGACCCTGGCCTGGAGCACAAAACCAGTCTTAAGTCGCTGGGGTATATTTGTAGCAATAGCCAACAATATATTGTATGGGTCAAAATTATACATTTTTCTTTTATGCCAAAAATCATTAGCATATTAAGTAAAGATCATGTTCCATTAATATATTTTGTAAATTTCCTACTGTAAATATATCAAAACTAAGAGGTTAATTTGAACAACTTTAAAGGAGATTTTCTCAATATTTGGATTGTTTGCTCCCTCAGATTCCATATTTAAAAATATTGTCCGATCATAACAAACAATACATCAATGGATCAGATTGGACCCTTATGGTTTTGTGGTTTAGGGTCACATTTATGTCTTATTTATATCTAAACATTATTTCTGTATTTTTAACTGCAGGCTAAATGAATTCATGTCAGTGTAATACATCTATGCCACTTCAGACTGAAGCTTCAGTGTTTCCTCTGCATTGCAAAGATTAATTTTGTTGATACTGATTTAATTTCCTGGTAAGCTGAGGGTAAATGGTAATCTTTGGGGCATCCTCAAATAAGGTGGAGGTGCAATTAACATCCACCTAGTTTGAGATTTATAGGCCCATATCCCAGGAGTGGAAGAGGACTCAGTGGCAGGGTGTTACTGGTGGGCCACATGCCCAAGAGGTTTAAGGAAGAGCTCCAACACACACACCAAAATGTAGTTGACACTTTGGGCCCAATTTGGACATTTTAAGCTGTACTCACTGTGTTTAAGAGGGTTTAGACATTACACTGTGTGTTGAGCTGTGGCCCTCCAGGTACTGAGTTTGACACCTTTGGTCCCATTTTTATACCTGTACACTCCCATTGTTTACATTGTAGCAAAGTGTCAATTTTTACTCAGTGTTGTCAAATCAAAAGATATAATCAAATACTTTACAAAATGCTTTTACTTGAGTATATTTCTGTGAGGTACTGTGGATAGATACTTGATGGAAGGATAAAATTTCAGTAATGTAATGGTACAACGATAGTACAATAGACAGAGTGATTGGCACAAATAATGATAGATATAATATATGTAACAACAGATGGACATAAAACGACAAAGACAGACAGACAGACAGACAGACAGACAGAAAGACAGACAGATAGACAATAGAACATCAGATAGATAGACTTAGGCAGATAGGATAAATGACAAACTGGCACAGAAAGATTGAACGACAGAATGACAAAGACAGAGAGAAAGACAGGGAGACACATAGATAGACGGACAGAGAGCAAATTTTTAACAGACAGATAAACAGCTCTCTGAAACATATTAGCCCCTGACCTGAACATCAAATCAAACCTGACACACAGCAGATGATGCCAGAGATTCATACTGAATTTCATACTCAGACTATTAAGAAGCAAAAATAGGCAAACACTTCTGCTCATTTGTATTCTGCTTCAGCAGGTGTACACAAGACGACAAATCAAGAGCATTATTACTGTGACATTTCATTGTAGACCACTGTCAGCATATACCATTTAACTGAGACAGTTTTTTCTTAATGCGCAACAGTGACAATAAACATTTATAAATGCTCTGTCTGTGTATAGAGGTGTCTTTTATCACTTATGAATCTCTCCTCACATAAGAGAGGAAAGAACAAAGATAAAGAGGACAATGAGAGAGTGGAGATAATAAGATAACAGAAATTCTTGCGATTTCCTTGGCTAGTGAAAAATTGCTCAACAAAAGTGAAAGAAGGGCTATAATTTTATTGGACAGAACTCAAAGGCAATTTCAGAAGCTTTGGTCGGGCTTTTAAAAGCAGGACATAATTACATTTAAAAAATAATATATCAGTTTCTTCTACAAGCATGGAGCACACAAGTTCTCTAAAATCCATTATTTCCAGTTATCTGAGGATCATTCTTGTCCTTTTAGCCATTTATCTTTGAAATGGCTCTGTCACATTCAGGTTTCTGTTCTGCTGAGGATCTTTAGCACAGTACACACACACACACTCAGGGAGGGCATCATCTTCTGTTTCAGAATGTGCCGAACGGCAGTTTTCCAAAATAATAACCACCCCAAACACACCGCCAAGACGACACTGCCTTGCTGATGAAGCTGAAGGAGAAGGTAATGGAGTGTCCAAGTATGTATCCAGATCTGAACCCTATTGAGCACGTGTGGCATCCTCAAGCGAAAGGTGGAGAAGCAACATGTGTCTAACATCCAGCAGCTCCGTGATGTCATTATGGAGGAGTGGAAGAGGATGCCAGCAACAACCTGTGCAGCTCTGGTGAATTCCTTGCCCAGGAGGATTAAGACGGTGCTAGATAATAATGGTGCCCTTACAAAATATTGACATTTTTGACACAGTTTTGACATGTTCACTTAGGGTGTACTCATTTTTGTTGCCAGTTATTTGTACAATAATGGCTATATGTTGAGTTATATTTAGAGGACTGTAAATGTGCACTTCTATACAAGCTGCACATTGACTACTCTAAAATATATTCAAGTTTAATTTGTGTGGTATTGTCCCTTAAGAAGATATACTAAAATTATTGCTGAAATGTGAGGGGTGTACTCACTTTTGTGAGATACTGTATGTCATAACTGTCATTATACACATTTATGTCCTCTTTTTATCATAAAAACACACGCACACATGCACGTGGCCCAGTGGAGGCACACACACAGAACCATAACATTCACTCTATTTATGTAATGCTTCCACTGAGAGCTCAAGGTCAGTGATGTATTTCAAAAGAAACTTCAGGAAAACAGCCATTTACACCAAAGTGATGGGGTTCTGTCAATGCCGTGAGGAATTTAATCTTATCTGCTCTTAGAAAGGTGGAACAGGGTCATTCGTCGCTGTGTCTCTGATCTTGAACTTGGTCAATCAGATATCCTTGAGGGCCAAACAACACACGAGGCACTCGTATAAAAAAAACACTAAGCAATCAAGAAATAAGACCGTTAGAGCCTCAAAACTGATGTGTGCCTGGTCGCAGAATCTCTAGTTTGCTCTAGATAGTCTAGTTTAATTTGAGATTAGTTTGATTTTTTGCATACAATGTACCTCATTACTAAAATAAAAATTGGAAAATAATATTTTAGGCATGTCATCTATGGAACATTGAATGTGTGACGTGACAATAGATAAAAACAAACCAAAGACATACTATATGATATTTTCTATATTGGCTGCATTCACAGTTTTCACTGCAATCCAGTGTCACAATGTGGCTCCCAGGCAAGAAACACATTTATGCAATTCCTTATTTCAACTCAAACATAAATACAGATTTTTCTTAAAATAAAGATTTCTCACTAACAAATGCAATCATCATAAAAACATCTAATTTTTTGGAGTGATAAAAGGGCAGTTCTCTAGACTTCACACAATGCCAGAGAAGATTTTTAAATTAACACCAGAGTAAAGTTTGGCCAAGAAAAAGCTTTTCATTGGTACATTTAAAATCATCCTAGTCTACTTTAGTCTGATCCCTAAAGAATAGCGAACTAGTCAAGTCAAATGACTGCAGAGTGTTGAGGTTGACTTATCTTACCTCACTGAGATGGGATATGCTGGGCAAAGAGATATGTGTGATGCCTTTCCCATCTAGTGTTAATCTGTTCTGAGCCGTGTACTCACCAGACGCGTTCTTCAGATAACCGTTCGAGTCCACTGACGTGTACATGACATACGGGCCAGGCTGGTTCACACCAAAGGGCTGTAGGATAGATACAAGTGATTAACAATAAATGGAATATACATACAAAGAAATAAATATTTGACAAATGTCATTAAAATCATACAAATTATTTCTAAATTTGTTGTCAAATTAGAAAATTTGGGTGAAATTTTGCAGGCCAATAAAAAGTGATGTATGAATTATGAATCACTCTCAAACCAAGCAGCTTCGTGTAACCAACTTAAACCAGCTGCGAAATCTATGTGGGGAAATCCTTTGCCCTCATATAAAATTCCCAAACACATAAATGCCTATTGAAATGACTGAATATCACCCGTGAAAATTCACAGAGCCCTAAAGTGAAGCGATTCAACCATATATCCAATCATATCAATAAAATCTTCCTTGGAAAGGCTCATTGCAGTAGTCTGGTAAATTGTAAATATGACTTTGTTTCTTGGCAGACTGCTCTAATCCAGTACATGGGAGCTCCTCTGACCTCTGATATTGGCCTAACAGTGATTATGTTGACCCGGACTGCTTGTATGCAAGTGTGTCTGTTTTTAGTCTCGAGTCCACACACATTACCACAGGCTACACAGGCAAAGCTCCAGACTCATACAAATACTGAGACACATGGGAGATGTCTATCAGCATCCAGGAGTAATGCGGGGCCAGCACTGGCTCAGCACCGGGGAGATGGGGCAGACCTGCTACATGCCTGCTTCTCAATTATGGATACTTTTCTCTGTGCAGACAATAACCCTGGGAACTGCAAATGAACAGCATGCCAGGAACAAGAGGGCATACATTTTTAAACAGATGTATTTGTGGGGCATGATTATGGGTAGGGAGGGGTGAAATGATTCCCTAGTTGTAAATTATGTTCCACCGTTGCTGATAAATCCAGCCAATCGACAATGTTGACAGGAAGTGAGACAATACTGGAGCTGAAGCTCTCAGTCATCCAGTGTCAGACTGACATAAATGAGGGAAAGGATGACCTGGCAGAGTCAGATACAGATGAAAAACGTTCAGACAAACACAACAATGAGGGAAAACTACACGGCCAGAGAATCTGACGTCAGTGAGACCTGAAGCCCCGCACACTTCTTTGGACCTGACAATCTACCCCCTACCCCATGCCAACATCCATCACAGAGTGTATTATCCCACAAGGAAACCAGTTTGCAAAACATGGAAGCCTGTTTATTCTGACTAAATACGCTATTCTTCAAAAGTTTGGGGTTTAATCTTTTTGTCTTCACGGCTTTGTTTTATTAAAAACAATAATATAGTTAAATGTTATTAAATTTTAAAATAACTGTTTTCTAATGTATTTTGAAATATGATTTATTTCTGTGATGGCAAAAATATATTTTCAACCTCATTACTCCAGTCTTCAGTGTCACATGATTCTTCAGAAATCATTCCAATATGCTGATTTTCTGCTCAAGAAAAATGAATTATTACCAATGTTTAAAACAGTTGTGCTGCTAAATATTTTTTAAAGAATGAGCAGAAAGTTCAAAAGAACAGCATCTATTAGAATTAATAAATAAACGTCTTTACTGTAACATTATATATTTAATGCATCCTTCATGAATACTGAAAACTAACTTGTTTATTTAAAAACATATTGATCCCAAACTCTTCAATGGTAGTCTAACTCCATATCTTGCAACTGCAATTTTGTTTTCTCGTAATTATGAAATTTAAACCTAAAAAATTCCAGCTCACCTAACCTGCCCCTGAAAGAAATGGAGGTTACTCGTGGCAGAGCATGAAGAGCACCTATTATCAAGACCTGGACAACTGAAAAAGCAAAACTTCAATCGCACATGAAGACAAAATCTGACCCAGACATGATTGCCAAACATACTGTCTGCAACTTCAGAAGCCAGTTACAAAGCAAAAAATAACCTCCATTAAACTCTTCAGATTGACTGAAGCATAATAAACAGCTGGAGGGCCTTGGTCTATGTCAACCATACAAGGACAGGTGGATAACCCATGATCTCCCTGATGAAAAGACCAGACAGCAAGAGGCAAAAATGAGACCGAGCAAGCCAGAGAACACAGAGAAACAATGTTAACGTGGGAAGATAGAGCATCAGAGGAAACAAAGTGATGCCTAAGACAGCAGAGAGGCGAGAAGCAGCTAAAAGGAGATAAATGGATACGTCACAAGAACTGGATTGGGAATAACAAACATCTCCATGAGTGACTGCAACAGAGGGCCAAATATTTGAACAAAGAACCCCTAAGAAACTAACTAAGACTTTCTCCAAACTAAAATAAAACTACAATTCTCAAAGAGTTCCAGTGGGTCATTTTTTTCAAGCAACATATAGAAAAGGCAAATATTTCATTGTATTTTTACACGAATCATAGGCTCCAAATGAACTAGGCATAAACACGAACACAATCCTTTGTTTTAAGTAAATAGTTCATTATAACCTGACAGCAGACTTCAAATTGTCTATTTCCCACTACCTCCACATTGCAACTTTAAAGTTGTGATAAAATAGAAATAGCAGCAGATCTTTTCTTCCATACTGTGACAGTATAATGGCTTATAGAAAATAAATAATGTAGAATGGAGACTTGGTTCTGTAAATTGGATTTTGGGATGTTGGTGTTTCACTCAAAAGTGGAGGCAGATGAACGTGAGCTCACAGGGGCTGCAAGGGTTTAAGCAAACTAAATGATCAAAAATCCAATCACCAAAAAGATGTCTGTTGCTTTTACCAGAAAGGTCCAGTTATGACATTTTCATTAAACATTACACAAAAAAAAGGAGAGAAACATATGCATGCTTGATTTATTCACTGTAAGACCTATAACATGCATTTAAATGAGGGGATTTTTAATTTCATGCCGAATTCAAGGTAACCCACAGTATGTGATCTACACTGGCTGTGAGCAGGCATGATGTGCAACGGTGTTTACCAAGCAACATTGGAAAAATGCAAATGGCTATGATCTAGAACACATGAATTTATCTGAACTGCACACTTCTACAACTAACATCCCTGTTTCCACATCTGAATATTAATTCAGCATGGGACTGTGTAACATGTCAGAGGACCAGTTGGAGCGAGACAGGAGTACGGCCCATCTTAAAGAGCTCTTATTTAATCAGAGCCCTCTGCTATCCACTGGCCTCGGGGCAAACTGTCTGCACTCGGCATATCACTAAGTTAGAGAACACATACGACGTGATCTGTGTGTCTGTGTGTGTTTGTGCGTGTCTAAAGTAGAGGATGAACGGCTGGGCAGAAGCTGTATTATCTCTTCATAACAAAGGATGACAGTTAACGAACAGAGATCTCAGTGTGTATGTGTGTGTCGCTCATGTATTAACAGAGTAATGAAATGCTTTGGGACACTGCCAAGGGCACGGTGCTGCTCTGAAACACATAAACCTCTTTACAGCTCTGTAGCTGTCTGAAATATATTTGTAAAATGTTGTACTATATACGCTGTTAGATATTCTGTTCATTCATTGTTTGCATTATCTATGTGGCATTCACTATATCATGGGAACAGTGATTCAGTGAACAACTATGAGACCTCTAGCATACAATCTACAAATAATGGAGAAAAGTCAAAGAGAACATCGAAAAACACAATAGATGGCAGAAGAGGGTGAACGATGGACTGACAAACGAGAAGAAGAATATGTGAATATGAAAAGGAAACAAGGTACAGAAGAGCTCACAGACAAATGGAGAGAATGTAGAAGAGAGAGAGAGAAAAAACAAGAGTGAGAACATAAAAGCCGGTCTTCGCATCAGAATGAGGACAGCTTTGTGACACACTTGTCCCCGACCTCAACAGCTAGTCAATAACGTCAGAGGAGCAAAGATAACAAGACAGAAGTTTTCCTGTTTGGCCGATTAGTGTCTGAAGAGAGACTTTAGTTTAGACAGAGCTGAGAATTTGCTATATTGCAGAGAGAAGTTGGCAAAGCACAACTTTTTACATGTTTATTTTTTAACAAGGTTCAAATTTTTCATAAAGGAATTGCTTTAGTAAATGCCATGTAAAATAATAAAACAACAATTCTTTAAACAAAATTCTTGTAATATTATATTATACATTAATTGATTTGATAAAAAATACAGCAATATTGTGAAATATTATTACAATTTAATATAGCCATTTTCTATTTTAGTTTACATTAAAATGTAATTTATTCCTGTGATGGCAAAGCTGAATTTTCAGCAGTCATTATTCTAGTCTTCAGTGCTAAATTATGATTTGGAGAAAAATAAAAAGAGAGCTTATGTTCTTTTCTTAGTGTTGAAATTCAGCATATTCAACTCCAATTTATTAACAAAAAATAAATGACACCTTGCTTAAGCTAAAATGCTCAATCAACAAACATGCAATAGACAGGGATTGTGCAGAGCACCTGTGAATGACGGGTGGTTGGATTCTTCTGAAATCTGCGGGAACAGATTGCATGTGGACATGGTGATGCCAAACACATGCCATTCCCATTCCATTTGAGTGACTTGCATATATGAGAGAGAGAGAGAGAGAGAGAGAGAGAGAGAGAGAGAGAGAGAGAGAGAGAGCGAGAGAGAGAGCGAGAGAGAGAGAGAGAGAGAGAGAGAGAGAGAGAGAGAGAGAGAGAGAGAGAGAGAGAGAGAGAGAGAGAATAAAAAGATCATAACTCACCTTGACATTTTCTGGACAGTCATTGGAGCACAGGCCACTGAGCACTACAGAGAGAAAGAGATAAAGACAGAGAAAGACAATCATAACTTTGTCCCACACATCTGGTTCTCAGATAACACAGGTTGATTGCAGTGTCCGTATCAAATCCACTTCACAACACTCTGCTAAACACGGGCAGCACTACATTCACCTCCTCTATTATCACACAGTTTAACAGCAACTCTGCTCCCACACACATCTTCAGCCGGGAATTATGCCTAGAGAAAATGAATTGGGCAAAATGTGCACTAAATTCCCACTAATGGTGTGAAATAAGAGCCAGCCTGTGCTTCTCTTGAGGCCAAAATTGACTGTGCATAAGAGAACAGCACATATGAAACGGAAAGTAAAAAATAATGAATTGCTCATTAGTGGCACACAAAGAACCATCTGTGTACTTGTGCATCTGTCTTTATCTAAACGCAGCATTAGATTTTTAAACTGGCAGTGACAGGCAGCGCTATTTACAGACACGGTGAATTAGGAAGTTCAGGGTGGAAGAACTCCAGCATAAATTATATAAGGGAAAAGGGAAAGGACTAAGAAAAAATTGTCTTTGAAAGTCTGTGATGGAAAAGAAATTATGAAAATGTTTCAATCACTTCTCATCCTTTGGAAATGTATAGATTTCCTTATTTGGTCTGCCAGACAAATGTTCTGCATGAGTTATTAGGATTGTGAAATCAAATATGTGACTTTGCTTTTCAAAGTGAATGTACTGAGGGGTGAAAGAGAGATGTGACATGAAGCCAGAAATCATTTTTCATTCATGCTTGGTCTAACAGTTTTGTTTTATTTTTCTATATTTTTTTGTGCTTGAAAGACAAGAACGGAGAGATAAAGTGCCTCTTCCCAAGTCCTCCATGAATGAGTGAACTTGCTACAGGACAATATGACTGACACCCCCTCTGCAATGTTTGATAGATAACCTTCTAGCACAGCAGCCTTCTAGTAAGGCTAATGAAGGAATTTGGGCAACAGAAAATAGTGTACAAATGTTGAAAAAATATTGAAACTCAAAATAATGTATGTTATTTACTGGTTAATGGGGTTTAAACATTTAATTTTCATTTTGGAACAACATAAAATAATTGTATTCCCATTTCAAATACATTATGGAAAAAAAATATATATATTTTTAAATATTTTGAGTCCTTGATTCTTATTAAATAAACAAATACAGATATAAATTCTGCAATGCAAATATTTATACTATATATATTAGACTATAATAGTTCTGCCAGTGCCAAAAATAATATATTAAATTTTTTCATTGAAGTATGAAATTTACTTTATGTACCTGCCATAACTCCCATAAAAGCAAAGTACGTTTATTTCAAATCATATATAGGCCTACTACCTTTCAAATAGTCTGGGGTCAATTATTATTATTTTTTTAAAGGAACTCTCTTATGCTCACCAAGGCTGATTTTATTTGAACAAAAATACAGTAAACGCAGTAATACAGTAAATAAAATAACTGTTTTTTATTTTAGTATGTTTAAAAATGTAGTCCCGTGGTAGCAATGCCACATTTCTAACAGCCATTACATCTGTCTTGAGTATCACATATTCCTTTAGACATCTTTGTAATATGTTGATTTGGTGAAAAAAGCATTTTTATTATTATTAATGTTAAAAACAGTTTGCTCAATTAGATACTTGATGATTCATATAATTTGATGAATAAAAGGTTCAACAGAATTCAATGGAATTTCTTTGAAATAGATTTTTTTTGGTTACGATGTAAATGTCTTTATTGTCCCTTTTTATACATTTTATTCTTCCTTGCTGAATAAAAGCAATAATTTCTTAAGAGAAAAAAAACACAAATCAAAAACGTACTGTCCCCAAAATGTGGTATGGCCATTCTGCGTCCTGAAACAAACAAGCAGCTGACATCTAGATGAACAGGGATGCTAACAGATAACCTTCTCCAGGTATTATAAACCTCATTCTGGCAGACATCCTGGTGGCCTGAAGCTGTCAGATACATTTTAAATCTCTCAGGCTAGTGTTTGTGAATACGTGGCTGATATTGAACATACAAACTGACATGCCTGCACATGAACGCTAAAGGATAAGGAAATATGCACACATAGTGGAAATGTCTCTATCAATGACAAGCTACCAGCAGGGCTCGTGCACTGAGCTGAAGCATGATATGCACGGTCATGACACGCTCCCACTGTGTGTGCATGTACTGCTGTGCAGTGCCCACCTAAGAGTACAGCATAAAACCGTTAAAAGACAGAAGGTTTAGCACTGAATACATCTAAACGTGCTTAATCCCAATGAAATGCCATTTTGTGAACTCACTGCATGAATAATGCGCTTGTTTACTGTCAGAGCTTAGTGTGAGCCTTCATATAGGGATTTAACTCGACATTTGTCTCTATTCCTCCCGTAGGCTCCGTTTGGAGATCCTGGAAACCTCTCTAATACAAAGAAATTTAAATAATTACACAGCGACAGGCCTGTCATCAGACATCTATAATAAACTGAGGGGAAATACAGAGCAGTAAAGTGGACAGTCGAAAAACAATTCAAGTAAAAGCGTACGATGGTTCATTCATCATGATGACATCTTGATAACTTTATAAGGTTACGTTAACAATTTTCCAGATTGAACGCCTCATCCCAGAATGTCTGACATGATTGTGTTTGAACAGCTTTGACTGTTTTTTTTTCTTCTTCTTGATGTGACAAAAGGACCAGATCCAAATTGTGTTGCAGTTTGTTGTTCCCAGGACATTGGGAGATTCCACGGAGTGAATCTGCCGGGAGTTCGCAGTAACAATGGAATAGCTGTGATGTGATGGCTGTGAAATTGGACATGAGGCCTACTGTTCTGTTCCGCACTGGTAAACCAGATGCCACCAACGCTCTAAGTGACTGTGTCTCATGTCATTCATAACCGCTGCCCCACAAATACGCTCACACATCATTACACCACCAGAGGTGGCGGTGCACTACTTCATAACTCTGGAATATACCTGTCACTCTTAATCTAGTCCAAGAAACTGGTGACCAGGTGCTTTCAAAGTTGTGAGATCACAGCCTGGAGTCGGGAGATTACATCCATTACCCTACTCTAACTCAGTAGCATTGCAGACAGCTTTATGATTGGCTCTCAGTCTCGGTTGAGGTCAGGCAGTGATTACAGTAACAAGCAGCACTCTCAGTCCCTCATCACCTAATCATTCCACCTCAATAAAAATAGAAAATACTAACATCTCCTCACACTTAAAGCTGCAGTGTCTACTGATAGTGTTGGACTTGTAACCCGAGGTTGTGGGTTCGAATCTCGGCTCCGGCAGGAATGGTCCATGACTGAGGTGAGACCCTTGAGCAAGGCGCTGAACCCCCAACTGCTCCCCGGGCACTGCAGTGTCGGCTGCCCACTGCTTCCAAGTGTGTGTGCTCTTGGATGGGTTAAATGCAGAGAACACATTTCACTGCTGGTTATACTCTGTATAATGTGACAAATAAAAGCTCATCTGAGCTTAATAATTATTATTATTATTATTAATTATATTATTATTATTATTTAGCATGGACAGTGTGCACATTTGGAACGCAGGCATGTTCTTTGTAATCATCAATGAAACTTTGTAAACTTAATTTGTCTATCTGTGTTTTCAATGCATTAATTTGTTGGATTTTTTTGCACGAGCCACCGGTGTACACTACTGTATATACCGTCTCTCCCTCTATGAACATACACAATAAGAAGAAACAATCTAAAATGCTTTGAAACAAACTGCTGGTTCGTCTGGCCGGAGGGGAACTGGCCCCTGACCGAGCCTGGTTTCTCCCAAGGTTTTTCTCGTTCTGTCACCGATGGAGTTTTGGTTCCTTGCCGATGTCGCCTCTGGCTTGCTTAGTTGGGGACACTTCATTTCCAGCAATATCGTCGACTTGATTGCACAGATATTATTAGAAATGAACTGAGCTGAGCTGGACGATTCCATCACTGAATTCAATAATGAAATGCCTTCGACTGAAAAATTGAGTGTTACATCTTGTAATTTTACATTGACACATTATTTTCCTATTTTGATATTGTGAAGTTGCTGTGTTACAATTTGTATTGTTAAAAGCGCTATATAAATAAAGATGACTTAACTTGATACCTCACATTACTCCAAAATAAATGCCATATGGTGATTTAAATGATGTTTGCACTTTACTTTGACGAGTCGCTCCAGCGCACACGCTTCAGATGAAGCACCTTTTACACAACACGGCAAGCGGTGAAAACACAGAGCTATCGCTTTCTCTCATTTTGGCGTCTTATATAGTCAAGGCGGTGCTCGTGTCATGGACTCGAGGCAGACACGGACCTTACCATAGTAATTGCAAAGCGTGACAAAATTACTATTCACTAAAGTCAGCTCATCCAAAACTTTTAATTCTGTATCTGTTAACTCACTCTCATGTTGTTCTCGTATGTCAAGCATCATTTTAAACATTCGTGCACTGTAAGGTGTGCATTATTATTTCCCATGTCATATTTTATAGTTATTTCCCATTTCATAGCCCGAGTCTTGTTTTTTTAAATGCAAAAACCCATTCTCTGTGAATAGCCGCTTAGGACGCAGCTCACGTGCATGAAGCGCCATCTATTTCCCTAAACAACCACAGGTCCGATTTTCTGGCACAGAATGAGAGCTAATTAAATCACGAATACGATTATTTAGTTTTGCTAATTATTATTTAATTTTAGTTTGTTTTTCAGTTACTGTTGTTAGTTTAATTTAGTTTTAGTTTTTCATTTATTTAGAAATTATAATTTTATTTCAGTTTACGAAAATGTTTTTTGACCAATAGTTTTAGTCTTAGTCTCAGTTTTCGTTTACGAAAATAACCTTGGTGGAGAGGATTTATTAAAACTGCCAGGTTGTGCACCACTCAAAACTGAAATAAAACATGTTTTTTAAAATCTATTATTACATCAAATTGAACTGAAATGGAAGGTAGAATTGAAGGCAGTAAACAGGAAACAATTCTTTTTTTGAAAAGTAGAATTAAAACAAAGTTTTTTTTTTTTTTTTAGTTTTGAAAAACGTTTTCCAGACAGACAGACACATAGATGGGTAAAAGTTACAATGGTAGAAGAGAATTATAGAATGATACAATAGATATAATGATAGAACAATAGAATTATAGAACAACAGAATGACAGAAAGATGGAACGATAGAAGAATAGAATGATAGGTAGAAAGATAGATAGACAGACAGATAGAACAGAATGATTGATTGAATGATAAACAGTACGATAGATAGAATGACAAAACAACAGATAGAACCGATACAATAGATGATAGCTAATAGATGGATAGAACGAAAAAATTATAGAATTATAGATAAATGGAAGGATAGATATAACGATAGATAGATAGTTCATTTGATAGAATGATAGATACAGACAAAATGATAGAAAGATAGAATGTTATTTGGCAAGTTCAATTTAAATTCAATTCAAAAAGACAAGCGTGTTCCTCAAAATTAGCTGTATGTCATCCAACTGCTGAGTCTGAAAGAAAGAAAAGACCTTCCTTTATGAGTTCTCATGTACGGTTGTGAGGTGTGGGACGGGGGCTTGCTTTCTAGAGAGACAGTTAGCAGATTCACGGAAGGAGCTTGCACTGGACTCAACAAAGCACGCAGATGTTCCTCACTGCGGCTCATCTGCATTCTAATAAATGAACAGAAATTCAATCAGCTGCCATAGTTCTCCCTCTCTGCCTATAGCCAACACACACGTACTCATCCACACACACTTCAACCACCGTCTGTGTGTGTCTAGAGCACGCAATCACAGGAAATTACAGCACCTGGCCTCTTCCCTCCTCTGATACTCACTGACGGCTCTCTCTGACTTCTTTTCTGGCTATCGAGTAGTAGCTCACAGGCGAGGTATAAATATGTGTGTTTGAGCATTTATGACACTGAGGAAAAAGGGGCAAGTGGGTGTTTTAAACATGGCAAAAGATAAAAGGGCGGGAGAAACGGATGTAAATCCAGAACAAAACTAAGGCTTCAACATATTACACATCTGTGATAAGACTCAAATTCTTTTCATGTTCGGCTTCAGATTTATGTCAAAACACACATGGCCTTGAGGACTTGGCAGCATCGAACGGAACTAAATTGTTTATTTATTCCTCTGAGGATGTAAACCACTGGGTACTGAGAGAGGGAAAAATAACTGCATTAGGACACGGCTTACATACCCACAATTCCTCTAGAGGACAGTAAACGAGGTACGTTAATATAATGCACCGATGTACGTCACACCTGCCTCGCCTTCACGGCTGGTGGAGGCTGAGCTGGATATTAGGTGAGTTTCTAGTCATCAAAAAAAATGTCCCCATATTTTGATACGATTATAATCTTTAACTGCAATACAAAGTTGTGCACAAGCTGCACGCACAATAAATAACCGATAAGACATCTGAACATTTCCTACATTATATAGTGGGTAAATATCCACTTCCACCAGTGCTATTTTTATTTTCTGTGTGTCTAATAAAATATCCAGTTATGCTGTGAGAAAGTAAGTTCACTGTCCAAATGAAACAAACTGACTTATGAACAATTTCAGACTTTTTTGCAGACATATTTGATTGATTAAATCAATAATGATTAATTTATGTCATCTGTTCTTCGTAATCATTGGCTGATAAAAACACACATGACATGACTGCTGGAACATTATCAGGGACATTAGGGCTTTTCACACTTGAAATCGTTAACCCTGGGTCATTCATGGGTTATCTTGCTTTACATTTCACAATGTTCATAATTTATCTGATCTTGATAATTAATCCTGGTTCATAAGCTGACGTTTCACGCAGCACTTTTCTAAACTGTATTAATGTTTATATTTGTGGCATCGGTGCCATTGATTGGACGAATGCAGGACTCAACCGGTTTACATGATGTCTCTAGTATTGCGCATCCTTGTTTTATAAAGGTTATAAATGTAAAAATAAAATGGTCTTCACTCCAATTCATTTGTTTTTAGTCAGCATTTGAAATTTTTATATTCAAATTCTAAATAGACAATGCATAGTCTTTCTGTGACTGTCAAAAGTACTTGAAGCATGCAACTGTTGCGAAGCATTTGCCATTACCCCAGGTAAAACACGGTGCTACACCAACTTATAAACTACAAGTGTGAAATGTACCTTTATCAGGGGATAAAAGTGGGGTTTAGAATGACGATAACCCGGGGTTAAACTGTGTGAAAAGCTGATTCTCAGGTTGGCATATAGTACCATCAGGCAAAGATGTGTCAGTAGTATATTACTGGCTCATGCCCAGTAAAAAGGATTTTGCAACACCTCTGATGGGTCTGCTGTTTGGTTCCTCATTAATACAGAGAAGAACTTCTATATTTTGTGCTGCAGAATGGCAGAAACGAGCATATCTTTCAGTTTGAAGGGTCATTTGCAGCTGACTGAAGAAAAGGGCTTTTCAGAGCAATGCAGCACATATGAACATATGGGTAATGATGGTTTCTGTTTTGATTCATGTGGAAGTCAAACTCTAATCTATTGATTTTTAATACAGCACCATTTCTTTTGTTTGAACATGGTTGCTTAATGCATTTAAGCATCTGTGGCCTGTCTCAGAGGTTATACAGAGCTAATATATTTAGCATGGATGGGAAAGTCTCTATTTACAGTTATGTCTCAATCAAGACGGCAAATTACCATTTTAACTTAACTACAACATTAAAATCGTTGGTACTCAGGTTGTGCCTATATTTTTTCTGCTAGTGTTTCACTAATATTTACACTACTGTTCAAAATTTTGGGGGCATATTTTTTCATTAAGTAATACTATATTCAGCAAGGACACATTAAAGAACTGATCATCTCCTCCACGTTCCAATACCAGTTTCAGCAACAAAATAAACATGACTAAACAGCGAAGGTAAGTTAGAAAGTAAAGGCAACACAACTGTTTTCAACATTGATAATAATAAGGAATGTTTTCTGAGCAGCAAATCAGCAAATTAGAATGATTTCTGAAGGATAATGAGACACTGAAGACTGGAGTAATGTAATTCAAGAATAAATGACATTTGAAAATATTAAAATAGTCCTTTTAAATTATAATTATATTATTACAATTTTACTGTATTTTTGATTGAATAAATGCAGCCTTGGAACGATATCGATTCGATTCAGTTCAACAGACGCGGCAGCGCGAGGCACACGTGAACTGAACATCTCCTCCACATTAATACCAGTTTCAGCACAAAATAAATGGTAAGGTAAGTTAAAAGAAAGAGTACAACTTTACAATCCGTATCCTGTCTCATGTAATCGCTCCACTTCAGCCGTGCAAAGACGTCAATATAACATCTTGTAAACTTACCTTCAATATCAATATTATGGTAATGTAGTACCAACTGACTCATGTAGACCTATATTTTACAGCATTAGTTGAGATTAGTTTTTTCCTTGAGAAATATACTGTACCTGATATACATCCAAAATAATCGATTTTGAATTGAATCGGTAATCGAATCGAAAGCTTGAGAAATTGTGTCAAAACCCAGCCCTTGTTGACTGACAGACAGACTGTAGAGGAGTGCAGGAAGTCACGAATCTGTTATTATCCACAGGGAAACGCATAAACTACAGACTCATAAAAGCAGTTTATTATGAAGGAGAGTCTATTTGTATAAAATAACATTTATATTATATATAAACATCAATTCCACCTCTCACTCACACACACAAGTGGCTATTTGATTTGAAAGGGGCACAAGCATCTTGGGAGCACTTTGTCATTGCAGTAAAATACCCAGACTGCCTCTCTTTTCTCAAAGCCAGACATTCTGGCTTACAACAGTCTCATTAAACACGACATCTAGAGGAAAGAGAGAAAGAGAGAGCGCTAATAAGCGCGAGCAGGGGAGATTTAGAGACTCTGGGTCAGTCTCATCCCCGTTTTAATCTGACACTGATAGAATGATCCTCACATGCTGTTACACTGAGGAAGCTAATCTGTGTGCCTGAGCTAGAGGAGATTTCTCCTTCTCCTTTAATTAAAACACAGCAGGCTGGATTAAATGGCATCACGGCTGCTTTCTAGTGGATGCATTTGGCTCTGGAAATGTCAGCTCTTCAAATGTCAGCACCCGGAAGCTCTACCGCCACAACGGCGGCCACACTGGACAAACCTCATACTCACCGATCACTTTTACGAAATACGCGTCAGCCTCGAAGTTGTTCTTCAAAGCGTGGATGACGAGCTCTTCTTCTCCTTCCACCTTGCAGAGCACGATCATATCTAATATACCCTGCAAATGAGAAATCAGAAACAATGTATCGAGCCCATTGAATCTCTTCCGTCTGATGAACACTCATATCCTTAATGGTCTCCAGCAAGCTATTACGCGTCTTATCAGCCCCTCGCTGCGGTCTATCGGTCTCGCTCTTAAGAACACGGTTACGCAGGGGGCTCCTGTACAGATAGCATCCTAATACTGTGCTAATGATGACTAGCTCGAATGCTAACCGAATGAGACATGTGCGTGCTGTTTGTTTAATGAGCCTTAAGCTCCATTAGTTATGTAAGCATGAGGGAATTCGAGGTAATTGGCTATATTGTGATTACGATGGGGAGAAGGTTACGATACGGATGAAGAGAAGAGTCGAGGGAAGGAAAGAGTGAATCATAGTGGGAAAGGAAGGAGAGATGATGGAAAAATAAGACATGTGCACATGATGCTCGAGGGCTGTCTGCAGAGGTGAGACGTTTGACTTCTTTAGGCAAGCACTAAGAAGCACACAAACCAATAGAGACCCTAATACATGCAAACATATGTGACTCATAGTTTGTTCAGGCTCATGCAAGATTACTTCAGCAGGCAAGCGTGAGAGATGGTATAAAACAAACAACTAATAAAATCAGTAATCTCAATGCAAAGTCTGTAATGTGTAATCTTTCAGTAAAACCAGCTTTAACGCCACCAGCTATCAGTCTAGACATGGGTGAGCAGTACACACTGTGGCCACTGAATCAGTATGGAGGAATCTCACAAAATGTCTATGAACACACCAAAAGTTGTAGCACTATTTTCACAAGCATGTCCATGAATTCCAAAAAAAGAAAACGAAAGAATGATCAAATTCTAATTATTGCTGATTACATTTTATTTATAAAATAAACTACTGTTAAAAGGTTTGGGGTCAGAAATGAATACTTTTATTCAGTAAGGATGCATTAAGGACTTAGGGAAGTCGTGGCCTAATGGTAGAGTCGGACTCATAATCAAAAGGTTGTGAGTTCGAGTCTCGGGCCAGCAGGAGTTGTAGGTGGAGAGAGTGAAAGTCCAGCGCTCTCTCCACCCTCAATACCATGACGAGGTGCCCTCAAGCATGGCACCGAAACCCTAACTGCTCCCCGGGTGCCGCAGCATAAATGGCTGCCCACTGCTCTGGGTGTGTGTTCACGGTGTGTGTGTGTGCACTTGGATGGGTAAAATGCAGAGGACGGAATCAGAGTATGGGTCACCATACTTGGCTGTATGTCACGTCACTACTTTTAAATTGATCAGTAAAGACATTTATAATCCTACAAAACTATTCTATTTCAAATAAATGCTGTTCTTTTGAACAAAAATGTATCACAGTTTCCACAAAGGTATTAAGCAGTACAACTGTTGTCAGTACAGATAATGCATTTCTTTTGAGCCCCAAATCAGCATATTAAAATAATTTCTGAAGGATCATGTGACACTGAAGACGGGAGTAATGGCTGCTCAAAATTCAGCTCTGCCATCACAGAAATATATTACATTTGAAAATATATTCAAATAGAAAACAGTTGTTTTTTAACTGTAATAATATTTCACATTATTACTGTTTTTACTGTATTTGTACAAAAAAGCAACATTGGTAAGCATAAGATACTTCTGCCAATAGCATAACATTTTACCCACTCAAGCTTTTGAACGGTAGTGTATATTTAAATGAAGGATTTGGACATTGTAGTAGCATTGGTTTTTCAATTATTAATTGTATTACCTAGCCTAATTAAAATATCTGAATTCTTTATAGTTATAAGAATTGTGAATGGAAAAAGGTAATGAATACAACGTTGCAAGACAAAAAAATCGTAATGGTCCAATTTGAATTGTAAAAAAAAATTACGCATTTTCTGTAAAACGTAACAAGACATCTAAAAAATCTGAACATGACATTCCATTTTTTTCCCAATGGCTTGGATGCCAAAATATATAAATAAATCACAGATCAATAAAATATTTAATAAATTAAGTGTTTGGGTCATGTGTCTCAAACAAGCATTGCTAGATGTTGTGTGCTTATCAGTGTTACTTTAATATTATATTTATACTGTCATATTTTGAATTAGCTTTTAATTTTTTTTCAGTTTAAGTCATTTTGCTATGTGTTTGTCATTTTCATTTTTTATAATTCTACTTAGCATAAATCAATGTTTATTATTTATAATTTTTGTGCAATTTTAGTACTTCAGCTTCAACTAATTTTTTTATTACTTACTTACCAAAACAACATTTCTAATTTTCTAGTTTACAATTTTCATGTAATATTTATATATTATTTTAGCAACACAAACACTTATTCACATTAGACTTGGTTAAAACAGGTCTTAAGACTAAAGAGACTGCTATATTATTGGATGGAAGGGTCTTAAGCATCAGAAACTGTGGTTTTTGTATAGTTCTCTACTCTCAATGTCAAAAGAAGAGAGAGCCTGTGTCACACCACAGGGACAACATTACAGTCAAAGCAAATCAGATAACGACTAAAGCTCGGAATAATGTACGTCACCGAGACATCAACGAGATGAAGAAAGAGTGATCGGGGACAGAGAAAGAGAGGGAGATTGAAGCAGAGGCAGCGCTTTAATTAAAGCGCCAAAAGCAAGGGGAAAAGGCCAACACTTACGTCCTCATAGATGTCAAAAAAAGTGGCCACAACAGCCTTGGGGATGGCACTGAGGTCTGACTGTTCCCAGAGCACACGGAACATGCGGCCCGCCTGCCGACAGCTCGCGTTATTACACGCCACATTCTCCAACAGGAACGCCTGCTGCTGTGTGCTGCTGAGACAGAAAGAAAGAGAACAACAACCGTTAATGTGAGTAGAGCTGAGAAACCCAAGTGTGCAAAGACACAGTGTCATGTTGAATTTAACCCTTGCTAATTAAGTTTGCAAGCATATAGCGAACCACTGAACTTCGACCAATTAAAGAGCATGTCTGAGCCTGAACACTTCTTCAATGACAATATTACACGCATACATGCACACCGCAGAGTACAGTAGAGGAGCACAGGGCTTGATGAATCAGTGAGACTGGAAAAAAGGTTGAAACTTGTGCACTGAACTTTTGATCTCTAAATAAAAAAGGCAATTAAGCAGAACCCATTCCTCCCCATAATTCAGTGCTGAGAGTGGGGGAGGTGGATCTGGGAGGCAGCAGTGAATAATGAAATGAGATGCTTTTCTGCATTCCTCAACAACCCATCTGCCATACCTCTGCTTTATTATTATTTATTTACCTTTGTTTCATATCTTTATTTAACTGCCATTTCTCCCTCTAATCCGATATTCACCATGTGACACTTCTCAGAACTACACCAATTTCGACCTGGGCGTGTGTGAGGCTAAATATAGAAACTGCATGAAGGTTTTTCTTCTCTGTCTTCTTTCTGTTGTTTCTCCTTGGATTCAGAAGAAGGACATGCAAATGGGACACACACAAAACATACATTTGAAGCTGGATAACTGCTGCCAACTTACTACAAACACACACTTAAGCTACATAAAAAGATTGAGCTACATAAACAATGCTCCAGCTTCAAAAGAAGTTGAGCTCTACCAACCGCAGCATGCTGCTGATAAACAGCATTATTGACTTGTTTCTCATTCTATAAAACAAAAATTGTGTTTACAGTAAAAGCTATATCAGTATGGTACCAATCGAAAGTTTGGGGTTGGTGAGATGTTTTTATTTGAATGTTTTTCAAATAAATCTCTTATGCTCAACAAGGCTGCATTTAATTGATTATGTGATTTTTTTATTTATATTTTACAAATGTTATTTCTAAAAAATATTCCATTATTCATGTCTTCAGTGTCCCATGAAATCATTCTAATATTCTGATTTGGTGCTCAACAAACATTGAACAAACATTGATATGTTAACAGTGTTGTGGCTGTGCTGTTTAATATTTCAATGTCAATTTTTTAGGGTACTTTGATGAAATAGTAATCTCTTATAACACTAAAAAAGGTTTTAGTGTTGCTTTTGACCAATGAATGCAGGGCAAACAAGTTAATTGCTTTAAGGAAAAAAATAAAAAAAGACAAAAGTAACAAGCAAAAATGTTTGAATAGCAGTGTGTCTCTTTCTCACTCTCTACAATGTACATATGGGTACAGTATCAGTTGTATTTGTTTACTTGCGGTACAAAAAAATGTGACCACACAGAAACAAAATGGCACATTTGTGGAAGCAAACTAGCTGCTGTTATGTGTATTATGGGTTCTTTGTCTACTGAAAGTCTTTTCAGAAAGACGTTTAGTCAGCTGAACAATCTGTACATGTTGTTAAACAACAGTACATTGAACGCAATGTACCTCACAGCCTTGTATTCATTCTCTTAAAAATTCAATATAGCTCAACCCTGACTAAGGTCTGTACAGTGATTTTATCCATATTAACCCAAATGATTGACATGTCAGACTCAGCTGATCTAATGGACCCCACTATAAACTATTACTCACACACACACACACACACACACACACACACACACACACACACACACACACACACACACACACACATGTTGGTTTTATGGTTTACTGAGGACTCTCCATAGGCGTAATGGTTTTATACTGTACAAGCTGTATGTGCTATTGCCCTACACCTACCCTACACCTAAACTTAGCCCTCACAGGAGATGGTGCATTTCTATTTTCCTCAAAAACTCACTCTGTATGATTTATAAGCGTTTTTAAATTATGGGGACAATGAAAATGTCCTCATAAATCACCTTCTCCTTGTAATACCTATGTCACACCCATGTCATTATACAAATTTGTGTCCTCACACACACCACATACACACATGCACACACACACACACACACACACACACACACACACTACTCTACTTGGACCATGAAAATGAATTTCCCAGTTTAGTTGTTTGGGATGGTCTGGCAGGCGATGAGACTTCCTGTGCGGATTGTGTTGGTCAGTCTGGAGCTTGGTCCACTAATCTGTGCATTTCACAGCCAAAGCCTCTGTGCACCTTTGCAGGCCGCCTGTCAGTGCAGGACGATTTGGGGGGGCTTTGCGAAAGTCATCCAGCCAAGCAAGCAGACTTCATCCCCTCACAGGATTAACTGACACCACACTTACTGCAACGCAGAGAACAGCTGCTTTACCGGAGCCTTTGCAGGTTTAACCGGCTGCCGCATCCAGAAGGAAAGTTTTTGTCCTTGTATTTGGCTGTGAAACTGTCATGACTGCCAATTTAAAGACTAGTAGCTGAAACTCATCAGTGCGTTTGGACAGAAACTGTACTCAAAGCACATAGACAGCTGTGTGTGTGAAGCAAAGTGGTATTTTAGGTGTGAGAGGACATACAGTATTTGTCATTATGAGTGTGTGCATCTGGTTACTGGGCATGCAGGCCCCACTTCCTGTCTTCTCGCTCTCTCATTGGAGCACGTTCGTGACCAGTGGCTCCCTGTGCCAACTGCACACCCATGAGCACACACACGCTCCCTCTCTTAATTGGGAGCTTTGGACCCAACACCATGGCAAACCCAGCAGGGAAGAGCAGGCCAGAGGCAAGCCCAGGCCGACCTCTCCCTCCAACTCTGTCAACCTCCCTCTGTTTTTCTCTCTTTCTACAGCAAAAGAGGGATTTGACAGTACCGTTTCATGACCGCTGAGCATGAACGGCATCAAAACGTGAATTTTTGAGGACGTCAGTTATCCAGAGCACAAACAGGGAACGAGAAAGTGAAAGACAGACATGTTGTGAGGGACGGCAGGCGGCAGGTCTGGAGATTCTCTGAGGGGTAAGATGACAGAAGAAGAGAGATCTCGTCCCCCCAGGCATCTCTTCAATACCAGTCCACCCACTCTTCCTGAGGCTTCTTTCTCTCTGTTGCTATATGTGTTGGTCTACTTCTTTTTTAATTTGCTCTGTTTGCTTTGTTTTCAAGAGCAAAAACAAAGCTGTCTGAAAGGTGGATGGCATTTCAATCATTCGCTACCTCTGCTCTGTCACTAGAAATAGTATGCTTCTGAATATGGTGGAAGAAAAAAGTGATAGACATGCACAAAATACTGTATATAGGAGGCTAAAAAAGTCATCTTTAACCAGGATTGTGTGCCATTCAGAATTGAATAGGTAGCAAAGGATGCAGAATTGCAATTATAATTACAATTTAAGGAAATAGATTTAAAATTAATTCACATCTTTTTTTAACTAATAAAGCAAAATTTGTCAAGATTGTTCATTTGACGGAATGATAGACAGAATGATCAATAGATAGAAAAAAAGATACAGTAGATGGATAGCTAACAGATGGATAGAACGACAGATTGATAAATATAACAATAGATCGATAGATAGTAGGGATGCAGCGATTAACCTGTTTCGCGATTAACCCCGCTTTAAATGGTCACGGTTAATCAATCGTAAAGGTTTCGCTAAACCGAGTGTTTCTCATTACACGAAACGGAACTGTTGCAGCTTGCACAAAACTAAAACAAACTTACACTAGCGGTGCATCAGTTTAAAATGACGCGCTTATCAGAGACACGGAGGCTACAACACGCTTTAGATTAGTGACAGAGGAACTAAACAGAGAAGCTTTATTTCCACCAGATAAATGCCTGTCGATAGTGTGGCACCATTTTGGGAACACCAAGAATGACCAGGGTGTCATTTAAATATTGCTGTAAAAAACTGCTGCTAAGAGCAAATACATAAGGGATAATCAACGGCTAGCTGTGCATTTAACGATTGCATTAAGCACGACGTGAAGGCAAGAACCACCTGACGCGAAGCTACTGCTCGTTAGCTCAGCATTCTGCCCGCTTCAGATCAGAAAGAGATGAAATAGTGCGGTAAGATCACATTTATTTGAATTAATTAATTATAACTTTTATCTACTTTAATTATTTGATTGAGAGAGAGAGAGAGAGTTGACAGTTGCCTGTGTGAATTAGCCTATACCTGCGTCTGTGTCTCTCCAGTACGTTATTTCATCTATTTGATTAATAAAAGTCGCGGGCAGCGTTCTCAGGAAGTTTGTGTCCTGCTCGATGTTTGTACACGTACACAGCGCGATCTCCGATCTCACAAACCAAAATAATAGACATGATTTTCTCAGGCCGCATGTAAAATCATATGAATTATTATAAAAATTATTAAAATGAACACTTATGGATGATAGTTGATTACTATAGTATTTCAGTTTATTTCCATCATTAAAAGTTTCCCCTGTGGGATAAATGAAGTTAATATTAGTCATATATTAATAATACTTCATTAACTTTGTTATTTACCATCACTGTTGTAGTATTATTCATAAGTAAAAACCAACAACATTTTTTTTCCACCATGTTTCCCAAATTCTCTACCCCCGAAAATAAAATGAAAGAATGCACAAACTGAAAACATTAAAAACTTTTGTGATCTATTTCTATTTGTTATTTTCAAAAGAGAAATACTGTCATGGATGTTTGCAGAGCAGAGGTCACATTTTAGTTTTGACTTTTGTTTATTACTATTTTGTGCTGTATTGTTGGTTTCGGTGTTATTTCTGTTTCAAAACCAGCAATAAATAACCCTTTAATATCTAAAGAGTGTTCATGTGATTTTATACGCAACAAAATGTATAATCGTTGCATACCTAATAGATAGATTGATAGACACACAGACAGAAATGGATATATTTTATGGACTGTGAAGAAGTTATTTATTTTTAAATTTCTGTGAATATCAATTTGGTAAATTACTGTCATTCCAAATTTAGGTGTTTCCAATTCAATTCAAATCCACACTCATGAACTGAAAGGAAACCAGTTCTTAAATTCTACACAATCATGCAACTGCCCAAACCTGCAGTTTTCAGCGAAAGAAAGAAAACTGAAAGAAAGAGCTAGATTGAAAGTAAAAAGGGTAAATAACACTCAATAGTTTGAGTGAGAGATTCAGAAAGCAAACTAAACAACAGCAGAACTGACATGCTAATACTTCAGAGCTGGGCTAATCAGCTATGACAACAACCATGCTTACTACAAGCTCTCTATGGACTCAAGAGCTTCATGTAGACTTCATGAACGAATGAAAACATCATTACCAGAGAAAAGTACGTAGATCAGTTCAGATAAGTGTGTTGTATAATGCAGAAAGCTAAATAACTGGAAAAACTTTTGTTGAGCACGTCTTTCCCAATTGGCTGATGTAGATTTTTAGAGACCTTTCAAACTAATCCCTCCTATCTGAAGTGAAGGAAATAAATCTTTGCTTAAATGTTTGACAGGCTTTTAAATTTGAATCGCCTGCTGCATTTTCAGATGCCATTTTATCTTGAAAGTAAATGGGAATACAGTCCACCACGATGGATCTGATGCTCTGTCAGGAGTGTGAAATATTGACACATATAGACATTTATCTCCAATCTTCGTGAAATGAAGATGTCTTTCTACTCTCGGTGGAACTGCAGCTAATCCTGACTGACAACGAGACAAGTATTTCAAAACACATGCTCATGAGATGGACGGCCATTGCCTAGCAACAGAGCGCCGTGCTGCTGCAGCAGCTATAGATTTGAGCTTGAGCCCTAGCTCAGCCAGGCCAAATAATTCAATGTATGAATTATTCTGCATTGAGATATATGGTAAATAACGAGGCCGCTGCCGATGTGAGAAAAACATATTCAGGTCTCATGCACTGCAGGTGTGAGATGCATTCAGTATAAAAAATGAGCCATATTTCCACAGTAAAAACACTGTGAAGCATAATAGCATAATAGCAATTGCAATCATGTTCCACTGCGTGTGTGTCCAGGTCTTCCCCCGCACTCCTCACGGGAGTCTTCTGTCTTAGCCATCATAAAACTCAAGCACTTCTATTAAGAGGTAATCCTGCCATCATAAAGAAGTGTGCAATTGATGGCATTCAATTATACATGCATTAGCTCAGCTTAATGGATCTCTCAGATTTTGCTCCTCTCGTCGCATTCAGCTTCCAATGCTCCTGGAGACCCATGGTTGATCACTCCATCCTTTTCCCCTTCTCTCGTCCCCTCTGAGCATTATACAGGTATACTTCACCCCAGCAGGTGGTTCTGAAAAGTAATACTACTCGTTGAGCTGTGCAAGGGCTTCCTGTGGCTAAAGACATGCGTTTTTCTGGGAATAATAGCTGGTGGTTTGGACTGTTCTTATGTTCATTTCGGACTTTACATTGGTGTGTTGCACTGAGTCGGCCTGTTCATATAGTATGCCTTCATCTGAAGCAATATTTAACATCATTTTGAATGACATTACACAGCAGCTCTAAAATACAAACCCATAGTCAAATTCATACACTGCCCAATTAAAGGGCAATTCAGTTTCTCCATTCTGAATGTTCTAAACCTGTATGTTTTTAATTCTAAGTGCAAAAATATACTTTCAAAATATCTTTTGTGTTGCACAGAAGAACAAAATTCATACAAGATTGGAACGACATGAGAGTGAGTCAATTATGACAATTTTCATTTTTGGGTGAACTATCACTTCAAAAATGAATTAAGCAACCGTGAGGTTTCTATGCCAGAAGCAACTGGAGTAGAACCTCAATCACAGCAGAGACAGTATGAGGAGGAGGAGATGGACCACTTATACATCAATGAATGGAAGAAAATCACGAAACAGTGGATGCAGAAACTCCAGCTATTCCGATAAAAGAGCCAATTGTTTTTGGGATAAAAGCATTATATATTTTTTTGCTTTAAAGGGGACCTATTATACAAAAATAACTTTTATAAGGTGTTTGAACACAGTTGTGTGGCCATAGGGTGTGAAAACAACTAGCCTACAATGGTAAAAAAAAAGTATAATCCCACTAAATCATAAACCGTCTCTCAGAACAAGTGACTGCAGATTTCTCCATACGTACATGCCATCGTAGAGAAAAAGTCCTGCCCATTTGTGATGTTCTCTGCCCTATTAGCATAGACACAGCCCTGAGAGAGAAGCAGCAGTCCATCATTAGTGTTTTCTTGCTGTAGCTGCAATGTTAGCGCCAAAGAGGCATTACTGGGAAGCACCAATGAACGTAGGAGCCTCCATAGACTCCTTCTGCTGAGGGCACTGTGGTTAAATTAAATTGTCAAAGGAAATGTCCCTGCAAAAAAATCAGTAAATCCCTAAAAATGTTTAGGGATCAATGAAGTCGACCAATGATCAATGAATTTGCCGAGCTCATAATCAAAAGCGGGACTTCTAAAGTTTGTATTGACATGCGATCGCACCATGAGATCAGCTATGTCATTATTTTTATCGAGCCGTGCTCCTCGTCTGTGTAATTCATAAACGCAAATTTATTATGCACAGTTCAAATCTGATTACTTACTTTTAAACCAAGTACGTTTTCTGTCAAAATAAGAGGCTTGTACTAATAGTGGAATGTTTATTTTTATGCTGGAGCTTGAGCTCTTGAAGCTCCGCCCACTTATTGAAAGGGGGCCGGGAGAACCAGCTCATTTGCATTTAAAGGGACAAACACAAAAAAGTGTGTTTTGGCTCGTACCTTAAAATTGGAAATTTTATCAAGCTATAAAAATGATCTGTCGGTTATTTTGAGCTAAAAAGGGGCATAATAGGTCACATTTTTAAACATGCATGTGCATTAGCTGGACCAACACTCTTATTTATAAAAAGGGCTCTTTGTATCGATGGTTCCACAAAGAACCTTTAACATCCATGGACATTTTTGAATGCACTAGAGGTTCTTTGTAGTGGAAAAGAGTTTGTTAGATTACTAAAATGTTCTTCACGCCAAGGAAAAAATACTAAAAGTTTCACTAAGTTTCTTTTTTGGAAACTCAAAAGATTCTTCAATTGCATCACTGTAAAAACTCCCTTTTGAAACTTTTATTTCTAGATAAGTTCTATAAAGTTAATGGATTTTATTGATGATTTTGCATGTTACTTGAAACATACTGTGGCGAGGGGGGCGTGGGAAGGCGGAACGCTCTAAGGGGAGAGTGGGTTCGGAGACGAGCGGGGAAACAGTTGGCAAGTGAATGATGATTAACACCTGTATCTGATTCCAGTGATTGCCGGAGAGAGTTGAAAAGCATCCCGCCGGCCGCCAGAGGAGGTCGAGCAGTAGTGAGCCGATGCTGACAGCGAGCGACCCACGAAGAAGAGAGAGAGCCAACGAAGAAGAAGCGCCGTGTTTATGTTTTGTTAACAGTTTTATTTTGTGTGATTAAACACCTTTTTTGGCTCGTCACCCCTGACTTCCTCGTCCTTCCTTCCCTGATCCCCGAACCTTGCTACACATACTCTTGATTAATACATTTTGGTCTTTTAAAGGGGCCATTAACTGAGAAATCTAAATTCCCTTGATTTTTTGAGGTCATTGTACTATTAAAAACATCCTGTAAGTTTCAGAACTCAAAACTTTCTCAGTCTAAAAACAGCTTATATTGAAGCCACTCTGCCAAAACGACTGGTTGTGGAATTGTGCGGCTAAACATGGACTCTGCAGAAGATCAATGCCTGTTTAGCTCCGCCCACTGATTTGCACACATAGTAGGTAAATGACAAAAGCGGAAAACGCAGGTCTACCCAGAAACCACATGAGACAACAAAGACAACAAAACGCTGTGCAGTGCCAAGTTGAGGAAAAACAATGTTTGCATTGCCTTCCTTCTGATGCCAACGTTAGAAAAGAGTGGATTAACTTTTTCAATGAAGTTTCAGACCGTGTCAGTAAGAACTTGGTCCTTTGTTCACTTCATTTGACCTAAAATTCGTTTACAAACAGAAAGATTGAATCTAAAAGACGATGATGTGCCAACTATATAGGATCCGACAGTAATGTCAAGCGTGAGTAACTGCTTTTATTATGTGGTCACTATTGCTTTGTCTGTTATTTCAGATTATTTGATATGTACTGAGTATGCTTTTAACCTAAATCACAGCAGCATGCATTTATGAAGGATGTACATGTAGGATGTCAAACATGTTAGCCAATCACACCAGTGGGCGTTTACTTCCGAGCCTACAGTCCGCCACGCCTATTCAAACAGAGCGTTCTGATGAGGCTGGCCAAACAGGACAGAAAATAGCCTATTACTTCTAAATGATGATGTTTTTGGATGTAAAAATCTTGATAACATTTCAAGTGCAATACAAAATAAAAAAGCAGTTCATGAAACCTTTAAAGTAAACAGAAGTTGTTCCTTCATGACAAGAAGATGGCTGCCAGATGAACTATCTTCCCTTGAAAGGGCCATGACCATGACTCCAACGTTAAAAGTGATGGAGGTGGAAGCTCTAAAATAAAAATCAAACATGTCAACACATACACTGGTGATGGATTCAACTCAGAAACGGAACACTACACTTCTACATCTGTGTAGGTTGAACGGTGCTTTGCAGTGCAGGTCAGAAGAGACACAGAGGTGAGGAATAGGAGAGAGGCTCACTGAAGCAGAGAAGTGATTAGAGCAGTTCAGAAACACAGAGAGAGAAATAGAGCGAGAGAAAGCATGATAAAATCTCTCAGGAGCTCTGCTAAACCAGAACACACCTGCTGGCCTACAAGATGGGCATCCACCTGCTGCCAGACTACAAATCAGCTCACACCTCTACACTCCACCTGTGTCCACCACCACACATCTCATTACAGAGCTCCTCTGCATCTGAACCGCCATGAAAAGATCCTTGATGGAGATGTCAGAAAAAATGTGATCCAGCACTTCATAATTGTAACATCTGGATCAAGTCCACTCTAATCACTAGATAAGTGTTCTTGGCAAGCTCCGTGATGGGTAGGGAAGAGTGACGAGAGGTGGAGAGAGATAGACGAGCAAAGGCCTGGCTAATGTCTCGTTCACAGCCTCATGTACATGAAAAATGGATTTTCAGTCCGGCTGTTTAGCTGTGCTGTCCTCTGCAGATTTCATTTGAATTGACAAACGAAAATAAATCTGATTTTGAACAGTGTCCTTTACATTCAAATTCATTAGGTCTTAACGGAAGCGGAGATGATGTCTAGCCTCAATGGTGGGACACTTACAATCCCTTACGCCCATCCAAATATCTGTGCCGTATATCAATGCATCATTCCTCTTCCCTGAAAAAGCTCTGGTGGGCATCCCGAGGCTGTTGATGCAGAACCTTAATTCATTTTCAGTCTAAATGGGCAGGAATGGGGAGGGGGTTGGACCATTAGCCCACGGCATAGTGGCGGTCCTATCAAGTGGGTCATTTGCATGGCGGGAAAACGACTTTGATGTACAAAGCACAGCTACAGGAGAGAAAGAGAGAGTTAGTAATAGATCAAGAGAGAGGAGGAGTGCGAAGGAACTGGGAAACACCCCGTTAATGGCCCTCTTGTGTGTAAAGGAGGGGCTGCTGGTAGGCGGTGGAGGAGTTTGGCGCATCTGACGGGATGAGGTGAGGAACAGAGGTAGCCTTAAGCAAACTCAATCATATAAAGCTGGAGCCAGAGACTCCAGCATGCAGAAATAGGAAGGTAGTTTATTTTCCTTTCTTGCATCTCAACACACAAACCAACACATGGACACAGTCACTGACATGTATAGGGACATAACACACTGTGTTAACATACCTGTCTATGTGTGCATTTCCTGTGTGCATTTGTTTTTGATTTAATGCACAAACAAACTCCTTTTCTCTGCCCTTATCTTTTCACCATAATCACACTTTATTCTCATGAGTTGTTGTCTAATGTGTGTCTCTCTTTTCCTCTCAGAGACAGAGGAAAGTTGATTTAATTACATCTTGCAGCCACTTCATTCCGGAGGATGGTTAACTGTGTGCCAGGAGCAGAGCGGAGCTCTATGTTGCGATCTGTACTGCTTAAAAAGACTGATGGCGAGAGACTAACAAACATGAATGCAATGAATAAATAATGATTGAAATGAATTAACAGAAATCCAAACATTTTCATCATCTGATCCGCATTTACTTGACATTTATATTTATGCATTTAGCAGACGCTTTTATCCAAAGCGACTTACAGTGCATTCAGGGAATACATTTTTTCCAGTATGTGTGTTCCCTGGGAATTGACCCCACAACCTTTTGCGCCGAGCCACAGGAACACTAATTTAATAACTTGAATACATTTGTATAAATTATAGATAGTACAGTCAACAAAACATCAATGTAGTTAACATAATACAGCTTATGAGAATATTTTTTGTTATGTTAAAGGATTAGTTCACCCCAAAATACATTTTTTGTCATTAATTACTCAAGCTCATGTTGTTCCAAATCTGTAAAACCTTCGTTCATCTTCAGAACACAAATTAAGATATTTTTGATGTAATCTGAGAGCTTTCTGACCTTCTACAGACAGCAACAGAACTACTAAATTCAAGGCCCAGAAAGGTACTAAAGACATTGATAAAATAGTCCATGTGACATCAGAGGTTCAACCACTGTCATGAACGCATGTCGAAGATTGACAGTGAAGAGAATTGAAGAATTGTTGAATAAAGTTATTTTTTCTTTGCGCACAAAAAGTATTCTAATAGCTTCACAGAACTAAGGTTGAACCACTGATGTCACACATGGATTATTTTAACGATGTCCTTAGCACCTTTCTGGGCCTTGAATGTGGTAGTTCCCTTGCGGTCCATGGAAGGTTAGAAAGCTCTCGGATTTCATCAAAAATATCTTAATTTTTGTTCTTAATTCAAGAATATCTAAGAATCTAAGAATTCTTAATTCATTTTTGGGTGAACTATCCCTTTAAGTGCTTCCTAAAGCTAAGATGAACTTTAGCTCGTCCTGTAAGTATGGCCAAAAACGAAATGTTTTAGTAGTGAATAACTAATTTAATAACTTGTTTGAGAACAACTAATTGAATTCAGACTTTTGAATTTCATTATATAATGTTTAACATTATAACATTGTACATAAGTCATCACTGCCACTTAATTTATTGATAATTTAAATAATCCTTAATTCGTAAAGAACAAATAAGAGCAAAAAAAATTTTTATTCAGAAGCAAACATACATTAACAGAATTTTTACACAATAAATGGGAATACTTGAGCTGAACTTGAATGTGACCAATAGGAAGTTCCTGACATGCTGGATGTGTTTCAGAGAACAACATTGTGTCCAGATGTTTTATCAGGCTAAACAACGTCCTCGTCTGACACATGAAAATGAGGCGATGGAGCAGTCCCACTGCTGTCTACATAATCTCACCCTCAGCTCTGAGGTCAAAGGTCACTCTCTCGCTTTTGAGGCATACAAAATGGTTAATCTCTGCATCAGTGCAGAATGCTTGAGTGGAAAATGATTACACAACTTCTTAACAAAGCTGTATGAGAGGGACAAGATCACACTGCCGCTAATGATGAGATCTGAAGCTTTGGATTCATGGAAAAGCTAACGGATTCTGATCAATGTGTTCATACTGCAGAATGTGTGATCTAATGAGGTCAAGATGCTGCAATTGTGTATTATTTACACAGCCAGAAGTTAACAAAAAAATCAATGCGAGCAGAGCTGTGTGAAGATGAACAAAGCGAGTCCTCTTCTTAGTCCTCTTAAAGCGATTTTATTGGTGAGTCAGAGGGCTGATGACCAAGCTCCTCTGCCGCTCTTCATTTCATCTGAAGTCAAACAAGCACCTGGGCAAGACACCAGAGTGGAGGAGAGCAGAATGGGGAAGGAAGGGAGTGTGTAGGAGATGGGTGTAGGAGATGGGACAGGTATTTGACATGTAATCTGCTGATAAAGAGAAGATTGAAAAGTGTGCTTGCTTAACTGTTCAACAGGCAAACAGCTGTGAGGGAAAACAAAGCTGGAGAAGGACACAGAAGCAGCAGAGTAGGTGGAAGAAAATGACAGGAAAGAGAATGCACACTTTGTTCTCTTGAAGCGCTGTAGTCGTGCCAAGTCACACTGTTAAACATTCATAGTAAATGTGTGCAAATTATGTGAAAGCATGACAAAGAATCAGTTGTGTGTGTAACAATGTCGCTTTAGGTCCATTCACACAGCAGATATGCCCCAGGCAGGGCTGATACATGCAGTATACATACAGCTCCTACTTGAATGGGCAAAGACTGAAATCTTCAACACTGTTGGTCAAGATTATGTGTAAATAATGTATTTCAAAGCAGCAATTTGTGATGTAAAGTACTGGTACTTTGACAGTCAATTCAGGACAGAAGATTGAGAGGCAGCTGCTCAGTGTCTTCACTCGATGTTAAGAGCAATTTGTAGTTAAAATGCTTGCCTTGCCAAGGATATTAATGTAAAAATAGTTTTGTCATTGAAAGTACAGTAGACAGGCAGGCTAAATATCATGTCAAAAACATGTAGATCTGAGCAGTTTCGGAGTATGAATGCAGAAATTTACATTCTGGATAACTTTAGCAGCTTCAATAAGCCTCGACAATTAGATACAGAAAAACTTCAAAGCACTCTTTGTTCAATGGCTTTTTTTGTACTTTATTTTTGTTAATATAAATAAAGCTCAAATCATGCTTAAAAATAAACAAAAAACGATTTGGTTCCTCAGGTTGATCCAGTTAATGCACACATTTGCTTTAAGGAAATCAAATTGTATCAAGAAGGTGTTGGGCTCTTTTAACTAAAACACAAAACTTCTATTCAAACAGCTGCCATGTTGATTTCTTCCATCATTATTCTATGAGTGGTCTCCTCCTTACACTGTCTCTGGTGTATATCTAGTTTCAAAGTTGAGAAAGAGACAGATCAGTGAAGTATAAAGCAATTTCTAAATCTCTCAAAATGTTGACGTTGTTTCAGCTGAAAAAGACACTGTACTCCACTTTTCCTTGCCCACAGTCATTTTCTCAGAAAGTGACACACACAGTGACTTACACTAACACAAAACGATCTCTATATATAAACAGTGAAGGATAAAATGGGGATGTGTGTGTCAGATGTACAGATGATCATCAGTGAGAGAAACATACAGTGACTCCTCCAGAGCACCTCCACATCAGTGTCAGCACAGCTGATCTTAGACTTCTGGGGCCCTATGCAAAACTGTGTCGAGCGGGGTTCGTGTGGTTATGAACGAATGAATGAAACGCATTTGTTCGCGTTGTTTTAGTCTCGAGCAAGAGACTTTACAACATTCACGTTACATGATTTGACTAATTTTTACATAGAAAGGGTGACAGCGCCGCATTACAATATATGTATTTATTTTTTTAAATCTTCTTTTTGTTCCTCAAAAGAAACAGGTTTTGAATGACATGACATGAGTGTGAGTAAATGATGACAATTTTAATTTTGGGGTGAACAATCCCTTAATGATGGTAGTTCTGCAAGACTGTGTAAAAAAGAAACCACATCTAGGATGTTGTCCTAAACAAACAAACTGCAACTTTCAAAATGAACACTTATGATTTAGAAATAAAGTAACAGCTGCTAAAATGTCCTTTTCACCCACACTCTTAAAAACAAAGGTGCATCATGATGCTATAGCAGAGCCTTTTTTTGTCTAAACGGTTCCATAAAGAACTTTTAACATCTGAAGAACCTTTCTGATTCACAAATGACTTTGTGGCAAAAGAAGGTTCTTCAGATTATAAAAAGGTAAGGAAGAGATGTTCTTTAAAGAACCTTTGACTGAATGGCTCTTTGTGGAACCAAAAATGGTTCTTCTATGGCATCACAGTGAAGAACCTTTATATTTAAAAGTGCATGCACCTGATTACCATTTAAAATCTACAATTTCAGACTAACTTGGAAACATTCAGATTCGAAAGAGAGGACACGACAGAAGTTAAAAATAGCATCTACACCTCTCTGCCAATGACATCCCTTTATCTTATATTGCCTAGATAGGATATGACAGAGAGACTAGAGAGACTAAGTGTCAGAAGTCCGATAAGAAGTGGAGAGAGAGGCTGATGATGCAGACTGAAGCTGAAGAGGATGGAGAAATGAAACGCAGAATTGAATGCAAACGTTTTAATCCACTGACAGTTCAGAAATATTTAGATCAGTTTAAATATTTATACTTTCCAAATCTGAAGACTATGTATGGCTCATTTAAAAAAAAGTGTGAAGCTCTCATTTCAATTTTAAATGCTTTTGACTTGGAAAATGTCTCTAGCTGATTGGGTAAACTCTCTCACCCACACACTCGCTTGCTCCAAAAAATAAATTGTAAAAAAAAACAAATTCAACAACTCCAACACACTATCACCTCAGAAACCATGACAACCTTTGCTAACAAAATGGGCTGGAGGCTGTTTGAAAGCATTTGGGGAAGAAAAGAACTGGCACAACATTACTCACATCTACATCCATCACTCATTTCTATACTGCTAAATGCCCATGCGTTTGATGGGTATCAGCGTGGTTATTCTGACCTCATGAACATATGAATATAGCCTGCTTCACAAATCCACTAGGTCTCTATATGCAACAATCAGCACAGTTACAGAACATACAAAATCCTGCATTAGTTCACTAAATTGTTCAATGAATCTTTAAAAAATGGAAGTATGGAATATGTTATTTATTTGAGTAGCAAAAAACCAACGAAGCAAGAATCTTGATTCCACCAAGAGTGTGAAAAAAGAAACCAGAGAAGGTTCATGGGAGTGTTTAGAGTGATCCAAGCACAGATTGGTATGAGATAAGAAAGTGGCCATCTGTGAGGAAAGGAGGTTTTAACATCCAGCTCCTGGCTGATGAGAATCAAATCAGTCTCCTTGGCATCGTAGTCATTAGAGGCGACGATAATGACAATAGGCCGATTTGAACACACTCTGGTGTACGTCTGAGGTCTCTGGATGCATGTTGCCTGATTACTGTGGAAATGCTGACGATGAGATTGGCTGTGGGGTGATTAGAATAGACTATAGCAGCACTAAAGCCTTATGACACAAGGGCAAGGTTAAGCCTTCACTGACTTAAAGATTAGGTCAACCTAATGTATTAAGCATGAAGACCATAGACTAGAGACCACAAGGAAGGAGATCATAAAAAATGAAAGCATTTTTTCTAGGATTCTGTGTGTGCGTGTGTGGCTAAAGCGACTCTCTGTATGATTCTTGGAGTCCGGACACAAATCCCCTGTCCTTCAGGACGATGTGAAGTTGTCTTTGTGTCCTAAAAGCATCTGGAGCATCTCTCATAGTCACCTGGAGGCCAGTGGCAGAGCCTCTAGTATCTTATCTCAATCAGAGAGCTGTTAATCCATCCGTGCCCTTCCTGCTGCTCTTTCAGGCCTGTATGTCCTTACTCAGGTCAGGCCAGATCGAAGACTGGTGACAAGTTTCTGGCTCTTCACAGGCACCTGCTCTCTCGCCTTTGTTGATGGCAACACATAGCCAACACTCAGCCAACCTTTACCCTGCCATTTATTCACAGTTAACATAACAGGGAATGAAGTGTGATGTTAATTTTTTTTATTTTAAGCCGTTATATATATATATATATATATATATATATATATATATATATATATATATATATATATATATATATATATATATATGATGAAGGTATGCCATGCTAGAAATTGATGTCACAACCATAAGCAAATTTATCAACATGAATGCAGCATGCTCAGAAAGAGGGTGGAATAAGATCATGTATGCTGAGCAATATTATAAGTGAAGAGGTAAAACTTAAAATGCCCCAGAAGAGTAGAAAGTCTCCCAAAGTCTTGTTTTATCAGGATCATTCAAGAAATCCTCCAACTTAAGGTTTACATTCTTTGAAGGAGAAAAAAAGAGGCGGAAAAAGCGCTGCTGTGCTTTGAAAAACAGCTTCTGTGGCAGTATCAAAAAGATCCTATTTGGATAAAAGGAAAAGTAATAAAGGTTGGGTTTTAGCCCTGGTTTGTTTCTTAGGAAGTAAAATACTTGTTTGTTAAAAAATGTAATTTAAAAGTGTCATGGTCCTGAGAGTTTGTACATTTAAAAGTCAAAACGTAGTTCCTTTCTTTGTGATTCAATATTGATAAAACAAAATGTTCTTGCTAAAAAAGATGAAAAGAGGTGGACTCAGCATTTCACTTTTTAAAACACAAGCCACTGCCTTTGAGAGGTGGGTCGTGATGCTCTACAAGTACTACGACAACATTTCCTTAAGTAACTTGTGTGAAGAAAAAACAAAAACTTCTCACTTTTTTGTTATTGTAAGTCTGGTGATCTGCAAAGCTACTGATTTTATTGAGATACGATTTTAGTTCTCCACCCAAAACCCAAGATGTGTATACATCTTCCCAGTTTTAGATGACCATCTGCATTATGAAACATGTTCACAGTTTCATAATGTCTCCATTCATATACTTTTTTCACCATTATCACCACCAGTGCTTTATGAACCTTGAACCTATGTAAAGAGTACTCATTATTTGAACAGTAATTTCACTGGATGCTCTCTTCCTCTTACTCAAATAATTATTTTTATCATGAATTTTGCTCCTACTTGAGTAATTATTACAAATAAACAACATTATTTGTACTCGAGTACAGATTTTGGCTACCCAGCACTGATGCTGACTTACCTAGCACTGGTGTTACGGAGGATGACGAGGGCATCAGGAAAACCATCCATGTTGTAGTCTCCTAAGTGCAGGGTGATAGGAATGCCTGGAGGCACAAATCCCCACACAGAATCCTTCCTCGTGAAGTCCATCAGCACCGGCACCCACTGGAACAGCAGAGGAAGACAATTCAGTTACATGAGCTGGCATGGACCAGAGATCACTGCTAACCTAAATGGAAAAGCAATATAATTCCTCAAAAGTTAACTAAATTCACAACACCGTTCAATGCAGTTGACATGAATCACTATATGAAGTATTACACAGAAAGTACAAAATTAAACGTTTAAAATCAATATTACTGATGTGTAATACTGTCCAAATATTTTCTGATTTTATAAAGTGACAAAATTACATTCTTAAATTAGTTGATGGTATTATGATAAATTTGTCAGGGTAGGGATGCTGGGTAGCACATTACGAATGCCACTTGTTTAAACCAGTGTCTGGTATGAGCCAAATTTAACAGGTCATGTAAAAAAAAAAAACATTCCTAAATTGGACTGAATGTAGCCAAAGCAAAGCAGCACACCAGACAGTGCAGCATTATGGTTCTCTAGCTCTCTGGGTTCGGCCATTTGCACGTGTGTGGGGGAGGCACAGGCGCAGATGCTACACGCTTTACTCACTCATGAATGTAAAACAGAGAGCCAGGTGCATCTCTGCATGTTTACATCCATGGGGATGGAGGCACAGAGACATGAGGGAGGGAGAGAGAGATTGCTAGAGATATGCAGGGAGAGGCGAGATGGACACAAAGTGGTAAAGAGAGAATGCAGAAGAAAGAAGGCAGAGCGTTCTGTAATGGCTGCTAATACAATTTTCTCCTGACCCTCGGTACACAGCTAGAATCAGCAATGCATGGATCAGGCAAAGAGAGAGTGTGTATTTGTACAAAATAATATGTCTAAAGCTAATATTGGTAATATCTCTAAAGCAAGAACTAATTGACGTTAGTCTCGTCTCTGCTAAATAGAAAAATAGAAGTCAAGCTCGTAAGTCATGGTGTGCACTGTAGGCCTAGCCTCGTCATTATGAGCTAATGTGAGAGTCCTGCAATGTTTGTTTACATTGCAGCACCATTTCCCGGTAAGCACTTGACAGGTAATCTAGGAGAATTTCTGTTGAACCGTGGTTTAAAATATTTGATATGCTCTTCAGACTGTTAAAGTAATATACAGTAACAATTACAAACAGTTTAAGCATCGCAATAGCTAAACAATTAAATAGATAACCTATATACTATCACAAACATAATTAACCTAAAAACACAGAGAAAATAACTAACCTTATAACTGCTAGAGATGTAACATACTCAGTGCTTGACAATTTGTGCGACCCGCTCAGATTGTGCTACCTCCCATTAAAACAGATAGGTAGCACAAATCGACAGCGAAAAATGCTCCCTATCAGATTGTGCTACCAGCATCTTATTCATGTGGTTTGAGGCCTTTTTTAATGTCCATACCTACCCCTACCCTAAACCTACCCGTCCACACCTACCCTTACCCTAAACCTACCCGTCCACACCTACCCCTACCCTAAACCTACCCGTCCACACCTACCCGTACCCTAAACTTCCCTTAAAACAATACACATATATTATTGGTAGCACAATCTGATATTGGTAGCACAACACACTAATACGCTTCTAATATTCAAATCCGTTAAAGGATTGTTAGGTTGCATTAACTAGGTCAACCGGAACCGGGAACATTTCCCATAAAACACGATGTACTTGTTACATCGTAAGAAGAATGACATCTACGCTAACATTAGGCTTTTTCTTTCTTATTCCGAGGTCACCGTAGCCACCCGATCCGGTCCTTATCCAGCCCAAATGATCACTGCATGTAGATCCAGTCCTCCAGATCAGATGGATCAGCACCTGAGCTGACTGACACCCTACAGCCCTGAACATCAGTGGAGACCAGGACACCTAGATGAGCCCCAGAGACAGATCCCCAGTGAGGACCTCGTCACCTAGACAGCCATCGGGAAAAGACCACTGGAATTAGTGGAGCCCTTACAATCTAACTTTGCTGCAGTTGGAACAAACTACTGGTTCGTCTGGCCGGAGGGGAACTGGCCCCCCCTGACTGAGCCTGGTTTCTCCCAAGGTTTTTTTCTCTGTTCTGTCACTGATGGAGTTTTGTTTCCTTGCCCTTGTCACCTCTGGCTTGCTTAGTTGGGGACACTTAATTTCCAGCGATATCACCGACTTGATTGCACAGATACTATTTACACTGAACTGAGCTGGACGATGACATCACTGAATTCAATAATGAAATGCCTTTAACTCAAAATTTTCCTATTTTGATTAGAGATCGACCGATATATCGGTTTACTGATATTTAAGCATTTTACCATAATCGGATATCGGTTTTGAAATAAACTTATAAAGTGAATTTTGCATCCGATGACCCCTTTAAGCTTCAAATAGAGATGTAACAAATACAGTTTAAACTGCTAGAGATTACAAAAACAAACTTTCAAATAATTATTCACAATAACTGCAAACCTTCAAACATTAGAGACACAACACTTTAACTAAACTTCAATCCATAGAGTAGAGATAAAACTATAATTAACTTTCCAGAGTAACTTTGCAAGGTAGCTGATTCCATAAAGCTATAGGGTCAGCGACCAAAAAAGTAGTATCAGCCTATAATTTTAGACAAGATTGTGGGACATGCTAAAGTGCTTTATCAGAAGATCTTAAAGATCTGCTAGATAAGTAAGGGAGGATAAGATATTTAATGTACAATGGGGATTAATCATTAAGGGTTTTAAAAACAAACAGTCTTAAACTGGATCCTAGACTAAAATGGAAGCCAGTGAAGGGAGACTAAAATTGGAGTGATATGATCATATTTTTTTAGCGATGTTAACAGCCTTGCAGCAGCATTCTGGACCATCTGAAGATGCAAGAGTGAAGATCAAGATCACAACAATTCTGAAGAAATAAAAATTTAATATTAATAACTTTCTCCAAATCCTGAAAAAACAAGAATGTTTTAGAAATTATGTGTAGCTCAACTATTTTTAACAACTGAGTTAATGTGTTTGACTCAAAGTTCAAGAACGACACCCAAATTTCTCACCTGAAGCAAAATTGAAGGAAAATGATTACCAAGCTTATTAACCAGGCAATATCTAGATTTCAGGGGACCAAAATCATTATTTCAGTTTTGTCATTATTATGCTGGAGACAGTTATTTGATAACCAAGACCTCGAAGCAGTCCAGAGAAGGCTGGATGGAGTCACCAGTTTTCCAAGGCAAATATAGCTGAGAGTTATCAGCAAATAAATACAAATTAATATTATTTTGCACAATAATACTTAAGGTTAAAAAAAAGGGGACTCAATATAGACCCATGAGGAACCCCACTAACAATTGGGGCTGAAGATTAGGAGAACTTGCTGAAAACCAGTGTTGGGAGTAACGCATTACAATAATATGACTTTTTTCAAGTAACTAGTAAACTTCAAACTTTCAAGTAACTTCAGCCTGAGGTTTATTCATTACGTTTTTTTGGTGTGAAAGGGCTTTACATTTGCTTTAAATGGAACTTCTTGTATTAAAAGCAAACAATCAAGCCCTGCTCATATTTAAAAAGTAACGCAAAAGTAACGCCATAAAAAGTAACTAAGTAACGTTATTAGTTAATTTTTTAGGGAGTAATGCAATATTGTAATGCATTAGAATGCCCAGGACGACCCAGAGGCATTCCTGGGGACCCATCTTATTGAGAGGCACGTGAGGGGGCGGGGCTGGGGCAGATGGAGATTGTTTAGCCCGAACCTCCCGGTCAATCCAGCTCCGGAACAGCTCGCGGACTCATGCTGGGCTTGGAGGAGGGCTCAGAAACTCCGTTCCTGATCATCCCTCATGCCCAGCAGTGCCTGATGGCTTTTATCCGGTCTCTCCATGCCAATTACTGCAACGAGATAAAGGTGTTTCTCATTTGCACTTGACCTACTTATGCACTGCTCGTCTCCTGTCTCTCCCGTTGCAGACCGCGCTGAACCACACCCCCCTCGCCACACAGGGGCTCCAAAGTCTACACTCAAAGGTCCAAATCTGAATTATCAGTGTCAAAGTTCAGGACCCGAACAATTGGTTATTACAAAACTTGTTTTTAATAAAGATGCATAACATGCATAACAAATCAACACAAATAAATAAAGTGCCCTTTGCATTTAAAATACATTAATTACAAGTGAAAAAGTGGCAAAACAATTAATTTAAGTGTCAGCATTAGAGGTCGACCGATATGGGCTTTCCAGCGATCGGTAGCCAATATATGATTTTTTGGTCCCCTATTTTTTTCCCCCTTCATCTCATAAAAGAGAGTAGATTCATTATTTATTGCAGGGCACAAGATGGTAGTAGTAGTAGTAGTAGTATTATGAATGAATGAATCATGTATATAGCGCTTTTATTGTGTATTGCTATACACCCAAAGCGCTAAACAATCATATATGCTCTCACCACACCACCACAGTGTAGAGCATACATTTGGATGATGCACGTGCCACAGCACAAGTGTATGCTCTCACCACACACCAGCTACAGGTGGAGAGGAGAGAGAGTCATAGAGCCAATCAAGTGTATGCTCTCACCACACACCAGCTACAGGTGGAGAGGAGAGAGAGTCATAGAGCCAATCAAGTGTATGCTCTCACCACACACCAGCTACAGGTGGAGAGGAGAGAGAGTCATAGAGCCAATCAAGTGTATGCTCTCACCACACACCAACTACAGGTGGAGAGGAGAGAGAGTCATAGAGCCAATCAAGTGTATGCTCTCACCACACACCAGCTACAGGTGGAGAGGAGAGAGTCATAGAGCCAATCAAGTGTATGCTCTCACCACACACCAGCTACAGGTGGAGAGGAGAGAGTCATAGAGCCAATCAAGTGTATGCTCTCACCACACACCAGCTACAGGTGGAGAGGAGAGAGAGTCATAGAGCCAATCAAGTGTATGCTCTCACCACACACCAGCTACAGGTGGAGAGGAGAGAGAGTCATAGAGCCAATCAAGTGGATGGGGATTATTAGGAGGCCATGATCGACAAGAGCCAGTGGAGGGAATTTGGCCAGGACACCGGGGTTACACCCCTACTCTTTACGATGAGTGTCATGGGAGTTTTAACGACCACAGACAGTAAGGACCTCGGTTTAACGTCTCATCCGAAAGACGGTTCTCTTTGACAGTACAGTGTCCCCATCACTATACTGGGGCATTAGGAGGACCCACACAGACTGCAGGGTGAGCACCCTGCTGGTCTCACTAACACCTCTACCAACAGCAACTTAGTTTTCCCAGGAGGTCTCCTATCCAGGTACTGACCAGGCTCAACCCTGCTTAGCTTCAGTGGGCAACCAGTCTTGGGCTGCAGGGTGATATGGCTGTGGCCTCAGGCTGTGGTTGTAGTAGTAGTAGCCTAATTCATAGTAATAATAGGCCTACATAGCTCAAAATTTAAGCACCTTCTCAAAAAAGTTCTGAAGCTTTTTGTTTATGTTTGCTGACAGACAGCAGTGTTTCCCACAGACTTGCACATGCAAATTGCAAATTGATTCTCTTCCAGCAGAAGGCGCTGTTGGAGCACAGATATAATGGTTTCCCTGGTAGCAGCTGTAATAAGCGCTGCGCTCACAAACGCTACATTACAGGAAAGAAAGACTTTGAGCTTCAGAGCTTTTCTGAAAACGATCAGTTTTTTTCAAAGATACATTCATATAAAAATACTTGCGCTGCATTTTTATTTTGAAACGAGCAATGCTCATGTTTCAATGAAGTATATGCCTTTTGGAAAATCTAGATATTTGTGCTGGTCAGTTTTGATATAATGACGAGCTGCCACAAATAACTCTATATAACTCAAACTCGGAAACACTTGGACACTGCTATAAGTCAAATGACAACAAATGTTACAAAGGAAAAGTGTGAATATGTCGCCTTCGCTTTCATTTTGGACTCCAAAAATTAAACAAATTATTTAAAAGTTTAACAAGCGTTTATCAAAATATGAAATATAATTAGTGCTCTTGAGATATGAAATTGAGGCGGGTCCGTATTGAATTCACTCCAGGTTTGGATCCTGACCGGAGTACAGACTTTGAGAAGCACTTGTCTATTGTATCAAAGGCCGTATTGTAAGATCGAGTCTTTTTGTATTTTTTTGCTATGATGAACAATAACTAACCTTTAAACCACTAAACATTAGATATATAACAATAGCTAACTTTCAGAGAGTCTCTTTCAGAGAGAGAGAAAACTGTCAACTATGAAAACATCTTATATGAGTTATTAATGAAAAATATGATCTAGTTATAAATTAATTCATTCTGCCAGATATCCTATGATGACCTGGATGAATGACAACCAAGATAGACCCATCTTCAGTTCACTGACATATGTTCCCTCTCTCCTGTTTTCTTCCTTTCTTTCATTTCACTCACTCAGTTAATGAACGTTGAATGGTTCTTAAGCTCCTGGAGCGCTTCCCTCTCATAAGACTGCTGAGCCAGACCTCAACCCCCACCTCAGGTCCTAAGTAAGCAGTTCTGACTGATGGGCTGTTAAAACAGTTTATGAGATGTTATGACAGCTTATGGGCACTCTTACTGATGACTCATAATAAGCAAGTAGAAATGCTGACAGGGTTTTGAGATGAACATGCTTGGCAAACCTTTTCCAAACTAGGGCCATTATTGTTCAGAACCTCAATACCAGCTGAAATAAAAAATGATCCTTATGAACGACGCTGAGTGGGTGTACATTAGGGCTGGTCCGAATACCATTTTTTGAGCTTCGAAGCTTCAGTAGTAATAAACACTGAATAGTCGAAGCTTCGGCGGGAGGGAGCTGAACATATTCTTCTCTCTAATAAAAGCAGGAATCCCTGTGTGACTCTTTGTATGTTTGCATTTTTATTATGTTGAGAACCGTTCATCCAATCGACTTCACGCACAGCATCCCAAGACTTTCACTCGAATCTCTGGACAATTGGCAGAAAGAAAACGCATGCATCACATTCGGTCTTGTGATAGCAAAAGGTCCTTTTACATGTTGCGTCTTTTGCGTGCTTAAGTTCATTATTTTAAATGTAGATGTGCGGCAAGCGCACTCATAATAGAAGATTTTCATGAAATATGCTATGGGTCAGCACGAACGTCTTTCATTGGTGAATGGTCTGTTGCTGTTGCTGGTGCAGATGTTCAGCCAGGCGGACAAGTTGAGAACCGTTTCGCAGGGACGCCAAGTGTTCAAAAAAAATATATAAAATGGATATTCGAATCTCAAAATTGAAAATCGAATGCCAACCCACCGAACAAGTATTAGAATAAATGGATATTCTGGTCCAGCCCTAGTGTACATGCTGGTACTTGTTGAGACACTTTAAAATGCTTGCACACATTCAGTTCTGTTTCTGTGTGTGTGAGCTATCCCAGAGTCCTTTCCTTACAATCTACTTATGAACTACAGTAAAGCATCACATACAAAAACAAAACACTTCTCTCAAGAAGCCACTCACATAGAATGGCCTTAACTCCCAGCTGAACTCAGCTGAATTGAAGACTCTTTTCATTCAACATAGAAATGATTATATAAACAGTAATTGCCCTTGTGGCCATCTACAATCGGCTTCCATCACTCTGTGTTTGCTTGTGTAAATTGACTTATATCAGTGCCGACTGCCGGTTAATGCTAAGTCTTATTGATTTATTAGGGAGGGTAGATGGAAATCACAAGGCTGTGGGCTGACATTGTGGTGAACACCGAGTGGGTCTACTCAAGTCCTTCTAGCTGATAGTTAGAGTCAAATTGATGCATGTTTGAGATTATTACTATTCTGAACAAAAGTGTTTTCAAACCTTCAAATTTAAGAATGAACTGTCTCTGACAGCAAGTGGCACTCATAGAAAAGCAGAAATACCCAATTTACCAAAGTATGCAAAGCGCTGCACATTTTTCCATTTCAGACACCCACTTATGGAAAATAAATAAACTATTTACAGTATACACAGCTTTTCAAAAGACAATCTGATTGTAATTTTGTATTTTTGTGTACTATTTATCAGATAACAGATTTTTTTATGTAACAGCAATGTTTCTGTGCATGTGAAACTTATTGGTTAGCCAGCTTAAGAAAGAGATTACAACACCTCTCTGTAAAAGAATCAGTTGCATTGACAGCAAGCAAATGTTTGTCGGTCCAAACAGACGCATTAACAGCCATTCATTCAAAATGTTTATCACACTGGATTTTCACACCGGACATTCGTTGTGGTGTGAACAGGCCTTCAGAAGATTAGGAAAAAGCAAGAGAAAAATATAGCAAACATGAAAGACTAAGAGATGATTTAGCAAGTAAAGGTATTGAGAATTAGATGGTGAGACATATCCTGCTTTACGATGAAAGTGAGAACAGCTTGCATGTGCCAAACTTGGCATCTAGACAGTCTGAATATGAGCAGGTTTGATCTACATTGAAAACATCCTTCCAAAGTTTAAAAATAACCTGAACCAGCTACCGCTGAGAGTAGGTGTTGGCGGCATTAGCTGCTGGACAATGAAGACTGTTGGCGGCAAACCACCCTATTAGCGTCGACCAATACCATTGTACAGAGAGCCTAGCACACATCATCGCAACATGCAACGACATCCCTCAATCTTTAAAGCTGACGTATGAGTGGAGGAGGCTGGCAGGGTCATACAGAGAGGTAATATAAAAGGCACCATGCAGAATTCATGCAGAAATAAGCCTGACAGGATGTGACTGGCAAAATGTCCAGCTTATCAGCAGCCTTTGGAGAAATGTGAACAGGTTTTAAGTCAATAATTCTAGCCTAGTAAACAGTTTATACTTTAAGCCGCCATACAACCAAGAGAGTATTTTCCCACCATCTACTTTACACAGACCTGGACTCTCTAACAGGTCAGGGAGGGTTTGGGCTACTCCTCAGGCAGGTGCAGAGAGAGCCAGTGTATGCGTGAGAGCTCATCTGAGAATCAGCCAGGCCTTCCTAACAAAGACTCTGCACATTTATCATCCTGTTTGTGGAGAACGTCTACCTGACAGTTCATTGAGGCCGAACAGGTGAACACGTGGCATGACGCATACAAAAATATGCTTTTGCATGTCAAGACTATAACTGGCACCTCAGAGAGTGCATGAATGATGAGAGGAGGGATTAGAAAGCCTGAAGATGAGAAGAAAGAGAGGAACAGGTAATTTGTGGTGTATGTTTGGTGGGACGGGCCTGTTGGTGATCACAGAGAAGAGAAGGGTATCTCTGCTAGAATTAGCCTCTCATCCTGCTATCCGCTGCTCTACTGATTAACCCAATCAACCCGAACTGGAACACACAGACCCACTCACACACACACACACACACACACCTCAATTCCAATCAAACAGAAATGAGACGGAAGCTAATCAGTGTCATCCAGGATAACGAGACACTCTGTAATTAACCAACTACCATAGAAAACACGCTAATTTCTCATTTGACTTCCTGCTTTAAGATGTTTATTGGCTGAACACAGCTGGGAGAGACCTGTATTAATGCCACCGCAACACCATGAGCGTCTAGACACTAATTATGATGGGATACCTAGGCACCAGCGATTACTTCAGCTTTATAGGTTTTTACTCCACTTGTTCACGACACACATGACAGTTTATCATGATATGAGCCATTTACATCATTTGAAGTGTCTCATTTGAGTAAATGACGGCATGAGCCCAGCAAACACCATGCGATCGAACAGCCAAAATGTCAGCGAATTAGACTATGCCATTGTTGCCAAAGTGAGAGAGGAGAAGAGGGAGAGAATTATCTCTTTAATGCAGAAAGCCATGATAGCCTTTCCTTAGCAAAAGTAATGGGACATCTTAGATAGAGCAGACGCTGTGCACAGAATACAAATGGCCCATTTTCCTCCCTCCCTCAAATCAGTCGGGGAGACATCATCACACTCACATTGCCAGGACTCCATCCCTGTGGCTTTGTTTACTAAAGCGCAAAAAGTCCTTGTTTTAGCCAAGCTACGCTTTCCACCACTCCCACATCCCAGCTGCGACGCTTCATTAGGCCAAGAAATTAAAATCAGAGCTCGCCGGCGGGAAGAAACCAGACGAGGTGCCATTACATCAATAGGTGCCACTGACAGATGATATGAAAGTGCGACATCTAATGAACTGCCTGATCTTTATGCCACTCAGGGAGAAAAAAAAAAGAACGAAAGCTTCATCGCTCGTCGCATTATGGGGAACGCATGCCATTCCTCCCTGCATGTGAAATAGAATCTACAGCAGACGGCCTCTTCATTAGCCTCCCTAGAGGAGAGAAGCACAATTTGTAATGAAATGTGGTACAAGAATCAGGAGACGGGAGTGTCAGATCAGAGGTGTTGATGGCAGGAACGGTGGGAAGGGTACAGGCTGTTATTACAGCATGCAGTGTTTATGTCTGAAGAGAAAAGACTAGACACGTGCACCTGTGAGAGTGCCCAGAACTGAAGGTCACCTGCAGGCAGTGATTCATTTGTAAATAATGAGAGCCGTAGCAAGGACTGGTGGAGGATGTGGCAGGTTGGGGTGTGGGGGTTGGTAGGCAAAAACTAAACTTAACGGTCTTTAGCACCATTTTGATACTTCATGAGAGCATACATACATTCATCATTTCTGAAAAAAATATATCATGATTTACACAAAAATACTAAGCAGCACAACAATTTTTAAACAATAATAATATTTCAATATGAGGCGGACAAAGTACACAACTCCATTACTTGAGTGAAAGTACAGATACTGCTGGGCAAATATTACTTAAATCACTTCACGTAACCCTAGAAGAGTGATTACTGATAGGCTGTCAAAAAAGTAAAATAAAAAATAAAACAATAAATCACTCACTGACTTTCAAAGCTGCTACATAATAACGACTTTCTACTTCGAGGACCTTGATAGAAATGTAGTGGAGTGAAAAGTATGATATTTGTCTTTCAAATGTAGTGAAGTTAAAGTCATAAGAAAAAATAAGACTCAATTGAAGTACAGATACTCAAAAAGTGTACTTAAGTACAATACTCAAGTAAATGTACTTCATTACAGTCCACCTCTGTCAATATGACTGTTTTAACTGTATTTTTGATCAAATAAATACAGTCTTGGTGTGCATAATAGACTAATAAAAAAAACTTCTGAACAGTGGTGTTTGTTAAAGGGATAGCTCACTCAAAAAATAAAAATGATTTCATAATTTTTTTCTTCATGTTGTTCCAAACCAGCATGACTTACTTTCTTTCCATGGCACACAAAATAATATAATATATTAATAAATAGCACTAACCCCACTGAATTTCATTGTAGGGACAAAACACAAAAGACATCTTTCAGAATGTTACACAGAAGAAAGAAACTCATACAGGTTTGGAATGACATTAAGGGATGTAAATTATGTCATTCCTTTATTAGTAATTATTTACTGTGATTGCTGTGACACTGGCAACAGACATTCAGTATCTCATTCTCATGGTCCAGAGTAATGCTCAAAAACAAGTGAGATACATATACAATATTTCAACTTCTCCAGCACTGCTCTAGTGAGAAATCATTAGTATCGATGAGGTTTCCACGTCTTTTAACACAAATCACAAACAATTAAATCAAAAGAAGACGCCTCAATGCCATTACTGCAGGATAAACTGTCAAAACAGAGAATTACCATAATTACTCTTAACAAAATTCAAAGAACAGTATTTTCAGAGACATGGTTAGACATGAGATGTGGGCGATGAACCATATGGTTTGTTTATAATGGGAATCGTTAGACCCCTAATCTGCACAGGTCATAGCATACATTTATTTCAGAAGTGTATGAGGTTTGATAAACTAAAATAGGTGCTGCATCTAACTGCAGTGGTGCCAGATCAGCTTATCAAAAAAAAAAAAACTTCACTGACTTAAAGGAGAAATTGATGATAAAAGTTGTCTCTTGACAGACTAGCTGTTGTGAATGTTAAAGCACAGAACATTAGCAGGAGTCACTTAAGGAAAGAGCTAATGACTCGGCCTGCGCTGTGCCCTCAGAGGAAAACTCGAAGGACTTCTTCAGAATTGTTTCAGATGACATTAACCAGAAAGGATGCAACTTGCATTTCACAAAAAATACCAAATGTTGAAATACAGATTTGTCAGACATGTCATTGCATGTATTGGTAGTTTTCAGTCACATGACCGGCTCGAAAACTTGGAGGGCAAAACATCCATAAAACTGTAGCACAAGCACAATTTTTCATCAGTTTCCTTGCTGCAAATATTTTGATCATCTCTCAAAATAATAAAAGTATTTCTGAACAAAATGCAAGTTTTGGCCATTTGCAATCCAATTATTAAGCACCATATATAGCGATATTTTAAATCATAAACAGTGCAACAAAACGATGTAAAAACACTTAAAGTGCCTTAATATATTTAAAACAGTAATATTAAAACATCAAATTCAGTATTCACCATATTAATGATGCATAGTTTACACAGGCAAGCATATGAGGCCGTAATATGAACGCAGTCCTCTTAACGGTTCAGTGTTTTCCTTCTAATGGTTTTCTATGGAAAGCCATTTAATGTGAAACTTTACACATTGCGTTTATATTCTGGCTTCATCCTCTTGCCTGTACAAAATATACATCATCAATAAGGAGTCCACTTAATCTCGCCTTTTAATATCTGTGTTTTATGACATTATTACTTGACAAGAATCCCTTTGTGCACAAATCTGTGGAGTTTTCTGTTGAGTTCTGTGCACTGAGTTTCTGGGAGGAACTGCTCATCTGATAAAACGTATATTTTGGCTAATTTCTGATAACGCTTTCTACTGCCACTAAGTGCGCAGCCCTCTCAGCTCCCATTAGCACGTTACTATATTCAAATCTGCACACATTCCCCCTTAATCAGTTTAGATAATGTTAAAAACCATTCAGATTCTGCGTGGGTCGACTAACAACTCATGAGTGGCAGCATATAAGCCGAACAGGTGTTGGTGTGACACGAGGGGAACGGGATGCCATGACTACTGACAGAATCACCAGCTGCTTGAGCGAGAGACTGCATGGGCTAAGCAGATAATGGCCAATCTAACCTCTTTAGGATATGTCTCTACACCAATGTCTGGGAAATGTAGCCCTCAGTAGCTTTTCCCACATGACACTTACTTCTGATAATTTAGAGATGTCATGATAAAGAGAAGCAGTCAGATACAAAGCCACATCCACATTACACAGATCAATACGGTTAAACAAACTGCTCAGAGACTGGCGCTTTAGGGGATTTCAGACTCACGAGACACATAGACAATGAGACGAGCAAATATCCAGACAGAGAGACACACACAGAGCGCAGACAGATTTCGTGAGCCGTGAGAGTAAGCGTAAATATTATTTATACTCCTCTGAGAAAAAAAAGAATTAAATAAATGGCCTGACACACTCAGCTGATGCTGCCAAGCTGGAAACAAAGTTGCTATTACAGAGTACATGAAAATGAAATGAATAAGTGTGAGACGCCCCGGGCTGAGAGAGAGAGAGCAGCTCATCCTATGAAGGCGTCCATCCCTCCCTCCCACTCCTGTTCACTTCATCACGACTCTGTTGAAATTCAATACACACGTACACAGACGCTCACTTCCACCACCTCAGACAATCTATTGCTTCGCTCTCCATCATTTTCTCCCCATCTCTCTTTCTTTCTTGTGCCATGTTTTATGGATGCCGCTTTGCTGCATTGCAGCTTAAGGGATAGTTTAATTCTGTGGTGATCACAAAGCCCATTACTTCAGAGACTGGAAATCAGGTCTACAATTCAGGTAATCATTGAAATCTGGGCAAGGGTGAAAGGGTACAGGTGTAAACAAAATGCAAACATAGTGAAATAGATGTCTGGCAGTCAAAGTGATTCGTTTCAAAACACAACTGGGGGGTTTCTGAAATAGCTTCACCTTTGAGTATAAAATTGACTGAAAACTGCTTATAGAGCTAGAAGCTAAACCTAAAAAATATACTACGGAGAACTTTTTTACAAGTAAAATGAAAAGAAAAGGGCAAAATTGCTAAAACTAACGAAGCAAACTAAATGTTTAGGTAAATATTAGGCTAAACACCAAGGACAATAACTATAACCATACATTTTTAATAAACATTCTAATTCTATGAGAGTGCTGAAGTCTACACCACAGCTGCTGTGTAACTATAATGATAAAGAGGAATAATATCACTGTTTTCCAGCTGATGAATGATTAAAACATTGCCAGCCAATCAGAATCCACCAGATTTTATAAGAGCTTGAGCATTTAAAGTAACAGACAACAAATATAGGTAAATAAAAATAAAAACAAATCACTATTCACTCCAACCCACGCACTATTCAAATTTGTACTATTTTATGAAAAAAAACGTTTAATTGAAATTCATTACTGATTTCATTCCTATAAGATGTTCTGCAAAGCTTGTCTGAGTCAGCAACAGTAAGCAGAGGGGTAGAGAAAAGTTTAAAGTCAGCATGAAATTGTGATGCACATTATTGGCATCTTGAATGAGATCATATACACTCTTAAAAAAGGTTATTTATTGGCATTAATGGTTCCACAAAGAACCTTTACCATCCATGTGACCTTTTCATTCCACAAAAGGTTATTTACAGTGTAAAAATGGTATTTAGACTAATAAAATGTTCTTCACACTGAGATTGTTTTTTATTTTATGAACAGTTCACTTAAAGGTTCTTTGGGGAACCAAAATGTGTTCTTCTATGGCATTGGTTTGAAACCCCCCTTTTGCAACCTTTATTTTTAAGAGTGCAATACACCCTGCATTATTCCATAAACATAAGAATAGCCATTTTTTATAGTGAGCCCGTCATTAAATAAACAATATTTACATTTTAAATTAAAAAAATATACACACACCAACTATAATTACAAGAGAAGTGAAAAGTGGAAGTGGCCATTTATACAGCCAGACAAAATTGTGTGTGCATGTGTGTGTGTGCGTGTGAGGGTGATGACAATCGCTGTCCCTAATCACTCTAATGAGTGTGATGTTACATCTGTTTACACTGTCAATATTACGCAGATTAACTGGAAAGGAAAACAGAGAGAATGAGTTAGCAGACTGTGTGTGTGAGGGAGCGTATTGTGTGATTAGCAGACACACACCCCCGTCCACACAAACATGCCTAAAAACAGAGAAATCCCTGGGCCAATTAAATCATAGACTGCTTTCTTTGACTATAACACAAGCGTGTCTTTTGTTATTCTCCATCTTTTGTCAAGTGTTTGTTTTCTTGTATCTTCTCTTTTCAATACACCATGTGTGCTGCTATGTCTGTATCAGTCTCGTACATTATTTAGCAGCATTGAATAAACTCTTTCAAACCAGTGTAGCTTGTTGTTTTCTGAACTCTAAAAAGAATGGAAGGGGAGAGAATCGGAAGAAAAGAAAGAAAGAACAATAACAGACAGAGAGAATGTGATGGACAGATGAGAAAATAATGGAAGAGTCAAACTTTTCTTTCCTTTCAGTATATCTGATGGCGAAGACTAGCACCCGTGGCAGGCGGACAAAAGCTGACACGTGTTCCCCGCCCTTTACATTCTTGCCCTCTCTCAGTCTCCGTCCATAGTTGTTCCCTTTCTCTCTGGTCCCAGTGCCTGTGACAGGCTGACAGTGTGTGTGTGTGTGTGTGTGTGTGTGTGTGTGTGAGAGAGAGGGCAGAGAGATAACTGCTGCCTTCCACTGTGAGGCTGACATTCAGTTAAGAGCATGAGCTGCCAGACCACAGCAGACCTACACACAATGAGCACTAAATAACTATATGCCACTATTATTATAGGCTTTTATTCTAATGTACTATCATCATCTGAATCTTCATATATTCGGCGGAAAATATATGTTCAGAATAAAAGAAGGTTTCCTGAATGCCCCTCATGGGTCTTTTATTCCTATGATGACAAAGCTGAATTTTCAGCAGCCATTACTCAGTCTTCATTGTCAATTGCATGCTTGCAAAGTAAAAATATATATATTGTTTTAAAATCTTACTGACCCCTAACGTTTGATCAATTGTGTACCAAATTAATCTGAATCCAATTAACTTGAATCAAACTGAGAGCTTGAGTCAAATGTCAAATTAAATCAGGAAATCTGTATGAACGCCCAGCCCTAACAATGATCCATCTCTCAAAACTATCCATTCCTTTTAGAAGTGACAGTGACACATTGTTTAAAACAGTCCTGTCACTGTCCTCACAGCAGCTCTGAGAGCTCACTGACTCTGCAGATGTAAACGGATGAAAGGGTGGGATGGAAGAGTGTGACAGAGTAATAACAGAGGGCTTGTGTACCTCTGTCTCTCCAGGCTTGGCCAGGTAAATTGCACTTCTATCACAGTCAGTATCCATGCAGACCGGCAACAGGTGGTCCTGGGAGCCGTCACCGTCTGAGAAAAAACAGAAAGAGGGAGAGTGGGTGAGGAGGAAAATTAGGTCTATGATATACTAATGCACCTTTTAATTTAGTTCATAATGCTCCAGACTCCAGCATATGGAGATAACATCATGTGATCTTGAGCATGTGTAATGAAGTGTGTAGCAGCCTGGTGCGAAGCAGTTTGTCCTGGTGTCAGAATCCTGTGCCCGAGTCTTTATTCCTTCATGTTTACCACTTGCATGCTTGACACAAAGTATCTACTATTAATATGAAATATTAACAAATCAGGAAATGAATAAAATGAATCAAGAAAAGAAAAAGCAACTCAAAATAAAGACTGAATAGTGGAAAGAGATGAACTGGAGGAAGAGCACTAGAGATACGCATTGACATTCATAGCATCTACCACACACCAAATAGCCACGTAGATCAAACCGGCAGCCTGCAGAGAAACAGAGAATTACACGCAAACACGCACATGAGTTTATATTTCTATCACGGTGGGGACTTTCCACTTTTGGATTCCTGTAGTGCAAACTGTGAAGCATGATACTTGCAATGTCAAGGTCATGGGTTTGATGAAATATAAAGGCAGCTACATATAACATATACTGTATGTAATATATACACCGCCGCAATATGCCGGTATTGACTGGTTTAAGGAATGAAATATTGATATCATGTTAATATTACACATACGATAATATAATAAATAAGCCAGCAACAACAAATTTGGATGACAGCCTAACATAGAAGATGGCTGTATAGCAATGGCTGCCAGTTGCCACCAGTCAAAATAAATTGAAGAAAAGCAATAATAATAATGCTGCAGTGTATAGCTAATACTGCCACACAAAATAATTTCGGAGCAGATGACAGACAAAGGCGAGACATTCTACCCACACCTGAAAACAAGTTCGGCAGTGTGAGAGTTTTTTTGGATTCTGTTAGACACCTCAGTCTGCAGGAAGCGACAATCAGCAGTAAGCACATAAGGTGGCAATAACACCAACCAACTTGTTCACCACTTTTACCTCCATCATCCTGCAAACTTCACCATGGTAGAATTAGTAAATTGTACTTAGTTTACTAGCCCTGAAATGGGAAATTATAGATTAAGGTCTTAGTTGGCGTTGTAGGTACAATGTAAAAACAAGTATAAGTGCATTGCAAATGATTAATTTAAATGCAAGCCACCTAATATAAAGTGGGTCCGTGAATTCTCTTGGCCATGATAATAAAGAGAGAAAATCTGATATTGTTACTGCCTAATATATATTTTAAAGGGGTCATATGACGTTGCTAAAAATAACATTATTTTGTTTATTTGGTGTAATGCAATGTGTTTATGCAGTTTAAGGTTAAAAAAACACATTATTTTCCACATACTATACATTATTGTTGCTCCTCTAACATTACCATGTCTGCATTTGTGATCGGAGAAACGACAAACAACAAGCACTAATCTACACTGCTCAAAACTGAATAGTCAGTAGCAGAAACATACTTACAGAAGCGCCAGACTGTCCTTGAAAAGTTGTAATTGCCCCACTTTATAAAAACAGTCTTTGTGCAAGCCAGCATTGTAGGCTAACGTTACTCTTCCAGGTTCAGGAAATAGTCCTCTGTAGAATGCACTGCACAGTGCACACACTCTAATATTTGGGTTGAACTGTTCTGGAACAGTGTTGTAAATACAACTTAACCACTGATTTCTAGTTGTGTCCTCTTCTGGAAGACCAAACAAAGTAGTTTCACTATCCCAACGAAACACAGCGTCCATCGACAGCCGGCAGGCAGCAAAATAATACAGCGAATAAAAGTTACGCTTCATTGTGTGTAATAACGAGGTGTTTTGCAAATTTCCCCACACCGTGACGTAGACATGTGGGGGCGTGTTTAAATGAGCTGTTTTAGAGCGGAGTGGACCAGTCTTAACTTTGATAAAGAATATCTCTTTGGTTTTGAGACTTTAGTCTTTGCAACTTCAGGGATCTCATCTATGCACAAACCGATCGTAACACTCCAAAGAGCGGAGTGTTTCAAAGCAAAACTTGAAATTGCATCATATGACCCCTTTAAATGTATAGAGACCAATATATAGGCTACTCTGCAAGAAAGATGCACAAAGAAAGTTGTACAGATCATTTTGCTTTACAAAACCTGGTGAATAAGCTGAATGTGACTGGTTAGAATACAAGGTTTTCTTCAAAAGATATACATTGCAAGAAAAGGGAGACGAACAGAATAAATCATTCTGACCAGTCCTTGTAAAGCAAAATTAAACTAATAAAGCTATTGAGGCAATGTGTTGTTTTATTGTGTAAATAAATATATTTAATTAATATATTCAGTTATTAACTTATCTCTCACAGCCCTAAAAAACATTTTTCAAAATTCTAACATCCAGTTTGAATTAATACAATACTTAGTTGTATGTTAAATAAGCCATTTTTTTGTGTGTGGCAATCCCCACAGTGTAGCTGACTTAAAACTAGGGATGTTTGTTCTATACAATACAAGCAAAACCTCATAAATACAGTATCTCCTTATCAACAACAATCAGAGTCAAACTGCCTTCCATCCTTGAGAAAAGAATCTATGCTGAGAGCTTTCTCCAGCAGTATATCAGCAGAAGGAGAGACTGAATGTGACTGCGTGTCTGTTTGACAATCAAAGCATGTGTAAGCGTACAGTAGGAGTACAAGCCAGTTGCTTATTGCCACTAATGACTTCAGCTTCCTGCTATACAATACACAAGCACACGTCTAGTAGCTGCAGAAAAACAGCAAAAGCCCTTCATGACACATACACACACACACACACACAAAACTTGTTTATGTCATGATGACTGGGCGTGAAATGCCACATCACATTACACGTGACACTAACTTCAAGCGAGAAAACAAAAATGGTAAAAGAGGACATCTCTGCCATTCGCTACCTTCCTGACAGCGCCCTAGTATTAAATATCATTCAGCTAATGAATAATGCATTTGGCGGTCACATGTAAAAAAGAAAAGAGCAATTATCATCCTGATAGAGCAGATGGAGAATTTTGTCTAACATATGTTGTGCATTCATAATGACACATCCATGTCAAGACAGACTACATTCTGACAGTGCACATTCATGAATTATAATACTTTTGCACTGTACATGTGTTGGAGGGTGTGACTCTTGCAGTTCTGGTCAAGCCTCATCAAGATTCTGAACTGGATTTTAGTGCATCGCTCATCCCATTAACCTTTCATGTACATATATTTTATAAAAAGATTGAGCAATAATAATGTTGTTTACAACTTTAAACTAACTAAAACATTTTTGTTTTTAATTAGCACATTTTAGTTAGCACATTTTTCGTGGGCCCCTGCTATGCTTTAAAACTTCTATAATGAGCTATACTGTTATAAGCACGGTCACCCCCTTCTCTATCCACCTCATTTTTATTTATTTTCCTTTTTTCTGCTTTTCTGTGGTCTTACTAGGTGTACTTGGATGTTTTCATTTTCTGCATAACATGTTTGAAATAATTGAGACTGAACTACTGCCAATGTAGCTGGAATATAAAGGACTAGCGTGTTAACATGTAATACTGTACTGTATGCAATGTTTTGGTTCAAAATAAAAATAAGTAAACAAAAAAATATAAATTTTTCAAACCGTTTCTCAAACAAAAATGTCACAGTCCAGACTTGAACCTGTATTGAACCTGTGCTTATCTGCCACTGCACTACAGCCCACCCAAAATTTATTAACTTGCTCAAGTCAAATTGTTAGGAAAAATAACTCCTATTATACTAAAAAATAAAATAAAAAACACCATGGCAACACTGATTCAAATGAGTTCAGTTTTGTTACATCAATTCCTTTAACAGCACCAGCTTTTCCCCCATTTTACACTATTGTTCAATACTTTGGGGTCGGCATGTTTTTGAAAGAAGGCTGCATTTATTTGACCAAAAATATAGCAAAAATCAATAATATTGTGTTTTACAATCTATGGGGTATTGTCAAGAGGAAAATGAGAAACAAGAGACCAAAAAATGCAGATGATCTGAAGGCCACTGTCAAAGAAATCTGGGCTTCCATACCACCTCAGCAGTGCCACAAACTGATCACCTCCATGACACGCCGAATTGAGACAGTAATTAAAGCAAAAGGAGCCCCTGTCAAGTATTGAGTACATCTACAGTAAATGAACATACTTTCCAGAAGGCCAACACTTCACTAACAATGTTTTTTATTGGTCTTATGAAGTATTCTAATTTGTTGAAATGTGAATTGGTGGGTTTTTGTTAAATGTGAGCCAAAATCATCACAATTAAAAGAACCAAAGACTTAAACTACTTCAGTTTGTGTGCATTGAATTTATTTAATACACGAGTTTCACAATTTGAGTTGAATTACTGAAATAAATGAACTTTTCCACGACGTTCTAATTTATTGAGATGCACCTGTCCTGTACTACTTAACCCTCTGGAACTATTCAGTCACTTTTGACCGTGAAGAGCACAAGTGTGACTTTGAAATGAGGAGAACCAGAGAGTTAATAATACAGCGCCATCTGTCAAGAATAAAGTTCAGCATAAACATATAGGCTACTAAATACCAATAAAGTGGGGTATAGGCCTATATGCTTTTATCAGTCTTTTTTTTTTGTTGACAAAAATGACCCGATAACAGTGCGACTGCACTAAAAAGCTTTTACTGTTATAAAACAGATTTGTGAGCATATTGAATTGTTAGAATAAACATGCGACACGCTTGCCTTTGTCAGACAGCACCTGATCACTTGGGTAACTAACCTGGTAAGTTACCCAAGTACATTGTAGAAAAGGAATAATCGATTGCATCATCAAAAATATTGTATATTACTTGTGTTACCTCCTGCCAGTATGGCTGAATGGTTGGGCAGCTCCAAAATACATGAAAGTGATCTGCTAGTTGTTCCCCACATTTCCTCCAGCACAAACCACTACCCGTCTCACCATTCTGAATAGATTTTAACTTGGGAGTTATAAAGTATCTAATAAGATTTCTCCAGCAGAATTCTCTCCACATACAAGAACTAGTAGAATTAGCCTGAACAGAACAGATATTCAACCATTCTTCCTCTGAAATAGCAAGACTGGCTTCTCTCTCCCATTTTAATTTTACCTCCCTAGTTGAATGTTCTTTATTGGATTGAATGGATAAATAAAGTTGAGACAATTTTCCTATTGTCCTTATTTTTATATACATCAATAATTAAGTCTACTAAATTAGGGTTATGCTTCTCCAAATATCTTATTTCACTGTTGAAATAAGTTCTGGTTTGTAGATACCTAAAGAAATCACATTTTCCATACCATACATATTAGAGATCTCCTGAAAACTATCTAATTCGCCCTTTGAGGAACTAAATTGAACTAAAAGTAGATTGCCCAATCTATACCAAAATTGAAACCTCCCATCAGACTTTGCTGGTTTAAAGTCAGGGTCAAAGGTGACCCATCTCAGAAGTCTTGACTGTCTTTCAAGTAGAGGTGATTTACATTCTTTAAACCAGATTCTAAAAGGAACTTTAGTCCATTGATTTAAACTTTTAAAATACTATTAATACAAAGTTTTGCTGCCTAATAGTGATTGCAGTGGTATAGTTAGCTGTGAAATTTCCAGATCTTTCCACTTTGCTGTATAATCTGGGTTACAGCTGCACACTAATGATCTTAACTGAGCTGCCTTGTAATAGTCAAACAAGCAAGGCAGTGCTCTACCCCCTTTCTCTTTAGATAGTTGCAGTGTTTTAAATTTAATTCTTGGCCTCCTACCCCTCCAAATAAATCTTGAAATCCACTTATCCCATTCTCTAAATTGTTTTAGAGGAACTTCAACTGGCAGGGATTGGAAGAGGTATAAGAGAGGGGGAATCATGTTCATTTTTATTGTATCTATTCTATTATGCATCTCTAAGGGCAGCTGCGACCACCTATCTATATCTGATTTAATGATATTATTTATAGGACCATAATTACTATCAAATCATTTTGTAGTATCTTTAGTTATTAAGATTCCCAGGTACTTAATACTTGTTGAGTTCCATTTAAATTAAAATCTATTCAACATATTTCTCTGAGGGGTATAATTAAAACTTAAAATGTGTGTTTTTTGAACATTTAGTTTATATCCAGAGTAGGTGCCAATTTTTTTTTAAATGGACATCAATCTATGAATACTAACTTCTGGCGTTGCGACAAACAACAGAACATCATCTGCATTTAGACAAATCTTTTGCTCTAAACCTCTAACACTTATTCCTTTGATTCCCTGATCATCTCTAATTAACTGAGCAATGGGCTCAATAAATAAAGCAAAAAGGGCAGGGCTGAGAGGGCAGCCTTGACGGCAGCCTCAGTGGATTTTTTTAAGATCCTTTGGTTAATAGAAACAGCATTTATTTGAAACACATTTTTTGTTCAATCAAAGTATTAACTTCGTTACAAAAATTAAAAAACAATACCCTAAAATGTTGAATGGTAGTGTAACATCACTAGGACAAATTTCCCCCCTCCACATAAAACCAAGTATATTTGTTTGTTTATTCCTTAGTGTCAAAAATAGTGCTGCCAATATAATCAAATTAATGTTGTGATTTCAAAGTGGCCTTTAAAATGCTGCGGAATCAGATCTCCATTTTTTCTAACAATCGTTTATTACCTTGTGTCAGTGAAATCGAAGAAAATAAAACAACTTCACTCATATTTTGCAAGTAAAACTAGACAAACAGAACACTTTTGATGACATCAGACAGCAGCAGGACGCTTGTCCACATTCAGACGAAGCTGGACTTCAGACTCTAGGAGCTACAGTAACCACTGCTTGGCAGGCTTGACTAGCAACACTATTAAATATCTGCCTTGAGATCAGTTCTGTATCAGCTGAGGTGAGAGAGATCATTAGCCAGACCTGCTTGTTATTAAACAGAATTGCATTTACCTTCGTTTTTCGAGGGGATTATTTTATGGCTAATTTAAACCAGACCGCGAGCATCTTGCAGTGACTGCCGTAAATGTTTTGCTGGAGTGTTTGGAGCAGAGAAGGATGGCTGGAGAATACTAACAGAGAGAGAGAGAGTGCTAAAGGAGAGGAGCTGAGAGAAGAAGGTCACTGGGGTGTATCTTTGATCTGCCACTTAGGTGCGGGAAAGAGAAGAGAGCCGTGCCATAACTGACATCCAGGAGTGTGATCAGAATAACACCCATTTCAAATCCAACAAGCGGACCCTCCCTTTTCTCCCTCCCTTGCACATATTCCCTGACTCTCTTCCCACCTCTTCTCACGTCTCGGGAACAACATATGGCTTTCAACGCATGCCACGCTCCTTTCATTCAGTCCATTTGAAATGAGGCTTTGAAACGCCTGGCATTTCTCTCACTTTAGGTCAAATTTAACATGTATCTCTGCTTGCAGGTGCTGCAAACCCATTTTCTTTTTTCGAATTAAGTGCCGATTCAAACATTAGCGGTGAAAAAGGGAGAACAAAAACATAAAGCAAGACTGCTGCTTTGATGATCAGTACAATTAAACCCTTTAAATCAAACCCACGTCCCCGAGGGCCAAGCCTTCTGCTGTTTATAGAAAGCGACACCCGGCAGGACCTGTGCTTTCAGTGCCCACTCAAGCCAACCAAACGTATAATGTCAGGATGTGTCCTTGGCTTCAGAGGAAGCCATTCGCTTCCCATTACCACCCCCTTAATGGGAGCAGCATCGCTATGATTCACCTGTATTGCATGTGTGTGTGTGTGGGTGAGGGGGTGAGAATGCTGCTGGAAATGGTGTGTATTTGTCTTCACCCCCAGCACCCATCCGCTGCCACGCTCTATCCTGTCAAAGACTGCAGCTAACTGGTGCCGACAGTTTGATGTCTGCGTGCAAGTTCTAGACGGTGTTAAATGTGTGCGTGGTAAAGGAAGTTAAAAGCTTTGGAGGGAACCAAAAACAGGAAAAGAAGATGAGAAGGACAAAGCGGAGACAGATGTTGATCATTAGGGTTCGGCAAAGATCTTCACACTCCTGTCTCAAGAACAAGCGCCTGACACTAATCCAATAAAGCCTTTTTTCTGTGTGAGCCACCATTACTGACTCGAGCACGGCCCCACATACATGAGGAATAGAGCTGCTCTAGTTTGCACATCTCTTTCCATCCCCAACATCATTTATCATCCTAAATCACAATCTACAGCTCATTCTCTCTCTATATAAATATCTTTCAACTCACCCAACCTCTCGCTTTGAATTCCAGACCGTCACTGTGACATAATTTCTGTGAAGCAGTAAAGGTCACAGATGATGCACCTCAAAGGTTTAAGATATCGTAATCACAGGGCAGCTTACAAAGGCCATGTATGTCCCAACATTCTGCTTATCAGGCAAACAGCATTGCTTGAACACCAGAACAGTGTAACACAGATTTCACCTACACATGAGGTTATATTTCAAGGTTTCCTTTAGCATGGGAAATAAAAAAACTGTGACTTTGTTTTATTTCATATAAGATTAATTTGTCACCTGCCAATGTCACAATGAAAATCTCAGCTGCTGCTTACTCTTAATATGAAACTGATAGTTTTCGGCATTAATAGCTATGGTGGCACCAATTATTTTCCCCGATTTCCCCAATTTAATGTCTGGAGAAGTTGATTCTAGTTGGCAGTCTGCAGATTTGAGTTGACAGATTTCATAGAAAACTGTGTAGTGTATGATGGTGTCAGACTCTGATTCTTTTGGTTACAGACAATAATTCCATCCAGTCGGAGGATATCAAACACGTTTGATATTTTAAGCTGGTTTTAGAACACATATCGTTTTCATTTGTCACACCTCTCCTAGCAACACAGCACACGTTTCTGCATGAGTTTGTTGTGATTGAAGCAGCTTTAAAAGTTTGCGTGAACCGGAAGTTTGCGACCGTTTTTGCTTCCGTATGGTGACATATTTCCGAGAGAAGCAGAATATAGAATGAGGAAAATAGAGGACATGGTTAAAGGATTAATTGTTCACCACAGAAATAGCAAAATGCGCTAACAAAATAGATATGGTCAATTTGGATTCCACGCGGACTTTAAAGTCTGGTAGTGTATGATCCTCAGTTGTTTAGTGTTATGGCCAGATTTTCCTCCTGTCTCAAGAACAAGTTGACACTAATCCCATATGTTTTAAAATCTGTTCAGATTTTTTTAATCTGCAGTGTATTCCAGCCTTAAGAAGGTTGTTTGCTTTCTTGTTGTTATTCTCAGGCCGGCGTATGCACCTTATTTTGCACCGTGGAAATAAGCTAAATTATTTAAATGTGCAAGACTTACGATTCATTAGCAGCTTTGCTAATGCACTGGTAAATTGGAAAATAACTTATTGGTAAAAACTTGAACCTGAACGTGCAGTAAACGGTAAAAATATTTGCGCTACAAACCAGCATGTTTATGATTATGATAATACTTTAAAATAATGATTAAAAGTCTGTTTGTAAATATAAAGCAGTATTACAGAGTGATTTTGCACAGGTAAAATAACTGGAAGCAAATGATACCGGAAGCCTCATTCAGTCCATTTCCATTGCCAATGATTCAATATGAATAAATGCAAGAAAGAAGGCTAAATAATGCATTCCTTTTTTCCTACAATATTTTCTATTTTATTTTAATTTTTGACGTTTTTCCAAATTCCATACAACCATAAGATTGCTGCATTTACTCTACAAAGATAAATGAACATAAAAAACAAAAACCAAAGGAAAAACAACAACACTGAACGAGAATGCTCCTCCTGTTTTAGCCCATGACAATCTATTCAAAATTGACTTTTATAATCATACTGAATACATAATGAAACAAATATTTGTTGAAGTATTTATCAATCTATAAGGTTAGAACTGCATTGTCCACAAAGATTACTCATCCAGTTCTTCATCTGTCAAATCCAAATCTTTAATATAGTTAATGAAAGGGCTCCATATGTTTTCAAATACATACTGTTTAGCCTTTAATATGCAAGTTATCTTTTCTAATGCTTGACAACATCGGTCTTATCCAGACTAAATGCATTTCAGTATGAAAATATTCAACGCTATCTCAACCAATTTGTACGTATTTTACGAGGTGGCTAATTCATACGAATTCATATGACCTCACACAAAATTTTGTATGATTTGTCTAGACCCCAGTGATGGGTAGGTTTAGGGGCGGGGTTAGGTGTAGGTCAAATTCATCTGAATTGTGTAACTCGTAAAATATATACAATTTAGCAAAAATTGTATGATTTGTATGTGTCCGATCGTACCAATTCATATGAATCAGCCACCTCTAAAAATAAATATGTATGAACTGCTGTTAGATATTTTAATGATGTCATCACTGTTAGCAACCTTTTCAGTGCTAAACATTCACATCAAAAAAACAAAGTTCATGATCAATTTTTTTTCTACAAATGCTATTGCAGGAAATGAAGACAATGAGATAACAGGAATTCAACAGGTGATATTCAATTTGATTGCAACACTTTAAAGTCTGGTAGTCATATCGATTCTCAGTTGTTTAGTGTATAATGGCCAGCCTCTGCGACTATTAGCCGGTTGCTCAAATTGCAGCACTGAATAACGCCCATTGTTTTAAAATCGACAAAATGCATCTAAAAATAAATGGAGGAAACAGAATGAGATGCTGCGGGAGAACTAGTTGTTATCTACCCATCATGCAAACATGAGAATTCTTTATTTAATGCATAATGACTTACGATTCATTAGCAAGCTTTGCATCAGTGACACTGGTACCAGTGCGATCTGCTTAGATGCTGAGAAGATGAGGATGTGAGCTAGAACTCCTCTGGAAACCTTAAATGTTTGTGCCAAGCTTTTGGCTTTAAAATAATGATTACAAAGATCCTCGGATCTCAGCTGATTACAGAGTGATTTTGCATCATTTTGGTATGATTGGGAAGAAAACTCTCCCAATCACCACTGAGCCAGAATAACATCTTTTGGAGTTCATCACCCTTAAAAACCTGGAAGAAATTGAACTCCAACACCACCGAACCTTCAAACCATCAAAACTTTCATCTGAAACTGCATCCAGACACTCGTTCAACGACCAAGGCAATGCAAGTATCATACATTTAACTAAACTAAACAGAGGTTTAGTATAAGCGGTAGAACCCGTTGTAAATGGCACTGATGGTTTTAACTCAGGTGGTTCGGACTCATTTTCCATAACTGCATTCTCTGGTTGCTCTAATGGGTTCATTCATCCACTTTAGGATGTACGCATGAGTGTATGCATGTTTGTTTGTTTGTTAGACTAGTTTGTGTTAGTGTTTAGTTAATAAAACTCTTGTGTAAAAATGACACAAGTTTCTGATTCTGCCTTGCAAATTAATGTCCCTTTACAATTGTGATCCTTGCTACATACTGTAATGCAGTGGTCAGCAGCAATAATATCTGGCCTACTTCCTCAGCGGACATAAGCGGTACCTTTAGTTTTCAAGGAATTGGTTTGTTCCTTCTAGTCTAGATACTGAATATTTTCAGCTGAAAGCATGATTTAAACAAGTACTACAACACTTGTTCACACGCAATCGCTCTCTCAATAATGCATTTAATCAAATGTAATCTTACAGTGCCACTTCATCTGTATTCAATTTCAAATGAGCAGAAATCTGTAAGAAATGCATCGAACCATTGGTAAAATAACTGACAAAAACCTACTGTTATTGTCATCATAAACAAAATTTGCACTGCAAAAAGCAGCTATTATAATGCTGACAACCATGTTATTAGATTGTCATGTGGATGTGGTAGAAATGAAAGTTTGCACACTAGTGTTCCAATAAATCACTTGTTGAACTCTCCTGTTATTTTATTTTTTTATATACGTGATGAAAAGAATTGTGATATTTCAAACATACTCAAATACCTTACTGATATCAATATTATTAAATGCTGTGTTTTGTGGCTTTTGTTAATGACTGTCCTTCTACAGGATTTAACACAGGTAACAGCTCAATACCAGTTACAAAAGACACTGTAACAGTCTGTCAGGCAATTCTAGATGCATTTTTCATCAATTAATTTGTCAAATTATCCTTTGACTATGTTCTGGCCCGCCATCTAGTGGGTGAAAATATTTGAATTTTTCAAACAAAAATTTTTGGCCTTGATACCAACCTTACTTTCCGACCCCTGCTCTAATGCATTAATATTGTATGAAAGCATTTTCTGTCGCCATGAAAATATCCTTTCCTAGAGTTGATATGAACTTACACTGAATGTTCGTTGGAGGAACAGATTAGTTGATGGCAGTTTAATTACGATACAATTACTACTGGCAGCTGATATAAATAATTGTAATTATTTATATACATTTACCTTTTGAGCTAATTTTCTACACAGTTATCATTTACTTTAGACTCAAGTAAATTTTTTATAGTTTTAGTTTCAGTTAACTATAATAACACAGTCCTCAAAAAGCATAATAACCACCTGACTGATTGGGAGTCAAATGAAAACCGCCATCCTGCTTAAAACTCACATCCTTTGAAGCTCTTTGCTGTGAAAACGATATAACAGCTTGAAGTGACATTTTCCGAAATGACAAGAGAAAGAGATCAGAGAAAACAGATTAGAGAGTGCAGAGAGGGCCTCTTGTTTGGTCAGATCAGTTAGCTTTGAATATAAAGGCCAAGCTCCTGAGACGCAGCTCACTTGAACACATTCAATCTTAGGTCATTTCACTTTGCTGATCAATCATTTATGCTATGTGAGATTTCACTGCCGGTGCCATCCCTGCTATCAGTGGGATGCTTTTGTAAAGGGGAAATTTGTATTGTTAATATTTAATAGGATCCCACAGGAGCTAATATTCAATTTGGGGCCATGTGTGTGTGTTGAAACTCTGTGTTGTGCATGTATTGCCGTTAGAAACTCAGGGCTACTTTCAGATTCTGAACTACATAAGAATTGAGCATATTATGCATGAATTATCCCAGAAATCACAGCCAGTGTTTGGTTGTACTGGAGTGCAATTATGTAATGCCAGCTCTAAACACAACACAAATGGGCCACACACAGCGATATGCTACTACTCACCGAAGTCTACGAATGCCGATTGGCCCACTTTCTTCGCATTCTCTGGTGCTTTTACAGACAGGGTTTGGGTGAAGTTCCCATCCTAATGAACAGAAAGAGTTAACAGGATTAAAACATGCGCTTTCATTTCATTTAAAAAGTACATTTCCTTTCATGCAGAGCTTACAACTGTTGAAAAAAAAATCCTGTCCTTGAGCAGCAAGAAAAAAAGCCTCTAATTTCTAAAGTGTCAGCGGTGCCGTTAGAACAGAGCTAATAGTTTAGTGCATCAGCCACTGTGGGCATGAATGAGAGGAAGCCTGTATTGACACGGGTTAGGGATCATTGCTGTGCGTCTGTACTTTCTGTTGGACATTACGAGACAATGCAGCAAGACAAAACAAATGCGTGGTCTGACAGTCTGACCAGCTGAATTTAAAGGGGAAGTTTCAATCTGATTGACAGCGCATGAGGCAGCGGGGCAGAGAGAACAGAAGGTAAGAGACGATAGACGTGCGGTGTAGGTGTGGACTGAAGTTGATTGGCAGGTAGGCAGCAGGGGTCACAGAATGACGGCTAATTGGAGTACGGAGGGGTCAGAGGGCAGGTTAAGGCTACTGTGCACATTGATTAGCCGGTGTAAGCCAGAGCAGAGCATGGCACCAGTGATCAAAGCGCATCTTGGAAACCCACCAAGACAGGAGCTTCAGAAAAGCCTGGGAGACTCAGTTTACATGCTGAACACAGGCCTTCACACAAAAATGCTGTACAGCGTACTGACTGTCCACCACAATAACGTGAAGTAGACGTAGAGAGACATACATTTGACAAGGACCAGATCAAAGCCAAATTACTATTGAACGAGGAGTCATTCGTTACATCAGATGCTCTTTACATGTCTTACAGTATACGGATAGAGAAGACAGGTCGAAGAACAGAAAGGACATCAACAGAATAAAGAGAAGGTGAGACACAGAGCTATACTGTTTTATATATCACTATCATGAAACTGCAGCCTTATCTTCTTTGCAGATCCCCTCAATCAGACTGGATGGCTCTGTCATTTTCAGGTTTCTCCAGAGACGTTTGTCTGGGTTCAAGTCAGAGCTGGTTTAGTCACTCAAGGGCATTTACAAAGTTGACCATAAGCCACTCTTGCATTTTCCCAGCTGTGTGCTATTGTTCTGTTGGAAGGGGAATCTTCTGCCCAGTCTGATGTTCTGAGCATCTTTCCTTCTACCCTGACAAGTCCCCCAGTCCCTGTTAATTAATCAAATAATAATTACACCCTCCACAGCATGATGCTGCCACCACTATGCTTCACCACTGGTATAGTCTTGGCCAGGTAATGAAGACATTATGTTAGTATTTCAGGTTTATCAGACCAGAGAATCTTGTTTCTTACAGTCTGAGAATCCTTTAGGTGTTTTTTTCTTTCAAATTCCAAGTGGGTTTTCATATGTCTTCACTGAGGAAAGGATGGAGTCTGGCCATGCCATCATAAAGGGTATATTGGTGGAGTGTTGCTGTGATGTTTGTCCTTCTCCAAGTTTCTCCCATCTCCATATACTGTATAATCATGGAGCTCAACTAGAGTGACCATCCGATTCTTGGTCAACACTCACCACTCTACCGAAGACCCTTCTCCGATTGCTCAGTTTGGCCAGCTCTACGAAATGTCCTGGTTGATCCCAACTTCTTCCATTAAGGATCATGGAGGTCACATGCTCCTGTGAACCTTCAATGCAGCAGAATTTTTTGAAGTCGTCCCCAGATTTTTGCTCAACAAAATCCTGTAGACCGTACCTTTGACTTCAAGGCTTAGTTAGACCTAATTATGTGCCTTTCCAAGTCATGTTCAATCAATTGAATTTGCCACAAGTTAACACCAACCAAAGTGAAGAAACATCTCAAAGACAATCCAGCAAAACTGGCATGCTCCTGAGCTACATTTTAAGTGTCCCAGAAAAGAGTATGAAGAATACTTATGCTATGTTTTTTTTTTAAATACATTTTTAAATACTTAAAGAAAAAGTTTTCACAAATAAGTTTTTTGTTTTGTCATTATGGTGTATAAAGTGTAGATTGATGTGGAAACAATAGAAAGCTGGCCTCCAACAGCCCATGTTTCCCTGTCATTCTCTGAGTTCCAGTGTGTTTTCTCCAACACTTCACCAGCTCACTCCCCCTCCACTCCCACCAACCTGTAACTGACCATAAATCGCTTCATTACCTCCAGTACCATCTGAGGCTCAGACAGCACAAAACACCTCGGTCTAATCACTTCAGCTCGGCCAGATGCAGCATTTCTGTCAGCTTTCAAAGTCTTTCAAAACCAAGATGGCAGGGTGGTAATTGGTCTCATTATATGTGATGACACATACTGCTTTGGATCACAATTTGAGAGGGAACAATATAAAAATATACAAAAAGGTTCCTGTGAATCTTGCTTCTAACATTAATTTTAAATAATTTAAATAAAAGGTTTTGTAAAGAAACAAATTGGGTCACATGGTGGCACATTTATTTAATCTTATAATATATAAAGTATTCAATTGTTTTCATAAAATATTCACAAATATACATTCTTAAAAAACAGATACATTTGGCACCATAATGGACTATGTGTTATATATATGTTTGTAGTGGTTGTCCCACTAGATAAACCGAGATGGTTTATGCAGCAGCTCTTATTTGTTCATAATTCTCGTGAAGCACAAAACTCAAGTGCCTCCTTACTTCTGTGTGGACAGTGTTTATCTAGCTCCATTGAAAACTCCCTTGAGCCTTCGCTCTGAAACTGCAGGCACGCATCTGGCGGTCATGTATAATATCGATTGGTGCATGATTGCGAAAGGCAGTTCAACTGTAATGTGATTGTGGCTTATGTAAAGATAATGGTGACTTGACTTGCTCACCCTAATCTTCTCGGAGTAGAATGAGGCCATGTTGAGTCACAGGGTCTGTCTCACTGGATTGATTGAACACTGATGTTAATAGGAAGGGGCTGTAACTGTGGGATGTTGGCCTCATGGGGTTGTGAGTAACTGTGTGTGTATGGCTGGAGAATGAATGCTAGATAGAATCAATGTTCTTAATGGGCAGTAGGGATGGGTACCAAACCCGGTATTTAATCGGTCTCGGGGCTAAATTATGAAAGACCGGAGTATCGATAAGCTCTGACGTTAACGGTTCTTCTATCAGTGCTGGAGAAATTAAAAACTCACACATACATTTATTATTGCTATATATACACACATTATCTTGCAAATTCTATCTCACCAGAGTTGCCAGCTGTTTTTATGTGCAATAATATTCAAACATTTGTCTATGATGCATTTTTGCTATTCGCAATTCAGAAGCCAGATCACACTCACGTTGAGGAGTTTCAGCACACGCAACACGAAAGCCCTTTTTAATCATCATAGAAGAGTGAACTAACCATTAAAACATATGCTTACACTTTATGCCTGTGGCTGTTATATTAAACTAAGTTTATTTAATGTTTTTTTTTGGCTTCTAAGGAATATAGCTGCGTTTCTTCTAGCACAACTTCCTTCCCTTCACAGCGGCGCGCATTCGTTCCTCTCCGACCAAAACTTAACGTCAGAATCAGATCAATCGTTTGTCAATTGTTGTAAAATGCTGTCTTTACAGTTACTAAATTGCTGGACATGTTTGATAATAAAACGTTGAAAGTACAATCCGCACGAGAGACGCTGTTCCCCAGGCTGAAGTGTGTGTATGTGTGTGTGTGTATATGTGTGTGTGTGTGTGTGTGGGTGGCTGAAGTGTGTGTTGTGTGTGTGTGGCTGAAGTTTGTGTGTGTGTGTGTGTGTGTGTGTGCGTGTCTGCGCGGCATGCTCTAAAGCTGACAAGCAAAGCACACTTTGAGCTTCGGGTGCATCCAAACGATCAAATGCACACAAAATATGTACAAATGGCCGGCTTGGAGAGTATTCACTTAAACACAGTTTATGTGTCAAGTGAATGAGAACAGTTGTCTTAAAGTGACAGACAGTGCTTCAATGTTAATCAAAGAACAAGATAAGTAAGTGTATTTACTTGACTCATTAGTGTTTAGCGCAGTTGTTGTTGCTAGGAAACGCTTGTTTTGTTTATTGTGTGGAGACGTGCTGAAATCGCGTTTGGTCTCGTACTTTGTCGCGTCCCTTGTCAGTGTCGGGTGCTTGCTTGGCCATTTTTTGTGATTAACAGGAAATTGTGTTCAGTTGAATTGGAGTAGTATTTTGTTAGATGGGTATAAAAGCTTAGTTCACCGCGGCAACCGGCGCGTGAAGACCTCCTCGTGAGAAGACTGAAGAATGTAAAGACCATCGACTCTACCGTGCGACTCCCCCGGGCAGGGACACTGTCAAAGGATATAAGTATCGCTTTTTATTTATCTTCTTTCTTACTGCTTGTTTCACTTCTGTTTTAGTTTTTATAACCAATTCTTACTATGTGTAAGTTGTTGTTTGTTAACGTGTGTTTTAGACAGTGTTCTTTTTTTAGGATTACTGATAAAGTACTGGCATTTGATTTATCTATTTTAAATTTGAGATAAATTATGTATGAATTGAATATGTCTTTATAGGTATTTTCTTTAGTTTTAGTTTTAATAAATTGTATTTATTTTTGTAAAGTTACTTCAACATACTACAAATAAATAAATATATATATATATGGGTGTTTGGCTTAGTGTCATGTTAGAATAATTTTTATACTCATACCTTTTGTTGTTTTGATATTTTGAAATATTTTTAGCTTTATTTTTTCATTTAAATGTTTAGTTTTGAAATGTTGTTGTATGCATTTGTCATTTTATTTAATTTCTCAATTTTCTTAAATGTGTGTATATATAGTATTTATAGAGTTTTAACTTATAGTTGTAGTTTCTTTTTCTTATTTGTAAGTCGCTTTGGATAAAAGCGTCTGCTAAATAACTAAAAAGTAAAAGTAAAGTAAAATACAAAGAGAAAATCACCCACAGCTCTTAATCTGAATAAAAGTATAGCTTTAAGCATTCATCTATCAATACATACAGTGAAAACTATGCAGTGTTCATTTAAATTTGATCACTTTTAGATTTCTTTTGTAGCTATTACTTACCTGGACATTAATGTGAGTATACCTTCATGGAAAGCAGTGTTTTTTTTTCTTTCATTTGTAAATTTGTTTTATGGTATGACAAATGGTATATTTGTCAGTTTGTTTGACTTTGTTTCTTTGTTCATGTTATTACTGTATCTAATCTTATGTATATAAAACACAAAAAAATGCCTGCATATTGGTGCATTTACTAATTTATGTTTTATATTTATTTAATTAAATTTATTTCAGAATAAAAATCAATGTTAATTCAGCTCCTAATCGGTCGTATATATAAAACAAAAAGTATCGATAAGAATACCATTAAAGTACCGGATCGATAAGAGTAGTAATACTGTTAAATCCTTAACGATACCCATCCTAATGGGCAGTGTCTTTCAAGACAATACTTTTATTGATGTTTCACAATTAAAGAGATTCAGAAAAAAAACACATGAAAGTACATTTTCATTTCTAAGCACCTATTGAATTATTGGTTGCTAAAATTGGCTAATTGCATATACATCAGGTCTCCTAAAAACAATAGTTCACCCAAAAATGACATTTTGAAATCCTATATAATTTTCTTACAGAGATTTTTTTTTTTTGTGATCGACTTTTCAATTCATTTACAAAAACATATATTTCACAATCATTTTGAGTTCCACAGAATAAAGAAAGTCATACAGTATCAGAACAACACAAGAGTGGATTACATTTTTGGGTGAATTATACTATGACAAATATATTTTTGTCTGGCCATTTTGCTGACTTAGACCAATCTCCAAACACATGGCAGTTAATCTGATGTCAGATAATGCAGAAATATTTGCCTTTTTTTCAAGTTTCTGTTGATTTGGGCCTGAATTTAGATTATCTTATAGACAAGAGATGTTTTACAGTCATTCTGATCTTCCCTTCTACAGGCAGTTAAAAATGGCCAGGCAGCACTATTGGAATTGTAAAAGCCATAAAAGAGGATGTGCCATACCATTCTCTGAGGGCTGTTGGACTGAGGCGTTTAGCTAATGCTTACTAAATGCTGAACCTCGCAGTTTGACGATCATTAGCAAACAGAAAGCATTCTGTTATAATAGGCGCTATGCATTTTAAGAGATTTATGGAGTGAATAGCATTAATTAATTGTTGTTTTTCAACAAAAAAGCTCTTGCTGCTGTGGCATAACCATGTTAAATCCCTGTTTAACAAGAAGAACAGAGAGAAAACTTCAGAGTAAATAAATAAAGAAGGACAGAATACAATATCAGCCTCCCTCTGGTCTCACTACATGCTGGTATTTGAAATATATTGTATTGTACACTCTTAAAAATAAAAGTGCTTCAAAAGATTATTCAAGCGATGACATAGAAGAACCATTTTTGGTTCCACAAAGAACCATTCAGTCAAAGGTTCTTTAAATAACCAGCTCTTCCTTACCTTTTTATAATCTGAAGAACCTTCTTTCATCACAAAGAACCTTTTGTGAATCAGAAAGGTTCTTCAGATGTTAAAAGTTCTTTGTGGAACCATTTAGGAAAAAAGGTTCTTCTATGGCAGTGGTTCTCAAACTTTTTACACCAAGTACCACCACAGAAAATATTTGGCTTTCCAAGTAACACCATTATGACCAACATTAAAATGCTGGTAGCACTATGCGTAAAAAATAAAAAAATAACCGAGTCAGATTTATTCCTAATAAGAATATTTATGATTGTCAGCCTCTTAAAACATTGTAAATACACAGTTTGAACATTAACACTGCACTGAAATAAAAACACTGAATTATTAAATTAAAATATATTGTACCTAAAAGTGAACTAAAAACTGTACTGTACTTAAATGTTAAAAACTGTACTTAAAGATTAAAAGAAAATATATCATACTTAACATTTAAGTACAGTAAATAATTTTTTATTTAACTTTTAAGTAGCTAAAAATACATTTTCATTTGATCTTTAAGAACAGTACAGTTTTTATTTAACTTTTAAATAAAAAAGTACTTGATGAAAAATAATAAAAACACAGGCTGTATGTGTAGCTGCAAGTAACAACAATCAGGCCACGTGTCCACCAAAGCCAGCTGTGAGCGCCTGAATGGCAAAAGCATCAAGTATAAAAGCCTTGTTGGTTTGGGAAGGTGTGCGCAGTCAGTGGAGGCTCGCGAAGCGGAGCCAGGCTAAAGTATAAATCCACCTTGAGAGGGCAGCTCTTTTTTTATTTATTTTTTAGTTGAGACGCTGTGGTTGCTATGATATGGAATATCCGCTGAAGTAATATGACAGATGCATCGCGAATGAAATGTTTCTCCAAGCATTTTTTTCATAACAATATTATGGTACTCTGGCAATTCCATTTGAGAAATTGCATAAAACACTGGGTGGAAAATGTATTAATTTAAGATAAAAGCTCTGACTGATTGTGGCATTTAAACTGATAACATATGGCAAACCCAAGCTTGAAAGTTTGTGGAGGCTAGTTACCAATACAAAATAATGAAAATGTCATATATAAAAAAGGTTTTCAGCATATATAACAAGTGGGCCAATATTGCAGACAATTGTGGTTGATAAAAATAACTTGTGATTATGATTTAAATACAAAAAATTGTGCAGCCCAAGAATATAGAGATATTTGTTGTTTACAACAGTAAATATTTGTTACATTTTTGCAAATACTTTTATCCAAAGCGACATGCATTCAAGGTATTCATTTTATCAGCACTTGCTTTCCTTGGAAATCAAACCCATGACCTTGCTGTTTTACCGTCTGAACTACAGGAAAGCTTTGTATGTTGGGCTAAATGAGGAACTTAAGCTATCATGTGTGCTACAACGTTACTATCTACTCCATATTCATCCATATAGATCTGAAGCCCTGGTAGTATATACATATAGTAAATCAGCACATAAAGGCTTTGGATTGTAAATACAGGCTGCAGGTTGATTGTGTGCCTCCTGTGCGAGCGACACAATGCATGTTTAAGTGTCGCAGTGCACTGATTGAGTTTTGGTGCGGCAGCCATGATTTGGATCACAAGCGATTGACATGCGAGCAGGCGCAACTTCAACCGGTGAACGTGTGAGGACGAATTAATGTTACAAGGGCGGCCATAATTACACAGTCATGGTGTTTTCACCAAACGGTGGGCTAACCCTGTAACTTGAGCTCAGGGAAAAACAAATAATAATTCACCGAGCTAAAGAATCAGAGGACTCATTTTTTTCTAGCTTGTTTGTTTGGTCGGGCGGCTCCGTCTGGCTGCAATGACTGATGGCGTCTTGTATTACAGTAATGACTTTGCATGCAGTTTACAGCAGAAGCTTTTCAATTTAAACAAACACTGGAGCTGCTGTGTGTGCGCGTGTGTGTATAATCAGGACCGGGAATAAGTATTTAAGGAGAGCGAGAGGAAAGTAATTAAAACGGAGTGTGCTACAGGAAGCACAGGGCACTGGCCTGTGACCAAAGACTGTTAACTCCAAACCCTTATAGTAAATAGTGGCGGGATTACTGCGGTTTTACTGGGAGACATTTCCCTGTGAGGTATGTGTGTGTAAGTATGATTCTGAGGGGTGCTGTGTGTTTGTTTATGTGTGTAAGAATCAGTAGTCACCAATCAGCTGTGTTTTTCATTCGGATCCCTTAAGCCTCTTTCAAGGAATATGAACTAAGCAGAGTCTAAAATGGCTGCTGCCTCAGATGTGATTAGCAATTGCCCATCACTCCCCCTCTTTAATCATCCACCCTTCCTGTCTGTCTTCACAGCACGTCATTGTATCCATCCCTGCACTTCTGTCACCAGCCTCTCGCTCTCAGAATGAAATGATGAGGCGCCCTGCGGGAAGAGGAGAGGCGATCTAACCCGACTCCCTTCCTCCGTATCTCTGAAGCACCATCAGCGGCGGAACCCCACAGACTCATGCGACGCTGGAAGAGAATAGATAGCAGTGGAAATGCTTCCAGAAAAGCTGCGGTGCTTCCAGATGATGCACCACTGACCTTTTACGGTCGGCTTGGGTCACTGCGGCCCATTGCAATTCTCTCTCTCTCTTGCTCGCATTGTTCAACTATTTATCATCTGCTATTTTTGTAGTTTCCCACCTGCTCAGAGATGCTCCTATATGAAAATCTGTCTCAACTTCCTTCACTTCTTTATCTTTGATTTTTCTAGTTTTTCTCCACTTGCAGTCTTAATGCGGTCATCACACTTTCTTTTATAGCCCTCCTTTCTTTTCCTCTGTTTTCTAACTCTAATTTGACCTTTGGCTCCTTGTTCTTCAGGCTCTTACACATTAAAACAACTCTGACTGTATCTTGGAGCTGTGACCTAGAAGTTAGGAGGACCACACATGCGTGAGGGTACATATCCTCGCTCCTGATTCGGTTTAATTCTCATTCTATTACATACACTACTGATAAAATGTTTGAGGTCAGTAACATAAAAAATATATAAATAAACATTTTATTCAGCAAGGATGCATTAAAGGAGATATAACACACAATCTGTCAATCTCATGTTAATCTTGAGCTCTCTAAAGAGTAGAATTGCAGTATTTTCATCCATAATGACATCATACAGGGCCATACTCGAAAAACACTTTTCAAAACATATACGAACCCCGAAGGAGTGTATTTGGCACAGAAATACTCCAACTCGTTTTTTAAGACTTTGGTAATGTTTAGCATGAGAATTCAACTCTTTAGCAGTGTAAATACATCAGAATTCATGAAAAAGCATTAGACAGCCCCTTTAAAATACATAAAAAATGACAGTGACATGATATTGTTATAAAATATTCTATTTAAAAAAATGTTCACTTGATCTTTCTTTTCATCAAGGAATCCTGAAAATATTATCACAAGTTCCACAAAAATGTAAGCAGCAAAATCGTTTCAACACTGATAATAAGAATTAATATGCATTTCAATGCAAAAGCAGTGTAGTATAAACTAACCACCCACAATCCATTTTAACTACACACTAAATGTGTTGAAATACATTCAGGTGTCAGGATTGCTGTGATGGAGTGACATTCTACAGTCTTGGTAAGGTGTGCCAAATTGAGAAAGTCCAAGTGTGCATCCTCCATAAGGGAGCACTTAGATCCAATCCACAAGATTTGCAATCGCCAGGCAAACTGCTCATTTGTTTTGCAGCATTTCCTGATTTGTATCATTCTTTAGCGAATCTTCGCTAATACAACATTGACAGATCATGCAAATAAATGACTGCAGTAGAGGGAATTGCCTGCTCAATGATAATACACTAGTGTTAAAGATTAAAGGGCAGGAAGTAATGCTCTAATCTACCTTATTGATCCAGGTCTCAAATCCTTCTTTGGTGGTGAGGAACAAATCTGTGAGAAACGAAAGAGAGATAAAAGAGAGTGAGATCATTAGTTATTTCACAAAATGACCAGACCTCCTTGCTTTGCCAGTGTGAGTAAGTAAGCTAGTATTGCATTGAGAGCCATCATCAACAGGTGAAAGTATAGATCCTTTGTGACAGAAAGAGAAATGGACCAACGCCATTTTGCTGGCAGCAGTGGCTCCTAATTCAGTCCTGCTACACAGTATTGCACAGTAAGAGACTTTGCCGAACCTTGATCAAACAAACTTGGAAGTGAGGAAGAACGCAGCAAGGAGATAATAACAATAGACCCTGGATGGAAGGATACCGACAAAAGCACAGTTGAACCAAGGAGATCGAATACACGTGTGAAACCGTAACCCATGAGCTCAGTGTATTGACAGATTAAACACAAGCCCAGCTGTGAAACTGAACCTGAGCTCAGTATAAACCGCGTGCCACTTCCAGTTAGTCTTCGAAAAGCCGACAATTTCAGATGTTCAATACGTCGACGTAGTTCCCTACATCACCATCACGACTTGTGTGATTTCATCTGTTGTGTATCTTTCTCTCAATAACCAGAACACACCACATGTATTATCAAGCATGATTCTCCTGACAGAGTCCGTTATGGAGTTATTACAATGATTGGCACAGACGAGTGGTGTAATTTTCTCTTGCTGTCAATGTTCTTCTTTCCTTTTGTGTGATGATGGCTTCATTTTAGAGGCCTGGACGTTGTTATGGAGATGGATCAAGAGGCATGTAACAGCCCTGTGTTATTTTTGTGAGACTTTCATATGCAGCAGTCAATGTTTCAGGTGTGCGAGGGTGAGAAACGGTAGTATCATGGAAAGCATTTTATTTACTCTTCAACACTTTATGTAAGTACCCTAAAACTGGTCTGTCCACACAGAAATCAAATCGTTGGGAAGTGCAAGATCACATCCAATAAGCACATATTTGATGTTTAATGGATTTTAAACAATGATTTTTCAGTGTGGGCAGGGCTGCATGACAGATGATGACAGTTCATCCATATTACTATGAATGGGAGAAACTGCAAGGCACAATTGGTCACTGACCAAGCTGCTGACAGAAGATCTGGTTCTTATTAAGTATCATGAAATGTGTGCTTGGTACTGCACATGCGCATTGGCTTAGAAACCTGAAATAAGCTTTAAGAAACATTGAACAAAAAAAAGTCTCAGCATATTTTGTTGCTGATTTAAAATATGTTATTCAAATGTGATTTTGGCACTTCTCATTAATCAATTTAATTAGATGTTTTTGTCTGAAAGGACAGTTGAATCCACTGATTCTGTGCAGACTGGCCACAATGATGGGGTTACATATCCACAACAGTGATTTAGATTTTGTGATTTCAAAATGTCTCCATCCAGGTAGACAGGAGCTGGTCTTGCATGCCTTTGCAGGGACTTTGGCCAATCACAACAGAGGGTATTTTCATATGTCCCAAACCTATCATAGCAAAACATTCTTTTTCATATTACAGGTCATAGAAAGGATGGAAAGGTCATGGAAAACCAAAATAAATAAACCTTGATGAATCTGATTAAGAGGAGCATAGATAAAAAAATGAATTGCTGCAAAGTAGAACGTGACCCCTTAAAAGGGATTGTTCAAAAATGAAAACTATCCTCATTTACTTAATCTTACATCATTCAAATCAAAACCTGTTTGAATTTCTTTTTCTGCAGAACACAAGAACATATTTTGAGAAATGCATTTTTGTTGTTCATACAGAACAGGAAGGCAGTAGTTGGGTACAAACATTCTTCAAACGTCTTTTGTGTTCTGCAGAAGAAAGTAAGTCGTGCAGGTTTGGAATGACGTGAGGGTGAGTAAATGATGACGTAGTTTTAATTTTAGTGTGACCTATCCCTTTAAGAGAAAAAAGGGTGAGCCTGTGGGTGAGTTTTAAAGCCAGTGTCGTGAGGTAAGCCAGGACAGATGTTTGAAGCGATTAGGGCATCTGTGCTAGTACTGACCTTTGAGGAGAAATAAAGAGCAGATACTGAACTCAAGAGCTTGTGCTTTGGCTGTAAACCTTTGTCCTCTGCCTCTCATTTTGTCCTTTTCCTTGTCCTCTCAAAAAAACCTTTTCCTCTCCCTATCTCACTCCTCCAGGTCTCACACATTCAATCTCTTATACCGCTTCTCTCTCTCTTTCTCTTGGTGAAGTGCTGTTCCCTGTGGGAGTGGAGAGCTCACAGGCAGTGGCTGATGAGGTGCGGAATAAACAGCTTCATTAATCAGACTTAGAGCAGTGCCACTGGTACAGTCGGCTGATTTCACTCAGGTCTGGGGCTTCACGTGTACACGCACACACACACAGTTCTCAACGTACATTGTCATACACCAGCACCTTTAGACAGACGGTGAGTTCACTTAAAAGATTTTCTGCTGATGAGTAAAAATAGCAACTTTCATTCTAAGCGACTACTACAAAGGATAAAGCTTCTAAAATATTCAGCAGTTTGACAAGTGAAATGTTAACATGACCCTGAAAACAGGTCCTCTTCCAAAATGCCATTTTTAAATCACAATTTTTACCATCTAGTTTTGGTGCCAAAATGAGCAGCAAATAAAGCAAATCTTGCATTGATTAGACAAGTTTATTCAGACAGAATGGGTTTTATTATCAGTTATTTCCCTTTAATCACTAACATCAAATCAATTTAATCTAAATTATTTTAGTGATATGCAAAATATTTTATCTAACTAACTAAACTGTCTGCATTGGGTGAACTTAAGAGGAGTGTCAGTCAGCTAAAAAGAAGTCAAAGGATTTTTATAAGAGTAATTTAAAGAATAACAACACATTCTATTACTTAAAACATAGAACTTAAAAGAGCACCTTTATATATTAATAATGTCAGTGCTAGACATATTGAATGTGTGCACCGCAAAGGCTGAGACAGACTCAACAGAAACTACTTCACTCACTAAAGCTTTTAAAATGTCAAATCAAGTTGTTTTTTTAACACAAATCAAACACGTTTGTTTCTCAAGGCCAGGTTAAACCGATTTAAATTGCTTTCTTGTGGAAAAGTTAACAAGTAAGATGGCCTTATGTAGCACGGCCATGGACTCTACTCAGTGTTCACTTTCTGATATTTCTTTTTTCCAAGAATGGCAAGAAATGTTCAAAACAGACAGCTCCAATCTGACTGATTGGCCGCTTTGCCAGTCCACGTGGAAACAAGTTTTGTTTACAAGGCAGCAAGCTGCTACAACTGACACCTCCAAGGAAGAGTTAGTTCCTGGATTCAGTTTGGAAAGTCTATAGCATCAAATCTTTAAAAAATATTCAAGAGTTTTGCTTGAGGCAATCGGAGCAAAAATATATTTTCAAATCACAAAATATTCAGCTTGATTTTCAGAAGTATGACCATGAAATAATCGTTACTACTTACTACATTATATATTTGTTGACTTGGATATTGAATGAAATCAAATTAAACATCCTTAGGCAGTTTTTCGGAGTTAATTTAGCTTAGCAGTAATGATGAAGCAGTCACGGGTGGGTAGGAGAGCTCTGGAAACCACAGGGAGCACCTTGGTGATTTGAAAGAAACACTCGATTAGCAGTTGAACATGCATGTTGTGTTTACGTGCCTCCATCGTTGAGGCCAATCTGCACAGAATCAGCAGAATCAACCGTCCTTTCAGACACAAACATCCAATTTAATTGTATAATCAGTAGCACTGGAGAACATAACAGAGAGTGACAGAGAGTAATGTGACCCTCATACAATTAATCACATTAATTTGATTATACATGTTGCAGTAATGTACTAAAATATGCCTTGATTAGTGCCCTGATTCATTTCATGCTCTCATTTCCTTCTCTAACAGCATGCAGGCCTCTCTGTTGCTATGCGATCACACTTTCCCAGCATGCTTGTGCATATTATTTGTTGTTTTTCTTTTTACAACACCCAGTTGGCACAGTACCTCTATTAAAGAATGAATATTTGAAAGAGCTGTCAGAATTAAATAATTGAGGAGCACCTTTAGATTATGTGTCATGAAGGAAGGATAGTGAGAATAGTGGCTGCCCACAAAAGCTGAAGAATGCTGGCTCTGCCGGCATCATACAGATGTGGGATGGGAACAAGACACGTTGAAATCCTATGATTGTGTCACATCCTGTCTACTGAGATACGTTCATCTGTTGAAGGCGACACAGATGTATTCTTCACTACCTATGATATCCCACTATCATGTGTGTTTGATTCCGTGACAGTTGAGGCAAAATATAAAAAATTGTCTCTGATTAGTGGTCAGTTTGTGTGTAGATGTATGTTTTTGAATGACTTTTTCAATAGGGGTGCTCTGATTGATCAGCTACCTATTGCCATCGGCCGTTAATCGCTTTGGCAAGTTTGATCGGCGGTCTCTATAGAACTAATCTCATAAACTGATCTCAATCTGACAACGTGCCTGTCGTGAGAGGTCCGGCATGGATAAAATAATTATAAGGCTTTAGGTGAGGTACAATTCCAATTTCTTAAGTAAATAAGTCACACATTAATTTGAAGAATTTCTGTGAAATATAATTTCACAAACAGCACGAGTGAATCACCACATGCTTTCTCTCTTTCCCTCTCAAAATGTGCAAATGACTTCAAATCACCACATCGCGTCTGCACTAGAGCTGCACAGTTAACACGGGAATTGTCACTTGCAATCGAGGCAGTGTTGCATCATCACTAAAATGTATCATTTGCATTTCTTTTTAATTCTTGCCAGTGTTCAGCGCACACATAGCATTCACCTCGCATGCGCTGTTGTACGTGGACTGCCCATGCGGCCAAAAAATTGGCGCAGACACTTCTGATGATGAAAATTGCATCACGAGGACAGTGCGCAGACCGTCGCGCAACACATATGGCCGAACAATAAACTGGGTTTAAGACCATCTTACATAAATCAGGATTGTGCTTTGTGTAATCTATTGTGTAACAATTGCCCCATTGTAAAACAAAATGCACTGCAAGTTTAAACATTTAAGTTAGATAATTTTATATATATTTTAAAAATGTAAAAAAAAATAAATCCCCCCACAAGTGTCACATAAGAGGGGAATTTCCCCTATTTTCAAAACTGAAATTCAGGCCCTGAATGAATGTCTGTAAGAATCCTGATTTGGTATCACTATAAATAACTACGCCAAAAAGAAGGCTTACAAAAAAAATATATATATATATATATATATATATATATATATATATATATATTAGTATCGGTGATCGTATAGCAGATAGTGCTTTCTGTGATCGGTGATTGACAGCAATCACGGAGCACCTTTATTTTGAACTTTAATTTTTTTGCTGCAAAAAATAACTAAATCATTTTTTGCATGGTTATCATCAAACTTCTATTTTGTTTTAGATCATTGGACCAAAATACACAAACTGTACTGGAAGCAGAAAGTGTCCCATCTTGGGGCACCATTTTTTCCATCTCCTCCCCTGACTGCAGGAAGCAAATCTCACTGATCGTTACATCCGAAGTCAGACGCAGTGAACCATTATAAACCAAACTGATTTTCAGAGGACCATTGAAACAAAAATGACATGAAACTGAAGTTAAAGAGCATTTAATCACTCAAAGCTGATTAAAGAAATATATGCAATAAACATACAAATCTATGCAAAAACAAGATGGTTGATGTTACCACTGACCACCAATAAAAAAAGAGCCACATCTGAGCACGAACCATGACTGCCACAAAAATCACTTTACATAAAGATACTGTGTAATTGTTCAGGCTATATAATGATTGTCTTACAAGCTACAAAACAATGTGGTGCTAAAATCTCTGTGCCTCTATTTTCCGGCCCACACAAAGCCAGTGTTGTGTCGCTGGAAGGAAAATGAGAGCGAGCTCATTTATCTTCCACCATCACATGTGGAACAGCATGGCAAGTGGAGTAACGACAACAGCATCCCTAAAACTGATTACGTAAGATTTTAAACGTTCATAAAATATGCAAACAATGAAAAAAGGCAGTACAACAATTAAAGGAGGACCTGCTGTTTTTAACACATATAAACTAGCTAACGTGCTTTACGAATCTGAGATACCATGAGTCACAGCAAGGCTTGTGCAGTTGAAGGGGGGATTTTTTGGAGGAAAAACAGTTTTCCATTATATCTAATGACGGCATTTAAACGAGTACACAGTATGAAGCACAGCAGTGGCCCGCTCTCTTTCAGCAGAGAAATGTTATAGAATCACTCTGCTTTCTAACTGCCTTTCCTGAGGCATTATGGGTAACAGCAGAAACGCATGCAGAGACGGGCTCTCCGGGAAGAAGAGACAGGCGAGTAGAGATACAAGAGCATCTGTCTCCAAAACTCCTTCAACTGCTGCTGCCCTCTTTTCCAGCACCCTCTTATTCAGAGCAAAGGGAAGGAAGAAGAGACAGCAAAGCGAACGTGTTCAGCAGCAGACGCGTGACAACGAGAGGAGAGTGAAACGAAAGGAGGAAATGAGTGATCAAGAGAGCGAGAAAGAGAGATCAATCAATTCTATTCTGTTCCTCTGAGACCGTGTTCGCTCAACATTCTATTGTTTTGTAAGTTATGAAACACCAAAATAAAAACAAATCCAGCACCACAGCATGCAGAAGAGTTTCACTGGAGAAAGGTCACAAACAACAGTCTTTCTTCTTTTATTAGTACAGATGCACTCAAGCAGATTTCTACCGTGATATTGTATGCAGCTAAAGGCTTTTGAAGACCGACTTTAATAACGCTCTACATTACCATTAGTTACTTCCAGAAGAATTATTCTGAGACATGACTCATTGTAAAGGAGAACCTTTTTTTTAGGATGGTTTCTTGCAAAAAGGTAAAAGTAGTAGCAAAAAATGAATTAATAGTAAATATATTATAATAAATATTATCTATTTATTCTAATAAGTAAAATACAACAACAATAATTACAATCACATACATTTTTAAAATGTTTTTATAAGAAGCTTCTTATGCTCACTAAGCTGTATTTATTATATTTATGTATATATTATCTAAAATACAGTAAAAGAGTAACATTGTGAAATATTATTACAATTTAAAAAATATATATATTTTTAATACTAAATACAATGTAATTTATTCCTGTGATGCCAAAGCTGAACTTCAGTGTCACATGATACCATAAAACACCCTTTTAACCGAATCAAAATCAGCTTTGTTTTAAGTCCATGTTGTTTTAAATGCTAATGAGCTCTGCTCACTCCGCCACTCTCTTCGTGTCACGAATCCGGTCTATGAGCTTCCGTCCACTCACCAGAGGTCCCCCGCTCACCACATGAACTCTTGCACCACACAAACTGTTAAATGTCACTCCGGACTACAGTTCCCATCATCCATTGCACTGATTGCACATACACAGCTGAATGCACTGATGATCACACAGCTGTCACCAATCACATGCTCACCTATAGCTATTACACACACTACATAAGACACACTCAGATCCTGTTCGCTGCCGAGTATTGTATGGCACTCTCCTAGCGATAGCTATTCTATGGAGCCTACTTAGTTATCATAGTCTTGCCTTGCCTGTTTTCTCGTGTTTTGATTCTTGCCCATGTTTCCTGGATTAACCCTTTGCCTGCGGTTTCAGACTCTGCTTACACCTCGCTTGGACTATTGCTCGTGTACCTGGATTATCTCTCTGCCTTGCCCTGTTGGATATTGTTCGCCGATCGAAGACCCACGCTTGCCCTAGGATTACTCTTTGTCTTGTCTTTGTTGTACCTGTTTGCCATTGCATGAACCCTGCTTGTTTTGTGACCACGTAGAAGAAAAGCCTTGGAAATGGATCCGCACGCCTCTTTTCTCGTTGGCTCCGTAACACTTCGGTGGGGTGTCGAGCTGTTCTCATGAGACTAAACTTCAGCCACGAAACTTGCTAACTAGCACATATTAGGAAAGGCGATGTGCAAACTCACTCACTTCTTCTTTAGATGAAGCTGGATCACGAATGATTCCCACGAACATAGACACATTTATCGGCACAGGGATCGGCATATTAACTTCAAAATGAAAGTAACGTTAATCCTCTGCATCTTCAGCGGCTCAGATGTCGGGAGTAAATTACGGCTGCTATGTTCATTATTACATCCAACAACAAAACACTTCAATCGCTTAATCAGAGACATTCTTGTCTTCTCCTGCCCCGGAGGCGGACAGCTCTCAGCTCACTCAGGGCGGGTCTAAGGTAAGACGGACTTGTCAATCAACTATCGTGGGAGCGGCCTGTGCAGAACTACATCATTCTGACAGGAATCTCAGAACAGCCTGATTTGAGAAAAAAAATGAATGAATGTGCACACACACTTCCGACACACACGTGTTCAAACAACATGTAAAGTGAATTTTGCATCCGATCACCCCTTTAAAAAGATTAAAAGAATCTTATGGTCTTTTAAACAGGTGTATTTATATAATCAAATCACCATTTTAAGGCATTCCAGATGAACTACATAGGCTCATTATTAAAATGTGTATTGCATATTGCTAAAAGGCTGGAAAACAGTTATACGAGCCAGCAGGTCTGTCATGATTATTTAAGATAACCACTGTGATTACTGCACACATTCATTTCTAAATTTTAAGCTAATACAGAAAAAACACATTTTGTCTTTTGCCAGTGCATTATGTAAGCTTATAAAGTATAATACAAATATAATACACATTTATTCATATTTAGAACATTAAATTAACTTTTTTTCATAACCATAGAGAAAATTCTCCATAATTTTTACGTTTTGTGTTCACTGTGAATAAATGACTTCTGCACTTGAGGTGGCTGGATTTCTTTTTAATAAAAAGCTCTGCATCATCATAATCTGACTTAAAGAGAAATGGCTTTTCCCACAACATACTCCACAACAAAATTCAGCCACACTTTATTTTAAGGTCTAATTCTCGAACCATTAACTATGACTTTTGCCTCCAACTCCTAATTTGCAGCTTATTATTAGTTAATAAAGCAATTTTTAAAGGGTTAGTTCACCCAAAAATGGAAATGCGGTCATTAATTACTCACTCTCATGTCGTTCTAAACCCATAAGGTCATCTTCGAGACACAAATTAAGATATTTGTATTGAAATCTAAGAGCTCTCTGACCCTCCATAGACAGCGACGCAACTTTTATGTTCCCAGGTCCAGAAACGTAGCAAGAACATCGGTAAAATAGTCCATGTGACAACAGTGGTTCAACCGCAACTTTATGAAGCTATGATGAGGATACTTTTTGAGCGTAAATAAAACAAAAATAACAATTTATTTAACAATTCTTCTCCCCAAGTTACATCTTCCGCCATTTTGAAACGTACTGAAGAACATAATTGATAAATCAATAATTTATAAAGTACTAATAAACAGCCAATATGTTAATAATAGGCATCATACTAAGCAACTAGTTAATAATAGTGAGAATTGGTCCATGTACTGAAGTCTTAACCTAAATCCCTTTACTTTCTTCCCCTACAACTAAATTGAATTCCTGTGTCAGCAGAAGAAGCCACCTCTTCACTTCTCCACACTCTCAAACACAGACCTCTCACTCTCTCACACATATACAGACTCATCTTTTAAAAGACATCCTCACACTTCCACACAATCATTCAATCTTTCTTTCCCACTAAGATTGTTCCATTACCGTGGATGGTTCCTAGTCGGAGGGCAAATGCTATAGCTTGAAGGTAACACGTAATATCCTCCAACAGCATGATTCTCTAGCAGAGAGTGAAACACAAAGTAATGGACTTCCACTGCTGTCTTATTGCTATTCTCAATTGTCATCTATTACACACCCAGAGTGCTGTTTGGTAGGTGTTTTTGTCATCTTACTTGATTCCAGAAAGCCTAAGCACCCATTTTTCCCTTTCCTGTTTTTTTACATGATGGAAAGTATGATTTTTTTTAAGTATAATTGTGACTTCTACCTTCTACCACATTTGCATACATCTTTCACATTCGGTTAATACTTGGATTTCCTGTCAAACTCAGAGCTGATGAGAGGAAGTCATGATGGATTTAGTCACAGAGTTAATCGAACCACCTGTCTGTCAAACATGCAGGGCTAAGATGATGTGGGTGCAATATTTCAGCATCACCCGAGACCCGAATCCCAAATTCCACTCTACTTCAGATACGATGTGGCGGTTTCCATGCCAACAGAGATGTAAGCATATCCGCACCTAATACCCCAAAACTAACAAATAGCTCAGTAGCAGGGCTGTGATGATGTGGTGTTTGTGTGCACGGGTTATAATACAGCTTGCTTTCTGTCTGCCAACCAATGAGACTTAAGCTAAAGGATCCCAAACTTGGGGGATATTCCCAAACTTGGCACTTAATTAGGTTACGGAGGAACTTGTAATTCAGACTTGCTTTGTTTAAACCGATAAAAAAGAAAGAGAAAAAAATATATGTTTTTGGTTCAGGATCATGCAAACATTCAGTTAAAGTGCTTTAGTTTTAATTAGTGTGTATTTCTCCCTCCCTCAAACACCCACGCAAGTCATATATATTTATTTGATAGCTAGAGCTGCTGACAGTTACCCTGAGATATAGAGACAGATCTCTTTACACTGTGAAGCACTGTAAGTGCATCTGTTCAAAGTCACACACACACACACACCTTTTCTTCACATCGTTTTGTAGAGTGAAAGGACAGCATGTTATTTTTGTAACAGCATACTACTATTGCTCCACTATGTAGTATACATTCTGCTGTTCCCAATGCAGATTGTCTGTACAGATTTTGTAGTGGAGCACACAGAATACCTACTACATTTGCCAAAATGTGGTTTCATTTTTTTCTAAATATAATTATATTTTCAAAACTCATGTAAATTCCTTACAATCAACATAAACCTGTTAATTGTGAAAAAATAAAAATAAAAAGTACATGAACATGTACTTATCAGTATTTATCACATAAAAACTGATAAACAAAATGTATAGCCTGAATGCACTGTAAGTCGCTTTGGATAAAAGCATCTGCTAAATGCATACATGTAAATGTAACATGGTTATGGTTAACTGTGAAACAAGCAAGATTTAATTAGATATGTATGAGACTGATTTACATACAATGATTACAATTTACATAAATGATTTATAAATCCTGCTTATTGTGTATTAACACAATTTATGCATTAGTATTATTAAATCTAATTCTTGTTTAATGTATGCCACACAAACCTGGATCACATCAAATGTATTAGGTAATTTCAAAACCATCCCAATGGATGGGAAATGTATATGCAATTACAATTTGTAAATCCTATATATTAGGCTTCAATGTTTTTGAGTTTACCGTTTCACTTTTTTTCTCTATTTGACACATAGTACATATTCATTAAGAATTAGAAATATAGTATGCCATTCAAATATATCCAGTATGTTTGAATAGCCCATGTTCAAAATGGAGCCCAGAAGCACGTTTTGTTAAACAGAAGCACATCAGCTCTAAATGATAAAGGAGTGGAGGTAAAGGTACTGATTGGTAGTTAATTACGATGCATTCACAACTTCTGAGCTCTCATTAGTTCCAAACAATGCTGAGATGCTGCACACCAAATGATCTCCATTATCATCGGCTCGCCTGCCGCAAGCAACTTCCTCCGCCTCTGAGGCACCATGCCGTCAGAGCTAACGAAACCATGCTTTCTCTCTCCATGCCTTGGCGCCCATACATGTGAAGGCAAAATATGTAATAATGAGACAGTCTGGGCTGGAAGTTTTGATTTCTGAAATCTACAGAATGTTTTCACACTACAATGATCTCTTTCATTGCAAAAGATCAAGGAAAAATGTGATGCCTCATGATTTGACCCCCTATAAATTTAGCTACAGCTGCAACATCAAACATTCAACGAAACAAAAAATGCCACCGGTGCTTGCACCACGCTAACAAAACCTTCAGCCTGCCCTCTGTCTGAAGGCATTAGAGGGAACATCTCATATGCGTTTTTGTCTGATGCCGCGGGGCTGTTTCTAGATCTTTCTCCTGAGGTTCAAAAGGTGGAATGCTGCTTATTTGTACAGATTTTACTTCGCCAACCAGCCATGACTCCATCTCTAATGCCGTTGAGGGAGTCAATGAGCTAAGCTAGGCTGTCCTAAAGGGCCGAAATGCTGTCGATGATGTCTTGAGCTTGACAGGTGAATGAAGATTTGATAAAGAGTAAGGCTGTAGCTATCGAATATTTTAGTAATCGAGTATTCTACCGAAAATGCCATCGATTAACCGAGTAATCGGATAAGAACTACTTTTTCTTTTAAAAGAGCAATCCTAAATATACAAGAGAAAATAAGACAGGTCTCTTAAAATGAACAAGTCATTTGTTTCCTTTTTAGAAAAATGTAATTTGATATAACTGAAATTGCATATTAATAACTGAAAACTAAACCCATTTAGTGAATTGAATTGCAATATTACATTCACAATGCAAATATATAAAAATTATATTTCAAATTACTTTAAAAAAAGGTAAACATAGTACAATCTAAAACGAGGACATGAATCAAAATAATAGTAATAAAAAAAGAATAAAACCTAAACATTGTGCAACTTAACTTCCACCTTTGATCCTAAGTATTCGAGTTATTCGAGGAATCGTTTCAGCCCTAATTAAGAGGCTAACAACAGAATGGAGAATTGTGAGAGTGACAAGACTCTATTCTGGAGAGACCTGGAAGAACAAAGTTGAAAGAACATGAGATGTCGATTTTGGACCGTCATCTTAACAAAGAAGTTCTCAGAGGTTCTGCTGTCTTTAACCTCTCTTCTCCCGTTGAGCTGAGAACGGCCTTCGACATTATCAGGAAAAAGTCATGTCACTCATCCCTGAAACAGATACCCTGACCAAATGACATTCAGACGGCAGACATGAAGCGCATTTGACTCTACAAATAACACCTCGAGCCTGGACTCAGGCCTGCGTCATGGTAATGACCCGACAGAGGCCATTCGACAAATCTGTAATTACATTCCTGTGAAGACTTCATCTTGAATTCTGAAGTCATGTTGACGAAATCGCTCCATCTTTCTGATGGAAGGCCACAGGCTATATCCTATGAGATTAGCACAGCGTGGTCCACTATGATCAGTGAGGTGCACTGTTCACTTCAAACAAGGCTGTGAGGCGGAAACAAATGAACAAAAAGATACCAAGAGCATGAGAGAAAGCAACCTCTTTTTCAAGGTTAGTCCTTCTCCGGTGTGGTCTCTGCAAGACGCCACAATCACGAGCACAGTCTCTTTCTACCTTTAAAAAACATAGTTCAGAAAACATGGGATATTTCATGCATTCTGATTCTGAATCCATTCTGATGTTTCAGTTTCCGACTGGAGATGCACTTCAGAAGACAAACTCTCTGTATAGAAAATATATAATGAAACTCAGCGAGTTGCTGAAAGGATAACAGAGATTCAAAAGGTTTTTCATGTAACATGCAGTTTCAGCTTGTTAACAGTCTCATATGCATCACCTACATTTTGTAGATCTATGGCAGTTCCCAGGCTAAGGATTTCTGTTGAGAGAATTGAACTATGCTAAATGAATATTGAATGAAAGTAATCTCAGAGGAAACAAAACTTGATCAAACTGATAGAGAGGGAATGTATAGAGGAAAAAGTTTTGGTAGGGGTAGAAGCAGGGCATTGAATCCAGAGCAATGGAAGAACTGTGGAAGAGTCTATAAATAGATGCTGCATAAACATAAGCCAACAAATCTGCCGCGTTTCTCTATTCCGTGTTTTTATTTTTTTTCCAAAAGCACTTCATTCATTAGCATGACGGCACTGGCATAAAATGGAGAGATGCTATTCTGAGGGGATATAATCTTGTAAAACCATTACGAGAACAACATAGGTGGAGTGGAGGAGATTATGCCAACCCCACATATTCCTTATTCCATTTCACTCATATTATGCTGGCAGACAGACCAAAAGCAGCCCAACGTATTTCACTAACAAGCTTAGATGCTCAGGGCACTCACAGCATTTTATTTTTGTTTGCCTGATTTTTGTTGTAATACTAAATAATATGTCTTTCCAGTCACACGATGTGCAAATATGTGGGATGCAGACATTACAAATGTCACATTTTAATATTTCATAAATCTAACTGGTGCAGCATGTTCGACTATGACACATGCGGGGGGGGAAAAAGATGGCAAACCTTCACAGGTCAATGATCCGTGTTTTAATATGGAGATGAAGATCAACAGCGAAACTGATTTCAAGACCTCTTTAAACATGGCATTGACATGTTATGCATCTGGAGATTTTTTTATAGACTTTACACCTTTCCAATGTGATTTACAAATCAATTTATATATTACATGAGAGTTTGTGTTATCTGAAATGTATCTGCCATTTATCACATTTGAAAAACATTCATAATGTGTTTGCTATTTGATAAATGAATCAGAATTTGTTGATTAAATTGGGGGAATAAATTGCATGAGCACCATTTCTGTTGTCTTGTTCACATTGCAAGAGCAAAATAGTCAAATTGACGCGCTTGATTAACTGCAGCAGCATAACCTCATTGCACTGCATATAGCGGAGTGAGGATAACGAAAATGCATTTGCATTTACATCTTCATTATATCTGGTCAAAATCTGTCTCAGGTCACCTCCAAATACATTATCAGTGATCGGCTCACAATGTGTCTTCAGCCCTATTCAGACAGTAATTGTTTCTCATGGGACGCCTGTAAAATAAATTTGCATGGTTTCTCAATGATAAAACTGAAAGGTTCAGATGATGATTTATTCATGGTGGAGGAGGGAGTTTTGTGAACCCGGAAATGTGGTTCTCACATCACAGAGCAGGCGCATGTTTATTTTAATATCCTATTTAACTACAGGAAAATTGTTATGATGGATGTCATTTAAAAATATGAAAATAGCAGAAATTTAATGTAACCTCTTATTTATACAAAGGTAAACATTTGGTTCAGCTACTTGATCGACTAATAAAATGATTACTAGCACAAATTTATATAAATGTAGATAATACCTATTTTAAAACTGTATTGCACACTGTTGCGTAATAAAGGCCCATTATTATTTAGATAAACTAAGACTGTATTAGGAAATCAATAACAAATTATTAGTTGTGATCTGACTAAAATTCACATGATAATACCATATTATAGAGGGTGACAAAGCTATTATATAAAATGGCTTCAACAGGCTTAAAACACATAGCGCACAGTTGTAAAGCATGGACTATATAAGGGTTTTGGCCTTTTGGAAGATAGCCACTATGAACTGTCCTTATGCGGAAAAAAAACAGCTTTACAATTTCTCATTCTATATAAAAGAATACAGGCTTGGAATGGCTTGAAGGTGACCTATCCCTAGATCACACATTTGGATTGGCCTGCCTGTCATCAGGTACAACAGGATGTATGTATTATGAATATCTCTCCGCCTCCATGCTCGGCAGTGTCTGAATATAAACGTACATGTCTAGTCGGTGACAACACACCAGCATTATGCAAGTAATCATAATAGTTTTGAACAAGCACCCCGAGCACAAACAAAATGCCAAAATAAGCATGATGTGGGTGGATAAAACTGGCCCTGGGGTGGCAGAGAGTGAAAGAGAAAAGCGAAGACACAGAGAGTGGGAGAAAGAGAATCGGAGCCAACTCAGACAGGTTACTGAGTCTTCTGGGACGCTGATCCATTTAAACAGACTCTTCCATTAGCTACAGCCACTAATTGAGTGAAGGACAAATAAAGTCACGGCCCTTTTTAAAAATGCTTGATTAATACGCACTGAACTTAATTAGGTCTGGTGGCTCAATCTTATCTGTTATTGTTAAGCATGCCTACTGTTTCCCCAAAGGAACAGATTAACATTGGACATCAACTGTGTGGGACAACTTCAGCGACAAATCTGCTCCCTCGACTTTTATTTATCATGTAAATGTTACAATTTAGCTCTTTGATATACTGCCAACTGTCTAGAAGGCACCGTATATCAGCTCTGTTCCTCGGAGCATGTTTACTGCTTATCAAAATGGGAAGCAGCGAGAAGACATACATATTGAAAAATAATGAGATCTCTACCCACATTGTTTCAGGCTATTTGTCAGTAAAGCTGTGCCAAGTCTGCACAAGGAGAAACACCCAGTCATTGTGTTATCCACCCGCTATATTCTGCAGATCTAGCAGACCATATTAAACGAGACTGATGCCGAATCTTGATAGGTCCAAATGTATCCCCGTTAGAGAGTGGCATCTTCTGTAAACAGGTAAATGCATCTTCTTCTGCAAAATCTGGCTGCTTTATTGGATTGTTGTGTTTTTTGCAAACCACAAATGAAAAGGCATTCAAGTCCCATAGGAAAAACAATAAACGCACCTTGAGGGACGGCGCACAATCACGGGCATTTGGCCTAATGTAACCTAAATGTGCAAGTGTGAGTCTGGAAGACTGCCGCAGATAATGATTTGATGAACTTCCCACTTCAGCAGTCCCCTAATGTGGAAAATCTGTTTCCTTTACAATCGCACGATAATTAACTCGCCGCTCATATTCAGAGAGATTTCAGGTCTAATTTGCTGCAGTTTGGAGCATTGCAATACAAGGTTGCCTAGCAACCAGTCAGAAAGCAGAATTGGCGTCTTTTGTGCATAATGACATTTATAATTATTTGGCAATTACTTCATATTTTTAACGAGGCCGCACATTCTGAATCCGCCAGTTTCATGGACATTATGAAAATGTGATGCAGATGCCAGTGGCATCTCCGTGTTGATTGAGTGATGCATCAAAATCAAGGAGAAGAAAAAAAGTAATGAAAAATGTGCCACAGGGACTTACTAAATGTATGGGGCTTCTCCTCCATGCTCATTTTGTTGCTATTCTCTTCAACGTTTCGGTTAGTAGCCTTTTTCATACCTTGTCATAGTCATACCTTGAAAAAGGTTACTAGCGAGAACCTTGGTTAATAAATATGCTTAAGTGAGTGTGCAGGTGTTCTCATCTAATTGATTCATATTTTTTCCTTCAACTTGCACCTCATGAGGTGTTCATTTGCCTTGCCTGCTCTATTATGTGTTCATCTTAATAAACCACTAGGGCCAGATATCAGATGCAGAGCCTGTAGATCTATAAACGTGAGGGAGATTTTGCATTCAGGCACAGGGTGAAGGATGGGCATTCCACTTTTTAAAGCTTAACCGAAGCATTGGTACTTAAGTGGATGCAATTTCATGTCTTCTAGCTAATGCAGCCATTCGGTGGGTGTTACGATTTCACAAGTGCGACCAGAATCAGAGCTGTGATACAGAGGTGAGGTGACCCTCACTTGTTCATTCACAGAAAGGACATGCACGGAAACAATTCACGTCTTGACTGAGAAGGTCACAGAAGCAATATAAAGTGAGCAGCGAAAGGCCAGGAAGCCGGTAGACATTCATTCAATATGATTTCAAAAGAGGTCCTTCAACTAAGTGCTCAGGTACTCATTATTCAAACTTAAATAATAAGATAAACTGATATAGATGAGATAAATAAGAATACTGGGTGGCTGGCGGTCTAGATCAGTGGGATTTGCTTGAGGATCTGAATTTTACATTTGACATCAAGCATGACCCAATGAACAAAAGTAAATAAAAATTTCCTTAAAATTAAACACTGATGTAATACTATTACATGAACTATATAGGCAAAGTAATTACTGAACAAAGTTTGATGAATATTAATTAATTCATGTTATATTAAAATGTATATTAAGACGAATGTTGACATTAAATCAGCTAGTTTCAACCAACTGACACCGTGGATAATCACCGGATGTCAACAATAACATACAATGCTGTTTAAGAGATGGGGTCAGCAAGATTTGTTGTAACTTATTAAGCAAGGATGCATTAAATTGATAAAAAGGGAAGACATTTATAATGTTCATAAAGAATTATCATTTTTTTTATTTGCCTGTTGACAATTCAGCTTTGCAATTACAGGAATAAAATACTTATATATATATATAATGAATAGAAGCAGTTATTTTAAATTGCAGTAATATTTCCCAACATTACTGTTTTCAATGCATTTTAAAATAACTTTCTATGAGCATAACAGACTTCTTTCAAAAACCTCTTTCCAATCCCAAACTTTTGCATATATGGGAACATTTATTCATCCCATTTAAAAGCAGATAAAGACTATTCAATTTGCTAGCCTAACTATGCACAATTATATGCTTATTTGCATTTAGTATTTTTTTCCTGCTATCCACAATCAAATCAGACCTGCCACCAAAAAATTACCATTAAAATGTAAATGAACCCACCATTTACATCAAGATTACATTCTAAAAAAGAACAAATCGTCTCTTATAAAAACCACAAGACAAGCCAAAAGTCAGTGACACAGCATTCAGTTCCAGCTGAGATCTCTTCCTGAAAGCCTCCGCTCACCATCACTAAGGTCTTTTCCTTACACCAACTCTTGCCACAGCAGACAGCCATAATTGTAGAGTAAGTGGTGGATGATTTTGTCGTGGGTGTGCTCTTTTTTTTCTCTCCTGGGCTGTTGTTAATTTGCTGTTATTTTCTCACAGCTGTAGAGGTCCAGACAGGCTTTCTTGGTCCTGTCTGCCAATCAGACCCAACCGCATGGTCTCTCGTGTGGCAACAGAACAGCCTCCAGATGGTTTGGGGGTGGCAGTGATGCCAGGCTCCCGCCGAGAGGGTGGGAGATGAGTGCTATAGCAGCTCAGGGGCTTTGTTTTTAGTATGGCTAAATGGAGTTGGTCCATATTGGTTAGTGAATTATTTTTTGACCTCTTTACCCTTTCCTGGATGAGATGCTTTTGGTCACTGCGACATAGACATGACCACTCTGAGCCTCTGCTACACTAATGGACAGTAAGACAGGATAAAGGAAGTAAAAGGATTCTACAAGAGAGCATTTAAATCTGTTTTCAGCCTTTAGAAGCAGAGGGTTATTACAGTCAATTTTATGTGACTGACAGGCAAGCTTAACAGGAAACTCTTCACCCTTGAAAAAGGCTTTGAATTCATAAACAGCACTTGAGAGATCATTTGATTTAAACGGGTTCAGAAAAAGAAAAAAAGGGGGAAAAAACACACTGGCATCGGTAGTCAGAGGCACCTGGCAATAAAGATTCTTCTGACTGTGAGCCAGTACAGACAGCACAGCTTTTCACCAGGACACAAAAATGGCATTATTTATGTGATGTGGTAGTATTTTGTTATAGGCTATATTCAGACAGGCCCAGGGTGTGCTCGGATTTGCCTAAATTTGACATCAGTTATAACTTGATGGCAGGAATCAAACAATGAATAAAAAATATAAATGAGTGTCTTGTGCACACAAAGGCAACTTTTATTTAATCAAATGTACTTTTTATTATGTTATTTTTAAAACTAACACAACAGAACAGAAAAACTAAGAGGGTCTCTCAGTACTTCACAGACACTTCCCACAAGACCTGCTGCTAAAAACCGGGCCAGTATTACCAGACGAAAAACAACGCTCAGGGAGTAACCTGTCTTGATGACGGGATTTCAAGCAGAGAGAAAAATCCTGACAAAAAAAATCTAGAGGAGTAGAATAATGTAGTTATTGTGAATCTCTGTTTCAGTACATGGAAAGAGCTGCTAGATTTGTAGTCACTAAATTAGCTTATTTCATCCTCAGAACTACATGTACCTTCTCCAAAACTTTAACCAACACACAGACAAGTCAGCCGACCCAATGTTGACAAACGGAGCAAAACCAACATGTCAAATGCAGAGAGACAAAGATTTAAACACTTTTTCCTCGCTGGCTAAGAGACAAGTGTGATTTCTCTGGAACTTATTTCAGGACACATCTGTTAAACAACAGGCATATTATGTGAGTGGATTAAAAAAAAACTATTGGCTAACTTAAAAAGGTGTTATAAAAAACGTAATACTTTCAAGAAGCTTTTAGAGAAATGTACAATCCAAAAATATCTATAACCTATAGATATAAAGTAATATCTACAACCTTTTGTGACCTCCACAAAGCATGAACAAAATATTACATAAATCAAATGTAAATTGTGACTTCATATAATACTGAAAAAGCAGTATGAGGAACATGTCTAATCTAATAAAGCTGAGAGTCTCATGTGTGAAATCAAAGAAGAATTCCTAGCATTCATAATTCATAAATAAATCAAGCAGCACTCAGGGCCGTTCTACAGCAAATGGGTTTCATCAAGGCATCTACAGAAATCCTAACTTAAAGCTACAGAATAGAGAAGAAGCGATTCTGTAAATCAGTCCACAGAGAAGCACAACCTTGCAATACTTTCTCTGACACGTCAAAAGACCATAGCAGCATTACTCACCGGCGGTGAAGTCCTTGTTAAGGTCAATGAAAGCATTGGAATGAGGGATGCGCATTTTGACTTCCAAGTTGAGAGCCTTCTCACATTTCAGTTGCCTGACAAACAATAAAACAGCATGCTTTGAACCCTGTACACTTGCTTTTTTGACACAGGCAGAAAAACCAAAAACAAGCTATTGCATATTTAGGAAAACAGTCTTACCTACTCTTGAGATAGCAAACCATTGACGAACCATCCACAGATCCAAAAATGTCTGGAATCATGTCCCCATTAAAGCTGTAGAGGAAAAGAGGAAGCAGCATTAGACCCCAGCAAAAGCTAAAAGGGAAGTTTGCATTTTTACACTAAAGGGATAAGGACTGCAAAACCTATATGATACATTACGTTAGGAATAATTGACGACGGGCCATTTAATTATTCGAAAAAATAATGCACACCCGAGGTGGTGATGCGATCACGATGTGAAGCGGAGTCAATTATTCCGCTTCTACTTCGGTTGCCACACCTCAAGACATCGATCAGATGATATATTTCAAGGCATTCGTCTGGTTTTTCTACTTAAATCGCTATTGTGAGTAGGATTATTTCTTCCGCATCTCATCTAACACCTCCCTTGCTAATTCCAAAACGTCCCTTTAAACCGTAACGGACACTTCAGCCCTTGATAGCAGACTAATGCAGTTAATAACTAAGTTATGAGACAGAGAGAGAGAGATTAATGTTACCTCTGTGAGTCAGTGTTCGGCAGCAATGTCTACAGTGCTCAGCGTAAATGAGTACACCCCCTTTGAAAAGTAACATTTTAAACAATATCTCAATGAACACAAAACATTTTTCAAAATGTTGACCCACAGGTGAGTCTAATTATCATTTCATGCTGTCAGCAATGGCACCACATGGAAGAGAAATGTCACAAGACCTGAGAAAGAAAATAATTTCTTTACACAAGAAAGGTGAAGGCTACAAGAAGATCAGCAAAGCTTTACTTATCAGTCAGAATACTGTAGCAAAAGTGGTACAAACATTTTAAAAAGATGGAACTGCAACCATCTCACAGAGATGTCCAGGTCATCCACGGAAGTTAACACCTCGTCAGGAGCGTCTTCTGATGAGAAGGGTTGAAGAAAATCGACATGCAAGTTCACTGCAGTTATCTAAAAAGTAGAAAGCCAAACTGGGGTGACTATTTCCCGTGATCTTGACACTGCAGAGGAATGGCATGCATGGGTGCATTAATCCACGGCCTCTCCTAAAGCCCAGGCACAAAGCCCGCCTAGAATTTGCCAGGGCCCATGCTGACAAAGATGAAGACTACTGGGACTCTATACTCTGGAGTGATGAGACCAAGATAAATGTTTTGGAACTGATGGCTTCAAAACTGTATGGATAAGGTGAGAATATACAAAGAAAAATGCATGGTGCCTACAGTGAAACATGGTGGTGGCAGTGTCCTTATGTGGGGCTGCATGTGTGCTGCTCTGTGTCGGGAGCTGCATTTAATTGATGGCATCATGAATTCACAAATGTACTGCTCTATACTGAAAGAGAAGATGCTACTGCTATTTTGTGGTCCTTGGTGCACTTTTCCAACATGACAATGATCCTAAACACACATCTAAGGCCACTGTTGGATTTCTGAAGAAGAACAGGGTGAAAGTGATTCAGTGGCCAAGTATGTCTCCTGATCTCTCCGAACCAATCAGTATGAATTCTGAAGAGACAAGTTGAGCATCACTCTCCATCCAGCATCCAATCTCTAAAAGAGGTCATTCTTGAAGAATGGAAAAAGATAGATCTGGCAAAATGTCGCCAACTTGTTCATTCCATGCCTAGAAGACTTGGTGCTGTCATTAAAAATCATGGAGGTCATACAAAGTACTAGATTTAGTAGTTTTTGTTGTGGGGTGTACTCATTTTGCATCACCCTAATTTTAGTAAATCTGAAAAATGTGTAATCTAAGTTATATTATTAACCTTACTTTCATGTTATAAGTTAAACAGATGTTATATTAAACTTAGTCTTGTCAACATTTTGGAAATGTTTGTGTTCATTGAGATATTGTTTAAAAGTTTACTTTTCAAAGGGGGTGTACTCATTTACGCTGAGCACTGTATAGTGAGAATTTAAGTTCCTTTTCTTCACAGAGCCGTTGTTGCTACATCGTTTGTGAGAAGTCATGTAGTTTGTAAGTTCTTATGTTAAATGATAGAATCATTTAACATAGTATAAGAACTTATACTATGTTATACTATGTTAAATGATAGAATCGTCAGAGTAGTGCTAACTATATTATCGCTTATGTTAAGGTGTGTGTAAACTATGTGTGACTGTGAGGGAGAGACCGAGAGCGGGAGAGAGAGAGTAACGTTAGGCAATGTGCTTTCCTTACATAAAACGTAATGTTGTGGCAAAAAAACTGGACAAGGTCTGTCGATTTTATCCTTTTGTTTACTGTATTTATTTATTTGGCCAGTGTCGTTGTGGGTTTTGGCTATTTTTCTGTTATAAGTCTTTTGAAATAACAGAAATAATTTGGCGAAGTAAAACGGGACAGAGCTGCCTGGAACTACATTCGCTGTGCGTTTCCCTGAAAATAATTGCACACCTAAGAACGTTCGTCAGCCAATCAGATTCAAGCATTCAACGGCCCCGTAGTACAAATTAAGTTAAACTTTGAGGGGATGATTTTAAGACATTAGCTAGCTGAACAGTACGTACACTTCTTGTCGGTCTGTTTATCAGAATTAAAGTCAGTCAAAGCCGCAACTGAACCATAATTCTCTAAGGCAAGGTGTTTAAGACTAAGATTATATATAGAAATAATATTTCTACAATGCCCTTAAATTAAAAACAATATACAGCACTTACTCCATGACAAGGGGCTGATCATCAAATGTCTTGTTCAGCCCTACCTTACCACTCTGGTCTGTAAGAGAACAGATTACAATCAATGTGCAAATCACTGCTGAAGTAGGCCTATCATTTCTAGAGCTGTAAGACCATCAATTTAGGCAGAAATACTGAATAAACGAACCATTTCTTTGTTTTATTTTTCAGACCTTACCCAAAGTTTGGTTATGCCCCCAGAAGATGAAGACTGATTGTATGGAGAAGACCATCTGGTAGCCAGTAACAAGCACATCCATCTGAGAGTCCCCGTCATAATCACCCGGGACCACACTAGTTATATTGAAGTCACTAAGAGAGACAGAGAAACACATGAACAAGGCAATACCAATAAACTCTCACAGTAAAAACATGAAATATTAGACAGAAAAATATTTTTTACATTTTTCATGGAACAGTTCATTGAACCTTGAGGGAACTAAGTTTACATATGTGGTTTAGTTTTTACATCATATTTGATATATCAAGCTATTAATGGCCCGCCCATACTATATGAAATAGTAATAATATGGATCTCACACATTCAAGAAAAAAAACATGTCAATTTTATACAGAGGCCAAAACTGACCAGTAATATGCTATTTGGTGCAGTTGTTATGCATATGGTCATTAAGTAAGATAAAACTAATAGCTTGTAAATGCTTGTACATTTTTGTTACATTATAGCATACTACTTACATAAAATGTACATAAACATACGTTGTCATTGTATATCTCCCACATGTTGTTTTATGATCAAAGCTTAGTATTTCTAATTATTGAACATATACAATGCAACACAATGCTGTTAGATATGTACAAATACACATTCCTAAAACCCTGTTTTATCTCATTTGTTACACACATAATTAACATAATATTTATAAGATGGATAATGAAGTAATCCCAGAATAGAGCTGTGAGATATTATAGTTTACATGTTGTGATTACAAGCAATCAAGCAGTTGAGATTTTCAATATAGAATATATTTTGTTTTACATGAGTATGTAAGGGGTGGAGTTGGATATACTTATTATATATAACATGTGAGGTAATATAGTTTTCATTTTGCAGCAATATAAATATTCAAGCAGTTGAGATTTACACTTTAAAATAGGACTACATATCACAAATTGTCAGTCATTACCTGAGATTGCTAAGATTAATGGTTTACTTGAAATATTGATAATAATATAAAGTTATTATTTTATTTGCCAACTAAAAATCAAAAGACATGACACATGTGCAAAGACACATTTACAACAGCCAGCAGACATTTTTAGAATTATGATAAAAGGCCATTCTCTTATTAAAAATGATGAACTATCAGTCAGATGGCAGGAGGCATATAGAAGATTGTGTACAACAGCTTTTGATAGAAATAATGAATCACACGTGATACAGTGGGCTAAATAGGGTTAGTGTGTGTCAGTTTGTATTCTTACCTAGGGAAAGCATCTTTAGTCAGACGAACTTTAGGTTTGAAATAAGGTGCTTTAAGATCAGCCAAGAAAATCACCAACTCAGAATCTGAAAGACACAATATTCCCATGAAATAACACAGAATCAGGGTGTTTAGCACCAATAACACAAATAAATAAACAATAACGTTACATAAAAACAGAGTAGCAAGGGAGTATCCTGCCACACCCCCTGTTATTAAACAATATGCGCTGTGTTATACAAAACACTCAGTGACATCTTATGAAAACTCAAACTCATCTTACATTACATTAAGTTCAACTTAGAGGAATTATTTTGAGACATTGATCATCTTAGCGTCAGCTAGCAGAACTATACTTACGCTTCCTGATGATGAATATGTCAGTCTGTTTATCAGAGTTAAAGTCACCGAAAGCCGCTACCGTACCAAAATTCTCCGAGCCAAATAAATCACCAGTAACGTTCTGCAATGCAAACGAGACATGTTGTCCCATAAAACTAAATAGGAAGGTCAAAAACCAAGCCCAAGACGGCAACATTTTGCTGTTAGCTTCGATCAACACAAACCGGAAGACGGCATGTCGTTCTACGGCAGCCAGCGGAGTACATATAGGCTTTGCGACAGTGTGAGTGCTAACTGGCAGTGCGAGCGTGATGTTTTTATTTAGCTGTCATTATGGCAAACCTAGCGGATGTCGGCTGGAAGATGTTGGAGTTCAAAGCCAGATCTAAGCGATCAGGTTTGACTTTTTGTGATGCATGACATTGAGCACGATTAAGCAGTGTGCGTTTGTTCTCTCGGTGCATTTTGATCCATTGTCCGTGCTGCAGTGGCGCATTAACACGAGTAACGTTAGTGTTGTCTCTGTGGCAGAGAGCAGAGCCCAAAGGTCAGGCGTGAAGTTTACGCGGATCAGGGCTATATTTAGAGACTAATTGCACACTGAGCTTTAGGCTTTGAATTTTTAAGGAGTAACGTTAGCACTTTAAAAGACTTCAGTCCTCTGGATGTCTACGGTTTTGAAAGGCCTTTTAACCCTCTTAATTCAGTGCTTGTTAGCGTCTGCTTCAGCCTGACATTAAAACTCAAGTAGCCCTCGAAATAGTTTTCAGAATCCACTTGTGGTTATGTAAGATAGATACATAAATAAAATAACACACAGTTTATTCCTGCTAGTTTTGTTTGTTAAAGGCATAGCAAACTGTGAAAAATTAAAGTGCTTGCCTCAATGGTATTCTAAACCTGTAAGTTATAGAAAAATATAAAATTAATGTAAATAGTGGCCGTCCTTCTACCAAACATATCTTCTTTTGTGTTATACAAATTCATATGGTTTTAGAACAACATGGGTGAGTAAACAATGACATTTGTTTTTGCCATAACAATGTTTTTAAATAGTTAGTTTTTTTGGACAGCTTTATAGAAATTCATGATGTTAATGATGTAAATATGTTAATGTCTTTATGCTTTATTGTCATATTGAGCAGATTAGAGCTGAGTGATATTATAGTTTACATTTTGCGATTACAAGCAGTTGAGATTTACAATATAGAATATATTTTGTTTTACATGAGTATGTAAGGGTGGAGTTGGATATACTTACTATATATATCATGTGAGGTAATATAGTTTACATTTTGCAGCAATATAAATATTCAAGCAGTTGAGATTTGCACTTTAAAATAGGACTACATATCACAAATTGTCATTGATTGAAGTTGCATTGGCATTGTAGTTTATATGATGTCATTGTCATTTTCGCACATTTTAATTATCATCTCATCCCATGACTTCAGTCCTATCAGATCATCTTTCAATTGTGTATAATGTAATTTGTTGCATGTCCATTGAGTAAACATGCCTGAAGAAAATCTCACTGTGTGATTCCATGTAATTTGTCTTTTCTCTCTATTTTCTGCTAACCCTCTGAATTATACTAATGTTGTAGTGTAACTAATAGAGGCCTGGCGTAGAGTTCACCTAATGAAAAATGGCCAACACTGCCAATGAAGTGAATGTCCATCGCAAACTCCGGAAACTTGGTAAGTTGAGGCGTAGCGATCAGTTCATGGAAAAGAAGCTCATTACTTTAGAAATAAAAACTTTCCATTTCAATTTACAAGTATCTGAATAAAGTTTAATAACGGTTTCATTTTTGAAAACCAATGCATTCATATAACAGTCTTGATTCAAGACTGTTTGATGCCTAATTGAAAATTGGTGCTTAATTTATTTTCTTTTTTTTGTTGCAGAAAATAATAATTCTAGTGTTTCATGTGTAATATTTCATCAGAGGTAAAAGTGTTGGGCATAAATAATCCTTGGTGATATCATGGGGAAATTCTGTGATTAATGAAATCAGTAATGCAGTCCAGTACCGCTCATCTTTTCTGTCAATGTCTGATCAAATCTGTTAACAGAGAGTTCGTTTGCTTCTCGAGGCAAGTTACTTTTTATATCAATGTGGTGAAACTAAAATGAGGAGTATCTTTCATTTGCCTATTGGATGTGCACTGCTTAGCCGGAGTTATCTTAAAAAGAGATGGCTTTGTCCCTGCTACTTAAAAGCTGATGGAAATTATGCTAATTTGCTAGGAAATGTGAATTTTCAGTACCTGAGGTATTGACCCTGGGTCGATTCTATTAAAATGTAAATTGCTCCAAAGTTAAATGTGTCGAAATAGTGCTTCAGTTGATGGGGTTCCCCTGAATTTCACTCCTCGCAGAAAAAGCGGAATTTACTGGTGTCAGGTTCCATTATTCACAGAGTTTGTGCCAGTGCCTTCAATTTGCAATCAAGCTGTGTGTGTTTGCAATGACGTTCGATTTGATATATGCATTTGGAGAACAATAGCTTTAGTCTTTTGCATTTTGCTTTGATTGTTTTCCTGGCATGCTTTGCTGCCTTTGCACCCCAGTAAATCTACAGTTCACTGCTCTTAGCATTTTAATGGAACAGAAAACCATTTAGGTTACAGAGACTAAATGAAGCACATTTTGATTTTGGTGAGTCAGCTCAATCTCGGCATACTAAGTAGCCCAAAGTGGGCCTGTTGCAGGTCAGTAGTCTATTGTAGCATGAGCATCATCAAGAAGCCATGCTGACTTTGAAGTTTGCTCATCACTTCCATCCAGGGATACTTGAATCTAAAGACAAGATAAGCATTGCAGTAGTTCAGATCTATGCTGATTCAAGTGTTCTTTAACATCTGTCTTTGCTTTCTATGATCAGGCTCCATCTATGAACCCCTTAAGTTATCCATACTGCACCGGGAGGATGAGCCGCTTTGGGAGATACTTGACCGCTACTATAACGCAGGTGAGAATTTATGTCCTGGATGTCATTTGTTTTTCATATAGGTTTAAGGATAGAGGCTGATCTGAGCGTTTTATGAAATGTTTGGCTCAGGATAGTTGTAGAAAAAATTTAAGCACTCTATTATGGTCTTTAAATGAGGCATTTAATCTCATTCTGTTGTGTCATGAATTAATCTAGATGCACCACCTAATTACATTTTAATTAAAAGTAAAAGTTAAAAGCAATGCATTTAAGGTGTCAAGCTATGCTCAAATTGCAAAGTTACTCCCGATTTTCTCTAATATAGTTGATCTGTGTATTAGGTGCACTGGTGTTTACTCATATTTCAAAATAATTTAATTATGGCAATATGTTTCCTAATTTAATTAGAGAATTCAAAAAGTCTCCAAACCATTACATTTAATTATAATACCCAGCAAATGAGTTGAGTCCAAGCACTAAAAGACTCATTTGGAGCTAGTATGGTTTCTCATTTCTGAGCTCATCTGTGCATTTTGCTCTTAATCAATACTCATCTCTTTTCCTGCCTAGCCTCTTTCTCCCTCTCCTCTCACCTAATCTCACTTTCAATTTCAGTCTTCCACATGACAATAAATACTGCTATATAATATGAAACAGCATGTAAGAGTTTTCTTGATAGATCTATTAATTCTTAGAGTTTCTTAGATGAAGGAAAATCGGTCACTTGTTAATGTTTTTTTGGGTTATTTAGCTTTGTTTAAATGTATGTGTTATTTGTAAACCACTGATTTAGAATGATCTCCAACTTGTTTGTTGCTGGTTTGTTGATGATATCATAATGATCTGGTCATTCCCGTGTGAGGGGGATCTTGTTAGTGGCAGGCAGAGTGAAATTTGTGTTGATGCGCTGTCAAAAGGAAATCATTAATTATATTCGGCTCCAGTCTATAAGATACATTTTGCTTGAGAAGCACATGACAAAATATAAGATAATAATCTAGTTTTCAGAGAAGTCAAACAAAGTATAGCAAGATTTAAATGTAAACAAAATTATAAAAACATACTTTTTGCCATGACTAGGACACATTTATCAATACTTACACAATGTTTTCATTTGTAAAATTTCTTTAAAAAACAAGAATGACAGCTTTCTACTGTTTAGAATTCAGTACAGTATATGTTACATGGTTCATGTTTACATTATTGTACAAAATAGTACAAAATTGTTCCTTAAAGGGATCATGAACTGAGAAACCAAAGTTCCCTTGATCTTTTGACATGTAAGAGGTCACTGTACTATAAAAACATCCTGTAAGTTTCAGAACTCAAAACTTTCTGGTTAGTCTAAAAACAGCTTATATTGAAGCCAGTCTACAAATCGACACGTTGTGGAATGTACCACTCTATGATGTAACACCAGCAGATGATGATCAACACCTGCCTCTACATCACTGCCTGTTTAGCCCCGCCCACTGATTAACGCATGTAGTGTTTGCGAGAGAGAAACACAGAAAACAAATGATAAAGATGCTCCGAAGACATCAAGAGTTGTGGAAAAAATATTAGAATACATTTTACTAGGAAAAACAAGGAAAAGCAAAGGACGTGACCTGGGTCCAAGTATGGTGTTCCATACTTGGAATTTGTGCTCTGCATTTAACCCATCCAAGTGCACACACACAGCAGTGAGAAGTGAACAAACACACACACACACACACGTGAACACACACCCAGATCAGTGGGCAGCAGTTGGGGGTTCAGTGCCTTGCTCAATGGTCTCACCTCAGTCGTGGTATTGAAGGTGGAGAGAGCGCTGGACATTCACTCCCCAACCTGCAATCCCTGACGAACCTGCGACTTGAACCTGAAACCTTACAAGTGGATATATCCCCCTTACTATGTAAAGCGCTTTGAGTGCCTAGAAAAGCACTATATAAATGTTACAATTATTATTACTAATGGTGGTCATTGTGCCTCAGTGAGAAAACTATTCATGTTATTTGAAAGATGTAGTCATGCAACGTACTTTGTGCCAAAGCAATTGAAAATGATTCATATGGCCCACAAAGACTGTGTTTGTGTTCACTGTAAACAGTTTTCAAAAGTGAAGTATTACGAAATGAATCCTAGTGATTTAATTCTCCAGTAAATGTGTCTTGTTTTTAAAGGTATTTTGACAGAACAAGAGAGAATATGACCCAACAGATCTGTGCCTTATTTACATTTATATGCATGCTGAATTGTGGAGAGTGGAACATGGAGCTGTCTGTCTAATTCTTATTGTAAAAAAGGTGTTTGACCAATGGATGGAGGACATAAACATCTCAGATTTACCTTATTATTCAATACAAAGAACACAGACTTGAGCTGCTTGTTTTAAAATATTATAGGAAAGTGGTATGTATGGAGTATCTGTTTTGTCTTGCACATCTGATTCAACCTCTCAGCTCATTAGCAGAATACTCCGTAAGCTAGATTCATCCTCCCCAAAAACGATGGAAAAGCCTTGTTTCTTGAACACAGCATACATGAAATCTGTTTTCAATCTCTTTCCGCCATCCGGACTTCAACCTGTTCCTAAAGCTCATTTAAAATCCCCAGACAGCCAACCCTGAGATGAGAGCACTGCAGGGTGAGAGAGAACAAAGAGAAAAGAGTGACAGAGAGGAAGCTTCTCATTTCAATGATCCTTTTGAATGAGTCATGGTTGAAGCAGACAAACGGATAGCGTTAGCTCAGGGTAATCCCGTTTTAAAAGTGAATCACCATGTCATTCCGTATAAGACGAATCCTACAATAATAAATAAATGTGGTAAGTTTCATAATTCGGATGGTGATGGTTTTGGTAGACTCTAACTCGGAGCTGAAATGCATCTCAGCTTATATAAGTGCTGTACAGTATATGAACGCAGCACATTACATGCAACATGCACGGTGTGCTATTCTGAACTGTTTATAGAAGGTTATTGCCATTTTTATCAAATTTTTCCGTCTTTCTCTCTCTCTTTGTGTTTTTTCCTATTTATGTGGTAATGACATCATGCTTCAGTGCTTCTCATTTCCTCTTCTTCTCCTCTCTGGCCTGTTTGTTGTGAACACAGTTCTGCTATCTTTCCCCTGCCTCCACAAGATTAAGGTTGGAGAAAACAAGCTTTAACTTTTAATGGGCAAAATAGTCTTCTTCCTCTGTCTCTCTTCATCTGTGGGGTTCATTCTCCTCCTGTTTTCTCCATCTTCTTTCACTCTCTGTGATGGACCCCCCTCCCTTTCTTTTTGGTGTTCTTCGTGGAAACCTCGTGTTTGTGTGTGCAGTTTTAGGGGTTGATTTAGAGGTGCATTATGCTGATAGATGATGAGAGAGATGCAGTCTTCAAAGAATTTGCATCTAGAGTGCTGTGATCAACTCCATCCCTCATGCTAAATATGCGTGTGAATAATGTCATTTCGCTTCTTTTCTTTTCTCCGAAGTCACTTAATGCACAGGTGATGCCCCGCAACTGTGAAATGACTGCAAATGAGATTTTCTTGATTAGTAATTTAAGGTTTTCACAGGAGCAAATGGGCAGTAATAGCAGGCTGTTCGTCAGATTTGACCACATTAATTGATCTCTGAACTGTTCCTCTCTGAATCATTCTGGAAGACTCCAACTGCAGTCTTCCTTTCAGTCCTGCCAGCATCAACCACAGTTACAGTACAAGGCCTAATCAGATAAAGACGTATTAAACCGCCCTTTCTGGTTTGCCGGATTCTTCCGATGGGAGTCGGAGTAATCCTGGCTGCAGTTTCTCTAAAGAGTATATTAATATTCTGACTAATTCCCCCCAGTGTCTCCTTATCCCCCAGCCCTGCTGGCACTGTCTCATTGAATTGACCCAAACTCTATATAACAAACGATGGCTCGGAATGAATATCCCCTTCATTTGTGCTGCCGTAATGTGCTGATGAAAAATGAAGTGCCCTATTCAGCCTGATTATACATTAGTAAAGAGAAATCACAGTGGAGAGAGAGAAAGTTTAACAGTTGGGCACGGTGATGGATAAAGCTGTTACCTTTTTTTTTTACAGTTTTTTAACATCATAATATTGATTAAGACAAGAAACATGCAATAATATTTAATTAGCTTAATTAATTATACATGCAGTGGTATTTTATGTAAGACAGCTAGAATAACAGGTGTGAAAAGGTGTTCATCAAAGACGCGTAAACCACTGTTTGTGGAGGCACCTGCTGTTTCTGTGAGCTGTTGATAGTAACACTGTATCTGTTTTTATCTTTGTCCTTCTCTCGTTTCTTCTAGTCAAGTGCACCATTCTGAATTATCAGAGCCCTACCACTGGTCTGTTCCCAGTGAAGACCTGTTCCACCTGTAAGGAGGCTAAAGTCAGAGACTCCCTCTACTGCGCGGCCAGTATCTGGGCACTGGGATTGGCATACAGGTAGTGCTGAGTAGTAATGTGTGTGCAATACCTTTCTATAAATTGTTTATTTTCTAGTTGTCCCATTTGCTCATTAATCAAAATCTATTAATCCATTATCAACATGAGCAAGATGATAATCAATATGACCAAGTGCTATATACTGTATATTTGGAGATTATTAATAATTAAGAAGTTTATAAAAAAACAAAACCAAAGATAAGTGCGATATGATATGGATATGCAACATGGCAAAAACAGCACAGTGGACCTTATGCAGTGGTGTACTGTATATACCATCTGCGGTGTCTGGGAAAAACAAGATGAGTTTAACAGCCAAGGACAAAAGGGTGAAAAAGCTATACTTAAAGTATTTCTGTTAGTGAGTTATTTTAGTGAGCAAGAGGAGTCTGTATTGTCAGATGGGTTGTATTATGTGCAAAAACGTGATCGTTTATTCATACTGGTTGTTGAGTCACTTGGTGTGAACAGACCTTGGGCCTGTACCATGAAGTCGGATTTGCTGCTAGCCAGGTAAGTTTCAGTTTAGTTTGCACCAATCCTGGGTTTTAGGTACCATGAAAACGGTTTGGCTTTTAGCTGCGTTCATTGCCATAGTAACGTACACTCCACGGCTAACCTGCTCCGGGAGGCAGGTTATGTTCTGGGTTAGAGATCTCAAACTGAAATTGAACCAATCAGATGTGAGCAAAGTGACACATGTCTGACACACAAAAAAGTAACTCCCCCAGTTTCTCTTCCTACAAATTAAAGGTCACCTGAAGTACCTTAAAAAAAAGAGATACAACAAAATTGTCTGGCTTTAATGTTAATTCAAATTTACTTATGTTTTATATCATTATAATATGATTTATATTATTATTATTCCATTACACACAAGCACTTTTAGTTTAACAATTTTTACAAAGCATTTATTTTAAATGGATATTAATATATACAGATCATATGTAATATAAATAAGTGGTAAAATCAATAGATAACACTTTAAAAATGGTTGCATGTGACCGTACATGTTTGCGTGTCTATCACTATATATTATCAACTATATAAGGGTCAAAGACAAAAAAGAGTTTGAGCATAAAAACAAGTGTAATACTGCTTTAAATTGTTGTTGTTGCTGTGTTTCCCAATTTTTTTTAAAAGTTTTCTGTTTAATTTAATTTCATTGCAATTTTGTTGTTGCATTGCATTGCAAATATCATAAATTTTCCCCTGATTTACAGAAAACACCCACTAAAATGTCATTCAGTGTAACACTCTTATCAGGCATATTTACAACAAAAATCTATTTATGACATATTAAAAGACTAATTACTTTCACCCCAGATATTAATTAGTTGTAATTTTACATTTTTAAAATGTGCCATTATTCTAGGTTTCGCCCATTTGTCAATAATAATGATTTACTCATTTAAAACACAATAAAATGTAATATGCTCTCCTATTCTTTTATATATTTGAATATGTACAAGTCAGAATAAACATGTTGTTTGAATATTTACATAAATATTGTGTTACACTGAAGGACAATTTAACATTATTTCAACCAAAGTTTGACATTTTATTCTCAAAAACGTATTTGAATCCTTAAAAGTAGACACTTTACTTGCATTTAATGTGCTTTCTATGGACATAAAATCACTTTTGTTAATGTATTTTGTTAAATGTCTTTGACCCATAAAGTAACTTCACAAGTTTCACTTGTGACTGCTCTGATAGAGCAAGATAATTTCCTTTATTTGTCCTCTTTCATGGACAAGTACTTCAGTGGAAATGCATTTAAATTCCACATATTCTTTATTCTCTTAACCTTTAACAAAAGAGTTTTGAATCTCGCTGGCTCTCTCGTGGGAAGTTAATCACACTTGCTCTGTGTTGTGATTGGCTGTTCGCCGCTGATGTCACATTCATGTGCACGCTCCATTAACTCAGGATCAAGCCCGAGTTGACCGAGAAAGTTGATGATCAGCTTCATGGTACCCAACAAAGCCAGATTGGATTGTTTTGCTTTTGTCAACTCAAAACTGTATTTTATAACTCTAAAGTCATTCATCTACAATCATGGTACAGGCCCCTTATGTCTATGATTTGGCCCAAACAAATCAGTATTTTGGTATGACTTGGTAGAGTAGGCCTCTTTAAATGAAACCTTGAAAATAAATGTCATTATCGCAGGGAAAATGAAATATTCTGTTCACATACACTAATATTCAAAAAGTTTTTGTATATTTCTTTTATTAAGCATTTTTTTAAATAAAGGCTTTTATTCAGCATTTATCAAAAGTGTCATTAAAGGCATTTATGTTGCAACAGATTTCTATGTCAAATAAATGCTGTTCTTTTGAACGTTCTATTCATCAGAGATTCCTGAAAATAGTACATCACAGTTTCTATTGAAATATTAAAGCACAACTGTGTCCAGCATTGATTATAATAAAAACATTCAAATCATTTTTGAAGAATCATGTGTTGCTGAAGACTGGAGTGAAGGCTGCTGAATGGCAGCTGTGCCGTCACAGGAATAAATCTATTTAAAATGTAAAAAATACAAATGTATTGAAACAGAAAACAGCTATTTTAAATTGATGTAATATTTTTACAATGCTGATTTTTTTATTAACAAATAATAGCAGCCTGGGTAAGTGTAAGACCCCCACAAACATTTACATTTTCAATTAAAGGGTAGTGGAAGTATTCAGTCTTTTGATAGATTTATAGCAGCTTTAATCACATTGAGGTAAGCGTGTTTACCCATTGATAAAGAGCCGTTTAGCCCATTGATCTATCTACATTTGTTCCAGTGCTCAAAATAGTGGACTGCTGCTTTACACTTCAGTTTCCAAAGCTCAGTTAAGACAAAATTAGACTGAACTTAATGTCCAGGGATGTACTGGATACCGAATAGCTTAAATGTTATATGCTCAAACTCTGCAAGGGGGGATTGACGAACTCTCACCTTTATGCCCTTGAACAAGATATTGGAGCTAAAGCCCAGGTTCCTCTTGGGGGATTGTCCAAAGTCACTCTGAGTCCAAGATGTTATGACCAAACACCGCCCTGCTCGCTCTTTAACTGGGCTGTTGTAGAACATTTTATATTGTTCTTTAGCTGCTTCAGTGATTTGACTTTGTGTTCTGAATCATTTTCCTTCCTAAAAAATGAACTTTCTCCCTAGAGGTTCACTTGCAGTATTTCTTTGTGTTTTGCAGCGGCTTTCCTTCTTTCATTTGAAGGCAGATTTCCCTTCAAAAATAAGAATAAGATCTGTCATCATTTATTCAGCCTCATGTCATTCCAAACCTCTGTGACTTCTGTTGAATGCTAAATAAGATGCTTTGAAGAAAGTATTTTGTGACAAGGACAAAATATCTTCATAAAAACACAATAAAAGTCCTTTTTGTTCAGGTGGGAGGTTTTAACGCATTACCTTTTCTAGGCAGTGTCTGATTGGTTTGGTATTGCTCTTTCCCTTTGTAATAATTGAACCAACACTGACTGAGACAACCAAACACTTGAATATTGCTTTGTAGGTTTATTTTCCTTATTCATTTTCTTACTCTATCTCTGACAGCCATGGTTGTTTGTCATTCATAATAATAATTAACAGTTTAACTGAGAATGCCATTTAAATTCCAATTCAGTCCTGAATTGATTTGAGGTAGCAAACAGGATGCAGAGTGTTAATGTCATTTTAACTATGCAAAGTTTTAGAACAAAAAACATTGACATGTAAAGATTTATTGACCTTTTTCACAATTTCACAATATCTTCACTGAATTTCAGTATTTCAGTAAAAAGGGAATTATAGATCTTCTAAACATATATAACATATCTATTCTATGCACAAACACACACACACACACACACACACACACACACACACCTTCCTTCTTTCTAAAGCGGGTCACCAGCACTCTGGGGGCCTGGGTCAAGGTTACAAGATTTATAGGAGGGCACCCAAGAAAGAGACTTTCCATTGAACTCCTAAGACAAAGTGTTATTTTTTCCCTTCTCACTCCTCCTGGAGAAGGTTGTTCCTCTTGAGGACGAATGTGAGGATAAAAATAGAGAGCAGGCATATATCAGAGACATAGTCATCAGTCTTCACCTCTGCATATTAGCATTGTCGGAGGAGTTTAATTAAGATGATTCCAATCTGACAGCAAGGCCTGAACCCATTACTTACTCTCTATTTGTCTCTGTAAGAATATGTGGGTGGTGTTTGCACGTGCATGCTCTACATGAGTTTTCTGACTATATGTTAAAGGTTTTTCTCATTTGCATGTTTGTTTTTTATGACTGATAGTTTCAACACTTGTCTTAGTTGATGCTAATGGCATGCTGCAGATTCTTTGCTATTTAAAATGTTTTTTCAACTTAATAAAGTGTTTTCCAGGAACTCATGCAGAATGTTTGTCACACAGGCGCATTGATGATGACATGGGCCGCACTCATGAACTGGAGCACTCTGCCATCAAGTGCATGCGGGGGATTATGTACTGCTATATGCGGCAGTCTGATAAGGTGGGTTACAACGTCACACCATAGGACAGAACACAGCAGTGCTGCATGCATCAATTTTGCCTTTTGAAAATTCACCCCTGATGAGCGGTTTCATACCGCAAAACAACTTTATGGTCCTCTTGATCATTTTTTGGTTCTGTTCTTGTAAGGTTAAGGTTATGCTTATGCAGCAGCTTGCAGATGAAACGTCCTGTTTGGCACAAGTTTGGCAAGATTGCATAGTTTGCGTTTAGCACTGTATGTACTTTTCTTGTCTATTGTGACCCCTACACTTGTTCACATTGGTTGATTGACTGACCATGTATTTCTTTATGTAGATTTCTACTGTACTTCAGATTAGTTTTCAAAGAAAATGTACACGCATCCCACACTTTTCATATTTCCTCCAGTTTGCCGCACTTTCAGGCAACACTGGGTTTTCTGTTCTGTTCTGGGGTTTATGGTAAATCTCAGAAAGACCTCTACACGTGGCATGAGGCTTGTTATGGCCCCGCTCACTGTTTCATGGCTCAACAGTAAGAATCTTCACCATAAAATAGTGATTTTATTTAGCAATGTATTTTTATATGTACTAGAAATAATATTTATGTTTTTCATTAAATGTTAAAGAGTTAGTTTAACCAGAAATGAAAATTGTCATAATTTAATCAACCTTTTTAATCAGACTTTTGTTTGTCTTTGAAAAACAAATTAACATATTTGTGATGAAACCTAAAAGATTTCTTTAAAAAAAAAAAGGTCCATTGAAATAAAAATGTGATCAAAGCATGATCGTACCTCAAGCAAGCGTGTTTGATGTGCTCTCTATAATATGTGTTGATAATAGTATTAATCGCATCCAAAATACAACTGTTTGTTTACATAATATATGTGTGCGTGCTGTGTATATTTATTATGTATATGCAACATACAATATATATTTTTCTTAAATATATACATGCATGTATGTGTATTTATGTGCAGCTCATTTACTTGCATTATATGAACTTTATTAATTGAAAAAGTTGTGGTGTAATTGACTTCTAAATTGAGGAACATCAATATTTCAGGTTTCATTACAAATATCTTCATGTTTCGAAGATTAACATAATTATTATGGGTTTTAAATGACACAGGAGGAAGTAATTAATGAAGGAATGTTTATTTTTGGATGAACTGCTTTCAAGTTTTCATTATAAACTGGAAATCAAATAAAGTATCTGTCCATCCCTCAACTAATACTGTATGTCTGTGACACACCGCAGACAGTAAAAAGTTAGCTTTGACTGTAGGTGTGTGAATTCACTCTACAAAGTGGATGGTGCTTGGGCATTATTTAAAGCATTGTCTGCATTTGAGTGGCTGCCAGTTGAGCTTTTCTGTGGTTTTAACAGTTGATGTTGCAGCGATCAGGGTTTTGACAACGTTCCCATGGCGAGTTGCCTGGAGTTGCTGCGGTCATTTGCTTAGTTGTTGGGCTTCCTGTTTTGGTCCAGCTGGTAAAATGTTTTTTTTTAACCACAGACTGAAAGGAAATGTAAGTAATGCATAGGCGCATTTCTAGTCTGAAGCACAGGACCCCCATCAAAAAGTGTACCCATATTGATATTGTTAATTATGATATGTTTTATATTATATATGGATAAAGTCTTTACCTTTAGGATAAAGTTTGTTGCTCTTTCACAAACAGCACATTGCAATAGAGAGCAGTTTTGTCACTGACACATGAACAGGAAAGTATACTGTAGGTAAATGTCACCTCATCCAGCGCTGTCTTATAATAAAGTATCCTGTTACGGTGTGAGAAACCGCTACAAATGACATATTGTGTGTGTGAACTTGAATCAATCCATTTGAATCACAAACAATTTTAGAACTTTTTGTAAACCCATTTGACCAATTAGATCAGTAGTGATTCATCAGCTAATACTGATTCTAAGCGGCCGGTAGAAAACACACCTGATTGCTGAAATATATGACCCTCTCTGAAATCCAGGCTAAAGTCTCAAAATCTAATTATGAAATAACAAGCATCAAAGTTTGATTTCTTCCATTAATTCCACTATAATTTCAATCTTTGAAATTATCTTAATCAGTCAATATTAAAAATGTAAAGATTCAATTTTCACAGAATGTTCTTTACCATATCAAGGATGATTTTTTTTGTAGAAAACAGCGAATCACAAAAAAAACAACTTTTGCTGGGTTTTCACAGAGAGGGTCACATATTGCCAGGGAACATTATTCTCAGACTCGTATATGGTAATCTAAATTTACTGCTAATATTTTATTGAGAAAGATTGACATCTCACTATAAATAAATATGACCATCTCTGTAAAAACCAGGCTAAAATCTAATTCTGAGATAACGAGCATCAAAGTTTGATTACTAGCATTAATTTCACTATGATTTCAATCTTTGACATGGACTTACTCAGTCAATATTAAATATACCAAGAATATATTTTCACAGAATGTTCTTTACAATATGTAGAATGATTTTAATGCAGAAAATAGTTCATCTCAAAAAAGACTTTAGCTGGGTTTTCACAAAAAGGGTCAAAAATAGTAATAACCAATCAAAAAAAAAAATCAGAGTTTCCATAAATTGTTAAATTAAGTTAAATATATAAAAATATAGAAACAGTTATTTGAAATTGTAACAATATTTGACAATATTACTCTGTCTACTGTATTGTTGCTCAGCATAAAGGGCTTTTTTCAAAACCATTTAAAAAGTCTAACTGCATCCAAATCTTTTGAAGTAGTAGTATTGTTCCATGAGATTGTGTTATTTAACAGTGCAGTCACATGTGGCCTTGTTTATCACTTTCTGGAAACATATGCATTATGCTCATTTGCTAATCATTTTCAAAATGCTTTTAACATGCAGGTCATGGGCACTTTTCCACTTTTAGTGAATTGGATGCATAGGAAGTGACCTTTTTGATTATGTTTGGAGGCTGTCTTTAACAGTAAGCGTAGTCTCATTTCACATGCAAAAAGAGCTCATATTAATGCGTTTTTTACAGTTGGCCATTGCTCTATAGCAACTGTTCTCTCCCGGCGTAGACCTGAGCAATTACGCCTCTCTTGTGCCTTTGAAATTGTTCCATTTCATTTATTCCTGACCCCCAAGACCTGATTTGCAAGAAAGCTTTTCTGTGTCTTAATTATAATGCCTCGTTTATGCAGTTAATTACACAGTGCAGTGCTCATTAACATCTGTCTATAGCATTCACGAAGAACATTGGCTTTTTAATAAACTCACAATGCGTTGCAACTGTTCATATCAGGTATATTCAACAGACGTGTTTACTGTGGCATGCTGTTGATAACACACTGTGAAAAGTCACAAACAGATGAAAAGCAGAAAGAAAGCATGAATGCTTGAATTATAGTTAGACATGCATGTGTTTCTTTTCCAACGTTAGTCTTTCTGCACTCACAGAAGACTTGTTTCACCAAGCAGCCAGCTTTGATGATTTTAATAAAGGTCAATTTAAAGTCACACGTAATAAATCACTTCCATAGAGCCAGTATTTTGCCAAGTGTGTCATGGAGTAATAGATGTTCCTTTAGCAACTGAAGGTTACTCACCGCCCTGTTGTGCTTTCAGTTTTTATTGGTTTAATTGTACAGGCAGTGATGACGAACAGATGTTTCAAATGTCATCCTTTGTCTCACAGGTGTCTTTATCGCTCTTTTTGCCTCTATCTATATTTGCGTTACTAAGACGTGGATTTGGACCATAGATGAGTGTTTTCTTTTTTGCAGAAGCTTACAGCTGTGTTTGGCCTGTTATACAGCTGTGTAACTGGTGTGAAAAAATCATTGTGTATCTGGGACAGAAGAATGCCTCTCATGACCTGACGAGGGAGGGGAAGGGAAGAATAAAAAATGGGCCACTTATTTATAACACTTAAAATATGCTGTAGGGCCCGTGTGCGATGCGGTCAGTGGGAAAGGTCGGCCCACTTTTCTGCTGTATTGACGGGTGAAGGGTCCCTTCCATAACTGTAGGATTATAATTTATAATATGTGAATGACTGCTAGAGATGGCTTGAAGAGGTGTGTTTTGTGTACGTCTTATTTGTTATCATTGAATTATTAATTACTAATAAAATGCAATACACAAAATGTACATTATTTACTAAATTTACATTAGGGCTGTTGGGGAAAAGTTATTAGATCAAAATAGACTACTTTTAAATTCAAAATAGACTAGTATATCTGTGTATATCGATTAATCAACTGATATTTAGCTGTCATTAATGTGTAGTGCATCGTCAATGACATCTTTAATTATTATTATTTTTTTATAATCATTCAATCTAATAATTCATAATGTTCTTTTGAACATCTGAAAATCCAATATGCTTTCTGCTTTTTTATTTGTTATTTTGCAGTTCATGCCTCATTTTTGTGCCGCATTAAATAATCATGCTTATATACGTTGCGACCTCATTCTCAAAGACTGGTGAAAATCCCTGCGGCAGTCACGTCTGCTGGGGAACTGATTGGTTTTCTGTGCAGAAGCCTTACCTATCGCCTGCATAATCTTCTTATTTACTTGAGTTTATGACTTGCATCTGTTCAGTGTACCGTTTATTTAGCATTTCCATCTCTTTTTGTTTGATCACCTTTTAATTTCTTCTGGTATGTTATGTCTTCAAGTCAATAACAATCTGGTGTTTAATAAGCAAATGTTAGAGCAAATAAATATAAATATCTGCAGCATGTGTCACGAATGGTCAGCATATTTCGCAGGACAGAAATATGACATCCACTGCATTTAAAATGAATTTCTTTGCATAATAAGAATGTACTGTTTTTAAAAAGCTGTATTTATTGTATGTATGTATGCTATAATTAATATCACAGTAGACCTTCACTGCTTGCAGCTATGAACTGCACTTCATATTTTGCCTGATCAGAGAATCATGCAATGACCTGAACTAAATGACTTTATAATAGAGTGGAAGCAGAAAAACATGTTTGTTTGTTTCTAATACATGCTGTACATCTGTTTTTATTTTGGAGATAATTATTAATAAAATGTCCTTTTATCGTTACTATCCAATATGGTTCATTTATAAACTTTATTATGCCATCATTATTGTTGTTCCTACATCCATCCAAACAATTATGAAATATCTTAATATGAAGTACACATGGACCTTCAAATTGATGTTGTTGCAACAGTTCCTTTTGAATTAATACCCAACATTCAGTGCATCTTCCCAAACTCTCATTATTGCATGTCTGACATCAGCTTGTGCTCAAGAATATTGTTGGCATTATGGCATTTTAAAATGTTTTTGCTGTCAAATTATCATTGGTGGCGGAGAATGTATTATGTCCAGCAAAGCCCTAAGAACTCTAAAGCTTGAGTTATGTAGATGCTCATCCTGATTGAGCCTCTATTTCAAGTCAAGTAGACATCTGGGAGCACTACATCTTTCTTGTGGAGAGATGCACGCATTCAGAGTTGCTCCCAAACACCTCCGTCATCTTAATTGTAATTTGCACTTTAAAAGCTAATTTGCATTTACTGATATAATGCAATATTACAGAACAGTACTTTAAATGAGCTAAAATTGTGTTCAGGAGCACAACCATGACCTGCATCAATACAATCCTTTATTTTTCTTCTGACTCACTGACTTTAGTAAGCATTTGATCAATTATGAAACGGTCAATACCTTGGTTATATCTTGCATTTTTCATTGACTCTACTCTTTTTACTCCATCTTTTCTCTCTCACGCTAATATTTTCACAGGTGGAAAAGTTTAAGCAGGACCCCAGTCCGTCCACGTGCCTGCACTCAATATTTAACGTGGAGACTGGAGATGAGGTTTACCTGTATGAAGAGTTCAGCCATCTACAGGTACTCCCCACATAATCATGTGAACTGCCCAAAAAGTGTTTTGCTTTAAATAAGTGATATGTATGCTGCCTGTCACTCACAATTCTAAATAAAACAAGTAATTTTATACTATACATATCCTCTCTAACCTTATTCAGAATTTTGGAATGAGCTCTTGGAGTATTTTATTATCTCATCTCATTCTTTATGACTGCTTGTTTATTTCATATATGCTGCTGTAATATCTGCTGACTGGTCCAGCGGTCAACAGCCCACAAAATGAATTCAACTTTTCAATTGAACTATTAAAATTCAATTTTGTCCAGTAATGGGCAAGTGATGAAAACGTCAGCGTTTCAAATTGCAGTCAGATTCTCCTTGTATTCACCATTAACTTTTACATTCGCATGAGAATAAAGTAAATATCATTGCTAAACTGCTCTAACTATAACCATTCTTGAATATTTCTTTTCTTTTCAGATTGATGCCATGTCTCTCTTTCTGTTGTACCTGGTTGAAATGATTTGTTCTGGCCTACAAATAATCTACAATACAGATGAGGTATGAACTACTCATAAAAAATACCAGTAGTGGTCTAATTCATGTCAGTTAAATCCAATTCGGTTGAGTTCAGTTTATTTGCATAGCACTTTTCACAATGCATGTTATTTACAAAAATACACTCCTTAAGGTGCTGCCGTATTTATAGTTGTTTAGTGAATTTTCACAGATTAAATCTGGACATGTCTATAGCAATCTATGGAATCAAGAAATCCAGTGGGTCATGTGAAAGCAAAAGATTTCCCTGCGCAGACTGCAAAGAGATTTCTCTAATGTGACTGCATTCTTACACTGCAAACTAGTAAATATACATCAAAATATTGAATTCTCTAGATGTTTACAAAGACATTTCCATCTGGTACATCATCAGTATGATGATCCTATATACTGTAGTAAGAACTAAAGATAATAAATTAAGAACGGGGATTTTTCACCTCAATAGGACTGTCAGTTTTTGCCGTGATGATTTGCAGTATATTAGGCAGTGAAAAGCAGTGAAAATATTTTTGCTAGCCACTGGATTCTCACTGGATTCTCGTCTGCCTGAGGACTAGCTCTTAGGGCATTCTGGCCATGACTACATTGAGCAATTTAGCTGTAAGAAACATAACTGCAGAAATAAAGTTAAGCTGATTTTAAACGGTGAAGGGCAATTAATGCAAATTCCTGCATTTTACCAAGCTGAGAGATCACTTATGCAACTGCTCAAGCACTTTATTTGGAAAATACTGTAGCACAAATATGAAACTGTCGTTAAAAGGCCTCTTCAAATCCTGCCAGCACTCACCCTTGACCCTGGACTCACACACCAGAGGAGACGCTGAGATGTGTTAGCGGTTGCTGTAATAGTTGTGTAACCTTTCTTTTTGCTTTGGGCTTCACAGACTTCATTAATAGCATCTTTTATTCCTGCTGTCCGCTCCCAGGGATATTTATTTAACACTCTGCTGATAAACCACTGTCTGTTGAATAATTGCAGCTTGTATTAATTCAGTCACATTGTCCTTTTATTGCAAATTGTTACTCTTAAATGTTGTGTTTTCAAGCAATTACTGTGTACAACTATATAGTGTATATGACAGGCAGAATCACCTTTCTAGCTGAGCTTTCCTCCCAAATCTTAACAAATTGTCTCCGTAGCTTTTATTTAGCTATTTGTAAAAAAGTTGCTAATTGACGTCTCTAAACAGTGCCTGCTCGGGTGTGTAATGCAATTAAAAAAACACAGTTGTGAAATCAGCAGCCCATTACATTCCATTATTAATGAACAGCAGAACAAATCGGGGAGAAATTGCTAGTTGAATATTTTTCCTACTCATCATTGGCAGTGCATTTTTTTATTTTATAACGTGTGCCTTGGTTCTGGTTTGGCTTTGTATTTGTATTGAGTGGTTATAGGGGAATCAACGAGCTAGTTAGACCCTAGTTGCTCTAGGGGGGGTCACCCATCTTACAAATGAAAAATAATGGTCCCAACCTTATCTGCATATTTGTGTGTCATCCAGTCTGAGAGGTTTTTAATGCTTTTCAATAGTTGAGGTTTTGTTTTTCAGCTCACCAAAATTTGGGATAGAGTCTAAATATAGTTTAACCCTAATTTGTGTGATGACATTCTTGTTGAAAGGATTTAATGCAATGCAAATACACCAGGAAGCTCAACAGATTTGCCGTTTCAGGCTAAATTGAGATGTTAAGTCAGAATTTGCTAGTTTGGGACCACATGTTGGTTTGTAGTTCTTGATAAACTTTGAATGTTTGAGCTTTACAAGTACAATGGAAACTAAAATTGGTTACACTTTATTTGAAGGTGTATTTGTTACAGTGTAATTATACACTCTAAAAATGTTGGGTTAAATACAACACAGTGCTGGGTAAATATTGGACAGAACAAATGCTGGATTGTTTTCAACCAACAGTTAACAGTAACCCAACTGCTGGGTCAAAACAACCCAATCGCTGGGTTCGTCCATATTTTACCCAGCGCTCGTTCCAGCATTTTTTAGAGTGTACAATTAAGTACTGAGTAATATGAATTAACTCCAGGTAAGTACATGCAACATGTGTTACAAGGCCACCTTAAAATAAAGTGTTACCCTAAAATATGTGTAAAAAGTGAGAACATTTTATATTTGCTTATCTTGTCACTATTCCATAGGAATACTTAAGAACATTTAAAGTCACATTTATTTATATAGTGCTTTATACAATAAAGATTTTCAAAGCAGCTTTACACAATCATAGTGATTCAATGATGCAAAAATAATTAAATTCTGCTGTAAAGCAGCTCTAAAAAGACAACAGTAAAGAGTCAATTTTCAGTTAAAATCAGGTCATTTTTATTCAGTTTGGTTCAATAACTGTATGAAGTTCATAAATTTTGGAATGAGTTTAATTCAGCTTATCTTTGGAGAAAACAATGGTTCCATCATCCAACTCAGCTCAGTTCAGTTCAGTTCACATCCAATTTTGGCAAACATAAAGTGCCCCCAACCAATCCAAAAGGTGACAATGGTAAGGAACCCAAACTCAATTGTTGACAGAAATGGAGAACAACGTTGGGAGAAACCAGGCTGGTTCTCTAGCCAGATTAGCTTGTCTTAATTCCAGGCTGCATTATAAATCAAAAGTTGTGGACTCATATCTTTCAGAATATTTCATGCATTTCCTTCTGCTTGAAGGAACTGGAAGGAATTTAAAGTCATTTGATATGTTTAAACATAGCTAAAGAGCCATTTCTATGTGTAGTGTTTGTTTTGAAGCTCATTTAAAACTTGAGCCATTACTGTAGGTATATTTGGCCTATGAGGGATTAAGAAATGTCATAGTTTAAATCTATTATTAGAAAGACATATAAACTAAGCACCGCTTCAGCAGTTACTGTACAATTATGAACTAAAACACCTTATCCAGCAAACACGAACGACCATGACTGATCATCTTGATCCTCAGAGAAGTTCCACTCCTGCTCTGCATATTCTCTCTGCAGCTGAGAAAAGGAAGAAGAGAGAAAATGGTGCCACCCCGGGCCAGCGGTATTCATTAAGATACCATAAAGCTAGTCACATTAATCATTTTAGTCCAGGCCCAAAATAAAAGTGCTCAAGCCATCCCGCTCTCCTTCTTTCTCCCTCTGCATTTTGTCTTTCTTCTACCATTCTCAGTGCCCCATTTTAACGTGCTTTAGGGGCCCTCAGTTCTCTTCGTGTTAAATTAAAAGCGCTGTCATCCCGGCCTCCCCGGGTGTTTGAACATTTCCTCATTATGTACCATAAAGCCATCATTCTTTCCTTCATCTTGTTTTTCCTATGCACTGGGAATGGGAAGTGTTGAGGGGCTTATGATATCACCAATGCCTCCCATGGAATTGATGGATTACTTTAGCTGCTTTAAACAATGGATCATTATTCAAATAAATTCATGTATAATCAGAATATTAGATGGGTAAGACAAAGGAATATATTGACAAATAAAAACACTCATGGCCTAGAAAAGCTTTGAGAGCAGGCCTTTTGTTTGATATGTTGATGTGCGCTGATGTCTGGATAGCAAGCAAAGGAGATGGAGATCTTGTTGTGACACATTTCCCTGACATGTTTACATTTGTAGGTATCATTCATCCAGAATCTGGTGTTCTGTGTGGAGAGAGCGTATCGTGTGCCAGACTTTGGCATGTGGGAGCGCGGAAGCAAATATAACAATGGAAGCACAGAGCTGCACTCCAGGTAACGTTTATCATTTCCTTTCTGTTCCCTTTCTATAACTTTATCAAATAAAACTGTTACAATATCATTTGTAGTTAAGTTAATGCACAATATATCAGTAAAACATTGGTTATTGGACAGTATTATAGTTCTTTCAGTTTATCAGTATCTGCCTATATTGAATACTTAACAATTTTTTTAATGTTGTTTGAAAGAAAAGATGAATTTTTGATACATATATACAGTAATATAGTGAAATAATATTACAATTTAAAATAACAGTTTGCTAATTTATTTTACAATGTAATTTATTCCTGTGGTGCAAAGCTGATTTTCAGAAGTTATTACTCCAGTCTTCAGCGATTCTTCAGAAATCATTCTTAAATGCTGATAGGGTGCTCAAGAAATCTTTCCTTTTATTATTTATGCTGAAAACAATAAAGAACAGCATTTCATTTGAAATAGAAATCTACAACAATGTAAAAGTCTTTAGCAGTGTTCATTCTAGCACTGTTAAATATAATATTTAGTTTCTGATAAATATTGATGTTTCATATTTGTCAATGTTCATTTTAATATTCACTTTTAGCATTTAAAGTGATTGATTTTAGTTGTTTTGTGTCTCTTTATAAATGTATTTTGTTTCGTTTTTTTTAACAAAGGAGAATATTTTTTTGTTATTGGCTTTAATTTTAATTTGGTTGCATTCATATTCATAAGTGATTGTCTTGTACAAAGACAGTGAGTATATACTTAATTCAGTTGTCTTTTTCATTTTAATTAGTGCTCAAGGCACAGAGCATTTTTCTTTTCTCTAAACCTGTATTTAGCATTCCTCATGCTCTGCATGAAATAAAACAAACTTTTGTTTGTTGCTCGCATTTATGAAACCCATCCTTTAAAACGATGTGAAAGTTTGAGCTCATGTTGAGGAGGTTGAAGATTTGAGCTGGCCTGTGATGAACCTCCAGTAAGAGTGACACTTCATTTCACCTCCTCTGGGTGAGTCCATGAGTGACTGAACTCTAACTGAGAGAGCTCACATAGAGAAGCTCCTATCTGCCCATTGCAGAAACGATTCTTGGTGCTCTGCAGACAGTATGGACTGTGGATTTGCCCTGACAATATGCTTTATAAGAAGAGCAAGTCAATAGGCGGTGACTCCCAATACTCTGCTTGCCTCTCTTTCATACCCAGACTCGATAATGATTCTCTCCATCACTGCTTCCTTATCTTGCCGTCACAGCGTCCCCACTGAGGGCCAATTAGAGTGTTGACTTCTGCTCTTTGCACTTTTTAACTGAATGAAAAATATTGTTTAATATTTTTAAGCAGATATTGAAATACTTTATAATAATCAATTTATGATTCACCAGTCTTTCAATTATGTATTTTAGAGAGCTGTCGAGTAGGGGAGCAGGTATAATTGCAATTTTACCTTAAACAACTCTGATAACTTCAAGTACAGTACAATTAAACTAGAAGTACACAAAGACTTGAGCTAGTGCAGAAAAGTCATTTATACTGTTACAAAATAGTTCTATATCGCATAAACGCTGTTCTTTTAAACATTCCATTCATCAAATAATCCTGAAGAAAAAAAATAATAAGCAGAACAACTGTTTTCAATATTTATAATAATAAGTAAACTAGCATTATCAGAATGATCATGTGACACTGAAAACTGAAGTAATGACTGCTGAAAATTAAACACTGCCATCACAGAAATAAATCATATTTAAAAATAAATAAATACAACACTTGTAATATTTCATAATATTAGTGTTTTTACTATATCGTTGATCAAATAAATGCAGCCTTGGTCATTTTGGTAATTGGTGTTTTTTTACATTTAATGAGCATCACATCTATACCACTCTCTGTTTTATAAACCCCATGCAAAATTAATATTCTAAATGTAAATATAAATGTTCGCAAGCTGAAACAAATAAAAGCTGAAGCAAATGTGTTTCTTGTAAGTAATTAACGAGTTTGTTCTAACATGATTATTCTGTGTACAGGGTAAAGAGAGTTGTTGTATTGCTGTGGATGGATCTCAGAATGATACGTGTGATAAATTTTTATATCAGTGTACTCCAGACCAGCACAAAGGAAGCGATGCTGTTAGATTCTATTGAAACGGTGCCAGACTTTGAGAAGTCACAGAACCCAGAGGGCTGTAATTCATGACCGTTCAAGAGGCCTGTTTAAAAGTTTCTTTGAAATTCTCTCAGAAACTTTGCATTTAATTAAAATGAGAATAAAGGGTATTTCATCCAATTACAAAGACCAGACCAACCGTCACCAATACAGAGCCAGTTATAGTAACACATTACAGCAGATGGTTCCCCCTCATTTTTTATACATTTTCCAGTTTTGTGAGTCTTAGCTTTACCAGCTTGAATATAAAAGTAGCAGTCTGTCAGCATCATTGTCAGATTTTACCAATATATCTGGGGCTGAGCATGTTTGCTTTGTGTCCAGTCAGAAAATCAATAGTGTCTCAACCTCATGTAGCTTGATTGTGATCGTAGCTGATGGTTTTGTTGGGAAGGGATGCACGAAGCAGAACTGGATTCCTCTATGTTCTTTTCAATTTAGAATTATCCCCAATGCCTTTCAGTTTGCTCGTTTTCTACATTTCACTATTGATTTTTCTTCACCAAGAGCAATTGGGCACTTTTTTATTGCTCAGCACACCTAGGTCTAATCATGTGCTCTAATTATAAGAGTGAGTGACTGAAGAAGCAAAAATGACAGAAATTATTAGCTTTGTTTAACCTCAAAGGAGTCTTTCATGGATGAAAACGGCTTTGGATATCGGCACCTGGAACAGAAGAGTATTTAATGAGAGCTTAGTTCTCCCTTCGTGAAAAGTGCTCAAATAGCAAGTGCAATATTCATTTTGTCTTAAAAGGAGATGTTCATTGTGACTGAATATGATCTATTGTCTTCTAGCTCGGTGGGACTAGCCAAAGCAGCTCTGGAAGCCATCAATGGATTCAACCTGTTTGGAAATCAGGTACTGCTGACATCCTTTGGCTAATAATGGGTTTATTCACACAAAAATCTAAATTCTGTCATCATCATTTACTCACCATAATGTCATATGAAACCTCTATAATTGTCTTTCTTCTGTGGAACCCAACAGGTGGTCTAAACTGATATTTTTCATCAAAACTGACAAACGATAATCAAGAACTATAAAAGTCTACACAATCGTGGAATTTTCATGTTTGGATGAACTGCCTCTTTAATCACTGAATAATGAATGCTTTTTGAGGAACTGTGTTTAATGTTCATAAAAGGAAGACTTTAGTAGTTAAAAACAGCTGAAGGACACAGTGTACAACAGCTCAATTCATCTTTGTAATAAATGAATGCGTCTGCTCCTGCATGGGGATCTAATTCAATGCATAAATGTGTCTGAGGCAAGAGGGAAACAAAACAAAGTGATCAAGATGATTGGGTTAGATTGTGTTTGAGCTATCCGTTTTGTCAGATTTCCAACTTAGATGGATGTGAATACTTCTATCTGATTTTGGTGCTCTTTTCTTTTTGGTGCGGTCATTAGTGGGATTAATTTGTTTTGGTGTTGAGGGAAAATCAAGATGGCAGTGGGCCACATCCATTATATTTGGTAATGGACCGGAAAAGTGATAACATCCTCAAAGCACATCAATTTTGGAAGAAGAAACATCTCACCCTTCCTTCCCCCATCACCCAAATTCACACACAGATGACGACCCTTTGGATTGGATTAAGTGCATATAGTTGTTAACCTTGGATGTTTGTTTAACAGAAGAATGGATAAGATTTAGAAATATAGTGTAGTTATTTGTAGTTACTGTTACGTCTTGATCTATTGCCAAGTTTGCCTCTTCCTCCCTAATGTGGCTCTCTGTGTTCTGTCATTAGCAGGAAACATGGTGCAGTGTATGAAATGACTTTATGGAAGTGACTGCTGTAGACAGTGTTGTTCTGAATTAATGGAGGACTCAAATGGCTGGCTTTGCCATGTGTCTCTCAGTTGGATGGAAGGCGTGCTGTGTCATCACATGGGTTATGTTATTAATGATGGCTCTCACGCTCCATTTCCTCAACATGGACAGCAGAGCTGGCACTTTCATGTGTTTCTTTGGAACAGGAGCTGTCAGAGCACGGTTATAACAGGATAAAAGCAGGTAGATCTTTCACGCCATATGTTTAGCTACATATTGCTCAGCTTTCAGATTTTTAATTAAAGGCCCATCATTTTGAAACCCTTTTACAGATTCTCATGGATTTAGATTTAGGGATAGGTATGGTTAGCTTGTCCACTAGTCATCCAAATACTGACTAGTTTATCTATATAGCATTCTGTCTTCAGCATTGTTAAATGTCGCACAGCACACTGAAACTGCACCATGAAGTTGGTTTTTAAACTGACCCACTTTAATTTTCATTAAAATATTATATAAAATCGAAAATAATGAAGATATTTTTATCCATCCATTGAAAGTATACTCAACCAATATTCACACACTTCAAGAAGTACAAAAACATTGTAAAAGAAATCCACATGAATCGAGTGATGAAAATTGCTTTGATGGTTTTGTGCAATAAAGTGTTAATGATATTTATATACATAGACTTACTTTCAGACTTAGATTGACATTGTTTAGTGGCAGATGTTCACGATTTGCTAAAGTCCGCTCTTATCTCAGTCAGTAGATGATGGCACATTCTGCTGAAGTATACATATCACCGACACGCCTCCCATTCTCACACTCTTCAGAGTCATTTACATTACAATCCCTCTCAGCATGTAAATTGTTGGTTCAGAAGCTCGTATAAGCATTTTGGTTCTTTGTGAGCTTCTCTAGACGAGCTAAATGTGCCACAAAATGGTGCTTGGTCTACGCACACAGAAGCAGCGAAATTGATATAGTGCTCTCAGTTTAAATGGAGAGGTGTGAGGGGAATGCAGAGAAACCCGAAGTAATAGTTTGTTCTGATTCCTCGATGACCAAGAAGCTGCCACTCACTGCACACTGCAGTTACTTGAAAAAATGAACAAAAGAGCTGCTAAAAGTGTGCATTGTTTTATTTTTTTAACACTAACCATGTGATACACTTTACATTTGTTAGCTGCTTTAATGTAATAAATAAATTAACATTATGCATTTTTTTTTATTATAAAAGAAAGTTTAGGTTCTATATATTCCATATGTATAACATATTTTTTTTTTATAAATTATGTTCCCATGTGAGTTATTTTGCCTACTATGCATATACAACCTCCTGATGCATTATTAAAGCGATCGTATGCATATATATATAGTGTGTGTGTGTGTTTGTTGAAGTTTTTGTTACTAAGCGTGTGTGGCAGTCGCTGTCTGGGCTGGTGTAGAGTATGCCTCCTAGCTGAGTTTAAATTGTGAATCTCATTTGGGGATGGTAAGGTTGGTGGTTTCAAGGTTTTTTCAGGAAATGATGTGGGACTGTTGCTGTGTGACACACTACAAGCCCAAAGTAATCACTGAAATCTGACTTTTTTTTGTAGATGCTGCATCAAAGCAGAATGTGGTTTTGTGGAAAGGAGGGCAAGTTTGATTTTAGGAGACCCTGTGCAGGACTGGCCTTTACTTTTCTAATATGAAGCTTGTATATAAATCTTGTATTATATAGAAAGGCCCACTATCACCTGTAACAGACACTGTTGAATTCCACCCATCAAGATGTGTCAAGATGACCATTATAATGTTTGATTTGTGATGTTTGTTGACCTCTTTCCTGCAGGGATGCTCCTGGTCAGTCATTTTTGTGGATCTGGATGCTCATAACAGGAATAGACAGACTCTGTGCTCTCTCCTGCCAAGGGAGTCTCGTTCCCATGTGAGTTCTTTTGCCTACTATGCATATACAAACTGCTCATCCATTATTAAAAGGGTCATATCATGCTTTTTTTAAGCATTTAATTTTTTTCCCTAAGGTCTACTTATAGAGTAATGTTAGTCTAAGCTTCTTGCATAAAAAACATTCTTATTTTAGTTTTTCTTGACCATTGTCCACCTGTGAATTACTACTACTGCGCCTGTCAATGTAGATGTTCCCCTTGCATATGAAATGAGTAACAGTCCTAATCCCATTTCTCTTAGCTATTCCTTGGACTTAAATCTTTCTTTTTATGGGTACTTAATTAGAAAGGATAGAAATACTCTTTACAATTTATTGCTTAGTGCAGCACTAAATGATTTAGTAAAGCCTATCTGGAATGAGGTGCAGTATTGATCAGACATTGAAGAAGTTGGTTATGATTCTAAAAGGGGGGATGGATGTGGGGAGCGTCCCAATCTTCTGAAGCCAGGAGGGTAGATGGAGAGGGTGTTTTGAGGGAGAGAGGTATGTCTTAATAAGTTTGCTTTTTCTGACATTAGAAATCCAAGAATTTTCATCACTTTGCATATAAACTAGTTTCAGTATGAAACACATTTTTGAAACATCACGTTTTTATAGCATATCCAACTCTTTATTTCACAAGGTGTGATTTGACACAATAGCATCCGTAGAAAAATGTATGACATCCGATGCCCTGGATTTGTCAACTCACAGTGTTCTTTCTGTCCTTCACAATGTCCATTAACAATACATAATTCCCCTGCTTCTTTGTGCTGATTTTAATGGAGAACATAGTCATCTCTGCCAGAATAGGTAAATTATCATGATTTAGCCAAATCAAGGCTTCACGATTTGTTCTTCCTTTTGAAAGTTGAGTGAGGTTGTCTGATTCCGTGGCTTGAAGTGTATAGGCTTATGTATCACATGTATTTGAGCCTCTTCATGAGTCTGACTAATGTGTTATTAAAACCGCAGAAGCTAATGTAGAAAAATAGGCCATTCTCAGGAAGAGAGTGGTCACTTAACCCTGGGTTCTCTCGATGTTTCCTGATGGAAAGCAAATTCAATAGAAGAGCAGTGAGTCACTCAATGTCTATCTCTTATGCAAGTGCTCTTGTCATGTAGAACACAGATTCGGCCCTCCTGCCCTGCATCAGCTACCCAGCGTTCGCCGTGGATGATGATGCTCTGTATTCCCAGACTCTGGACAAGATAGTCCGCAAGCTGAAGGGGAAGTACGGTTTCAAGCGCTTCTTACGGGACGGCTATAGAACAGCCAATGAGGACAAGAACCGCAGGCACTACAAACCTGCTGAGATGAAGGTGAGCGTGGTTAGCATATTAGCTGAAATGAAATAAGGTGGTGAAAAAAGAAAATCAGTGAAACGGAAAATGAAAAGAGCCGTTTCCCCATTTTTAGGATGAGTTATGACTAGCCTCAGGTTTAGCCCTTTTATTTCAGAAAGAGTGATTTTGCTATAAAGGTTAGCGACAGATCTAACAAATGGCATTCAGGCATTTTTATACGCATCTTTTTATCTGGTGCAGATTTGCTTATTTATATATCTCTCAGGAGAATGCGAGGGCTGTGGGTAAATCCCATTTGATTGGGTTGAACTGCAAGGATATTAACTCCAGAATTAGCCTGGGAACATGCTGCGTCTGAATCTGAAATCTGAAAGGGGGAGATTTAACCCGCAGCAAATCGTCACATCAGCTGCTGCAGATGACCTCCCACAATAAACCAGCCCACAAGTAGAGGGAAATGAAAAGTAAAAGAAGAAAAGGGCTCTTAGTAGGGCCAAATGCTCCATCAATACATCTACCTGATTACTTCAGCCACCCTTAAAGGGATAGCTCATCCAAAAATGAAAATGATGTAATTAATTGCTCACCCTCATGTCGTTCCAAACCCATAAGACCTTTGTTTTTCTTTAGAACACAAATTAAGATATTTCTGATGGAATCAGATCAAGTTCAAGGCCCAGAAAGGTACAGTAGTATACTATTTTAACGATGTCCTTATAAGGACATATTTAAAATAGTCCATAGAGGCTTTCGCACCGGAGGAACCTTTTCATAGTTCCCAGAACTATTGGTGGAAGTACCTACTTTTTGGTGTGGAACCAAAGGAACGGTTTTAGTTCTAGGAACTCCGTTTGGGGGATCAAAATCTGCTCCTACCTCAGAGTAGGGTCTATAACTGTTTTATAGGAACTACCAGTGACCTACTATAAGTGTACACTAATTGGCCAAACGTATACAAAACACTGGCTACCTGGCATTTTTAAAAAGCCATGTAAACGTATTTATTCCACGAGCATGGAAATCAGCTATAATGGCATTTACCTTTTGTCTGCAGCGTTGTTTTCTTTTCTCAGCCTCAATGATATGTAACACTGCAAGTTGTCATACAAAATTTAATCTCCCTGCAAGTTTCTTGTACTACGCTGTGTGAAAGACTCTTGTGTAGGGCTGGCGGCTAGGCGATATGGCCAAAAATATCTTGATGATTTTATTCAAATCAGTTGATATTGATAATTATCACGATAAATGTATATCAAACAGTGAAAGAAACCATGTATGTAATGTCCTAGTTATGCCATCAGTTAAAGGGATAGTTCACCAAAAAATGTAATTTCTGTCATCATTTACTCACCCTCAAGTAGTTCCAAACCTGTATGAATTTCTTTGTTCTGCTGAACACAAAGGAAGATATTTTTAACACAGTTTATAAACAGGCTGTTTTGGGGCACTATTGACTTCTATAGTATTTTCAAGGTTCAAGGTTCTTTATTATTTGTCACATACACAATCATACAGGGTATAATAGGTAGTGAAATGTTAGTAGGATTTTTTGTCCTACTATGGAAGTCAATGGTGCCCCAAAACAGCCTGTTTCCCACATTCTTCAGAATATCTTCCTTTGTGTTCAGCAGATCAAAGGCATTCATACAGGTTTGGAACTACTTGAGGGTGAGTAAATGACAGAATTTTCATTTTTAGGTGAACTATTGCTTTAAGGCATGACGTTACCAAAAAGGTGTGCATGCATGCAATAGGTTATATATGCGTCACATTTAAGAACATGTCTCTGAAATGGTTTTAAGAACTGTCCTGATGCACCTCAGCACTGTGTGTCTGTGTCCCTCATCTAACACACCTGTTTCAACTCGTCCGCTCGTTAGTGGAGACTTTAAGACCTGAAGTGGGTCAGAAAAGTTAAAGAGAGTTGTGAGAAAATAAGATGCGTGTCAGATCCGCGTCACGTTCAGCAAAGGCTTTTAAAGCAGTAGCAGGCAAATAAGCTAATAACCAGCTGCTGTGATGTCTATTAATCCAAGAACAAAAGAAAAAAGAAAATTATTGCAAAAAAAATTGTATTTTTAAAAACTTTAATGTCTGGTGGGATTAATCACGATTCATTTTAGAAAAATGTACGATTAATTAGTTGATTTTTCAATCGATTGACAGCACTAATACCAACGTGCTTTAGGCATCATGTGTTTTTGATACTGTGGCAGTACCAAGCTATTCCTAATATATATATCAATCAGTAATTTGAGGTCAGTATGTTATTAATTTAAATTAATAATTTTATTCTGCAAGGAAATATTAAACATTTATATAGTTACATTTATTTAATATTAATGTTAACATAATTTATTATAAGCGCTGTTCATTTTAACTCTCTGTTTCTGTGTATTACAAATATTAAGCGGCTGTTTTCAGCAATAAGAAATGCTTCTTGAGCACAAAATCAACATATTTGAATAATTTCAGAGAATCATGTGAAACTGAAGACTGGAGTAATATGACTCTTTTACATATTTTTTACTTTTGAGACTTTTTTAAATTTTAAAGTGTAAGTGTAACCCCCTGTTTTAGCACTGGTGGGTCACACCTTACAGACCTCAATCTTTTGAATGGCGTTGTACTTTTAGACAGAATAGTGGTAGAAGTGGTTATATGTTTGCTGGGCTTAGCTGTTGATCTCTGAGCTTGGACAGCTGTGAAGTGCTCAAAACCACTTTAAAACAAACTGGACAGGGCTGGGACCATGTTGCAGACTATTTTTTTGTTGGCACGATATACTTTTTCTCATAGGCAGAAAGCAGTCCATCTAATATCAACTTGTTTTCATTTTATTAAGATACATAAAATCATTGTATTATAAATTATGTTCTTGCTATCTTCGTGTTATCAGCCTGTCCTGCTCAGACAAATACATGCTCTTCTGCGTGGTTGGAGTTTCCATGCTGTTGAACCCATAACTTAGTTACGATGGCAGAGGATTTCAAGCCTGAGTGTCTCATAGTGACTGAATGTCCTCTGGTGAATGATATAGTCTCACTAAGTAATTGTGGTAAGTGAAGCCAAAGACCCATGAGACTCCTTCTGTTTACTGTGAGTACTGTACAGACTCAATGTCTGCTCTTTTCCGCCCAAGAGACATTTATTAAATATGTCTGCCTCATAGAACCCCCCTCCATCTCAATCTCCTCTCTGACTACCCTTATCTGTCCATCTCTCTCTCTCTCTCTCTCTCTTTTTCTCTGGGTGGTTATAGAAACTGATGTTGAGAAGAAAAAAAGAACAAACAGTGTATTTTATTCTTAGTCTTTCAGGGTTTAATGTAAGCCTGTTGGTGCAACTGGTGCTAAGAAACCACTTATAGTCTTGAAAAATGGACCTTTGAATCTAATTATTTTTTGCTGTTAGTTAGAGAGTAGATTAATTTCGTTATTTCCTCTCAGATTTAGAAGTTGGCTGTACAAGTACCGCTATTTTTGTCCTGAAACAGTTTATGCGCGATATGCCAATGATGCGAGACCGGTCCAATTAACAGCCTTTATTTCATTACATCCTAATCTCTCGCTCTTATCTCCTAATGCCACGGTCATTGTCTTCCGAGATTGCTAGCGGAGATAGAGAAGTCTTAATTACATTTGGGAAAGGTTGAAAGACATTTGGTTCCCTGTCAGCCATCAAAGTGTGCTTTAGCTTTGGCACCTCTTAAGCAGCTCACAAGATTTCTTTTTTCTGAAGACGGATCATTTGAATTGAGGTTGTCATATAATTGGCAGCGATGAAAAGAGGATCACCGAATTGTATTATGAACGTTTCATGTCATGAATAGGGAGAATATTGTGAGCTTATAAGCTTCGTAAGTTTTAATTTCAGCTTGGAAAAGTGGGTTGCTAAATGTGGTATGATTGTTTGCAATAAACGACAGACCAGAATGCACCGTGAGCACAAACAAGCCCACACAAAATGATTTGTGTTAATCTCTATTTATTTGGTTAGATATTGGTATAAATGTTTCTGATGGACTCAATCTGCCCACACATGTGCACATGAAGCCCTAATTTCAAATTCCTGTTTGAGAAGAAATGCTCTCTGTTTTTCCAGAGCATCTGTAGGCACTTAAATGTTGACTTATACTTTTAAATGAATGCAATAAACTAAGCGGCAGTCACATAATTTGAATTAATCATTGCTTCTTCACACTCACAAACCATCTCTACATCGGAGTTGATTTTAATTTCAAACCCAAGTGATTCATGGCCCAGCTCTAGAGAAAGAGAGACGGAGCACTATGGCTTTTTAATGGGAGTTTCTGCTTGACTGCTATACTTTACTTCAACATAATTGTTTTCCTGAACTGTCGTAACTGGAAAACAGAGGTTGTCTGGCATTTCCTCTCAATGATTTGAAGGGCTTCCATTATATGTACGTGAATTTTGCTGCAGGTAACTTATCAAGTCAGTCAGTCGAAGTACAGGTTGTGTGGCACTGAAAATGTATTAACTATTTGAACATGTCATTTTTTTGCTCATTTCATTCTAACAACCGTATTGTAAATACAAACAGGTAGACTGAGGGATTCATATATATATTTTCCTTGTTCAGTAAATAATGACACACTTGAACAGGAATGATGTTGCCGAATCATTACATGATGTTTGTATAATGACACGGTTCCTTTATTCTCTGCCCTGTGATGTTTTTCAGCTCTTTGACGGGATCGAGTGCGAGTTTCCTCTGTTTTTCATCTATATGATGATTGATGGTAAGATTCATGAATATAATATAAAATAAAATTGTATTATGGTGCCTATATATTTAGCAGCTTATAAATGTCTATTTCAATATGTAATGTGGTGCTAATTTACCAGTTTACTTGATTTTGTACCAAAATATTTTTTTTTACCAAAAATGTACCTCTAACCACCAAAATAATATAGGAAATTATTAGGACAGTAGTATTTACACTAGCTAAAAATATATGTTAAGTCAGTTACTGTATTTCTATCTTTTGCTGTAGTGTGTCAGTGGGAAATATCAGTTTACTTTTCCAAACATTCATTTTGCCATTAATTGTAATAATCCAGTGAGATTTATGTCTGACAAGAGCCAGTGTTCCACACAGAGATCTGATAGAAAAGCAAAATAAAACAACTGACTTAAAACCATTTTTAGCTGGTGAAAATACTAGAGTTCTAATTATTTTGGCCACCACTGTAATTATGGGAATTACCCTTTATTGTTTTCAACAATACATTTTACTGTAAATCATAGTTTTTACTTACAAAAACCCAGAATTTGACTGTAATTTAGAAAATTATGTAATGTAGTATAATGCAATGTTAAACCATTTATAATTAACAAAAGGTTGTACTGTTGTAATGCTGAGCTTGCAACTCAGGGCCACTTGTTTAAATCTCCCATCTCTGAGCTGTGTTATCTAAAGGATGGGGATATAGTGTTCTATAATTTCCCTTTTGTTGACCTTTTGTTCAGGTGTGTTTAGGGAAAATCCTGCTCAAGTCAAAGAGTACCAGGAACTGCTAGAAACTGTCATCTTCCAGTCTTTTGAGGGTAACTTGCGGACACGCACATGCATACACGCATCTTTTTGGACAAACTGCCAAAGCTTGTCACATTGTGATGGACTGTGCTTGCAAGCCAGTGTCTTCCAGTCTCTGCCAATGACTGTTATTTTCCCATTACTCTTTATTAGAGTGGTCCTTTCGTATTCATCTCTCCCGGGCTGCGTGATTTCCTCAGACGTGTCTCAGTCAAGTGCACAACAGAAGAGATGCTCATTATTTAAACAGACCAGAACACATGCAATTCCCAATAGACAGACATAACATGCTGTCTGACAGTGCTTCAGACCACAACTCTTTAGAAGTATGACAATAAGCAACTTAATAACTAGTTTGGATCTTTTCATTTGTCTGCAGTGAGCCTCACCAATAGAGATGAGCGCTCGGCTTAGTTGACTAAATTATGGTTGAATTTGGGTTTGGCTGGATTCTGCTGACAGTCTTATTACTGCTTTTACTGGAGGGTTTTTATCTCTTCATTTTTTTATTGTTTATGTAATTTGGTTTATTTATGGCATTTTATGCCTATATTTAGATAGGACAGTATAGGTCAACAGGAAGCGAAGTGTGTGAGAGAGGGGATGGGATTGGGAAAGGTCCACGAGTGACTTGAACTTGGGATGCCCGAAGCGCAATGGTGCTCTGTCTCTCTATTTTTACATTTTTATAAATCCATTTTTACATATTTAATAAATACAATTAATTGGCAGTATCTAAATTACAGCACTGACATCCAGCAAGCAATACACAAGCGAGTTGATCTGAGTATCAACTGTTTTAAATTCCAAACTAAATTTGACCAATTCGTTCATTTATTTATTCTTTTGCAAAAAAAAAATGGCTCTGAAAGTGCCATACCTATTACTATACTATACCATACTATACTATACTATATACTGTTTCAAACTATTTTTGAAAGAATGTTTACCAAGGCTAAACGAATGCCATAAAAACAGTAATATTGTGAAAATTTTGTTTAAAATAACTGTTTTCCACTTGAATATATTTTAAAATGTCATTAATTCTTGTGATGGCAAAGCTCAATTTTCAGCAGTCATTACTCCTGTTTTCAGTGTCACGTGATTCTTTAGAAATCATTATAATATGCCGATTTGGTGCTCAAGAAACTTTGTGCTGCATTATCATAAACAGCGTTTATTAAAATGTACACATACTTACTGTAATGTTTGACCAATCCAGTTCATCATTGCTGAATAACTTTTTTAAATGAAATCATACTGACCCTATACTTTTGAACAATGGTGTATATTATTTTAGCACAGCTGGGACAGTGAAGTCACTAGCAGCATCCAACTACACACCACAGAACCGTCTCACATACATACAATGGGACATACTCTGGGACTCTCTAAATGTTGTCTAATTTGATTTTCCACAGGCCACACTGTTATTCCCAAGTACTACTATGTGCCGGCAGACTTTGTAGAGGCTGAACAGAAGAATCGTGGCAGCCAGAAGCGCTTCCCCAGCAACTCAGGCCGTGATGGGATGCTGTTCCTCTGGGGACAGGCCCTCTATAACATCGCTAAGCTGCTGGGTGAGTTTCAGATCCATCCAGAGCCCAGGGGTCAGGACTATTTCACAGACACACAGTAAAAGAGTTTACATAGATGTTCTTTTATTTATTCATGCAGTGACTTCATGCCATTTGTTCACATTTCTCAAAAGGAAGAGACCCAGAACCACTGCGGTCTCACTGAAAGCAGAAGACGAAATGGGTTATAAACTAAACTAAATAATGGGATTGTATTATGGAGGTCATATGAAACACAGTGATTGTGTGAGAAATTGTTATCATTATTTAGTTACCTTCACTTCCTTTTCAAACAAGTATGATTTTTTTTTTTCAGTCCAATAGGTGATATTTTTCAAGCTAGTCTTTTTCCATGCAGTGAATGTGGGGGCTGGTGCTTTCAAAAAGGACAAGAAAACAACATAAAAGCAATCCATGTGACTTGTGCACTAAGTCTTCTGAAGCCAAGACTTTCCCAAGTCTTCTGAAGCCATTTTTATGAGGAACAGATAGAAAATGGAAGTCATTATTCATTAATCTTCTCCCCCGCTGTATCTTCTGACTGATCGCGCCACATTAAGTTCAAATTCTGAGTCTAATAACTATTCTTATTACGTATTAACATGATTTTCCCCACAAAATATTGTTTTTCAGCAATGTTATTACCATGCTGCACAGCCAGAATGATTCATATTATAGACAATGATTCATGTGTATGCGCTGCAGTAAAATCCAGACCAGCAGAGACTTTAGTAATCTGTGGAAAGGGCTTGTTTTTCAAATCGAAAAAGCCTTGTCTGGGTTAAAAATTCAGAGATTTTGTTTAAAGCTCATGTGAACTTAACAGTCATTTTTTTCTGTGTTTGCTGTTCAGTGGATGGTTTGATCAGCCCAAAGGACATCGACCCCATCCATCGCTATGTGCCACGGCAGGATCAGAGGAACGTCAGCATGCGATACTCCAATCAGGTGAGCGGCATCACGTCTCTCGTGTAGACAGCTACACTAATTCTAAAATGTATCCTGTAAACACACATGTGAATGGTCTGTGTGTTTAATCTCTCTCAGAACCTCATGCATAATTTGTTGCAGGCTTTAGCAGAAGCCCTGATACATCTCTGTATTAATCCCTAACAACTGACTTGTTTTGCATCCATTCCTAGCAAATCTGTTATTGCTGAGACAGACCACACTGCTCTTGATAAGACAAACCTACGGACACCTGCTGTTTCATAGCTAGCACAGAGCTCCCTCATCTGTCTCTATAGACAGTCTGCAGTATCATTTAATACAGCATCTGCTCATTGCAGTGTTTGAATTGTGTCAGAGCCCTGACAAAAGTGGGACGGGTTGAAAAATGCACTTGCAAATTCAAATAGATAACTTTTTCATCACCGTAGCCTGTCTAGTAAAAATCATGAAATTAAAACTTTACCACGCAAACCCTGCTGCTAAAACTGAAGATAATTATTTGAGAATGCACTGCCATTCAAATGTTTCATAACTTTTATTCAGCAAGGATATGAAATTGAACAAAAGGGACAGTAAAGAGATTTATAATAATAGATGAAATCTACTTCAAATGAATACTGTTTTGTTGAACTTTCTATTTATCAAAGAGTCTTCAAATGTGTCATAGTTTACATAAACATATTATTATGCAGTACAACTGTTTTCATCATTAATGATGGTAATAAATATTTCTTGAGTGCTATATCAGAATGATTTATGTAGAAGACTGGACTAATGGCTGCTGAACATTCAGCTTTGCATTAAATTATATTTTACAATACATTAACATTCTATTAAAATATATTAACCGTTTTTTTATATTAATATTATTAATAATATTATATGACTGTTTTTGTATTTTTAAACTGTGTTTTTGATAAAATTAATGCAGCTTGAGCATAATAAACTTATTTTAAAAACGTAACCTGAATGGTAGTGAATGAACTAATGAAGATTTGTCATTTCACTGTTTAAATGCAAATCTGTGTTCACTCACTAAATACCTCTCTGGTTTTTGTTCCATGACCGTTAGATTTGAGATTTTATTTGTCTGTAGATGTTAGCAAGCTGCTTGTTAGCAGTCTTGTTACAGTGAAGGAGTGTCTATCATAGACTTTATACATAGTATAGTGCTAGCTACCAAATGTAGTTTGTATACAAGGATTGTGAGGAGCTATCAGAAATGTCACTTCCTGTCAAGAACTCTAACTCTAGATGTGACACTTCTATTGTAGCGAGCATGATGACTCATGCGTGCAATAAAAGCTAACAAAGCGTTTGAGATTAGTGCTGAGTGAGCTTCATTATTCCATGCATGAGTCATGTTTACATATTATATATATATATATATGAACATTTACATTTAGTAATTTAGCAGACACTTTTATCCAAAGCGACTTACAAATGAGGACAATGGAAGCAATCAAAATCAACGAAAGAGCAATGATATACAAATGATATACCAGTCATATAGCAAGTTTTTTATTATATAATAAATAAAAAGAGAACCGATAAGAATAGAAAAAATTGAGCAAGCTAGTGTTAGAGGCCTTTTTTGCTTTTGCTATATGTATAATAAATAAAAAGAAAACAAATAGAGAGAATACAAAATATAAGAAAAGCTAGTTCTAGTATTGTTTTTTTAAGAAAATAAGCAGTTAGTAAATAAATAAATTGTGAGTCTAAAAGGGGCAATTTTAGAGAATGCTAGAGTTAGAGGGTCAAATAAAGATGGAAGAGATGATAACCGATTCTTGAAGATGGCTAAGGACTCGGATAAATAGTAGTATAATAAACAGAAGTTTATTAGTAACAAGCAGATATATATTTACTTAAATATCCATCCTATATTTTAGCACAGAAATAAGCAATTTCTTGTGAATGTGCGAGCTTTTCGATCCACTTGCCACTATAGGTAAACAACTAAGAGAATAGCAAAGTGCATTTGCACAAAACCAAGCCTGAATAGGATTATAGTAATACATTAAAATTCAATGACAACAAATACCAGTTTGCAACATTAAGCAGCATAATTGCCTTAAAATTGGCTGCACACTTATGATATATGGATATTTTTTATATTTTTTATATATGAAATAGTCCTCAGTTTAAAAAATGTCGGAATAAGATAGTTGGAACAGATTCACATACATAAAGTTTAAGTATTTTTCAGTGTCAGCCAGTATTTTTGAGCATTAGGGAATATGAGATTTCTTTAAAAACACCCACAAACTTTGACTGGTAAAGTACATTTCAAAATAAAAATTGCACAATGTTACAGCATCAGCCAACAAAAATGAACGAATTATGATATATTAATCTGTGTGAATTCTGAAAGAACACTCCCTGTCCTGCTAGTCTTAAATCATATTAAATTAATATCTCTGAAATTATGCCTGAAAATAGATTTAAAAATGCAGAGGGGATACTATTATTAAATATTAGGTACACTGGATTACTTGTTCATCATATTCACTTGGTCATTAAAAGCAGCAGTATTTTGATTGAATTTATTTCATAAGCAACAAAAATGCAAATGCGATACCTGCCTACTACATGATCTGTCTGGCGTAACAGCTGTTCTTCATTCCTCCTGACTGAAGCTGCCTTCTCTCATCTGCTTTCAAGGTGAGACACTTGACATCTCAAAGAAACGTACCTTCATACCTTGAAACCAGTCTAATGACGGTCTTCAGGAAAGTTGAGGCTAAAAGAAAAACACATTCAAATCATCTTGTGGATTAATTGTACTATATTGCCAGCAAAATCATCCCGAATAAACCTCAGCCTTAGTTGAGATGTAGCTGTAATTTGACTGATATTGGCTTGGGAGCCCAAGTTTGTCTAATCAGAGGCAATGAGGGACAGGCGGCTGTTTTATTCATGAGTGTTGCACTGCTGCATGGGAAACTGGGAGGAGCCTTGCTGCTTTGAAGGAGGGCACTGCATATTGCACAGTAATGCGTGGTGTGCTTGTCTTTTCACTTTTGCATCAAAGGCTGTGCTGACTAAAGGGCACGTTGCTGTGGCTGCTGTTTGTTTGCGTGGTGTGTTCGTGTGCACGTGTGGTAGTGTCTGTTTATGGAGGGATTTAGCAATATGAAGTGTCAGTTTATGTTTGCTTATGAATTACAGCCTGTCTTTAAGCATCTTTCTGCAATATTTATGCTCATGCACTACATGATTGAATATTATTGCCAGTTTGTGTTCATGCATAAGTTGTTCTCAGCCTACACTTGTCCTCCTAACATCTCCCCACACTTTGTTCTCAGTATGAAGGCAGATCTTAATTTTGAACCATGTCCTTGCTTAGAGATTAGACAGGCCTTTTTTCCTGATTGATGGATGTACCCTGTTTCAACAAAGCACAGATGGAGCTCAGTTTAAATTTAGAAACGATTGTTCAGCAGAGCAGCCAAGGTGCAGGAAGCAGCCTCATCTTTTTGCCTTTTAAACACCGAGGACAGCTTTTGAAATGCTTCCCTCGCTCACATACACAAGCTTAGAGAAAGAGGCATTTTTTCAGTTACGTAGCTCTGCAGATGCTATATTTCTCTAATTCATATTTAATTTGATGCATTAAGACAAATGTATTCCAACAGAACACAGCTCCATTGTTTTTGTTGGCTGTGCTCAACGACTGTATCTTTTAATGTGAAAACACAGGATGTTCCTGAGGTACGTCTCATAGGAAGTGATTGTTCGGGGTTTGAGTAGAGCACTATGGGGATTGGACGCAACTCGTTCCACATGAAATCTCCTGTCTGCATGTCTTTTTCTCTGGGCTGAGTCACTTCATAAACACCCGGAGGGATTTCCAGAACACACCACGAATAAACACACCGCAAATGGTGAAGAGATATCAGTGGCCATACGGCATGTGACATGTACACAGATGTCCAAGGGTGTGTAAATCACAAAACAAACTTTCATCTATCTATCTATCGATCTATCATTCTATCGTTCCATTTATCGCTCTATCGCTCCATCTATCGCTCTATCGTTCCATCTATCGCTCATGTGTATCAGTATATTAAATCTGTGCTTTCGTTCTTAAAGTGAAAGCAAACTAATAATAAATATAATACTGTCAAAGACAAATACAAGTGCTCACTGCTCCTGACTAAAACTTTGTAACATCAAAAAGTATTAATTTATAAGCTATTTAGTTTATACAGTGAAGACTATGCAGTTATTTTACATTTGATTATTACATTTCTTTAGTGAACCTGAACATTTATTTTAGACTGAGCTGAAAAACCTGAAAAGCACTGTTTATTGAACTTGTGTCTTTGTTCTATTGTATGTATTGCTTGTAATTTGGATATATTGGAAAAGATTTTTAGCACTGAGCCCATAGTAGCATTTTCAGATTTATGTTCATGTTATATATTTTTGGTTACATTTGTGAGTTAATAAAAATGTAGATGGTTGTTTAAAATAGGTATATAATATCATCATATCAATATATCGATCGATATACTCATGTATCGAATCGTAATCGTATCGTATCATTTTTTGAGGTATCGGCAAATATTGTATCGCTGGGCATGAGAATCGATATCATATCGAATCGTGAAGAACCATCCAATTTACACCCCTAATATGCACACACTGCTTTGAAGCACCTCAGTTGTCCACCTTCATGATGAGAGATACGAACAAAACACTTCACAGTGATGATGGGTTAAAAATACTATAGACAGAGCAGGAAAAGGACCATACATTTGGCAAGCCACGGGGAGGGATTCGATGATGATGGTTGTGCGGAAACATATTTGTTGTTGGAACTGAAAGTCGTTTCTCAAATGTCTGCAGAGTGGTGACGGATGTGTTGTATGTTTATCGCCGACAGCCAGCAGACGTGATGAATGTGGCAAGATATCACTTAAGTGTCACTCACTCAGTTATTATAACTCTAGACTTCATAGTGTAAGAATCCAAATCCAGTGTCACTCTGATGCTGTAACGTTTGGAGTGTATTTCACTGCAAGAATATCTTGGCATATGTCACCTCTAAATAAGTAATGTTGCTCAAGCAATGTTTAGTAACCAACTGGCAAGTATGTACAGAATTATGAGACTGTGAAATCTGAATCTGAAAACGCTAAGGTTTTTGGGGTGAAGAACCTTTAAGACCCAAACTAACACCAGACCCCCACAAGACCCAGACCAAGACTAGACCTCGAGGCCAAAACCAATAAAAGACCCCAAGAACCTGTCAGTTGGTTTTAATAAAGTAAAATATAGAAACAGAATTTGTATGTCACTTTATACAGCAAGACACAAAAGTACATCTGAACCCAAAGCCTTATATTGTGCTTTAGTGATGTTTGATGATTATTAAATAGGGAGCCTGTAGAATAAATTACAAAAAATAGTGTCAAGGTTAGCTCTGAGTCATCTTCTTTTAAATTACTCTAGTGACTGTGTTTTATCCGAGACTTGATAACCCAGTCCTAGGCTTTTTCTGAAACCGCTCTGCACAGACTTTATGGAATTGCATCATATACAAGACCGCTGTCAAGCACCAGACTCTTGAGGCTTTCACCTGCCTCGCTTTAATATAAATTGATTTTTTTTCTTCTTGTCAAAAGGATTGCTAGATCTAATATATATCGGTGGTCCTTCTAGAGAGGGGTGATGTGTATCGAATTCACAGCAGCCTTTGTTCACAATTACACTCCCACCTTCTCCAAAGTCCAATCCCCAACCTTTTCAATTTCTTTAAGGTGATTGTGGCCAGACTTGCACTGTTGCATAGGGAGCCCCTTCACTCTATTATAAGATGTGGAATGGAGCTGAAAAGTAAGCACTTTTTCCATTCTACTTTGGAAAGAGTTTTTTGTAAATACAATGGGGCCCAAAAGTCTGTGACCAATGCTTATCATTTTTAATATCCTAAAACTTCATATTTCGAGGTTTAAATTAAATTTTGAATCCCAGATTTCAATGTGGTCTCAGAATTTATAATCATCTCTCTCTTTCCATCTCTCAGCTTGATGGGGTGCTTTATAAAGTGAAATGTGTACACCTAAAATGTGAACCGCTTCCAAACTTGCCAGCTGTAGGGTTTAACATTGAGAAGTCACTGCATCGAAGAAGACGTTTTTCAAATTTTATCCTTAAAGGAACATTAGACATCTTAAAGGGCAGCAGTTCACATGAGTTAATGTTTTTGCCTTTTGGCAGAAGAGCAGTTGAAGAACAAACTGCAAAGGAAATGTGGATCTGCCAGATCTCTTTTATCCACATCATATCTCCAAGAGACAGTCCATTAGGTTTGCATTGATTTGTCACATAAATGGATTCAGGAAAAAGGGGTTTATTTCAAGCTGCCCGTTTGGAATAGAATCTTTACAGTTAGCCTACATTGAGTTTGCTTCTCGAATATAATCAAAGAGAATAGCATATAATCTTCACAGCTCAATTACGTTTGCCATCATTTATTAGAAGAATGGATTCAGTAAAAATGGCTTATTTGAGATTGTCAAAATAGAACAATATTTGCTGCCACATGATCAACACTGGTGTTGTGTAGAATGTTGTTTTACATTTAACTTGTGTTTTGTGATTGCTAATGTCTGCAGAAAAAGAAAACTCTGTTAACATGAAATGTGATCTCTGTATTACGGTATATTGCATCTGAGGCATCAGTAATATTATTTAATTAGTCTGTACTTTTACACCTTTGTGATATACTCACAAGCTGTAGAGTTTTGCCATTAGTGATCCCATCTCAATCCAAGCAGCTCCAGACTCGGTGAAAACATCACTTGCCTGTTTTTTTTAAGTGTTCTTTTACATCAGATATGAAATTTCCTCAGCATGCAGGGGCAGCTTACACTGCAGTCAGTCTTAACCTAGATACTGTTAGAGTCTAAGCCTGTCAACGTATGACTGCTTTGAATTTGTGAAAGCTCCAAATGTTGAAAAGATGATCCCCCATATTAAAATTACTTGCCCTCACAAAAAATGTTTTGACTATAGACTTTAATCAGGTTAGATGCCATATTGATTTAACATGGAAAGTTTTTTTGTCCACTGAAATAATTTTTCAGAACTTTTCATCAGCTGAACAATCGATTAGTTGTTAAACGACAGTACTCCAAGTCCTTATATCTCTCACAGCCTCATTTTCATTCATGTAAAATGGGACACAATGGGACATATGATACCATCATGGTACAATGCCTCAGATGTTTACTCTTTTGAGGACTCATTTGTGCTTCTATGCAGATACAGCATGATTATGCTAGAAGTCACAAGAGCCTTTAGCCTCATTTGTAAATTTTTTGGTCTTCAATTTATTATTGCTCTTAGAGGAAGACAGATTTGTCATTAGAGGTAAATATTGACTGCTTGACTCACGGTGGGGCTTGGAGCCACATTATGAATAGGGATCATTTGACTGATTGGTAACGGAGACATTAATAAAGAGTATTTCTTATCACTGTCAGTCCTATTGAGCTGCTCATAGTTTATTGTCTGCTGCTTCAGTGTGAGAGAGACTGCAGGAGTCTGCAGAGCACAGAAGGGCTCCCACCAGTACCACTAGTAGTGCTTGCAGGGTTTTGTACACCACCAACTGCATTCTGCATTCACAGAACTTCCAATAAACAATGAACTTCCACTTCACTGCTGTCAGAAAAGATGTGCATATCCAAGATGTGTGTGTCTGAGAAAGGAAAAAAAAAAAATCTCAAAGAAAAATGAAAAGAAAGCTATCTCCTATTCCAGTTTAATGAGGTATGTTGGTACTCACATTATAAAAGAACCTCACATAAAAGAAATGCACTGACAGATACACTGACACTGGACTTACAATGTACAAATGTTCAGTATTTGCCCGTTACATTTCAATTGTATGGTTTTGTGTGTATATATATATATATTTGTTTTCAATTTTTTTATGAAACCTGAAGTTTGATTTAAAATAATTGTCTAATGTGATCAACAACATAAATAATGGGGAAAAATATTCCTGTAACTTACATTTTGACACTTTAGCTTGGGGACCAATTCTCTCTATTAAATATGACTTTTGCCTCCATAAACTCCTAATTTGCTGCTTATTAATAGTTAGTAGGGTAGTTGTTAGGTTTAGGTATGGGGTTGGATTAAGGCATCTAAAATATGGTCATGTAAATGAGGCATTAATATATAGTCCCATTGGAGAGAGACACAAAATCACTCTCCAGGATGTTCTTTTTCACCGCACCCTGTTGGTGGAATAACCTAATAACGCCATCAGGATAGCCAAATCTTCAAGAAACAGCTGGGAACTCGTCTCATCTGTGAGCATCTAACTGCCTCCTCATAAAAAATGTAAAAACATTAATTCAAATTGTAAAATTCAACAAAAAAGTAGAATACAATAATAATAAAAAACCTATGCCTTCACTTTTTCTTTTCTCTTTTATCCTTTTCCTTTCCTGTCCTAGCTTTACTATTTGAACGATGAATAAAAACTGGTGTAGCGGGCACTTATCATGTTTATTGCCAACTTATGGTAAATTGCTTGATGTATTCTTCCATTGTAAGTCGCTTTGTATAAAAGCATCTGCCAAATTAATAAATGTAAATGTGCTCTATAAGTACTAATAAATAGCCAGTATGCTAGTAATATACTATCCTAATAAGCAACTAGTTAATAGTAAGAATTGGTTCCTAAACTAAAGTGTTTGCAGATAAAACACAAATCCTAAATGTATTGTCAAGGCTGGGAATTCACTAAACAACTGTTGTGTACATTTTGCCTCGATTTGCAGTCTGAAGGAGTCAACACTACATTTACATTTATGCATTTAACAGACGCTTTTATCCAATGTGACTTACAGTGCATTCAGGCTATACATTATTTAATCAATATGCATGTTCCCTGGGAATTGAACCCAAAACCTTTTGCGCTACTAACGCAATGCTCTACCACTGAGCCACAGGAACACTAGTTGCTGAAAATCAGAGCCAGTCTGCAGGTTTTAGGCATTTAGACTTCACAGATTTCACAGAGAACCATGTAACATATAACGGCACAGATTCAGATTTTCTTTAAGCTTCAGGCCATGATTCCATTCATTCGGTGGATTTCAAACATGTTTGATATTTTGAGCCAATTTTAGAACACATCTTGTTTTCATCTGTCACGAGTCTCCTAGCAACAAGGTGCATGTTTCTTTGTGACTTTGTTGTATTCTAACAACTTTACCGTCTGGTATTGTGTGATCCTGAGTAGTGTGCATGAAGCCTAGATTTTCTCTGTAACCATTTTCAAAATGTCCAAGCGTATGTTGCCTGTCATTTCTGTCCTGACTTTCACCCCTGCAGTGTATTCCAGCATTTAGATAAATGCATCCGGCAAATGCTTAAATGTTAATGTTGATGCTTTTGCAATTGATTGTTTAATATCTCTCCAAGTTGTTTCAATAGCGCAGTGCAAACTGAAATTACATAGCACCTTTTCACTTTTTGAGTACTTCTGCACCTGTCACATTTTAACAACATACCCAGACATTCACTTCCCACCCATCAAGGGCAGCTTGAACCTGCTCCCATCCACCTGAACAAAATACCATCCTCCTCTGCATCCCTCATGCAGGGCAGAATTAACATGTATAGTCTCTGTTGATCAGCCCTTGTGATGACTCACTGCACTGCCTCCACAAAATGGCTGTGCCAGTATGTCATTTAACCCAAAGCTATGATTTGCCCTGTTCACCGAGCTCTTATCTGCCCCGTTTCAGGGGAAGCAAACAACAACAGTCGAGACAAACCGCCTACACCACAAATATATTACCATCTTCTGACTTCAGACTAATAGATCTGTCTATCTTGATATTTGATGCACCCCATCGCATTTGAAGGTGTGTTATTTACATATTAGCTGGTTAATATTACAGTTTTTGGAGTTGTAGCAGAAAGGATGGAAAGGATACATTTGTCCAAGAAAAGAGCCTGCAAACCTTGGTTATTCATTTTTTGACCATGACACCGAGCAGAACGGCAGAAATAATGATTGTTTTGAAACCTAGAGAAGCCCCCAATTTGTGATCTCGAGAAAACAAGACAAATTGGCTGCTAAGATGCTCTTGCCGTTCAGGAGTTGTGGCAGTGGAAGGTTTAAATGGAGGCTGGCTGTCCTCTGTGTGTAGGCAGAGGGCTTTAGCTGCTGATTGATATGACCCAACCTAAACCTTCAGCAATCAGCAGCTCATTATTTCAGCGAAATTACTACACCATCCAGCCCAAACAACTGTAATGAGCTAGCATAAAGAATCAGGGCTCTGATCCACCATCATCTCCCTCATCGTTGTCTGCTGTCTCTCCTTCTCTCTCTTCTCAATGAAGCTTGTTGTGCTCTATTCCCTCCCACCGCCCAGTCATCGGTTATACTCTAACTGCTCTGACTTTTCTTTCACTTTTAAGGTCTCTCTCTCTTTTCTTCATTTTTAATGAACTCACTCACTCCTGAACTCACAGGCGATGGATTTTACACTCTGTCCCCTTACCTTTGAGTCTTCTCCGTTTAGACCCAATTTTTTCTAATATGTCTTCTTTGCTTGTTTCCTGCAGGGTCCCATTGAGAACGATGTGGTCATTCATGTGGCCCTGGTAGCAGAAAGTCAAAGGTAAGTACATTTATCATGTCTCTCTCTCTCTTCATCCTCTGGTCTAATTGATGCATGCACACTAATTATTGGGCTAGTCTGTAGCCTTCATCTATCAGCACTCTCATTTAAAGATTTTCTGGTGAGAGGGGTAGGTGAAAGAGGTCGTGTGGCCAGCTGGTCCCAGCCAGGCCTGCTCTGCAGTTCATTTAACATTGTTCACCCCAGCACTTAACCCACCTCTCCCCTTATTCACTCCGCAAACCTTAATCAGGATTACTTGTCCAACCCAACCATCAGTACCTTCATTTAAAGCAGCAAGCTCCACTTAACACCTCACCTTGCCTGCATATCTTGAATAATCTTGTTTAAATATTATAGTGAAAGCTGGAGCAGAGGTTCTGGTGGCTTGTAAACATATTTTTGTTGAACCCTACAACATAAGAAGTGCTTGTAGACAATTCATTAATATAATCCCCGTGTCATGCAAGCTTGTGTTTACCTTGAACCTTAATGGATACTTGACATCAGTGCTTGATTACAAATCCTATATAACACCATTAGGATGTAGGTTGTATGTAAATATGACAATTAAAGTCTTTTAATTTATGGCACAGATCATTATGGAAGCCCGTTTCCACCACTCAATAAAAAATTAAAAGATAATTGCGACTTTTTATCTCACAATTCAGACTTTTTTTCTCATAATTGCGTGATATAAACTCGCAATTCCGAGATAAAGTCGCAATTCTGAGTAATAAAGTCATGTTATGTGAAATGGGTCCATTTACACATTCTTAATTTTTAATAAAGCTCACAAGCTATGTGTTAGCATGTTTGACATACCACTAGCTAATTAGCCTACCATTACATTAGCTTACCGTTAACTTATTAGCCTGCCAGCCTAGCATATCCTGTTTTGTATGTAAAATACTCATTCCATCAAGATGCAAATTACTACTGTTTCTTCCAGTAGAAGAAAATAAAATGTATAGTCATGTTCATTTATGGCAGGTAAGATGTTACATTAGTGCCACCATAACATCGTACATTTTCAGAACAAGACTTGAACAGGATTCATATTAAGTGAGATGTTAAACAGTGCCATGTTAAAGGCAGGTTAGGTGATTTGGTTCAAAAACATTTTTTGTTATGCTCTTGAAAGTATTTTCAGTTTCCGATAGCAATTATTAAGTTAAGTGATCTAAATGTATTAATATATATTTAAATCAACTGCGGAAGGCATAGGGCCAAAAAAATGTTTGCCCAATCATAAGAAATACAATGCAGTAGAAAGAAATATTTTTTTTCTCAGCAAGAATTGCTTTAATATGATTTATTTTTGAACAGACATTTTGGAACAAGGGAATAGAATGTGGCACAACAATAGCACCAAATTGAATTAAAATAAAATGATTGTAAAAGAACACAGGTTATGATCTCAAGAAAACAAGCCAGAAAAAGAATAATAACGGATGTCTTTTGTTGGCCTCTATAAGTTTGTTGTTATTTTTGCAATTCCTTTTTGATACCACTAATGGTTCCTTTAATAGTTTTGTTTTTAATGTTTAATGGTCTCGGTCTTGTTTGTGTCTTTCAGATTGCAGGTCTTCCTCAACACCTATGGCATCCAAACTCAGACCCCACAGCAGGTGGAGCCCATTCAGATCTGGCCCCAGAAAGAGCTGGTGAAGGTATGACTGTTCAATCAATCAAACTGACCAACAAACAAATCTTCCAGACTGATCAATTACAGAGACAGTCGCTCCATTAGACTACTGGTCAGTTTGGACCGACTGCCACATCAGTCATGTCAGCCGGTGAATTATTTGTGCATGCTCTTAAAGATTTACACCATGGATTGAACCTCACTAGTGCACTATTGATTAAATCAGTTTGACAAAAGACTCTGAAAATAGACTTTAATGTTTTCTCAGATATATAAATGTCCCTTTTGAATAGACTAGAAACATATGAATTCATTGTGACAATATATCAATAGAATGTAGTGTTCATTTACTGACCAACCTGGTCTAATCGTGTCTTCATAAATCAGATTATTAGAATAGTTTCAGGGGTCAGAAATCTTTAGCAAAATGTTTTTCCTGCCCACTCTGTCTGTAATCGTGTTTATGTGTTTGTTCATCTATATGTGGGTGTGTGAGTGGGTGGTAAGGTTTTGTCGCCAGAACGTGTAATTTAATGCAGTTTGGTTTAAAAACAGTTTGAAATCAGAAACCCAACAGTATCTGCTTCTCTTTACTCTGTTCTTTCTGCGGACAGTTTCGTGTGTGCGTGCTTCAGTGTGCATTAGAGAGAGTGATGATTAGCTGAGTATGCCTCTGTGAGGATGTTTATTCAGTGGCTGACCTATCAGAGACAGCTGGAGCGCTCTAGATAGGGCTGCTTACTCTAGATCAGCTGTAGCACCTTCATCGCTGTCACGCTTTGTGGTAAATTACACAATATCACATTTGAATTTCTTTTAGAAAGGAGTAGCAGCACTAGGTTGATTGTTGGTTATTTTATGATGATATTGTTTAATAAAATTATTAATTTACACTTTAATTATCACTTAAAGGTTACCAGACATTACTCCAGTCTTCAGTGTTACACGATCCTTCAGATATCATTCTAATAGACTGATATAGTGCCCAAATAACATTTCTAATTTTTCATGTTATTAGTTGTGCTCTTTAATGTTTTTGTGGAAACAATGATACATCTATTTCAGGATTCTTTGATGAATAGAAAGTTCACATAAGATTTGAAATATAAATCTTTTAAAACATTATGAATGTAAATGGCACTTTTGATCAGTTTAATGTGTCCTTGCTAACTGATAAAAGTATTTATTTGAAATATTTTTAAAAGGCGTGTAATATTATGTACATTCGAATATCTGTTTTGTTAATTCTGAATTAAATCAATTTTATATTTAAATCAAATCTATTAATCAGTAAATTAGTGAATCAAGCCAGAGTCTATGGTCAACTTAACATTGGGCCTTATAACGCAAAACAAAATGTGTCCAAATTCTGAATACATTCTACACAGAAATACTAGAACACTGCTACAATTAGTGAATCTTTTGACTGTGCAGGCCATGCAGACTTTGGCTCTGGGGAACCCTCCCATTATAATTATCGAAGCTGTCTGCGCTCTCTTATTTACACTCTCTCACCTTGTTGACTATAATGTTGATAATAATTACTTTCTTGCGAAATATATTGGCTGTGAGCAGTGCAGCGTGCAAAACTAAAATCTTTCCAAGTTACTGTCGATGCCTTTTGCTTTGGTTCTACACAAGCTTGTTTTTGTGTCAGTTGATGTTTCTTCAGCCCTCGTTATCGTGTGCCACTACCAAAAGATTGGAAATGCATTCATGGATCAGACTGCTAATGTAAACTTGCTCATTAGGACTGTTTGTAGTTTTAGATAAACTATAAACTAACTGAAACAAATTTTGTGAATGGTAATGGTAGTAGATCTAAATGATCAACGTTTTTCATGATTATTTAATCCTGGATGTGATAGTAATTCAGTTATTTATTTGATCAGTTGTGCAAACCTGATGTAGCTCTATCCTTTACAAATCCACAAACCTGATATTTTTCAATAATCATGTAAAACAGAAGCACAGAAAAGAGAGAGATTCATAGGTTGACTAATCCCAGCATCAAGGATGAGCGTGAACGTCTATATTCCTGCGTATTAAAGAGGTTTGTTTCAACATCAGCACACTGGCTTCACTGCCCCTCTTGATGTGCTACAGGCTTAACATGCGTGACATTTGCAGGTTTCGTGTCAGGCATGTTGAGCTCCTGATTCGAGGGAGGGCATTCTCGATTCAGTTGTGTCTTCCCCTCATTGCTATTCTTCACACAAATTTTCCAAGGTACAGAGATCCGCACTGAGAGGAAAAAGAGTTCTGGAGCATAAAGCTCTCTCGAAAAATGTTCATTGTGACAGCAGGATTTTGTCTAAATTAGCAGCTATTTTCCTGTTTCAGTTGGATATGAGCTTGATTCTCCTCAGCAGGGGCTTATTCTGCTTGTTCTGTTTTTTTTCGTGTTGTCGTGTTGTGCAGTACACTTTTGTACTAGAGTGTTATTCTGAGAATGTCAGACTGCAGGAGGTCAGAGAGAAATAGAGCTCCATCTAATGTCGTAAAGATGTCAGCACACTCTGACTTTGTCCTCCCCGTATTATTACTGAGGCAAGCGTCACAAAGCGTTATTATTGCAAGGTACGCAAGGTGAGGGCTTTGTTCTTAGCCTTTTATGTCGCTACGCTTCAGGAGACAGGTACTATTACTTTTCTAACAATCAGTCTTGGACTTGGAAGACAATAAAATGGCCTAAAAATCCCATCAATTTAGATAGAAGGGTGAACCTGAGCAGTGTAGAGGACATAAATCTCCAGGTGGGTGGACGTTGGTGAAATAGGGTGACAAGACTACTATTCCTATCATACAATGTGGCATGGTTACTGTTCAGTGTTTCGCCCTGGTATTGTATCTGTTGGCAAGTCGTGTGCCGTGTTGTTGCCAGGTGCCACTGTCAGACTGGTTTATTATGTTTGATTTTAAAAAGTGAATTAAAGTCTCTAAACTCTCGGCCAATGTGGACCAATTACACAACTGTTCAAATGTTTGGGGTCAGTAAGACTTTTTTTGACATTGTTTTGTTTTGTTTTTCAGCAAGAACACATTAAATTGATCAAATATGGCTATAAAGACATTTATAATTGGGGGTCATGTTCACACTTTCCGTACTTCATTTAGCAGCACAATCATTTTAAACTAATAGTAATAATCAGATATGTTTCTTGAGCACCAAATCAGCATATTAGAAGGATTTCTGAGGAATCATGTTACACTGAATATTCATAGCTGCTGAAAATCCAGCTTTGCCATCATAGGAAACATATTTTTAAATAGTGTTTACAGTTATTTTGTAAATTATATTTTAAGTTGTAATAATGTTTTACAATATTACTGTTTTCACTATATTTTTGATCAAATAAATGCAGCCTTGGGGGAACATAAGAAACTTGCTTCAAAACTAGCTTACTTACCTGAAACATTTGAACAGTAATGTATCTGCATGGATCAATACATAGTACAACACTCACACACACACAAATAAATAAAATGTATACAAAATAGGGTGAATCTGTGTTCCTGTGGCTCAGTGGTAGAGCATTGCGTTAGCAGCGCAAAGGTTGTGGGTTCGATTCCCAAGGAACACACATACTGACAAAAAAATGTATAGCCTGAATGTACTGTAAGTCGCTTTGGATAAAAGCGTCTGCTAAATGCATAAATGTAAATGTAAATGTGAATCTTATTGGACCTAGGCCAGTGAGAAACTACCTAGCACACTAGCATCATGATGAGCTTTTGCTAAGCACAGTTTTACACATTCTTCTGAAAATGTTTGAATCCGCTTATTCTTATAATTTTGCTCAGCAAAGTGTAATGATTAAGTATCTAGGCTTGAAACCTAAAATAACTATAAAGTATCACCAATGTACCCTTGAGTAAGGCACTTAACACCAAGTTGATCCAAGGGACAAGTTGATATAATAAGTGTACTACAGGTTGTGGAATGGATGAAAATATCAGCTGAATGATACATTATTAATTAGTGATGCTTAGAAAGAGAGCAGCTTTCTTGAGGTCAGAAGGAGGTGTTGTAAAATTGTTATCCTCAAATAATGGCTTAGTTGCTCAGTTCTCTTTGTCTTAATTAATGGCACTAAGACCTTGTTAAAAATATCACAGCGGTATTGTACCAACTTAAAACTGGAGGCTTGTCTGCCTCATGCTGATATTTCTGTGGCACAAACTGTGATGTGCCAGGTATGAGGAGATATTAATATTCACAGTAACAGGTGATCCCCATGTGATACAGTTTTATCTGGTGGTATCTCACTCAACATTGTCAACAAAAGCCTGCACTCATCCTGTCATGATCTTTTCTCCAGGGAAATAACCAGGCTTTCAGAATCAACTACTGAACAAAACATACACAGTATTAATTAAGCCACATGGTTCCTGTACTATAATGGCTCAGATAATACCTTTGCACACATAACTGACAGGTATTCTAGTTGTTAATGAGTGTGACTTTATTTTTCCAGGCATACCGCTTTCTTGCCATCAATAAGAAGCTCGGTTTGAGTGGGAGACCAGAGAGGCCTGTTGGCTGCATTGGCACTTGCAAGGTAAACAATGTTCAGTGTGCTCTCCTGACTAACATGTTCTCATTTACCTCAGCTCCTGCTCATTACACTTCTCTGTGCTTGAACCTCATCATAAAAAGATGCTCGGAGTAACGCTATGGTTATGATAATAAATATTAATTATAAAAAAATTACATTGTGTGTACATTTATTTGCATTATATTCTAAACCATACATTGTCTATGTGTGAGGAACATACTGAAATTTTAGTTGGTATTGGTATTGACTGATCCCTTATGAAAATTAACCATGGTTTTACTATATATCAAACCAAAAAACTATAGTTTCTATAGATTACTATAGTTACCATCTATTATAACCACAGATTAACCATGATTTTGCTACACTAATCATAGCTTAACCATGGTATTTATGGTAAAACTGTGGTTATACAAATGGTAATCAGGACTCCAAAAAAACATGGTTGCTACACTTACTACAATAAATCCATTGTTCATTTTCGTAAGGGATTGTTTGCTTTTCAAACAGTATTTTGACTTATTTGTTTATAAATAATACAGTTATTGAGTTAACATCTTGCTGACAGAGAAGATTAATGAAAAAAATATATATTTATATCTGCATATGTCTTTCGAAGACTGTCATTCCACAAAAGAAAGACAAATGGAGTTGACTTGATGGTAAACGATAGCACTTTTCTTTTTGAATGAACCACCCCTTTTAACAAAACACAAAAATGAACTATAGATGATTGATTATAAGTCTGTTCTGTTAAAAAACCTGCTGAGCCTCGCTGCCTGCATTGTTTTTAAGCATGATGACATTTGGGAAAGATAAAAATAGGAATTCCAGAGTTATTATCCTCTGTATCTGATAGAGACAGTGGTGAGCAGTATGCAGCTTCTCACAGAAATACATAGACAGTTAGAGGGATGTGTCTGTATGTCCAGAATGAATGTTATGTTTCATATGCTGTCTGAGGTAAAGTATATGTCTAGATCTACCAGTCATCCATATAGTTGCAGGTAACACAATGGATCATTTCTCTCCCCCTCAGATTTATCGAATCCTTGGAAAGACTGTGGTTTGCTATCCAATTGTCTTCGATCTTAGCGACTTCTATTTGTCCCAGGATGTCATGCTTTTGATAGATGATATTAAGGTGAGTTGGGTGGTATCACACCTCACTGGTTCCTCTGACGATGTAAGAAGAGGGCTCACTTTATGTTCCATACTTTGTCTATCTCTCTATACAAAGAAAGAATCAAATGTATGGCAGAAAATGGGCAATGGACAGAAACGTTCCCCATAAATCATCAGTGTCAGCCCCGTTTCTTCTGCTATCTGCACTGTATTAACGCGTTTGTGATTAAATGTGTTTTGCAGAATGCCTTGCAGTTTATTAAGCAGTCTTGGAAGATGCCAGGCCGACCTCTCTTCCTTGTCCTTATCAGAGAGGACAACATTAAGTAAGAGTCTCTCTCATCAGCCAGATCCTGGTTTTGTTTATGAGGTTCAGTAATGTCAGCTCTTGCTTGCTAGGGGAAGCCGCTTCAACCCCATCCTGGACATGCTGGCGTCTTTTAAGAAGGGAAACATCGGAGGAGTCAAAGTTCACGTGGACAGACTTCAGGTGTGCTGCTCTTTGCAAGAAATTATTTTATATGAAAGTCTTTCAAAAGCAGCTTTCCCCCACCTTTTCTTACATGAGAAAGTATTATAAAAAAAATAGTTATAGTTCTCTGAATAGTTTCATATTTTTAAATAAAATTATACAAGGGAAATCTGAGAAATCACAAAGCATGGTTTTGAAATTATTATTTAAATAATAAATTTTAAAAAGTAATCAGACATATTCATAATGCCTGTTTAGCCTTGAAACAAAGTCAATTAAAATTAGACGACTGAACACAAGCAGACTTTGCTACAACCATTCCTGCTGAGTTAGTGTATACACTACCATTCAAAGGTTTTTGGTTGGTTATAATTAATTTTTTTATGTGTTTTTAGAAAATCTTTTTAGAAATCTTTGCATTTTAAAATGTAATTTATTCCTGTGATGGCAAAGCTAATTCTTTAGCAGACATTACTCCAGTCTTCAGTGTCACATGATCATTCAGAAATCATTCTGATATGCTGTTTTGGTGTTCAATAAACATATTTTTGTATTATTATATCAATGTTGAAAACAGTTGTGCTGTTATATATTTTTGAAAGAGTTAATAGTCATTTCTAAGGTTCATGGACCCCATTGAACACAATGTGAGCCATTAGACCCTGAGTTGTGGTAAATGTTCACAGAGCTGGTCAACCTGTCAAAATTTCTCCAAGGGCAATAGCACCTCACACAGAAGTTTCAAAAGATATCAGAAAACAGTTAAAGCATTGCAGACTGTGCCTGTACAATAATATATAGGGGTGGCAGTGTGATTATAGAGACATTATGCAGCCTTGGGACCTGTATTAAGTGTTATTATTGTAAAACAAACACCATATATATAATGTTTTGTGTGTGTTGGGATGTACACCTGAGTGAAATGGATTATCAAAAAGAAAATAGTGATTTTTTATAGACCAGATTTCCGATAAAATTATTGGATAATTCTGGCATACATCACCAGAGAGAAGTGTTTCAACCGGGACATTGATTGTGATGTAAATTACAAGGTCAAACTTTTTCTCTATTTCACAGTAATTTCAATAACATTTGATTAGAGTGTTATTGATGACATTTTGAAAGCAGATAGGGTGGTTTTACATTTTGTGCTGACTTTAAGTGTACTTTGATGATACAGCAGAACAGTGATTAAGATCATATCTGAATGGCTGGAAATAAATAAAATAAAGGTTTCGTAGAGTCCTACTCAATATCCAGACATCTAGACTTTGATGGAGACAAGACCTTGACAGAGATTCTGCCAAAAGACATTGACAGAGATAAGCATGGCTTATATCAAATAACTTTTTTACAGGATTGATATGAGTCTGTATTATCTATTTTTTTAATCATAATGATACATATGCAGTATATGTCTCTACTAGGTTCCCTTTGTGAAATATTTCATTTTATATAGCCATAGAGAGCATAATAGAGAATATCACAACAGGGGCAAATACTCTTTTACGGTACTGTAGTTGCTTAGCTTGCTGATTAACAGTCATTTAGAAAACAGTCATATTACATGTATCATTGCATGTCTTGTCTGAATGCCTGTGTATTCCCTTTGGTCTAATGTAACATTCTTTGTGGAAATTATATAGACCCTGATATCAGGCGCTGTGGTGGAACAATTGGATTTCCTTCGTGTCAATGAAGCGGAGTAAGAATTAACCTCCATTTACACCATTTATTTTCCTCTCCACCTTTATTATGTTCAATATGACTCACTTATTGAGGCAATAAACCGAAATTACCCTTATGGTTTCTAATGCATGCCTCAGATTTATCTTCCATTTCCTATTGCCTCAATACCTTCATTTATGTGCTTTCTTTAGGATCCCAGAGTTTAAGAGCTTTGAGGAGCTGGAATTGCCCAAGCACTCGAAAGTGAAGCGTCAAACCAGCACGCCGAACGCCTCTGACCTGGAGCAGCAGCCCGAGATCAACATTGAGGAATGGCTCCATAAATCCACATTTGAGATTCTACAGAAATTCAATGTGAGCCTCACTATCCTGCCCATGTGTGATTATGAGTTTCATATAGGTGCTCTTATATAACTCCTATTCTGTTATCAGGACTGTAACTGTCTGGCCAGTCAAGCCCAGCTGGCCAGTATTCTCCTCAAAAAAGAAGGCCCTGACTTCTTCAGTAGAAACGGTATGTGATTTCTCTTGATTTCAATGGCAGTTTTTTCTAGTATTTTAATGATAAACGTGTAAGGCTGAAGTATTTCATCAATATTAAAATAAGCTTTTTAAGGAGCCACAGGACACGTCTTACCGCATGGCTGCTTTTAAATCTGAATGAAATGTCCACAGCTGTAATCCATTTAGTGCCTTCATGGCTAAGCAAGTGGGTTGGAAATGCTAGCTCACACCCTTGTCACGGTCTTAATTCCTGTAGTTACAGTTTATCTCATAGCTCAAGACAGTTCACACTCTTAAACGGACCTATTGAACAAGCGTGGAGCGATTAAATATATGCTTATATGTGATTTTATGTTGCAGTCTGGAGCTTCCACATGTCTTTGGGCCTAAATGCTCCAGGGATGTTGTCTGAAAATATGTGCTTTTATGGTTAACGTGCCATTCTTAACCCTCCTTTATGTTCAGAGAATCTTAAAGATGACTTGGAGAGAATCTACAGAAGAGCTGGCAGCAGGAAGCTTTGGTAAGAGTTTCTTTCTTTCAACACACTCTCTTAGAGTTGCACTTATTTCCTCATTAATGGGTTAAAAATAAGATACTCTTGATATATTTATGTATATTATTATACCTCTTCTTTGTATATATCAATGTTAAATCCAACTGAACAAACTATGCGCATATATATTTTTAAACTCGCAAACCTCATGTAGGCTGGCGGTGCGTTGTGCTGCGGCCGTTATCCAGAAGTTTGCCGGTTCTATAGCTCCACATATAACCACTATGTTGGTCCATGGCAAGCAGGTAATTCGCCATTGCCAAAACACCTCTGCATGTGTGGTGTAACTGTTGACGCTGTGCCGACGGATGTGTTAACTCATGAGCACGCAACCCTCATCCTTTGTTGTTTTTATTTACATCCGCTCACTCAAGCTGTTGTGATCATGCACAGAGAAACCAAGCAGCTCATTATTTGTTTGTCTCTTCCTTTTATAATTGTTATTTTGCACATATGCAACTTTTTTTTAGAGGCAAGCTATTTTGTATCCTTCGTAACAGAAACTGATGTCTCATAGCTGGGGTTATCACTGTAAAGACCACTGCACACTGAGTCCGAAATTCTCGCATGCGTTTTTTTCGTATTCTTCATCCTTTCCTATTAAAATGAATGCTACAGATGCGAAAACGCAGAAAATCGAACCTGATCCAATTTTTTTGTGACGTCGAAAGTTTCGGAGGCAGTGTGTAAACGTGATTGTCACAACATGAAGTCGTATTTATTTTTCAACATGCGAAAAATTTTGGACTAAAATTTTGGATTCAGTGTGCAGAGACCTTAACAGTGTCTCATTTGCAGTTTGTTTATGAGGTAAACCCCATTATGTCTGACATAACCTGCCCATAACACCTATTGATCTCAAAGGAATCCATCATCCAAACATGAAACTGGTGAACATTAAAATTTGTAGCTCAAATTATGCTAAAGTTATGGATTTAATCTGCAGGGAGTGAACCTATTTATGACTTTGAATGCGCTTGCCAGATAAATGAATAAATTAATGGTAATGTAAATTACAAAAGTGTTGCAAGTATAACATTGTATTATAAAGTGTGGTCGAGGAGCAACAACAGCAGGGTCTGAATGCCCAGTGCCACTTCGTCACTTTGAGATGCTGTGCTCTCCTGATCGTTTTCATCCCAGAGGGCCCAGCTTGAAATATTAATGAGGATTGAAATGCTACAGGGGGTCAAAATCTTGGAATATATAACAACATCTCATTTATTCAAATGAGCATCATGCTGCATTACAATTAGATAAAAAAAATCTAAAGTTCAAAGAAGTTTGGCGTGGTTCACAAAGTTCTTGTAACAAGCGTTTTTGGTGAAACAGTATATGTGATGAATTACTTTTGACCTCCAGCTACATGCTTTGTCATTGCTTATGAGGCAGCAAGTCAAAACTTTAGGGTCGTTAAGATGATTTAATGTTCTTGAACTCTTTTACTCTCTCCAAGTCTGCATTTGTCTGATAAAAAAATACAGTAACAACAGTCATTTTAATTTGTATTTTAAAATGTAATTTATTCATGTGCTCACAAAGCTGAATTTTTGCAGGCATTACTATAGACTTCACAAGATCCTTCAGGAATCATTCTAATATGCTGATTTGGTGCTCAAGAAACATTTCTTACTTAGCCAATCATTGCTGCTTAATATTTTTGTGGAAACTATGATACATTTTTCAGCATTCTTTGTTTGAAAGGACTTTAATTGGAAATATAGTATAATATTTATAATATAACATTATAAATGTCTTTGCTTTCATGTTTGATCAATTGAATGTGTCCTTGCAGAATAAAAGTATCAGTTTAATTAAAATAATCTTACTGACCCCAAACTTTTGGACAGTAGTGTATATTTTAAGAATAAACTATATTTTGTAGTAGTCTGTAGTGCTGCCTCCTTTATGTTTGGCTCCATTGAATGAGTGAGAATCTCTCTGTTGTACTGTGTTGTGTTCACCAGGTCCATTGTGCGCCTTGCTGCCAGTCTCTTAACTAAACTAGTGGACAGCCTTGCACCGAGCATTACTAGCGTTTTAGTGCATGGCAAGCAGGTAAGTGGAAAACAGGAACAGGGGCATATTTGAACAACACCTGAAGTCAAAAATATACATTTCAATCTGGGATTTCCCACAAACATTTTAATGTTCACTGAATATAAGTAGGTTAAAATTAGCCTTAAATTCACATCACATGTATGTTTCAGTCATGATGGACTCCTCTTCCTATTATGCAATATGAAAGTATCTAATTACATTAGTCACCACTGCCAAAGCTAACCTGCTGCCCTTTCACTTGAAGCTTAACCACTCGTTCTGCAGCGAAATCGCTTTTACCCAGAACTCCTGCAACCATCCCATTGTTCGTGCATTACATTTAACGCCATTGTACATTTAGCTTTTATTTGCTTTGTGTTGAGAAAAAAATTGCGTGTGTTGTGAAGTGTTTGTTTAATGAACTGCCATAGTGTCCCAACATAGGCCTCTTTAGCCCCTGGTGGTTGTGAAATGATTCATCAGGGCAGCGCACTAGCAGTGAATCTGCATATAAATTGCATCCTAGGGGCCTAATGTTGTGGGTAAGATAAATGGGTCATTCCTTGCATACAAGAGCAGTCTGAGCTGACCTGCATGTAGAATTATAGAGTCTTAGCCTTATTTAATTTAAAGAAGCTGAGCCCTTTTCTGTGTGCTCCCTACTTAATGTGTATTTGGGTAAATTGCCGTAGCAGAGCAATAGGGATGTCTGCTGTGAACTGTAGGAGATACTACTGCAGATCATACAAAGCAAACCACCACATACTTAATACACACTTAACAATATAGGCGTTTCATTACATAAATAAAATATAGCCAAAGACCAAGTGACATCTGCTAACAAACCATACTAGATGTTTTACAAGATACAATGGCACTTTTCAGGGCTGTTACATTTTTTTTCAGGTACCACCTGGTCTCATGGTGACTTTTTTACACTTAACATCTTAGACTTAACATCTGACAACCACAGCCAAGAACCCAAATAGCTTTTAAAAGAATTGATCTTTTAAAGGCAAACAAACCTTGATTTCTACTATCTTTCGTATACAGTGGAAAAATAATAATATTTGATCCCCTGCTGATTTTGTATGTTTGCCCACTGATAAAGAAATGATAATATTAATGGTAGATTTGAAACAGCGAGAGACAGAATAACAACAACAAAAATCCAGAAAAACGCATTTTAAAAATTTTATAAATTGATTTGCTTTTTAATGTCAAATAAGTATTTGACCCCTTCGTTGGCAATCACAGAGGTCAGACGTTTCTTGTAGTTGGCCACTGGGTTTGCACACATCTCAGGAGGGATTTTGTCCCACTCTTCTTTGCAGATCTTCTCCAAGTCATTAAGGTTCCGAGGCTGACGTTTGGCAACTCAAGAAACTTAATGTGCGTCTTCTTGAGCCACTCCTTTGTTGCCTTGACCGTGTGTTATGGGTCATTGTCATGCTAGAATACCCATCCACGAGCCATTTTCATGAACCTTCATGTTACGTTCTCTCTAAAAAATAGCACATTTCCCAAATCGCATTGAACAAATTCGTACAAAATCACCCCCTTATAAAACGGTAAAAATGTTCCCATGAGATCAGGGTGGACTTATTAATTAAAAATTTGTATAATAAAGGATCCTGGTTTGAGTACATTAAAACCCATTCAGAGAAAAAGAAACATGCAAAAATACCTCTCTGAGAAATGATACAACATGATGCAGACTGACGAAGGTTCTGTTTTACCAGGTGACTCTCGGCCTGTTTGGGCATGAGGAGATCGTGATCTCTAACCCCCTGTCTCCAGGGGTCATTAAAGACATCATATACAGCAAGTGCAGCCCCCACGGCGAGCGAGAGGCCGTGCTGCAGCAGGAGCTCGTCATCCACATTGGCTGGATCATCTCCAACAACCCAGAGCTGTTCAGTGGCATGCTGAAGATCCGTGTTGGGTACGCTTTCACCTCTCCTCTGAGATAAAGAGTTTCACAGCCTTAACCTAAATAATAAAGCATGCTCATGTCATAAAATAATCATATCTATTCTGCACAGATCATTTCTAGCAATTATTTACATAGGTTACCTTAAACAATCTTTATTTGTCATGCCTATTTTTTCCAATCAGATGGATTTTTCAAGCCATGAAACATGAGTTGAAGATTCGTGCTGGGGACATGCCACCTCGGGACATCTACCAGATGTCCCCTAGTGATGTCAAACAGCTCCTGCTGGATGTCCTCCAACCTCAACAGACTGGCAGGTGCAGGATGCCCACCATCTGTGTTAGTGTAGATACTTGCCAAGACTGAATTATCTGCTGTGTCCAATTGCAACAGTACCATACAGTTTATCATCTTTTGATTATTCCTAGTTTTCAATTGGGCAGCTGAGGTTAATTATCAAATAAAATAATATAGTCTTCTGATAATGCAGTTGTAATATTCTCACTGTCAGGCTTGAGTTGGAAAAATGTGGAATCAGTAAGATAAAAAAAAAAATCTATCTATACAGTTGTGCTCATAAGTTTACATACCCCTTGCAGAATGTGCAATATGTTAATAATTCAAAATAAGAGGGATACAATAAAATAAGATCATGAAAATTATGTTAAAAATAATGTTATTTTTTTATTTAGTACTGTCCTGAATAAGCAATTTTATATAACAGATGTTTACATATACTCCACAAGACAAAATAATAACTGAATTGATCAAAATGATCCTTTTCAAAAGTTTACGTACCCGTTAATCTTAATACTATGTGTCATTTCCTGGATGATCCATGACTGTTTTTATATTTTGTGATAGTTGTTCATGAGTCCCTTGTTTGTCCTGAGCAGTTCAACTTCACAAACATCTTCCAGTTCCTGCACACTATTTGGTTTTCCAATATCTTCTGCTTATTTGAACCCTTTCCCGTATTGACTGTATGATTTTGAAATCCATCTTTTAACACTGAGGACTACCGAGGGACTCATGCATAACTATTACAAAAGATGAAAACCTGTACTGATGCTCAAGAAGGCCACACAATGCATTAAGAGACAGGGGGTGTAAACTTTTAACACATATGCTCAGAATACAAACAAACTCTATTGTGTATAGATATGTTTTATGTGTTCCCTCAGCCTTATATTCCCTAAACCCTAACCCTAACTGTTGACTATCAATCCACAAAAGCAATGCTGTCAGGTCACATATTTAGTATTTATACATTATTAGAAAAATTAAGCACTATTATATATTTAATATAATTAAAAATGACTTCAAAACAACAAAAATATGATGAATTCACATTGAATGTTAACTCAATTAATTTAACAATTAATTGTATTCTTCCATGCTTCCATAGATCATGGCTCAATAGGCGTCAGATCGATGGCTCCCTCAACCGCACCCCTCTCGGCTTCTATGACCGCGTTTGGCAAATCCTGGAGAGAACACATAATGGCATCATGGTTGGAGGAAAACATCTCCCTCAGGTAAATAATAATAAATAAATAAATTGTTTTAAATCTTAAGCATGGTATTGTTGAGGACCATTAGGTCTGGATAAATAACTGCATAATTAAATTATAATTTTAAATGTATTCAGAAGATCAGCATTTTGAGATGACCACCTCAGTCTTTTTTGTTTGTTGTTTTTTTTGCAGCAACCTACTCTGTCAGATATGACCATGTATGAAATGAATTTTTCTCTGTTGGTGGAAGACACATTGAAGAACATTGTTTTGCCTGAGTACAGGCAGATCATTGTGGAGGTGAGGCACAATGTGTCCCTGCCACAGCCTTAATATATTTTACAACACTTGAATTTGTAATCTGATATATTCGTCTGCTGTATGACCCTGTGTTTGTGTCTTTGATGACCTGAACACAGCTGTTGATGGTGGTGTCAATTGTGCTGGAAAGAAACCCAGAGTTGGAGTTTCAGGAGGCTGTGGATTTGGACCGGTTGGTTAATGATGCCTTTGCTGACTTTCAGAAAGACCTTAGCAGACTGGATGGATCTGAGAAACAGGTGAGGGCAGATTAAATATGTAAAAGCTTTTTAGTTCAGTTAATGTTATCAAATGGTTGGATCAATCTACACTACTATTCAATGGTTTAGGGTAAATACAATTTCTAAATGTTTTTGAAAACACTTATAGCTGCATTTATTTGATCAAAACACTGTTAAAACAGTAATATTGCGAAATATATATATATTTTTAGTTAAACTGTTTTCTAGTTTAATATATTTTAACATGTAATTTATTCTTGTAATGGCAAAACATCATTTTCAGCAGCCATTACTCCAGTCTTCAGCATCACATTATCATTCAGAAATAATTTATAATATGCTGATTTTAAAACAGCTGTGATACTCAATATTTGTGAGAAAACTGCGATGTTTTTTTTTTACATTATTATTATTATTTATAAAAAAATTTAGGAATTGAAAGTTCAAAAAACAGCATTTATTTGAAATCTTTTGTAACATTATAAATGTCTCTACTGTTTTTATTTCAATTTAATGCATCCTTGCAGAGTATAAATATACATTTATTTTTGAACAGTACAGTTTTTTTATTAACAAACAATATATTGATTAAATGCACTTTTTGTAATGTCTGTTCACTGCTTTTCACCTTCCACAATTATGTAATGTCTTTGAATTATCTTCATTTGGTGGCTTTTCACAATAATTATTCAGCATATCATGTAATTAAAAGACTGAGAGTCCAAATATCAAGATTCAAGGTTTTTTTATTTGTCACATACACAATTATACAGAATATAATCAGCAGTGAAATGTAAGTCAGGTCAGCTCCATGGACAGTGCAATTATATAAATTACAAACACAAGCGAATATATATAAATATAAGTACGGGAAAAAAAACGAAGTAAAGAATAAAATGTGCAATAAAATAATGTGCTGGACAGTATACTGTAAACGTAATAATATAAGCAGGAATATGCAAGAAGAATGTGCAAACAGGTTGTACAGGGTATTTACATAGCAGCAATACAGATGGTGGAGAATAATGAATATCTTACTGATTATTAAATGGAGTCATGTTGATGTTATGAGACTGAGTTTGAGTTTAGGAGCCTGATGGCCTGAGGGAAGAAGCTCCTCCTCAGTCTCTCAGTTTTTGCCATCATGCTACGGAAGCGCTTGCCAGATGTCAGTAAAATGAAAATACGGTTACCAGGGTGATTTGAGTCCTTGGTGATTTTAGCAGCTCTGCTTTTGCAGCGTTTTAGGTAGATGTCCTGCAGAGAGGAAAGAGCAGACCCTGAGATGCGCTCAGCTAAGCGCACGACTCTCTGCAGAGCTTTGCAGTCCTGATTTGTGGCATTTCCATACCACACTGAGATGCACTGAGTCAATACACTTTCTATGGCCCCTGAATAGAACGTTTTCAACATAGCTGGTGAGACCCTGAATTTCCTCAGCTGTCGCAGATGGTAAAGTCTTTGCCTGGCTTTATTCACCTGTGTTTGAATGTGTGCAGTCCAAGTCAGGTCCTCGGAGATGTTTACACCGAGGTACTTGAAGCTGCTCACCCTCTCCACAGGCGATCCCACTGAGTGCTGCTGCTGTCTCTTCCTGAGTTCCACGATCAGCTCTTTAGTTTTGCTCACGTTCAGAGAGAGACAGTTGTCCTGGCACCATGATGTAAGTCTCTCTACCTCATCCAAGTATGCAGTCTCATCATTGTTGGAAATGAGGCCCAGAACCACAGAATCATCAGCAAATGTAACAATATAAGTGGAGCTGTGAGAGGACACACAGTTGTGTGTGTTAGAGAGAGTAGAGCAGGGGACTCAGGACACAACCCTGTGGGGCTCCTACATTCAGGGTGATGGAGTTGGAGGTGAACTGGCCGACTTTCACCACTTGTGGTCTGGCGGTGAGGAAATCTTGAATCCAGTCGCAGAGTGAAGTGTTTAGGCCGAGGTCTGTGAGTTTAACAGCTAGCTTGGTGGGGACTATAGTATTAAAAGCGGAGCTATAGTCGATGAAAAGCAGCCTTACATAGTTGCCATTTTTGCTGTCAATGTGAGTGAGGGAGGAGTGCAGTAGACAGTAAACGTATTTGGGTGGTAGGTAAACTGAAGAGGATCCAAAGTAAGAGGGATGGAGGAGCAAATGTGATTCTTTAATAGTCTCTCAAAAACCTTCATGACTATTGATGTGAGGGCAACTGGACGATAGTTATTCAGGCAAGAGGGTTTACTGTTCTTAGGCACAGGGATGATGACAGATTTTTTAAAGGGGGTGGGAAGCACAGAGGTAGCGACGGACTCATTAAAGATTGAAGTAAACAAACCAGCAAGCTGATCAGCACAGGACCTCAGAACACGGCCAGTAATCCCATCAGGTCCGGCTGCTTTCCTGACGTTCACTCTCTTTAGTTCCCTCTATTTTCCCTCTATCCCTCTATTTGATCTATTTTAAATCACAGCAGCCAGTATGAATTTGAATACCATGTCTGCTTGCATTAGCATTTTGTGGCGATGTTACTAAGGTAAATATAATCCGCAGGATAACATGGAGGCCTTCTACAACACACCAGCCCTGGGGAAACAAAGCACGTCCAGTTACCTTACCAAGGCAGTAATGATCCAGCTGTTGCAGGGAGAGATGAAGCCCAGTAAAGATGACCCGTGTTCTGTCAGCTAACGCACCACACACTCCTGTCAGCATTGCTTAGACTGCCATACAAGCCCAGTCATGCTAACATAGGATTGTTTTTGTCTAGAATATATTATATAGCATATAAATAAAAATATATATTCTTTCAGGACCTTGACGAAAGGACCTTGCTCACATTTGCATCTATTTTAAAAACCAAGTTTACCTACCACAGCTTATTGAGTTAGAACCATTCAACTTGGCTATGTTTAGAGAACCACATGCCTCATTTTATATGATTCATTTAAGGTCATAATCCAGTAAGGTACTGAACTAACTGCATGTCATTATTTCAGGATGTGGTCAAATAGAGTGGTGGATGTCGTTGGTTAGGAACTTAAATGTGAAGCTAGAAGCTGTTTTGCAAGTGTTTTTGTTTTGCAAGCATCGATTGTTATAGTATGCAAGTCGATCTTTACTTAATGTAGTTTGTTTTCATTTTGAACCTTTTATCAGTTTATTTCAGAGCTTTTGACTACTAGTTAATGTATCATGCATTACTTGTCTGTATGCATGTTTAAATGGTATGAAAATGTTTTCATGTTTTCACCATGTTCTTAAACAGTATTTTCAGTCCATTATTACTGAAGAAAAATATATATTGAAAAATAAACTGTCCATGTTTTAACTTGATTGCAATTTTCTGTCCTTTTCTCTTGGTCAGCTACATTGAAAACCTCAAACTTTTGACAGAAACATAAAAGATGTTTGTGTCGCATATAGTTATTAGGGTACATCCCAGAGAAAAAAGCTCAGCAGAAATCTTGTTTATCCGAGTGAGGGGGTGTTTGGACCAAGATCCTTATTTATCATGCCGTCCACTGCCATCAGCCTCCGCTTAGTGTAGGTCAGAGCGATCAGAGGTCTCAGCACTTCTCCTGAGCAATGAGTCCCAAACTCACTATATATTGAACACGGAGACCAGACTGAGAGACTGAAGAATCTGTATCTGCCCGAGGCCAAATAGAAGCTTTGAATGGATGGAAACAAGATTCAGGGTTCCCACGCTTCTTGAAAGTACTTCCATTTTGGAAAGAACTTGAAAACAAAAATTGGTCCTTTAAAGTGCTTGAATTAAATTCTAAAAATAAAAATGTTTATGGCGCGATTTCCAAAATGTCCTTTATGCACTGTAAAACGAAATGGCACTAAATGATTGGGGTGGAGAGATTGGGTAGCGAAAATAAAACTTTGCTCAGTCTAGAGCCCTGTGCGGACAGATTTCTTCGCCCGCTCCCCGCTGAGTTTCTGACCATTACCGCCCACTCCCTCAACATGTGAGTCCGCCCGCAAACATTCTAATATTGTATATTATTTTCACACTATAAATATGCGGGTGTTTAAATCAAATTTGAATGAGGACTCGCAGTTTACTTTCTATTTTGCGGTCACGCGCACTCTTTGTAAAGCGACCACATCTTACCGTGTGGGCATAATTATTAGGCACGTTGATATTATGATCTTTTTTTTTTTCAATCACAATTTACCAATACCAAACCACATCAATCTTAATAACTACTATTCATTTTGTATTTAATAATTTATAAGTGATATATAGTTGTTCATGAAGACTGGAGGTGAAAACTCCTTATGGTGTGCAGAATTATTAGGCATGTTTTCTTTTACAGATAAAATGAGCCAAAAAAGAGATTTAACTCAAAAATGATTAAATCCCCATGAGAAATATTCAAAACGAATGCATTACAGAAATAATGCATGACCACTGGAAATTTATCACGGGGTCAGCAGGGTCAGAAAAAACAGGTGGAGAAGAAAAGATGCATGTTAACTACAAAAGAATGAAGAATTACTGTGAGGAACTATGTGTTAAACCATCAGGAAACATTTAGTTTCCAGCGCCACCATTTCCCAGAACGGCAACCTTCCCGGATTCTCCTGAATTACAAAGTGTCAGGTTCTCAGAGACTTTGCTTGGGTAAAAAAATCTTTAAAATAACCCTCACTTAATAAGAATAACATGCTGAAGTGTTGTGAAATACAGGAAGACTAATATTTGTATAGGCTTTATAGATAAGTTGAGAGTGACTCTTGAAGGAAACAGCACCACATCCTCTTTTACCACAGTTTGAAGAATTTATTCCAGAATATGGCAGTAAGTTTTAGGAGCTCAATTTTAGTCAATCTCTGCAAGACAGACTTTTCAGGACAGGAGATGGGCTAAAAATGAACTCCCAAAACTTGGAGATAAGGAGAAAATGTAGAACTTGAAAAATTTGATCAACTGCTTATTGAAAATTGTTTACAGTTTAAAAGCAAATAGAAAGTCCTATTTTTTTTTTCTTTATATTTTTTTGCAGATTTGCACGTTTAAGGTTTAAAATGTTCATGAAATATTTTCAACAAATATTGAGGTTTTGAGCAGCTGCATTTCTCTAGGTCAAAGATGAATTGGGGTTTACAATAATAAGTGATTTACAATATAATTTTGATTTGAGTTTATTTATTTATGAGTAACGTCTCTTTTGAGAGAATGTGCAATTGTTTTATGTTAACAGGCTTTCCCCTGTTATTAAAACATTTAACCACATTTTATTAATTAAAAAGTTGCGGAATTCTTTCAAATTTAAATCTAAGAACTGCAGCCAAAACCAGTTTAATGCATATTTTGTAAATTGTATTTGAATATTACCAGTATGGACTTCAATGGATTTCATTCAATTCCTTTGAACACGACTGCTCAAAATGGTCTACATTTATGAAACCTAAACATTCAAAACATTAGTATGCTGATATTTTTAGTGTAAAAATGATGTGTGAAATGTTAAGTACTGTAAGGTATTTCATGACACTGCATATGCGGAGGGAGGGGCACCAAAATAAATGGTGCTTTAAGAAGTCATTAAATCTGGTGTTCATGAAAGATTGGGAACCCTGATTACACACTAGCCTTTAAGAGCTGAACAAAACTAAATTACAAGTTCTTAAGCCATCTGTCATATGCAAGTATGGGCAGCTTGTTTTGCTGATTTGAGCAGTCCATTTAAAAATGGTTCCATCTATAAGAAGGGTGGTACTTTTGAAGAATGTAATCCCTTTAGTCTTACGGCATATTTTTTTTTCTTCGGATTTGTGTGATTAATCAGTGCACCATTATTCCCAGTGGTAGAGTACCTATCCAAATTAATGTACACTTCTGCACGCATATTATACGTCATGTTATAAATCAAGCCATCCACTTGAGAAAAGCAATACAATGTTTCAAAACCCTCATAAAAGTTAACAGGAGTCACAGTGTGAGTGTGCAGCTGAAGTGCGGTCTGATAGGTCCCTCTATTGTCTCCTCTTAGTCCACACAAGGGACACCTTTGGGTAGGTAACATGAGTGAAAAGGAGATACTGTAATTCTTAATCTTTGCATCACATTGATATGCATTGAGCAGGCAACAGCATTTATTTAAAATAGAAAACTTTTGTAGCATAGTGTATCTAAGTTGTATTGTGCAGTTCTGTATGTTGAACTGTCAGCAGTTTTGCATCAGTTCTTCCCACTACATCATGAATAACTTTTACAGTGGTGCAATGAATCCTCATTATAAACATAATCTGTGCCACCTCTTTAATTTGACCTAAAAATCGATTTGCGTTTGCTGTGGAAATCACTTCGATTACAACTACACAGCAATGTAATTCTGATTCCCAAACCCTTCTCAGATATGTTTCTATCCTCAGGAGATGGTTATCATATGGATTTTTATTTTATAAACTATTCCCCATACTTTCTGGCTGTTTTCTGTTTTGATTTCAGAGACCTGTGACTAAAGGTAGGAGGAGGAGCTTCAGAGAACTGGGAGTGGAAAACAAAACAATGTTCTTCTTCACTGACTTCTCAGAAATACATGTGGTCTGATTGGAAACAGGAACAATGTATAAAATTACACAGAAAAACCAATTCAGCGGATACTGTTGAACTCATGACAACAGCTCAGCTGTTTTGAAATATTGTTCTTTATAATAATAGGTAATTAATAGGTACTTTTTTCAACATTACTGCACAGATGGCTTACAGGTGAGCAAGCTACTGTACTGTTATGAGCTTGCAACAAATGCCTAGGCCTTTCAGTCCCTAAAACAGTCTCCCCAACAAGTGCTTAATGACTGAAACATCAAATCACAAAACAATGCATTTTAAAATATAGAAGCATCTTAAATGTATAATACTTAAAAGGTAACAAAATGTAACAACAATAGCATGCATCTACACATTACATTCATTTATGCACTGTAGTTCAAAGTGATAATGTAATTCATAAAGACAATCGATTTTGCATACAGTGGTGATTAGATGCAATTAGAGATTGATATATCAGAATTTCCAATATGGTTATGTTTTCTTATTTTTCAAATTCATTCATACAGTATATACATTGTGACTTAGATTACATTCATATTACTGCATTATGTTACTCGTATATTCAGTTACTCAAGTAATATGCATTTATATTCATAATTCTAGATGTACCTTTATTCCATTGATGTAGTATATTTCCTTCATTTGACATATAATAGGTAAATTTTGTTATGATTAAGTAATGCTTGCACAGGATGTTGGAAACTTATTCTCTGCAAAAATATTTTATATGCAAGGATGTTTGCTAAATTTGTCTCCTTTTTTGATACTAGATATCATTTTCCAAAAGTTGTTATATTTGCAAGAAGATTGCTTAACTCGGTTGTTTCTGCTCGAAAACAGACACTGCTTGTGTTTGGTGCTTCTCACAGTATCTCGCAGAATCACAAGGATGTAAAACTACAACCCATGTCACGTTTATCTTCTACCTATTAGATGACCTAGTCCTGAACTAAATTCAGCTTGGTGTACAATGGAATGTAAACAGATGATGCAAGTCTAAAGTCTATACTGTATATTGCTCATACAATTGGCTTCTTTACCTTTTCTCTTATTGCATGCTTTGAAGATCTTCATCTCTTTAACTCTTGAAGATTACAACTCAGACTTTAGTCTGTTCCCTTAGAATTTTAGCAGAATATATTTAGTTTGGATATTGTAAATGTTTTCATATTTTACATTTAATCATCTGTAATCATTATCACTATATGATTCTTGATTTTAATCAAATATAATTTTACATCTGCCTGGATCTCTTCTCAGTGAATCAGAGACACATTAAAGTATTAAACTCCTTAAATTATCTTTCTAAAGTGCTATGTATTTAGTTGTCTAAATACATCTAAGTGCCCTATAGGGCAGCTAAATGCCCTTTAGGGGGCAGTCGTGGCCTAATGGATAGAGTGTTGGACTTGTAACCCGAGGTTGTGGGTTCGAATCTCGGCTCCGGCTGGAATTGTCCACGACTGAGGTGAGACCCTTGAGCAAGGCACCGAACCCCCAACTGCTCCCCGGGCACTGCAACGTTTGCTGCCCACTGCTCCGGGTGTGTGTGCACTTGGATGGGTTAAATGCAGAGAACACATTTCACTGCTGGTTATACTCTGTGTAACTGTGTATGTGACAAATAAAAATCTGAAATTCATCCAAATGCATTTTTAAAATGTGCTCCTATCATTGTCCAGTTTCTACAGCATATGTTGATATGAAATAATGATTTAGTCCATGGTGTTAGGCTTTACTAGTGAGCTGCTCAAAGCTATGGAATGATCCCTCTGACAATGTTGTGAGCCTTTAGTTACCCCAGGTTCCACTGGCTGTTTGCGTTTATGTAAACTCTTTGAGGAAAACGCATAGAGGAACGGATTCACACAACTGTTGATGAAAGTAAGACTTCCAGCAATGTCACCGATGGAAGATAGAACTCGCTCTGATTCTAAAAATGCTGCAAAAATTTCCTCTAATTGTATTATTTGGTGTGGAGCCCAAAAAATGAAGAAAATTATGACAATCTGTGTGACAAGTTTAGTCGGTCTGTGTCTGTGTCTGAATGCTCCCTGCATGGCTGTTTTGTATAAGCAATAATATGAAGTCAACATGATTGTGAAAGGAAGAAAAAATCCAAGCAGTGACTCCAGTAGAGCAACAATACGTTTGGCTTCTGAAGTCAGGTTTCTTTCACACTCCATCTTGGATTCACCTTGAACGATCTCTTGTGTAAGTACACCAGGACAAGAGAAAAGCAGCGCTAGAACCCAACCACTGATCAGCAGCACTCTCTCTCTTCTCTTGCTCATTCTGGACCACAACTGTGGACGTCGAATCCGTAAACAACGATACACACTCAGCATAGTTACTGTTATCACACTTGAGTATGCGCTGCAGTAGACGATTGCTGTGAAGAACTTGCAGGTTACTTGGCCAATGCTCTCTTGGTAACTGTAGATCCACACAGGCAGGGTTATCAAACATAAAATGTCCGCAGCTGCCAGGTTCAGCATCAGAGTAACGGTGAAATTGTCCTTTTTGAAACGACGACGGATGAAAAGAATGACTGCAATATTACTAGGAACTCCAATCATGAAGCAGAGACCCATCAGGCCACTGATGACCAGGTTAGCTGTATTCCAGCTGGTGGAGTTTAAACTGGAGTCGCTGTGGTTCTGCATGGCACTGACACTCTAGTATCACGTTAAGACGACTTCTACAGAGATCACCACTTTCACATTTACACACTTATGTATAACTTATTTCATAACTTCCTGATATACACACCCACAAAGTTCTGATGAATTTTGTTATTTCATAATCTCACAGATCTATGTACAGGATGTTATGCCTCTATTAATGCTATATATATATAAAACACTGAGAAACTGTAAGGTAGTAAATTAAATATTACCATATAATGAATTTGATCCACATAAGCATGAACTGCTTATCTACATTTACCAAGTCTCAGGTTAACTTTTTAAGACATTCATTAGGTATTGTAAAGGATCTTTTTGATTTTTCCTTTTTTTTTTTACAGTTAAACATTGTGATAATGTTGAGATGAGTCTTTAGGTTGCATGCTGGACATGAATCAAATCATGTTACCTGACTAATTATAAAAATACCTCGAATGTCTAAAGTTATATCTGGAGACCAGAATATGAACAAGAAACAGAATCTGTGCAAAACTCCTCATTGCCCACATGAAGTCTTAGAACTGCTGGTATATTTGAGCTGTGGATTTGTGTACTGTTATATTCATGTCTTCTCATAAATGTTGCCTCAATTTTGGATATAGCTTATTGTGGATAAATTGGTAACTATGATATGAGATGGAAGGCACGCGGTTAGTTCTCAGACTACCTCATGCTTATTGCACAATACAACACTATAAGATGGTGACAACTCTGGTTAGTTCTTGCAAAATATTCATACGAATTACTATTTGGGTCGCAACACGGGTGGCTTCCAAAGTAGCAGTGTCTCATGTTACACATCGAAATGTGATCAGTCTAAGCAAAACAAGCCAACAAACAGTTAGTCACAAGCTTTCCATCTCCTTGAAAGGTCATTGACAGCTAAATACTATTGTTTATAGACATTATCTGTTCCTGTTTTCCACCGTAAAAATGTTGCTGCAATATGTCATGAGATATGACATGTCATGTGAATGTCATGTCATGTGAGTTCTGGGAAACTGTTTTCCAGCATACTGGGAGGATCGAGCTGTCTTTCTGCTATTGAGTTTAGGGCAGTATTTAGATTTTCTGTCATGACTGTGAAAAATGTTACCATTGTATGCCATTCATGCTGCATCGAGAATTGTAATAGTAACTCAGATAATCTTTCTGAGAGAAAACTGGACAATGCAAAGGCAGGATAGATGATTTGGTTTAAAAAAATTGTTATGCTGGTTTAAAGTCTCGATAGCAATCGCTAAGTTAAGTGGTCAAAATATACGCATTTATATGCTCAGTTGATGGCGTAGAACCATAAAATGTTTGTCCAATCAGATCCCTTCAGGCCAAGGGCTAGGATAGGCTGTCCCACCTACCTGTCAACCTTGTTCACACAGACATATGTCATTAGCACAGACTGAGCTAAAATAGAGGTCGTTATAATTGTAATATTATGGGCTTTGTAGTGTAATGTTTTCTCATCAGTGAATGAGATGAGGTAATGTGACAATTTTGCCTTCAAGACAATGATGGCATTCAACCCTTCCATCAATGCCATCTCTTATTATGTCACTGTGCACGTTCATGTTTTTTAGAGGAGGCGTGGCTTTGGAGAGTGATTTGCAGGGAGGGTGAGTTCTTATGCTGTTAAAGCTAACTTGCTATTGCTAGGTTTTCCGAAATCGCCTGTCCTACCTTTAACTAAATTAAACTAAAGTTAAATTTTAGTCAAGCACAAACACTTAAGTTGAAACAATACATTATTGCTTGTTCTTCTCTTGAATTTTAAGCTGTGATGACTAATTGCAGCTAGTGGTGTCGTGGCGTACCGGTATTGACGATAACTGCAATATTTAAAATGAACAGAACTCTTATGATAACACTATATGTAAATATGCCAGTACCTGGTTGACCTCCACGTGGCAGCATTGCGCCTTAACCCTGACACCCGTTACACAAGCCTTCTCGTTTGGCTCTCAACGGAGGCGGTCGCATTTTTCCACTCCCCGTCCTCCCTCATTTTCCCTGCTTGCTTCTTTTGTCTCGTCTCATCTATTGAGAGACTCTCTCTGCACGGCTCTCCAAACTAGAAGTTTATGGATTTGATCAATTGGTCTCTCAGTGCAATTGACACCATCTTCTCGACGAGAAGCCTGGGTTCTGGGGAACCTGACTGCCCCGACGGAACGTTCGCAGCTGGCTACACGATGGACGCGTGGGAGAGGTGGCGGATCGTGTGTCTAGCGGCTATTTCCGTGGAGGACAGTGAAGATATCTACCTATTCGGAACCATGATAACAGGTATTTTGCTGATTGGATTAGGATTTTGAACCTTTTGTCAGTTTATTTCAGAGCTTTTGACTACTAGTTAATGTATCATGCATTACTTGTCTTTATGCATGTTTAAATGGTATGAAAATGTTTTCATGTTTTCACCATGTTCTTAAACAGTATTTTCAGTCCATTATTACTGAAGAAAAATATATATTGAAAAATAAACTGTCCATGTTTTAACTTTATTGCAATTTTCTGTCCTTTTCTCTCGGTCAGCTACATTGAAAACCTCAAACTTTTGACAGAAACATAAAAGATGTTTGTGTCGCATATAGTTATTAGGGTACATCCCAGAGAAAAAAGCTCAGCAGAAATCTTGTTTATCCGAGTGAGGGGGTGTTTGGACCAAGATCCTTATTTATCATGCCGTCCACTGCCATCAGCCTCCGCTTAGTGTAGGTCAGAGCGATCAGAGGTCTCAGCACTTCTCCTGAGCAATGAGTCCCAAACTCACTATATATTGAACACGGAGACCAGACTGAGAGACTGAAGAATCTGTATCTGCCCTGAGGCCAAATAGAAGCTTTGAATGGATGGAAACAAGATTCAGGGTTCCCACGCTTCTTGAAAGTACTTCCATTTTTGGAAAGAACTTGAAAACAAAAATTGGTCCTTTAAAGTGCTTGAATTAAATTCTAAAAATAAAAATGTTTATGGCGCGATTTCCAAAAATGTCCTTTATGCACTGTAAAACGAAATGGCACTAAATGATTGGGGTGGAGAGATTGGGTAGCGGAAAAAACTTTTGCTCAGTCTAGAGCCCTGTGCGGGACAGATTTCTTACGCCCGCTCCCGCTGAGTTTCTGACCATTACCGCCCACTCCCTCAACATGTGAGTCCCGCCCCCGCAAACATTCTAATATTGTATATTATTTTCACACTATAAATATGCGGGTGTTTAAATCAAATTTGAATGAGGACTCGCAGTTTACTTTCTATTTTGCGGTCACGCGCACTCTTTGTAAAGCGACCACATCTTACCGTGTGGGCATAATTATTAGGCACGTTGATATTATGATCTTTTTTTTTTTTCAATCACAATTTACCAATACCAAACCACATCAATCTTAATAACTACTATTCATTTTGTATTTAATAATTTATAAGTGATATATAGTTGTTCATGAAGACTGGAGGTGAAAACTCCTTATGGTGTGCAGAATTATTAGGCATGTTTTCTTTTACAGATAAAATGACCCAAAAAAGAGATTTAACTCAAAAATGATTAAATCCCCATGAGAAATATTCAAAACTAATGCATTACAGAAATAATGCATGACCACTGGAAATTTATCACGGGGTCAGCAGGGTCAGAAAAAAACAGGTGGAGAAGAAAAGATGCATGTTAACTACAAAAGAATTAAGAATTACTGTGAAGAACTATGTGTAAAACCAGCAGGAAACATTTAGTTTCCAGCGCCACCATTTCCCAGAACGGCAACCTTCCCGGATTCTCCTGAATTACAAAGTGTCAGGTTCTCAGAGACTTTGCTTGGGTAAAAAAATCTTTAAAATAACCCTCACTTAATAAGAATAACATGCTGAAGTGTTGTGAAATACAGGAAGACTAATATTTGTATAGGCTTTATAGATAAGTTGAGAGTGACTCTTGAAGGAAACAGCACCACATCCTCTTTTACCACAGTTTGAAGAATTTATCTTCCAGAATCTGGTAGTAAGTTTTAGGAGCTCAATTTTAGTCAATCTCTGCAAGACAGACTTTTCAGGACAGGAGATGGGCTAAAAATGAACTCCCAAAACTTGGAGATAAGGAGAAAATGTAGAACTTGAAAAATTTGATCAAATGCTTATTGAAAATTGTTTACAGTTTAAAAGCAAATAGAAAGTCCTATTTTTTTATTTCTTTATATTTTTTTGCAGATTTGCACGTTTAAGGTTTAAAATGTTCATGAAATATTTTCAACAAATATTGAGGTTTTGAGCAGCTGCATTTCTCTAGGTCAAAGATGAATTGGGGTTTACAATAATAAGTGATTTACAATATAATTTTGATTTGAGTTTATTTATTTATGAGTAACGTCTCTTTTGAGAGAATGTGCAATTGTTTTATGTTAACAGGCTTTCCCCTGTTATTAAAACATTTAACCACATTTTATTAATTAAAAAGTTGCGGAATTCTTTCAAATTTAAATCTAAGAACTGCAGCCAAAACCAGTTTAATGCATATTTTGTAAATTGTATTTGAATATTACCATTATGGACTTCAATGGATTTCATTCAATTCCTTTGAACACGACTGCTCAAAATGGTCTACATTTATGAAACCTAAACATTCAAAACATTAGTATGCTGATATTTTTAGTGTAAAAATGATGTGTAAGTGAAATGTTAAGTACTGTAAGGTATTTCATGACACTGCATATGCGGAGGGAGGGGGGGCACCAAAATAAATGGTGCTTTAAGAAGTCATTAAATCTGGTGTTCATGAAAGATTGGGAACCCTGATTACACACTAGCCTTTAAGAGCTGAACAAAACTAAATTACAAGTTCTTAAGCCATCTGTCATATGCAAGTATGGGCAGCTTGTTTTGCTGATTTGAGCAGTCCATTTAAAAAATGGTTCCATCTATAAGAAGGGTGGTACTTTTGAAGAATGTAATCCCTTTAGTCTTACGGCATATTTTTTTCTTTCGGATTTGTGTGATTAATCAGTGCACCATTATTCCCAGTGGTAGAGTACCTATCCAAATTAATGTACACTTCTGCACGCATATTATACGTCATGTTATAAATCAAGCCATCCACTTGAGAAAAGCAATACAATGTTTCAAAACCCTCATAAAAGTTAACAGGAGTCACAGTGTGAGTGTGCAGCTGAAGTGCGGTCTGATAGGTCCCTCTATTGTCTCCTCTTAGTCCACACAAGGGACACCTTTGGGTAGGTAACATGAGTGAAAAGGAGATACTGTAATTCTTAATCTTTGCATCACATTGATATGCATTGAGCAGGCAACAGCATTTATTTAAAATAGAAAACTTTTGTAGCATAGTGTATCTAAGTTGTATTGTGCAGTTCTGTATGTTGAACTGTCAGCAGTTTTGCATCAGTTCTTCCCACTACATCATGAATAACTTTTACAGTGGTGCAATGAATCCTCATTATAAACATAATCTGTGCCACCTCTTTAATTTGACCTAAAAATCGATTTGCGTTTGCTGTGGAAATCACTTCGATTACAACTACACAGCAATGTAATTCTGATTCCCAAACCCTTCTCAGATATGTTTCTATCCTCAGGAGATGGTTATCATATGGATTTTTATTTTATAAACTATTCCCCATACTTTCTGGCTGTTTTCTGTTTTGATTTCAGAGACCTGTGACTAAAGGTAGGAGGAGGAGCTTCAGAGAACTGGGAGTGGAAAACAAAACAATGTTCTTCTTCACTGACTTCTCAGAAATACATGTGGTCTGATTGGAAACAGGAACAATGTATAAAATTACACAGAAAAAGCAATTCAGCGGATACTGTTGAACTCATGACAACAGCTCAGCTGTTTTGAAATATTGTTCTTTATAATAATAGGTAATTAATAGGTACTTTTTTCAACATTATTGCACAGATGGCTTACAGGTGAGCAAGCTACTGTACTGTTATGAGCTTGCAACAAATGCCTAGGCCTTTCAGTCCCTAAAACAGTCTCCCAACAAGTGCTTAATGACTGAAACATCAAATCACAAAACAATGCATTTTAAAATAAAGAAGCATCTTAAATGTATAATACTTAAAAGGTAACAAAATGTAACAACAATAGCATGCATCTAAACATTACATTCATTTATGCACTGTAGTTCAAAGTGATAATGTAATTCATAAAGACAATCGATTTTGCATACAGTGGTGATTAGATGCAATTAGAGATTGATATATCAGAATTTCCAATATGGTTATGTTTTCTTATTTTTCAAATTCATTCATACAGTATATACATTGTGACTTAGATTACATTCATATTACTGCATTATGTTACTCGTATATTCAGTTACTCAAGTAATATGCATTTATATTCATAATTCTAGATGTACCTTTATTCCATTGATGTAGTATATTTCCTTCATTTGACATATAATAGGTACATTTTGTTATGATTAAGTAATGCTTGCACAGGATGTTGGAAACGTATTCTCTGCAAAAATATTTTATATGCAAGGATGTTTGCTAAATTTGTCTCCTTTTTTGATACTAGATATCATTTTCCAAAAGTTGTTATATTTGCAAGAAGATTGCTTAACTCGGTTGTTTCTGCTCGAAAACAGACACTGCTTGTGTTTGGTGCTTCTCACAGTATCTCGCAGAATCACAAGGATGTAAAACTACAACCCATGTCATGTTTATCTTCTACCTATTAGATGACCTAGTCCTGAACTAAATTCAGCTTGGTGTACAATGGAATGTAAACAGATGATGCAAGTCTAAAGTCTATACTGTATATTGCTCATACAATTGGCTTCTTTACCTTTTTCTCTTATTGCATGCTTTGAAGATCTTCATCTCTTTAACTCTTGAAGATTACAACTCAGACTTTAGTCTGTTCCCTTAGAATTTTAGCAGAATATATTTAGTTTGGATATTGTAAATGTTTTCATATTTTACATTTAATCATCTGTAATCATTATTACTATATGATTCTTGATTTTAATCAAATATAATTTTACATCTGCCTGGATCTCTTCTCAGTGAATCAGAGACACATTAAAGTATTAAACTCCTTAAATTATCTTTCTAAAGTGCTATGTATTTAGTTGTCTAAATACATCTAAGTGCCCTATAGGGCAGCTAAATGCCCTTTAGGGGGCAGTCGTGGCCTAATGGATAGAGTGTTGGACTTGTAACCCGAGGTTGTGGGTTCGAATCTCGGCTCCGGCTGGAATTGTCCACGACTGAGGTGAGACCCTTGAGCAAGGCACCGAACCCCCAACTGCTCCCCGGGCACTGCAACGTTTGCTGCCCACTGCTCCGGGTGTGTGTGCACTTGGATGGGTTAAATGCAGAGAACACATTTCACTGCTGGTTATACTCTGTGTAACTGTGTATGTGACAAATAAAAAAAATGTCTTTCTTATCTGAAATTCATCCAAATGCATTTTTAAAATGTGCTCCTATCATTGTCCAGTTTCTACAGCATATGTTGATATGAAATAATGATTTAGTCCATGGTGTTAGGCTTTACTAGTGAGCTGCTCAAAGCTATGGAATGATCCCTCTGACAATGTTGTGAGCCTTTAGTTACCCCAGGTTCCACTGGCTGTTTGCGTTTATGTAAACTCTTTGAGGAAAACGCATAGAGGAACGGATTCACACAACTGTTGATGAAAGTAAGACTTCCAGCAATGTCACCGATGGAAGATAGAACTCGCTCTGATTCTAAAAATGCTGCAAAAATTTCCTCTAATTGTATTATTTGGTGTGGAGCCCAAAAAATGAAGAAAATTATGACAATCTGTGTGACAAGTTTAGTCGGTCTGTGTCTGTGTCTGAATGCTCCCTGCATGGCTGTTTTGTATAAGCAATAATATGAAGTCAACATGATTGTGAAAGGAAGAAAAAATCCAAGCAGTGACACCAGTAGAGCAACAATAAGTCTGGCTTCTGAACTCAGGTTTCTTTCACACTCCATCTTGGATTCACCTTGAACGATCTCTTGTGTAAGTACACCAGGACAAGAGAAAAGCAGCGCTAGAACCCAACCACTGATCAGCAGCGCTCTCTCTCTTCTCTTGCTCATTCTGGACCACAACTGTGGACGTCGAATCCGTAAACAACGATACACACTCAGCATAGTTACTGTTATCACACTTGAGTATACGCTGCAGTAGACGATTGCTGTGAAGAACTTGCAGGTTACTTGGCCAATGCTCTCTTGGTTATTGTAGATCCACACAGGCAGGGTTATCAAACACAAAATATCCGCAGCTGCCAGACTCAGCATCAGAGTAACGGTGAAATTGTCCTTTTTGAAACGACGACGGATGAAAAGAATGACTGCAATATTACCAGGAACTCCAATCATGAAGCAGAGACCCATCAGGCCACTGCTGACCAGGTTAGCTGTATTCCAGCTGGTGGAGTTTAAACTGGAGTCGCTGTGGTTCTGCATGGCACTGACACTCTAGTATCACGTTAAGACGACTTCTACAGAGATCACCACTTTCACATTTACACACTTATGTATAACTTATTTCATAACTTCCTGATATACACACCCACAAAGTTCTGATGAATTGTGTTATTTCATAATCTCACAGATCTATGTACAGGATGTTATGCCTCTATTAATGCTAAATATATATATAAAACACTGAGAAACTGTAAGGTAGTAAATTAAATATTACCATATACTGAATTTGATCCTCATAAGCACGAACTGCTTATCTACATTTACCAAGTCTCAGATGTCACTCAGGTTAACTTTTTAAGACATTCATTAAGTATTGTAAAGGATTTTTACAGTTAAACATTGTGATAATGTTGAGATGAGTCTTTAGGTTGCATGCTGGACATGAATCAAATCATGTTACCTGACTAATTATAAAAATACCTCGAATTATAAGAGTGTCTAAAGTTATATCTGGAGACCAGAATATCAACAAGAAACAGAATCTGTGCAAAACTCCTCATTGCCCACATGAAGTCTTAGAACTGCTGGTATATTTGAGCTGTGGATTTGTGTACTGTTAGATTCATGTCTTCTCATAAATGTTGCCTCAATTTTAGATATAGCTTATTGTGGATAAATTGGTAACTATGATATGAGATGGAAGGCACGCGGTTAGTTCTCAGACTACCTCATGTTTATTGCACAATACAACACTATAAGATGGTGACAACTCTGGTTAGTTCTTGCAAAATATTCATACGAATTACTATTTGGGTCGTAACATGGGTGGCTTCCAAAGTAGCAGTGTCTCATGTTACACATCGAAATGTGATCAGTCTAAGAAAAACAAGCCAACAAACAGTCACAAGCTTTCCATCTCCTTGAAAGGTCATTGACAGCTAAATACTACTGTTTATAGACATTATCTGTTCCTGTTTTCCACCGTAAAAATGTTGCTGCAATATGTCATGAGATATGACATGTCATGTGAATGTCATGTCATGTGAGTTCTGGGAAACTGTTTTCCAGCATACTGGGAGGATCAAGCTGTCTTTCTGCTATTGAGTTTAGGGCAGTATTTCGATTTTCTGTCATGACTGTGAAAAATGTTACCATTGTATGCCATTCATGCTACATCGAGAATTGTAATAGTAACTCAGATAATCTTTCTGAGAGAAAACTGGACAATACAAAGGCAGGATAGATGATTTGGTTTAAAAAAATTGTTATGCTGGTTTAAAGTCTCGATAGCAATCGCTAAGTTAAGTGGTCAAAATATACGCATTTATATGCTCAGTTGATGGCGTAGAACCATAAAATGTTTGTCCAATCAGATCCCTTCAGGCCAAGGGCTAGGATAGGCTGTCCCACCTACCTGTCAACCTTGTTCACACAGACATATGTCATTAGCACAGACTGAGCTAAAATAGAGGTCGTTATAATTGTAATATTATGGGCTTTGTAGTGTAATGTTTTCTCATCAGTGAATGAGATGAGGTAATGTGACAATTTTGCCTTCAAGACAATGATGGCATTCAACCCTTCCATCAATGCCATCTCTTATTATGTCACTGTGCACGTTCATGTGTTTTAGAGGAGGCGTGGCTTTGGAGAGTGATTTGCAGGGAGGGTGAGTTCTTATGCTGTTAAAGCTAACTTGCTATTGCTAGGTTTTCCGAAATCGCCTACCCTACCTTTAACTAAATTAAACTAAAGTTAAATTTTAGTCAAGCACAAACACTTAAGTTGAAACAATACATTATTGCTTGTTCTACTCTTGAATTTTAAGCTGTGATGACTAATTGCAGCTAGTGGTGTCGTGGTGTACCGGTATTGACAATAACTGCAATATTTAAAATGAACAGAACTCTTATGATAACACTTTATGTAAATACGCCAGTACCTGGTTGACCTCCACGTGGCAGCATTGCGCCTTAACCCTGACACCCGTTACACAAGCCTTCTCGTTTGGCTCTCAACGGAGGCGGTCGCATTTTTCCACTCCCCGTCCTCCCTCATTTTCCCTGCTTGCTTCTTTTGTCTCGTCTCATCTATTGAGAGACTCTCTCTGCACGGCTCTCCAAACTAGAAGATTATGGATTTGATCAATTGGTCTCTCAGTGCAATTGACACCATCTTCTCGACGAGAAGCCTGGGTTCTGGGGAACCTGACTGCCCCGACGGAACGTTCGCAGCTGGCTACACGATGGACGCGTGGGAGAGGTGGCGGATCGTGTGTCTAGCGGCTCTTTCCGTGGAGGACAGTGAAGATATCTACCTATTCGGAACCATGATAACAGGTATTTTGCTGATTGGATTAGGCTTTGCCCTGGGTTATCGGAAAATTCAGAAGACGGGAACAGCTGTCCAAAGTCTCACAAGACTGCCCGTTATGATTGAAGCTGTGGGAAGAGCGGTCAGCATTGAGACTGAGACTATTAACCGAAACATGGATTCTATCACGAAGAAGCTCACGGCTTTGCGAAAATTGATGCTTTCGGAGACCAGAATGGACAGAGAGAATAGCTGTGAAGGAATGCAGCTACTCGCCCCAAAGACAAAACAAATCAATCTTATCTTTTCTGGCTCCCCCGTACCAGCACCGGCCTCAGCCAAGGTCGTGCTGGATAACTACCCTGGGAAGAGCGCTGCAGTGAGACTCTCTTGCTCCCTCCCCGATTACAGACATTCACTTCCCCTCCACCATCCCTCGCCTCCGTCGCTTTGAAACCCACCAGCCTGACAGGCGGGTCTGTGGCCACCGCAGATAAGGCATTAAGTGCATGGCACTGCGACCAGCTGAACATTTTACAGTTTAATGTAGCAATGGTCGCTCAGTTTTTCAAGATCAGTTTTAATCTTGTAAGTCAACAAATAAATAATGTGTTACTACGCACAGGCCGTATTGATTGCAAATACAAAAAAATAAGACGAGCAAAGAAAACGCGGTACTTATTCAAATAACCACCTTTTACTTAAAGTATCAGTTTAGATGTTAATTTGGCAACACTTTACAATTAAGTTCATTAGTTAACGTTAGTTAGTTAATTACATTAGTTAAAATTAAATAAGATTGAGCAATACTTACACAGCATTTATAAATCTTAGTTATGTTAATTTAGACATTTACTAATGCATTATTAAAATCACAAGTTTTGTTTGTAAAAAATAATACACTGTGAACTTGAACATGAACAACTGTATATTTATTAACATACAGTAATAATCATGTAAAATACAATTATGTTAAATAAAATGTAAAAACTCACTTGAATGCAATGTAAGCCGCTTTGGATAAAAGCTTCTGCTAAATTAATTCATGTAATGTAACTGTAATAAATGTATTATTCAAATTGTGTAATAAATGTATTGTTTGTTAATACACTAATGTTAGCTAATGACATCTTATTGTAAAGAGTTACCATTAATATTTATACATCATAATGTTGAACTTGACAGCATTTTCTCTCTTGTTGTTTCATAGGAGCTCCAAACAAGACGGAGAAAGCCAGAGTCTTGTGCAGTCTAATTGCAGCAATAATATATAATAATATGCAAAAAATGATACAAGTAAATCTAATTCTATGTCTTGGTTTAGCGTAGACCTAGAGCATTGGGATTTTTCCAAGATATCTCACCAATTTTAGACCTATTTTATCCTGTTTTTACAATTTATATCATGTGATTAATATAATTTTTCAGTGTTGTTATTTTACAAGAGTATATTTCAAATGAAATATTTAATCTGCTGTGTAAAAGTTGGAAACATTATATCAGCTGCTAAACAATAAGAACAATAAACTGCTTTACCTGCGTTACCTACTTTTAATCTTTTTCACTTATATTAAAACATATTTGTAAATATATTTTTATCAGAAATATTTACATATATTTATTTCTTTTATAAGTAAATACATTTCAGACTATGTAAATGTATTATTTTTCAATATGTCCATATATCAATTTCTAATATTTGTTAAAGGTGGGGTTTGTCATTTTTCAAAAACGCTTTAGAAAACTGAGTCGGGGCAGAGTACCAAAACAAATGTGTAGCCAATCAGCAGTAAGGGGCGTGTCTACTCGTGACATGGAGGAGAGAGAGCATTCGGTGAACAGCTGAGCTGAGCGACAGAAAGATAGAGATGATGGATAAAAAATTAAAGAGGAAAACATCTGCGGAACGATAATGCAAGAAGTAGGACCCATGTAAATATCGGATCGGATCAGCTTTCCAGCGCTGGAGAGAACTCAAGGAGTGGAAAAGGCCTGCGATCAGATGCCGAGGTGGCTTTGGTTAATCTGCCTATACTGGATGCAAGGCAAGGCAAGGCAAGGCAAGGCAAGGCAATTTGTATAGCACATTTCATACACAGTGGTAATTCAAAGTGCTTTACATAAAAGAGAGTGAAATAATCATTCACAGCAATAAAAACAAGGAGTTAAAAATAATAAAATAAGGAAATTTAAAATGATATAGAAATTGATTTAAAATGAAATTTAAAACAGTTAAATAGAAAAGGATTATACATAAAATAATGCAGTCAGTTCGGACGTAGCACAGTGCTCATTCAACAAATGCACAGCTAAAAAGATGAGTTTTGAGTCTGGATTTAAATGTGGCTAATGTTTTAGCACATTTGATCTCTTCTGGAAGCTGGTTCCAGCTGCGGGCGGCATAATAGCTAAAAGCGGACTCTCCTTGTTTTGTGTGAACCCTTGGTATTTCTAACTGACTCGATCCTAATGATCTGAGTGGTCTGTTAGGTTTATATTCAGTGAGCATATCTGCCATATATTTAGGTCCTATACCATTTATAAGTCACCCAAGAGTGACTTATAAACGAGTAAAAGTACTTTAAAATCAATCCTAAATGTAACTGGAAGCCAGTGTAAGGACCTGAGGACTGGTGTGATATGCTCATATTTTCTGGTTCTAGTCAGAATCCTGGCAGCAGCGTTCTGGATGAGCTGCAGCTGTCTAATGGTCTTCTTTGGAAGGCCGGTGAGGAGACCATTACAATAATTCACCCTGCTGGTGATAAAGGCATGAACAAGTTTCTCCAAATCTTGACTGGAAACAAAACATCTAATTCTTGCAATGTTTTTGAGATGATAGTATGCTGATTTAGTTACTGCTTTGACATGACTACTAAAGCTATGGTCTGTCTCCAGAATCACCCCAAGATTTCTGACTTGATTTTTAGTTGTTTGACCCCTAGAGTCAAGGTATGCATTCACCTTGAGAACTTCATCTTTGTTTCCAAATGCAATGACTTCAGTTTTCTCCTTGTTTAACTGAAGAAAGTTCTGACACATCCAACTGTTAATTTCATCAATGCATTGCAACTAGTCACTGGGGCTGTAGTCATTTGGAGATAACGCTAGGTAAATCTGGGTATCATCAGCATAGCTGTGATAGGCAATTTGGTTCTTCCTCATTATTTGACTTAGTGGGAGCATATACAGGCTAAACAAGAGCGGTGCAAGAATAGAGCCTTGTGGGACTCCACATGTCATGGACGTCCACAGACTTATGCTCTCCTATACTCACATAATAACCTCTCCCTTCTAAGTATGACCTGAACCATTTGAGTGCCATCCCAGAAAGCCCGACCCAGTTTTCCAGTCTCTCTAGAAGTATGTTATGATCGACAGTGTCAAACGCAGCACTAAGATCTAGTAGTACCAGCACTGATATTTTGCCAGAATCAGAATTAAAGCGAATATCATTTATTATCTTAATGAGTGCTGTCTCTGTGCTGTGATGCATGCGGAAACCAGATTGAAAATTATCCAGGTATCCATTTGAGTTTAAGTAGTTGTTCAGCTGATTAAAAACTACCTTTTCAATAATCTTACCTATGAAAGGAAGATTTGATATTGGTCTATAGTTGCTCAACATGGTGTTATCAAGATTGCGCTTTTTCAGAAGGGGCTTAACAACTGCAGTTTTCAGGGAGTTTGGAAAAGTCCCAGAAAGAAGTGAGGTGTTTACCACTTCTAAGAGATCTGCTTCTAAACAGTTAAGCACACTTTTGAAAAAGATGTGGGAAGTGTATCAAGATAGCAGGTTGACGATTTAAGATGCTGTACTATTTCTTCCAAAATTTTGCTATCAATTGTTTTAAAACAGACATAGTCACTTCTTTTTGAGATTGCTGTTGAATCTGTGTGACCTCTGTATTACAGGAAGATGTGCCAATCTCCTTCCTGATATTACTGATCTTCTCTGAAAAGAAGGAAGCAAACTCATTGCATTTGCTGTCAGAGAGCATTTCACTGGGAATCTGACTTGGGGGTTTGTCAGTCTCTCAACAGTAGCAAAAGAGTGCGAGTGTTGTTTAAGTTACTGTTTATAAGGTTTGAGAAGAAGGTCTGTCTAGTTCCAAATTGAAAGCATGAAGGCTGTCTTTATAGATGCTATAGTGTATTTCTAGTTTCGTCTTCCGCCACATCCGCTCAGCTTTTCTGCATTGTCTTTTCATATTCTGAGCTGCTGTTGATTTTCTCCAAAATGATTTTTGTCTGCCATTCTTCTTGCTGACCTTTATCGGTGCAATATCATCAATAACATTCTTAACTTTTGAGTCAAATGAATCCAGGAGAAGATCAACAGAGTCTGCAGAAATGCTCGGTGTTAAAGATATTGCCTTCATAAATAGCACACTAGTGTTCTCATTAATGCATCTCTTTCTGACAGAGACAGATCTAGATTCAGTGGTGACAGAGATCAATATATCAAAGAAAATACAGAAGTGATCAGACAGAGCTACATCCTTAATGACAATGGATGAAATGTTTAGACCTCTACTTATGAGTAAATCTAGAGTGTGTCCACGATTGTGTGTGGGTCCGTGCACATGCTGAATCAGGTCAAAATTGTTTAAAACAGTTACAATTTCTTTTGTAGTTTTGATTTCAGCATTGTCTATGTGAATATTAAAATCCCCTGCAATAGCAAAACAGTCAAACTCTGAGGAAATCATTGATAACAGTTCTGTGAACTCTTCAACAAAGGCTGGGGAGTATTTTGGAGGCCTGTAAATGATAATAAACAGAATGCGTGGGGCACCTTTCAGCACAATACCTAGATATTCAAAAGACAAGTACTGACCAAATGACACTTGCTTGCATTGATAAACATCTTTAAACAGAGCAGCTACACCTCCACCTCTCCTAACAGTCCTGCAGACACTTATAAAATTAAAGTTAGAAGGGGCTGTTTCAGTGAGGACTGTTGCACTGCAGTTGTCTTCTAGCCATGTTTCAATTAGAAACATAAAATCCAGGTTGTTTGTGGTTATTAAATCATTGATCACAAATGATTTATTTTTAGTGAGCGAGTGTTTAAAAATGCTAACTTGATGGAATTACATTTTGTCTCTACAGCAATCTTAGACTGATGCATAACAGGCCAGATTAGATGGGTCAGCCGACGCCTTTTGAAGGCCTTAGACCTTCTATCACGTGATAAAGCAGAGATAGAGAATGCTACAGGCACACTGGGTTCCCGCTTGTTTTGTAAACGTTTGTGAATGTTGCTGCTAGTATAGCGGGGACCCGACACATATCACTGAGAGCTGTTATCAGTTGTTTTTGGTTCACCTACAGCTGATGGAGGAGGGTTTGGGCCCTTGCGTTGTGGCAGCGGTCGGAGAGCTCTCACAGGAGGAGGCGGGAGAGCTGAGCCTGCAGTCTTTGGTGGTTGGGGGGCCCGCCGTGTTTTAGTTGATATCTGGGGACTTGCAGAGAGTTTGGTCCCAGCACACACCAATTCCTCCATTTTCTGTGAAAAGCTTAGAAGTGGAGATGCTGGAGAGAGGGATAGTGTGTCTGGTGAGCAGGGCATATTCTGTCCAGGTGCTGGAGAGAGGGATAGTGTGTCTGGTGAGCGAGGCTCTAGCTCTGGTGTTTCCGGTGACTGTGATGTGTTGTCCTGGCTTCCCAGGCTGTTTCCCAGAAAGTCGTCCTTGGGTGCTGAGTCTTGGAGCTGTTGTGATACGTCACAGTCTGCATGTGATGAGCTCTGTGGGCAGGGCTCAGCCGGGATATCCATGAGCAGTGCGTGTTTTGGCTGTGTGGCGTTATCAGTATCCTTGTGGGATTCTTCAACCACATAATGACTCGGAAGCTGATATGAAGTCCTGTGGTCACTCATATTCTGTCCAGGTGAGTGTATGAGTGGATTGGCACACACCACTGAAGGATGACGGAGGGAGAAATAGAAATTGTCTTTTAGCACTCTTGCACCAAATTTGTTTGGGTGGAGGCCATCCAGTTTAAACAGTTGTCTGTGCCCCCAGAAAATATTGAAGTTGTCGATGAAGTTGACTCCTTTTGTACTGCAGGTTCTTTGTAGCCATGTATTCAGCCCAAGCAACCGTGAAAACATGTTAGTTCCCCTCGCTGGGAGTGGTCCACTGATGAACGACTGAACTTCAAGTCTTTGAAGTGTTTCAAAGAGTTCACTGAAATCTTGCTTAAGCAGTTCTGACTGTCCTATCCGAATATCATTCTTCCCCACATGGATGATGACTCTATTTGCAGTCTTGTGCTTCATCACAATGCTCCGAAGTTCCTTGTTCACGTCAGAAACGGTTGCTTGAGGAAAGCAGCAGGTAGTAGCAGTCCTGGTTCTGACGTTTCTAATAATAGAGTCGCCCACTATCAGAGTCCTGGGCTCGGCTGCGCTCTGAGCTGAATGCCGCTGTCTGCTCGACCTTGAGCGCCTGTTAGTAGCAATGTTAGCTGCTGGCTGATTCGATCCGAGTTTTGTCATATTTTGGGATTCCTCATCCACATTCATCAATGCTTCAAATCCAGAGGTGGAAAGAGTACAAAAATATTCTACTCAAGTAAAAGTACCATTACATTACTGAAATTTTACTTAAGTACAAGTAAAAGTACCAGTCTAAAAATATACTCAAGTAAAAGTAAAAAGTAGCTCATTTAAAATTTACTCAGAGTAAAAATTACTTAGTTACTTTTTAACAATGGGAGGGAGGAAAAAATGGGATAGACCAAAGGTGTCAAACTCAGTTCCTGGAGGGCCACAGCCCTACACAGTGTAGATATTACCCTAATTAAACACATCTGATCCAGCTAAACTAATCATTTAGGCTTAGTTGAAAACTACATGGTAAGTGTGTTGGAGCAGGGTTGGAACTAAACTCTTTAGGGCTGTGGCCCTCCAGGAACTGAGTTTGACACACCTGGATATGGGCCTATAAATCTCAAACTAGGTGTTTTTAATTAAATGAATCAGTTAATTAGAATAATAAGACATTAGGCTTTTACCAGGCAAATTAAATCAGTATCAACTAAATTAATCTTTGCAATGCAGAGGAAACGCAGAAGCTTCATCTGAAGTGGCATATATACAGTATATTACACACTGACATGAATGCATTTAGCCTGCAGTTACAAATGCAGAAATACTGTTTTGATACATAAGACATAAAATGTGACCCTGAACCACAAAACCATAAGGGTCCATTTTCCTAAATTGCGATTTATACATCATCTGAAAGCTGAATAAATAATATTTCCATTGATGTATGGTTTGTTATGATAGGACAATATTTTAAAATCTGGAATCTGAGGAGCAAACAATCCAAATATTGAGAAAATCTCCTTTAAAGTTGTTCAAATTAAGCTCTTAGTTTTGATATATTTAAAGTAGGAAATTTACAAAATATATTAATGGAACATGATCTTTACTGAATATGCTAAGGATTTTTGGCATAAAAGAAAAATGTATAATTTTGACCCATACAATGTATTGTTGGCTATTGCTACAAATATACTCCAGCGACTTAAGACTGGTTTTGTGGTCCAGGCCAGGGTCACAAATGTTAAATAGTCATTTGAAATTAAAAAATAAATAAATCAAAAGATACTTTAAATGTTAAATTAGAACCACCAGTAGGTGTCAGCAAGTCACTGATAAGAGAGTCATTGCGATTGAACAGAATCATTTAAACGGTTAATTCAAGGAATGAAACACGTCATTGCTCAGAGTCAGAGACGCAAAACTGTGTATGGTGGCTGTGTTTGGAATTATTTTTGTTGTCGAAATAGAGCAAAAACAGGCAATGTGTCTAAAACGCAAGTCTCTTAATTAACTTCTTGTTTTTTGAACTGTGTAAAAAGAAAAATTACAGGCCTATGTAATCATGGTGATTTTTTGAGAAAAACTGCATTCTTCATGTGATGTTGACTTACTATATATTAAATTATATAAATATATATTTTCTGCTTCTATATCTTCAATTTTGTGATAATTCTAAACGCATTTTAACAGACTGAATCACGCAGTGAAAGAAAGCACTCCCGTTAAAACAACAATTACTATATTATCTCAGATGATATCGCACACCCTGCACCACTGTCTTTTTGGCTCATTTGTGCAAAACCTTTTGCTAAACCGTCAAAGTTTCGTTTTAACCACCAATGCAATGATGTAAGTATTTACGTTACCTCTACATGCTTGTGAAGGGTTGATGTCGAGATGTTATAAGCTGCTAGTTCGGTCTCCCGAGGCAAACACAGCTTACACTGCATAATAGAGCATGAATATGGCCAGGGGTTCACTTTATTTCTTTGAGTTCAACTTCAGCAGAATACGACGGGGATTGGTTTTCAGCTAGGTCTGCACCATTAGGGGCCGTTCACATATCGCGCCTAAAAACGCATGGAAAACGCTAGGCGCGCTGCTTTCTCCTTTTTTCCAAAGCGCTCGGGCGGTTGCGCTCCGGAGGCGTTTGTCGTTGCTAAGCAACCATCAGCTGCGCTCTCCGTTACAAGAAGGAAATTTCGTCACAAAACCTGCGGTGCGCTTGCGGCATTCTGAAAAGTTGAGATGTTTTTATCTCGATGCGGCGCGGACGCGCCTGGAAAAAACGAGCGCGTCGCACCGCGACTGCATCGCTTCCATTATGAGCGCGCATACCGCGCGTCTACATTTGAAATAACGAACTTGAGCGCGCAAAAGACGCGATATGTGAGCGGCCCCTAACGCCTGTCTTGTTCGTCTGCATCTTTCTTGTGATTTTAGCGCCAGTTTCTTCTTCTGCCCATTATTTGCTGCAGTTGTTTCCACGGAGCGATTTTTTTTTTTACTCAGTAACGAATGTGTTTTAAAATGTAGCGAAGTACAATACTTCACACAAAATATACTTAAGTAAAAGTAAAATTACAGATTAAAAAAATTACTTAAAAAAGTACAAGTACACAAAAAAGCTACTCAATTACAGTAACGCGAGTAAATGTAATTCGTTACTTTCCACCTCTGTTCAAATCTGTTCTCAAGATGTATAGGGGGTTGTAGAATACCAGTGCTTACAAGTCTTGTCATAGCCGTATCTGGGGTAGAGGATGCTACAGCAGCAATAGGAGATACTCGTGACAATCTGGTGTCTCGAGAGCCTTTGGGTCTCGCTCCCTGTTTGTGCCATCGATTAGTCCGTCGATCAGTTTCGGCTTGTTCCTCTACACTTGGTATAAACTGTTAAGATTCACTAGATTCACAGGACTCACCGGCTGTATGCTGAGGGGGTCCGTGGTGACCGTCTGCTGTATGTTCCGTCTGTTTTGGAAGTCCAGCAAATAACTTTGTTTCAAGAACCACAATCCTTTGTAGAAGTTTGTGGCAGTTCGTGCAGCAAGTAGGCATTTTCTCTCATCTGTTTGAATGTAGACAGCTGTATTTATCGGTCTCCGGAATGTAAACTGCTGGCAGTGGGAGGCAAAAAGTCCTCTTTTTCCAAAAAATGTGTTGTTTGAGCACTGTGCTGATCTGCTGAAGTAAAAATCTTAGAAAGATCTGAGAAAAGAACTAAAATAGGGAGCAAAGCGCAGAGCAATAGCAAGAGCGTCCGAACGGTAGCAAAGCCGGAAATGAATGGATGCGATAAAGCAACCGTTGAAATAATAAAAAATTTGTGTCAGCACGTCGTAAATAGAACGTGGTAGGAGTTTTCTGCCAGGGATTTGTCGTGCCGTTCAGCATCCAGTGTTAACTGGCCAAATCCAGTGTAACCCCGGTGCATCCAGTGTAACCCCGGTGCACTGGCCAAATTCCCCCCACTGGCCCTAATCCATGGCTTCCTAATAATCCCCATCCACTTGATTGGCTCCATGACTCTCTCTCCTCTCCACCTGTAGCTGGTGTGTGGTGAGCGCACTGTGGTTGTCCTGTAGCAGCCGTCACATCATCCAAGTGGATGCTGCACACTGGCGGTGGTTGAGGAGAGACCCCCCCACATGATTGTAAAGCGCTTTGGGTGTCCAACAATACACAATAAAGCACTATATAAATACATCATTCATTCATTAATTCATAAACAGCATCACTGATTATAATGACTTCTATTGTATTTTGGCATGGCGCTCGCGTCCGGTGTAGACAAGGTGTAACATTGGTTTTGCTTTGTTTCACAGAACTAATCGTTGCCTGGGTTGCAAAGGCTACGTATGTGTGGGGCGGAGCCATCAAATAGGGGTGAGACTACACCTTTTGGGGTAGGGGCATGTTTGTTTTGGTGATTTCAAATATCAACATTAGCTTCCAGAAATCGCCTGCCCCACCTTTAATATATTTTATTTCTGTATATGTAAATATATTATATTTCTATAAATCTAAATATATTTTAAAACATTCAAATATTCAATCAATGTTCCTTCTTACTCTACTTCATATGACAAGCACGAGAGCCCCAAACATTATAAAACAAAAAACAACAACAAAGAAACAGCAATGACATTATACGCCCAAAGCCTTTCCACGTTTGTCCAGACTTCCCTTACTACGGGTATTGACGGTCACTGGATATGATGATGACAATCGAGAAGCATTTTTGCACATTTATTTACGACATTTGGGAATATAGTTAAGCTAAGTGGCACACAGTTTGACAAAGAGTAGGATTCTTAAAGAACATTTTAAAAGAGAAAAAAAGTACTTTTACTGAAGTACTTAATTTTTGGAAACTGATCATGTAATCCAGAAGACATAATCATTTACTACCAGCAATCTAAATGACTTTGGTTAAGAACATCTGATTAATACTGTAGAGGCAACATTTAAACTGTCTGCAACATTTTATTTATAGTTTGTTGCATCTTGACAGGATCTTTATAAAAAATATATTTTAAATGATCTACTCAAAGGAAGATCAACGTCATCTAATTTCTGATTAAAGATCACTTTGGCATAAATGGGAAGACGAGAGAGAGAGATGTAACTTAATTCAAATGATGACAAGTTTATTTTTGTCTTGTATTTCCTCAAAACATCGTTAATTTAGATACGCTTACAGAGACTGAGGAAAAAGCTGATTTCCACATATAACAGCAGTGGATGTAAAAAAATATGTTGTGTAATTATTATACATTTTTGTGTGATATTGGCTACTTTACATAGTGGAAATCCATTGTAGAAATCTATTTATATGTTGCATTGCATTTCTATAGGAGAAGTTTTGATGCCCTTCTGCATTGCGCATTTTTACCTGCACACAGACAGCTACGAAAATGTTGCATGTCTTTGCTGCTATCTAGTGGATGCTAACCACACTAGCTATCTTAGCAGACTAAGGTCCAACAAGTACTGTATTATTTCCACTTTAACCCCTCTGTTTCACAGACAAGGCTTAAGACCAGTCCCAGACTAAAATGTAGGTCTGAGCTGTTTCAACTAAAAGAAAAAAGCACTGACTGATCTTAAAATATATCAGGGCCTTTGTTTTGTCTCAAGATACAAACCAGAAATGTTTTTCTAAGGCACATTTATAAAAAAGAAAACGTAAATGTCCTAATTGATCTATGGCTCAATCCTGGCTTAGTCTTAGCCCTGTCTGTGAAACAAGGCCTACATGTTTAAAATAATGTCCAGTTACATGAGATGAGGGCTACTTTCTATTTCAATGACCGAGTAAAACAGTTTTTATCCTATATGTGGCAGACCACCATGTTAATAATATATGATCAAACCATCATAATTTATCCAGGTGGTAAGTCTTTGATAATCAGACACTTTTAGTTGCAAAATAAACAAATAATGGGTGACAAATATGCTTACAAATAAAGTATTTGTAAAATAACATTGGTAACCATAAACATTTTGTTTGGCCTGAGTCTGCATACATGTTTGTACATGTTAAATATGAAGTCCTAGATCATTGTTGCATCAGCCATTGATAATGACTTAAAAGCAACTATTAGAGGCAGAAGAACATCTCAAATACTTTATTATGGAGGTTGGCAATATTTATTATAAGAAGTATAATTATGTGTCTCATTGTTGTGTGCTTACTGCAGTCCTATACTTGTTGCAGCCCCCCCACGTATACATATGGTAATCTGAGCACTATAGTGACAGATTAGAAATGAAAGATTCCACATATCTTATGGAAAAGTTTGGCTTATATTATATAACAACAACAGTGCAAATTATATTCTGCCACCAAATAGATTATTTCAAATAAGTTACATTTACCTGAGAAGGTTGCTATAGCAACAGTGAGCTGCTGCTGCTTTCCTCAAAGGATCAGTATAGATGTCACATTGAAAATGTTAGAAAACAACCATTTATTATGTTATTGTAGCTGTAAAAACAAGGTATTCTATGATATAACTACTAATCCAAATTAACTAATCCAAACCATGTTTTAAAGTAATAAATGCAACATGTCTGCTGTGAGATATTGCACCATTTTGTGCTGATTTGTACTCATTTTAGTTTAGTTTGGTTACATAATCAGACACATCAAACACAGTCACACATATAAATTACTCCCAGCACAACACAAAACAAAACAAAACATCGTCTATGTGATGTTTGGACATCAGCGTTCTTCAGAATATCTTTTCTGTTCCACAGAAGAAGGAAAATCATACAGCTTTGGAACAACAGTGAGAAATTGATTCATTGCTTTCTTTGTACTATAAATATCAATCATTTAAATATTAATATTGAGCTATTATAGTAAGGTAATACATTATTTTTTAAATTAATACATTTTAAATAAAATTTCGTATAAAAACATTAAATATATAACAGTTGTTTAAATAATTGCCTGCAGCTCAAACAGTACATGGTGGTAGTAACACAAAGGTCATGGGTTTGATTCCCAGAGAATGTATGAAGTGATAAAATGTGAGCCTTAGGTACAGTACAAGTCACTTTGGATAAAAGCATCAGTCAAATGTAACAGTAACTTTTCATCCAGAATCCAGATTGTTTACTTAATATTTCCATTACGGTTTGTAAGGGGTAAAATATCTGCCATGTTCACAGATGAGAAGGACTCCTCTGTAAACAGCATGTCCCTTCGGTTGTATTGAAAAGCTGTTCAGTTTTGTTGACGTAGAGTCTTTGAAGCAACAGCATAGAGGAAGGGATTCAAACAGCTGTTAATGAATGTAAGACTTCCCGCAATGTCACCAGTGGAACTTCTAATCTCATGGAGTTTAGCTGAAAAAACTGGTAGTGATGATTTGAAAACTATTTCAAAAATTTGAAACACATTAATAATTTGGTGTGGAGCATAAAAAATGAAGAAAGTTACCACAATCCGGGTCACCAGTTTGGTCAATTTTTGCCTGTGGCTGAACACTCCTTGTGTCACCTTCTGATGCAGGCAACAATATGAAGTCAACATGATTGTGAAAGGAAGAAAAAAAGCCAGCAGCATCTCCAGTAGAGCAACAATAAGTCTGGCTTCTGAACTCAGGTTTCTTTCACACTCCATCTTGGATTCACCTTGAACGATCTCTTGTGTAAGTACACCAGGACAAGAGAAAAGCAGCGCTAGAACCCAACCACTGATCAGCAGCGCTCTCTCTCTTCTCTTGCTCATTCTGGACCACAACTGTGGACGTCGAATCCGTAAACAACGATACACACTCAGCATAGTTACTGTTATCACACTTGAGTATGCGCTGCAGTAGACGAGTACTGTAAAGAACTTGCAGGACGACTGATCGATACTCCAGCTGTAGAGTTGGTTGTAGATCCACATAGGCAGGGTTATCAAACATAAAATGTCTGCAGCTGCCAGGTTCAGCATCAGAGTAACGGTGAAATTGTCTTTTTTGAAACGACGAAGGATGAAAAGAATGACTGCAATATTACCAGGAACTCCAATCATGAAGCAGAGACCCATCAGGCCACTGCTGACCAGGTTAGCTGTATTTCTGCTGGTGGAGTTTAAACTGGAGTCGCTGTGGTTCTGCATGGCACAGACACTCTAGTGGACGATTTGCTGTGTTAAGACAAACTTCTTACAGATCACATTTATAACTTATTTCACTTGCTGACTTCACCCGCACCCACAGAAGGTGTGATGAAATGTTTTCCATCCTGTGTGTAGTTGATGTAATGTATCTTAATAATTAAAGGAGTCATGTTATGCTTGTTTTTCCCCTTATACAAATCAGAATCAGAATTAGCTTTATTGCCAGGTATGTTTACACATACGAGGAATTTGTTTTCTTGACAGAAGCTTTGTGTATAATTTTGCTGTTTGTGCATGAAAAAAGATCAGGAAAGTTGCAATGCACAAAGTCTGCTCCTGAGGGAGTTTTTCTCTATAGTAAAAATAATAATAATAATTCCCACATTTAAACTAAAAGCAAACAAATATGAGGGGGTGAGGTCTGGTTGAGTTGCGTTAGTAGTGTGTTGTTGTCATTGTGTCCAAGTGATGTTTCATAGAACTATATACTGATACTAATGCTGTTTACATTCACAGACATAACCGACTCTGATAATGTAAACCTTGTGTGTTTTTGATGTAATACGAGCCATTTAAACACAAACTCATTGTGCCCATAAGCAAGGCATTTCAATACAGCTTGACTGTCTCTGGCGTTTGGATAGGGGCAGCAGCTCATGTCACTTACACACTGTTTTTCTTCTGGTTTCCCTTCAAGACCCAGATTTAAAAGTGGCCACTCAGATCATTACCTGAATTGTTTTATTGTATAAAGAATTAAACAAGAATGTCCTCAAAATCATATGCTGAAATTGATTAATAACATACATTGAAATCTGTTCATGCATGTGTCGCTGTCCATTTGTGAATATAATTCTAAATAAATGTATTTCCAACAGAAAGAACTCTTCACTTTCTCATTTATAAGATCTGAGTGGTGATGCTGATAAAATGCATAGTCACTTACCATTTATGAACCGTTGTATAGACACTCACAAATTATGAATCAGTGTATAGACCCATACCGTTTATGAATCATTTGTATGTCAGCAATTCGGAAATATTTGACTTTTAACTAAAAAAGTCCCTTACATTCTCTTATGACAGAAAATCATGTGATGTGTCTGCTACAATCTGTGTTTACTTCAGCAAAAGAGGATCTGTTTTTTTTTTGTTGGACTTAACTGTTTTAAATAAAAGGTCTTGAGACACAAAAGAGGATACTTTGAAGAATAAGAACTGTTTTTGTTCATTTAATTAAAGTCAGTGGGGTTTAAAAACTTATATAAGCAGCAACTCTGTCATTCAAACAGAACCGTGTTACTGTACCCCAAAGAGTGAACAGTAAATCCACTAAAGAAATAGTAAAATACTGTTGTTCTTGGTTTAAACCACTGCATGGATTTTTTTGACATAACTGGGTCCAATGTGTCTCTGTTGTTAATTTCTACATTACATAATTAAAACAAAATAACTAGCGAGCGTATTTAATTCTTCGGAGAGTTAAAAGTTTTTGTTTTTTTTATCTCCCTAACCAAAGACATGTGATTTTACCATTTTGATTTTAGACATGTGATTTTTTTATTTCACTTAAAATTACAGCATGAATCGATTCAGGGAATTTAACTAGGCTACTTTAATGTTAAAATAAACAGTAAGTGTCCATATTACACACATCTATAACAACTACATCTAAAAAGTATAGATTTGAAAGGATCCGATTATCCAGCATTTATTTTTGAATAGTGATCGGTTTATATATTAATAAAAGGTAAGACAATATTAATTCATAATTGGGGTGGTGTGTGTGTGTGTGGGGGGCATCTATAGTTAACTGTGAGTAAGGGAGTTAGCTCTAGGTGTCCAGCAGATGGCAGGATATACAGATTTCAATAAGAGGCAATTCATTTTACTGGGCTAAAACCAAAGCTGTTTGAAGAAATGAGTTAATGCTATACAGTCCGCATACTCCGGATCTTTAGTGCAGCTCTTTCCCTTCACTTCTCTTTAGATTGATTATGATCTTAATCAGACAAACTTTATCAGTGGATAACAGGGGATTTGGGCTGTTTTCATATTTTAATGTGACCTGTCACAGTGTCGGCAGGGCTTCTGCCCATCTCACATTTTCTGACAGCAGGAAAGCCACAATCCACAATCAGATGTTTTCCTTATTTTTCATAAACTTCCCTTGGAAATCAGCAAATGGGCCCATTGTCTGTCCTGACAAGCCTACTGTACAGATTGTGACGAGTGCTGAAGCTCTATAACTTAGTATAATAACGTTCTGAATAGTAAATTGCACATTAATATGGAGAAAAAATTAAAACACTTTCCTTATTCGTTTTCATTATGTGTAGAACATAACACAGCCAATTTATTTACAATATGATGGGTTACTTTTGACATATTCATTCATGGAAATGTTTAATAGAACACAGTCTCATTTGTTCAGATGGTATCTAGCAATAAGACAATATCTAATTACATTTTTTTATTAGATTTTATACGATGACTCTCAGCTCTGTGGATTTGAATGACATATTTATGCTTATAAAGTTAGCTCTGACTTTATTCACAGACTTAAACAGTGATCAAACTTCTGAATATGATTGAGGTGTTTGTAGAGAAATGGGATCAAGATATGATAATAGTTTTGCTCCTTCAAGTTCTAGGAGATTTGTCTGGAAACTAATGGAAACAGGGCTCATTACACCCGCCTTATATTTAATTAGTCTTCCCCACTAAAATGAAAAGACTGAACTGTGATATTAAACACAAAATGTTCCCCTAGGATACACTTGCAGGGAATAATATAGTGTGGCTGTGTATGGGAGCTGACAGCAGGCTCTGTTTAATCTGGATTGGGTAGACAGACAGCAGTGCTGCCGTGCTGAGGACCAGGGGAATTCTGGGTGATGTATGAATTTGCAGACAAATGAACTGTGAATGTGGGACTAGAGTGAACTCCACCCCTCAGCGGTAAGAAACACACACCCTGTCATGAGAGAACTACATATGGTGTATCAACTTATCAAACATACTGAAAGCAGTATAATTGGCCTCTTTCATTTTAAACGAAGATACTGTCATTCGCAGGGCTTCATGGGATTGTTCTTTCCATTTCTAAAAGCAGTTCAATACACAGTCTTGTATACATTTGTCTTTTTGTCAGAGTTTCAAATACTTTTGTATTAATTTTAAAATGTGGTTGTTCAGTTCATGGTTTGGTACAACTCGTCACAGAATACTTAAAAAAAATTAACTCGGGGAAAATGATTCTGAAACCAAGTGTGTGCACGCTTGTAGCCTATTGTGAAGGCGGTAAATTCAACATTACTTAAACAGACTCTCACTAAAATACTTGTAAGACTCTTTCATGGTGTCAGTCTTATAAGCGAACTTAGTATGCTTTGGCGTATTGTTTGTAACCCTCATTGTTTTTGTTCTTTCTTATCTTTGTATTTGTTGTTCTATTATTGCATAATAAAAAAAATTAAAAATCCTACCAGTACAACTCAAGTTAAAACATTATTTTAAGCTTACAGTTGTGAGAACCAGGCAAAGGTAAGGAGATAGTTTTGAACACAGTCTGGTTATGTACTTGCTCGTTAATTGATTTCAGATCATTTTTAACCAAAAAAGTTAAGGACTGCGGCTTTAACTCCAAAAAGTCATGCAATTATTTGTGATAAAATATTTTTATTCAAATGATTTCAATCAATTCAACCGATTCAACCAAAGGTTTCATAATCCTCAATTTCACAGCAAAATGAATTACTAACTTAAATTGACAACTATGATTTATTGCATTTGTATCCAACTTGTCCGTACACACAAAACTGTGATTTTCTACCAGGAACATCAGGCCAGTCTGCTTCTGTCCAGAATCAGGCGGTTTGTCTTCGTCTGGCCTCTCAGCTGAATGTGTCCATCAAGCTGCTCCGTCTCAAACCATTGTAGGGAACTTGAGCGTCTCCCAAAGGTGCAGCTTGATATTCAGTCCCAGCTCAAGGTTGATGGGACAGCGTCAACCGCCATATATATATATATATATATACGTAGATGTCTCATTAGCGACTGTTTCTATGGGCCGTGATACGTAAACCATCCACCATTTCTGGAACTATCTGCAAACCCTCGAGCGCAAGTTGACTGTGTGCATCTACAACAGCAAGTTAAACGCATGTATATCTTTGAATATTCATTGATTATTATGGTGAGAGACGTCAAGTTGACAGTTCCAAAATAGCAGACGCGTCAACGTATCTAGAGCGGTCGAATAGGGCATCTAGACATGTCTGTGCCAACCGCAGTGTGTTTTCATCATGGGCTCCGCCACAGAGCGGTGAATGTCCTAGGAGCCCAGCACGCTTAAGCCGTGGACGGAGATAGGCTCTTATCTGAAACTGAGGCGCCACTGAAGAAACCAAGGCTGCTGGACAGAGGAAGAATAGCAATGTTATTAAGCTTTGGCAGAGATGCAGCAGTAAGAGTGATCTAACCTGATTACAGCTGCCTATCTCTATCTATTAAACTGTATCATTCACATACATAAATATAAACGTTTAGTTTGGTCATAGGCTGACATGCAAACCAGTTAAAAAAAAAAAAAAAAAAAAATGACATTGATTTAATTGAAAGTCAATCTTTAATTAATTATTTCATTAAGCAACACAAAAACAGAAATGTTGAATTTAATAAACAGATTTAATTTCCATTTTATTGCTGTAAAATGAAAACCTCCCCTCCCTTACCCTTAAACAAAGTGCAAGGGTCTTAATATAGGTCTTTGCACAGTATATGCAATTACACTTGTGGCTGTACCTGTGGCTCAGTGGTTAGAGCATTGCGTTAGCAGCGCAAAGGTTGTGGGTTCGATTCCCAGGGAACACATACTGACATTACAAATGTATAGCCTGAATGCTCTGTAAGTCGCTTTGGATAAAAGCGTCTGGTAAATGCATAAATGTAAATGTACACACATCATTTCCTTCCACACTGGCTGAGGTGAAATGTATCCACACATGAGATGCTGTATGTGGCATTGTTCTGTAGCGTAAAATTAGTAAAAATCTGAAACGCATTTGAATGAAACGCATTTGTCCGTGTTTCACTCAGCACTCGTGGAAAGCGCTCGAGAAACAGTATCTCTTCTGCGGCTCGCTATGCTTTCAACTCATTTATTTTCATCTCAAGCAAGAGACTTTACGACATTCATGTTACATGATTTGACAGATTTTTACATAGAAAGGGTGACAGCACCGCATTACAATACATTATCATTCATGTTTTCATAGCCGCTGGCCAAATTTAAAACAAAACTAACATTAAAACATGTTTGAGAGCAAGGGTGCCCCCTGGTGTTTTGGGGGCGTACGCAGCTTGTGTATTCTGTGTATAGGGAGGATCGGCTTTGGATATCGTCTGCGATAATATCTTAATTGTTGTTTTAACGATGTGCGATTTAACTTTATCGAGTATATAGCAAAAACCAAACAAAACACACAGAGTGCGCGCATTCATTAGGCGAAGTCTAGTGGGTTAAGCCAAAGATAATGCTTTAGAGCATTCTTTCACTGTATGATTCAGTCAGTTAAAATGCATTAAGACTGATCACAAAATTCAAGATATGGGGCAGAAAATGTATATATTTATATCTTTTCATATAGACAATATCACACAAAGAGTGCTGTTTGTTTTCTAAAAAAACAATATAATGATTACAAATGTGGTATTGATTGTATACAACAGTTAAATAAACAAAAGTTAATATTCAGAGACTTGCATTTTAGACACCGTATTGCCTGTTTTTGCTCCCTTTCATTAGCAAAAAAATAATTCCAAACAGCCACAGCACTGTTTTTTGTTTCGTTTAATGAATTAACCGTTTAAATGATTCGGCTCTATTACAATAACTCATTGGCCATTTCTCTTTTTTCTGCATCTTCCTTAGGTTGCATTTGTAGGCTGCATACATCATAAAGAAGATTACATTTTTTATAAAATCATAATATTGACAGTTATAAATTTGACTATTCTTTACACAACTATTCTTAGTTGTGTAAATTGTTGTAATGTGCTTTTGACTCGCAAATGTAATGCACAGTTAACTGAAATAAACCAGGCTTTATGACGTATGCAGCCTACAAATGCAACCTACGAGGATGCAGCCTTCGGTTTGAGAAACGGCCACATACTAACAGGGACTTGCTGCCACCTACTGGCGGTTTTAATTTCACATTTAAAGTGTATTTTCGTTTTTTAAATAATTTTCAATAATAGTATTCAATGTTTTATGTTTAAAATATCAAAATATTATGCATTTGTAAGTGCAGGTTAAAGCATTCCATGTCCCGCTGAGCTGCAGTGTGTAAATACATCTAAATGCCAATTCAGATGTAACTTCTGCAAAGATTAATTTAGTTGATACTGATTTTATTTTTTGGTAACACTCTTAATGTCTTATTATTCTAATTGGATGATTAAATATAAGGATTTGATGCATACTTTTAGAAAAATAGTTTTATTAGGTAAAAATGCCCAAAAAAGGTACAAATCAGTTTAAACTTATAGGAACATATTCATTTTTATCACTGATGTAAACTGGCCACACAGAATTTCGAAAACTGCAGCTGTCCATGGTAGTCAGATATAAGCATAATAACACACTCGGCAAAATATTGTCTAATTGTCATTAACGAAAAAATCCCCGAAAATATTGAGACATCATTTTTTGTTATTATCGCACACAGTGTGATGCACAGATCAAGCAGAATACATGTAACTGCAATAAGCCTATCATTCTAAAATTCTCCTTCCTCATTGTCTGTAAAGTGGTGCAGGACAGCTGTTGTCCCACCAGTCCTTGCTTCGGACTCTCATCAACAGACACCTTGTTTTTATGGCTTGGTAAACATCTCAACTTTAAATAACTTTAAATATTTAAAGTTCAGGCTAGGGTATAAATTGAAATATTAAATCCAGTGAATACGGCACGAAAAATTACACACAACAAAATGATAGCATTCTAATTTATATGTTATATTATAATAATTTAATTGCATTAAAACCTTTAATTAATCTCATTGATCAAATACAATAAAAATCAACCTATTCATTTCATAGACTCAGTATTATAACCTAAAATGATTCCTAAATGTTTGTACATCTCTATAGTTGTTAATTTGTAAAATGCTGTCACAATGTGAATAATCTATGTTTCAGCATCTAGGCAAACATGCAAACATGTGTGTGTGCTAGAACCACACTTCATACAAATACTCACTGTTACTAATAAGATGACATTGGCTTATTGTAACCTGCATTGGCCTTTACTGTCTAGACCCCTTGTTTTGCTTGTAACCATTCTGTAGTTTATGTGGCAGTTACAAGGTAGTTATCCTGTCCAATATGTTGTGCCATCTGACTGAGTCGTATGCCCCTGCACTACCTCTCTAGCACAGTTTATGATTTTACTACCCTTTAAAATCAGGGGTTAGAAGATTCTTCAAACTTTAATTTAAATATTTATCCTGTATAATCATATACCCTCTCACGCACATACTTCTTATATGCTGTATCCTCAGGCAATCCTAACAATACTTGGCTCACTCTAAGATATACAGGAAGCCAAAACATGAAAGAATGAAATTACAATCCATCATTGACAATGAAATGCCTGCTAGTCTCCACACACTTCACAGTCAGGAACAAGGGAAGTGATGTGCGCCCATCAACATGTGCTCTTCTGCAGAGATTATCTCACCAAACAAACCTTCTGAAAATTTGGGAGCACTCCAATCCGTGCAAGAACAATAAAGTTGCGTGAAATGCACAAATCATATAATGACAGTCTGCAGCTGTTCGAGATCCAGATTCTTAGACTTACTCGCAGCTGTAGTTTAGAGTGACATTCAAATTGCTTTATTGCATTCGGTCTGACATGTCGAGAGAGAAACAATTCAGGAAATCAACACTCAGGGTACAAATTAATATCAGGTTAGAAATGGTATGAATGACAACTGCAATTACCCTATACCTAAAAGCAAACACAAAGAAAACAATGGTCTAATTTTGATCAATTAGTCAGGTTTGAACCTCTGGTATTGTGCTTGGCTTATTGCTATGCTGGTGCTGAGGTCGACAGGACTGTTGTAGCAACATGGCATATAAATACCAGAGGTTGCTAATGTGATTAAAGTTGCATGTTTGACATTTTTAAGGTGAATACATCATCATTTTGTGAATGTCAGCTTGATGTATGTATGAAATACATCATAGCTGATTTATAGATATTATCATAGTTATATAATTGCTGATTTAAAGTTCAAAGAGGGCTAAGATGTCATGTTATATTATCTAAAGACTACCATTTACCGTACTGCCTCAAACAATATCTCAGCTATGCCTTTTTCAGTGCTGTTTGCTTATCATTTGTTGGTCAATCTGTTGTTCGATCTGTGTTTCGATTGCACAATTATTCCCTGCAGTATTACTCTAGAGTGCAACTGGTGGTTTCCGGAAGTAAAAATCATGTTCATTTTCTCTGTTTGGCTGTTGATTTTAATGAGAACATATCAATCTTTACAGCCAGACCTCTGAGCAGGTTGTTAATATATGGTATATGATTTTGTTGAAGCCATCAGTCTGCATTATTTCAGCTTATTGTTTGAAATAATAATGTTTAACAGTGAAATTCCTGGTAAAGGTCTATTGTCCATGATTCCACAGATAAACCTCCACTGATTCAGGCTTTGAAACAAGGAAATTGCAGGGAAAATAATATTAAAATTGTGCCAAAAGAACACTTTAACATCCGTCTCACATGAAGCACTGCTATTTTAATAGTATTTAAAGTTATTATATATAGGCTACTGCTTTTTGTCCTTTGTATAATAATTTGGATTTGCTCTTTTTGATTCATACAAACACAACTGACGCATCTTGCATCTTACAAATCTATTTATAATTACCTCACAGGATGTTGCTATTGGTAATAGCTTTAATATTGCTTTGTTCACTGTAATGGACATTTTTTTCCTAGAGGAGTGACATTAATATACAGATGAAATGGCTAAATTATTTAAATTGAAATCGAATCAAGATTTCAGCATGTCCATATGTTTTTTTATTTAGTGAATCGCCAGCGGTGAATCACTCAGCAGATGGACTTACACCCCAGCCCTGCTCTGTGTAAAATCATTAGCCATCAGCAAAAGTTTCTTGCTTGCTTCATCTCTCCGGATTTTCATTTTACAGAACAAATAGTTTAAAATGGACAACAGCAGGGAGTGTCTGAGGCACAGTGAGTAGAAAAGTGAAAGGTTTAAAATAAGAGAATGAAAAATATGAAGCCAACTCAATCCCCTCTGACAGTATTTTGTGTGCCTCTGTGATAAGGAACAGCACCACTGGCAACCGTAAAGCTCTGCAAAGGGTTGTACGAACTGTGTGCCACATTATTGGAGGTGAGCTTCCCTCGCTCCAGGACATCTACACCAGGCGGTGTATAAGGAAAGCCAGGAGGATCATCAAGGACTCCAGCCACCCGTCTCACAGATTGCATCCGATCCCGCACAAGCCGGCTTGAGGGATAGCTTCTTCACTCAGGCTATCAGGCTAACGAACAGTCAGAACTAATACACATACACCCTACTGCATAGGCCTACTCCCACTTTACAGTATGCCATGCACTGCACTTTAACTCTTTAACTCTAACACAATTCAAACTGGACTACACACACACACTGCACTAATACAACAATCTATCTGTTACCCCTGGATACCATCCAATGCTCATCCATGACATTGCGTATCCAGCAATGTATAATCTTTTGCACCTTCGCATATTATTGTGTGTATATACAGTATATGTACATAATGTAGAATGTGTACATACGGTGCATTATGTGTATTGATAACTGTAAGTATGTCTAATAGTACACATACTGATAAATAAATGTATAACCTGAATACACTGTAAGTCGCTTTGGATAAAAGCGTCTGCTAAATGCATAAATGTAAACTGTGTGTACTGAGTATATGTATATTGCACACTGTCATCAGTAAGTCTGTACTGTCTATATGTAAATTGTTTCTGCTGTCTGGCGCATGCTCTCAAGAATTTCACTCACCAAGGCACATGTGCTGTTGTGATGTGACAATAAAAGTGATTTGATTTGATAAGTCACCAGTGAGTGGTTTAATTTGACAGTGAATATTACCTGAATATGAACTGATGAAGCCCATTATCCACTGAAAGTATGATGTCACTACTTTTTGGAAAGAGATGAGGTCATGCAGGCAGCCAGAGTAGGGTGGCCATACGTCCGGATTTTGGCCCTCTATCCGGCATCCGGCGCAGCTTCAAGCCAGACACTCATTTGTGAATCAACCTAAAAAAACCCCGCTCTAGAATCTTTTATTGGGACGCTGCAGGATAGCATCTAATGTTGTAACATCTCTGGTCAAACAAATGATTGGCTGAAAGCGGTGTCAAATAAATATCTGATATATCACTGGTTAAAAACGTAAACAAGCCTCCGCATGCTGGCTACCTCATATCAGAACATAAACATGCTGAAACGTCAGATCTCATTTAATCCAGAATGGACAAAAGAGCACAAATTTATATCAAAAAGCAGTAGAGGTGCTTTTCGTGCATATTGCACTCTGTGTGTATCTGTAAAATATGTATTTATTTATTTTTCGCATTCATTATTTGTTTATTTATGTATTTCTATTATTTCCAGAAGTCCAGAAATGTTATGTTTTCTGGCACTGTGCCAGATTATAAAGTGCACTTTGCAAGACAGGTTCATCTCAGTGGTCAGTTTTTTAAACAGACATCACAATGTCTTGAATAAATACAAATACTGTGAACAAACACTTTTTTGCCTCTTCTGTTACACATAGGTCTACATCAAGATATATGATATTAGTATTAGTATGATATTTCAGAATCACTGTATCATGATACCATCGATATGATGGACAAAATTGTATTGTAGGTGCGAGTACACCAGAGTCCTATGCAATTATTCTTGCCTCACTAAATGCCGCAAAGTGTCCTCCTTTTTGGTGTTATGGAATTGGCAAGGATTTTATTGTCCTTCTGAGTTCCTGAGTGTGGATGTTAGCTTAGTTGGCTGTTTTATAGTGTGGCTGCGGGTATTCTACTGTCTGTTTAAATCAGAATTAATCTGACCTGAGTGTTACAGACACCACATGGCCAGAAGCATTGGCAATAATATGGCAGGAATGTTCTAGATTACTGGCAGGTTTAACAGATACTTGCATTCACACTTCCAAGCACTTGCACAGGGAGATCTTACAAGAACAAGCACAATCAAACATGATCTCTGTTAAAAACTCCCCCCAGTCCTTTTTGGCTTGGATCAATGTAATGCTAACTGCTTGATGAAACCTTATCCCTGAACTTGCTTCGATGCCCCCATGAGGTGGATCTTAACCATAATGCTTTCTACACATGTGCAGGGGTGAATAGGTGGATGTTGTGGTGTTTGAGTTCTTAAGCAGCAGGGGTCTGAGGGTGCTTCATAGCATGGGGAGGCAGGAGAATAAGGAACAATTGTAAATAAAACAGATTGTGTTGAAGAAGGAAAAAAAACAGTGTAAACCCTACATCTTGCATGGAACCAGACAGGATGTGGGATTAAGGGGAGCAGGAAACAAAATATGTAGCTAAATGAACCCACAAACATGCAGTTTCAGCTTCAAGAGCCTTCCACCGTGACTCTTTGAATAATCTGTTCGAGGGCAGACATGCTCCAAATGATTAATGGTTCTCTGGAACTGGAAAGTTACTGCTTTAAGTAATTATTATAAATGAGAGACTGAAAAACTTGAGACAGCAGTGAACATACTTTTGACAGCCAGAAGAGTATTAATAGGGTGAAAACCACAAATGGAGATTGAAAGATAGAGAATGGGAAATAAGAGAGGGTTTCGATCAGTGCCAAATGTAGGGCAGGAATGACCTTCTCATACTGCAGATGTGGTCTTTGAAGCACATTCTTACCATCCTAGAGGGAATCTACCAATAACAGAGGTGTGGACACGCTTTCCTGCACTGGGCTGCGTAATTTATGGCAACAGAGTGCAGAGTCACGAGAGAGGGGTATTCCCGGAATGAGATCCTGGTTGCTGGCAAAAGCCCTGGACAGAGTCTGTGATGAGAAGCGATGTAGATAAAGACACGAGCACAGAACAGAAAGAAGCCCCTCTTGTCTGTTGTATACACATCCTCTCAGGCCTCTCAAGCTTGGAGTTGCATGCTCTCGCAGTCCGACAGACTTCATGCCTGAGTGCGGATCCTTCAACCTGCTGAATCATGAAATGTTTTAAGAATGGTATCATCACACCAAGACTCAAATCATAACTCAGTGCCACTGGGGGGAGGTGGTGAGCAACAAAAAGAGGCGATGAAGACGGTAAACTCCTGAAAAAATATATTCAGTGTGACAACAAAGTATATGCTTCAGTAACATTTCTTTACCTTGTTGATCTTTTTACCATTTCCTGAGGAGAAAATTAGTAATTACTAGTACCACAACATTGTTTGAAAGCCTAAACTAAAGGCCTAAATTAAAATTATGTATTTAATACACTTCTAACAATCATATAAACCCATTGCATTGACTGTGATGTTTAGCTTTGCCTTTATTTAGTGTCACATAACTTAAAATGTTGTTTCTATGTCTGATTGTGAACTTAAGATGTTGTTTCTCTGAGTCGATTTCATGTACTATGTGATTTGTACAGAAACAGATTTTCAAAAACAAAACAAAAAAGGCACCGACGTTGAGCTTTAAACCTAACTGCTAGTGGGGCTTAAAAGACCATTGCACATGAAAATGTATTAATTAGTTATTATATGAATTTGTTTATCCTAAGTCCAAACATACAAAATAATTTGCCATAAGAGTGTGTTGGCTGTAAAGGAGGCACAATATAAGCGGGAATAAAGGGGATCAAGGGGAACGTGATATACAGTATTTGCTTATCAGAGCAGTGTCTGAGGGGTTAAAGAAAAAGCTTGGCTCATCTAAAGATGAGGAGAGGTCGTGTCCTCATCACCTTTTCCCCAAGAACACCAAGCACCAAAATCTGCCCACTTTTTATCTGATCACAGACGGCAGGCTTAGAGGGATCACTCTTGTTTTTAATAATGAAACGATAACCGGGGCGCTCCCTTACTTTAATCTTCCTTTCCGGTGACATCAAATCCTCATTATTGTATGACATGTGTGAATGTCTTTGTGTCCTTAGTTGTCTGATGCAGGAAGGAAAAGAAGATGATTGTACATGTGCTGCTGCCAGAGGCTCACCTGTACAACAGACCAAATAATGGTCTGAAACCTGAAAAAAATGCTTTATTGACAAGGTAAAGAGTAGAGGATCAAGGCACATCTGATTTCAGTGTTTACATATCCTGTCCACTAAGACAAGTCCTTTAAAATAATAAAAAAGGCAGGATACATACATTCTTCACCGCTTATGATATCCCACAATCATTTTCTGTGTGGTTTGGCAAACATAAATAAATAATTAATAGTCTGTGCATGAAAGTTGAGCTGTCGATTAACATACGTTTCATTAGATAATTTATACTGTATAAACATTAGATGAGGTACATTTACTAGAAAAAGTAATCCACATGTTTTACTGCAATTTAAAGGAAAAGTCCCAAAATCAATTTCAATTATGTCAGATTTTACTTATCCTCATGTCGTTCCAAACCTGTTTGAAGAATCTTGGGAACAAACTTTGGGTCATTTCTATTTTTCAAAATATATGTTTTTATGCTCCACAGATTTGACAATATGAGAGTGAGTGAAAGATCACAGAAGTTTTGAAAGAACTATGCCTTTAATGGCAGTTGACAGATGTTTTGGAACAGTGTGTGATGAAGTGTGACACTGGAGCATCTGGTGAACCGTGAAAAGCTACTACACCAGACTACATGATGCTTTAGTAAGTATAAATCATTTAAATATTTATTTATACTTTTGCGATACACTATTACCCAATTTGCACACTTTCATGTACGTATTTTGTTTTGTTTACTCTGTGTAGATGTTTATACTTATTCTCTTCCTGTATATAATATATGTAAGTGCTTAGAGCTCCTGCAAGCCAATACAAATTCCTTGTGTATGTGAGTGCACTTTGCCAATAATGCTTTTTCTGAATCTTAGTCAGATCAAATGCCATGCATTATTTTACATAGCAATGTGGAACATGTCATTTCCTGTACTTGTGCTGTATCTTTAACCCCCGAGCTTGCTTGAGTGACGCTTACAGATAGTATTCCATCCAGACACACCAGATGTTTGTTCATAGCAGATTGAAGAATGAGAGCTCATGTGTCTCGCTGACACCATTTAAAAGACCATGACACTATTCTGCCAATCACTGTTTAAGTACTCCTTAGAGAAGCTAATGCATTCTTTTCAACTTCAAGGCTTGCATGCTTATGATCTCTGATCTTTTTCATCCACAAACAGAGATCATATCAGCATGTTTTAATCCTCACAGTGATAAGATATATAATGGGAAGAGTGTTTACTCATGTGCCTATATTGAAGAATTTTCACTAGCTCTATAAGGATATAATAGATCCGATTTCTCATTCATTCTGTACTTTTTTCCTTTGATGTCAAAGCTGAATTTTCAGCATTCATTACGTCAGTCTTTAATGTCATATGATTTGGTGCTCAATAAAAATATATTTATTATTTTCTATCCATTCTTGATGGAGAGAAATTGATAAAAAAGCAGCATTTGTTTGAAATATAAATCTTTTGAAGCATTATAAATGTTTTTTTTCTGTCACGTTTGATAATTTTAATGCATCCCATGCTGAACAAGTCTTAATTTCTTTAAAAATATATATTCCTGACCCCAAACCTTTGAATAATGGAGTATATACAATCATGAAACGTTATACTAACTAGTTTTGTCAATCAAATAAAATAATAACAATTAATATAATAATTTCTGACCACTCTTTAGACAGTAGAATTAAATTGTTTTAATTTGGTAATGTTAAAAATAAATAATGCAAAGCCATATTAATATATTTACTATAAGGCCATACTATATATATCCATATATTAATATCAGGGCGTCATGCACTCATTATTTTTGAGGGGGCACGAGTGTGAGTGTGTGTGTGTGTGTGGGGGGGGGGGGGGGGCTTTATTTGTGACAATAAAAGTGATTTGATTTGATTTGATTTATTTTATTTATTTTTCCTTTTTATTCAAAACATTCCCATACGCATTAATTATATAATGAAATATCTCGATTCTCACCTTTATAGATTATGTTAGTTGATCCAGTGGGCGATGGTCAAAGTAGCCTAATAATGTAATCTATTATGCATAAAACCCTGTCTGTTTACTTAAGTAACAGATATGGGCGTCAGCACTACACATTCTTTTACTGTGATACTTTGAGCTCAAACATATTAAAATAACATGACTAAAGAAAAAAAGCTTTGTGATCAGAACAATTAAATATTTTAAAGCAGCCCAAATGTTGTCTTCTCCGGTCCAAGCCGATCAAAAGAAGCCCAATTGGGCGGAAACACACCCAGTCTGGCAACACTGTCGGTGCCTCTTGCTTAACTCCGCCCACAGAAAAAGTCACAATGTTTACTAACAGAAAAAGGGTCTATAGTTCAAATTCATATTATAATGTTATTTGTAATAGTATGACCGTATTTGTACCATATATTATACTGACAGTATAATTTACTGAAATAACATTTCCCTGAAAAAAGATGGGGATCTGGCAACATCGCATTCTACGTTCTCCACCAAACGCGTCGCGCAAATTTTAACAAACACAAAACGAGTCCATTGTAAATGACGTAAACCCCAATCTCGAGATGTGTGCAAGATAGCCTGAAGTGGTAAATACGCTGTGGATAAATAAGCTGTCCGCTTACTTTAGAAGATCGCTCTTTTCAGTTTTCACCGTATCAGAAACAGGTAACTAATCAGAATGTAAACAAATCCATGTTTAACGCATGCAATGTGAAAGTAATCGAAACATAATCCGTATTACACATAGCTCAAGGCCTCTTCACGGCTATCAGCGCAGTATTACGAGACGGTGTCATTTGCTTGCTGTTTGGCCAGGAGATATTTGGATATTAAGATAAATCTTTAAAAAGAGCACACTGAAATGAAAGAGCTAACGTTACGGCAAAAGAAGCAAAGCTGCGAGATATTTATAAGCAATGTGATGAGACTAATTGTCATGCTTCCTTAGCGTAGTGGGTATAAATGTACATGCAGACAGTCTGTTTTAATTAGTATTTAACTAACTGTTTTGAACCCCTAATCTGATGCTGTGTTTTGCAGCCCAAAAGCAATGAACTGGAATAAGGGAGGCCCGAGCGGCAAGCGAGGCTTCGGATTCGGGGGATTCTCTCTTGCGAGTGAAAAGAAAGAGGAACCTCACCTTCCCCCGAAGGCCCTCTCTGCATTTGGAGCTTCAGGACCATCAGGTGGATATGGCAAGAATCAGCAGCTTTCGTCTTTCTACAAAATTGGAACAAAACGAGCCAATTTTGACGAGGAGAATGCGTAAGTACTTAACGTTACAATGTGACCGCTTCTAAAACGAATACACTGCTAAAGGGTAGTGATGATGACGAAGGGAAGCGTTAACAGTTCAGAGGGGGTGACAAAAACGAATTAAAGTGAGAGAAAGCAATGAACGCCTAAGCTTCAGCTATCTAAATAGCACGCAAATTCAGCCAGCTACCTTGTGTTTTTATTTAATTTACACCAGTTTCAAAAAAGCATATTTTAAAATGTTTCCCCCTGTGCTATTAAACTTCTCATATGCTCACTGTATATATAACTTCTAATGCCTACTGCCAAATATGTCACTTACAAATGAAAACAGTTTATGAAAGCACATAGAAAAGTAGGTGAAAGTAGGGATTCTCTCAAGTCACTCTCAACCAATAGTCTGTCAGTGCCAACTGGCAGGAAAACATTGTAAATTCTAAAAATGTACAATGGATTTACAATAGATAGTGTCGACAATTCATACAGCTATTTCCACATAAGCTATTGTTTAAGAGTAGCTACTTACCAGAAGCATATTACATGAGATTAAGGCTGAAATACAGGGGCTAAGCAAGTTTCTGACGGGGCTATTGTCCTGTCGCTGTGTTCAGACAATGAAAGTAAAAAGGTGCCTAAGATGACTGTTATTATATCTAATATCTGTTTTATTAAGTAAATTAGTATATATAATAGAGGCTTTTACAATTAATGCTTGACATTTTTTTTCTTCCCCATAGTTATTTTGAGGATGATGAAGAGGAGTCTAGCAGTATAGATCTGCCATATATACCTGCTGAGAACTCTCCCACAAGAAAGCAATTCCAGTCTGGAGGAGGAGGAGGAGGCGGCGGCTCCGACAGTGAGGATGACCCTCTTGATGCTTTTATGGCAGAGGTGGAGGTGAGAGCTGAGCTCCTGAACTGTTCTCTTTGATAACCGGTAATGGACATTGCTGCTGTTTTGCTTTAAAAGGGATACTTCACCAAAACAAAAAGTGATGTCATTAATTACTCTCCCTCGTGCCGTTTCAAACCTGTAAGTCCTTCATTTATCGTCAGAACACAAATTAAGATAATTTTACAGCAAGGGTACTACCACGGTCAAGACACTGTAGTTCAGCTGTAATTTTATGAAGCTCAGAGAAGACTTTTTGTTCGTAAAGAAAACAAGCTCGTAGATTCATAACATTACGGTTGAACCATTGATGTCACATGGACTATTTTAATGACGTTCTTACTATGTTTCTGTGCCTTGATTGTGGTAGTACCATTGCTGTATGCAGGGCCAGAAAGCTCTCGAATTTCATTTAAAAAAAAAAAATCTTAATTTGTGTTCCGAAGATGAACAAAGGTCTTACGGGTTTGGAACGGCATGAGGGTGAGTAATTAACGACAGAATTTACATTTTTGGGCGAACTATTCCTTTAATTCTTGTTTTTGACTGCTTTCAGGATCAAGCAGCAAAGGACATGAAGAAACTTGAGGAAAAGGAAAAAGAGAAAAAGTTGGCCAAGTAAGAATCTGATATTATTGCTGAATTCTTTTAGACTGTTCATCCAAATAATATTTGTAGCAGAGAGGATGGGAATAGAGGGGGGTTCATGGGTAGAATATGGGTTTCCATGGGTGATTGAGTGAGTCGCAGGGAAGTTTTTTTTCTCCGCTTGTTTTTTCCAGGGGTATACGGGATGACATTGACGAGGAGGATGACCAAGTGAGTGACCCTCTTGACGCTACTACCACCACCATATCTTTGCCACAGCAATGACTGTGCCAAACTCCTCTTTCTATTTTTATTTTCTTATATTCGTATATAACTACATCAATTTACAGACTTAGTCTTTAAATGTACTTTTGATGATGGAGTAGGTAGTCGCTTGTTTTTAAGGTTTTATATGCAATCCTCAGACTTATTTTCTCAACCAGTTCAATGGTTTTATGTTATTCTTTATATTTTTACAGGTTGAGTGATTCTTTTGTGACTGAAACATGAGATTTGAGTCTGTTATGTTTTAAAATTGCTGTGATTTGAATGTCATTGACACCACCTCAGTGCTCTGTGAATTGTAGTTATCAGAACTTACTATTTAATAGTTAGGTATTCTGGGTCATTTCTTTAAGATGTCATATTTTATTAGACAAGTTGATTTCGATGCTGTTCAAAGCAACATTTAGATATTCAGCAGTAAAGGCCTGCCGCTCTTTGCCTTGATCTAAAATATGTTTTGTGTTCTTTGCAGGAAGCATATTTTCGTTACATGGCGGAAAACCCAACAGCTGGGCTGATCCAAGAGGAAGATGAGGAAGAAGTGGACTATGACAGTGATGGGAACCCCGTTGCTCCTACTGCCAAAAAGATGATCATTCCACTGCCCCCCATAGACCACTCAGAGGTACTATTACTGCATCTCCTTAAAGTGATTGTTGCATTAACATTCTTAAACAGAGTGCTGCAGGGATGGCATAATTGTGTAGGCCAGCCCAGAAGTTTGCATATTAAAAAGCTAATAGGACTTTTTTCAGAAAATAAGCTCCCTGACCCTTCAAAATATTATTCTTACACGTTTTGTGCATTAAAGGGATACTTCACCCAAAAATACAAATTATGTCATTAATTACTCACTCTCATGTCGTTCCAAACCCGTAAGACCTTTATTCTTCGTTGGAACACAAATGAAGAAATTTGATGAAATCCGAGAGCTTTGTGACCCTGCATAGACCGCTACACAACTGACAGGTTCAAGGCCCAGAAAGGTATTAAGGACTAGTGCTGTGTTCGATACAACGATGTATCGTCAGTCACAGAGATTTGACGATATGTGTCGATACAGCTGGCCCTGTATCGATATTGTGGCCCGTGTGCAGCAGTGGACCACACTTAATTTGAATGCACTTAATTTGAAACACTGTTTAAAATGTTTAACAACAATATTTAATCTGGCCACAGAGGAACACTACTTACTGGGTTGCCTGATATAAATAGACGTAATCCCCGAAACAGAGCTTTCCACTTGCGCAATACGGAAATGTCTGCTAAATGTGTTACTTATCTTTGTCAATCTGGCATCCATGTGCACGCGCTGTCTCTCCCCTGTGCATAAATCCGCTTGCTTTCTGAAAACACCGGCTAGCTTGCAGTTTAGCGATCTCTACTTCAATATATTCTCAGAAAAGTGTCATTCATCAAGTGTTCACTTATGAGAGAGAGAGATGCTGTGTATGTATGAATTGCCACCGTAACAGTAAAGCTGTGGCTTTAATTCCTTTAGAAACAATGATGTTACCTGCGCCTTGTTGAGAAAGATAATGTAGCTCTTGAGAGATTAAGCTATTTTATTGATAAAATTGCGGGGCAGTGCTGAAAATTTGTTCCTGAATGTCTGTGTGCGGCCGCATTGTGATCTGCTGTGTGCGTGTGTGTGTGAGTGACTGAGCGAGTGTGTGTGCGATTCAGTGAAGACAGCGCAATAGTTTAGAACTCTTCTCATTTTTATTTTTTTATATGTCGAGAGTGCGTTAATTTGTGCAATGATAACCTACCAGCAATGCTAAGATGATTTTTTTTAAGTATGTTATATGAGTACATTAAAATATTAATTTGTTAGAATGAGTACATTATTATTTATGGGCTTAAAAACAAGATGCAAACAATCAGAATATTTGACCTGGTGGGTAGTGCCCAATGTAAACATTAAGCATATGCCATTACCTATATTGTACTGTGGTATAGTTATGGAGGCCCTTCATAATGCAGAGGTCAACTGCCTGCTCTGCCTATATTTAGCAATGGCTCTATAGCATGCAGTGTTTAATAAACAGCTGTTTTACTAAATTCTTCTGAGGTGAAATGCAGTGCAGTCCCGTATCGTGGCCTCTGTATCGTGATCCATATCGTATCATATCGTGACTTTGCTGGTGGTACACAGCTCTAGTAAGGGCATCGATAAGAGTCCATGTGACATCAATGGCTCAACCGTAGTTTTATGAAGCTACGAGAATAAATTTTTGTGTGCAAAGAAAACAAAAATAATGACTTTATTCAACAATTTCTTCTGTTCCCTGTCAGTCTTCAATGCATGTTCATGAGAGTACCACAACACATGCGTGCATCTTCCTCTGCTTGCAAGTAAGGCGCAGCACATCCAGGTTCTACCGGCTCCTGTGTCAGCAGCTCCACACATACATTGTGGCATTGTTGTGGAAGTGCGCCGAAGAAAGACACGGAAAATAAGTTGATGAATAAAGTCGTTGTTTTTGTTTTCTTTGATTATTTTAACAATGTTCTATGCAGGGTCAGAAAACTCTCGGATTCCATCAAAAATATGTTAATTTGTGTTCTGAAGATGAACGAAGTTCTTACGGGTTTGGAACGACATGAGGGTGAGTAATTCATGCCAATTTTATATTTTTGAGTGAACTATCCCTTTTAGATAATCTTCACAAATTAATGTTTTAAATCTTAAATTCAGTCCAAAAGAAAATGTTTGTCAAAATAGTTTACAAAAGTTTGACTTGTGAGTAGATGAGGTTTCCTGTAAAGTTTTCTGTGATGCTATAAAATATTCCCAACAGCTTCTGTAGCCCCGTTTAGGCACTTTTGAGCAACCACCTCTTTCAAGACATGAAAAAGCTTAAAAACTACCTTGAGCTTGTGTTAACTTTATTTCAGACATTTGATCCATTAAAAAAACATATTTACTGCAGGATAAAGGAACCAGAGGTTCCCTAACTTCTGCTAACTTATTTCTATGTTTTAGGACCAATTCCTGCAGCTCTATTGATGAGCTAGTACATTGTAGGTTATTGAATTGCTTATGTATCAAGTATCATGACCCTTGTATATATACATTAAAACAAAAGTATATGTAAACAAGTACACATCTTGAATACTGTTTTTTTTTTAATCTCTTCTGTCTGTAGATTGACTATCCTCCCTTTGAGAAGAACTTCTATATTGAGCATGAGGAACTCAGCAGTCTCACTGAGACCGAAGTGGTGGAACTGAGAAAGAAACTCAATCTGAAGGTCAATGGCAGCACATACATGATCCTTCTCTTTCTTTCAACCCACATTAACCCATATTCAAAATGAACAGGTTTCAGGTGCAGCCCCTCCTAAACCAACCACCAGTTTTGCCCACTTTGGATTTGACGAGCAGCTCATGAATCAGATTTGTAAATCTGAGTACACTCGACCCACACCCATCCAGTGCCAGGTGAGCTGCCAAACCCTCCCACAAATGTACCTTCAATTTTTTAGGTATTAGTTTATTTTTCTATGGCAATATGTGTTGTTTCACTAGGGTGTTCCGATAGCTTTGGGTGGCAGAGACATGATTGGCATTGCCAAAACTGGCAGTGGAAAGACCGCAGCTTTCATTTGGCCAATGCTGGTGCACATCATGGACCAGAAAGAGCTGGAGCAGGGAGAGGGACCTATTGCTGTGATTGTCTGCCCTACCAGAGAGCTCTGTCAACAGGTCAGAGAGAAAGAAAGAAGGGCTCTTTTATCTTAGGCAAAGGTGGAAGGAGATGAAAAATTATTGCTGGGCAAAATGATTATATGTATTTCTTATGCAGTCTTAATCATGAATTAAGTTTTTGTTGTGTGTTTTGGGTTTTAACCACTTTAAAATGCTTATCTGTGTGGTTCAGATCCATTCTGAATGCAAGCGCTTCGGGAAGGTATATGGCCTTCACTCGGTGGCAGTATATGGAGGTGGCAGCATGTGGGAACAAGCCAAAGCATTACAGGAAGGAGCCGAAATTGTTGTCTGCACCCCAGTAAGAACATCCCATCTTTTGATACACAACCCAGTTTGACATAATTCTGTTTACTTGTGAGTGTTTTCCTTGGTTGTTCTGTTAAAGGCTCTTCTCGCATAGGGTCGCCTGATCGATCATGTGAAGAAGAAGTCTACATCTCTGCAGCGAGTCACCTACCTGGTATTTGATGAAGCTGATTGCATGTTCGATATGGGCTTTGGTACGTGTGCAATGTAACTTTTTTGTTTTATCCTATTAATTTGTGTCCTATTGTTTTGTCCTATTAAACACTTGGTCAGTGCATTTCCCAACTGACTTTTTGTCACCAAAGTATTGAATTAAAGAATTAGTTAAATGGTCTTGTCATGTGCTCACCCTCATGTTGTATCAAACCCATAAGACGTTTATCTTAAAGGGGACATATGATACTTTTTTAAAGATCACTATTTTGTGTATTTGGTTTAACATAATATGGTTACATGCTTTAATGTTCAAAAAACACATTATTTTTCAAATACTGTATATTATTGTAGGTTCTCTATGCCCCGCCTCTATCAAATGCTTCATTTTCTACAAAGTCCCTCCTTCTGATAAGCACAGTCTGCTCTGATTGGCCAACTGACCCAGTGCATTGTGATTGGCCGAACACCACAAGCACACGTCGGAAATGTAACTCCCCTTTCCAGAATCGCGATCTTCAGCTTTCAAAGCTAAAGACAACTAATGTTCTTAGTTTTACCATCAGTTCAAGCCCGAAAGGGGAACTGAGTCACCTGACAGACACCGTAATGAAGCTCGTATGTGTTTGCAAACAAGCCGTGTTTGCATGACCTTGTCTCCCTCATATCACACACACAAGCACACACACACACACGACACTGCAGCTGTCTCTTTCTTGCGCGCATGCACACACGACGTGCAAAACTCAGCATTTAAACAGTCAATAGCAAATTCTTAAACTAATAGCGCCAAATTGTCGTTGCAAAGTCAGAATTACATCCTCTCCTAGGTTCACGAAACTGTCGTCCATAAAATGCGTTGCTGTTCTGTTGTAAGTAATCTTAATGATTCCTAAACGCATCTACTTTCGGAAGGCCAAATAAAGTGTTTTCGCATAGAAACACACAGCGTCTCCCTGATACGGCTGCATCAACACCTCTGCGGTTACTGAAACCACGCCTTCTTTGCGTGAATATTTGGGCTGCATGATGCAAATATTTCCACATCGTGACATAGACATGTGGGGGCGTGTTTGAATGGGCCGTTTTAGGGGGCGTGGCAGAATCGTAACTTTGATAAAGAATATATCTTTGGTTTTGAGACTTTAGTCTTTGCATCTTTAGGGATCTTATCTATGCACAGTCAGCTTGTAACACTCCAAAGAGAAAGGAAAACTTGAAATCGCATAATATGACCCCTTTAAAAACAGAAAGATATTAATATTGAAAGATATTTTTAATGGACCCTACAAGATTTCTGTCCCTCCTTTGAAATGTAATTTCACCAAAACTTTGTGGTAAAAGTAAAACATATCAGGGTTTTTTTCTCAGGGGAGTTAAAGCCTTAATTAAATGGGTTTGGAACGATATAAGGGTGTTTTTTAAATGTACTATTCCTTTAAGAAACATAAGTATGATTATGATGCACTCATAATCAAACTTGATCTGTTTTATACAGAAAACCAAGTTAGATCCATTGCCGGCAATGTCAGACCTGATCGACAGAGTAAGTGTCTCTCATATTTATATTAATGTGCATTTCTATATTGCAACATTAACACAATCCAGTGTGTTTATTGTACTTAAAAGCTCATCATGACCTCTGATCTCTCACAGCTCTGTTATTCAGTGCAACATTTCGGAAGAAAATTGAAAAGCTGGCACGAGATATTTTGGTCGACCCCATTCGTGTTGTGCAGGGAGACATTGGAGAGGTGCATACTTAATTTCTTAATGCAAGTATTTGAAATTGCACACTGTACTTGAAAGTATATTCAAACCTATTTTCTCATCCTCACAGGCTAATGAAGATGTCACTCAGATTGTAGAGGTGCTGCAGACTGGGCTGGAAAAGTGGGGTTGGCTGACACGCAGGCTGGTTGAGTTCACCTCAGCTGGCTCTGTTCTGATCTTTGTTGCTAAAAAGGCTAACTGCGAGGAGCTGGCTACTAATCTCAATCAGGAAGGTTATAGCCTAGGACAGCTACATGGAGACATAGATCAGAGCGAGAGGAACAAAATCATCACTGACTTTAAGAAGAAGAATCTGCCCATATTAGTAGCTACAGATGTTGCTGGTTAGTAGGGCTTATTTTGTCTATCTAGCTGCATCTGTGAAGAATAAATGAACTATTTCTATTTGTTACCTTTATTATAAATATCCTTTTGTGTATTAATACAAATTTATCTTGCGCTTCTCAGCTCGTGGGTTGGATATTCCATCTATCCGTACAGTTGTGAACTACGATGTAGCAAAAAACATTGACACACATACACATCGAATTGGTAGAACAGGACGTGCAGGAGAGAAGGGTGTAGCTTACACTCTGCTCACCACTGAAGACACTTCATTTGCTGGTGGCCTGGTACGGAATTTAGAGGGAGCTAATCAGAGTGTTTCAAAGGAGCTGATGGACCTGGCAATGCAGGTAAAACAATAACTGAATACAATATACACCTTTCATAGTACAACGTGTTTCACAGACTTTTCATTAACTTCATTTACATTTTCTTTATTTTCTAGAATTCCTGCTTCAGGTATTCCCGCTTTAAGGGAGGCAAAGGGAAGAAGCTAGCTTTTACATGTGGAGGCCTGGCTTACCGAAAGAGACCGGGCCTTGGATCTAAAATCACTGTTAGTTTGGCTTTACTTTTGCTTGCTTGCTGTATTTATTTATTTAAAACAATCTTTTGTTATTGCCTCCTTTTATTTCATCGCCAACTATTTTTATTTAGTAATTGCTGACAGAAACCACTGTTAATTAATTGCTAATGCTTTTGTTATTATATTTTAACTTTATTCAAACAGGAGTGCAGTAGTAGTGGTGGTGCTTCTCTTGGCAACTATGAAGCCTACAAACCCTCCACTGGAGCCATGGAAGACCGTATGTCTGCCATGAAGCAAACATTTCAGGTAAAAAAATTAAAATCCACCCTAGTTTACTTTTACATTTTGTCTTGACCATGTCCATCATTTAGTTTCCTTTACCTTCCTCTCTTACTATATAGGAAAGACATATAGTTGTATGGACCAATTTATGAATTTTGTTTAACATGCTTTTGCTTTCCCTCAGGCTCATTATAAAAACCACTTTGTGGCAGCATCTGGTGTTCCTCCTAAACTCACCACAAAGTCCAGCAGCTCCTCTGGGTGGACCAGTGCAGGAAGTCTAAGTTCTTTACCTTCAGGAGCACCAGAGGGGCCTGACAGAACCCACATGTCTTACTCGCCATCGTCCTCTTCCTTGTTTAACTCCATGCCACCCCCTGCCCTCAGCTCGGGCACCAAAGTGAGCGGCTTCAGCTGCGCAGGCTCCCTGATCTCAGTTTCAGACTCTTACTCTAGCTCTTCTTCAAAAGAGGGGTCTCATAGCGATAGGAATGCTGACGACAGGGGTCGTCATGGAGATAGTCATTATCATCGTCATGGTGACAGGCATAGTGGCAGAGACCGTGAACGCTATGGGGAAAGGGACCGCCATAGTGACAGAGATCGTCATAGTGATAGCCGAAACGGTGAAGGGAACCATAGGGACCGAGAGGGACGGTCAGAAAGAGATGGAGGTGAGAGGTCAGGGACTAATAAAGAGAGCTTTGCAGTTCCTGATCCCCCCAGACGTAAGAAAAGCAGATGGGACAATTAAAGTATACAGCATTGATACTCAAATCTGGCTCGTGAGATCCACTTTCCTGCAGAGTTTAACTCCAAACCTAATCAAACTCACCTACCTGTGATTTTCTAATGATCCTGAAGACACTGATTTGCATGCTCAGGTGTGTTTGATTAGGGTTAGAGCTAAACTGTGCAGTAAAGTGGATCTCGCGAGCTGGTATACAGGATAGAACCAGATAACTGTTCTTAGATCAGAACACACAGCTGACCCAGGCTCCCCAGCAGTGTCTTTTCCTGTCTGCTTGTCTTTTTGTCTATATGTGAGATGAAGCTGTATAAGGGGGCCCAAGAGACTCAATCACTCCATCACCCTTGTCATTTACCGGAAATAAGTACATCCAATACAGGCTGTTTCAGCCATATAGGACTGAATTGGAAAGATGAGTGAAACGCACCTTGAGCCTAAGTGTTGTGTTAAAGTAGATATGTCTGTTCCGTGGTACACAAGTCTGAAGAAACTAATAGGGTGAAAATGTTGACTCTGGCTGTGTAACAGGAAAATAAAAACAAAAGGAATTGATTTCAAAACCTCTTTTTATAGTTGAATACTTGTTTATTACTGTGCTGCTTCACTAACTCTTTATGAACTATATCTTTTCTTGAAGATTTTACAGTGTGTTTTAATGTGTGCTGTCATGTTTCAAGTACCACCATTTTTTTAAGTTCTGAATGTCCATTACTGAGCTTATATTTTGCTCATACCTGTTAATATTTTGAATTGAAATGTTTTTATTTATTCGTTTGTTTAGGTTGTCTTTCTGTGCTGCCCAGCTTATAGTATAGTTCAAGTTGAAAGTATGAAGTCTAACGTTAATCCACACACTGATCAACCTAGTCATAACACATTTGGAATGAGGAGAAAACATAACAGTGAATCTACAATAAAATATATGTACTATATTAGGATCTTGCTGAATTTCCATCTCTTGTGAAGAATGATGTGCTGATGTGAGGGACAGTGTCAATCTAAACCTGACTGTAGAAACATGATCATTATTATCGATACTCTAGTGTACAATTTTGAATGTGGCCACGTTTATGGATTAATAAAATAAAGGATGAGACAAAAAAAGACTCAAGAGGTTGGTTCTGTTTCAAATAATATATATCATTTGGATATTTAAAATAAGCAATAATTTGGTTTAGCTCCTAATACAACGTGTTCTTATATGGGGTGTCATTTATTCTGTGTAAAAATCTATTGCGTTTACCTGTGGGTTATAGAGTAAATGAGCAGGTCCAGAGAAAAAATAGGCTTGTCATGAGAGAGATGGAGCCATGCTGATTTTCAGCTTAATACATTTGGATGTTGAAGCAGTAATGCAGCATTGAAACACAAGCTTACCAACAATGGGATTCTGGTAAGTTGGATTTGGAGTGGGATCTTGCACCGGGAATCTCTGAAGCATAACTGAGAGCCAGAGGAAGAAGTTTTTGGGCCCCAAGCAACTTCAGGCCTAGGGGGGTGTCACATTGTTACGTCACCTTGATTTTAAGTCTAGATTTAGAAGGTGTAACATTATACTTGTAATGGTCGTGATAACGTGGTGGTAAAAGATGAATGCAATACGAAAACTGACAGAAAAGATTATTTATTTACAAATTTAAAAAAACCTGAAATAGCCACATTAATAACAATCAACGGAAACCGAAATAACAATAAAGGAAAATCTATATTCCCAATTTTTACATATGAAAAAACTAAATAATGAGCCCACAAGGGGAAAACGGACACAAGCGGTGCCCATAGAAATGAACAAAACAAAACGAATCTAACTTAGTTAAAAAATCTGACCTACCAGATCAAAGAGGAGAAAAATAAAGAAAGCAAGTCTTTGCAAGGCTGGTGTGTCTAATCAACGTGATCTCAGGATAATTAAGTACTGACCTGAATAAGACATTTCACATAAAAGATGTTTACATATAGTCCACAACAGAAAATGTGTTCAAACGCTCACCAATGCTCCAGAAGGAAAAACCATGCATTAAGAGCCAGGGCGAGATATCTGTGAGCCAATCAAGAGCCAATATCTGATATATAAGATATTTATTTGACCAGAGATCTTACGGCATTAGACGCTATCCTGCTGCGTCACAATAAAGATTCTAGAGCGGGGTTTTATAGGCTGATTCAGCACAACTCTAAAAAGGAGGACAAATGAGTGTCGGCTTGAAGCTGCGCCGGATGCCGGACAGGGGGCTTAAAATCTGGACTGTCCGGCCAAAATCCAGACGTATGGCCACCCTAATGACAAATCAGATCTTCAATTAATTTGGTCAAATCAGATCACTTAAAGCTATTCACACCAAGAACAAGAAATATAATAACTATTTTAACTATTTTTCACACCAACAGATGATAACGTTCTATTTATTATAAGTGCATGCTGCAGTTATGTTGTCTGCCATTTAAATGCTCAAGCTCTTTAAAGTCTGGTGGATTCTGATTTGCTGTCAATGTTTTTATTGTTCATCATCTGGAAAAAATTATTCTGAAAGAGATTCCAATGATATTGTTCCTCTGTGTCTCAACTCAACTCAACTTTTCTTTATAAAGCACTTTCAACACCACGACTGGAACCAAAGTGCTGAACAGAGAAGGATAAAATAAAATAATAATAATAATTTAATAATAATTTAAACTAATGAAGAAAAGTAAAAAAAGTAACATACACAGCTAAAAGACATTATCAAAGGCTAAAGAAAACAAATGAGTTTTAAGCGCACTCTGAAAAACACCTACAGTTGGAGAAGATCTAATAGACAGAGGAAGGGAATTTCAGAGTCTTGGAGCTGCCACAGATAAAGCACAATCACCTCTACATTCTAGACCAGATCGCGGAACCATTAGGAGTAATTGATCATTTGAGCACAGATATCTACTGGATTGACAGACACTAATTAAATCAGTGACATAGTCAGGTGATAGACCATGCACAGCCTTGAAAACATACAACAACACTTTGTAGTGAATTCTGAATTGTACAGGTAACCAGTGCAGTTTGATCAACACAGGAGTAACATGCTCTCTCCCCTTTGTACCTGTTAAAAGTCTAGCAGCTGAGTTCTGAACAAGCTGCAAACGAGAGAGTGCTGATTCAAACCCAGATATTGCACATTACAGTAGTCCAAATGAGATGACACAAAAGTATGAACAACCTTCTCCATATCTTCAAAAGAGAGGATGGACTTCAACTTAGATATTGACCTTAGATGAAAAAAAACTATTTTTAACAACAGCATTAACTTGTCGGTCAAATTTAAGCTCAGAGTCAAAGATGACACCAAGGTGTTTTACACAGGACAGTTTCTTCCCAGGAAACTGCCCCAGGCAGTCGTAGACATCGTTGACATAATCCTTATTACCAAAAAGAACCATCTCTGTCTTATCTTCATTTAGTTGAAGAAAATGATTTGGCAACCAGCACTTAACCTCTATCAGACATTCATGCAGAGACTGCAAACCATATTTAGGGTCCTGTTTCAATGGTAAATATATTTGTGAATCATCCGCAAACAAGTGATAATGAATCCCGAATTTTTCAAAAATAAAACCCAATGGCACCAAATACAGAGAAAATTAAATTGGTCCCAGAATAGAGCCCTGAGGAACCCCACAGACAAGAGGATCAGTAGAAGAAGAAGAATCGCCTAAACTGACTGAAAAAGTCCTATCCTTCAAATAAGAAGATAACTATTTCAGGGCTAAGCCCTGAACACCAACACAATTCTTGACATGAGCAACAAGTATATCATGATCAACTGTATTAAATGCTGGAGATCTAACAAAAGTAGAACGACACAACTCCCTGAGTCAATGCCTCTGAAGATGTCATTGGAGACCCTCAAAAGAGCAGTCTCTGTTCTATGGCCAGCTCTAAAACCAGACTGGAACCTATGGATGATATTATTCCTCTTCAAAAATTCATTTAACTGCCCCAACACATTTTTTTTCCAATACCTTAGATAAAAAAGACAGCTTCGAAATGGGGCGAAAATTACTCATGTTAAAGGGGTCTAAACAGTTTTTCTTAAGGAGGGTCTGAATAACAGCATGCTTAAAACTAGCCGGAACAACACCAGATGACAGACTATTATTCAAAATAGACAAAATACTACCAATAGTGTCAAAACCTTCTTAAACAAAGAAGGAATAACATCATCCGGAGACCTGGTAGGCTTTATATGGGCAATTATATCTTTAAGCTGCTGCAAAGTAGGCCAAAAACTTGTCAAATGATTAATAGGATCAACAGGAATGATCAGATCATTGCTAGCAGATTACATTTGAGATCTAATTCCAGTGACCTTACCAATATTTTTTTTTAAGAATGCTTCACATATATTAGCAGAAGGAATGAGTGATGGGGTGACAACAGGATGAAGCACAGCATTTACAGTAGAAAAAAGTACTCTAGAATTATGACAATTTCTGGAAATAATGGCAGAAAAATAGTTTGCTCTAGCTAATTTGACAGCCCTTTGATATTCATTCAGACAGTTCTTCAAAATCTCATAAGAGACATGCAATTTATCTTTGAGCCATTAAATGTTGAATAGCTGCAGTGTGGACTCATCCTTGGCTTGAAGAGGCCTTTAAACTGCTTGTAATAATGTCAGCATGTAATCATATTTTAAAGAATTCATATTAGCTTGCTATTGAAGAATACAGCTTTTTCTAATTCTGTTTTCCTCTCATTCTGTTAAACTTCCACCCAAAATTCTATTCTAAATTCTAAAACCTATTTCTCTTCATCTTATTCCTTTACTCTCTCACTCACTCACACATTCTTTTATACTCTGTTGTAAGGTAGAAACTGAGAGTTTGCATGATGGCCTTTTCTTAGGATCCTGCTAGAGTTGCCAGGGAAGTTTACTATTATAACTGCTTAATTTATGATTCAACAAGCTCGGATGTTACAGCCCGCAAAAGAAACTTCACAACTGAACAACTGCAAGATAGTGGTGGCGGGATTCTTTTGGCCCATACCTCCAACAAGAATCAATGTTATGTCCAGTGCAACAATTCTAAATAAAAATACAACATATTTTGTATTTATTTACCACACCCTAAATACATGTTTCGTCCCTCCGGGACATCTACACCAGGTGATATGTGAGGAGGATCGTCAGAGACTCCAGCCACCCGAGCCATGGATTGCTCTCACTGTTATCATCAGGCAGATGTTCTCACAGAACTTTCAACAGCAGACTGCAAGACGAGTTCTTTCCACAGACAATCAGACTAAACTGAACTCGTACCATTAACACCACACACAGCACACCAACCTCGTATGTACTGCACTCTATCACTTACACTGACTGGAATCACTATTATTCTGCACCCTGACATTCTGTTTGCACTAATTCATACCACTGCAAAGATATACATGTACTGTTTATTATTGTTTTCATTTCATGCTCTCTGTATAGAATAATATTTATAGAAATAGAAAACACCTTTAAAAAAACTGTCTAATGTTAAAAAATATATATATATATATTTTAAAGAAATCGTTATAAGATGACAAATAATAATCAAGGCTCCAATTGAAAATATATTATTTTATTCCCTTTAACAAACAGATAGGCACAATTTAAGAACAATACTTCAATATTTACAATTATTACCTTTAAAAATATATATCCTGTAATCATTGTTTGCTTCTATTGTGACTAAGTGAAAGACAAAATTATAGTTAATAATGAACCATTTTAACCAAAAAATAAATAAAACAATTCTATATACATGATATGTATAGTGATTGTGACAGGAGTGCAGTGCTCACAGTAGAGATGGGAGTGTTGGCTGTAGAGGAGAAATGAATACAAGTAGACATGTTAAGACTGGAAGTTGGCAGTAAAGGGCTGAGAGCAGATGTGCTACATGAGAGTGATGTGGAAGCTTTTGGAAGGGCTGCTATTGTGGAGAGGTGATGGATAAGGACCAAGTAATATGAGATAAATCCTGCAAGACAAGAAGTGAGACAACATTGACAACAACAAATAGCAGACAACAACATGCTGTAACAGCAGAGTGTATAACAGTAAACAGAACAGTATTGTCTGTTGGTGGGGATGGTAAAATATTTACCATTATATTTCTTGTTCTTGGTGTGAACAGCTGTGATCTGATTTGACCAAATTAATTGAATATATGATTTGTCATGTGAAAAGTTAAACTAGTATTTCCAGACCCTTGCTTTTTAGACAGATGCGTTCAATAAAAATCAACATGGAAAGAAAAGCAGACTATATCTGCGTTTCCATCCACCTGTTTTTATGCGCATTTTAGAATATCGCAGAAAAAATAAAAGAAAAAGAAAACACATGACTGTGTTCCCAAACAGCAGCATCCGCTCCGAACGCTGTGACAGCATTTATTGTGTTACGTCTGCTCGTATGAAAATTATTATATTCAATTATTATATATTTTATTCAGTGGCTTCTACAATATTCTTAGTGATATTTAGTGCCACAGTTTACCAGGAAGTGAAAATTGTGTTCGCTTTGACTCGTTGGATGGAAACGGTGCTTTATTCGCATATGTTTTATGCGATATTCCAGTTTTGCGCATAAGTTAAATTAGAATGGAAACATAGATTATGAGGTGTGGACAGATAACATTTCCTGTTAGAACGGGAAGAGACTGTTAAGATACTGTTAATCTGTTAAGGTTAATAATAAAAAATGGACTTAATATAAACATGAAATGCTGTGCAAAATGTATCTGAAGTACAGTTCAGTCAGGGTGCTCAGACCAACACAGACATACCATTGGAAATGTTTGCCTTTACAGCTTTTGGTCTTCTCTGTAAATGCATAATACAGCCAAAATCAAATCCCAGGACAGGCCTTCCTATGGTCTTCCCTTCCAGCTGAAACAAAGATAAATATATAGTTGAAGTCAAAACTTTATATACACCTTTCAGAATCTGCAAAATGTTAATTATTTTACCAAAATTAGAGGTATCATACAAAATGCATGTTGTTGTTTATTTAGTACTGACCTAAATAAGATATTTCACATAAAAGATGTTTAAATATAGTCCACAATAGAAAATAATAGTTGGATTAAAAAAAATTACCCCATTCAAAAGTTTACACACACTACTGTGTTTGTTTCTTTAGTGATGTTTTTTCATGAGTCACTTGTTTGTCCTGAACAGTTAAACTTCCTGCTGTTATTCAGAAAAATCCTTCAAGTGCCATACATTCTTTGGTTGCAGCATTTGTGTGTATTTGAACCCTTCCCAACATTGACTGCATGGTTTTGAGATCAAACTTTTCACACTGAGAACAACTGAGAGACTCATTTACAACTATTACAGAAGATTCAAACGCTCACTGATTCTCCAGAAGGAAAATCGGGCTTTACGAGCCAGGGCGTGAAAACTTTTGAACAGAATGTGAAAGGTAGTGTATGTGTGTATATTTGTCTTGTTTTGTCTAAATAGCATATTTTTTTCATTTAGTACTGCCCTTCAGAAGCTACAGAAGATACTTACATGTTTTCCAGAGGACAAATACAATTAACCTTGATCTTCAAATTCAAAAAGTTTTCACGTTTTTAGATGGACGCAAAAAAATGACTTTGGCGTATGCATTATATACAATTGCAAAGTGTAAAGTCGTGTTATTTATATGCAGATTAATGAGAACGGGTTGCTTAATGACATAAAAATACGTAAATATTTGTACATTTTTTTAGCTAAAAACACTTATCGATTTTTATGTTTTTAACATTGAAATACGTCTAAATTGTATGTTTTAGCATTAAGAAAAACGTAAAAAAATGTACGTTTTGTGCTTGTAAATGTTACATATTAATACCTACGTATAAACATGAGACCAGGCTGGATAAAAAGCAGCTGGCGTTTAAAGTTTTCTATGCACAATTTGATTTGATGAAAGTCACGAGACCGATTACTCTCTCTATCCAATCATGTCGATGGATAAAAATTATTAAAATAACCATAAGCACGACCACAAACGGAGGAAAATAGCAAAGTAAAAGTACCGATACATCACTTAAAATGTACTCAAGTAAAAGTAAAAGTACATAATTTAAAAGTACATAATTACTGATAAAAATGACTTAATTACTGTAACGTGAGTATTTGTAATTCGTTACTTCACACCCCTGTCCGTTATAGCGAGAGACAGTGGAAAGCGAGCTGGCCTGTAATCTCTCTCAGTTTGAGGTGTAGTGCAGGACTGGATGGAGGTGCTGGTGTAAACCAGAGTTCTATTCTATGGATTCTGTCTGTTCATGGTTCTGTGTTTCCCCGATCATTCTAAAGCCATCTCTCAATTCTCCATTCTGTCTCTCATTTGTTTGTTTCTTTAGAGACCTAATATAAATCAGCCTAATCTTTCTTCTTTACCACTGGCCTAAAACGCTGTGCACTTATTTAACTTTAAACATTAATAGATGCTGGACTTATGTCTTGATATTTACTATAATAGCATACAGCCCAAGATGCTATTAGGCTCCAGCATCTCCACAGCCTACAGGACAAGCAGTTTGGAAAATGTATAGATTTATGATCAATTTATTGAATGATCAGCCTTGTAAATTTCTTGAGTTGTTGGTTAGATTATTATATTTCTATATTTAACAAAATCATAAAACAGTGTTGTACATGCTTTAATAGTTAAATGTACCGCATATCAAACAAGCACTAACCTCATATCTGCACATGTTCAATAAATAACTAGTAAGATCATATAATTTATGGAATGTCATATTGATTAATTCATCTTTATGATGACTTGATCCAGTACACTGCAAAAAGTGACCTGAAAATTGTTGCCTACTTCTAACTAATTTAAAAAGAGTATTGTTGGTGTACATTTACGTATTTACTATTTAGGGTGATACAGCAATAATATGAAATAATATTTTTGAATAGAATAAAACTAGTTAGTTTAGATGTTACCATTTATAACGTACCGTTTTTATAAACAAATTTGTAAAGTGGATTAAAAGTGATCATTTTGATAACTTTTTAATCCTAAACCTATGCTCAGGTGTTAATGTGTTCTTCCTTTTTTCTCATTATTTACACACTCTTTACAAGCTTGTTCATTAATTATCGCTGTTCATAACATAAAATCATGATATCTGAAAACATAGTCAATTTGATTGAGAACATCATAATACAAATAAATAAATATATAAACTGAGAGAATAAACCCCACATTCAGTGCACATTCAAAATGTGATTTTACTGTTGACTCCGAGAGCGGTATGTCTCCACCTACACTGCATGTAAATATTTACAGAGTGTAAGATGATGTCATGTTTCTGGTCCCTTGTTCATAAAGCTGATTGTCTCCAATTTGAGTAGCAGACGTGGTGCAACTCGACTACGCGGCCATATCAAAACAGAGTCGCTGCTCATTCTGACCAATCAGGGCGGAAAATTGGAGACAAGGGGCCCTACGTGGACTTCTAAAGCCAAGCCAACACACAGCAACCCACACAGTTTATTTTGCCTAAGAGCCCTTTCAAAGTGTCCTCTCAGATCACACTAACAATCCCTATTGTAACAAATCATTGGGAAATGAATGTCATTCCATCAAAACGCATTTATTCTTGCTAGAGGGTGGGCATGATGGGATGTGGTTGTGTTTCAATCACGCCACTGAGAGGTCTGGTGTGGGGGACGGACTGCCATGGCAAAGGGAACTGACAAAAAAAGGGAAAAAGGAAATTACCTAATTTTTTTCTTTAGCAATAATACATTTTTACTCGTAGCCTATGCGTCACAATATGAATGAAAATGTGCTACTGCTTTCGTTTCTTTGTAAATACTCTAAAATACTCTGTTTTAATATAGACACAAGATGTAAAAAAATATGCATGTTAAAACTATGAGTATAAATATAGCTTACTGCATGTTTCTCTATAAAATGTTATCCAATTTTACTACTCTAAATTTGACTTCTATTGTAAGTAAACTATTGTAACCCTGATTTTTGCAAGGGATAAGTCAAGATTATTTTGTGGTAATCAAATTTATGCCAAAAATGCTGTCGAATGAGCTTAAAGAGATACTTCACCCAAAAATGAAAATTCGGACATCATTTACTCACTCTCATGTCGTTCCAAAGCCGTAAGACCTTCGGAAGAAAAATTTAAATATTTTAATGAAATCCAAGAACAAATAACGACTATTCAACAATTTCCTCTCTGTGTCAGAATTTGATGCGCCGTGGTTCTCCCGTCAATGTGCAGTGGAAAAGAGAAGAAATGTTTGTGTCATTATTTTTGTTTTCTTTGCACACGAAAAGTATTCTCGCAGCTTCATAAAATTAAGGTTTAAGAACAACTGATATAACATGAACAGTTTTAATGATGTCCTTACTAGCTTTCTGGGCCTTAAACAAGGTAATTGTATTGCTGCCTATGCAGGGTCAGCAAGCTCTTGGATTTCTCCAAAATATATCTTAATTTATTTTCTGAAGATAAAGGAAGGTCTTAGGGGTTTGGAATGGCATTAGGGTGAGTAATTTATGACAGAATTTTCATTTTTGGGTGAACTAACCCTTTAACTTGTATTGAATCCAAAATATTACTTAAAGTTTAACAGTAAAAATAAGTAGTCGCTTATGTTTGTCTTCACTGAGCACTTTGACTCTAAGAAACTCCTAAAAACTCACAAATCCTAATTTCCCAGTATTTTGAGAAGAAATAATTGAGGGTTCACAGTCAAGAAAACTTATGCTTGATTAGCTCAGCTGTGGTTTTGCACTGTGACAGACAGTGGATAATGGGTATTTACAGTAATTACTGCAGACAAACACGTCTGAACGTGCAGCTGCATTGTGCTCGCTCTCCCACAGTGGACGTGTTTTAACGAGGAACAAATCATCTGTGGATTTCTTAATTGATGACTCTTAAATTTACAGAAATGGATTTCCACCACGCTCTTCAGACTCATTTAAATGTGAAAACGAGACTTGACATTTGAGATGCTCTGATGGTGGAGAGTTTTCAGGACGTATCAGCTCTGGTTTAACACTTCTGTTTAGACAAGAGAGATAAAGGCTTTCAACAAGAGAAATTAAGCTGATGACAGAGTAATTTATAGTGTGTGAGCCAGAGACCAGTTGAAATCTTCGATGAAAGGATGGATTTATTGTTGATCTCTTGTGGTACTGCATTAGAAACACCCAGAACACTACAACACAAAAACCTGCCAGGTGAAACACTATTATACCCAAAGCCCCTGAAAAAACTGTAGAAGGGAAATAAATGTGCTTGATTTATCACCTAAGAGGAAAGAGCTCACTGTACACACCGTAGAACAAAGTTAGACATGTCAAAGCCACATTCCTCCTGATGTTTATCATCTGTTGACTGGTGCAGTGCTGAGTGTTTTGATCTGTATAATTCATTACGTGAGCCTTGGCAGCCACACACCCTGTAGATCAAAAGATTGCAGAGAGAATCAGCTATTGTGTAAAACTGGGCTATTGTATATACCTGATTTATATGTACGTATGCTGCGACGTGTGTGTGCTCACTTTAAAAGTGCTGACTGTGTCGATGCAAAGAAAATAACAACTCTGAACACTGTACTCATAAGATTTGTGTTAATATATGACTTTAGATTTACTAGATGCTTTAAAAAAATCAGATTTTTATCAAATTTTCTGTTTGGATCCATCTGGCAAACAGTCACATTTCATATGATTTTCCTGGTATGAGTTTTGCTTTCTGTCAGAACAAGGCCTAACATGTGCTTGAATTATTCAGTAAGAGTCACAGAGGTCCATAATACCTGGATAAATCTATCCATTAGCGTTCTCATTCATCTTAAGGGTATTCTGCTGGAGAAGGAACCCTGAAAGTACGCTGAGATCTTTTCTCATTAGCGCTCAGTCCTGCTTTTTGAGGATGTAGTTACAACAATTACCATGGTGAATTGGGAAATGCTAACCTGCCAAACTTTGACCCCTTGGTCATGAAAAAGCAAAATAGGACTTCTTCCTATTGAGTTCCCTTTCTGTTTCATATCCACAAGATAATTACAGATTGTTCCATTGTTCTGTCAGACCTGGGGTTTTGTTCTCTTGAAAGAGTGCAGAGAGGATGTTCATGACACACCTTGGGGGAAATGAAGACCTCCTTCACACCACTTTTGGCAAACTAAACCCCAGCCCTAGATGAAAAGTGAACAAACGACCTTTGTTTCCAATGCTTAGTTGAGTTTTTAAAAGGGAAACACTGTGTGAGTATTGTTGGGGGAAGGTTGGCAAAAAAAAACAGGAAGAATCAAGAGAAGAAAACGCTGACATTTCAGACAGAGCTGTGTGCAGGTGCTGTGGAGTTATGAAACACTATCACCTCAACAGACTGCACCTGAAATCTCAGGCTCAATCACCAGCAATCATCAAGTCGGAGCAGTGCTCTCCCTCCAGTGAGCTTTGTGGTCAGCAACACTTCATCGTCTAACTTGTAGAACTTGGATGACAATTTCACAGTTTCAGCATGGAACACCAACCCATAACAGAAGCCTACTTTTATTTTCACAGAGCTTTATTTTCAGTAAAAAACAACAACTTTAAATTCACCCAAATAAAATAGTTATAATATATTTATATATTTTCAATTGCTTTTAAATTATATATCATTTTAAGTATTACTTTTTATTATGTAATATTAATGTATTTAAATACTAATATTTAAATGTAACAAAAACAATTATATATATTATTGAATTTTGGTTTCCCATTGTCCTATTGCAGGGACTGAAATACAAGTTTTTGGTCAGTAGGAAACCCACACTTTTACTTCTTTCAAAAACGTTATAGATCATTCCAAACCCGAACTTTTGAACAGTACTGTAAGAAAAGTTCTGTGCTTGAGCATTTGATGATTTCTGTGTCTTGGGCTTTAGGCAACTTATTGGATTTTTCCAGTGCTTAGTGTTCCTCTTTCAAATAATTGAAGTTGGTGAATTGCTTCTTGCACATGGATTTTTGAGATCCATAACTGGGACTTTAGGCTCAAACATACCTTTCAACTCTCACAACTCACTCCTTATTTAGAAAAATGATTAGCTTAGTGTAGCTTACACATCCTCTACATTCTGAAATGTTCTTATTGATTATTATGTGCCTTTGGGTTTGAATTAAAAATACCTAAATACATTTTTGTATGCTCTATGCCAGCAGTTTCTTCTTGTTTTATTGCATAGATGATTGATTCCAGTCATGTTAACATTAGGAGTGTGATTGAAATTGATGAAAGTAGAATAAATTATCCAGATGGGCCTCTGGTTATGTGACTTATCTGTTCAGAATGAAATGTGTCTGAAATGTGTCTTTCCACAAATATCCATCTAACCATCACAGATTCAGTTTCATTCATGCTAGATTAAATATGGCATCTTTTGTGACTAAAGGGCTCTGTAGCCAAGCAAATCCTCATACATGATCCCTATAAACACTCAACCCTTTTTCAATAATATCTTAACGCACGTGTTGCTTTATGTAAATAATTATAATACAGCTCCAAAATTACATGTTTTTTCTGCTTTGTGGTGAATAAGCAGAATTTTTAGAGAAACATCAAAGGCAATCACTCCACCCATAGACAAGGCACACCACAAAGTAGAGGAATTATCATAATCAGAGATGAAATTTTCCTATAGAACGATTCTAAAAATACCTCATGCCAAAAAAAAAAAACTTTCCTCAAATTTTCTACCTCATGATGTTTACCCTCTATTTTTGGAAATGCTGACATATTGAGCCTAGACACTGACCAGAGAGAGATTGAAGGAGCGTGTCCTGCCAGCGCGGTGGAAGAGTTTAGGCACCCTGAGGTCTGTCACGTCCTCCAAGATGAGGCACTGCCATGTGGCACAGCCGGGTCGGCTCACTGAGAATCTATAGTTTAGTTTTTTTTAGTTATTGTTAGTACTAGTTTAGTTTTTGTACGTCTTTTTTAAGAGTATTCTTGTTTCAGTTTATTTAGTGTTTGACATTTACATTGCATTCAAATGATGTAAACTAACATTTTAGGGCTGACAAAGCTAATGCTCTAAATGCTATTATATAATTATGTTTAATGACACTGACTTTTCAGTACAGTCTAGTTTTATTGTTGTCTAGTGGGATTTTTACTTTTAATGCAGTTTGAAAATGAATAAGAAAAATTTGTTAATTTCATACCATTTTTATAATTTTATAAAACTTTGTAATTAATTAGTATTAAGTATTAAAAATAATACTTTGTGACAATATTATACATATACACTACCATTAAAAACCTTTAAGACCAAAATTTCACAGAAGCTACATTTTTTTATTATTCAAAAATATATTAAAACTGTAAAATTGCTTTAAATATTACTACACTTTCAAATAAATATTTTTTGTTTTAAAATGTAATTTATTCTTATGATGGAAAAGCTTAATTTTCAGCAGTATTCAGTGTCATAAACTGACAAAATATATACCTCTTTCAGACCTGTGTCCCCATGTCTTGTGTCTCCCTTCCTCTTGTGCCCATATATGGTCCTTCCTGTTTCCTGTTCATTATTAGTTCAGTTAGTCCCAGCCTGTGTCTTGATTATGTTCCAGGTGTGTCTAGTTATTTCTGTCTATATATAGTGTGTTCTGCCCCATGTTTTCTGTCAGTTGTTAAACGTCATTTGTTTGCATCAGATCTCCATGTCATACCGCGATTTTCATGTTCTTTGCTTTATGCCATTAAAGACATTATTATTTGAAGTGTCTCCTTCATTCCACGTCCATGACAGAATGTGACAACCTCAAATGCTCTGTAAGCGCTTTAGGATATAAAAAGCACCAGTCAAATCCATAAATGTAAAAAATAGACCTTCTTATGATTTATATCCTGTTTTTCACATATTTCTCAACTGCATTGTTGCGATTATGATAGTTTGCATCTGTCGTACATAGACCGTTGTGGTTATTGCTCAAACACACATGTTACTGTATAATCGGGTAAAGCCGATTTGGGTGTGGTCATATTAATCATGTGTATCTGGGAGGTGAAGCTGCTATATTCGATACAGAGAGCTCAAGCATTGCTCTGTCTGTAGACCCACAGCACTAATGAGTGACAGGCAGCTCCCACAAATACAAAGCCCTGCTTATCCTCTTTAAGGCATAAATCCAAGTTCATTTGAGTAATCCCAGGCAAATATTCCCCACAGACCTCATGTTCATCAGAGCTTCTGTGGTGATTTCTGGGAGAAAGCCGGTGCGTTTGATCTGCCCCTGCGCCCAACACATGCTGATAGATAAAACATTCTCAAAGGGAATAAGCCATACGTCAGATGTATTTACACAATAAATCACATTGGTGAGAATGAGCTCATGCTTCTGCCCATTGCAATGAGAAGATTTTCTCTGCATTAACCTTTTGTGTGTGTTTGTGTTTAAACAGACATGTGGGAAGTAAATTATCCTGTCTGCTGTCTCCAAAGTGTGCGTGTTTTCTTTGCTTTATTATTATTTACAGCCCGTAAACCTACAGTTCTGTAGGAGTGCTGGGCTTTGATGGGGTGCTGTTAATTTTCCCTGCTCTCCCTCACTGTTGTGCAGGACCGTGAAATGACTGGGTTAAGTCATTACCTCTCTAATAAAAGCCATTACGTGGCTTGTGAGAACCGGCATGTGATTTACTCTCGGGGTCACTTGCTTGTTTATTTCATCCTGTGTTCTTATTGACATCTGCATGGCTGTCTGCTCTGGGTGTGTACATTTTGTTCTGAGACGAGTACCGTATTTATTTCAGCCAGAGATCAGAAGAAATAAAACAAAACAAAAACAAAGTGGATGGCTCGATGGTAATTTATGGCTTCGTAAATATAGAAGCAGATCATGATGTGGTCCAGAGGGCACTGTGGAGCCGAGCTGTTGACAGTGAGCGATTGGATTTGCTCTACCCTCCCATTATTCAAAAATGTAGCTACATCCCGTGTGCTCTATCAGCTCTTCCTCTACCCACTGGATCTGTGCTGATGTGGCACGACTGTGTTAAGAGAGTCTGCAGTCTTTGCCATGCCACGTGAGCAACTGGAAGTTCGGATATGTTTATTATAGTCTCTAACCACTGATGAAACCAATGAAAATTAGAGAACGTGTAGTGTTGTAAATGAATCTGTTGCAAAAGCTTTCTTGACGTCTCTTAAAATATAAAACATTTTCATTAATGACTCCAAATATAGCTATGTCAGAAATAATATATCATGTCAAACAAGTTAAAGATTAGCAGCCTAGCAATCAGGCAATTTATTAAGTGATGAGCTGTTTCCACAGAGCTGGAGAGCCATAACAGGGGAAGTCTGGGAGATTTTAAGGGCCCATTGCAGGAAGGGATCAGTAGAAACTTCACTTTTGTCCTGCTTGGTTTAAATGACCATTTTGTGCAAGTAAGCTAAACATTAAAACTGCTCCTTTCCTAGATTTGATGATAAGAGGGATCTCAAGATGTCTAAACCTAAACTTCACACTCATAACACCTAATCAGGTAGTTGGCAAGAGATGGCATAAAGATAAATGAGAGAGAAGGGATTATCTGAGTATATGTGTTACAGCTGAATTACATGATTTTATCTGAAGCAAGCTTTTTTCTTTCTTAGAGTTGGACTCTTTTGCATTACTCCAAAACCGCTCTATCACAGGACTAACTTGCATGCAAACGATCACATACTCACCCAGTCACTCAGGGTTTTAAAGATCAATATTAAGGCTAAAAGCAATTACAGTTATCTAATCACTAATGTTTGTGTTCATGTTCATGTTCATTCACAATGATTGTGAAAAAACATGTTGTACAGGTTGGCGTTGCAATAAAACCTGGCATCCATGCTTCCTTGTACTCTCCACTGACGTCCATTCAAACAGCCTTCAGTGACCCTGTAAAAGCCTGAATTTTGAATTGTGAGTATATTTGCATTTTGTTACATAACTTACATATGCAACCTCAACCTGGACAATCTGCTAACTGCACAGCACTTGTTTTCTGGTCATCAACTGATAGTAACTGATAGAGGGCTAAGAGTCAATTACATGTCCACCTAGGACAAGAATGAAGTAATGCCCTTTTATTCACTGATATAAAGGCACTCAATGCGAAGAAAAAGGAAGAGGAAAAAATAGGTCATAAACTCATTGTTGGGTGGGTAACTGGAGCTCTTCACATAGTCTTTGCCAACTTTTTCTTTTTACACGCAAAAATATAAACTTGAATGACTGATTGTGGTTAACAGCGGTGGCTTTGCTATTGATGGAGCCCTGCTAGCTGTCTCCCATTCACAACTGAGACCATGTCGCAACATGTCCCGTCACGCCTGTCTTGCGCTTCCAAATGTCAATGGAAGTTAAATATTTATCTGCCTAGTCCCTGTTACAGCAACTGTATTGTTTAAGAGCTTGATTGACTTTGTATTTTAATGTGGAAGAGTCTGCATTGTGCATTCATTCTTTGTGGTGGTTACATTGTGTCAAGGCAGGATGATGAATCTTCTGTGGAACTTCAGTAATCATTTATATATCTTGCTGATATTGAGTAACTTATGTTTTAAACAATATTTACATTGTGTGATTTCTTTGTGGCACTTATATTACCAGGCCACAGCATTCACATTGAGAGTGTAGATTGTGTGAATCTGCCTTAAACACAGTAGTAATGAATAAATGATTGAGTGACTTTATACAAACTGTGGGCTGTATCCAAGTATGCATTTTTTTTTTACTGTAGGCCTATAGTAGGTGAAAAATTGTATGTGAGAACAATATTATGTCCGAATTCATAAACACATAAAACAGTAGGTGAATTTCTGGTGAGATTCTGAAATGCACATTCAATGGACACTGTACTATGAGGTCACAGAGAGGATTTGTGAATGGCAGTGAAGCAAAGCAACTGACAGCGTAGGTCGCATGATAATGACAACACTAAGGATGTATTACAGATTACATTGCTACCGGTTCTCATGGCATAAACATACCTGGGGCCACATTTTAGCGAGACGTGAAATACGTACCAATAAGTACATACAGTATAACTGCAGTTTCCTCCTACATCTTTTATTCCTTTTCACACAAATTTACAGTTTCGATTAATAAAGCACAATTTTCGCACAATTACTTGAAGAATATCATGTTATGACTTCAAAACAATATTAATATGCTGTGAGATTTGAAAACGGATGCTTTTGAACATTAGCATCTCACATATCCAGCTTCATATCTATGGGTTTTCTTACACAGCAGATTTGCTCGGTAGCTCACGGAGTACAGAGACGTACTTGAGAGATGAGGAGCTCCGGAATCCCATGTAACTACGATTCGACAATACAGTTCAAATCTGCATATAAGTAAGTATAAATAGCATGGTTGCATCAACAAATGTGTCTTTATATCAGTTTTGCATTTGTCAACACTATCGGGTAGGTTTAGGGTTTGGTTTGGTGTAGGGCATATTTCCAACACCATCGAGCATTAAAGGGTTAGTTCACCCCAAAATAAAAATTGTCATTAATTACTCACCCTCATGTCGTTCCAAACCTGAAAGACCTTTGTTCATCTTCGAAACACAAATTAAGATATTTTAGATGAAATCGGAGAGCTATCTGACCCTCCATGGACAGCAACGCAACTGAAATGTTCTCAGGTCCAGAAACGTAGTAAATACATCGGTAAGTCCATACATCGGTAAGTCCAATAATTTAAATTTTGGGGTGAACTAACAATTTAATTTTCAGCGACGGTCCCCGGATATTTGAATTCTGAACCGCTGCAATAAGTACCTAAAGCAATGTAATAAAAACACAGCAATACATAATAAACACGTGCCAGGGTTTACATATTGTACCCATGTTTTAGCGCCATTCAGTGGACATTTATCTTTAAAACTGCAGCGAAACAACATGCAGTAAGGTACAGAAAAACGCTAAAAAGTGCCCCCAGGTAGGTTTATGCCATGAGACCAGGTTGTTACATTCATATGACACATATTCACACTATATAGAACTTGAATTTAAATGGTCAAGTTGTAAGTTCTTATTTAAATATAGTGCGTGCACATTACAGTATACGATTTCAGACCCAGCTATAGTCACTTGTTTCATTCCAAAGCGAATTAGTGTTGTTTAACTAATCAGTTGAATTAATGTTTCAATGACTCACTCACAACGACACTTGTTTTGTTCCTAAGTAAATCAGTGTTGTTGATCATATCAGTTAAATTAAGATTCAGTGGTTTACTTATTAAAACAATCAATTTTTTAATACTTAAGTGAATACATTTTGTTGAACAAATCAGATAAGTGAATGATTCAATGACTCACTCATAATAATGGCTGTGTAGTTAATCCTCTGTATAAGTAATTACTTTGCAACCATTACAAATGTGTGTAAAACAAAAATTGTCACTGTTGCCACCTACTGGTTTAGCTATGTAACTTGCAAAAAGAGTCATTAAAACTAGTGCATAGTCTGACAGTCTGTCTGGAAAGGACACAATCAAGTAGAGTGCTGCTGGATATATTATACATTATATCAACATCAAAGATCTACTGAAGATTCAGCATTCACCTCAACATTCTGTACTTCCAATTTTGCAGGTTGGCAACATCCTAAACCGTACTTCTGTTATGCCTATTATATATATATATATATTACATTCTAACGTTTAATCAATTACTCCCTTTTGAGGATGAAATAAAACATGT